>JADMNL010000025.1:224785000-226035000 GCA_016271365.2 Neoceratodus forsteri | reverse complement strand
GAAAGGCCTTCAAATTACTAGAGGTGAATGGTATTAAAAAGATAACATAAGCCCGGCGCTGACATACAGAAATGATAATAAATGCCTTCTGAAATGTCAGCTACAAATAGCTTAGTTCTAAAAAAGGCCTGCTGTCAGAAAGTTCAGAAAGGCACACAGAATAAAATGGACCTTTCTGTTGTTTAGCCCAGTTGCACTAATTTATGTAGTTCTCAGATACATCAATCATTTGAAGGGGCAGAAACAACATAATGGTTCCGGAACAATAACCTTTAAAGAAGAACTATGTTGGACTTTTGAGTCATTTTTCCTGTAGAAGCAATTTCTGAAAACCGACTGTCATTCTATTTTTTGTTCCATCTACACTGGTCTTTTAGCAAACAGTGGGTGTTTCAAGTTTACACACTGGTGGACAATGCCATTTTAGAACTCTATAAATCAGTTTATGTCCCTTTTAACCACATATTTCTATAGCAGAATGCAGCTGCTCTGTAACAAAAATGAACAAATTTAGCAAGGCCATAAACTATGTAATAGCCATAAACAATATTCATACTGTTTTAAAATGGTCATCACCACCAGAGTGTGAACCAGAAACACCACGGAATTTACTGAAAGGTCAGTTAAGAAGTAACAACAAAATAAAAAAACAGTATTTGGAAAACAGCCTCTGCAGAAAATACTGGCTTGCATATTTAATGTTAGTTCTTTTAAAGAGAGCAGGTGTCTACTATCTACTAAAATAAAATGTCTAAAACCATGATGCTTTTTAAGCAGTAAGGCATGATCAGGGGTTATGTTAATGATCTGTTAAACACCCTCTAAGGATGTAATGTGGCACAAGATGTAGCATCACTAGGTGCTGTAGGAAGAGTGGTGTTAGCAGCTCAGTTGGGGGAGCTTTCCCCATGGTTATATGAAATAATAATATTCATAATAATAAGCTCAAACAGAGGATGACCAAGGCCTATTGCAACCTCCCTTCACTGCTCTGTGGCTTTAGTAGTGTATCCCTGATATATAAATCCACATTTGCCTTAAAATTTATTACATTTTGTGCTCCAGCCACAGACTGTAGTAAACTGTTCCATTAAGTAAGCATACCAATAGTTGTGAGATGCTGTCTTTCAGATGCAACATTAAACCAAGGTCCAGTAGGTCTGTCCTGCTGGTTCTTCAGGGGGACATTAAATATTCCATGGCATATCTCGAAAAAAGTAGGGAATTTCCCTGTTGTCCTGACCAAATTCCTCCATTCTACAAGCCCACTATCAATATCAGTAGGTTTACAGCTCTATCAGTTGCTAGGATGAGACTGAAAATAGGAAACCTATCCTAGCCCTCCCTTCCCAGTCAACATGAAACAAAATAAAAATGTAAATACACTGGATGACTCCTACCAGGAAAAAAAAACAAATCTAAGTAATTTTTTTCTTCTTACAGTGTGGCTTCATCTATAGCCACACACATGCCAAGACTACTTGCAGTACACTGGGAGAAGGGAAAGAACTAGAGGCACAGTACAGTGGTATGCCCCCCCATACAGCAACACTTCTACAGCGACATGCATTGATATCGACAACAGCGACATGTCGCTGTAGAAGTTCGCCTGGGACCCAGCAACACCTTCTCCCATCCTGCAGCCCTCCCCGAACCAACTCTACTGGAGTTGGAATCTAAATTTACGGGGTGTGTAGGGCAGAATCCCTGTGTGGAGTTCAGGGCAAAGCCCAAAGAAAACACACTATGATGTGCGTATTCTCGCCGACTGCAAATCACAGTCGACGTGAGCTTGGAGCTGTGATGCCGGGGTCTAATTTTGGTTTTAATCGGCACGAAGCCCAGCAGTATTTAGCAAATGCTTTCAGAACAGCAGATTGGAAGTCTGTGTCCCTGTGCGACTGTAGGTTTACACTGTACTGCAAGAAGAAAGTGTGGGTGGATGCCCAGGTCTCTGCAAAAAAGACAAGCCTAGAGGCTGAATTTAAGGGATAACAACCCCAGCAGAGTGGGCACGCAGCCCTTCAGGGATGGGACAGGAGTAATGCTGTGCAGAATTTTCAAATTCCGGCAGAACAAAATTCTGCAAATTTTAAAAATTTTGCTGAAATTCTGCCAAATTTCGCCAGAAACTGAATGGTGGAATTCTGTGACAGAAAATAGTTGTGGAAGGATTTTCTGTGGAAAAAATGCTGTTTTGCAGAATATTCCACAGATCTCAATATTTTCTACAGAAATTGTTGCGGAATAATTTTCTGTGGAAAAATGCTGTTCTATTCCGTAGAAGAACCAGTGAAATTCGGACAAAAATTCTGCCAGCGGAATGGTCATTCCTCGCTAATTTCACCGGCAGAATTCTGCATTCTGCACAGCACTAGACAGGAGGCAAGCATATAGCTATAGTATATACATGAGACCATCTATTGGGATAGGGTCATTTAAGCTATAGGATGGTCTAGAGAAGTGTATCCAAATGTGACAAAGATACTTTACTGAGCCAAGTGGGTTCAGTCCTATGCAAAATTCAGATCCTTGTACGAGCCCTAGGAACTATACCTTGTCTTTGTGAAAGACCAAATGCGGACAATGAAGAGAGCCTGAAGTTTGCTTACTCCAGTCGAAAAAGCTGTTCTGTAGAGGAGATCATCAAAGAGTTTCCTTCTTTACTCTCCTTACTGAGGCATTCCTGATCACTGGTTTCCATCAGGACCTTGCCCAAAAGTCCCAGTCCTAGTCCTAAAACTGTATTCTTTAAGAAGCCATACCTTTAGGTGCAGTAAATAGCAGTTACGTAAGAACTTACCATAACAGCAGATCTTCGAGAGAGGTTCTTGCAGTAGGTCTTCACATATAGGACTGTGTCCCCTGGCGTCAGGACTGCATGGCAAACTTCTAGCTAGCAATCTATAGAGGGGGACCGCCCACGGCGTCACATGACAGACGTCAGCGTGACAGTATAAAGGGGGCGGTTCCCATGCCCGCCCTCCAGTTCTCCCGCTGGAGTTCTCGGAAGGGGAAGCAGGAGAAAGAATTATCTACTCCAGGAGCCCTGAGCTGCTAGTAACAAAGCCCTGGGAAAGGAAAAGACGAAAAAAACAGAAGCTGGGGGAAGGAGGGTGGGAAATCGAGGCACATGGTCATAATGTTGCAAGACATTATGCCGCATGCAAAAATCGCACTGCCAATACAGAGCAATGTTTGCATGTGGCATATTTTGCATGGGGCTATGCCCCGTACCCCAATAAATTCTCAACTCGGGGGTGCACCTCCAAATCACTAAGTCTGAAAAAATAAAACTTTCTAGGACCGAATTAAACCCGGTCCCAGACGCAGCACCTGGGTTCCTTGCTGTAGTGGCTCAGTCCACTGAGCCACGGCAGCTGCTCGGCGGATACCGTCTTACCCTCCGTCTGGGATAGTGCGAGTGGTGCAATACTGTGTACAGCAGCATTCGCGGTATTACACCACTCGCTGTCTCGTACAGTGCTATTCCGGGTTAGCACTAAATAGCGTATGACATTATGACCCGGTAGGGGAAATTGAGACCTACTGCAGGAACCTCTCTCGAAGATCTACTGTTACGGTAAGTTCTTACGTAACTGCTATATCTTACTTCGAGAGGGTTCCTGCAGTAGGTCTTCACATATAGGACTGAATACCAAGCAGTCAGAGAGAAAGAATTTAGAGCCTAAGTTCCGGGAGGAGGAAACGTCTGCCAACTAGAGGTCTGCTTAGGACAGGAGGCCTTGCAGAACTGCGAGGCCGAAACTGGCTCTGTGCCTAGAGGCGATGTCCAGACTGTAATGTTTAGTGAAGGTGTGGATGGAAGACCAAGTGGCTGCTGCACAAATATCTGCAGTGGACACGTTCCTGAGGAAGGCCATGGAAGCAGCCATGCCCCGAGCACAGTGGCCTTTTACATCCCACGGAAGGGGCTTCTCGTACTTGTGGTAAATGTATGAGATACAATTTGCCAACCATTTTGACAAACACTTTTTGGAAATGGCCTTGCTCTGGCATTTGGGCGTAAAGGGGACAAACAACTGGTTAGACTGACAAGCCTCTTTGGTTCTAGAGATATAATATCTCAGAATCCTGTGCACATCTAGGGTGTGCAGGACATATTCCCCCCTGTTGGAATACTCTAGGTAACATACTGGCAGTTCAACATTTTGGTTCAGAGTAAACTCCGAAACGACTTTCAGAAGAAAACAAGGGTTAGTCCGCACAGTCAACTGGTCTCTGTGGAAAATCAAATAAGGCTCCTTACAAACGAGGGCCTGAAGCTCTGAAGTCCTTCGAGCAGAAGTGATGGCAACTAAAAAGAGCGTTTTCCAAGATAGGAAATGCATGTCGTAACTTGCTGCCTGCTCAAAAGGGTCAAAGTAAGTTTTCTAAAAATAAAATTCAAATCCCAGGGGGGAACCAGATTATGGATTGGAGGCTTAAAGTGGAGGATCCCCTTAAGAAAGGTCTTTGAAACCTCCAACTGTACGTTGGTTTTGCCCTCCACCAGACGGTGGTAGATGGAAACCGCAGCTAGGTGAACCTTCAGAGAGCAATAACTGAGGCCCGAGTCAGACAAAGTGCAAGAGGTACTCGAGGACCTGGGGTGCTGAGCAAGAAAAAGGGTCTAGACCTTTGGCTGTGGCCCAACTAGAGAATCTCTTCCATTTCATATCATACGTGGATCTCGTGGTGGGTTTCCTGGCCTCCACAAATCAAATCAAACTTTATTTTTATAGCGCCTTTCAAAACCAAGGCGCTGTACAAAAAATTGGATACAGACAAATATAAATATGAGTTAAAACAGAAACAATAAAAATGAATTAATCACAATTAGAGAAGGCTAGAATAAATAGATAAGTTTTTAGCTCAATTTTAAACCTGTTGACAGTCAGGCATTCTCTTAAGCAACGAGGTAGAGAATTCCACAGGGTTGGAGCCGAAAAAGAAAAAGCACGGGCACCAGATGTCTTCAGTCGCACCCTGGGAATCTCTAGCAGTCCCTCATCGGTGGATCGGAGAGGACGGAGAGGGCAGCAGGGAACCAGGAGGTCTTGCAGGTAACCGGGTCCCTGATCATGTAGGGCTTTAAAGGTTAGCAAGCCAACCTTAAAGGACCTCAGCAACTCCAGAAGAGACACTGAAGCCTGAGACGGCTATGTCCAGGGGTGCCACCCATGCAGGTGGAAATACTTGAGGCTCAGATGCACAAGACTGTCCTGCTCCTGAGACAGAAGGTCGACTGAGAAAGGAAGAGGTACCGGGGGTTTCATTGCCAACTGCTGGACTAGAGGGAACAAAATCTGCTGAGGCCAAAGAGGAGCTTTGAGCATCATGTGAGCCTCTTCTGCCTGAAGCTTCAGCAGAACCTTCTGCAGAATAGGAAAGGAAGGGAAAGCGTACAGAAATCTCCCTGTCCAAGACAAAGACAGTGCATCTCACCAAAAAACACCACGCCCGGGAACGAGTGAGCAAAAGCTGGGTAATTTTGCATTGGATGGGGAGGCGCATAGATCTATCTCTAGTCGACCCTGCTGAAGGAAGAGATCTTCCACTACTTCCTGCTTTAGTTCCCACTTGTGAGCCTGTGCGACAGTGTGGCCGAGACTGTCCGCCAGGATGATGTGAATTCTGGGACATGGACTGCTATCAATGTCAGGCCATGCTGGACTGCCCAGTACCACACCCACATCACCTGCCTGCTAAGGGGGCATGACTGGGTACCTCCCTGTTTGTTGATGTACCAGACCGTGGCCGTGTTGTCAGTCTGGATCAGAAGTGTTCCCAGAAGCAGGAGGGATTGAAAGGCTTGGAGAGCATAGAGCACTGCCCTCATCTCCAGAATGTTGATATGCAGATGCTCCTCTAGAGAAGACCATGTTCCCTGAGTCCGGTGGTCTCCCAGGTGGGCTCCCCAACCATGGCCCGAAGCATCCATTTTGAGGGTCATGGAGGGGTGCTGGGGTTGGAAGGGAACCCCCAGAGAAAGGTTGGATAGATCCTGCCACCAGAGGAGATTCCTCTTCAAGCTGTTGGAAACTAGGACCCTGTGATTCATGTCGTCCATAGGTTGATCCCACTGGACCTGGAGGGACCATTGGGTCACCCCTCATGTGCAGTTTGGCCAGTGAGACTGTGGGTATGGAAACCACCATGACACCCAACAGGCAGAGAATAGAGTGCACTGAGATCCAGACAGAGGATGAGACCATCGCCGCTTGCTGAATCAGAGTTTCCGCCCTGTCTGCAGGTAGAAAGGCCCTGCCCTGGATCGTATCCAGCACTGCTCCAATGAACTGAAGGTGCTGGGAGGGTGAGAGTTGAGACTTGAGATAATTCACAGTGATGTCAAGTCTGTAGAAAAGGTCCAGGGTGGTGGAAAGGGAATCCATCAGACTGTCCTGAAAAGGTGCTGACAGCAGCCAGTCGTTCAGGCAAGGGAACACATAAATCCCTGTGTGATGCAAGGCCGCAGCCACTACCATCAGGCACTTGGTAAAAACCCGAGGTACCGAGGAGAGGGCAAAAGGAAGGGTCTTGAACGGATAATGGTTCTCCTGAAAGGAGAATCCCAGGAAATGGTGGTGGGCCAGGAGGATAGGGATGTGCAGGTAAGCATCCTGCATGTGACAGGTTGAATAGGACCCTGTCCCAGTTGTTATGGAGAGCTTGAATGCAGGGATCTGTTCTGTTCTTTCCTTTCCTGTCTCTTGTCTGTCTGGTTGCAAAACCAAAGTTTCCTGTGAGAGCTAGGATTTGATCTCCCCAGCAGTCTTGCAATTCTTTGCCTCTCATTGTCTCTCAGGCTTCCCTTGCTGTTTCTGTCTTTTCCTCCCTTGCATATCTGCTGGTATAAAAATATATGCAAATCATTATGTGGAAATGTAACTGATATTGGGATCCCTTTGTTTAGAAATTATATAGTGTTACTGTTGAAATGTATATAATTATAGTTTGAGATGATTGCAAAGCTATTTGGAACTTAACGGGTTAACCTGAAATGCAATTTTTGAGCCTTTTTCAGAAGCTGTGGAGAAGGTGCCTCAGTTCTGGGACATTGTGTTCTTGCAGCAACTGCTTGAAATTTACGAAAACATTTTAGAAAAAAACAGGATGCTTGTTAAGAAGGGGGGCTGCAAAGACTTATAAGACAGAGCTGCAATTGCTTGCAAGAGACACACACAGAGACTGAAGGAAAACTCAGATAGATCTTCTCTGTTTATTCTGCCTTTGTAAATAGTTATTCTGAATAATTTTTTTTTATTTTATTGTTATTCATAATAAAACTCTTGTTGTGAATTTTACAACTGCTCCTGGTTTTTTCTAGGCTTCCTGATCTGTGCCTCGACGACAGATGGTGGCAGATGGGATTTCTGCCGTGCATACTCTAAGCCAGGAGTTTTGTGCGTGGTTACTTGACCTAGTAACAGGGAAGCATAGAGAAAGGAATGGATTCTGCAGCAGCAAGTCCAGGAGTGGTTACCAGGAGAATGGCAGCCAAACTAGCAGAGACAGAAGTCTAAGCTGAGATTGTACAGCCAGCACAAGTTATGGAAAAAGAACAGGCAGTGATAGAACCTGAAAGTCTGATGGACTTTTTCAAATGGTGGGCTATACAACAAAAAGAGATGGAGAAACAGAGGAGAGGAGAGAAGAGAAGAGATGCAGCAACAGGAGCAGCGATGGCTGGATGCCTTGCAAGCTACCAAAGGCAGGGGATATGGCACAGATCCAGACGAGCAACAAAACACAAGCAACTTAAAAGCCATTAAACTTAGAAAGTTGTGTCCCTTGGATAATATTGAGGCATACCTTATGACTTTTGAAAGAGATGCCACAGCCTGCCAATGGCCAAAGCAGCAATGGGCAATCAGACTGGTACCCTACCTGACAGGGAAAGCCCAACTTGCCTACAGCAATATGGACACTGTACAGTCAGAAAACTATGACCTGGTGAAAAGTGAAATCCTGAAAAGGTATGATATCTCAGAAGAGACCTACAGGCAGAGATTTTGAACTCTGAAGTATAACTCAGTCGACAATCCTCGAGAAGCCTTCACCCGACTCGGAGAACTCCTGATAAAATGTTCCAACCAAAGAGCAAAACAGTCACACAGATCATCGACACATTTGCAATGGAGCAATTCATTAACATTCTGCCTAAAGATGTGCAGCTTTGGGTGAAGGAACACCTGCCAGAAAGTGGGGAAAAGGCTGTTTCTTTGGCAGAGGACTACCAAATGGCCAGACAGATGCCACAGCAGTGAGGTAACAGCCAAGCACTAGTAAGACACACTTTTTCCCATTTAAACTCCAAAGTCTGATAAGAACTCTGGTAGGGGTAACAAATCTGTGCCCAAAGACATTATTTGCTATAACTGTACTAAGCCAGGTCATATTGCAAGAAATTGCTGTATGAAGAGTGACACTGGAGCAGATTTGTCCTTAACAAATTGGGGAAAGTAGTTAACAGATGTGAAGGTGGGAGAGAAGACTGTGAAGTGACACAGATTGGGAAGCAGGGTCGGACTGGGAAGCAAACGGCCCACCTGGAAATGGGGTCACAGGGGCCCTGGTACCTGCCGCATTATACCCTCATGTACAAACTGTTGCACAGTTTTACCATCAGTGGTATGCCCTACCATACAAACTGTATACTGTATATTCAACCATAAAGTAACAGCATGTATCCTATTTGGAAGAAAGCTATTCCCTGCAACAGTTGTAAAGACATAAGGGATTGTGTTTATGAAGTTTATTATACAGTATATACACATACACATAGTATATGTATGTTTATAAGATGGGTAAGAAAACTATGTAAAAGGCCAGCCTCCTGATTGGATGAAGCATTATTTTTTAGGTCTTTGGTAACCAGGTAAGGCCCACTAGGCACAACTGCCTGTTTTCAGGGGTGACCTGGGAGCACTGGGGAGGTTAAGTGACTTGCTCAGAGTTGCACAGTATGCAAGTGAAGGTTGTGGGAATAAAACCCAGGTCTGCTGGATGTACGGTACCAAGCTCATTCACAGTTCATTACTCAAACCTCTAGGATATACTGCCAGCCACAAGGATCACATATCTGCCCTTCTTTTCATCCCTTAAAACTTTCTGGACATTTTATAAGACATATACTCCACTACAGGGCATGTTGTCTTGCTCTACTATATGAACGCTTTGGATGGTTGAACGCACTCAGCCTATGGCCTTGTGTGTCACAACACACACCAAGGCGTGTGAATATCAGAGTATGACTACACACCCTGTAGTGGATTATGCATTACATATAACGTACCTCTGGTATGTAAATAAAACCAAACTTCATAACACACAGTCACAATGCATTATTCTCAATTTTCTACTAAACTTCCTTTCCTTATACTGGCTCCACTCAGCCTACATTGGGAACTGTGTTAACTAAGTCTACTACAATTAGTAATGCATATATATTTTACTTCAGCATTGTCCTGCAGTGATATACAAGTATTAAAAATATTAAAAAGTTCAGATCAGCAGAGTCAGTGTGATTATTTTAGTTTTCTCTGTTCCCCCATTCCCTTTGCTTATCATCCTTTATACCATGGATTCATCTTTTCATCAGTCTTCCCAGCATTCTTTCATTCTTTTTCTGCCCAACAGTTGTATTCATTTGACTATACCCCTGCTTTAATGTTTTGGGGTTAATCCGCTCTGCCATTTACACAGCCATCCCACGAAACTTGGGCCAGACACCTCTGAATGTGCTACCATTGGCTGCTGTCTAATAATCTTTGCAAGACTTTGTGTATACTTCCTACTACTACTGGACATTCTACTGCACTAACCTTCCTCACATTCCATATAAAGGATGTCCCCAGTTTTAACACTTACTCCAATCCATCCCATATGTGCAGTAAAAGATTTTAAAAATAACCTAATGACAGCAAAGTTCTGGGTAACTTTGCTCCATACCCCAGACATAATGGCATTGGCAGTATAGCTCTCATCCTCCAGCAGGTGGGTGGACTGTGGACAACTATGCTTTTAGTCAGGTGTCCTCATTCTCTCCTTTGTTTGCATACCCCATGGCACCTCCCTTTCTATGGGTGCTTGTCCTCCCTTCCCACAGAAGAGACATCAACTCCTCCCCCAAGGTTGGAGCATGAAGCAAACAGATCAAGGCAACAAATTACCAGCTCAGGAAAGTTAGGACCAAGACAGTTGTCAGCATGTCTCAATTAGTAGCACATTCATCTCCAGACCAGGAGGCTGTGGGTTCTAGTCCCACACCAGGATTGAGTCCATACCCCTGGCACCTGAATGCAGTATTAAGGGGATGTACTGTCGGGGTATGCAGTGGGATTAACACAGAAACATAGAATTTGATGGCAGATAAAGGACAGCTTGGCCCACCTAGTCTGCCCATTTCCCTACCTAATGGATAAGCTACAGATCCTAGTTAACCAACAGCCTACTTCTTCCTACCTCCCACTAGAATTGCTTTATGTCTGTCCTATGCATTCTTGAATTCCCCACTGTTTTTGACTCCACAACCTCCTCAGGAAGGCTGTTCCATGCATCCAGAACCCTCTCCATGAAAAAATACTTCCTCACATTACCACTGAGCCGTCCCCCCCCATCTTCAAATTGTGCCCCCTTGTTCTTGGACATCTCTTTTTCTGAAAGATGCTACCCTCTTGGACTATGTTGATTCCCTTGAAGAACTTGAAAGTTTCAATCATGTCCCCTCTCTCCCTCCTTTCCTCGAGGGTATACATATTAAGCTCCTTCAGTCTCTCTTCATATGTCTTCTAGTGCAGACTCTGCACCATTTTGGTTGTCCTCTCTGGAGAGCTTCCACCCTGTCTATGTCTTTGCGGAGATGGGGTCTCCAGAACTGCACGCAGTACTCCAGATAGGGTCTCACCAACTGTCTATACAGAGGGATAATAACTTCCTGTTTTCTACTGGTGATGCCTCTCCCTATACATCCCAGTATCCCCCACCCCTCCTTACTGCCTTCTCACACTGCTTGCCTACCATTAGGTCATCTGATATAACTACCCCAAAATTCCTTTCCATTTTTGTTGTTGTCAGTATCTCACCCCCATTGTGTACTCTTCCCCTGGGTTTTTGTTTCCCAAGTGCATTACTTTGCATTTCTTTGCATTGAATCTAAGCTGCCATACATTTGACCATTCCTCCAATCTTGCCAAGTCCCTTCTCATCCTTTCCATCCCACCTTGTGTATCAACCCTATTGCAAATCTTTGTGCCATTTGCAAAGAGACATACTTTTCCTTCTAGTCCCTCTGCAATGTCACTCATAAAGACATTAAAAAGGACCGGTACCAGTACTGAACTCTACGATACCCCACTAGTAACCCCCCTTTCTTCACTTGTCCAGTCGATGTTTTACCCAGACTTCCACCCTGGGACCCACTCCCAGGCTGGCTAATTTGTTTATTAATCTTTTGTGCGGGACTGTGTCAAATGCCTTGCTAAAGTCTAGGTAGACCATGTCCACAGCCCCTCCCTGGTCTACTACTTTGATCACACAGTCAAAGAAATCAATTAGATTCATCTGACATGACCTTCCGGCATGAATACCACCATCCAACAACCAGTCACCCAAGCAAGTTTAAGTTTATAATAGGGCCAACACTCCATGATAGTCCAGATCCTCCCATCACATCTTGACCTGAATAGCATCATTCTTGCCTCAGTAGTGCAATGAGGGGTGCACTACTGGGGCAAGAATGCTTAATGCTAGTATTTGGGCCTGAAGGTAAGAGAAGGATTGGGATCATCATGCAGTATTGCACCTATTAGTGACTGGCGACTGGGGTTGGGGAGGGTAGACTAAAGGGTTGCATGCAGCTCAGAAGGGCCGAGTGGGTGGGGTGGATCCCCTTCAGATCAATAAGGCAAAATGTAATTTGTTTCACCCAGGAAGTCAATGAGCAACAACAGACCACCTCCTGGTTTAGCCCCTACCAGCAAACACCACCTCCACATTTTAGCAACCCTGATAGCTTTAAAAAAGAGCCAAATAAAACACCACAAAAACAATAGGTCCCTGCTAGCTTGCCCTCATTCATCACTCATATATAATAACACCTGTTGTTGGACTCACCCCCTTTCACTCTCTACTTAAGATCCTGGCTATTGAGTCCTGCTCATAATTTTCACTCCTCAGGTGGTGGCCCTAGAGCATCACAGGTCAAGACAGAGGTCCAAACAACTCTATCTGAGTTGACCAACAGAGAACTCATCCCAGTGGCCTCTAATACCACAACCCCTGGACACTGCACACACAGTCTCTCCCTTCTCTAGATTTGACCCTGTGCTGTCAATCAATCAAACAGTAACTCTAAGAGGGGGACCGGCTTGCTAGTTGCAACCAACTCTTGTCTTAGACTCCTGCTTTCAATCACCAACAATGTCAGACTAGCTGGCATTATTGATTTGCAATCCTCACAGTTAGTTTTTTTTATTTTTTTATACCGTGCCCACAGTGGAGTGCATTGACGGAGTAGCAATGCTTTCTACTAACACTCTCCAAGACTTAAAGGGAGATGTCCACTTGAAATCGGGCTCCACCTCAGTATGATTTAGGGCCTGATTAGCATTTTTGCAAACAATCTAATTTTTTTAACTTACACATAGGTTAGTTATTTATATTGTATCTGGTTGATCCTGCGATCCCTCCCACCAGCAGTTTGAAAGCAAGCACCTCCTAGCAGCACATCACAACCTCCTGCAGATGTCCCGAGAATGGCATATGAGCCATGAAGCAGCTGCGGGAGAGTGCATAGGGGTCCTGTATATTTGGAGCTATTAATGGCTCCAGTTTGTACTGTAGATGGCACAGTGCTATATCAAGATCAAGTATAGATTAGCAGTTCACTGCTTTCAAAGTGGCAACAGGATCAACCAGATAAAATCTAAATAACTAATCTCAGTGCAAGTTAAAAAAAAAAACTGTTTGTGAAAATGCTAACTGGGACCTGCCTCACACTGAGGTGGGGCATGATGTTAGGTGGACGATTCCCTTCAAGTAATAATGTAAGGTTCATCTCAACTGGTGATGTTAAAATAAATAGAAAGTAAGACAGTAAAATAAATGCATACCATTGATGTCCCTGCCACCCCAGGTGGGTGTACTGAAGTGGGTCCTGATGCCCTCCCCTCCCCAGAGCAGGTGAGCAACCACGCAGATTTTCATTGTAGATGATTCCCAGCCCCAGACATTCTCAGACCCCCTCACACCACCAAACAAGACAAAGATTCCCCACCAACAGCAGATGATGCCCAACCCCAGCACCAGACTCTGGTTCAATGCCCCCAGTGCCCCCCCGAGACACAGACACACACACACACACACTCACACTGCAGACAGTCTCAGACCTCCTCACACCACCAAATGAGACAAAGATTCCCTGACAACAGCAGATGCAGATGATCCCCAACCCCATCACCAGATTCTGGTTCAACCCCCCCTCCCCTTCAAACAAAAACACACACTGCAGTTTTGGTTCCCATCTCACTTCCCACCAGCAGCAGATGTTGATCCCCAACCCCAGCACCAGACTCTGGTTCAATGCTGCCCAGTGGAGGACAGTCTCAAGCCCCCCCATACACAGAGACAAAGATTCCCCGCCAGCAGCAGATGATCCCCAGCCCCAGTACGAGACTCTGATTCTTGGGCATTCACCTTGACCAAAATCTTGACCTAAAGCTGCACATCCAGGAAACTTGTAAATCTGTCAATTGTAAGCTAGGGACTGCTTACAGGACTAACTACCTGCTTACCCCTGCCGCTAAACTGGCAATTGCTAGAGGAATCCTGTTACCAACCCTCACCCACGGTGCTCCCATCCTAACCATGGCCAGCAAACTGCTCTGCACCAATGGGACACCACTTTCAACAATGTTTGCAGGTATGCGGCTAAAGCACCGCGCCTGAAGCACCATTGTCAGCTATACAAAGACCTGGGCTGGCATCTCCCTCCTCCACCAGGCAATATTACCTCTGCAACCTTCGGACACCATCATCAGAGCATCAAAGCCAGCTGAGCTCTCAAACCTACTCCAACCGGTTATACCTTCACGGGACCTTAGATCCTCTGACAAGTCCTTATTGAATATTCCTCTCTGCCCGCACAAAAGGCTCGGGGCCTTCAGTTATACTGCCCTCACTTTTGGAACTTGCTGCCCAGGGACTAGAAATGCTCCTTCTCACGATGCATTTAAGCACAATCTCAGAGCTTTCCTTACCTCGATGGACAAATGTGTTTGTTATGATCCCTCTTGAATCCCATGCTCCTAACCTGTTCTCCTCCCTCCCTATTATGTATTATAGGCACTTGCGCTTTTTTATTCTTGGTTGTTTTTTTCTTTATGTTTCATGTTTGTTGATACTGTATAACATTGTTGTTCTGATGCCAATTGTAAAGCCTCTAATTACTGCCTAGTCACTTAGCTTGCCCTCGCTCCTGAGCTGTTTTCCCCACCTTCATTCCTTATCCTGCACCCTCTGTTCCTGTAACACTTACTTTCCCAGCCCTCTCTTCCCTTCCCACTTAGCCATTTCTCCACTACCCCTGTCATTACCCCTCCCTTTTCCTGCCCCTCCCCCTCCTGCTCTTTGCCGCCTCACTCCCCCTCTAACCGCCCTCCACTCCCCTCTCTGCCGTCTTTCGGTTCCACCGGCCCGGTAACAGGTTGCTACCTTGTACCGCTAATGCCATAACTTGCCGCCACCCTTCCTACCTTTCTTTCACCTTTCTGCCCTCTCCCTGCCAGCTTTCCCTCCTTCTTTATTCTTCCTCTTCTCCTATGCTCAGTCCTCACCCCTCCCTCTCCTATTTTATCCCGCCTCCCACCAGTTTGCGTGACTCCATCTCTCTCCTGCCGTCTCGTGGTTCCACCAGCTTGGCGCGAGTTACCTCTACCCTGCCAATGCCGCTTTTCACGCCTGCCTCTTGTTCTCCTCCTTCCTCTGCTCTGCGCTCTTACTAGGTGCACTCTATCTCTCTCCCCACTCATTTCCTATCTCTTCCGTGCCTTCATCCCTTTTCCCCACACCCTGCCCTTCCCACCTACCCTTCCCTCCCCATTCCTTTAGTTCAAATCCTCCTCACCCTTGCACCTAGTCCCCCACCGCCTCCCTGCACACACCTCTCTCCCTCTCTATTTTTGCACCCATAGCTTCACTGTCCTGTTCCCGACCTCTCCGTCTCTTGCCGACTCCGGTTCCACCGTCCCGGCCACAGGTGGTAACCTTCTCCCGCTAATGCCGCATTGGCGCCTTAACCTCCCTCCTGTCCTCCCTTGCTATTGTCGCCCTACCACCCCTGCCTCCGTCCTCCTGCCCTACCCTTACACCTGTCCCTACCACCTCTCCCTAGTTCTCAACAACTGAATACATGTAATTTTATCCTTATTGCTATGCTTGACTACACTGTGTGACTTTGTCCTTTGCAAATGTATCCTGCTCTGTGTAATTTCTTATGTATCCTGCAAATGTATCCTGCTTTGTGTAATCTCTTATGTATCACTGTGTTCTGTAACTGTACCTCCCGGGTCGTGCCTGAAAATAGTCACTTGTTGGCTAGCGCACTTACCCGGTCAACAAAAACTAAATAAATAAATAAATGCAGCATCCAAGCGGTGGACAGTCACAAGCTCAAGTACATACACACACACACACACCCACACCCAAACCAGACAGATTCCCCACCAACAGCAGACGCTGACAATCCCAAACCCCCAGAACCAGACTCTGGTTCAACACCCCCAGCGATGGACAGTCTCTCAATACCCCCCCAACATACATAGCAGACAGTTTCAGCCCACTATCACCACCAAACCAGACATTCCTTGTCAAAAGCAGTCGGCAGATGATCCCCAACCCAGTACCAGACTTTGGTTCTACCTCAACAGCGGTGAAAATCTCAATCCCCCACCTACACAAACACACTGCAGGCTCAGTTCCCCCTCTCACCCCCAAAGCAGACACAGACAGATTCCCCACCATCAGCAGACTATCTCCAAACCCAGCACCAGACTCTGCTCATCCCCCACCTCACAATGGTTGATAGTTTCAAGCCCCTCCATACATACATACATATATCAGTTTTTAAAACCCTCTACCTAGTTGCACTACCAGCTGCATCCTCTTACACCAAGCGGAATCCCCCCCCCCCCACCAGCACAAAGCTTCTATGGCATCCACATCCACTCCACCCATCCCCCCAGTCGTGACCACCATCCACCAGCACAAAGCTCAACCACAGCCTGAGCCTCACCCTCTAACATGATATAAGCCAGCTGTGACTACAGCCATGTGCCAATCGATCCCGCAGCCTGCTTTGGTTTTTTTGACCTGCAGGAAAGAAGCCTATGCGTGACTCAGTCCAAGCGCCTGCTGCTGCAGCTCCGATTCCGCCAGAAACCATATGCTGCTTTTTTCCATCCACAATCAGTAGGTACAAATACAATCCATTTTAAAAAGCCCGCTGATCCCCCTTCCAACAACTCAATAGCTTACTATGTAAGGCATGCCTCCCACCCCTTTTTGCCTACCGATTGGCTGCCCGTAAACACAACTCTGACTCACCCCTTCCAAGTCTCTGTCCCTCCCGTCTCAAATTTTATATGCATTGCAGAGTACCTGCAAAATTGAAATGGTCCGGGCAATGGCCCATCACTGGCAGCAGACAGAGGGAAAGTGACAGCGAACATTTTTTCCAGTTAGTTACAGAAACTCACTCGAGAGAGCTGGTGTATGAGCCACATGTTGCGCAGTGGCGTGCGCCCTTGTGCCGAACCGAAAGAAGGATTTCAACAAACAGAATCAGACCCAGGAATCAGACACAGGTAAACCTGGTATTTTGAAGAGGCAAGAGCCCACCCCGCCACCAGTGCTTACCACTCCCCTTCACACCAGTTGACCAATTACCATTAGCTGAGCGGCAACTGGACAAAAGTCATGCAGGGAAGGCGCCAGGGTTTGCCAGTGTCTAAGTTCATGTCTTAATCCTTCCTTTGTTTTTTCTCTGCTCTGGGCTACTCCTAATTTGTGTTTAATTGCACTAAGTCATTTAGCATGAAGAAGATCAAAGGCAGAGGGGCACTGTCACATTTACTTGCTGCACCGGACGTTTCTTTTGATCTCGGTCTCCCTCATCCTGCACTGTTTACTGACAGTTCCAGTCTCACTCACTCACAGCATACATGAAGGGGCCTGAACAGTTTCTGTTCCATTCTGACAGCTGCCCCCTCCATATATGTATTGCTATATGCGAAGTACGCATGGCAGGGGGGGCCCACCCAGAAATTTTCAGGTATCTGGCCAGGCCAGTCCAACCCTGTTGGGAAGTAGACATACCCTAGTGCATACTGAAGTGCTGGGAAAACAGTGTCCAAAAGGACCAGGCTCTGGTGTCATCTGCATCCATGGGGACACTTGATACTATCCCACCACCCCAAGTGACTCTGACCATTAAGGGTGTGTCGCACCAAATGAAAGTAGTACCTAAGTTACCTGCGATTACTGGAAATGGCTTTTCAGGATTTACTGAGTTAAACAAAGAGGGACTAAATCCTGGTGTTTCAGCAGCTGTGGTGGCAAGAGCTCAGGCAAAGAAAATTTCAGATGGTGGGGACTCTTTTTCTTTTGCCGATTTTGATTCAGACTTGTTTGAGCACAGCTCCAAGATCTGGAAATCCAGGAAAGAAAGATGATGCCTGAAGAAACTGTGGCAACAAATGACTGATGGACATAAGGGGTTAACATATGAAAATGCTGAAACTAAACTGATCACTGATTGTGATGTTCTTTCAGAATGAGCTAACAATGTTTCTCTCCAGGGTTATTTTAAGCAGCTGGGGGCGAAACCAAAACAGGGTGGACCAATGTTTAAAAAATGTAGTGGGTTACTGTACAAAGTCTGGGTTAAACCTCAGACACAGGAACAGACATAACAATTGGTTATACCACAGAAGTACAGAACAGAGTTGTTAAAGATAGCACATGATAGTCCTATGGCTGGTCACTCAGGGAGGGATCGCACCCTTGCCAGATTGGTGTATAGATTTTACTGGCCTGGAATTCATGAACATGTTGCTACCTATTGTAATTCCTGTGCTGAGTGTGAGAAAGTAGCCCCAGTCACTAGAAAAGACAAGGTGCCCATGGTGCCCCTACCCTTGATAGATGTGTCTTTTGAGAGCATTGCAACAGATGTGGTTGGTCCTTCAGACAAAACTAAAAAGGGAAATAGATTTATCCTGCTAGTATGCGACTATGCTACTCGATACCTAGAAGCAGTTCTAATGCGTACTGTCACAGCTTCAAAATTTTCAGCAGAGTGGACATACCTAAGAAATTATTACTGATCAGGGTAGTAATTTTGTTGCTGCATTACTTAAGGAGCGGTACAGATTACTAGATATCACTGCCATAAGAACCTCCCCCTATCACCCTCAGACAGATGGTCTTGTTGAGCATTTTAACCAAACCCTAAAACACGTTAAAAAGGTTTGTAAATGGGGAAGGGAAAGATTGGGACCAATACTTGCCTGACCTACTTTTTGCTTACAGAGAAGTGTCACAGGCATCAACAGGGTTTTCATCATTTGAAATGCTGTGTGGTAGGCCGCCAAAAGGGCCACTGGATGTGATAAAAGAAACGTGGGAAGATGACCTCACTCAAAAACAATCTATAATGTCTTATATGTGTGCCCTAAGAGAGAAGCTGGCAAAATATGTTGAAATTGCCCATAGTAATCAGGAAGAGGCTCAAAACCAGTAGAAGGTATATTATGACCATGGGGTAAAAGAAAAGGTTTTTGAGCCAGGTGAAAAGGTTTTGCTACTGTTGCCCACAACAGAAAATAAACTGTTAATGAAGTGGCAAGGGCCTTATAAAGTGCTTAGACGTACTGGCACTGTTAACTACGAGATTAAGATCCCTCACAGGAAAAATCCTACCAAGATATACCATGCTAACTTTCTCACTAAATAGGTTGAAAAAAACACCAAAAACTGCTTTGCTAGTTTTACCAGAAACTGATGAAGATATTAATGTAGCTTATGATAGACTGGAACAAACTCTAACTGCTGATGTTGTAAAGGTGAATGTTTCCTTAACCTCAGAACAAACTGCAGAAATTTGTAATGTGCTAAAGACATTTAACAGTACTTTTACCACAGTACCAGGCTGATCAAAAGGGGTCAAGCATGTAATAGTGCTAAGGAATGCTCGCCCTATTAGGCAAAAGACATACAGGTTACCAGAGCGGTTAAGAGCTGACGTGGTTAAGGAAATATAAAAAATGAAACAATTGGGTATCACAGAAGAGTCAAGACGTGCTTGGTCATCTCCAATGGTAGATGTAAACAAAAAAGAAGGGGGTGTTAGAATCTGCCTTGGTACCTTTTAGGAAACTTAAGTGTCAGAATTTGACAGTTATCCTATGCCCAGAATAGATGATTTGGTGGACAGACTGAGAAGTGCAAAGTATATTAGTACCCTCAATCATACTAACATACTAACATACATAGTAACATACTAAAATGCCAGCAGAATAGGCCTAACGGTCTATCGCATCTGCTCGTTTGGTCAGCCCCCACCCTGGGAGCTGACCTTGCTGCACCCCTCGCCTTTTCTGGCTTCTCCCTTCCCAGTTCCGGATATTCTCGCTGCATTGGATTTTGCTTCCAGAACCCTTCTCCTGTACCTGTCCCACCCCCTCCTGAACCCCTCCACCGTCTCTGCCGCCACCAGCCCCTAGGCAGCGCATTCCATGGCTCCACCACCTTCTCAGTGAAGTAGCACCTCCTCCTTTCTCCCTGAATCTTCCCTCCAGCTTCCACCCATGCCCCCAGTGGCTCCTCCTCCTTCCTTCAAGCACCCTGACTGCTCCCTCCCCATTTACCCCTTCATGTACCTGAAGACCTCTATCATGTCCCCCCGGTCCCTTCTCTCTTCCAGTGTGTACATATTTAGCTCTTCGAGCCTCTCCTCATAGGTCCTGTCCCCCAAGCCCCAAATCATTTTGGTTGCCCTCCTCTGGACCCTCTCCAGGAGTTGAATGTCCCTCTTTAAGTGTGGCCTCCAAAACTGCACACAGTACTCAAGGTGCGGCCTCACCAAGCAGTTATACAGAGGGAGTATCACTAAAAGACAAAGAACCTATGTGCGCAAACACTGAGGCAAGGGTTACCCCAAAGGGCATTTGGCTGGGAAGCCAAGTTTCAAGAAAATACAAAATCACACATGCCCACACAATGCAAAGCATCATGGGTTGCATATGCAAATCACCACAGAATGTTATGCTGGTTCAATTTTAAGCAGAACTGCATGGTGCCGAAAGGCCTCTCACACAGTTTGCAAAGGGTGCTAACAGATAACATAGACACATGTTTCGTCCTACCAGGACTCATCAGTATGCCTCGTCTGTTTGACACCCCAGTGGAATGAACCAGCTACCCTAAGACGGTCTGTCTGGGTTATGTTGTGGTGAACCCATTAAAATAAAAAAACTAAAAGACAAAGAACCTCTGTGCGCAAACACTGAGGCAAGGGTTACCCCAAAGGGCATTTGGCTGGGAAGCCAAGTTTCAAGAAAATACAAAATCACACATGGCCACACAATGCAAAGCATCATGGGCTGCATATGCAAATCACCACAGAATGTTATGCTGGTTCAACTTTAAGCAGAATTGCATGGTGCCGAAAGGCCTCTCACACAGTTTGCAAAGGGTGCTAACAGATGACATATCACGTCCCTCCTTCTGGAGGTGATCCCCCTAGCGATGCATCCCAGCGTCCTGTTGGCCTTGGCTGCTGCCCTCCTACAAGTCTCCGAATTGTTCAGCTTGACATCCACCACCAACCCAGGTCCCTCTCAGCCATCGAGACTTGTAGCATTCCCCCCTCCTGGGCGTACATTTGGCCTGGGTTTCTGGCCCCCAGGTGCAGTACATGAAAATTACGTACCTACCGTAATTATGATCTTTCTGTGTATCTTCACCATTCATCACAGATGGGTATGTGCCAGAGGTCAGGACCCCGCAGCAGCTTTATTTTTTTTTAAGGGTAGGCGGAGCCGACACACCATCGGCGCCGCCCTCTAGGCCGACGCACTGCGTGGCTCTCGCGGGTTGGCCGTTAGGCTGTGTCGACTCCACCTGCCTGCTAGTTCTGAGTCGCCGGAGAGGTAAGAGGAAGGGAGTGGAGGGTGGGACAAGGAAGTCCAAGGGACAGAAAAAGGAAAAGATGTATGAACTAAAACGAGAAATAATGACTGAGAGGACAGAAAGAGAGAAGTTAGAAACTAAAGGGGATTGGAAGGGGCCCCAATCTCTGGAAAAGGAAGAGGGGGGTAGGGTGGGTAAAGAATTTAGGAAGAGAGGGGAGAAGGATAAGACATCCCAGACCCTGGTCCGTCTCCAGATTGTATAGGAACTGCAAGGAGTAGCAATGCTTTCTGCCAGAATTCAAGGCACGGAATAGCTGGCAAACACTCCAGATAAGAAGAGTCGGCTATTCTGGAACAAGGACAGGGTACAGAGATTCAGCACCTTCTCAAGGAAAAATTTTTCGTGAAAAAGGGATTTTTTTTTTTTGGAGAAACAGATTGGACGGAAACAGGGAGGAGGAGAGAAGGAGGGCAACTGCCAACTCCCACCCCACAGGGGTGGAGCTAAGGTACTGGAGAAGGAGTGCCACCTGAGCTATCCACTCTCCCTGGAAAATTATTCCCCTATGTGTCCCTATTTTACCCCACTCCTAAGGAGGAGAGGGGGAGGCACAGAGAGAGAGGGGGACCCAGAGACTGAGGCCCCAGGGGGATGTAGGGTGGGGTTGTGATGAATGGTGAAGATACACAGAAAGATCATAATTACGGTAGGTACGTAATTTTCATATCTTATCTGTGTCAATCTTCACCATTCATCACAGATGGGTGAGTACCGAGCCCCCTGAAGGGGTTTTCTTTACACCCTAAGGGACAAGTCCCTTAGCCCTCAGTGGGTGACACACTAAGGGGGGGAACCTTCAGGGCCTGGAGAGGCCCGAGAGTGGGGAGAGAGAGACGGAGTCCCCCCGGAGGGGGACGGAAGTTGCCCCGACAAGCACCGTCTCACTCCGCGGGAGAAGAGATAGGTTCCCTGATGGGCGGAGTTAATCACCCTACACCGGGCCATGGGCGACAACCGAGAAAGACGCAGCCAAGCCGTCCACCTAGTGCAGATCACTGTCCCTACGACCCTGGTAGCTACCTCGCTGGCATCCTAGGATGCCCTCGCTTGGTGCCTTGCTAGCTCCAGGCCATGCGCAGAGAGTGCAATGGCTTGTCTGGTTTCCTCTGTGTCAGGCAATGAGGCTAGGAGCTGACCTAGCCTGGACCACAAGAACCTGTCATAGGCTGCACAGTGGGCCTGATGTGCAGAGATAGAAAGAAGTAACCGTGCCGAGTAGAAAGTCCTCCTACCCCAAAATCAAAATCCAAGGAGTCTTGATCTGGGGGCCGGTCACGGTTAAGGGTGTGAAGCCCATCAGGAGTATCCAACTGCGTCAATCCAGACTGTGGATGAGGCATGGAACCTGGAGACTCCGGGGGTGCGCAATACCTCTGGCTGAGATCCTGGGGCAGGAACTCCGGAGAAGGGCCTCTGCCAGGAACGCAACGACGCCTCCCGAAAGGGAGTCAGCCAGGGCGGCACCACAAGGGTGGCCTCGCCAAAATCACCTAGAAAGGCGTGCGCCGAGTGTTCAGGATTGCTGGTAGTGGAAGGAGTAAGGTGCACATCCTCCAACATCCTCATGAGGAATCGCTGATACTCAGAGAGATCAGCAGCCGGAGAGATGTGGACAGAGATTTTCTCTCCCCCAGAAGAGGGGGATGAGGAGCTGGAGGTCACCGTCTGTTCAGTGGGTGGCTGCACGGGGGGAGGTTGAAAAACATGGCTGTCCACTGTCCTAACGTAAGCAGGGAACCGAGCAGCCACCGCTCTGAACTGCTCCCAGGTGAGAGGCCCGCTAGGACCGAGGATGCCTGGGAGTGCAGGAGAGTGTGGCAGAGGGATGGGGACAGAGCCGAGAAGAGATGTCGGCTGACCTCCGCATGGGCTAAGGAGTGGACCATGGGAACCCACGGAAGAAGGTGCCCCGGAAGACCCCACAGCCGACAGCTGAACAACCAAATCGGTACTGCCTTGGCTGTGCCCGGAAGAATCCCCCCTGTGAGGCGACCAGGGCCATATACGTCCAGAAGGACGGTCCCCTACCTCAAAAGAACGGGACTCTCTGAAAGAGACCGAGGAGGAAGAGCGGAGATCTGCACTACGGCTTCTCCCAGGGCTCGGGTGGACCCCAGAAAAAGGCCGATGTGCCGACCCCACACCCATTGACCCCTTGGAATCTAAAAGAGCCCTCCTCCTCAAGAGGGCCAGCCTGGGTAGCTGGCATCTCTGGGCAGCCCCCGAAGGGGTTATCCAGGGTGCAGTATCCTCCCCCACCGCAGGTGCTCCGATCGGCCCCAAAGTTGGGCGAACGAGGCATACCACTGGAGGGGGTACCACAACTGAGGGGTCAGTGAAACCGCCAAGACCAGGCTGCAGAGCTATGGTGGCCTGCACCACTGCCTGCTGGTCAGCACCCCTGACCCTAGTCTCGGTAGCCACCGACCTCACCTCAGAAAGGGGATGACTCCGACTTGTTGAAGAGACTACCGTGCTACCCACCTCAACAGCCAACCCCAAAGGGTCAGACTGCACGTCCGACTCAGAGCTCGACCGAGGAGGTAGAGTCCGAGGCCCAGTGCCATACCGTGGGAGGGCGGGCAGTGCCATCCTTGCCAACATGCCCAGAGACCAAAGCTGTGCCCGAGTCGGTGGCAGCACCTCCCACAGCCCCGCGAGCGGAATCCGAGGGAGGCACGTCCCCAGCCCGAACAAGAGATCCAGAGCCGGAACCAGTCACAGCACCACACAGTCCCACGCCGCAAGCAGCACCGAGGGCGGGGATGGCACCGACAGCCCCGGCGGCACCATTGGCGTCACTGACGGTGCCGCCCCGCTCCCTGGCGCCACGAACGGTGCCGAGGGCAGGGGCGGCGCCGACAGAGGAAACCGATGGCCTCACGGCGCCGAGCCTCGAGGACACAGCACTGTGCTTAGCCTCGGCGCAGAGGACGGGCGCCAAGGCAGACATGGAAAAGGACGGCACCGAGTAGTTCTCACGGCATCAGCTATAGTGTCGGCGGCTGCAACAGCTCTGACAGAGACCACGGCGCTGCGCCGACAAGTTGGCGCCCGACAACGGCCCCATCAGGCCTCACGGCCTCATGCGAACCGTGGGGCGACACTGGGAGCTCTTCACCCCAAAGGGGCGACTGCCATGGCGACGCCTCCCACCCACCCCTGGAAGGAGCGGACGGGCCTCCCTGCGCTGCAGAAGAAGCCCAGCAATGGCTAGGCTACAATCAGCCGAGGCTCCCTCCTCCTCGGGTCCGTGATAGAATCAGGAGGGACCCGGAGGAAGGCCAAGAGAGCGTGGCTTGGCCCGACGAAAGCGCCCGACCCCGCAAGTTATGAGCTCGCCCACTTCCACGTTGTTTGATGACCCGGCGGTCCATGGAGAAACAGGCCGCATCTAATCCATGTCGTGGAAGCGGCCAAGACATGAGAAAGACACCGGTCGTACTGGTCGGTGACGGAAAACTTTCAGCCGCATGGGCACCGTCGCATGGGGGGGCCGACCTGTCTTGGAAGATTTCTTGCCCTCCGACTGAGACATGACCTACGAGAAAAAAAACACCAAAAACACACTCGACGTCGCAGAAAAATATAGTAATGGAAAGATCTTACCAGGTGACGTCGAGTAAAGCAACACAGAACCGGCAGGTGTAACCGACGGACTTCGGCACGATAACAACGTAGGAAGAGTAACTGCGAAGCAGGCCTCAACTTTCTTCAGCTTCCACACGAGGTGACCTCTACAGCTGGAGACGAAGAACTGGCAGGCAGGCGAAGTCGACACAGCCTAACGGCCAACCCGCGAACGCCACGCAGTGCGTCAGCTCCGATGGTGTGTCGGCTCCGCCTACCCTTAAAAAAAAAAAAAATGCTCCCGCGGGGTCCTGACCTCCGGCAGATACCCATCTGTGATGAATGGTGAAGATTGACACAGATAAGATCTTGCATTTCCCTGCACTGAACCTCAGCTTCCACTTTCTAGACCATCTTTCCAGAGCCTCCAGGTCCCCCTGTAGGGCAACCCTCCCCTCCTCCCCATCCACCACCACCCCCAGTTTTGAGTCATCCGCAAAGAGACTCATCTCACTCCTGATACCTGTCCTTATGTCAGAGACGTAGGCGTTGAACAGGAGGGGCCCAAGGACTGATCCCTGTGGGACCCCACTAATGACCCTCCTTGGGGATTCGACTATCCCGCCAACTATGACCCTCTGGGTCCAGTCCTGGAGCCAATTGCCTATCTATCGGATCATCTGGTTCCCCATCCCCATTTCTCCCAGCTTATCCAACAGGCCCTCGTGAGGAAGAGAGTCAAATGCCTTGCTGAAGTCTAGAAAGAGGATGTCCACTGCTCTACCCAGGTCCAAGGCACTCATCACCCAGTCATAGAACTCCACAAGGTTTGTCTGACACGATTTCCCTGGGACGAATCCATGCTGTCTATCGTCCAGGCACCCTGACTTTTCCAGGTCCCCCCCAGCCTCTTCTTGACAATGCCCTCCATCACCTTGCCCACCACCGATGTCAGGCTGACAGGCCTGTAGTTGCCTGCCACCTCCCTTGATCCCCCCTTGTGGACAGGCACTATGAGCCACCTTCCAGTCCTGGGGCACCCACCCTGTCCTCAGAGAGATGGTGAAAGCTCCTGCCAGGGGTTTCGCCAGGACATCCGCAAGTTCCTTCAGCACTCTGGGATGTAATTTATCCGGCCCTGGTGCTTTCTCTGTCTTAAGGGACCTGAGGGCTTCCCTCACTCTCTCTGCTGTGATTTCCACTCCGCTACCTCTTCTCCCTGCTTAGCCTTCCCTCCTGCCAGTGATGCCTCCCCTCTCCCCAGACCCGCCTGATCGGTAAGGGTCCTCTCCTCAGTATCTCTGTCTCTCCCATGTATGATGCAGCACCCCATTTTCCTTGGTGAAAACTGAGGTGAAGTACTCATTTAGTACCTCAACCTGCTCCCCGGTCTTGTGCCCACTCTCCTGCTTTAATCCTGCTAATCTGCCTTCACCCTTCATTTTCCCCAATGTATCTAAAGAACCCTTGTTCCCTCTCCTAATTTCCCTGGCCAGGTTCTGCTTCCTTGCCTTAGCCCACCGCCTTAGTGGCCCTTCTAGCCATCAGCTCGACTCCCCTTGATCCCTTTCACTCTTTGAGCACTTGAATTGCCTATAGGCTGCCTTCTTTGCCCCCACACCACCTCCTGGACCTCCCTGGTCCACCAGCAGGGTTTTTGGGCCGTACCGCATTTTTGTCTTACTCTTGCACAGGTGCTGGTAGCACCCTGCACCCCTCTCCTGATGATTTCCCACCTACTATCAGCGTCCATGTCTGACCCAATCACATCCAAATGCTCCTTAAGGATCCTTCCCATTTCCTTAAAATCCGCCCCCCTGAAGTCAGTTACCTCCGTCTTTATGCAGCCTTCTACCCCTCCTAGGTCCAGGCAGAACCAGACCGTGGCATGGTCACTCCCCGCCAACGGGTCCCTTACCTCCAGGCCTACAATCTGGTCACTGTCTGCCAGGACCACATCCAGTACCCGCGCCTCCCTGGTCAGTTCCCCCACCTGCTGAGTTAGGAACGCGTCTTGAAAGACATCCAACAACCTCTGTTCCCTGGCCACCGAGGATGTCATAGTCTCCCAGTCTGTTCCTGGCATGTTTAAGTCCCCCAACACCATTACCCTTCCCCTGCCCAATCTGCAGTGTCTCCCAACATCTGCCACCAGACTTTCCACCAACTCCTCCGCCAGTGTAAGGGGTCTATACACCACTCCTATTTTTACTCTCTTGCTCCCCCTTGTTATCAAGGTGACCCAAATTGCCTCCATGGTTCCCTCCGCCTCCTCTATTCCCCCATGCCAATGCAGTTTTTGACTATCATTGCTACTCCTCCTCCCCTTACCTCCCCCCGTCCTTCCTGAACATAGTGTAACCCTCCAGGTTCAGGTCCCAGTCGTGTCCTGTGGTGGCCCAGGTCTCAGTGACCGCTGCCACATCCACCGCTCCCTCAGTTAGCATCGCCTGGAGCTCAGGCATTTTATTGCCCAAGGTCCTGGCATTTAGCAGGACTACCTTCTACCCTTTCCCTATACTTCCATTTCCCCTGCTCGTGTTCCCATGGGGATTCCATTTTCCCCTGGTCTGCACTTTACCAGTTGGCCTTTTCCCACATTCCTCCAGCTCCCCAGGGGTGGAGACAGAGTCCCTCCTTTATCGGACCCCCCTCGACAGCCTTTTCTCCCATCCCTCCCCCCTTCACAAGTTTAAACCCCACCCCAACCTTACCAAGGGTTACGGGCAAATCCCTTTAGCTAAAGAATCCAGAGACAAAACTGCATTTGCCACTCCTGTTGGATTCTATCAGTTCACCACCATGCCATTTGGTTTACATGGTGCACCAGCTACATTCCAGTGGTACATGGATGTAATTTTATCCCCTCATACTGGTTATTGAGCTGCATACTTGGATGATGTCGTGTGTACAGTCCAGACTGGAAAAGCCACCTGAAACACCTACGAGCAGTTGTCCAAGCTATCAAAAATGCAGGTCTGGGACTTCCGGTTCCACTCCGCGGGAAATGGCAGCATAGAAAGAGTACTTGTGCCTACCCCAACTAAAAACTCTTTCAGACTGAAGAAAAAAACTTCAGCAAATTAATAACTTTTGACAGCATTTTGAGTCGGAGAGAGTTCTGAACGAGCTAAGGCTGTGGTTAAAGTGGATCGCCACAGGATGGAGGAAACTGGCGATAGATCAGATACTGAGGCCTCAGACTACACAGACCAGTGAGACATCCCCTTTCGAGACGCTAAATGCACTACCGGTAAAAACATGCTGAAACAGGGAAAAGCTAAGGCAAAAAAAAGCCAAATTAAACAATCTACAAGGGAAATCCTGACCTTTCATGCTGAAATCAAAGAAACTCCGTCACAATGTAATGCAGCTTGAATAACGCATGGATGATCAAGAAAGGCAAGGAAAGCTATAGAGAATAGAGCTGATGATCTCGAGATGGTTGTTCAACAAATAAAAGAGTAGCAAGAACTAACAGAGGCTCGGCAGGAGGACTCTGAGAATCGTGCAAGACGAAAAAATATATGGATATACAGCATTCCTGAGAGCTCAGAGGGTACTAATGTTAAAGATTTTATTGAGGCCTTGCTACACACTGCCCTGGAGCTTCCACAGGGCTTTGATTTACATCTGGAGAGGGTACATCGAGCCTTAGCCCCGAAACCCACCACACCAAATGCCTCACCTAGATCGATAATCATCAGATTTAACAGTTTTGCAACCAAGGAGCAGGTACTCCTCACTGCCTAGAGAAGACAAAAAGTATTTTATGGACAAATATGCATTTATTTTGATCACGATTACGCACCTAAAACCATGTGCTTAAAAAGAGCATATTTACCACTACTCCCTGTATTCAAAACAGCAGGATATAAATTTACAACTCTGTATCCTGCCCATCTGGTAGTACAATTACCTACTGGGAAAAGAGAATCTGCAACAGCTCAAGAAGTATGAGCAGAGCTCACCAAGCTGGGACTGCAATTTCCAGAAAGAGTTTCAGAGAGTAAGAACTCAGAGTAGCGCTCTGTGAGATGGCAGATTGTAACTAATAAGCAGACCAGGAAGCAACAAGACCTTGGCCCAGTAAAGAATGCTCTCGCTGTCTATCAGAAAGAAACAGCCGCACCTGATACCTGAAGGACTTTTAACCGTGCTATGGCTTCTTTCAGGTTGGTGTTGTTTTTTTTTGGTGGGGGAGTATCCCTAGCAGGGATACAATGGCTCTGCTCTGCTCTGCACTGTCTTGACTCTAGGCCTGAGGCAGACCCTCTGTGTTGGGCTAGCCCCAAGCTGACTGTCAGCTGGTTGTGGGGTGGGGTGGAATGATACCCCCCTCCCATCCACTGAGATGTGGCATTTATAGTCCTTTGCCCTTCTCATTTAGCTTCTGAGGCTAACACACAATGACATTTAGAAGGGACTTTTGAAGCAATGGCTGTTGTTTTATTTCCATATTTTCCTATTTCTCTTGCTACAGTTAATGTTTTCTGCAAAGGATAATGATTATAACAAAGAGAACAATATAGTAAGAATGCTGTTTAATCATACGAGCTGAACCAGAGCTTAATTCCTGAAGTATGTCTATAGCTTTCAGCTCATTAAGTTAAAGGAACACAGCCTTATTATTATATAGTATTTTACATAGTCAGGGAGGTAGAGAAAATGAGCTGGCTGCTGTTTACCTATGCAGGGTTTCGCCCTAAATCTCTCCATAAGGATTTATTGTTTCCTTTTTTCTTTCTCCTAAATTTTTTTGGGAACAGATATCTGGCTCCCTGGAGGCCCCAAACTTTCGAGTTTTGGGACTACCTCTGTCTTTAGGGAGAACTCAGACTAGTCACGGGGTTCTCCTTGAAGATCTAGAGAGGAGTGAGAATTTCTCCCCATGTTTGGAAGTCCTTTGGTTCATACTATGTAATGACACTACACAGTTCGGGGTGGATTCATAGTTTTAGAATCCTTGCAGTTGAATATAATTTTTGTTTTATAAGATAGTTCTATGTGAGATACACCTTTCGTTTTTTCTGTATAAGCTGGACAGATTTAGATTTTTAAGGATATATTCAAGTTATGTTACGCTGAGTAGGAGACTGATGACTAAATCAAAGAGCTGGTTAGGAGCACAGTTATATAGACTGTATGGGAATGTTATTAGAATTAGTCAACCAAGGAAGGAAGGATTACATTTTGGGGGCTTGAAAGTGGTGGTCTGGACAACACCAAGATGGTTGGTAAATGAAGATGACAGAGGAGAACTCGGATTTGACTATTCACTATGGCTATAGAGTTACCTTAAATTTTATCTTTGAATATAAATGGAATTAATAGCCCAGAAAAAAAGAGCCAGACTTCAGTAATATTTACGATGGCAGACAGCAGACTTCATTTATCTACAGGAGATGCATATGTCACAGAGAGAACATATTAAGCTCTCTGAGGGAGGGAGGGAGGTAGATGCACTGTTTTCTCCTTGTCCAGCAAAACTGAGAAGCATAGAGGGGTTGCAATTTTAATACCTTCCTCCACTCCCTTTGCAAGGGAGCAGGAGTACCTAGACCAAAATGGTCACTTTGTGACTGTACAGGGCCACATTTCTGAAAGAGAGGTCACATTAGCCAACGTGCATCCCCTTCCCCCCCAGAACCTCTCCATCCTTACTAAGGTGATTTATAAATAAGTTACTAGAAATACAAGAAGGCATAATGTTGATTGGAGGAAATTTTAATATCACATTATCTCTGCAGAGAGACTCTTCGTCTCCCCAGGATGATAGAAACACTCCCATTCAAAAAATTCTCAAGGCACAGTTGTCCACGCTGGGACTCATTGACGTCTGGCGTAATTTTTCCCCTCTACAGAGGGATACACATATTTCTCCACTAGACACCATCCTTTTTCCAGAATTTGTTATTTTTTTTTTACATCAACGGAATTTGCGGACAGCTTGCAAGATATTTCATTAGAGGCTCGGATAATGTCTGATCATACTCCCCTTGTAGTGAAGGTGGACTTAGGCAAATACAGGAAAACCCTTTATGGAGACTGAACCTGTCTCTCCTTAAAGATCCAGAATTTAAATCTAAGATGGAAGATCATATTCCTCAAATTATTAGGGCGAATTTGAGTTCTGATGGACACTCTGAAAGCAGTGTTAAGGGGCAAAATTACAGCCTATTCCTCTAATAAAAATAAAGAAAGGGAGGCCAGTTATAGGCAACTACAGGCCATACTTTGTGATCTGCAGGGAAGGCAGGTGTGGAGGGAGAGGGTATCCTAATTAGAAATCAGGCAGACTCAGATGGGAGTTACAGGGTATATTGAACTCTAAGGTCTAGATGGCCTTCTTATATATTAAAAAGTTCTTTTATGAGGGTGGTTCTAAGGACACAAGAAATCTAGCTAAAAGAACCAGGGCCTTTAGACACTTGGCAGCAATCACAAAGATCAAGGACCCCTGCTCGGGAGTTATCTTCCATCAGGGGGTGCATATTAAGGAAACATTCCAACATTTTTATAAAACATTATACATGAAACAAAGCCCCCTGACAGCTGACGCCATACGAGCTTTTCTGACACCTCTGAACATTCCTAAGCTTACTCGAACGCAACAGGCTTCTTTACTAAGTCCCATAACTACAACAGAAATTCAAACAGCCATTGGTAAGTCTAAGACTCTAAAAAGTCCAGGCCCAGATGGATTTTGGGCTGAATGGTACAAAAATACAGGTTACCCACCTGTAACAGGAGTTCTAGGAATGGTATATGTTGTTCATCCACACTGTCTGGCAGGTTCCTTGCCGCTTTAAATCTTGCCGGAAGGTCTTCAAGCTGGCTCCTCCCACCCACCCGGGTGGTAAAACTCTCGGCTCCACCCCATGACACCAGATCTAGCCTGCTGGAAGCCAGGTTGTGCGTCGAAGCCGGGAGGTTGGTGGTGGTGGATGAAACATATACCATTCCTAGAACTCCTGTTACAGGTGAGTAACCTGTATTTCTAGGACATGGATATGTTGTTCATCCACACTGTCTGGCAGACCTCTAGCAGTTCTCCGGGAGGAGGGAGGCAAGGCACACCCTACTTAGGGAATAATGACTGGAGAACTGAGGCCCCAAACCAGCATCCCGTGACTCAAGGTCGATGTGGTAGTGGGATGAAGGTGTGCTGACTTCCAGGTAGCAGCCCTGCAGATTTCCTGGATAGGGACGTCCCTGGAAGCAGCCACTGATGCAGCGGTATGGCGGGTAGAATGAGCTCTTATCCCTCTGGGAGGCTCCATGCCCGCCAACCTATAGCAGAGATCTATGCAGGAGGTGACCCACCTGCTTATCGTCCGCTTGGCTGCAGGTCTGCCAGGTGCGGCTTCAGCGTAGGTGACAAACAGCTGGCGAACCTCTCCCCGAACTTCAGCCGTCCACTCCTTGTAATAAGCGAGCGCTCTTCTAGGGTCCAAAGTATGGAGCCTATATTCGGCCTCCGAGGTGTGACTGGGGTAGAACACCGGCAGAGTCAACACCTGGTTAAGGTGAAACTCTGACACCACCTTCGGAAGGAATTTCGGGTGGGGGCGCAGGACAACCTTGTCCCTGTGGAAGACCAGATAAAGAGACTCGATGAAAAGCGCCTGGAGCTCTCCCATCCTTCTGGCTGACGTGATAGCCACCAAGAAGGCGGTCTTCCACGACAGGTGAGAGATGTCACACCTGTGCATCGGTTTGAATGGCTTGCCCATGAGCTTAGCCAATACCAGCAGTAGATCCCACGGAGGTGGAGGTTCTCGCACCGGAGGGGATATGTGATCAAGGCCTTTGAAAAAGCACCCGACCACCTTCTCCTACACCACTGACTGCTTCCTGGCCCGTGCCCGGTAAGCAGAGATGGCTGCCAGGTGCACCTTGAGGGTCCTCGACCGAAGCCCTTGCTGAGAAAGGGACCACAGGTAGTCCAGAATGCTAGCCAAGGAACAGGAGGAAGGGTCCAGGCCCTTGCTCTGACACCAAATGGAGAATCTCTTCCATTTAAAGGCATAGCATTTCCTGGTCGACTCCTTACGGGACGCCTCAACAACATTGAGGACCTCGTTGAAAGACCCAAGGCCTGGAACCTACGCCAGGAACCAGGCCATCAGGTGCAGGGATTGAAGGTCCAGATGGAACACCTTCCCCTGATTGACTGAGATCAGGTCTGGGCGGGCTGGAAGCCGCCTCGGGAGCCTGGAGCTGAGGCTGAGGAGATCTTGATACCAGAACTGGCGGGGCCAGTTTGGGGCTACCAGAATCACCTGCACCTTGTCCCTCCTCGCCTTGAGAAGCACCTTGTGGATCAAGGGAAATGGGGGAAAGGCGCAGAAGAGGCCCGGGGTCCACGGCCTCGAGAAGGCATCCCCTGCAGCGAGCCCTGCTGAGGGGGCGGGCATGAACAGTCTCAGCTTCGCATTCTCCCTGGAGGCAAACAGGTCCACCTGAGGCATGCCCCAGTGGAGAACAGATCTTGTACTACCTCCGGCAGGAGAGACCACTCGTGGGACGCAGCCCCTATCCGGCTTAGGGCATCAGCCAGAATGTTGGAGGCCCCGCCACATGGATGGCAAGGAGATCCGCCTCCAGGCTGCGCACGAGGGACCAAATGCAGACAGCTTCCCTGCACAGAGGCATGGAGTGCGTCCTGCCCTGGCGGTTTAGGTAGTACATGGTCGTGGTATTGTCCGTCTGGACCTGGACCACTTGACCCCGTAACAAAGGAGCGAAGGTGGTGAGGGCTAGATGAACCGCTCGAAGCTCCAGCAGGTTGATGTGGCATCGGGACTCCCGAGGGGACCAGAGGCCGTGCACTCTGTGCTCCCCCAGATGGGCACCCCAACCCATCAGAGAGGTATCGGTCGATAGAGAGACCGTCGGCTCGGAGCGGACAAACGGGATGCCCTCCTGCAGATGTGCTGGAACAGTCCACCACTGGAGGGCGTTCCACATCCCCTGGGTCACTGTCACTAGCTGATCCAAGGGATCGGAGTGCTGTGACCATTGGCCGGCCAGCCCCCATTGAAGGGGACGCATGTACCAACGGACCATGCTGGTGCAGGCCGCCATGAGGCCCAGGAGGCACAGGAAGTCCTGGGCAGGGCGCAATTGCCCAACCTGAAATCACTGGGCAAAGGAGGAAAGAACCTCAGCCCTGTCCGCTGGGAGCCGTGCTCTGGCTCGTAGAGAGTCGAGCTCTGCCCCAATGAATTGAATCATCTGCTTTGGCACGAGTTCCGACTTGGCCTCGTTGATGAGGAGGCCAACCTGAGAGCAAACCTGAAGGCCAGATCCCTGGACCGCTACACCTCCATTCTGGAGGAGGCTGCAATCAGCCAGTCGTCCAGGTAGGGGTACACCCAGACCCTTCGGCGCCGCAGGAATGCTGTCACCACTGCCATGCATTTGGTGAAGACCCTGGGAGCTAGGGAAAGGCCGAAGGGCATGGCCCAGAACTCGTAGAGGGATCCCTCTGCCCTGAAGCGGAGGAATCTCTGGTGGGATGGACGGATTGGGACGTGAAAGAACACATCCTGGAGGTCCAGAGAACAGAACCACACGCCTCGTTCCAAGGATGGAATGATCTGAGCCAGGGTGACCATCCTGAAGGTTCGAGACCTTAGGAACCTGTTCAGGTCGTGCAGGTCTAGAAAGGGGCGCCAGCCCCCCGTCCGTTTCGGGACCAGGAAGTACCTGGACACAAACCCTGGGTCTGGTGGAGGATCTGCCACTCCTGATCACCTCTTTTTCGAGGAGCAGGGCGATGTCAGCTCAGCGAGCCGACAGAGAGGCTGCGGACCCCGTAGCCCCCCGAGGGGCGACGGCTCGGAAGGGCGGGGCCTGCTCGAACTCCAGAGGCAGGCCCTTTCCTACCACCTCCAACACCCAGCAGTCCGTGGTGACAGCGGACCAGGCAGAAATGAAGTGGCGGAGCTGTCCCCCCATGGGGGGAACCCAGGGGGGAAATGACGAGGCTGGGGGCAACACCCCTCAACCCGTCACTGGGCAGGCTTGGAGGAGGGGCTGGCCGAGGGACCTCCTGGGCCTTTTCCTCCCTGCTTCCTATTAGAGGAAGCAGCAGGCTTGGCTTTGGGATGCCAAGCACGAGCCTGCTGGCCCTGATGCTGGTGTTGCTGGGCCGGATATGCCGCAGGCGCAGAAGGGCGAAAGGATTTATGTTGTTGACGACGGCCCTTGTCCTTCTCGGCGGAGATGACCGAGTCCAGGGTAGCATTGGACTTTTCGATCCGCTGGAGGTGGTCTTCCACTCCAGGGCCAAACAGGTCAGTCCCCAAGAAGGGGACGTCCGCCAGTTTATGCTGGGTATCCGCCATGAAGGTGGATATCCTCAGCCATGCTCTGCGGCGCATTGCCACTGCGGCCGCTACTGATCTGGCACAGGAGTCTCCAATGTGCAGAGCCGTTTGGAGCTGCTGTTTCGCCACCGCCCTTCCCTGATCCTGCACCTGCTTGACCGTGGTCTGCAGGTCAGCCAGGAGATGAGGGATCACCTCATCCAGGGAGCCCATGAGGGATTTGGGAGAAGTGTGCCATCAGTACGGCCGAGTTGGCCTGGCGGAGGCCTAGGGAGGACGCAGCGTACACCTTGCGCCTGGCATAGTCCAGCTTTTTGGACTCCTTGTCGGGGGGCTTATCCACATCCCTAGCATTCCTGGAACGCCGAAAACGCTATCGGTGACTAACCCCTCCACAGAGGGGTGCTCCGAAAAACTGGACAACGAGCCGGTAGGGACCGCATACTTCCTGGCCATCCTGGCTGAAGGCGCAGGGCAGGAAGCTGGCCGCTGCCAGAGCTCCAAGGCTGGGCCAACAATGGCTTCAGCCACCGGAAAGGCCTCTGTGGGCGAATCCCCTCGATCCAGTATCTCCGTTAGGGGATACCTGGCCCGCTTGGATACGGGCTCGAGCTGCATCCCAGTGGACTCCGAGATGAGCCGAAGCAGACCCATGAACGACAATGGGCTCTCGTCCATCGACTGCCCCCCGGAGGACTCCAGGTCAAGGAGCCTGGAAAACAGGAAGGAGTCATCATCAGACTCCAAGGAGTCTGCGAAGAGCTGCCTGGGACCTAAGCCACCCTCCACCTGCTGAGGACGGTCGGGAGTGAGGGTGACCGACAACATGTGGGGCAGACCTTGACCAACGGAGTCTTGGTCGGCGCTTCTGATTTCGGGTTGTGGCGGCGGGAGGTTCCCACCACACAATCGGGCAGCTAGTTTCGGCCGAACAACCGGCCCAGGCTTGGGCACCTCGACTACAGTGAGGGGTTGCTTCAGCCTTTCGGGTGACAGCCACTTGATGGCCGGGGAAGGCGACGGCGTTGGCTTGTTCCCGGACAAAAGTAACTGCTGCCACATTAAGTCCTCGTAGCATCAACGCAATTTGCGCCGAAGCCTCTCCTCTTCTGAGGAGGAAGACGAGGCCGAGCGGCGCCGCCACTTACCTCGGTTCCGAGACCGAGACCGCCGATGTCGGCGGGATCGGCTGGACCGAGATGAGGTCCGAGACCGAGGCCCTCGTGTTGCCCGGCGGTGGGTCTGGGAGGGAGGGAGCGGGGACACCTGCTCTTCCCTTGACCGGGACTCTGCGCAGGAGGCGAGGTAAGTCCTCGGTCTCCAGCGGGGAACCGGTGAAGAAGGTTGTCTGCTTCACCAGTCGGTTGGCCCATCCAACGGGTCGAGAAAATCTCGACCGCCGATTGCGTCTCAGCTGGCTGACCTGACGGGACACTGCGAAGCCAGCGGCCTTAGTTGCAACCCGACTGTTGAGTGTCGACTGGTCCGGGAAGGGACCCTCCCGCCTCCCACGAACGTCGATGGTGGGACTTACCTTTCGAGTCCTTCTTTTTGGACTGAGAAGAGTGTCCCGATAGCCCCTCTCCCTTCGTGGAAAGGGACTGGCAAAGCTCCTTAAAAGAAGCTGTGTAGGAGGATCCCAGAGAGAGCGGGATAAATGCCGCGACCGAGGAAGATGAGGATGCGGCCTGGGCCGGCTCCTCCTCGAGGGCGATCATCTGCTCGAGTTGCTTAGCCAAGCCAGCTGCTGGACAACGCCCAACGGGCCTCCTTGGACTTCACCGGCGGGTAGCGCTCCTCGGGGCACCCAAGCTGTAACCGGGCAGCGTGGTCTTCTAGGACGTTGGCTGAAAACGATCGACATAACTCGCAGGCATGCGGGTCGTGATCTAGGCCGAGGCAGTAGATGCAAGTGGAGTGTGGGTCCGTCCTGGACATCTTCTGCCCGCATGGGCACTGCCGAAATCCGGGAGTCTATTTGTCCATCGCAGCCGCGAAGGAGTAATTAGACCGAAGTCTTGAGAACTTTAGAATTATTTTCGGGCGAACCGAAGAATTAGGATCCAGTCTATACGCAGTGCGTTAAGGAGGGAACCTGAGCTTCCAAGCGGTAAGGAAGATCTGGCGTCATGGGGCGGAGCTGAGAGTTTTACCACCCAGGCGGGTTGGAGGAGCCAGCTTGAAGACCTTCCGGCAAGATTTAAAGTGACAAGGAACCTGCCAGACAGTGTGGATGAACAACATATCCATGTCCCTAGAACGTTCTCTTCCAAGCTGCTCCTGCCCATGAGACAGGCCTTTCTGGAAATTCAAGGGGGTGAGTTCCCCCTGCCTCATGGGAATATGCAAGATGCGGGTATTTCAGCTATCCTGAAGCAGGGTAAGGATCCATTATCAACAGAATCATATAGACATTTTTCAGTTTTGAATAGTGACTACAAGATTTATATCAGTTTGGGCTAGCCGTTTGGAGAATATACTGCCAGGTCTGATCCATATCGATCAGGCCGGGTTTCTCCGGCTGCGACAAACAGCCGATAATGTCCGGAGAATGGTCCACTTAATGGATCATATGACACGAAAAGCGATATCCTCCACATTGGTGAGTTTGGATGCTTACAAGGCCTTCGACAGGGTCTCTTGGGGATTCCTGTGGGAGGTCTTTGGCTTCTTGAGGGGCTTTATTGACTGGCTCCAGGAGATTTATTCTTCCCCAAAAGCTTACATAAGGATTCATGGTGACATATCCACACCTATTCTGTTAGAGAGGGGCACATAGCAGGGGTGCCCTCTCTCTCTCTGCTTCTTTTTGCTATCTACATAGAATCATTGGCAACAGCCATAAAGGAATCACATAGGATATCAGTGATACAGGTTGGGGAACGCAGTTGTAAATTAGCCCTCTACGCAGATGACATCCTACTCTCCCTATCAGACCCAGGGAACTCCCTTCCTGCAGTCTGAGACATCTTGGAAAAATTTATTCAAATCTCCAGATATAAAATAAATTCCTCCAAGACAGAGATCCTGACATTTAATTTTACCCCCTCCCCAGAGTTAAAAACACAGTTACCACTTTTGATGGTGCAGTACCAGAATAAAATATCTCAGGATACACTTACTACAAAATATAAAAAAATGAAAATTACGTACCTACAGTAATTATGATCTTTCTGTGTATCTTCACCATTCATCACTTTTGGGTACATGGCTGGAGCTCTGACCCGTGGGAGCTCTTTTTTGGTAGGTGGTAGCGAGCACCATCGGCGTTGCCTCGAGGCGCGACACATTACATGCGGGCGGGCGCATGGCTGGTTGTCATAGGTGCTGTTGACCACCTGCCTGCCAGTTCTAAGTCACCAGAGAGGTAAGAGGAAGGGAGTGGAGGGTGGGACAAGGAAGTCCAAGAGACAGGGAAAAAGGAAAAGATCTAAAACTAAAAGGAGAAATGCCGACTGAGAGGATAGAAAGAAAGAAGTTGGAAACTAAAGGGATTGAGAGGGGCCCCAATCTCTGGAAACAGAGGAGGGAGGTAGGGTGGGGTAAAGAATTTAGAAGGTAGGATGAGAATGGAGAAGGTTAAACACATCCCAGACCCTGGTCCGTCTCCAGAGTAGCCAAAGGCTTCTTGCCAGAATTCAAGGTACAGAATGGCTGGCAAAAACTCCATCTGAGCAGAATTGGCTATTCTGGAAGAAGGACAGGGCACAGAGAATTAAGACCCTCTCAAGGAAAGATTTTTGGTGAAAAATGAAAAGGAGTTTTTTTTTTGTAATAAAGGATAGTCCAAAGGACAAGGAAAAATAAGATGGACAGGAACAAGGAGGAGGAGGAGAGAATGGAGGGCAACTGCCAACTCCCGCCCCACAGGGGTGGAGCTAATGCACTGGAGAAGGAGTGCCCCCCATGCTGACCACTCTCCCCAGAACATTATCCACCTATGTGCCCCTGTTCACCCCACTCCTAACAAAGAAAGGAGGGGGGTGAGGTTGGGAACAGAGAGGGAGATGGACCCAGAGGAATAGAGGGAGGGATTATGATAAATGGTGAAGATACACAGAAAGATCATAATTACGGTAGGTATGTAATTTTCATATCTTATCTGTGTAAATCTTCACCATTCATCACCTTTGGGTGAGCGCCGAGCCCCCCCCGAAGGGAGTATTTTTTTTACACCCCAAGGGACAAAGTCCCTTAGCTCTCAGTGGGTGACATACTAAGACGGAGAACTTTCAGGGCTTCGAGAGGCCCAAGAGTGGGGAGAGTGAGATGGGGACCCCCCCGGAGGGGAAGGAAGTTGCCCCGACAAACGCTGTCTCGCTCTATGGGAGAAGAGATAGGTTCTCTGGTGAGCGGAGTTAATCACCCTACATCGGGCCAAGGGTGACAACTGGGAAAGGATGCAGCCATGTCCGTCCTAGAAGGTCACTGTCCCAGAGGCACCCAGGTATCGTCTCGCTGATCATAGGATGCCCTCGCATGGTGCCTTGCTAGCTCAAGGCTCTGGATTGCTTACAGTGGCAGGGGTGAGGTGCAAGTCCTCCAACATCCTCACGAGGAAACACTGATACTCGGCGAGATCAGCGGCTGATGAGATGTGGACAGAAGGCTCCTCTCCCCCAGAAGAGGGGTACGAATAGTTGGAGGGCACCGACTGCTCAGAGGGCGGCTGCTTGGGGGGAGGTTGAAAAACCTGACTGTCCACTGCCCTAACATAAGATGGGAACTGAGCAGCCACAGCCCTGAACTGCTCCCAGGAGAGAGGCCAGCTAGGACCAAGGATGCCTGGGAGCACAGGAGAATGTGGCAGAGGGATGGGGACAGAGCCGAGAAGAGATGTTGGCTGACCTCCGCCTGGGTTTAGGAGCGGACCAAGAGCACCCGAAGAAGACTCCACAGCCGACAGTTGAACAACCATTTCGGTACTGCCTTGGCTATGCCCGGAAGAATCCCTCCCTGTGAGGCAACCGGGGCCATACAGGTCCAGAAGGACGGTCCCCTACCTCAAAAGAATGGGACTCTTTCAAATAGACCGAGGAGGAAGAGCAGAGATCCGCACTACGGCATCTTTCAGAGCCCAGATGGGCCCCTGAAAAAGGTCGCCATGCAGACCCCATGCCCCTCGACCCCTTGGAGTCTGAAAAAGGTCTCCTCATCGATAGGGCCAGCCTAGGTAGCTGACAGCCCTGGCCAGCACCCGAAAGAGCTATCCAGGGCACAGTACCCTCCCCTCCCGTAGGAGCCCTGATCGGCCCCAAAATTGGGCGATCCAGACACACCACGGGGGGGGTACCACTGTTGAGGGGTCAGTGAACCCACCAAGCCCAGGCTGCAGAGCAATGGTGGCCTGCACCAGTGCCTGCTGGTCAGCACCCCGACCCCAGTCTCGGCAGCCACCGACCCCAAAGGGACTGACTCCGGCTTGTCGAGGACACTACAGGGCTGCCCACACCAACAGTCAACTCCAAGGAGTCAGACTGCCCGTCTGACTCAGAGTCCGACTCCGCCTCCGAAGAGGTACAGGACGAGGCCCTGTGCCAGACCTGGGTATAATCATATCAGATGACCTTAAGGTTAGCAAGCAATGTGAGAAGGCAGTAGGGAGGGTTGGGGGTATACTGGGATACATAGGGAGAGGCATCACCAGCAGAAAACAGGAAGTTGGTATCCCTCTGTACAGACAGTTGGTGAGACCCCATCTGGAGTACTGCGTCCAGTTCTGGAGACCCCATCTCTGCAAGGACATAGACAGGATAGAGGCAGTCCAGAGGAGGACAACTAAAATGGTGCAGAGTCTGCAAGAGAAGCCGTGACGAGGAGAGACTAAAGGAGCTTAATAAGTATACTTGAGGAAAGAAGGAGAGGGGACATGATAGAAACTTTTAAGTACCTCAGTGGAATCAACAAAGTCCAAGAGGGTAGCATCTTTCAGAAAAAGACATGCAAGAACAAGGGGACACAATTTAAAGATGGCGGGGGCAGTTCCGGGGCAATGTGAGGAAGTATTTGTTCACAGAGAGGGTAGTGGATGCATGGAACAGCCTTCCTGAGGAGGTTGTGGGGTCTAAAACTGTGGGAGAATTCAAGAATGCATGGGACAGACATAAGGCAATTCTTGTGGGGGGTAGGAAGAAATAGGCTGTTGGTTAACTAGGATCTGCGGCCTATCCTGTAGGTAGGGAAATGGGCAGACTAGGTGGGCGAAGCGGTCCTTATCTGCCATCAAAGTCTGTTTCTATGTTTCTATCCTTGCCAAATGGGGTGCCAGAAACCGAGACCACGCCCGAGCCAGTGCTGGTGCCCCCCATAGCACAGTGAGAGGTATCTGTGGAGGACACAGCCCCGGCCTGAACAGCAGCCCCAGAGTCAGAACCAGTCATGGCGTCGTCCGGCCCCATGGTGCCGAGGGCGGGGACGGCGCCGACGACGGCTCTGATGGTGCCATCGGTGCCATGGACGGTGCCGCCCAGCTCCATGGTGCCATAAATGTCACCGAGGGCAGGGGCAGTGCCGCTGATGGCGCCGACAGCGGAATCTGAAGCCCCCACAGCGCTGAGTCCCAAGCCGGAGATGGCGCCGAGGCGAGAAGAGGACAAAGATGGCGCCACTAGCAGTATCAGCAGCCACGGTGCCGAGCGACAAACCGGCGCCGATGTCGGCTCCATCAGGGCCAACGGCACCATGAACGGCGCCGACCGACAGCATCGAAGACGGCGCCGACCTGGGCCTTGCGAACCGTGGTTCCGACACTGGGGCAGCCTTCACCCCCAAAGGGGTGACTGCCTTGGTGGTGGTGCCTCCAACCCCCCGAAAGGAGCGGGATGGGCCTCCTGCACCGCGGAAGGAGCTTCGGCAACGGCCAGGCTACTAAAAGCCGAGGCTCCCTCCTCCTCGGTCTGTGTTGTTGAACCAGGAGGGACCCAGAGGAAGGCCGAGAATACGTTGAAGCTTGGCCTGACGAAGAGTGCACCGACCTCGAAGTCGGCGGACCTTACCCCACTTTCCACGACGCTTGTTCGATGACCCGCGTCCATGGAGAAACAGGCATCGCATCTAATCAATGTCGTGAAGTGGGCCAAGACACGAAGGCAACGGTCGGTTGCGTGGTGACAGAAAATTTACGGCTGGAAGGGCACCCCGCCGCATGGGCGCCGCCTCGTCTTCGAAGTCTCTTGCCCTCCGACCCAGACACATGACCACGGGAACAACACCAAAAACAGACTACATCACCAAGAATAAAAATAAATGGAAAGATCTTACCAAGCGACGTCGAGTAAGGCAACTAGAACTGGCAGAGAAGGAGCCGAAGGACTGAGGCACGGAGGAATAATATGGCTGAAAAGATGAAACCGTGTAGGCGGTAGGCCTCAAGTTCTGCAGAGCTTCCCACGAGGTGATCTCGACGGCAGGAGAGGAAGAACTGGCAGGCAGGCGGAGTTGACAGCGCTTAACTGCCCTTCCTGAGGACGTCATAAAATGGATATTTTAGTTCTTAGCTTCAAACAACCCAGATCCTAAATAAGGTTATAAAATGCAAGTTTTTGCAAGTTAATCACCTTACACAGATCTGCTGTTTAACATATATCCTGCCCTTTGAAGTGAAACCTAGGGGGTCATCCAGGAGCACATCATTTCTCATGACAGACAATCACACTATATTTTTATTTTACAAAAAAATCATAGAGTAATCAGAAACAGCTGTCCAAGCGTCATAGGCAACTTTCTGCTTGGATCCAGATCCTGACTGAGAGGATGGGAGATGGGATTGTAGACATTCTAGTGAAAGAAATCTAAATACCAAATCTACCTGTCCCAGTTTGGAGCTATGAGACTCATCCAGGGTTGCTCTTGGCGAACCTTAAGAAAAAATTACTCACCTTAGTAATGTTGTTTCTTCTAATGGAGTCTTGCTATATTATAGACATTAGCAGTTTGTTCCAGCTCTAGAACTGCCCCGGAGTGAAATGGTTAAAACCATTCCAAAATAGAATTTTGGCACGAGAGCAGCTCTATCTGTGTCCTTTCAAACTTGAACTGTCAGATCTTTACGAGCCAAACTCACTAAGGTCTGTGTGGAAGCTGTAACCTACACTAGCCAAATGGCTACCTAAATAATAACAACCATTGATGGTCCCAACACCCAAGACTCAAGTCAGGGACCAGAAATACTAATACCATTCTAATAATATGAAAATGGAACATAAGTATAATAAAACACACACACGCGTACACATACACACCCCCAAAGTCCCAAAGGGGACAAAATGGTAACAGGACATAAGTAGTGCCCACACTAAGTTGCCCGCACCCCACCAAGTAGAGGTTCTGAGGGGCAGGTTGGGGGAGGTCTATAATATAGAAGACTCCATTAGAAGAAACAACATTACTAAGGTGAATAATTTTTTCTTCAAACAACATGAAGTCTTGCTATATTATAGACATTAGCAGAATACAGCAGTACCTCCATGGAGGAGGGCAGAACCTACTTAGGAATAGGCTCTGAAGAACAGCTGTGCCAAACCAGCATCTCTCCTGGCCTGGACATCCAGGAGTAATGCTTGGTAAAGTGTGTACCGCTTTTCAAGTAGCAGCCTGGCAAATCTCTAATAAAGGGATATCTCTGCAGCAGCTAGAGACGCAGCTGTACCCCTGGTAGAATGAGCCTCAAACTGGGGGCTCTGCCCACTTTCTGATAACAAAATTGGATACAAGAGACAATCCACCTGGCTACTGATCTCTTAGTGCAGGTTTGCTTTCCCAACTTCACCATAGGTAAGGAAAAGTTGGAGGATTCAACCTGTGACCTTTGGTACGCCTATATAATAACTAAGAGCTCTCTTAACATCCAGTTCGTGCAACCTCCTCTCATCCGAAGAGGAGTGATCAGTGAAAAATACTGGAAGTGAGATAGATTGATTAAGATGGAAATCTGAAACCACCTTAGGCAAAACTTCCTATTAGTCCCAGGACTACCTTTATCCCTGTGGAAAGAAATAAAGTCAGTCTCCACTGACAAGGCTTGCAATTCACTTATGCGTCTGGCAGAAGTGATAGCCACTAGAAAAACAGTTTTCCAAGTTAGGTACTTAAGCCTGCAGAAGACAGAGGTTCAAAAGGGGTTGCATTAACTGGGCAATGCAAACATTAAGGTCCCAAGCAGGGTCCGGTTCCCAAAGGGAGGATTAGTATGAGTAACCCTTAAAAAACTTGGAAAACACAGGATGAGAGGAAGAGGGGATGACTTTCCTGCTGACACAAAAGCAGACAGCTGCCAAATGAACTCTCAGGGTAGCTGGTCTGAGACCCAAGGAATTAAGATGTACCATGTAATCTAACAAAAGGGCAATTCAGCAGATTCTGGGAAATATTTTTCCAGCACACCAAATGGAAAACCTTTTCCATTTAGAACTATAAGTAGCCCTAGTGGAAGGCTTTCTGGAAGCCTTTAGGATCTCAAGAACACCCTGAGAGAGTGTAAATCAGCAACTCTAACTCCTCAAGAGCCAGGCCTTGAGGTTGAGGGATTGAGGTCCGGATACCAAACCCTTCCTGGGCACAAGTCAGCAGATTGTGATTCCTGGGAGGCACAGGGAAGATGGACTGTCAGAGACAGAAGGAGTGGGTACCAGGCTACCTGGCTCAATCCGGGGCAATCAGAATCACCCTGCAAGGCTGAGATCTGATTTTGACTAGTACTTTGAATAGGAGAGGAAAGGGGGAAGCATAGAGGAACTTCCCTCCCAATCCAGAAGAAGGGCATCCAGGGAACTGAGCCCAGCACTGGAGGTCTGCAACAGAACAGAGGAAGTCTGTGATTGTCTGGGGCTGCAAAAGATCTATCTGAGGGATGCCCCACCTGGCAAAAACTATCCCCAGCACTTGAGGATCCAGGGACCATCTGTGATGGCCCTGGGAAATCCTGCTGAGGGCATCCGGCTAGGACACTGTCCTTCCCTGAAGATGAACTGCTATGAGGGAAGTGTTCAGGAATAGGCCAGACACCACAACTTCATTGCCTCGGTGCACAAGGTCAAGACCGAAGTGCCCCCTGTTTGTTGATGTACCACATTGTTGTGGTGTTGTCTGTTCTGACTTGTATCACCTTGTCGTGGACAGATGCAGAAAAAGCTTGAAAAGCTAAAAGACAGCTCTGAGTTCCAGCAAACTGATGTGGAGCAGAGATTCCTGGGGACCAAACTCCCTGAGTGGAAAGGTCGCCCATGGGGCTCCCAACCCAGAAGGGAAGCATCTGTAGTGAGAGTCAAGTCGTGAGAAGGGGAAATGAAGGGAACCCCCGCCCTTAAATTGCTCTGATCCTGCCACCACTGGAGAGCTAGGATCAAGGTTCGAGTCACTGGGACCAACTTGGAAAGGGGGTCTCTTCTCTGAGACCAAAAGGTTCTCAAGTGAAACTGAATGTCTTTCATCTGAAATCTGGCTCCCTGCACAACAGCTGTGGATGCAGCCATGTGCCCCAGGAGCTGCAGAAAGTGTCTTGCTGGTCGAGAGACCTGCAGAGTGAAGGAAGAGGCCAGAGCCACTAAATTCTTACCCTTTCTGGGGGAAGAAAGGCTCTGGCTAGCTTGTGTCAAATTCTGCCCTATAAAGGTGAGTACCTGGACTGGTTCCAGAACCGACTTTGGTAGGTTTAGCAGAAACCCAGGGAGGTGAGAAGCTGCTGGGTGACCTGCAGGTGAGATTTTACCTGTTCTGGGGACTGACCTACAATGAGCCAGTCGTCTAGATAGGGAAAAACAGCAATCCTCTGCCTCCTTAAGTGGGCCACTGCCACTGCTAGACACTTTGTGAATACCCTTGGAGCAGAGGTAAGGTCAAGGGCATTGTTTGAACTGGTAATGACCTGAGGGCAGTCTTCAATCTGAGGTACTTTCAATGGGATCTCTGATTAGGACATGGAAATAGGGCATCCTTGAGGTCCAGGGAGGCTAGCCAGTCCCCTGGCCTTAGGGAAGGTAAAATCATTGCCAGAGTTACCATTTTGAACTTTGGTTTCAAAAGATGCTTGTTCAGATATCTGAGATCTAAAATGGGCCGCCATTCTCCTGTCTTTTTGGGGTAAGGAAGTATCTGAATACAGACCCTGCCCTGATGCAGGGAGGAACCCTTCTACTGCTCTGAGAGCTAACAGGATGAGACCTCTGTTTCCAGAGCGAGCTGCCTCTGAAGCACCTGCAGGTAGAAAAGTCTGCTTCGAACTTGGGAAACTTTTGAAGCTGAGAACCAGACCCTGGCTTACTACTTCAGAACCCACTTGTCTGAGGTTAAAGAAGCCCAATTCTGACTGAAGTGATTGGCCTGCCCCCACTGGTACAGGAGATCGGCCCTGGGCACCCCATCAGGGTGCCTGTTCTGCAGGAGCTTTAGGCTGGGGGTGGGAGCAGGTCTGCCCACCCCTCGCCTGCCCTGCCTCTGAAGAAGCCCCTCTGAGCAAAGGCAGAGGAGGCCTGAGTCTGGTAGAAAGGCTCTGTGAAAAGGCTCACCCTACCCCTGGGGCATGCCTTTGAGGAGTGGCTTGCCGCCTCCTAGCCTGGGCACCTTGTAAGTAGTCCTATATTCATCCATCTTCTTCATGTAATTGTCTGTCTGCTCTCCAAACAGAGAATTTCCCACCACAGGAAAATCCATAGCCTTAGTCTGGGTATCCTGTGACAAACTAGTACACCTGAGCCAGGCCAACCTCACGAAAAGCTACAGATGTGGCCATGACCCTAGAGGAAGCATCATTAACATCCACAGCAGCATGAAACTGAACCTTAGAGGCTTCAATGCCATCAGCAGCCACCTGTTCTAGTTCACTAGCCAGCTGGCCATGGGCCTGCTTGGCCAATTGCATAACAGTATCCCATCTAGATTTCTGATACCTAGCTACATAAGCCATATAATTTGCTTGCCTGAGTCCCAGAGAGGCTGCCATATACTGTTTTTTTGCCATGGCATCAATCTTCCTGGAATCTTTGTCAGGAGGATGTAGTCAAGGAATATTAGCTTTATCACAGGCAGCAGCCTGAACTACCCCAACATGACTGCATTGCTGAGAAAGGAATTCTGTATCAGGGCCTGACAATGTATACCTTCTGTCCATCTTTTTATCTACAGGAGGCACAGAATTAGGAGCTTTAAAATTTTAATTGTTTGTTTCCTAAAAGACTTATGTAAAGGAATAGACAATCCTAGACTCTGGAATATCCATCATTTCTACAAAATCAGGCTCCTCTTGCTCATCCACAGCCTCTTCTAAAGGAAGCTGGAGGGTTTCAGCAACTTTTATAAAACATAAAATGAGATGGGGACTCAGACAGCATAGGGGAGATTCTAAAGGTCTGTCTGGGAGATGTCTGGTTCAATGGGCACACCCAGACCTTCCCAGCCACATTCTATACTGTTCATAATCCTCCTCCCTCCTCTGGTTCATAAAATTCCTCAATATCATAATCCTGAACCACTGGGACGGACGAACCGCCTTTACCAGATAGTGGTGGTTCGGACGGACCCTGAGACAGTGACTGGACAATCTGTATGGCTTTTGTTATCTCTGCAGCAGTTGGAGAAGGAATTTTGGACCCAGACCTGCTGATTTTCTTGTTTTCTTTACTGGAATTGGTTCCTCAGAACCAGCTTTTCTTTGCCCGAGGAAGTCTGGCCCTGGTCAGAGGGCACTCCCTCTGGTTCGGGTTGGCAATCAACCGGCTGGCCATCCGGGTCAGCGGACTTTTGGCCTCCTCGCCCCTGAGCCTGCCCAATCTTTTCCAGGGTGGCTGCAGGAAATTTCTTACATACCTATCAGTCTGACTGGAGGTGGTCAAACCCCAGACAATAAACACATGGTGTGTGGGTCAGCCTTGGCAAAGACTTCCCACAAACATCACAGTGTTGAAACCCAGTGGGCCCGGTTTTCTTTTGTTTCTCAGACATAATGCCAGCCTAACCAAAACTTGCCCTTTTAACGCAGTGTTATGGCAAGAGAGCAATTTTGATTTTCCGTTCCTAACCGTGTTTACTGGTATTGGAAACCGTAATAAATCCGCTTTTTTAGAACCGATAAGAACCGGAACCGCACTCAAAATAGTAACTTTTAGTTTTAAATGAGTTTTAAACCCACTGATCGGTTCAAAACCGAACCAATAACTTACAAGTTCCACACAGACAAAACCTTCATTTACTTACGGTTACCACAGATAGAGCTTGAACCGAACGGTTCTGCAGTTAAAATAAAACTATTCTCGGTTAAATCCAACTGAGAAAACACTTTTTAAACCGAGAAATGAACTGAGCAGAAGGAGAAATCTCCGGAGCGACTGTTCACTGAGGCGGAGTAAAGAATGACAGTTCAAGTTTGAAAGGACACAGATAGAGCTGCTCTCGTGCCAAAATTCTATTTTGGAATGGTTTTAACCATTTCACTCCAGGGCAGTTCTAGAGCTGGAACAAACTGCTAATGTCTATAATATAGCAAGACTTCATGTTGTTTGAAAGATGACTTTCTGCAGAAGTGGAAAGGGAGAGATGGCATATAGGAAACATTCTTGCAATTGTATGGTGAAAGCATCCCATAAGGTTCCTCATTCTGGAAACTGTGGGACAAAGGAAGCTTTCTGTTTTCCCAGGAAGCAAATGGCTCTACATTGAACATGAAGAGCCACTCAGGTGCTGGCGGATTGGTCACGTGTGATGTAGGAACAAGTGAGGTCACAATTCTGATGAGGCATGAAGTAGAAAAGAACTAGATATGTCAGCCTCCAGATACAGTGCTGTTCTTGACATCACACCTAGTAAGTAAGTAGTTTATTTCTTGAGCGCCCAATCCTGGAGGCTTTGGGCACTTCACAAAAGGTGCAACATGTACAGCAATTTACAATGATTAAAATCAGAGTCAGTTAACTTAATACAAATAATAAATAATAAAACTATAAAACCCCTTAAAATTCAGTGGACATCAAATACCTGTTTAAATAGGTGTGCCTTAAGACCTCGCTTGAAAATTTCCACAGAAGAAGCCTCCCTTTAATGACTGTGGCAAAGAGTTCCAAAGGACTGGCCCCACAACCTAGAAGGCATGGTCTCGAGATGTCTTAATCCATGCTCTTGGAATCATCAGGAGGTCTTCCGTGGAGGAACAGAGTGAGCATACAGGGCGGACAGGTGTCAGGAGGTCAGTCAGATGAAAAAATTACTCACCTTAGTAATGTTGTTTCTTCTAATGGAGTCTTGCTGTATTCTGACAATAGCAGTGAGTCCCAACCTTCGAACTGCCCCGGAGATGAAAGAGTTAACTTTCCATGCCAGGCATGGAACGCTGAGCTCGAGCTCGATTGAGACTCTGTCTGTTACTGTTTAAACTCAAACCGTCAGATCTTTACGAGCTAAACTCACTAAGGTCCTGTGTGGAAGCTGTAAACCTACACTAGCCAACTGGCTACTAAACATAAAAACAGATTTTTTGGTCCCAAAACAAAGACTCAAGTCAGGAGACCCAAAAAATGAAAAAACACAACACCCACTCACCCAAAGAAAAAAGGGGTGAAAACAACAAGGTGGGGCACCTCCAGAGTGCCAACACTGCCACTGCCCACCCACATCCCAAAAACAAAGGTTCTGAGAGGGGAAGGCGGGGGGGGAGGACAGAATACAGCAAGACTCCATTAGAAGAAACATTACTAACGTGAGTAATGTTTTCTTCAAGCAACATGAAGTCTTGCTGTATTCTGACAATAGCAGACTACCAAGCAGTACCTCCATGGAGGAGGGACAGAACCTACTTAGGAAATAGGCTCTGAAGCACAGCTGTGCCAAACCGAGCATCACTCCTAGCCTGGATATCCAGGGAGTAATGCTTGGTAAAAGTGTGAACTGTTTTCCAGGTAGCTGCTTGACATATCTCTAGAATAGGAATATCCCTGGCAGCAGCAAGGAAGCAGCTGTACCTCTGGTGAGTGAGCCCTCAGGCCTGAGGGTGGAACCTTACCCAGTTTTTCATAACAAAATTGAATACAAGAGACAATCCACCTGGCAATGGATCTTTTAGTGGCAGGTTTCCTTTCCCAACCTCACCATAAGTGAGGAACAGTTGGAGGGAATCAAACCTGTGACCCTTGGTACGTTCTATGTAGTAGCTAAGGGCTCTTTTCACATCTAAACTGTGCAGCCTCCTCTCATCAGAGGAGGAATGGTCAGTGAAAAACACAGGAAGAGACATAGATTGGTTAAGGTGGAAATCTGAAACCACCTTAGGTAAAAACTCCCTGTTAGTCCTGAGGACCACCTTATCTCTATGGAAGGAGATAAAATCAATCTCCACTGACAGGGCTTGCAACTCACTTATGCGTCTGGCAGAAGTGATGGCTACCAGGAACACAGTTTTCCAAGTCAAGTACTTAAGCTCTGCTGAAGACAAAGACTCAAAAGGGGGTTGCATAAGCTGAGCAATGCAAACGTTAAGGTCCCAAGCAGGGGCAGGGTCCCTGAATGGAGGGTTGGTGTGAAGCAATCCCTTGAAAAACTTAGAGAACACAAGGTGAGCTGAGAGAGAAGAGGGCTTACCTGCTGAAATGAAAGCAGAAACAGCTGCCAGGTGCACCTTTAGTGTAGCTGGTCTAAGGCCCAAGCTATTCAAATGGACCATATAATCAAGGACTGTGGGCAGATCAGCAGACTCTGGGAAATATGCTTTCCAGAGCACCATATGGAAAATCTTTCCACTTAGAATTATAAGTAGTCCTGGTGGAAGGTTTCCTAGAAGCCTTCAGAATATCCATTACACCTTGGAGAGGTGTAAATCAGCAACTCTACCTCTTCAAGAGCCAGGCCTTGAGATTGAGAGATTTGAGATTCGGGTACCAAACCCTCCCCTGAGCACAGGTTAACAGGTTGTAATTCCTGGGAAGAGACAGGGGAAGATGGACTGCTAAGGACAACAGGAGAGGATACCAGGGCTGTCTGGCCCAGTCTGGAGCAATGAGGATCACTTTGCAGAGTTGAGACCTGATTTTGACTAGCACTTTGAACAGGAGAGGGAAGGGGGGAAAAGCATACAGGAACTTCCCTTCCCAACTGAGAACTAAGGCATCCAGGGAGACTGAGCCCAACACTGGGGCCTGCAGCAAAAAGGGAAGTTGGTGATTGTCTGGGGCTGCAAAAGATCTATCTGAGGGTGCCCCATCTGGAGAATATCACCTCCAAGACCAGGGGATCCAGTGACCATTTGTGATGGCCCTGAGATATCCTGCTAAGAGCATCTGCCAGGACATTGTCCTTGCCTGGGAGGTGTACTGCTGTGAGGGAGGTGTTCAGGGAATAAGCCAGAGACCACAACTTCATTGCTTCTGTGCACAAGGCCGTAGACTGAGTGCCTCCTTGCTTGTTGATGTACCACATTGTGGTGGTGTTGTCTGTTCTGACTTGAATAACTTTATTCTGAACAGATTTGGAAAAAGCTTGAAGTACTAGAAATACTGCCCTGAGTTCCAACAGATTGATATGAAGCAGAGATTCCTGAGGGGACCACAACCCCTGTGTAGTCAGGTCGCCCAAGTGAGCCCCCCACCCCAAGAAGGAGGCATCTGTAGTAAGGATTAAAGAGTGGGACTAACTGACAAAGGGAACTTCCTGTTTTAGATTGTTCTGATCCTGCCACCACTGTAAGGCCTGGATCAGGGTTCAAGTCACTGGGATCAATTTGGTCAGAGGGTCCTTCTTTTGAGACCAAAAGGCTCTCAAATGGAACTGAATGTCCCTCATCTGAAATCTTGCTCCCTGCACCACTGCTGTGGAAGCAGCCATGTGGCCCAGGAGCTGCAGAAAATGCCTTGCTGGTCGAGACACCTGCAGGGTGAATGAGGAGACCACTGTGATAAGGGTCCTTGCCCTGTCCAGGGGAAGGAAAGCTCTGGCCTTTTCTGTATCTAGCTCTGCGCCTATGAAGGTGAGGAGCTGAACAGGCTCTAGAACTGACTTTGAAAGATTCAGAAGGAAACCCAAAGAGGTGAGCAGTTGCTGAGTTATCTGTAGGTGTAACTTGACTTGGTCTGGGGACTGACCTACTATGAGTCAGTCGTCCAGGTATGGGAAGATAGCAATCCTTTGCCTTCTTAGAGAAGCAACTACCACTGCCAGGCATTTTGTGAACACCCTTGGAGCAGAGGTTAGACCGAAGGGCATTGCTCTGAACTGGTAATGGCCTGAGGGCAGCTCGAACCTGAGGTACTTTCGATGGGAGCTTCTGATGAGAATATGGAAGTAGGTATCCTTGAGGTCCAGGGACACTAGCCAGTCCCCTGCCCTTAGAGAGGGTAGAATAATTCCCAGAGTCACCATTTTGAATTTTGGTTTTAAAAGGTGCTTGTTTAAGTATCTGAGATCCAGGATGGGCCGCCATTCTCCTGTCTTTTTTGGGGTAAGGAAGTACCTGAAGTACAATACTTTTCCCTGGTGTAGGGGTGGAACCCTTTCCACAGCTCTGAGAGCCAAAAGAGAAGAGACCTCTGCCTCTAGGGCAAGTGCCTCTGAAGGATTTGCAGGTGGAAAGGATCTGGCTCTCAGCTTTGGAAATTTTTTGAAGCTGAGAACCAATCCCTGGCTTACTACTTCCAGGACCCACTTGTCTGATGTTAGAGACTTCCAGTCCTGGACAAAGTAAGCCAGCCTGCGCCCTACAGGTAGTGGAGAATCAGCCCTGGCAAACCCATCAGGGTGCCTGTTTGGCAGGGGGTTTTGGCTGAGGGATGGAAGCAGGTCTGCTTGTACCCCTTCTGCCTCTCCCTCTAAAGAACTCCCTCTGAGCATAGGCAGAAGAGGAGGCCTGGGCTTGGTAGAAAGGCCTATGAAAAGGCCTGCCCCTGCCCCTGGGGTGCTGCCTCTGAGGAGTGGCCTGTCTTTCCTTGGCCTATGCACTCCTATAGGTGGTCCTATATTCATCCATTTTCTTCATGTAATTCTCTGTTTGCTCCCGAAACAGAGAATTACCCACAACAGGAAAATCCATGGCCTTAGTCTGGGAATCCTGTGACAGGCTAGTACATCTGAGCCAAGCCATTCTACGAAGTGGCACAGATGTAGCCATGACTCTAGATGACACATCATTGGAGTCCACTGCAGCATGGAATTGCACCTTGGATGCCTCAATACCATCAGCAGCCACCCTCTCCAGCTCCTTGGCAAGCTGGCCAGGGACCTGTTTTGCTAAATCCATAACAGTGTCCCATCTAGATTTTTGATACCTAGCAGTATAGGCCATATAGTTGGCCTGTCTGAGTCCCAAGGATGCTGCCATGTACTGTTTCTTTGCCATGGCATCAATCCTCCTGGAGTCCTTGTCTGGGGGGTGTGAAGCCAAGGGAATATTTGCCTTATCACAGGCTGCAGCCTGCACTACCCTAACATGGCTGCATTGTTATGTAAGGAACTCCGTATCTGAACCTGACAATGTATACCTCTTGTCCATTCTTTTATCCACAGGAGGTATAGTATTAGGAGTCTTTAAAATCTTAAATGTCTGTTTCCCAAAAGATTTGTGTAAGGGAATAGACAGCCTCCTAGACTCTGGGATATCCATCATTTCCACATAGTCAGGCTCCTCCTGGTCATCCACAGCTTCTTTTATAGGAAGCTGGAGGGTTTCAGCCACTTTTTTATAAAACATAAAATGGAAGGGGGACTCCGAAAGCCTAGGAGGAGACACTCCTGAAGGTCTGTCTGGGGAGATGTCCGGGTCAATGGGGCACATCCAGACTTTCAAAACCACATTAACTTTCCTCTCATCCTCTTCCTCCTCCTCCAGTTCATAATACCCTCTAAATCATAATCTCGAACCGGTGGAACCGCCACAACCGAAGCGCCCCTGATGGTGCCGGAACTGTCGGAACTGGAAAGCGACTGTACAATTACATCGCTTGGCTATTTCTTCAGTGGTTGAGAAGAAAGTTTTGGATCCACACCAGCTGATTTTTCCTTTCTTGTTCTTTTAGCCAGAACCGACTCCTCAGAATCGGTTCTTTTGCTCGAAGAAGTCTCGCCCTGGTCAGAGGGCACTCCTTCTGGTTCTGGTTTGAACTGAACCGGCTGGCCATCCAGTTCAGCGACTTTTGGCCTCCCTTTCCCTGAGCCTACCAACTCTCTTTTCTAGGGTAGCTGCAGGAAAATTTTTACTAATCTGGCAGTCTGCATTGAGGTGGTCAAACCCCAGAAAATAAACACAGGTGGTGTGGGGGTCAGCCTTAGCAAAGACTTCCCCAAACACACTGCAGTGTTGAAACCCAGTGGGCCTGGTTTTTCTTTTGGGTTTCTCAGACATTTTATTTATTTATTTAGTTTTTGTTAACCGGGTAAGTGCTCTAGTCAGCAAGTGACTGTTTTCAGGCACGACCCGGGAGGTACAATTACAATACACAAAGAGTACAGCCAGATTATTAAGACAACGAGTACAAAAAATGCAGAGAGAAATACATATGGCAATGTAACATACATTAGTAAACAAAAATATACTTTAGCACTTGATCATGGAACATATTCAAAAATGTGAATAGTAGAAGGCAGAAAATAAGAGAGGATAGGCATCAGTAGAAAAGACACAAGGAAGGGAAAACTGGCAAAAGGATGGGAGGGAGAGATTAAGTGGAAAGGAGGTGCCGTCAGATACGGCAACAGCGGGGTGAGGTACCAACCTGCGGCCGGGCCTATGGAGCCGAAAGACGGCAGGCGAAGAGAGGGTGGTGGGGGGAGCGCAGTAGACGGCAACAGTGTAGGAGGTAGAAAATACAGCCGGTCTGGTGGAACCGATAGACGGCAGGGCGAGAGTGAGGATGCTGGTGAGAGGGGATAGAGGCGGAGGAGTCAGGCAATAACGGCAAAAGTGTCAAAGTCAAGCCAAGCCAGTGGAACCAAGAGGCGGCAGGGCAGGGAAGGGGTCGGTAGGCGGTGGGAGTAGGTGGTAGTAGGTGGAGAGGTGACTAAGCACAGCCAGGAGGTGGGGACTAAGGAGGGGCATGGATGAGGTAGGAACAGGTAAAGGTGAGTTTGGTGGGAGTGGCAAAAGGGGAAGAGGATATAACAGAAGAAGGGGAAGAGAGCAGCAGTGGGTTAAGTGAGGAGAGGCTATGAAGTGAAGATAAGAATGTCATGGAGTAGAATAGCGACTTACAATTGTCAACAGCTAACATTAGGCTTATAAAGAAAGAGGTTAAGGCAACATTAATTACAAGGCACAAAATAAAAACATTAATTACAAGGCACAGTATAGAACACCCATTTGGACAGGCAAAGTGCTAGCAATGAGGAAACAGTACAAATGCAGCGGATCAGGTAGGGTCAAAGCAAAGACATTTGTCCATAGTAGTGAGGAAAGTCCTGAGTTTGCTCTTAAAAGTCACATGAGTGGAGACATCTCTTAGATCCTGAGGTAGTAGGTTCCATAGGTGGGGGCAGCATGATGGAAGGAGCCCATGCCCTTTTTAGTCCGACAAAAGGGGATGGATAGTAAGGTCTGATCAGCCGATCTAAGATTCCTTGTGGGAATGGCCGGCCTGAGGAGATCAGACAGGATAGCAGGCTTGGACGTCCTTAGGATGGAGTCAACTAAATTGTACAAGTAGTACTGCCTGGTAGAGGAAGGAGAGAGCCAACCAAGGTCCTGATATAAGAGACAATGATGCTGCAGCCGAGGTGCTAAGGCCAGTCCTAACCAAACTTACCCTTTTAATGGCAATCCGCCAGGCAAGACCCTCTTATCAGTTCCTGACCGTGTTACGGGTTGTGGAAAAAACCGTAATAAAATCCGGTTTTTTTAGAACCGATAAGAACTGGTAACCACACTCTAAAAGTACAATTAAAGACTTTTTAGCAACTTGATCGGTTCAAACCGAACCGATGAACCGTTTACAAGTTCCACACAGAATAGAAAATTAATATAACCTATCTAGTACTCACAAATACCACAGACAGAGATTGAACCGGCAGGTTACGGTTTAAATTCGGTCGAAAACCGAGAAAAGCAGTACTTTAACCGACAAAATGAACCGAGCAGAAGGAGAAATCTCCAGAGCGACTGTTCAGTGAGGCGGAGTAAAGAATCTGACGGTTTCAGTTTAAACAGCAACAGACAGAGCCTCAGCCAAGCTCGAGCTCAGCGTTCCATGCCTGGCACGGAAAGTTAACTCTTTCATCTCTGGGGCAATTCGAAGGTTGGGACTCACTGCTATTGTCAGAATACAGCAAGACTTAATGTTGTTTGAAAGCCAGGATCCAAGCTGTATAGGGCCTTATAGGTGAGCAAGCCCACCTTGAAAGCAATTGGGCACACGGCCCAAGAAAAACTTGGCACATGCCACAACGAAAACTGAGTATATGCCAAAACAACACTGGGCACACCCCCCTCCAACAAATGGGCACACGCCCCTGCAACTGCCTGTCAAGTACACTTTTGCCATCTATGACTTCGTATCACACTAAACCAAGCCCCTCCAGGGTTCAGCTTCTTCTCATTATCTGTGAGCTTTGTAATTTAAAGGAGAGTATTAGGGCAGCCAGACATGAAGTGGCTGCTTCTCTTCTTCTCCATGGTTTTCCTGTAACCCCCAATATTCCATTTGCACACTGGTTTGGTCCATGTGCATACTAGAGGGGTGGAGTCTTTTCATTCAGGGACATCTTTGGTTGCAGGGTCCAGTCTTGTAACACTGTTGTGGGGGTGGGGGAGTGCAAGTCTCAGAAGGGGACACTCAGTTCCTCATTAGCTTGTATTGGCATATCACAGGTTCAACTGCACACTTGGGGTTTTAAAAATATCACAGTAAGCCAAGAAAGATGATGACCTAAAGTCCTGGATCCCCAAAGGTTCCCCCCACAAGGGTGTTTTTTTCTCTCCTCTCCTCTTTGCTGAGGGTCAAAAAAGTACTTAGTTATTCCTCTTTCATTTGGTTCATTTCTGAAGGGTGAGTGGGAATTGGGATGGTGGCTCATCCTCAGTTCTTCACTGAATGTTCACGGCAAACCTTCCCTAGCTTCTTAGCAGAAAACAATATTCTAACAGTTCTATTCATGCCCATGGCTGTGTCATTTGTATTTCTTCCCTAAGGTACATTTACCCAAAGGATCTGCGGTCCTGGGCACCTCTAGAGGTGGAACCCTCCTCAACAAAGTTCCTATGCCTTCGACATCCTAAAAGGGTGGTAGTTCCCTAAGGGTAAAAGAGTGTGAAAGGCCACACTCACACATCATATTTTACCAATGGTACTGTGCAATAAGCATGAATGCATAAGGCCAAAAACCATAATGACGACAAGCACCAGGGCGAATGGTATATGGGTAAAGCAGCAAAAGGTTGAGCAATGAAAAAGGGTGAGACAAGTCAGGGAAAAAAACAGAAGCGCAGGAGCAGTTGCACATGTGAGGGGGCTCTGCCCCCGCACCCCCTGTCACTCTATATAACCATCCTTGGGGCCGCAGCAAGCCATGGCACGAAGGGCATCATGGGGACACCGGTGCTAATTTGACACAGTACTGTATTTGTCAGGGGTGCCCATATTGCTGTCACCCTTTTGATTTCAACCTTTTTTCTGTCACGTTTATGCATTTGTCCTCATCATCTGACATGTCTATCAACTACCTCAGTCTGACTTTTTATTTGTAAATATGATTTTTATTAATATTTTAACAAGATTTGCATAGTATACGACAGTAGCAATAATGTTTTGATATACATAATGTTTTGGGTCTTTGTTATACAATACTACAGAGCTGACACTCATGTATCCAGAACTGCAAGGACAGGCACCCCTGTTAGATACAGTGTGAGGGGATTCCATGGTGCAAAACTTAACAAATCTAGTGTATCATGTATTTTTGCTTAGCATACATCCAACAGCCAGGACCCAGGGTCGTGGTAAAGAGGCTGGGTGGGGGGGTCACAGGGAGATGGAGCAGCACATTAGATTCACCCTGCTCACCCTCAGGAGTAGCCCTGGAAAAATATATGGGGTGCAGTATAAGCGCAGTCTTTCAGTAGTAGTAGACTGCACTCCCAGGTGCTATGGTGCAAAGGTCAGATCCTTAATCATAGTATGAAGAAGCCAACTATTCCAATGGGAGGGACAGACTTCAGTCTGCTCTTTAAGCGAATGAACTATTTATTTTCCATAAGGAAAATTTGGTTGACAGTTTGTCTCCAGGAAGTCACATCTGGGGTCTGGGGTGTAAAAGCCTGTGTTTTGTGATGGATTTCTTTGCCACCGTTAGCAGTATCCCCAGTATGTAACATGTATTGGGATCTCAAAAACCCAGAGGGTTCTGCAGAAAAGTTAAAGATCTGGTGTCAGCGGAACCAGTCTACTGAATAATTCCCCTAGCTCCACTTCAAGAGACTGGAAGAAGGACAAGTCCACATTATGTGGCGGGGGCTAAAGAATTCCTGCAGTCTCTCCAGCAGTTCTGAGCATGAGATGGGAGACAGTGGGCCATAACTACTGAAGCCCCCACCCCCCAAAAAAATTGTGTGAAATGGTCCATGTGAACTTTCTCCACTGATGGGAGCTGGTTATTCTTGAGGGCACTTCGCAGGCACGGTTACAGGTACCAGAATCCAGAGGGGTTCCTGTCTCCTCCTTCCATTTCAGGGCTACACCCCAGAGTTATGCCCCACTGAGGGCAGTAAGGCCTTATATGTGTGCGAAATCATGTGGGGCTGAGCTCCTAACTTAATGGTTATACAGTAAATATAACAGTCAGGTACATGTCAGGCATCTGAGCCCTGTTTGGTGGAGGGAAAGAGAATAAAGTGCCTGACCTGGATACAAAGGTAAAATTCAAACTGTTGCAGGGGGTACTGCATCTAAAGGTATATGAAGAACTGAATGGAGGGTCCTGACATGAGTTGACAGAGGTACTGGATTTTTTACTCTTTAGATATTTGAAGGTTTCTATGTCTCCCCGCTCTCTCCTCTCTTCCAGTGTATACATATTGAGGTCTTTCAATCTCTCTTCATAAGCCATCTGGTGCAAGCCCTGCACCATCTTAGTCACTCATCTCTGAACCGCCTCCACCCTTTCTTTGTCCTTTCAAAGATGCAGCCTCCAGAACTGTACATAATACTCCAGGTGAGGTCTCACCAGTGTTTTGTACAGTGGTATCACCACCTCCTTTCTTCTGTTAGTGATACCTCTCCCTATGCACCCAAACATGCCACTGGCTCTTTCCACAGCCTTTGTACACTGTTTGCCCACTTTTAGGTCATCTGAGATGACTATCCCAAAATCCCTTTCCTCCATGGTGACCATCAGTAACTCTCCCCCAACATGTAGCTCTCCGCAGGGTTTCTTTGCCCCAGTTGCATGACTGCACTTTTTAGCATTGAATCTTCGCTTCCATATTTCAGACCACCTTTCTAGGTTCCTCCTCATTATTTCCACCCCATCTCGAGTATCTACTCTATTGCAGATCTTGGTGTCATCTGCAAATAGGCATACCTTCCCCTCCAGCCCTTCCGCAATGTCACTGATAAAGACATTAAAAAGGACTGGCCCCAGGACTGTTCTTTGAGGTACCCCGCTCATCACCACCTTTCCTCAGATTGGATCCCATTTACCACCACCCTCTGCTTTCTGTCCCACAACTAGTTTCTAACCCAGTTCACCATCTTGTGGCCCACTCCCAGACTACCCAGCTGGTTCACTAGTCTCTTGTGTGGAACTGTGTCGAAGGCCTTGTTGAACTCAAGGTAGGCAACATTGACTGCTCTCCCCTGGTCCACCCCCTTCATCACCCAGTCAGAAAAATCAATCAGATTTGTTTGACAATACCATCCTGCTGTAAATCCATGCTGCCTTGGATCCTGTGCTCTGATAGATTCCAAGTGTTCCACAATCTTTTCTTTAAGCAGTGCCTCCATGATTTTGCCCACTACTGAGGTGAGGCTTACTGACCTATAGCTGCCCGTCTCCTCTCTGCTCCCAGTCTTGTGAAGAGCATCAAGATCACCTCAGTCCTTCAGGACAGGCTAAGTGGCAGTGTACCCCAACACTCAGTCTTGAATCATTTGTTGGGCAAAGGAGGAGTAACTGTCCTTATAGGCTGAGTCTAGGAAATGAGTTACAATAATGCCTAGGTATTTCAGCGTCACCAAATCCCAATGGAAGAGGAATTCCTCCTTGAGGGTCAAAGAGAGGACCAAATGGAACCACAAAGTTTTTTTATTTTGGAAGATTTAGGAGACAGCCCGAAACCTCCCCAAATCACTTCAATACAGTAAACGGCCCCGGCAAGGCCTCTGCCAGATCAGAAACATAAAACAGCACGTTGTGTGCATTCAGGGTGATACAGTGTTACACACCCCCCACTATGACTCTCTTAAAGCTTGTGGCTTCATTGATGGACTGAGCCAGGGGCTCTATTTAAACAGCAAATAGCAGGGATGACTGAGGGCACCCCTGCCTGATCAATTGTAAAAGGGGAAGCCTGGTGAGTGGTGTTCCATTCACCTTGACACAGGTTCAAAGTAAGTAGCTAGATAAAGAGGACCAGGAATCCCATCCACCCCAGCCCTGTGTACAGGATGTTCATGCCAGCTACAGAGGGAAGGGCAGAAAATGGAAAGAGGAGTTCTGGGGCTACATGAAGCCCTGTCTGCCCGTCCGAGGTCCCACACTGCTGCCAGGAGATGATCCACACAGGATTATGTGTTCAGGGGGGACGTCCCTCTGTCCCCACCACAGGGGGAAATCTATGGGTGTCCAACCACTCTGGAGGAGGCAGGCACCAGTCCATGGGGGCAAGAACAGGGGTAAGTAGCCACCCCAGAACTCCAAAGGGAGGGAAAAAAAAGCAATATGGGAAAAAAAAAAGAAGTCCAATGAGCAAGTCCGGTGGCGGGAAGGGCTAAGGCTTTGACCTCCTGCCAGTGACCTGTGTCCGGGAAGAAGCATGGTTTATCAAGGGTCAGTCAGGGTGAGAGAGCATCGAGTATCCCAGGGACTACTCTCTTCTCCTGGGGAATGACAGCTAGTTGTCTTGGCCTACAACTACCAGCAGGTGAAGGCTTGGTGGTATTGCAGGTTCCCAGCATCTCGAAGGGTGGGGGTCGCAGTTCCACAGGGCATGTGCACCTCCACATTCACGTCCTGATGTGTTGCTATGACAGGGGATGGGAGAACTAAGAAAACTGGGAAGGGGCAAGCTTTATAAAGCCCAGCCTGCTCCCCTGCACCCCACACTGCCACCTAACTGCTGGGCTCAAAATCTAGATTACTCACTAGGAGGAGGAATCCATGGGGGGTTTAAGACACAGTAATTTTTTTTTTTGGGGGGGGGGGTCAGTCACGGGAAGTGGAAGCAGGGCTGAAAGTCTGCCCACCCACCCCTGGGAGAAAAAAGCATTATGCAAAAAATGAAGTTCAATTTAAATAAAATGAATTTACTTTTGTTTGATTTAGAATTAGAAACCAGTAAAAACTGTGGTTCTCCTGGTTCCGGAAACTACAATGGAATTGGTTAGAAAAAAAAAAAAGATAACATTCTATAAAATGAAGCTAAAGTAATGCAGAGTATCAAATAAACTTAGGAATCTTAAGAAACACGGTTTCTTAGAAAGGATAGCGGAGCCATGGAACAAGCTGCCCGCAGATGTGGTGGGAACTAAGACCGTGTCAGCCTTCAAATGGAGTTGGGATAAAGAGTATACTCACATTAAATCCATATTAAATGCATGGCTAGGTCCCAGGATCTCCTAGGGTCTTGGGAACTCAAGGGCAGACTTGATAGACCTTTGGTCTCCATCTGCCATCACCTGTCTATGTTTCTAAACGCAAATACTTCACAAAATAATAATTAGTGTAAACTATAAACACTTAGCCACAGGGACTGGAACAGGACTTCAGGGTGACTGATCTCTTCAACAGAGAACTACATCTGCCACTGAAATATCAGGGGGTGCGTAACCCTACCGTAGAGTTTGAACTTCAACATTTTAAAGTTATATCTCCTGGACAACACTTCAGACCTAAGATGCTGATACTTGAATTACCACAAATACACTCTATTTACTAGGAAAAAAGCTTGCCCTTAAGTTCATGGCAAATGCCATGACACATGACGGGATTAGTCGAGGCAAGACAATTTTATTTTTATGATGCCCAATCTCTGGGACTCAGGGCACCTTGCAAACATAAAACAGGATACAAACATCAGAGAGAGAGAGAAACAGAGAGAGAGAGAGAGAGAGGGAGAGAGGGTGGAAAGAGTTCAGAGGAGGGCGACAAGGATGGTGAGGGGGTTACAGCCTTTGCCATACGAGGGGAGACTAAGTGACCTGGGTATGTACTCTCTGGAGCAGAGGAGGGAGAGGGGAGACATAATTGAGACTTTTAAATACTTCAAAGGTATAAATAAGGTGCCTGTGAAGAGCCTTTTCCAACTGAAGGACAGACCTAGGGCGGGTCATGAATATCAAATCGGGGGGTTACGGTAACCTCAAGAACTATTTCTACACTGAGACGGTGGTGGACAACTGGAATGGGTTGCCAAAGGAGGTGGTGGGGGAGAAGACCGTTGGTGGGGGGGGGCCTTCAAAAGGGCCTGGGATAAACACAAGGGGTTGTTGGGGCAGGGGGTAGGAATACAGCAAGAGCCTAGTAGAATTCTGGGCTCTCTGGGAAGACTGGATGGGCCCGGCAGTCCTTTTATTTCCTAATATTAAAGCATGAATCAGTAAAAATAGAAAATGCGTTTAAAGTTTATTTCTTTATTGTCCTGTAAGACAAATGCATTGGTATTATATGCCCTATTACTTGCAATCACTATGTACTGATCTATAATTTTTTATTCTTTGTTTCTCTTTGTAAGTTGAAAACATTGAATAAAATGTAACTATATAAAAAAGCACAATGTTCTATCTCCAGGACATCAGAAGCTGGCAGGATAATATTACTGTAAAGCATCACTGATGAATTCCTGTTATTTGAAGGAAAAAAAACAACAATATTAGCCACCAGACCCATAATAGCTGCTAAACAAATGGGTTTTAAGTTTCCTTTAAAATGTGTTCAACGAGGGGGCTCCTCTAACCTCCAGGGGATGTCCATTCCACAAAAGCAGTGCTGTAATCCCAAATGAATGATCTCCCAATGATTTAAACTGGGATCGCTAAGTACAGAGGAGACCCACCTCAGTGGGCTGAAGAGAACGGTTAGGATCATATGGGACCAGGAGGTGTTTCTCAGGTAGCTCGGGCCCAGACCATGCATGGCCTTGCAAGAACACACTCTGAAACTGATGCATCACCAAATTGGCAGCTAATGAAGTTCACAGAGCTCCGGTGTGATAGCAAAACAAGATTCTTTTGTTGGACTCTGTGGTTGCTGGTGAAGAAGTCATTGTACAATGCCAGACAGGGTGCAGCAAAAATGAAAATGATATACTCAGTAATTGTTGCTCTCACATAATATCTTCACCTTATGGGTCTAAGGACCAGGACAAGGTGCCAGGACTTGCGGAAGCAGTCTTTGGCAGCTACATGGGGACTGACAGATTGTGGCTCTGCCTATGCAGCTGACATACTGACATTGTGCATCTGAATTAGCCAGTAACCGATGCTGGCCTCCTCCCTTCCTCATTGCTGTTTGCCAGCAGGAAAAAAAAAAACAAGTGGAAAGAAAAGAAAGAGCTATAGTCTTTGTAGCCCAAAGGGATAGGAAATTGATACAGGATATAAAAATAATGGATAGGAAAAGGATGCAGGATATAAAAATAATAACAAAACCTGACTACCAACTTAGAAAACTAAAGGGCCTACCAGGTGGCACAACAGACACTGGCCAAGCCAGAAGCAGCGCTGAGGCCGATGAGGTGCCCGCCGCAGCAGTAGCTGTTGCCTCTTTCATGGGCACAATCTGAGCAGCAGACCCAGCTGCAGAAGAGGCCTTCTTACGTCCAGAGCTTAGGACCAATGTTGGCCCATCGGCCGAGAAGAAGCCAGGCCACGCGATCGTCCAAGGAAGAAGGGAATACTATATGACACAGGCCACAGCCAAAAACATTGTTCACTGTCCCTAAATGCCAAGTCGCGTGGGGTCCATCAGCATCATCTTCTGTTAGCACAGAACTTGAAGTCAGGAGCTGGCCTCGCTTCCTCAGATTCCATCTTCCATTAGCCAGGCTAGAGCTAGAATGACTGATCGGCCAGTTGAGGTCAACAAGCCCGATGTGGGCGCCAGGGAGCTTTTGAGAAGTAGTCAAAGAAATTCACTGAAAGTTGAAACAAGGAGTTGAAATCGAGAATGGCGCACTTGGCAGCCTATAACCCTGCCCAGCTCCAAAGGAGGAGACCAAACTCTTCCAGTTGGAAAAAAGATCTGATGTCACAGGGTGAAGCTGATGGGTGGAGCTTAGCTAGATGTTCTGACGAATCGGCACTATCCAGTGAAACTGCCACCATGTGGACAGTGAACTATATCCATGGCCCTAGAAACAATCTTCTAATTAACCAAAGGGAAAAGAAAAAGTATCTCAGATATAAAAGGTTGAATGCTTTTAAAAACTAATATTGGTTTTAGGCAGTATACTAGCTCTTTAAGCATAGAATACTCCTGGCAGACACTGAATCTGGTAAACCTCTAGCAGCACTGTCATTCACATCAATAGCCATTGGAAACTGGTATACAGTGTCACAGATTCACTCAGCAGGTCAGGCCCTCTACTCCATTCACTCAGCAGGTCAGGCCCTCTACTCCCAAAGTGCCAGCCTCCGAACGTAGTCTTGTGAACAGTGTAACAGACAATGTAACCCTCATGTCTGTTTTTTTTTTTGTGACTTCGGATCAACCTTAGGTCTCAGTTCTGGAGGGATTCAAACTGTAACCTCTTGCTAGCATACCCAATGCACAGACTCAGATATATCTGTCTTTGGGGGGCCAGATATCTTTGCCTACGGGCACCTAACCAGGTGTTCAGAGATGAACCCTTAAAACTTAATAAAGACCTCAGATTTAAAATGCTTCTGTTTCCAGTTTGGTACCGCCATACAAGCTACATGTCTGCTGAACCATAAATATTTCTTAGCAAAAGAAAGCAATTCAAAGACAGACCAGGTTTGCTCTAAAATTAGAGTTTTTACTAAAATATATAATAATACGTCAAACATACAATACAGAACTCTTGTATCACAAGACATACATATCTTTAAACAAAACAAGGTTTAAAACAGTGCAATTCCTACAACTATATTTAGATTTTGTCTAGCTTTCTAAATACCTGTTTTCAGTGCTCAGATGTTTCCTTAGTCAGTGTGAGATACAAATGCATCTATAGTGAAAGAGAATAATCTTTATAAGCAGTATTGGCCAACCCCTTTTGGACTAAGTCATCCAGACCCTCCTCTGGTCAAATATCTAACATAAATATATTTTTATACAACCACAGGATGTAATTTTATTAATCTATACTATAAAAACTATACAGGATGTATTAATTCTGCAACCTTAACATAACTCAAGTTTCAATGACACCTCTTTTGATCACATGCTGTACCCTCTTGACACAGGCTTCACGGGGTTATTTACAACCTTACACCTCTATGTAACATCCTAGCTTCCCTTATTTTAACGTCATAAACCTAGTTTATAATTTCTCTCTTGACAAAATTAACTTAACAACTCTGTAATTAGCTCAGAGAAACAGGATCCTTAATAAAAGTCTTCCAGTAACACATTGTCACTAAAAAGACTGAGTGTGTGATACAATGCTGTCAGCAGTTCTTTTGGCCTGCATCTGTCAGCTAAAATCTGGGAGGATGAGAGAGGTCATTCCTAGAGCATTTGATTTTCAGCAGAGACAGTCATAATACATTTTATATAAAAAAAATATTATCCAGCACTCAGAACTGGCTGTCTACGTCACATATAGCAGCTTCTAAACCCACTTTTACAGTATGAGCCAAGTGAGTTTTTTTCCCCAGGGAAGGTAAAAGGTCACATAAAGGCAGGACTGTATCTAACAGAGACTGCTGGTATTGCACAATATATATAAGTAGGTTGTCTGTCAGGGTCACAGTAGGTGCCTTTTGCCATAAAGTCTATCTTCTTGGAATCCTTACAGTTGCCATATTTACTTATGCTTTTTAGCAAGCTGCCACTTGTATCACTACCTCATGATCAGAGTGCCTGCACGTAAGATCTGAAACCACCCTAGTTACTACACATACTCACTTGTCTGTGCTGCAGAGACTGGAGACACAGCAAGAACTAGTGGCATTTTGGAAAGCTATGCGCATGGGGAATAGCGAAAGACTTTTTGTTGGGATTAGCCTCAGCATTCTCATAAATTTGGCCGCCGCCTCTATATCCATGTGTGCTTTTGTGGATGCTAGATTCAGCATACCTTATAAGAGGAAAAATCTTAGTTATAGAATGAGTTTTAAAAATCATGAAACCTGACTGTCTGAGGGCCATCTTTACCAGTGATGTTATCTCAGAACAGCACTGGATAAAGATCCAGCAGCCTCTTCACACCAAAATCAATACTAACCACACATCCCTGATTGCCATCACAAACATGGCTGCTACCTTTATTCACTAAAATCCTTCAATAATGCACTAAAAATAAAACTTCCATAAATTTAAAAATAATAAACATTATTTGCCCTCAATTCTCTTCTAACACATACGTACATAAATTTCAAAAATGAAGTACTACAGTACTTAGAATTAAAATTTCTGGTATTTCTTTGCTGATCATGAAAGATCCCCCTCCTAACCTCACCTGCTTACCAGAGAAATCTCTACTGTTTAACCTGCTACAGATAAAACAATGGCCCTGACGACTTCCATTCTAGCGGCAGTGAGTATGGGCGCTTAATTTTCAGCTTCTGAGAACCTTGAGTTTAAGCGATGGGCATCCACACTTAATCTACATTATTTAATTGAAAAACCAAATTGTAATTTCTATGACGCACTTTAGAATGGGGGGCCCGAAAAAAGTGTTCACTCAATCCACCCCTAAGCTGGCTAGCAGATGCTGAGACCAGCACCAATAGAGCCCTAGCAACTCTCCATCTTGGGCCTCCGAATTTTATGGCTGGCTCAGGAGATGAGGAGGAGGACTGGAGATTCAGCGCAAGTACTTTGGAGCAGACAGGCACAGCAAATATTATGCGGATGCTACCTAAAATAGATGGCATGTTCTCAGATATTAGAAAGAAAGTTAATAAATTAGAGCAAACAGACCTCGACTGTTGAGACTCATGCAGGGGAGCTCCATGATGAACACCACAGCTTTGGCCACTCCCTCCTATACTTATACCAGAGAGTCCACTACCTGACCAAAGGGGCTGAAGATGTGGAGGCAAGATCCCATAGGAATAACATCTGCTTGGTCAGAATTCCAGAGGGGGACAATTTGAAGCAATTCCTCACCACCTCACTTAAACAGGAATTAGAGCTCAAGCATGGTTTTGATTTGGGGATTAAGACAGCACAATGAGCCATTGGTCCCAAGCTGCAGTTAGGGGCTCCCCATAGTTGATTATTATCAAGTTCCTCAAATGCCCTATTAAAGAACAGATCCGGAGAAAGGCACGGAGGAGAAAAGGACCTAAATCTGGATGGTCAACGAGTTTATGCACACAAGGACTTCTCTCCAGATATGCCTGCTTAGAGAAAAACAGTACACTTGGTGATCAAAGTGCTTAAAGACACAGGAATCAAGGTGCCATTAAGATACCCATCCAAACTGCTGGTGCACAAAGAAAAGGGGACCTGAACATATGATAGTCTTCAGGCAGCTAACAAATATTTACTGGCACAAGGAGTTGAACTACCGAACTTGAGGGAAGAAACTCTGGAGAAGGAATTGGCAGATGTTGTGTGGGAGCTGGCGGGGGGGGGCGTAAAGGGGAAAGGAGGAGGGGAGAGTCGCTGGTGTCTCTACAAGCTGATGTGAAGAGGATCTGCCAAGTGGTCATGACTGCTAAGAAATGATGAGGTACTATGCTGTTTAACTACCTTGTCATCTCAATTTTTCTGTGGCCCCATGCATCCCTCCTACCTCAGGCAACTTTTATTTTTTTTAATTTACTATGCTTTTTCCTGCTGCGCCAGCCGTTGATATCTGCCCTGGTCACGGTGTCATGGACTTCCACCTCCCATATTGTCTGCACTCACCCGGTCACCCCAGCTTACCTCCCAGAGGATGGGGTCACGACACTGCCTCCCCAAGTACAGTGCCGTGAAACTGTCTGGTTGGGAGAGCCGGCTAGGGGGCTAATTGAAGCCCGGAGCAGGGCATCACAGAGACGGCCATCTGTAGTGCTTTTTCTTCCCCTTGTAGGCTGGGGCAGGGACATGCAATGACGTCCAGCACCCGTCCCGCCCCAGAGTTGAGTCGGCGCCAGTGCTGTGTGGCGACCCAGCCTCCGTCAGGTGTCGCTCGTGCACCAAGCACGCACCACCTCACCTCTGGAGAAGGAGGTAGTCCAAGGGACGCTCAATCTTTCTCCCGCCGCCCTCTGACACCCTGGTCCATTCTCAACTTGGGTCGCCGTGTCGCAAGCAGAAATCCAACCGCTGTGCTGGCAGTTACCTCAATCAACTTGACTGTTCATCCTGCTAACCCACCTCCCAATGCTTCCCAGAACAAGAAGGAGTACCCGATGCCGCTGGCTCTTTGGCACTGACTTGGAGGGAAAGAACAGTTCAGCGATGCACAGTAACGACTTCCTGCCATTCTGGGACCTCAAATTTGTGCATTTTCCGGAGTCCATGATAGCTTGACTGTTGCAGAAGGGGCAGCCTACCTCTCGCAAGACCTTCTCAAGGTGCTTTGCTGAAGTGGAACTTTTTATTGTGAGGACCAGTTCTACATGGGGGTATTAAGCTAGATGGACAGAAGATAATACTGTGCAATGGCTTCCCCTTCTTCACACAGCAGCCAAACTGGTATTTCTCCTTTGGACTAACACTGACTCTGCAAGGGAGACACTGAACAGCTCCGAGTTTGCTGATTACTGTTTACGCCAGAGACACTCCCCCCTTTTTGGAACTGTGCTGAGTTGGAGGGGGCTCTTCTTCTCCCCCATTTGACTTTTCTTATAATTGGTAGACTGGGGCTAGTCCCTTGGAAGCCTTATTGGAGGTGGTCTGGATGCGGTAGGGGTACTGATTTATTATAACCTGAAACTGCCGCCCTTGGGGGAGAAGTGATGGGGGAATTGGGGGAAGGGGGGAACATTTGCAAGGGTTCACAGCAATTGCTCTGCATTTATTGGTTACCATTCACTTTGCAGGTTACATGTTTCTTCATTTTATTAACCAGTTCAGGGCACCAGAATACTGGTTCGGTATCATGCTTGTTTATGGATGCCTCAAGATACCTGTTGCAGAGAATGGGGCTGGCAGGCACATGGGGTCATGGGGGGTGGAGATGGACTGGGTTGTCCTACATCACATCACAGAAGTCACCCAAGTGTTTTTATTTCCCATTGGTGAGCTCCAATAGGAGCCTCCCTCTGCAGAGTATGCCACCCCCACGTGTGCTTTGTACACGCCACTTACAGTTACTGCACTACTTGTTGTGGTGCAGCTCATGTTCAAATTGTTGGACTGTATGCTACTGTCATCATGCTGTATTGTTTGACTGTAACGTTTTTTTCTTACAGGGCACAGGGAAGTAAAGGTGGAATGTTATGCACTGGGACACCAGGGATCTCTAGGCAACTATTTAGACATATACATGCCCTTAGATTGTAATGATAGACTCTTTCATGGTTTACTCACTGAATGTCAAGGGTATTAATAATATGGTCAAACATGCTAAAATCTTGCAAGAAATTGAATGGAAAAATTGTGACATAGGGTTCCTCCAGAAGTCCCGTTTTTCATCAGTGGAGCACCTGGAACTTCAGAGAAGCTGGGTGGGGGATGTTCACACAGCTACCTACCCCAGGGAGAAGTGGGGAGATGCTATTTTAATTTCAGACTACCTCCACATATACAGACCTGGCGGAGGCTAGTAATGGTCTCTGGGACTCTGAGGGAGAGAGGCTTGCATTTTGCCGCTATCTATCCCCCAACTGCAGCGTCTCCACCCTTTTTTAGGAGGGTTTTTGGGAGGGTCTCACAATTACCCACTAGTCAAGTGATCTGGAGAGGGTATTGGAACTGTGCTACCAATCCACACTTGGATAAGTCGCAGGGCTCAGGAGGAACCCATGGAGCATGTTTCAAACTGCTTAAACCTCTCCTGCAGGAAGGAGGCTGAAGCAATGTTTGGATGTTGTAGAACCTGACTGTGAGAGACTTTACATTTTATTCAGTACCTAATGCCTCTTATTCCAGGTTGGATAGGTTCCACATGCAAAGGCAGTGAGCCTAGTCAGTCAGTGAGGTAACTATTAATGCCATTAGTATATCTGACCACTCCCTGATATCCATAATTGTGGTGTGGTGACCCGGGAGCGTGATAAATCCTGGAGACTGAAAGCAGGGCTCTTAAAAGATGAGGCCTTGGCAGGCCTGGTGGCACTGAGGGTTGAGGTGCTGGATGCCACACACCACCCCACACCGGCGACCCAGGTTCAGGAGTGAGCTTGGGCAGTCGGGGGTTGGCAGGGGCAGGAAAGGATTGAGCATCTGGGGAATGCTCTCCTTTCTTGGGGGGTGGGTTGGCTTGCCACAGTGCGGGCGGCTCCTGGTGGTGACTGGGAAGTGACGCAACCTGTGGCATCCTCTTCTGAGTTGGAGCGACAGCAGATGCCTTATGCGTGGGTGCGGGAGTGTGCCCGCCACGTGCAGGGGTAACTGCACATCCACGCTCCAGGGGACCATACAATAAAAATCCCTGGCCCCACAGATAGGTGATGGCAACCTCCAGTGCCAGCCGCCACACACTCAACGCCAAACTCATCTCGCCGGCTCTCCTGAACTCCTGCCTTGCCTTGGGTCTGGTTTCAGGCCACTGGATTGGGGTAGGGTGGGGAGTGTCTGTCCTAAAAACCTCTCATTAAGCAAAGATCACACAGGGTGGTAAAGCGGCTGTGGCAAAAGGGGTCTGCCTGAGAGTTCTGTGGAGGGCAGTGAATAAAGAAGGTTCACCAAAAAAAAAAGCTAAGGCCTTTAGACACCAAATTAAGAAGGTATTTTGCAATTATTTTGCAGAAAATTTGAATAGCAATACTAAGTTTTATATATTTCTGGGATATTAGAGGTGATGCTCTGGGGGGCATTTCATATAACATGCCACCTGTAAAAAGAAATTATACTGGGCTATAGTCCAGAATGTAGAAGACAAATTAGACAGTTTGGAGAGGGAGCATAAAATAAACCCTGTACCCTCATACTTACAGGAGATTCAGAAGGGCAGGGACAACCTTAATACCTTACTGCTCAGGAAAGTAGAAAACAATTTAAGATTCCTCTATCAAAAATATTATGAGTTAGGAAACTGGGCCAGCCACCTTTTGGCACAGAGGTTAAAGAAACAAGAAATGAGCCGTTGGGTGGTAACAATTCTGGTACAGGGAGACAGGCAATCACCAGTTACCCACCCGAAACAAACTACTACAGAATTTACCTTTACTATTCCAAGCTTTACAAGGCAGAATCAGAGATAAGGACCCCCGAAAGGATCAATGATTTACTCAGTAAGCTTGACCTACCTAAGCTTATGCAAGAGCAAGCTGCAGCCCTAGACGCCCTGTTCACTGAGGAGGAAATAGGGAGAGTCACTGTGGCACTTAATTCAGGGAAAGCCCACAGACCGGACAGTTTTATAGCTGAGTTTAATAAAACATTTAATATGATCTAGTTCCTAACCTGACATAGAGAATACTGGATGGGCAACTATGCAGAACTAGTGTGTGTTCTGCCACAGAGGGATTCTGATTCCCTCTGACCTCGAGAGCAAAGCTCGAGAGGTCCATGGGAATCAGAATTCCGAGGTGGCAAAACACACTGGTTGTGCATAGAGTTGCTCATCCTGTATTTTTTATAGTGTATAATACTGTGTGAAAAATGTGTTTTGTGAGTTCTTTTACTTTCAAAATTAAACTGACTCATTCAGTCTTTAGAGGTTCTAGAATGCTGTTCTACCACAGTAGGGTAGCATAGCATTCCATGACATTGGAATGTGGTACAACAGTATTTTGAAAGGGACAGAATTCTATACAGAACAACACTCCACTATACACTATAAGGGTGTGTCATATCGCTCATAAACTGAAGGAAATTCCGGAGACTTGGTGGGAGGCAATAATCACTCTCATTCCCCAACTGGGGAAAGACATACATTGGTAGTTACAGAGAAGTTTCCCAGTGACACAGTATACCTCAGTGGCCGCGGTATTACTGAGCAGTATACCGAGCAGTACCGAGGAATGCCTCGTCAAAGGGTCGGCAATGCAGTAAGTGTGTTTTAATCTAAATGAATTGAATTCTCATTATGAGCAGCCTAAATGCGCCAGGTGGCGCTGTTCTTATTTAAATTGAATTTGATCACTTTCAATTTCCACTAGGTGTCCCCACAGTCCAAAGTCAGGTGCATAGAAATGCATAGAAATTGGGCATGCAGGTCCCAATTTCAGTTTCATATCAGCGCCTCTATTTATTTATTTCATGTTATACTTCCATTGTTGTCAGACCCCTGGAGTTTGGGATGCGATCTGTGTTTTCGTGTGTTGTAAACACTACTGTAGTAAAACACTGGAAGTGGCATGAATACCGTACTAGGCGATCAGCAATAAGGACTTTAACACTCTAGACATGGCAGGATGTAGAATTTGGCTGTGTTCTATTTATTTATTTCAATGGCCCGAGCCACCATGTACATCGGGGTTTAAAGGGCTGGACAGCGGCTATCTTCTGTCACCTGCCATCTGCACCAAGGACTGCAGAAACTGTTCTCTAAATTTAATGTAACGGTAAGAGACCCAATCCTCCAGAGACGCTTATTCCACAGTCTTCCAGGTGTTTCCTTGTATCCCAGTTGTAACTTGCCACTCCCTCCATTTAATTTAACAGCAGGAGACCCGCTCTTCTATTGAGGCATTTACCATGATATCCTACACCAGATCACTAAAATCCATTATGCTGGCTTGTGCTCCCTTCCCCCTACTGATCACCCTCCCCAGGTATAAAGGAATTTCCCTGGTGGTTAGCGGCCCCTTCCCCCAACCTAGTTGTGGCTAGCAGTTCCTCCTTCAAAGCAATTACCCGTCGCAGAGTTAAAAACAAAAATTGCCTTGTATCTCAGGGTCCCTCCAGTTGTCATGTTCCCTAATACAGCGATAAAATAAAATCAACTAATAATTGGGGAGAGGTTATCAATTAATCTAGTAATGAAGTGGAGCTGTCAAAAAATGATACTTGGCAAAAAACATCAAACGTGGTAGTGCACACTTCAAAATGGATTGGGAGCAAAGATTATGTGGACACATACTGGTTCTCACATTATTCAGTAAGTCTAATATAAAATTTAACTACTGTAAATTGTAACGAATTAGCACCCACTTAAAAGAATGGAAGGGGGGGAGGGAAGGAAGGAAAGGGAAGGGCTACAGAAACACCCTTAGGGAGCTACAGTATACTAAAAAAAAAAGTTCACAGACAAGACAGAAAAGCAAGTGCACACCTGTACTTTAAAAGTGAATTGGAACCACAATATCAAAGTGGAGACTGGGAGTTCTAATATATTATTAAACATGATACCTCTTGTATAAAATACGAAAAAAAATCTTGTAGATAGTGCACTCCAATTAAGGGGGGGGGAGACAGACAAAAAAGGGGGGTACCGTTTCTGTGGTTCTGATTCACAAAGTATGCACTTGTTTTTCCATCTTTTTAGGTGAGCATTTTTTTAGCAAAGCTCCCTTATAGTATTTCAGCAACCTTTCCCTTTCCTTACACCCCTTCCCACCTTTTAAGTGAAGGGCATACTTATTTACAATTAGTTACATTTTGCAGTCTCTCACACACTTTGCTGAATGCTGTGAGAGAACCTGCAGGTTTCCACTTCATCTCCAGCTCTGAATCCCTTTTAAAGTGTGCACTAGAATAATTTTTTTTTACAGCTTCCTCTTTCAAGTGGAGTGCATAATTACTCACCAATTTCAAGTTACACTTCATATTAGGCAGACTTTGCTGCATAATGTGTGAACCTGATAGAAAGGAGTTCTGCTTAATTTTCCTGTGGTCTAGTGTACCTTCACCCATAGTGTTGCCGTCGCTTGTAGCCTCCGTGACCCTGGACAGAAATATTAGAATGCACTTACCCTGAGAAAGTAACTTGTCCTCCAGCCCCAATCTCCTAACCCTGAGCAACTGGGTTGACCTCCAGTAACAACCCCCATTTAAATAGTATGTAATGTAAACCACCAGAGAAATAAGATTACAAAAATGTGTTTAGCAAATCAGGGATTGTGGAGATGGGATCCACTTCACCAGAGAATTACAGTAATAATACTTCGGGGAGCAATCATGTAGCCGAAAATGCCCTCCATGATCCCATATGCACCCTAACAGTAGTATTTAATTATGTAAAACAAAAAAAACACTTTCACGTGTAGTGTAGCCCCCATCCCCGATGTCGGCCCACAAGATATTAATAAAAAAAAAAAAGACTTTCCCCTCATAGCCTAATGGACCTGATCCCTGATGCCACCCTAACAGAATTTAATTATGTAAAAAAAAAAAAACACTTTCGCTTGTAGTGTAGCCCCTGCCCCCATCCCCGATATTAAAAAAAAAAGACTTTCCTAGTAGTCTAATGGACACCCTCTCTGATCACTGATGCTGCCCCAACAATATTTAGTTATGTAAAAAAAAAACATTTTCACTTGTAGTGTAGCACCCATCCCCGAGGTTGGCCCATAAGATATTAATAAAAAAAAAGACGTTCCCTGGTAGTCTAGTGGACCCCTTTCCTGATACCTGATGCTGCCCCAACAGTATCTAATTATCTAAAAAAAACATTTTCACTTGTAGTGTATCACCCATCCCCAATGTTGGCCCACAAGATATTAATTAAAAAGACTTTTAGCGGACCTCTTTCCTGATACCTGATGTCCCCCAACAAAAGTATTTAATTATGTTAAAAATTTTCACTTGTGGTGTAGCACCCATCCCTGATGTCCCACAAGATATTAATAAAAAGAGACTTTCCCTGGCAGTCTAGTGGCCCCCCTCCCTGATCCCCGATGCCTCCCCAACAACAGTATTTAATTATGTAAAAATAGAACACATTCACTTGTAGTGTAGTGCCCCCCCTCATCCTCATCCCCAATGTTGGGCCACATCAGCATCACTGCACAGTATGTGGCAAGCTAGTGATCTTACCAAATGATTCTCAGATTAAATCAACTAAACAGCTGCTGCTGGTAAAGGAAAAAAAGTTTTGGGAACTGTTCAGAATGTGCTACACAGTGTCATGCGGTGAAGGCTCCCAAGTGAGCTGCTCTGTTGAGGATGAACATCCAGTCGATGGGCTCTGTGGTTAAAATAATTTGAGTATCTTAACTGCACTGTTGTCCTCATCCCTGAAATGGGATACATTTATAATAGTAGCAGACTGACCATCCCATGAAAGAAAACAAAAAAAAGATAACGTACAGTAGTACCAGTATTATAGGGAAAAATAGCAACATAAATGAGAAGGTGACAAAGTGTACAGGACATTTTAGTCTTGTACCTTTCTTTGAATAACACTTACGTACACTTTATGTCACCTTATATTTTATGTTGCTATTTTTTCTGAGGATCTGAGGAGAGGGAAGAAGCGAGCTGGGTCAGGGCAGAGTACAGTTCTAGACGGCGTTTAGAAAACTGACTCGCAATCTCCATGTTTGATCACACCACACCGCTGCAACTCATGCCTCAAGTCAAGGTCAGGGCTGTAGGCAGTGGTGGGATTTAAAAAACAGGAGCACGAAATTACTAGCTCTGCTGCACTGTGCTTTACAGTTTTGTTAATTTATTACCGGAGTGGTCTTTGGTTTATACACACTAATAAGTACTGAAAGTTGGTCATGATAGTCTCGCTGCAGTCTTGGTTTTAGAGTTAACTGCAGAACTTAGAAAATATTGATAAAAGTCTTTGGTGGCATTATCAGTGAATAAGGAGTAAGAACTCTAGTGCGAGATGTGGTTATCTCCCTGCTGTAAGGAGAGAGAGACATACAGTATTTTACCTGTTCCCTAGTTATTAATTCACGGAGAAGTTAGTAAATTAATTATTTCGGGTAGGGAGGAAGGGGGTCATATTTGGATTCAGGAAGGATGTTTTCGAGGCCCCTTATTGCGCACATTTCTGGGGCCATACTTTTCTGTTGCCATTACCAACTGGGCTGCTACAGTAGGTCTACTGGATACTTGTGTCTGAGCTTCTATCAGAGTCCTAATCTTTCAACTGTCTTACTACCTTGACTGCTAAGAGAAGTTCACCAGCTCTTCTAATCAAGATTGCAGCTGCAGCAGCCAAGCTCAAATACAGGAAATCACATTGGCCATTGATCTTTAAATATTATAAATATATCTAAATAACAAACTTATTGCAGCCCAATTTTCCCTTAAATAGTGTGGACAAGGGAAGGCTAAGAGAAGAGCAAAGTCTGTAACCGATTTGGGCATTTCATTAAACATACTGTACTCCTATTACTGCCCGATTTTCCTTGAAAAGGCTGGCCAAGAGATGAGTAAGGGAAGGAAAAAAAAGGAAGGAAAATAAAAAGAAAGACAATACCAAATGTCAGAATTACTGTATGAAAGACTGTGCGCACAGAGTGATCATAACATACTGTACACAATGCACACATCTAAGGTACCAGCCATGCCAACATCGGAAAGCATGTAAATCAGTTTATGATATTTGTTGGAGGTCTGGTGGCAGCTAAAATTGCTGCAAAGTCTAAGTCAAATACAGTACCTGCTCTCAAATGAGAAGGTGGGAAACCAAACGTATCAGTTTAGTTAGTGCAGGATGCAAGTTGTTTCAGTTGTTGGGCAGTGGAATTTGATTACAAAAATAATGTGAACACTAGCAGCATACAGTACGTGTTGTGCCTCTTCTGCTTTCAGTTTAGAGACAAGGTACAGCAATAGCAAGATGGGAAAAAACATAACCTTGCATATTTCTTTGTAGATTCTGATTAAATAGATCAAAAAAATACATTTAAAATAGTGACCCATGCTTTTAACTTTCATCTCTTACATCCCTATGCATGGCTGCCAAGTTCAAAATATTACTTCTGTTATTTATTTTTTTACTATTGTCCCCGAGTCCAAAAAGGAAAAAATAGGAAAAAAAAAAAAATAGGAAAATGCCAGCTTTTGGCTCCATGCCACAAACTGAAAGAATCTTTTTAAATTGCTCCATTAAAAGTTAATCTCAGCCATTTAATACATTTTATTCCCTGCTGCGCCAGTTTGTGTAGCAAATATTTTCCTCTGAATGGTTAAAGCCCTTGGCTGCACCTTGCGCCACACAACCCACCCCGAGCATACATTTATTGCTATTGCACAAACTCAACCACAGATTATTTCTTAGCAATATGCGCTTGATTTTGGGCAAAGGATATGCAATTGATTTCGGCAAAGATTATCAAAATGGCAAATATTGTTATCAAATGGAATGTGTCTCAGGTTCACATCATGCACAGCTGGTGAAAGCCTCAGCTTTTCCCTGGCCCTCTCTGCATGCAGAATGTTCGGGAGACTTTTACAAAATAATTTTATGAGAATATGCTATAGTACCATCATTTTCCTTGCATAGTACTAAATGCAGATTTAGTACCAGAATAATGTACAACCCTGCAAGACAAAGCTACTGAAGTAATGCTTTGGCAAGAAAGCAAACTATATTATGTCAGTTAAGAAATTAGCCTGAATAAAATGTGGTGTCATTTGTTGCCATAGACGTCATATGGCGTCAGAACCATCCATTGTTAGAACTGACCCAAAATGGCCACCGGGAGCAAATGAGTTAAGATTGACCTTATGTAATTGCACTGGCAAGAATAATGCAATGGATAATATTGCTGTCACCCTGGCCTGTACTTAATAAATGCACATTTTCCCACCCCACTTGTTAAATGGCTTTATGTTGTCATTGGTACACATTATTATCATGAGTCCCTTACTAATTATTACCTCTTATTTATTATACGTGCTGTATAAAAACCTGCTGTGTATTTTTGAATATTGTCTCTGCATTGATGCACTAGAAGTTGCATGCATGCAGCATGCATAAAATATGATCCACTGCTTTGGAAACCCTTGTTTGATTTATTACCAACATTACTAGGAGTTCAGTGAGGGAGTGTAACTTGCAATGGTGCCAAATGGTGAAAAATACAAACTGAATAATATTGAAGGCTACCTGGAAAATAATTCAGAGTAATTTCCCTGATAACAATGTTCTCTGCTGCACCTATCACCTTTAAGGTCCCATGTTAAGATGCAATTGAGAAAGTCCATAAGAAAAATTACTCACCTTAGTAATGTTGTTTCTTCTAATGGAGTCTTGCTGTATTCTGACATATGCAGTTAGGGCCTGCCTTTCAACTGCCCCGGAGAACAAAGAGTTAAACTTTCCATGGCCAGCATGGAATGTTCACCTCGAGCTCGGTTGAAGCTCCTGTCTGCTGTTGTTTAAACTGCAACCGTCAGATCTTTTCGAGCAATACTCACTAGAAGTTCTGTGTGGAAACTGTAAAACTCATACTAGCCAACTGGCAACTATAGCTATATAAAAGGGTTTTTGGTTTCAAAAGAAAGACTCAAGTCAGGAAACCCAAAAACAAAACACATCCAAAACACAACCACTCACCCAAACTAAAAGAGGGTGAAAAAGGACACCCCTAGGGTGCCAACACTGCTCCTGCCCACCCACATCCCAAAATCTAGGTTCTGAGAGGGGAGGCAGGGGGGAGGGCAGAATACAGCAAGACTCCATTAGAAGAAACAACATTACTAAGGTGAGTAATTTTTTCTTCAAACAACATGAAGTCTTGCTGTTTTCTGACATATGCAGACTACTGAGCAGTACCTCCATGGAGGAGGGACAGAACCTACTTTGGAAACAGGCTCTGAAGTACTGCTGTGCCAAACCGAGCATAACTCCTAGCCTGGATATCCAGAGAGTAATGCTTGGTGAAAGTATGGACTGTTTTCCAGGTGGCTGCTTGACAAATTTCTAAGAGAGGAAAATCCCTGGCAGCAGCCAGGGAAGCAGCTGTACCTCTAGTGGGATGAGCCCTCAGGCCTGAGGGTGGAGTTCTACCCAGTTTTTCATAGGAGAATTGTATACAAGAAGAAAAAATTACTCACCTTAGTAATGTTGTTTCTTCTAATGGAGTCTTGCTATATTATGACTATTGCAGTTTGTCCCAGCCTTAGAACTGCTCCGGAGGTGAAAGAGTTAACTTCCATGCAGAGCATGGAGCTTAGAGCGCGAGCTCTGTTTCAAACCAAAACCGTCAGATCTTTACGAGCAAAAACTCACTAAGGTTCTGTGTGGAAGCTGTAACCTACACTAGCCAACTGGCCACTAATATATTAACACATTTTCTTGGTCCCAACACAAAGACTCAAGTCAGTGGACCAGAAAAACAAGATAAAATAACTAAATAAACACAACACCCAAACATGAAAGAGGGCATCAATAAATGCCAACAGAGGACTACCCACCCCATACCCAAAGTAGGAGTTCTGAGAGGGGCAGGCTGGGGGGGAGGTCATAATATAGCAAGACTCCATTAGAAGAAACAACATTACTAAGGTGAGTAATTTTTTCTTCAAACAACATAAAGTCTTGCTATATTATAGTATTACAGACTACACAGCAGTACCTCCATGGAGGAGGACAGAACCTACTTAGGGAATAGGCTCTGAAGCACGGCTGTGCCAAACCGAGCATCCCTCCTGGCCTGAATATCCAGGGAGTAATGCTTGGTGAAAGTGTGTACTGTCTTCCAAGTAGCTGTCTGACATATCTCCAAGATAGGGATGTCTCTAGCAGCAGCTAGAGATGCAGCTGTACCTCTGGTAGAGTGAGCCCTCAGGCCTGAGGGGGGAACCTTACCCAGCTTTTGATAGCAAAATTGGATACAAAGCGATCCACCTGGCAATGGATCTCTTAGTGGCAGGTCTCCCTTTCCCAACCTCACCATAAGTGAGAAACAGTTGGAGGGAGTCAAACCTGTGACCCTTGGTACGCTCTATGTAGCAACTTAGGGCCCTCTTAACATCTAAGCTGTGCAGCCTCCTCTCACCAGAGGAGGAATGGTCAGTGAAGAACACTGGAAGTTAAATAGATTGGTTAAGGTGGAAATCTGAAACCACCTTAGGCAAAAACTTCCTGTTAGTCCTGAGGACTACTTTATCCCTGTGAAAGGAAATAAAGTCAGTCTCTACTGATAAAGCCTGTAACTCACTTATACGCCTGGCAGAAGTGATGGCTACCAGAAATACAGTTTCCAAGTCAAATACTTAAGCTCTGCCGAAGACAGAGGCTCAAAGGGGGGTTGCATTAGCTGAGCAATGCATACATTAAGATCCCAAGCCGGGGCAGGGTCCCTGAATGGAGGATTGGTGTGAAGCAATCCTTTAAAAAACTTGGAAAATACAGGATGAGCAGAAAAAGAGGGCTTCCCTGCTGAAATGAAGGCAGAGACAGCAGCCAAGTGCACTTTCAGGGTAGCTGGTCTCAGTCCCAAAGAATTAAGATGGACCATGTAGTCCAATACAGTGGGTAGATCAGCAGATTCCGGGGAAACATGCTTCCCAGAACACCATATGGAAAACCTTTTCCACTTGGAGTTATAGGTAGCCCTGGTGGAAGGCTTCCTAGCAGCCTTCAGGATTTTGAGAACACTTTGAGAAAGTTGTAAATCAGCAAACTCTAACTGCTCAAGAGCCAAGCCCTGAGGTTGAGGGATTTGAGACTGGATACCAAACTCTCCCTGAGCACAAGTTAACAGATTGTGGTTCCTGGGGAGACACAGGGAAGATGGACTGCTAAGGACAGAAGGAGTGGGTACCAGGACTGCCTGGCCCAGTCTGGAGCAATCAGGATCATTTTGCAGGGCTGAGACCTGATTTTGACTAGTACTTTGAACAGGAGAGGGAAGGGGGGAAAGGCATAAAGAAACTTCCCTTCCCAATCGAGGAGAAAGGCATCCAGGGGAACTGAGCCCAACACTGGGGGCCTGCAACAAAACAGTGGAAGTTGATGATTGTCTGGTGCTGCGAAAAGATCTATCTGAGGAGTGCCCCATCTGGCAAACACTATCCCCAGTACTAGGGGATCCAGTGACCATTCGTGATGGCCCTGGGAAATCCTGCTGAGAGCATCTGCCAGGACATTGTCCTTGCCTGAGAGGTGAACTGCTATGAGGAAGTGTTCAGAGAATAAGCCCAGAGACCACAACTTCATCGCCTCGGTGCACAAGGTCGAAGACCGAGTGCCCCTTGTTTGTTGATGTACCACATTGTAGTGGTGTTGTCTGTTCTGACCTGTACCACCTTGTTCTGAACAGATGCAGAAAACCAGAAGTGCTAGAAAACAGCTCTGAGTTCCAACAGATTGATGTGGAGCAGAGATTCCTGAGGGGACCATAACCCCTGGGTGGAAAGGTCGCCCATGTGAGCTCCCCATCCCAGGAGGGATGCATCTGTAGTAAGGGTCAAGGAATGGGACAGAGGGATGAGAGGCACCCCCTGTCTCAGATTGCTCTGATCCTGCCACCACTGAAGGGCCTGGATCAGAGTTCGAGTCACTGGGATTAACTTGGATAGAGGATCTCTTCTTTGAGACCAGAAAGCTCTCAAATGGAACTGAATGTCCCTCATCTGAAATCTTGCTCCTTGCACCACAGCTGTGGAGGCAGCCATGTGCCCTAGGAGCTGCAGGAAATGCCTTGCTGGTCGAGAGACCTGCAGAGTGAAGGAAGCTGCCAGGGCCACTAAGGTCTTTACCCTTTCCAAGGAAGGAAGGCTCTGGCCTGCTTTGTGTCCAGTTCTGCGCCTATAAAGGTGAGTACCTGGACAGGTTCCAAAACTGACTTTGGAAGACTGAGAAGAAATCCCAGAGAGGCAAGCAGCTGCTGGGTAACTAGCAGGTGTGATCTGACCCTGGTCTGGAGACTGACCCACAATGAGCCAGTCGTCCAGGTAGGGAAAAATGGCAATCTTTTGCCTTCTTAGATGAGCGACTGCTACTGCCAGACATTTTGTGAACACCCTTGGGGCAGAAGTGAGGCCGAAGGGCATTGCTCTGAACGAAAAAATTACTCACCTTAGTAATTGCTTTTCTTCTCATGGAGTCTTGCTGTATTAGGACTATAGCAGTCAGCCTCAGCCTCTGAACTGCCCCGGAGAGGAAAGGGTTAACTCCAGAGAAGTCTGGAGTTCCACAGCGCGAGGGCGCTGTTCAAAGCTTCTATCTGTGCAGTTTGAAGTCAAACTGCCAGGTTCTTCTGAGCTAAACTAATATAGCAAGTCTGTGTGGAAAACCCTACACTAGCCATTGGCTACCTACCAGTAGTAGAACTACAAAAACACACAACAATCACAGAATAGCAACAAAATTATTAAATATTGTTAGCATCACTGAAAAGAAGCATTAACAGACCCCCTCTCCCCAAAAAGACTCAAGTCCAGGGAGGGTGCCACCTACCACTCAACAAACAACAGAATTACCTAGTTCCTAAACCCAACAAGCAAAAAAAAAAAAAGGCATGACACAGTGCTTGCACTAATTTGCCAACCCCATACCCAAGGAGGAGTTCTGAGCGGGGTAGGAGGAGGTTGTCCTAATACAGCAAGACTCCATGAGAAGAAAAGCAATTACTAAGGTGAGTAATTTTTCTTCAAACACCATAAATCTTGCTGTAATTAGAGACTATAGCAGATTACACAGCAGTACCTCCATGGAGGAGGTCAGAACCTACTTGGGAAATGGGCTCTGAAGCACAGCTGTGCCAGAAGGGCATCCCTCCTGGATTGAACATCCAAGGAGTAATGTTTGGTAAAGGTGTGAACTGTTTTCCAGGTAGCAGCTTGACAGATCTCCAAATGGAATATCTCTAGCAGCCGCTACAGATGCAGCTGTACCTCTGGTAGAATGAGCCCTCAATCCCGAGAGGATTCTTTACCCAGTTTTGGTAACAGAATTGGATACAGAGACAATCCACCTTGCAATTGTCCTCTTAGTGGCAGGTTTCCTTTGCCGACTTCCCCATAGGTAAGAAGAGCTGGAGGATTCAAACCTATGACCCTTGGGATGCGTTCAAATAGTAGCTTAGAGCTCTTTTGACGTCCAGACTGTGCAATCTCCTCTCCCTGAAGAAGAATGCTCAGTGAAAAATACTGGAAGAGATGGATTGGTTGAGATGAAAATCTGAGACCACCTTTGGTAAAACCTTCTATTAGTCCTAAGGACTACCTTGTCCCTATGAAAAGAAAGAAATCTTCTTCCACTGACAAGGCTTGCAACTCACTTATACGTCTAGCAGAAGTGATGGCCACTAGAAAAACAGTCTTCCAAGTCAAAAACTTGAGGTCTGCCGAAGACAGGGGCTCAAAGGGGGGTTGCATTAGCTGAGCAATGCAAACATTCAGGTCCCAAGCAGGAGCTGGTTCCCGAAAAGGAGGGTTAGTGTGAAGTAACCCCTTAAAAAACTTGGAAATTACAGGGTGAGAAGAGATGGAAGCAGGTTTACCTGCTGACACATAAGCGGAGACTGCTGCCAGATGAACCCTCAAGGTAGCTGGCTTAAGGCCTAGAAGAAATTAATGGACCAGATAGTCCAATAAAACAGTCAAATCAGCAGATTCTGGGAGATTTGCTTCCCAGAGTACCAAATAAAACCTCTTCCACTTAGAATTATAGGTGGCCTGATAGAAGGCCTCCTGGCGCCTTCAAAATATCCAAGACACCTTGAGAGGTGTAGATCAGCGAATTCTAGCTCCTCAAGAACCAAGCCTGAGGTGGAGGAACTGAGGTTCGGATACCACACTCTCCCTGTGCACAGGTCAACAGGTCGTGGGTCCTGGGCAAGCTCAGGAGGGTGGACAATCAGGGACAGAAGGAGAGGGTACCAGGGCTGTCTGGCCCAATCTGGAGCAATCAGAATCACCTTGCAGGACTGAGTTCTGATCCTCACTAGTACCCTGAAAAGGAGAGGGAAGGAGGAAGGCATATAGATATTTCCTCCCAATCCAACTGGAAGCGTCCAGTGGGACTGATCCCAACACTGGAGGTCTGCAACAAAACAGAGGAAGTTGGTGGTTGTCTGGGGCTGCGAAAGATCTATCTGAGGGTGCCCCATCTGGCAAAGACTGACCCCAGCACTAGAGGTTCAGGGCCCATTCGTGGTGGCCCTGAGAAATCCTGCTGAGGGCATCCGCTGGACATTGTCCTTCCCTGGAAGGTGAACTGCTATCAGGGAGGTATTCAGAGTGGCCAGAAACCACAGCTTCATTGCCAGTGCACAAGGCAGAAGACGAGTGCCCCTTGCTTGTTGATGTACCACATTGTTGTGGTATTGTCTGTCCTGACTTGAACTACCTTGTTCTGGACAGAAGCTGAAAAGGCCTAGAGAGCTAAGAGGACAGCCCTGAGATCCAGAAGGTTGATGTGGAGCAGAGATTCCTGAGGAGACCACACTCCCTGAGTGGAAAGGTCCCCAAGTGAGCCCCATCCTAGGAGGGAGGCGTCTGTGGTAAGTGTGAGGGAGTGAGAGAATGGGTAGAAGGGACCCCTTGAGTTAGATTGCTCTGGTCCTGCCACCACTGAAGAGCCAGGATCAGAGATCTTGTCACTGGGACTAATTTGGTGAGGGTCCTTCTTTGGGACAAAAAGATCTCAGGTGGAATTGGATGTCTCTCATCTGGAATCTTACTCCCTGCACGACAGCTGTGGACGCAGCCATGTGTCCTAGAGTTGCAGAAAGTGCCTTGCTGGCCGAGAGACCAAGCATGGTGAAGGAAGATGCCAGGGCAATGAGTCTGTCCACTCTCCTCGGAAGGGAGATATGCCTGGCAGACTTTGTGTTCAACTCTGCACCTATGAAGTTAGTACCTGAACTGGTTCGAGAACTGACTTTGGAAGATTCAACAGGAATCCCAGAGAGGTGAGAAGCTGCTGGGTGACCAACAAGTGAGATTTTTACTCTGATCTGAGACTGACCCACTATGAGTCAGTCACGTCCAGGTAGGGAAAAAACGGCCACCCCTTGCCTTTCCTGTAGATGAGCCACTACCACAGCCAGACATTTTGTGAAACCCTTGGGGCAGAGTAAAGGCCAAGGGCAGCTTGCTCTGAACTGATAGTGGCTGAAGGTAGGTCGAACCTGAGGTACTTTCTGTGAGAAGGCCTGATCAAGAAATGAAATATAAGCGTCCTTGAGGTCCAGGAAGCTAGCCAGTCTCCTGGTCTCAGGGAGGGCAAAATCATTGCCAGAGTTAACATTTTGAACTTTGGTTTCAGAAGATGCTTGTTCAGGAACCTTAAATCTAAGATGGGCCGCCATTCTCCTGTCTTTTTGGGGTAAGAAATACCTTGAATAAAGACCCTTGCCCTGATGGCAAAGAGGAACCCTCTCTACTGCTTTGCATCCCAGCAGAGAAGAAACCTCTGCTTCCCAAAGCAAGGCTTCCAAAGGATTCGCAGAGTGGGAAATGTCTGGCTCTCATCTTTGGGAACTATTTGAAACTGAGGGACCAGACCGTGGCTTACCACCTCCAGAACCCACTTGTCCATGATTAGAGACAGCCAGTTCTGGCTGAACAAGCCAACCGCCCCCACCGTACAGGAGATTACCGTTGGGCACCCAATCAGGTGCCTGCTTGGCAGCTGTTTTTGGCTGAGAAGAGAGGGACGGTCTACCTGAGCCCGTCTGCCCCTGCCTCTGAAAACCCCTCTGAACAAGGCTGAAGAGCTTGAGCTTGATAAAAGGCCTGTGGTAAGGCCTACCCCTACCCCTGAGGCATGCCTGGGGGGGCATGCCTCTCTTTAGCTTGGGCACTTTTGTAGGTAGTTCTGTATTCATCCATTTTTTCATGTAATTTTCTGTCTAGATCACCAAACAGAGAGTTACCTACTACAGGAAATCCATAGCCTTTGCCTGAGTGTCTTGGGACAAATTAGTGCATCTGAGCCATGCCAACCTACGGAGAGCTACAGAAGTGGCCATGACCCTAGAAGAAACATCATTAACATCAACAGCAGTATGAAATTGAACTTTAGAGGCCTCAATGCCATCAGCAGCCACCTGTTCCAACTCACTAGCCAGCTGACCCTGGGCCAGCTTGGCTAACTGCAAAATAGTATCCCATCTAGACTTCTGATATCTAGCCACATAAGCCATGTAATTAGCCTGCCTGAGTCCCAAAGAAGCTGCCATATATTGCTTTTTTGCCATGATATCAATCTTCCTGGAATCTTTGTCAGGAGGATGTGATGCCAAGGGAATATTAGCCTTGTCACAGGCTGCAGCTTGAACAACACCTACATGACTACACTGCTCAGTGAGGAAGTCTGTATCTGGGCCTGATAAAGTATACCTTCTGTCCATTTTTTGTCTACAGGAGGGACAGAATGAGGATTTTAAAATCTTTGTTGTTTGCTTCCTAAATGATTTATGCAAGGAATAGACAACCTTCTAGACTCTGGAATATCCATCATTTCAACAAAATCAGGCTCCTCTTGCTCATCCACAGCCTCCTCTAAAGGGGAGCTGGAGGGTTTCTACCTTCTTATAAAACACAAAATGAGAAGGGGACTCAGACAACAGAGGGGAGACTCTAAGGGTCTGTCTGGAGAATGTCCGGTTCAATGAGCACGTCCAGACCTTCCCAGTCACAAATGCACTGATCAAATTCCTCCTCCCTCCTGTGGTTCATAAAACTCCTCAATAACATAATCTTGAACCACTGGACCTGGACGAGCCACCCCTCTGCACCACTTGTGGAGGCTCTCCAAGTCCCTGAGACAAAGACTGAACAATCTGTATGGCTTTTGCTATTTCTGCAACAGTTGGAGAAACTATCTTGGACTCCAAACCTGCTGATTTCTTTGTCTTTTTGCTGGTGCTGGTTCCTCTGAACCAGCCTTTCTTTAACCCGAGAAATGCGCCCTGGTTGAGGCACTCCTCTGGTCAGTGGGTACTGGACCAGGCTGGCCATCCGGTCAGCGGACTTTTGGCCTCTTGTTCCCTGAGCCGCCCAATCTCTTCTCCAGGGTGGCTGCATGGAAATTTTTACATATCTGGCAGTCTGAAAGGAGGTGGTCAGCCCCAGACAATAAACACAAGTGGTGTGTGGGTTCAGCAAGGCTTCCCCACAAACATCACAGTGTTGAAACCCGTGGCCGGTTTTCTTTGGGTTTCTCCAGACATAGTGCCAGCCTAACCAAACTGCCCCTTTTCTTCAGGCCGTGCCAAGCAAGAGCCTGTATTGGTTCCTAACCGTGTCACGGTGTGGAAAAAAAACCCTATTAAGCGAGGGGTTTTTAGAACCGATAAGAACCCGGTACCTCACGTCTAAAAGATTAGTCAAAATACAAGAAGCGATCGGTTCAGACTGAACCGATAATTATTCACACAGACTAAATTTTTCGTTTTACTTACGGTTACCAGATAGAGCTTATGACCGAAACGCGGTGATTTTGAGACTTTGCGGTTTTCTGAACCGGGGAACCGACCGAAGACAGCGTAGATGAACCGAGCTGAAGGAGCTGATCTCCGGACGACTGTTCAGTGAAGCGGAGTAAAGAATCTGGCAGTTTGACTTCAAACTGCACAGATAGAGCTTTGAACAACGCCCTCGCGCTGTGGAACTCCAGACTTCTCTGGAGTTAACCCTTTCCTCTCCGGGGCAGTTCAGAGGCTGAGGCTGACTGCTATAGTCCTAATTACAGCAAGACTTCATGGTGTTTGAATGATAATGGCCTGAGGGCAGTTCGAATCTGAGGTACTTTCGATGGGAGCTTCTGATAAGAACATGGAAGTAGGCATCCTTGAGGTCCAGGGAGGCTAGCCAGTCCTCTGGCCTGGAGAAGGTAAATTCATTCCAAGTGTCACCATTTTTGAACTTTGGCTTTAAAAGGTGCATGTTTAGATATCTTAGATCCAGGATGAGGCCCACTCTCCTGTCTTTTTGGGGTGAGGAAGTACCTGAGTACAGACCCTTCCCTGGTGAGAGGAGAAACCCTTTCTACAGCTCTGAGAGCCAAGAGGGTTGAGACTTCTGTTTCCAAAGCAAGAGTCTCTAAAGGGTTTGTAGGTGGAAAGATCTGGCTCTCATCTTTGGAAATTTCTTGAAGCTGAGAACTAGACCCTGGCTCACTACTTCCAGGACCCACCTGTCTGAAGTTAAAGACTGCCAGTCCTGGGACGAGTGAGCCAACCTGCCCCTACAGGTAGTGGAGGCCGACCCTGGGCATCCCATCAGGGTGCCTGTTTGTCGGGGCGCTTTAGGCTGAGGGTGGGAGCAGGCTGCTCGAACCCCGTCTGCCTCTCCCTCTGAAGAACCCTCTCTGTACATAGGCTGAAGAGGAGGAGGAGGCCTGGGTCTGGTAAAAGGCCTGTGAAAAAGCCTACCCTACCTGACGGGGCTGCCTCTGAGGAGTGGCTTGCCCGTCCTTGGCTTTGCACTCCTGTAAGTGGTTCTATATTCATCCATTTTCTTCATATAATTCTCTGTCTGCTCCCAAACAGAGAATTTCCCAACAGGAAAATCCATAGCCTTAGACTGGGTATCCTGTGACAAGTAGTACACCTGAGCCAGGCCAATCTCCCGAAAAGCCACAGATGTAGCCATGACTCTAGAGGATACATCATTAGAATCCACTGCAGCATGGAATTGCACCTTAGATGCCTCAATACCATCAAGAGCCACCTGTTCCAGCTCCTTTGCAAGCTGGTCAGGGACCTGTTTGCTAAGGCCATGACAGTATCCATCTAGATTTCTGGTATCTGCAACATAAGCTCATATAGTTTGCTTGTCTGAGTCCCAAGGATGCTGCCATGTATTGTTTTTGGCCATGGCATCAATCTTCCTGGAATCCTTGTCAGGAGGATGTGAAGCCAGTGGAATAGCTTTATCACAGGCTGCAGCCTGAACTACCCCAACATGACTGCATTGCTGTGAAAGAAAATCTGTATCAGCACCTGACAAGTGTACCTCCTGTCCATCTTTTTATCTACAGGAGGCACAGAATTAGGAGCTTTAAAATTTTGTTTGTTTTCTAAAAGATTTATGTAAAGGGATGGACACCTCCTGGACTCTAGGATATCCATCATCTCCACATAGTCAGGCTCCTTTTGCTCATCAAAGCCTCCTCTAAGGGAAGCTGGAGGGTCTCAGCAACTTTTTATAAAACAAAAAATGAGAGGGACTCAGAAAGCCTAGGGAGACTCACCTGAAGGTCTGTCTGGGAGATGTCGGTTCAATGGGCACATCCAGACTCTCAAAGTCACATTCACACTGATCATAATCCTCATCCCCCTCCTCTGGTTCATAGAACTCTTCTATATCATAATCCTGAACCATTGGAACCGATCGAACCAACCTTTTGCCAGACAGTGGCGGTTCAGAGGGAACCAGGGACAGGGACTGGACAATCGGTATTGCCCTGGCTATCTCTGCAGCAGTTGGAGAAGGAATTTTGGACTCCAAACCTGCTGATTTTTTAGTTTTCTTTGCTGGAACTGGCTCCTCAGAGCCAGCTTTTGTTGCCGAGGAAGTCTAAGCCCTGATCAGAGGGCACTCCTCTCAGTTCGGGTTGGCACCGGACCGGGCTGCTCATCCGGGTCAGCAGCTTTTTGGCCTCTCGGTTCCCTGAGACTGCCCACTCTCTTGTCAGGGTGGCTGCAGGAAATTTTACAAATCTGGCAGTCTGAATTGAGGTGGTCCAAACCCCAGACAATGAGACACATGTAGTGTGTGGGTCAGCCTTAGCGAGCTTCCCCCCACAGACACTACAGTGTGAAACAGTGGGCCGGTTTTTCTTTTGGTTTCTCAGACATGATGCCAACCTAACCAACAAACTTGCCTTTTAATGGCAGTACCAGGCAAGACACCCTTATCGGTTCCAAGCAAGTGTCACGGGTGACATAATGAAATCCGTTTTTTTTAGAACCGATAAGAACGGGAACCGCACTCTAAGCCTTAAAAGGCTTTAAACAAGTTACATACAATTCGATCGGTTCAACCGAACCGATAACACTACAAGTTCACAGAAAAACCTATCTATTACACGATTACCATAGACAGGCTTGAACCCGATCGGTTTGCGTGTTAAAAATAATTAAATCGGTTAAATTAAACCGAGAAATAGCGCTTTAAACCGAAGAAATGAACCGAGCAACAGGAGGAATCTCCGGGCGACTGTTCAGTGGTAGATAAAAAAATCTAGACGGTTTCGGTTTGAAACCAACTAACAGAGCTTCTGAACCGAGCTCACGCTCATCCATGCTCTGCATGAAGTTACTCTTTCACCTCCGGAGCAGTTCTAAGGCTGGGACAAACTGCAATAGTCATAATAGCAAGACTTCATGTTGTTTGAAGCGATCCACCTGGCAATAGATCTCTTAGTAGCAGGTTTGCCTTACAACTTCTCCATCGTAAGGAACAACTGGAGGATTCAAACCTGACCTTCAGTACGCTCTATGGAGTAGCTAAGAGACTTTTAACATCAAAGCTGTGTAGACCTCCTCTCTACAGGAGGAATGGTCAGTAGAAGAAAACAGGGAGAGGTATAGACTGGTTGAGGTGAAATCTGAAACCACTTTAGGTAAAAACTTTCTGTTAGTTCTTAGGACCACTTTATCTCTATGGAAAGATGAAATCAGATTCCACTTGTCGGGTTTGCAATTCACTAATTTGCCTGGCAGAAGTAATGGCTACCAAAACCAGTTTTCCAAGTCAAATGCTTAAGCTCTGCTGAGGATAAAGGCTCAAAGGGGGGTTGCATAAGCTGAGCAATGCAACCATTAAGGTCCCAAGCAGAAGCAGAATGCCTAAAGGGGGGATTGGTGTGAAGCAATCCCTTGAAAAACTTACAAAACACAGGATGGGATGATAGAGAGGAAGCCTTGCCTACTGACAAGAAAGCAGAAACAGCTGCCAAGTGTACTTCAAGGGTAGCTGGTCTGAGGCTTAGAGCCATTAAGATGACCATATAGTCCAGGGCAAGCCGAGGCAACTCAGCAGAGTCTGGAGAAATATTCTTCTTAGAACACCAAATGCTGAACCTTTTCCATTTGGAGTTGTAAGTCTTTCTGGTGGAAGGCTTACGAGAAGCCTTAAGGATATCCAGAACCCCTTGGGAAGATGCAGATCTGCAAACTCTAACTCTTGAGCCATGCCTTGAGATTGAGAGACCGTAGATTCGGATACCAAATCCTCCCCTGAGAGGATGTCAACAGGTTGTATTTCCTGGGAAGAGACAGGGGAAGGTGGACTGCTAGGGACAGCAACAGTGGGTACCAGGGCTGTCTGGCCCAGTCTGGAGCAATCAGAATCACTTTGCATGGTTGTGACCTTATCTTGACTAACACTTTGAACAGGAGAGGGAAGGGGGGAAAAGCATACAGAAATTTCCCTTCCCAGTTCAGAATCAGAGCATCCAGGGGGACTGAGCCCAAGACTGGGGGTCTGCAACAAAGAGAGGAAGTTGGTGATAGTCTGCGCTGCAAAGAGATCCATCTCTGGTGTGCCCCATCTCGAGAAAATCACTTTCAAAACTGGGGATCTAGGGCCCATTCGTGATGGCCCTGGGATATTCTGCTCAGTGCATCTGCTGGACATTGTCCTGCCTGGGTGGTGAACTGCTATCAGAGGTTTGGAGGAATGGCCAGGGACCACAACTTCATTGCTTCTGTGCACAAGGCGTGAGACCGAGTGCCTCTTGCTTGTTGATGTACCACATGGTGGTGGTGCTGTCTGTTCTGACCTGGACCACCTTGTTCTGTAAGATTTGGAAGAAGCTTGCAGTGCCAGAAACACTGCTCTGAGTTCCAAGAGATTGATGTGACAGAGATTCCTGAGGTGACCACAGTCCTTGGGTGGTAAGATCCCCAAATGGGCTCCCCCAGCCCAGCAGGAAGCATCTGTGGTGAGTATCACTGAATGAGACTGAATGACAAAAGAACCCCTTGTCTCAAATTGTCCTGATCCTGCCACCATTGCAAGGCTTGATTGAGGTTCGAGTCACTGGGACTAGTTTGTAAGGGAATCCTTTCTTTGGGACCAGAAGGCTCTGAAGTGGAACTGAATGTCCTCATCTGGAATCTTGCCCTTGGACCACTGCTGTGGAGAGCTGCCATGTGGCCCATGTAGCTGAAGGAAATGCCTTGCTGTCGTCGAGACACCGAAGAGGTGAATGAAGAGGCCAGTTCCATGAGGGTCCTTGCCCTTTCGGGGAAGAAGGCTCTTCCTACTGTATCCAGTTCTGCACCCATGAAGTGAAGAGCTGTACAGTTTGAGAACTGACTTTGGAAGGTTGAGAAGGAATCTAAGGTGAGCACTTGCTTGGTCACTTGCAAATGTGACTTGACTTGGTCTGGAGACTGACCTACTATGAGCCAGTCGTCCAAGTATGGGAAGATGGAGATCTTTTTCTTCTTAGGAAAGCAACAACTACTGCCAGGCACTTGTGAAAACCCTTGGGGCTGATGTTGGGCCAAGGGCATTGCTCTGAATTGATAGTGGCCTGAGGAACGCTCGAACCCTGAGGTACTTTCTGGGAGCACCTGATGGGAATGTGAAAGTAGGCATCTTTGAGGTCAGGAGGCTAGCCAGTCCCTGGCCTTAAAGAAGGAAGGATAATTCCCAGAGTCCAGCATTTTGAACTTTGGCTTTAAAAGGTGTTTGTTCAGATATCTTAGGTCCAGGATAGGCCGCCATTCTCCTGTCTTTTGGGGTTGGGAGTACCTGGGTACAATCCTTTGCCCTTGTGTGGGGTGAACCCTCTCTATAGTCTGAGAGCTAGGGAGAAAACCTCACCTCTAGGGCAAGGGTCTCTGAGAGATTTGCAGGTGGAAAAGGATCTGGTTCTCATCTTGGGAAATTTTTTGAAGCTGAGACCAGTCCTGACTTACTACTTCCAGGATCCACTTGTCTGATGTTAGAGACTTCAGTCCTGGACAAAGTAAGCCAGCCAGCCCCTACTGGGATAGGAGAGTGGGCCCAGACAGACCCATCAGGTGTGTCTGCTCATGAGAGCTTTATGCTGAGGGGTGGATACAGGCCTGCTCATCCCCTTCTGCCTCTCCCTCTGAAGAAGCCTCTGTGAAAGGAAGGAAGAGGCCTGTGCTTGGTAAAGGCCTTTGAAAAGGCCTGTCCCTGCTAGACTGCTGCCCTTTGAGGTTGCCTGCCTTCTTGGCCTGAGCACTACTGTAAGTGGTCCTGTACTCGTTCATTTTCTTCATGAAATTCTCTGTCTGCTCCCCAAACAGAGAATTACCCACTACAGGAAAATCCATGGCCTTAGCCTGGGTATCCTGTGAGAGGCTAGTCATCTGAGCCAAGTCATTCCCAAGAGCCACAGATGTAGCCATGACTCTGATGACACATCATTGGAGTCCACAGCAGCAGAAACTGAACTTTGATGCCTCAATCCATCTGCAGCCACCTCCTCCAGCTTCTTGGCAAGCTGGGGGAAGCCATGTTAGCCAGGGCCAGTACAGTGTCCCACCTGGACTTCTGGTATCTGGCTGTAAAATCATATAATTCGCCTGCCTGAGTCCCAAGGAAGATGCCATGTAGCTGTTTTTGCCATGGCATCAATCTTCCTGGAGTCCTTGTCTGGGGGTGTGATGCCAAGGGAATGTTTGCCTTATCGCAGGCAGCAGCCTGTACAACCCCAACATGGCTGCATTGCTGATAAAGGAACTCCATATCTGAGCCTGAAAGAGTAAACCTCTTGTCCATTCTTCTATCCACAGGAGGCATGGAATTGGGAGACTTCAGAATTTTTTGTGTCTGTTTCCCAAAAGATTTGTGGAGGGGAACAGACAGTCTCCTGGACTCTGGGATGTCCATCATCTCTACATAGTCAGGCTCCTCCTGATCCTCCACTGCCTCGTCCATAGAAAGCTGGAGGGTCTCAGCCACCTTTCTGTAAAACATAAAATGGGAAGGGGACTCAGAAAGCCTAGGAGGAGAAACACCTGAAGGTCTGTCTGGGGAGATGTCCGGGTCAATAGGCACATCCAGACTTTCACCATCACCATATTCATCTTCCAACTCTCCTTCCTCCTCAAACTCCGGTTCATAAAATTCTTCCAGGGTATAATCGTGAACCGTGGGAACCGACCAAACTGAGCCCCTGCCAAAAGGTGCTGACCAGTTGGAACCAAGCCTGAGCGTTCCACAACACAATCGCTTTGGCTATTTCTTTTAGCGGTCGAGTATGAGATTCTGATCGAACCGGACGATTTTTCTTTTGCTTTCTTTTTGCGGAACCAACCCTCGGATCGGATCTCCTTTGCCAAGAAGTATCGCCCTGGTCAGAGGGCACTTCTTCTGGTTCGGTCGGAACCGAACCGGGCTGGCCATCCGGGTCAGCGGACTTCTCGGCCTCCCTTTCCCTCAGTCTACCTAATCTCTTTTCAAGGGTAGATTTGGGAAAATATTTACAGATTTGGCAGTCTGAATTGAGGTGGTCAAACCCCAGACAATAAACACAGGTGGTGTGGGGATCGGCCTTAGCAAAGACCTCCCCACACTCACTGCAGTGTTGAAACCCAGTGGGCCCAGTATTTTTCTAGGGTTTCTCAGACATGGCCAACCTAACCATACTTGCCCTTTTTTCAGCACCCTCCAGGCAAGACTCTCCTATCGGTTCCTGATCGTGTCACTGGTCTTGGAAAAAACTGTACTAAAACCCGTTTTTTTTAGAACCGATACGGACTGGTAACCACACACTAAAGTAAGATACAAAATTTACCTGAACGATCGGTTCAGCCGAACCAATCCACACTTTTTACAAGTTCCATACAGAAAACAGAACAAAACCTATCTAGTACTCACAGTACCACAGACAGAGACTTGAACCGACTATGCGGAAACTAAATTTCGGTAGAAAACGGACCGAAAACCGACACTTCAACCGACTTCGAACCGAGCTGCAGGAGAAATCTCCAGAGCGACTGTTCAGTGAGGTGGAGTAAAGAATCTGACGGTTGCAGTTCAAAATACAACAGGCAGAGACATCAACCGAGCTCGAGATCAACATTCTATGCCCTGCATAGAAAAGTTAACCCATTGTTCTCCGGAGCAGTTTAAAGGCTGGGGCTAACTGCACTGTATTGCTCTATATGCGGATGATGTCATAGATACATAGATACATAGACAGTATCGGCAGATAAGGGCCTATGGCCCACCCAGTCTGCCCATTTGGGCTTGTAAGTTCAGTTTGTTTTCCTAGAAGTCTGTTTCCCCTTACCCCTGACCTCTAGAATTCCTTTATGTCTATCCCATGCATTCTTAAATCCCGTGATTGTTTCAGCCCCCACCACTTCCTCTGGCAGGGTGTTCCATTGTCCACCACCCGTTCTGTGAAGAAATTCTTTCTCATGTTTCCTCTGAATCGTCCTCCCTCCAACTTCATCCATGCCCTCTAGTCCTGGAACATCTTTTAACTTAAAATAGTGTTTTCCTGCACCCTGTTTCTCCCTGTAAGATACTTGTATGTCTCTATCATATCCCCTCTCCCTCCTCTCCTCCAGGAGTACATGTTCAGTTCCTTCAACCTGTCTTCATAGGACTTGTGATGCAATCCATGCACCATCTTTGTTGCCCTCCTCTGAACCTTCTCTACCCTGTCTATGTCCTTACGTGGTATGGTCTCCAGAACTGTACACTGTACTCCAGGTGGGGGCCTCACTAGTGTCTTGTATAGCCGAATTATGACCTCCTTTTTCCTGCTGGTGATGCCCTCCTGCCATCCCAGCATCCTGTTTGCTTTACCTGCTGCCTTGTCACACTGTTTCCCTACCTTGAGGGTCATCAGAGATGACAACCCAAGATCCCTTTCCTGCTTGGTGCGTATTATCCTCACCCCCAGCTGATATATTGTGCCAGGGTTTTGTTGCTCCATATGCATTATCTTGCACTTCTTTGCATTGAATTTCAACTGCCAAACCCATGATCATTCTTCAAGTTTCTGCAGGTCCCTTCTCATTCTGTCTACACCCTCTGGTGTGTCTACTCTGTTACAGAGCTTTGTGTCATCAGCGAACAGTGCAATTCTGCCTTCTAGATCCTCGCATAATATCACTGATGAAGATGTTGAATAGGACCGGTCCCAGCACTGATCCTGGTACCCACTGGTCACTCTTCCCTCTGTGGAGTGACAGCCATTTACCACCACCCTCTGTGTCCTGCCACCCAGCCAGTTACCTACCCACCACCTACTGTCCTGCCCACACCCATATTCCCCAGTTTGTGTAATAGTCTTCTATGTGGCACAGTGTCAAAGGCCTTGCTGAAGTCCAGATAGGCCATGTCCTGCCCTCCCTGATCCACCTCCTAGTCACCCAGTCAAAAATTCAATGAGGTTGGTCTGACGCAGCCTCCCCTGGTGGAAACCATGCTGCCTTGGGTCCTGTAGTCCATTGACAACCAGATGTTCCACCAATCTCTCCTTCAGTAGTGCTTCCATGATCTTTCCCACTACCGAGGTGAGGCTGACTGGTCTGTAGTTCCCTGCTTCCTCTTTGTTCCCACTTTTGTATAAGGGGACTACATCTGCTGTCCTCCAGTCTTTGGGTACCTCCCTATTTCCAGTGATTGGCTAAACAGGATAGCCAGAGGTTCAGCCACCACCTCTCTTAGTTCTTTAAGGACCTGGGGTGTTCCCATCTGGCCTCATTAGCTTGTCAACTCTTATTACTTCCAGTTCCTTCAGGACCCTTTCGTAAAAAGGGACTTGTGTCCATTTCTGCACCATTCTCACCCTTGTACTCCTTCCAGACCCATTACCCCTCTTCCTCAGTAAAGACTGAGGCAGAAATACCTGTTCAATATGTCAGCTTTACTGTTGTCATCCTCCATGCGACTCCCATCCTCCCCTTCAGTCTCACTATCCCTCCTTTGTCTTTCTTTTTCACTTATATACCTGTAAAGGTTTGTCCCCTTTAACCACTGATTTTGCAATGTGTTCTTCTGTCTGAGCTTTGGCTTCCCTTACTGACTTCCCTGCCTCCTTTGTTTCTCCTGGTACTTCTCCCTATCCCTTCTGCCTGTGTCTTTTTGTATTGCCTGAATGCAATCTTTTTGGCTTTCACTTTCTTTGCTACCTCTTTGGAAAACCATAATGGTCTCCTCTTCCTTTTCCTCTTGCTAACCTGCTTAATGCATAATTCTGTTGTTCTTATAATCCCATTTTAAATACTGCCCACTGTTCATCAACCCTGATTCCTGTCCCATTCCCTTAATGCCTCTTTCAAGTATCTCCCCATTTTCCCAAAGTCTGCCCCCCTAAAATCCAGGATCGTGTTTTTGTGTTGGTTCTGCTCTTTCTGTGATTTCAAACCACAATGACTGGTGGTCACTGTTACCCAGGTGCTCCCCACTGTTACCCCATCACACTGTCCCTGTTTGTGAGCAGAAGGTCCAGTATTGCCTTCTGCGAGTTGGTTCCATGACCAGTTGCTTGAGAAGGCACCTGAAAGGAGTCCAGGATAAATCTGCTCCTAGTTGATGCTGCTGCTGGGATGCTCCAGTCCACGTCTGGAATATTGAAGTCTCCAACCAGTACTACCTCACCCTTGTCTGCCATCCTTTGGATGGCTAGCATCAACTCCCTATCTGTTTCTTCCTCCTGGGCTGGTGGTCTATAGACCACACCTGTCAAAGGATGGTTGGCCCATTTTCCTTTCCAGCTTAACCACAGTATCTCTCCCCATTTTGTTCCTCCTGGATCTCTGTGGCCCTTATGTCATTTTTCACATACAGTGCCACTCCTCCTCCCTTCCTGCCTCCTCTGTCTCTTCTGAATATGCTGTAGCCAGGTATGGCCATCTCCCAGTCATGGTTATCATTACACCAGGTTTCAGTGATGGCCACAATGTCCAGGTCTGACTGTACCATGACAGCCTCCAGATCTTCCATCTTGTTGCTAAGGCTCCTGGCATTTGCACACATGGCTTTCCATGATTTGACCTCCCTAGCCTGCTTCACTGTTCTACTCCAGCCCCTTCCTTGGTTGTCATTTATCCCTGGTTCTCCTTGCTGTCTGCCCTTCTGCTGAATTTTGCCCCTTTTCTGCTTATCCACCTTTTGGACACTAATCTCCATCTTTTGCACGCTGCTTTGCAGTGATAGCCACTCCTCTGGTTCACTGGTTCCACTGATAGCTGTGGGGGGTGAGCAAGTAGGTACCCTACTTGCTGGCCTGCCACCCTCCTTTGCTAGTTTAAATGCTTGTCAATGTAGCATTTAAACTTATCATTAGTCTTGGATTCCCTCAGGATGGATGCAGGCCGTCAGGCTTGAACAAACCTCCATCCTCCAGGTGGGTCCCCAGTCACCAATGAATCAAACCCTTCCACAGCACCAGTTCTTCAACCATGAGTTAAAGTTCCTGGTGCATGCACTCCTATCGCTCCCTTGCCTCTCACAGGTAGTACTTCTGAAAGTGACAGAAGTAGCTACTGCTTGAGACCCCTCCCAGTTTCCTAAACTCTTCCTGAACTTCCTTTGGCTCCCCCATTTGCCAAGTCATTAGTACCTAGGTGGATAATGACATCCAGCTCACCCTCCGTCTTGCCTTCCCAGTGATCCCCAGTATCTTCCTTCCATCCCTCCATGCCGTGGCACCTGGTAGGCACCTCACCTCCCTGTCCTCCCCCTCCTGTGTTCCTAGCTGGATCCCTCTTACGATGGAGTCCCCCACCAGGATTCGCTTCCTCCTCCTCTGGGGTCCACTGCTTTCCCCACTGAGGTCACCTCCTTGGCTAACCTCCACATCCTTTCCTTCCACTTCTCTGGGTACCTCTATTTGGTTGTCCTCATTTGCCAGTGTGGCATATGAGTTCTTGAGAGGAGAGTTCTTGAATGTCCTCTTGTTCCTCTCCAACCCATCGCAAACTATTCCCGCAGTTTTTCAAATTCTCGAGACCTTTGGGACATGCTCAGGATACAAACTAAATACATCCAAAACGGATGCCCTTGCATTTCACTATGTCCCTCCCCCACACCTCAAACAGACCTATTCATTTCGGTGGGATCTGGATAAATTGAAGTATCTGGGTATATATCTCTCACATGATGCATAGAGCACCATACGAAATAATTCTGACCAGTTCTATACACAACTCCAGCAAGACTTGTCCAGATAGAAAATCCTCCCTCTGAACCTACATCAAAGGGTGGAGGTGATCCAGATGGTGGTCTTACCGAGGGCCCTCTATCTCTTTCAGAACATACCCCAATATATCCCAACTAAAACACTCTAGGCATGGAATAAGGTGATCCTGGATTACATTTGGGCAGGTAAGTGCTCCGAAAGTGAAGTTTTCGATTCTCTCGCTCCCTAGGGCTCAAGAAGGGTTAGCCCTCCCTAACTTAAAACTCTATAACTGGGCCACACACTTCACCTTTTTGGCTCTCCAATATATGAGCTCATCTCGCACACTGTGGAGAGAAATAGAGGAGGAGCTCTTCCCCTATGATGACTTTATTAAGACCACCTTGTAGCCGGCCCGGTGGCACAGAGGGCTGAGGCGCTGGACGTCACACCTCGAACCACGCGCGGCAGGGTACAGGGAAAGGACTCGGGCGCCAGGAATCGGCAGGGAAGGGTAGGATTGAGCATCCATAGGACTGCTCTCCTTCCCTGGGGAGGGTTAGGGACGCATGATCGCTCTGCAGCGGCCCCCGGTGGAGACCAGGGGCACAACAGAGGGATCACATGAAGGGGAACACCAGAAAATGGAAATACCGCTCGCTGGCCGCCGGATGATGGCTCTCTGTCCCCGGTTGCCTCCAGTGCCTTCCCAGGGCCTCCTTCTCCATGGCAGCATCCCAGCCCTAAGAAGAGTGTGCTGGGTCATCCCTCTCCTCTGGTGCCTTCCCCCTCAAGGAGGGGCCCGCGCGAGGGATCGCCCGGGATATCCTGGGGATCGGCTGCGATACGAGGAGTAAGAGGAGGGCCGGGTTAGGACAGGAGGGGCTATCGGGAGATGTGCAGAGCCTGAAGGAGTGGGGGCCTGCGAGCATGAGGAGGGCAAAAAAAGAATATACAAAAAAAAAAAGACCACCTTGTACCAGACCCCCCCTTCCATGTCGAGGGTCCCCCCAGCTCCTGGCTTCAACACCAAATTAGGATATGGAACATGATCCACAAACACTTCTCGTTACAACCTTTCCTAATGTTGCTCTGCCCAATTGCTTTGCTGGAAAATTTCCTCCCTGCCCGAATAGACCACACGTTTAGTGATTGGAGCCATCTGAAACTCCTTTTCTTTCTACAATTTTTAAGTGGCCCCACTTTTAAATCGTTTCAGGAGATGCTTGAGACCTACCGACTTTGCCAAATGGATTTTTACAGATACCTCCAGCTGAGACACTATTATTACTCTCTCCCCCTACGGTTGCACTTAGTTCAGAGGGTCGTCCCCCTCTTATCAATCTCCTCCAGAATGATGTTCTCTCTGCAGAAATCACACATGCAATTTCCACCTTTCATAAAGCCCTCATTGACACAATTGATAACAGCCCCAGGTCAGTTATCGATAGAGTGGGGAGCTGGGGGTGAATATTACCCCTCAACTCTGGAGCCTAAGTTGCCTGGCTACATCCAAACTCACTTTCTCCCATAACTGGTGCCTTTAGGCTTGCCAGCTTCGGAGCCGGTACTTTCATACCCCAATGATCACCTCTCAGTACCTATCATCCGGTTCTGCTCAGTGCTGGCGCCTATGTGGACACCTCTCAGCTCACCACTCCCATACTTTTTGGCTGTGTCCTGTGTTACAGCCATTCCTCACATCGCTGGGCCAGGAGTTGGGAGTACTCTTTGGCCAGGCAGTCCCCCTCACAGGAGAGTTATTTATATTGCATGTATTTCCCCAGGATTTCAGAGACTCACACAAATGATATCTCCTGGGTGTGGTCCTCCTGGCTGCCAAGAAGACAATAACAAGACACTGGCTCACAGCCCGGGTACCTACACTCCAAGAATGGAGGGACATAGTCAACCTCATATAGAAGGCTGAGAGGATCTCATTTCTTCTGAATAATAGATCAGAACAATGTCCCCTGAGATGGAACAGATGGATCATATACATTATGGCTAAAGACCCAGACTTTATTCCCTGAAGTACAGGGGGGGCTATATGCGGGTCTGGAGGGACCCAGATGGAGGACCCATTACTGGAGGGAGGGGGCTGGCCTGGGACCATGCGTTGCATTATAACCACAAAAAAAAACAAAAAAAAATGAGGGACTGAATCCTCTAGCATATAGGAATTTTTCTACTATTAGTGCTCATTTCTAAATTTTTACTCTTTAAACTCATTAATTATTGCCTAGTTACTGTTTTAATCACTTTAAAGCTGGACAAGATTATTGTTGTTTCTTTTTTATTCATGTAGCCTAAGGCTGTAACATACTGTATCTAAGTCTACACGATTAAATGTACTTAATGTCCGCTGACTGCTTGTACCCTGTTGGGGGGTAAGGAAAAAAGTTAATAAAGATTATATTTACAAAAAAAAAAAAAACTGTTGGGACTTGCCCACTGGTGCAGCAGCAAGGTGTCCACTGCGGTGCCGACAGCCTGAGTACGGAGGGCTGGTTGGGGAGAAGGATGAGCATCCCAGGAACTGCTCTCTCCTTCTCAGAGAGGTGGGGGAGAGAGTGTTCAGCACTAGGTGGACCTCTGGTGGAGGCTGGGGTACCGCTGCTGCCGGCACCACATGCAAGAGGCGGGGCAGGCGCTGGCGTCACTACCCCGTCCCCACCCCGAGATCTCAGCATACCAGAAAAAATTCTGTCTCACTTCATGATGGCCCTGCTTGCTCACTGTGACTAATGCCTACGGGGGTCGCTCCTGTGGACCCACACTGGGATAAGCCAGGAAGAGAATGTGTTCCTTGGGAAGGGACGCCTGCCTGGCGGTCCCACCCGGGAAGGGGGCCTGGACATGCGGGGGGGCTGAACCCTCCAGCCTGGCGGAAGGGAGGGAGCCCGGAGGGAAAAAATGAACTGCATCAGGTCCACTGATCTGAGTGCCACTGATATTTACAATTCTATGGAAATGACACAATGTTTACATAGAACTGGAATGCAATTCAAATCCTGCTGAGTGATCACATCTCCCCATCAATCAAAGTCAGAGGTTTCTAGAGCTAGAGGAGATGTGACCACTGGATCTAGCTAAATGGCTACAAAAATTCTACATTTGAAATACATTTTGAAAAACACCAAATGAATTATGACAGATATTAAAATGACTGAAAATCAGTATTGGATTAGACCAGGGATAATTATTGTGAAGAACTGTAACAAGAATGCTCAAGTAAAATAAATGACTGATTCTTGTCTGTACCTTCTTCTGGGTTCTGAAAGGGGAGGCAGAGATTAGGGACTGTTAACCATAGTGAGGCATTTCTTGGAAGAAACAACATTACTACGGTGAGTAATTTTTTTCTTCTATCCCCAGGAATCCCTCACTTATGTTTAACAACTGCAGACTCCATAGCAGTACCTTGGGAGGTTGGGTACAGAACCTGTCTTGGAAAAAGATTCTGCAAGACAGCAGTGCTAACACTGGCATCCCTTTTGGACTGGATGTCTAGATGATAATGCTTTGTAAAGGTGTTTCCATGTAGCTAATTTACAGATATCCTGAAAGGGGAGGCCTCTTGATGCTGCCACAGAAGTGGCCTTTTGTGGAGTGTGCACTTAGGCCTCTGGGTGGAATTACCAGTTTTCTGAACAAATCTCTTGGTTGCTGGTTTACCTTTTCCTGCCTCATCATAGGTGATGAAGAGCTGAGTGTGGTTGGACCTTATGTCCTTTGTGTACTCCAGGTAACAGCTCAGAGCTCTTTTTACATCCAGGGAGTGCAGCTTCTGCATGCCTGCACTGAAAGCTCAGGAAAAAGGACTGGAAGAGTCACTTATTGGTTCAGGTGGAACTCTGACACCACCTTGGTTAAAAACTTTCTTTTAGTCCTGAGGACTAACTTATCTCTGTGGAAGACTACGTAGTTTGGATCTGTACAGAGAGCCTGTGGCTTGCTTACCCTCCTGGCACAAGTCATGGCAACTGGGAAGTGTTTTCCAAGTGAAAAACTTAGGTCAGCAGTAGCCACTAACTCAAAGAGAGCCACCATCAGCTGTGCAAGGCATATGTTCAGGTCCTAGGAAGGAGTGTCCTTTACAGGCAGGTACAGGTGGTTGAGACCCTTAAAGAATCCTGTAGGAGAGGTACCTTTCTGGTGGCACACCACACCAATACCAAAACCTTTTCCATTTCAAGGAATATGTTTTCCTCAATGGTTTTCTGAAGACCTTAGAACTTTCATGACCTCCTCTGACAAGTTCAGGTCATAAAGTTTTAGCTCTTCCAGAACCATGCCAGCAGGTGTAGAGTCCTGAGGTCTGGGAATGTCACTCTCTGCCCTGAGCCAGTGTGAGCCTATTGTGTCTCAGTGGCAGGTTAATTTGGGCCTTGCTGGGCAGGGACAGGAGCATGCAGTACCAAGCCTGTCTGGCCCTGTCTGTAGCCATTAGTATCAGTGTTGCAGGTTTCCTACTTGGCTTTATGAGGACTCTCTTTATTAGTGGGAAAGGTGGGAAGGCATAAGGACATTCCCCATCCACTCCAGCATTAGGACGTCCTCTGGGACTGTGCCCAATGCTAGGGGCCTGCAACTAAACTGTGGGAGCTGGTAGTTCTCCCAGGAGGGAAAAACAGGTCTGTTTCTATGTATCCCACCTCCTGAACACCAATGCAGCACTGTGTGATTCACAGTCCATCCGTGGTTTCTTGGCTCATTCTGTTTAATGAGTCTGCCAGTACATTGTCCTTTCCTGGCATGTGTGCTGTTGACAGAGTGACTTCCAGGGAATAAGCCAAGTTCCAGCTCTTTATGGCTTCAGTGCACAGCTGGCTGTCCTGGTTCCTCCTTGTTTGTTTATGTAATACATTGAAGTTGTATAGTCTGTTTAAATTTGCACAGACTGACTTTGGATTTGGAGGGAAAAGCCTGCATGGCCAGGAAAACTGCCCTGAGCTCTAACAGATTTATGTGTTCCCTTGTCTCCTCTGGACTCCAGATGCCGCTTACTGTGAAATCTTCCAAGTGGGCTCCCCACCCCAGAAGGGAGGCATCTGTTGTGATTATACTTGTGGGAAAAGTTAAAGGAAGGGAATGCCTTCTCTTTGGTTGCTTTCTTCCTTCCACCACTGTAGTGCCTGTATGAATTTTTTTGTCCCTGACACAAGTTTTGACAGGAAATTCCACTTTTGGGGCCAGTGGTCCCATTGGTGGTACTGTATGTCTCATCTTGAACCTGGCTCCTGAAACCACTGCTGTGGAGGATGCTGTGTGCCCCAGTAACTGCAAGAAATCCTTTGCAGGCCTCTGATGACCCTTTTTGAAGGAGTCTGCAGTTGCAGTCAGGTTTGACACCCTTGCTTGAGGAAGATGTGCCTTTCCCTACACGGTATCCAGTTGAGGACACCTTTAAAGTCCAGCACCCGCTGTTGGTTTTGTTTGGGACTTTTACAGATTTATTAGGAAACCCAGGCTTTCCAGAGTGCTCTTTACCAGCTGTAATGAACACTATGTTTTCTGTTCTGTTTTTCCTGAGACTAGCCAGTCATCCAGGTAGGGAAAAACCACCACATCCTGCCTTCTTAGATGTGCTGCCACCAAAACTAGGCATTTTATGAACACCCTAGGTGCTGAGATGAATCAGAAAGGAAAGGCTATGAACTGGTATTGGCAGTTCCCTAGCTTGAACCTTAGGTATTTTCTATTGGATGGCCTTACTCGAATGTGGAAGTATGCATCTTTCAGGTCCAGTGACCCCAGCCAGTCCCCTAACTGTAGGGATGTACTGCGTAACTGTTCTTAGTGCTCCATCCTAAATTTTCTTTATTGATATGCCTGTTCAGATAATCTAAAAATGGGTTACCATGCTCCATTTTTTTTGGTAGGTTAAGCAGTATATGGAAAAAAGGCTCTTCCACCACTGAGTGGGAGGCATTTTTTCCACTGCTTTTGCAGCTAGCAGTTTTCCACCTCAGACTCCAACAGTATTTTCTCTGTTGGGGAATGTCGTGGGAACACAGTTGGTTTTTGCAGTTTTGGAAATTTCCTGAAATGCAGGGACAGACTCTGACTCAACTTCCAGAACCCACCTGTCTGTGGTAATCTTTGACCATTCCTGGAAGTAGTGAGCCAGTCTTCATTCTACTGGCAATGGTTTGGCAACCTGGGCATAACCGTTATGGGTGTGCTTGGGCTGTGGCTTAAGGCTTATTTTTTTTTGCAATTAAAATTTCATTTACAGGTTGCACAGGGATATACAAACAGGTACATAGAAAGGGCTATAAATACATCAGATAGTTACAATTGCTTGTTATATACTTCATATGATGTTAAATTTAATCTGATTTAGTTATAATAAATGAGACCCGTACATAGATGCTGATCTGTTAAACCATTTAAATACATTTATTTAAAAGCAAGTGTCTCTCCTCTACTCCACCGTCCTACATACAATAAAGTCCCTTTGATATATATTTGTATTTGAATACATTTTCAAAATATTAAGTGTTCAAAAATAATTTTCTCCATTCATTTATAGGAAAAGATTTCTGAACATTAGCTTCTTACCAATATTTTAAAATTGTGCTTTTGGTTGCCATCATAGCTTTGACTATTATTGACATTTTTTTGTTTGAAAAAAGAAGACAGTCCTTTGGGTCTAATGCTAAAAAGAGGGAAAAGGAGTAAGAGAGAGGCACTTCCCTTTCCAGAATCTAGTTCAAAATGTAATATGTGTTTTCCACCAGTGCCGTAATATGGGCAATACCAAAAAGAATGAGAAAAATCTGCAGTCATGGGCTGAGGTTTAGGGGCTGGTGCTGCAGCTGCATGCCTGGTACACCTTCTGCCCCTGCCTCCGTCATATCCTCACTGAGGTGGGTACTCCTAGCAGACATAAGGTCTTGGGTAGTAACCCCTGCCTCTGCTCCCCTTCTATATGGCCTATAGGAGGTGGAGGACATTTCTTTCTCAGCATTACTTTTATAAGTGGTTTTATATTCATCCACTTTTTCAGATAAGCCTCTGTTTTGTCACTAAACAGGGAGTCACTTTCAAATGGAAAATCCATTGATTCTGTCCGAGTATCCTGTGAGAGTTTAGTGGCCCTAAGCAATAAGAACTTTCTGAGGGACACTGCATGTGCTGGGATGAAGCTGAATCATTTGTGTCCGTGACCATGTGAAATTGGTATTCTGTGGCATCCAGGGCTGACGTGGCAATGCTTGCCAGGTCCTGTGCCACTTCACCTTCTACTCTGTCACTCAGCCAGAACGAACAAGGAGAGCACTCCACAGTGCTTTCTGGTATTGAGCAGTGTATGTCATAAATGCTGCCTATCTAATTAACAGGGAGGCTTTACTGTAAACTTTTTGGCCATTGAATCTAGTTTTCTGGAATCCTTTTCTGGTGGCTATGCTGAGGAAGGTACTTTGGCCCTTTCATAGGCAGCAGCTTGGACCACTCCCTCATGACCAGGATGGGAAATACAGGTATTCCACCCACTGGCTGTCCACCTGGTATTTCTTTTCAATCCTCTTTTCGATGCCAGCAGCTGAAGTGGGTGCTACCATGATTTTAGAGGTTACCTTTTGGAGTGATTTATGAATGGAGAGCAGCACTCGCCTTGTGGAAGCCAGCCCCATCATGTCTATGAAAGTACAGTACGTAAGAACTTACTGTAACAGTAGATCTTTGAGAGAGGCTCTTGCAATAGGTAATTACATATATGACTGAAGCCAGCAGGCGTCAAGACCTGAAACATTTATAGCTAGCAGTCCCTGTCAAGGACTGCCCAAATCAGGGACCGGCTTCAGGCAGACGTTGGCATAAAGGCGGTCCCTCACGCACGCTCTCCAGTTCTTTCCCCAAAGGCCAAAAAAGGCAAGACGAGAGAGAAGCGGATCTTTCCCCCATGGAAAAGGAGCTGAAAAGGCTAAGGGGGATGGAGGGCGGGAAGGTATTACCTACTGCAGGAGCCTCTCTCGAAGATCTACTGTTACGGTAAGTTCTTACGTAACTGTACCATCTTACTCCGAGAGGGCTCTTGCAGTAGGTAATTACATATAGGACTGAGTCCCAAGCAGTCTGGAACAAGAAGAAGCACACGGGAGGAGGAGAACTACCCAAATGTAGACTCTCTGACTGTGAAGGTCTCAGGAAAGGAGACCTTGCAGAACAGCCAACCCAAAGCCAGTTCTAAGGGGAGAGGCAATGTCCAAACTGTAGTGTTTCGTAAAGTTATGGATAGAAGTCCAAGTTGCGGCTGTGCAAATGTCAGCAGCACAGACATTCTTAAAACAAGCCGCAGAGGCAGCAACACCCCTGGTGGCGTGGCCCCTGACTTGACCCGGCAGGGTCTTGTGATACTTGTCATAACAGAAAGTGATACGATGAGCCAACCATTTAGATAGGCATTGCTTAGAGACAGCATTGCTTTCTCTTTTGCGAGCAAAAGAGACAAACAGTTGATCGGTCTTTTTGAGATCCTTCGTCCTGGTGTAGTATCTCAGAATCTGGTGAACATACAAAGTGTGCAAGAGGTGCTCCCCTTGATTGGAGTGTTGCATAAAGAAAGCAGGCAGTTCCATGGATTGATTCAGCATAGATTCCGCTACTACCTTAGGGAGAAACTTAGGGCTGGTGCGCAGAGCCACATGTTCCTTGTGAAAAGTCAAATACAGGATTTTACACATCAAGGTCTGAAGCTCGGAAATCCTTCGAGCAGAAGTAATGGCCACAAGGAAGAGGGTCTTCCAGGAAAGGAACTTTATATATGCTGAGGCTGCTGGCTCGAAAGGAGGCAGAGTAAGCTTCTCGAGAATGAAATTTAGATCCCAAGGAGGGGCAGGAATGCGAATAGGGGGTCTCAAGTGGAGAACCCCTCAAAGAAAAGTCTTAGAGACTTCCAACTGTGTGAACGTTCTGTCCTCAAAGGGAACATGGTAAGCGAAGATGGCCACCATGTGAACTTTCAGCGAGGAATGACTAAGACCCAGATCAAAGAGATGGCGCATGTGGTCCAGAAGCCTCCCAACAGGGCAATAGAATGGCTCGAAATCATTGGACGAGGCCCAAACAGAGAACCGTTTCCACTTCATGGCATAGGTAGATCTAGTGGAGGGCTTTCTGGCCTCCACCAGAATCTCAGCCACAAGCGGGGAAACCCAGAATCGGGCTTGAGCTACATCTGCAGGAGCCATGCATGCAACTGAAGGGATTTGAGGCCTGGATGGACCAGGGTCCCCTGATCCTGGGTCAGCAAAAGTTGCGAGCGAGGAAGAGGAGGTTCCTCTGAATACTGCTGCAGAAGAGAACACCAAACTTGCCTGGGCCAGAAAGGAGCGATTAGGATCATGCGAGCGCCTTCTGAGCTGAGTTTGTGTAAGACCCTCGGAATCAAGAGAATTGGGGGGAAGGGATAAACGAATCTGCCCTTCCAGTGTAGAGACAGAGCGTCTCTCAAAAAAATGCCTCGTCCTGGAGCAAGCGAGCAGAAGGCGGGAAGTTTTGCGTTGTAAGGAGACGCAAACAGGTCTACCTGAGGTGTTCCCCAGCGTAGGAAGATATCGTCTACCACCCCCGATCCAGTTCCCACTCGTGTGCCTGTGCAGACGACTGACTGAGGTGGTCTGCCAACATGTTTTCGACCCCTGGAACATGAAACACCGTGAGGTGAAGGTTGTGTTGCACTGCACAATCCCAAACCCGCATCACCTCCCTGCAAAGAGGGTAGGAACGAGTTTCTCCCTATTTGTTGATGTACCAGACTATGCACATGTTGTCCGTCTGGACAGCCAGATGACCAGGAAGCAGATATAGATGCAGGGCTTGTAGAGCATACAGCATGGCCCTGAGCTCGAGCATGTTTATGTGAAGAGTCTGTTCGAGCTTGGACCAGGAGCCCTGGGTCCTGTGAGACCCCAGGTGGGCTCCCCAACTCTCTCCTCAGGCGTCTGTTGTCAATGTTTGGGAGGGGGGAGTGAGGCAGAAGGGAACACCCCGGAAAAGGTTCTCCTGAACCATCTGCCATTGCAAGTCCCGAACCATAGGGTTCAAGACCAGGAGTTCTTGATCTAGGTCGTCCACCAGTTGATCCCACTGAGACCGAAGCGTTCACTGAGAGATCCTCATGTGGAGCCGAGTGCGTGGGACTGTCGGAATAGCAGCCGCCATGAGCCCAAGGAGGTGAAGAACTGACCTGGTGCTGACTTGCCTGCAACTGGACAACAAGCTTATATAAGCCTGGAGGGAGGCCACCCTGTCCAGTGGCAGGAATGCCATGCTGGAGATCGTATCCAGGATCGCCCCGATGAACTGGAGCCTCTGAGACGGGAGGGATCAAATGGGACTTGGCCTGGTTGACAGTAATACCCAGGCTGGTAAAAACCTGCAGGGTAAGGGGGAGTGCAGGAGTTCCTCCCTGGACGGGGCCGCCAGGAGCCAATCGTCCAGGTACAGGAAAACCTGTACTCCCTGGGTACGCAGGTGGGCCGCTACCACAGAGAGGCATTTGGTGAACACTCGGGGCACTGAGAAAGACCAAATGGGAGGGCCTTGAACTGATAGTGGTCCCCCTGAAACGAAAAACGAAGGTATTTGCGGTGGGAAGGGCGAATAGGGATATGCAGGTAGGCATCCTGCATGTACAGAGCGCACAGCCACTGTCCCGGCCGAAGTAAGGACAGAAGGCTCTGCAAAGAGAGCATTCTGAACAGTTTGTACTCCATGAACAGATTCAGGGAGCTGAGGTCTAGAATAGGCCTCACGTCTCCCGATTCCTTCGGAACCAGGAAGAAATGGGAGTAGTAACCTGTCCCCCGAAGGTGGGTTGGGATAGGCTCTTTCGCTGCCTTCAGCAGAAGGGAGAATATTTCTTCCCGAACCAGAAGATGATGTTTCAGAGAGTAAGATGACCTGGGGGGGGGGGGGTTCTGTAGAAACTCGATTGAGCGTCCTTCTGCTCTCAGCTGGAGCACCCATGTGTCTGAAGTGATCCTCTCCTAACCCGGTAGATGGAAGGAGAACCTCCCTCCTACTGGTTCCTCTGGAAGGTCCAGAGGCTGTGGGAGAGAGGATGAGTCAGGAGGTGTGGGGCAGTGCAGCGACTGAAGCTCCCGCCATTTTTTTAGGTGGGGGGGGGGCTTTGCAGCCGGAGGGGCCCAACGTTTGTTGGCCCGCTTGCCCTGAGGTTTCACTTTAGGCTGAGAACGTCTGCGAAAAGGGTGGCGCTGACCCTGAGGGGGCCTGTACATAGAGTCAACCGACTTCAGAGCAGTCCCCTTCTCCTGCAGATCAGTGACGATGTTCTCGACATCCCCGCCGAACAGCACCGAACACCTGAAGGGTGCGTCCTGGATAGCGGACTGCACCTCCGGGACTAAACCCGACACTCAGAGCCAGGTATGACACCACAAACCCACAGCAAAAGCCGAGCTCCGACCCGCAGCATACACTGCATCGTACGTGGCACGAAGCATGTGCCGACTGGCTGAACGAGCAGACCGGACCAGGTCTGCCGCTTCCTGCTTAGTCTGAGACTCAGGAAGGGAGTCCAACTTTGCTTCCACCTCACTAAGGATCGCCTTCTGGTAATCCCCCATATGAGCAACATAATTAAGGGCCCTTATTCCCAGAGTGGAAGAAGTGTACCTTCTTCCCATACTGGTCCAGAAGATGGGATTCCTTGTCAGGTGGGGACAAGCTAAGATGCTTAAGGTTAGCCATATGGCTGTAAGTGGCACTAATCATGACCGAGTCGGCTTTGGAGTGTGTGTGTGTTCAAGGAATCAACACCCTCCGGAGCCTGGTACAGCCTATCCGCCTTCCTCAGGAAGGGGGGGGGGGCTAAAGCTGACGGTTGCTTCCAACTAGTGGAAACAAGGTCCGCATGAGGCTCGATCCAGGGTGGAATCAGTGTTGGAGCAGTTTCGGACAGATCCAGATGAGCAGCGAGTTTCTTCCACAGTGGATCTGGCTCCAAAGATTGCCACTGGTGAACCGCCTGGATCTTACGCAGCAACTCCAGAAAGGAAGGATCCTCTGGAGATGACTTCAGAGGAGTCCTGGGCCTGGGCTGGTCTGGAGTACGTGGCTTGTCGTCTGGATCGGAGCACCCGTCAGAATCATCTGAGGTCTCCGAAGAGGAAGAAGAAGAGGAAGACCCCTCCCAGCGTGGGGGAGGAACGGAACCCTTGGGCAACCCTCGGGGAAGCATGTCCTCTCCTGCCCTGGCACTTGAGGGCTCACCTCTAATGTCAGGGAGGGAGGAGGGAGTCTCTCGCCTCTGACGATGGGAGTCCGGAACCGGGTCCGGCATCGGAAGGTGGCTCTCCACCTCCCTGGTGAGTTGAGCCTTGGCCTCAGCCCACCAGGAAGCCAGAGCCTCCTTCACGTCCACCGGCGGCTGAGGAGGAGGAGGAGGTGGGGGATACAGATATTGGGGATATCCGTACGGTGAGCATCCGAAACCTGACGGCAGGAAGCCCGGCGTCGGGTACTGGGGCACCAAGTATTGTGGCATCGGGTAGGCTGGCGCAGGATACTGTGATCCCAGGTAGGACAGTGCTGGATAAGATGGGGTCGGATACCGGGGCACCAGGGTTTCTGATGGAGCAGAAGGCCCTGGGAGAGGCCCATGGGGCGGTGGGCCCAGTGTAGGGACGGCATCCAGCAAGGGAATGTCATCTGGCATCAGGTAGGCCGGCGTCGGAGCCGGCGTCCGATGTCAGGTCGTCTGGCCAATGAGAGGGAGAACTGATGGTAGCGTACCGACATCCTCGGAGTCGCCCGTGGAAGGAGGACTAAAATCCCCAGGGTCCAATAAGGGAGACACTGGAGCCTCAGAATGCAACGATGAATGCTGCGGCGAGCCGCGGACGACAGACTGATCTGTAGGGTCCAGCGTCGGCTCTAATGCTGTGCGTCCATCGGAGGAGCCAATGTCCGCCTTACCGGCGGGGTCCTGGTGGGTGTCGAGGAGCTGGCATCCGACTTATCAGACCCAACGCCTGATGAAGGCCGCGAGGGAGGAGCAGCCTTGTTGGGCACTTTGGAGGCCGTGCACTGCCCCGCAGGGTTGGGCATCTTATCGGCCTTCCTGTGCGGGCGTCGGAGGGGCTGACGTCTGGCTTACCAGAGCCGCTTGAACCAGAACCAGAAGGCCGCATGGTGGTGGGCTTCTTGGGAGCAGCCGCCTCCTTTGACCTGGAGGCTCCCGAGGGGCCCGAGTGCGAGCCCAACGGGAGGGTCGCCATCGCCTTGGAAGCCTCCATGACGGCCATCGCGGAACGGTCCCCCGGAAGGGACGTAACCTTCAGCGCTGCAACTCCGGCCGGAGCTGTGGTGACCGTGGAAGAGGAGTCCCGGTCCTGGTGCTTCTCCTTCTTTTTGCGGTGACCCTCAGGGGAAGTAGAGGCCTTCGGAAGCTTCTTCAGCTCCTTCTCCATGGAGGACATCTTCTTTTTCAAAATGTGGGCCTCCAGGGACTGCTGCCTCCATTTGCAGGTGGCGGCATTGAACTGTTGGCAGTGCTGGCACTTCTCCACGGGGTGATCCAGGCCTAGGCATAAGAGGCACTGGGAGTGTCCGCACTTATGCGGGAGCTGGGCGCCGCAGGAATCGCACTTGTTCTTGTGCTCGGAAGGAGTAGGGGACAACATACACGGCACATGCTGAAGAAAATCTGACGACAATTTCAAACAAATCGAGAAAAAATAACGGTAATAATACAGATGATTGACTGACAAACCAGTGAACTTAACTGCGAGGCACTTTCACGAGCTAACAGTGGGAAAGAAACATAGAAACATAGACTGTGACGGCAGATAAGGACCGCTAGGCCCATCTAGTCTGCCCATTTCCCTACCTACAGGATAGGCCGCAGATCCTAGTTAACAGCCTATTTCTTCCTACCCCCCACAAGAATTGCCTTATGTCTGTCCCATGCATTCTTGAAATCTCCCCCAGTTTTAGACCCCACAACCTCCTCAGGAAGGCTGTTCCATGCATCCACTACCCTCTCTGTGAAATAATACTTCCTCACATTGCCCTGAACCGCCCTCCTTCTATCTTTAAATTGTGTCCCCTTGTTCTTGTAAGTCTCTTTTCTGAAAGATGCTACCCTCTTGGACTTTGTTGATTCCACTGAGGTACTTAAAGTTTCTATCATGTCCCCCCTCCCTTCTTTCCTCAAGGGTACACATATTAAGCTTGTTTAGTCTCTCCTCACTACGGCTTCTCTTGCAGACCCTGCACCATTTAGTTGCCCTCCTCTGGATTACCTCTATCCTGTCTATGTCGTGAGATGAGGTCTCCAGAACTGGACACAGTACTCCAGATAGGGTCTCACCAACTGTCTGTACAGAGGGATAACAACTTCCTGTTTTCTGCTGCTGATGCCTCTCCCTATACATCCCAGTATACCCCAGCCCCTACTGCCTTCTCACATTGATTGCTAACCTTAAGGTCATCTGATATGATTACCCCCAGGTCCCTTTCTTTTTGTTGTTGTTACTACCTCCCCACCCATTGTGTATTCTTCCCCTGGGTTCTTGTTTCCCAGGTGCATTATTTACACTTCTTTGCATTGAATCCTAGCTGCCATACTTCGACCATTCTCCAACCTTGCCAAGTCCCTTTTCATCCTTTCCACGCCTCCTTGTGTATCAACCCTGTTGCAGATCTTGTGTCATCTGCAAAAGGAATATTTTCCTTCCAGTCCCTGCAATGTCACTGATGAAGACATTAAAAGGACTGGACCCAATACTGAACCCTGCGGTACCCAACTAGTAACCCTCTTTCTTCAGAGTGGACTGCATTTACAATTACCTTCTGTGTCCTGTTGTGCAGCCAATGTTTTACCCAGGCTACCACCCTGGGACCCACTCCCAGGCTGGTTAATTTGACTATTAATCTTTTGTGTGGGACTGTGTCAAATGCCTTGCTAAAGTCTAGGTAGGCCATGTCCACAGCCCCTCCTGAGTCTACTACTTTGGTCACCCAGTCAAAGAAATCTATTAGATTTGTCTGACATGACCTTCCGCTGTGAACCCATGCTGCCTTGGGTCCTGTGCTCCACTGGCCTCTAGGTACTCAACTATTCTTTCCTTCAGAGTGACTCCATCACTTTCCCTACCACAGAGGTCAGACTGGCAGGTCTGTAGTTTCCTGCCTCTGTCTTGGTCCCACTTTTGTGAAGGGAATCACATCCGCCTTCCTCCAGTCCTCGGGTACCACACCATCCTCCCATGATTTATTAAAAAGAGTAGCCAGTGGTCTCACTAGTTCCTCCCTTAATTCTTTTAGAATTCTGGGGTGAATTCCATCAGGACCCATTGCTTTGTCCACCTTCAGTTTTAGGAGTTCTTGCAGAACCCTTTCTTCTGTGAAAGGACTGGGATCGACCCCCCTATCAAGAGTGCTTCTGTTAATTGGATTAGGCAGAGGCAGTGGGTGTCCCTGGATGGAAGAGGAGGTCCCACAAATCCTGGCCAACTCAACTTGTAGATGAGCAACCTCCTCCCTCAGCCCAGAGGGGTGCCTGCAGATGGGACAACACCGCATCCTCCAGAACGTCTCCCGGAAGACTGCTGCTCCACAGCCACTGCACTGCACCACTCCAATCATGTCTTATTTCTGGCCCCTTAACTGTTTGCAATCCTTACTCTTTCCTCTGTTTTTTTTTCTCTCTCTCCTTACTTTCTGCCTGTGTGCCCTTTAAGCTCCTGATTGTCCTGTTCTGAGACAAGAATATCCTATATTTCTCAGTAGACCAGTCACTTGCTCAGAGGCAGACCTCCAGCAGCTAGAGGGGGCCGGAGAGCTACTCTTGCCCTTCTAGGATGGTGGGTCTTTGGTGGTTCTGTGATCACTCACTTCCTGCTCCCAAACAGGAAGTTCCTGTTGTCAGTCAAATCCTGTGCCTATAAAATAGAACTGGCTGGGGTGGAGGGAGGGCAATATAGTCCCAGCAGAAGTTCTGGAAAGAACTGGAAGGCGGGCGTGGGGGACTGCCCCTTTATTCCGACATCATCTGACGCCGGTCACCTGACGTGGGGGCAGTCCCCCACCAGGGACTGCTAGCTAGACATTTTTCCATGGGGTCCTGACGCCTGCCGGCTTTAGTCCTATATGTAATTACCTACTGCAAGAGCCCTCTCGAAGTAAGATCTCTCCTTCCTCTTAATCCTTCTCTGTATCTTGTGAGGGAATGCTGAGGGTACTTTCCATTTGCTTTCCAAAGGACAAAAATGGAGTGTAGTCCTCTGTAGGTCTGGGATGAGAACTCAATTCTTGTTCAGGGGAACCGACGGTTCCAGAGGTTCACCTTCCTCATCCTCATCACAGTAGTGAGCTTCCTCCTCCATAGACAAGTGGTGTGGAACCAGTGCCGGGGGGCATATTCATAAAACTTCCCATAGCCTGGAAGACTTAGAAGAATTGTCATGTCCCCTATTGAGAGTATTTTACTATGGTTAACTGCCTGTTCCCTTTCTTCTTCTTCAGGAGGAGTGGCAGAGACTTGTTTTCTTTTGGTTTTTATTTCTGTGGCAGACACCGTTTCCAGTGTCTGCTCTGAGGCTCTTCTATGTCTGCCATCACTGGAGCAAGGATTCCCCAACCCGTTTGGAGACACTGGTTTCTGAACCAGCTCTACTTTGTCAGATGGCTAAGCAGCTTTTTCTTTCTTATCTATTCCCTTTGACAGAGACTGCTGCTGATTTTGAGGAGATAAACCTTTTGATGTGTGCTTCCCACCATTACTGTGAACATCCTCTGGGTCTTTACTGTGCTTAGGCGACACTAAGGTAGACCGAGAAGCCATTAGGTCTTCTCTTTTTTTTTTTAGTCTGTTTCTTTTGAGTTTTTGGGCAAAGCTTGATACAGAGATCACAGTTCTCAAAATCGTAGTTTGGACCCAGGCACCTTAAACAGAGCTAAGTCATGGCAGTCTGCCTTTGCCAGGAGCCGAAAACAGCCTGAACAATTTTAAAGCCTGTTGGTCTTGCACAATCTTTAAGAGAAGAATCAGTCATGCCATATTACTGAGACTTACAAAAATGAAAATGGTTCTCAATAAAAACCTTTTGGTTTGGTTCCAAAAATGTGAACCACTATATGATCAATATTTGCTCTATCCCCCCCGGACTGGCCCCATCACTGCCACCCCACCAGCCCCATCACCCGATTTCTCCCAGACTTACTGGCTCTGTCCCCCATGGCTTATCCACCCCCCATAGTCGGGTGGCGGAGATTCTATCTCAACTGCTCTAGCAGGATCCAGTACAGCCATACCTAGGTCACTGTTGCAGGGCCTGCGAGGTGTTGGGTGATCACTCTGTCAGCCAGGGTAATTATTCACCATGTTTTTCTCCCCTGGTGGAACCATGTGCAAGGCTGTCAATGACGTCCTCATGCACGCTTCTGTGCATGTGGAATAGGAAGGCTGCTGTTCCTCCACCCCAAGTTGCAGTCCCTAGTGCTCTGCCCCCAGCTGCAGAGGCCAGTCTAACATCGGGCACCGCACAATTCCCCACCCGGAGGACAGCAGTCTTTTGTATGCTCAATGCTCTTCCCCCGGCCAATCTCAAGCGTCCCGAGTCCATTCCTGAACTCGAGTCGCCAGCATAGCAGGTGGTAGTGCTACCGCTGAGCCACCAGGTTGGCTTCAGTGAACCGCCATATTTTTAAATCAAAACACAGTATTTATTTAAGCTGATGTGTTAGAAGAAAATTTAATTGAAGGAAAAAGCAGTAAGGGATTCGAAACAATGAAAAGTAAAATTGTTAAGGGTTATAAAAAGACAATTTTAGCACTTTTATATAAATTACTACGTTTTAAAATGTGGTTCACTAAAAGCAGGAACTGCATTGACAAGCTGTTTTCCTCAGTTCCTGGAACTGAAGCAGGAACATGAGGGAACAGCTAAAATGCCATAATTAATACAAAAACAAACTAACGCAGGGTATATAGCAAACCAAACTAAACGAACTTAAAACAGTAAAGCTATAATATTAAAACAATAAAATGTTCTGGAAGGCTGGAAGAGTGGACCTGTCTTCAGGTTGACTACTCTCTTGAAGCAGAGAAACAAATCTGACATTGGTTGCCAGAGGGAGCAGTGACCACTCAGCAGGGTCTGAACTCCATTCCAATTCCATTTAAACATGCCGTCATTTACATACAATTCTGCAAGCTCGTTTACATGGTCGCATTTGCACTGAAGCAATCTGAGCACTTGGGCTGCTCCGGTGCAAATGTTTCCGTGTAGACACTCACCCGATCACGGTAAGATGACTTGGTATACCGCACCCAGCTCTGCTCCCAAGCTGGGGATGCTGATCGGAACAAGCACGAAGCAAGCAGCTTATGCACCCATGTGGACTGGCTGTGCTGCTCACTCTAAGGAAACCCGTCTTCATACCCCTAATTCCTAGCGGTCTCCCAACAGCTTCCTCTTCCTTCCATGCTTCCCCTGCTATATCCAGGAAATGAAGCAGCACAGAGAGTTGGTTCGTTCACCCGGACTCCCTTGCAACAGTTTATAAATAAAAAATACACAGCATCGGAGATCAGTTTCTTTTATGTGTAGTTTGACATACTTTCACTGTGTTCTGTGAAAATGATTACCCGGCTTTTTCTGTTTTGCCTGGTGGCATGACAACACAGGAAGTGATATCAGTGGTACGTGCTTCGCACACGTGTCTCACTGCCATCAGCAAGAGAGCTCTCCTCCTGAGACACAGCCCTACACCAGCATATCTTGAATCACTGTTGAGAGTGGCTGTGTGAATTGAAACATGCAGCACTGCAGAATGTCCAGAGAGCAGTGGAGCAAGAAAGCGTGGTAAGCTGAGCGGCCATGTAAACATGGCTTAAATCTCCAAGGAACTCAGATAAGTGGACTTGATGCAGTTGTTAAACATAAGTGAGGGATTCCTGGGGCTAGAAATACCTCTAATGTACAATGCTGTTGTAAACAGTAGATACCAACAGTATGATTTTTAGTAAGTTAAATATCAGAAAGCCAAACGAGGAACTGATACAACCTGTAGTTTTCTCAGTTCCTGAAACCAGGGTGCAACCGAGAAAAAAAAACAAACAATGAAAATCAATAAAACTAAGCTGAATTAGGCACAGGGGGCCTGATACTGAAATATGGGCAAAAGCGGAGCACAAAAGTTTGTACTGCACCTGTGCCCGAACCAGAGGTTGCTATATTCAGTCGGACAGTGCACCGGAACTATCCAACTGAATACAGGGCCATGTTGGTGCAGCGCTAAGTCAAGTAGAGCTGCCCCAACATGGATCTGGGCTATATGCAGCCCATAGGCAAATACAGGGAACTGTGCCCAGTCCTGGTAGAGCTGGAAGCCATAGCGTGATATTCAGCCCACACCATGCAAAGGGGCCCATTGGGCATGCAAGGCACTATGGGGCCATACGCATGCCCATCATGGGCTAATTTGCATGGGAAGCGCCGCCAGGTTTGCGCCCCTCCTGTGGCCGGCCACCACATCAGGCATGATGGTGATCGGCCCCTCACCCCGTTTGCCCGTCTCCATAATAGTCATGATTCCCTGGTGTCCAATGCCCCTCCCCCACCCTCCACTTGCCCATCGCCATCATTGCAATGATTTCCCTGGTATCAAGTGGCACCCCCACCCTCTGATTGCGCTTCTTGGTACTTGTCCCTGGTGTCTAGTGGTGCCCCCTACCCTCCAAGCACCCATCACAGTAATATCTATGATGACCCTAACGTCTAGTGGCACCCCCGCATCCTCCAATTATCCACCACCGTACTAATATAGATATCCTCTGTGTCTAGTGGTGCCCCCTATCCACTGATCATCAGTCACAGTAATATCTATGATGACCCTGGTGTCTAGTGGCACCCCCACATCCTCCAATTACCCACCACCGTACTAATATAGATATCCTCGGTGTCTAGTGGTACTTCCCCACCAACCAATCGCCAGCTGCCGCAGTAAGATGGGACTACCCTGGTGTCCTGTGGTACCCCCCCACCCTCTGAGCAGCCGGTGCCTGAGTAATACCATAATATCTGGTGTCCTGAGGTACCCCCCGCCCTCACAGCAACAGCCGCCAGTAATACCGCAATCCCTAGTGTCCAGTGGTACCCCCCCACCCTCGGAGCGGACACCGCTGCAGTACAAATGATGTCCCTGGTGTCCAGCTGAACCCTCTTCCCTCCAGGCATCCATCACCATATACAGATCATATGCCCTGGTGTCTAGCGGCCCCTCCCTGCACCGCCCAGCCACCCCTCTCCACATACCACAGTATCCATGTCACTTGGTGGGTCCCATACAGTGCGCGGCACAGCCCTCTTCACACTTCCTCAGCTGGCTGTCATATGGGATGACAGGGAGCACAGTACAGTATACACATGTGCTCCCTGTCATCCCATATAGTGGCCGGCTGAGCAGGTGAGAGGAGGGCTGCACTGGTAACCATATCGCACCTGCCAAGCGACACGGCTACTGGGGTATGTTGGGGGGGGGACTCTGGGCGATGTGCTTGGTGTGGGCGGTGCAAGGGGGTACTAGACATGAGGGCATATGATCTGTATACAGGGACAGGTGCCTGAAGGGCCCGGGGCGCCACTTGACATCAGGGACCTCATTCGTACTGTGGCGGTGGCTGCTCAGAGGGTGGAGTGGTACCACTGGACATGAGGGATCACAGTATACTCAAGCGGCAGATGATCAGAGGGTGGGGGGTACCAGGAATCATGGTATTACTAAGCTGGTGGACAATCGGAAGGTGGGGGGGTACCACTAGACACCAGGGATAGCAATAGTAATGCAGTGATGGGTGACTGGAGGGCAGGGGTGCCACTAGTCACCAGGGCATCCATCGCTTCCATAAGCCAGGGTTCGGGAGGTGGGGGACAGGCAGCTACAGTACCACTGTCCGTCACCAGGGTCTTGTGGCCCGTTAAGTCAGGGTTTGCATAGGCAGTAACCTGCACCCATTTGGGTGGCATTTACCACATGTACAAACCTCTTAATTTCCCACTGCACCTATATGCAGGGGATGACCCACTCATCTGCATGGGTACAGCGGTAAATAAGCACCTGGGTGCTAATGGGTTTTGCATGTGCTGTGGGGGTATCTGAATATAGTCCCCACCCATGAATCGGATGCAAAACCTGGTTAGCACAAACAAACACCCCTTAGCACCCAGGCTAACTTCTGAATAGCCGGTCCAGAGCATCTAATAAACTTTTAATTTTACATAATAATAAAATGACTGTCACTAAGAAAACTTTGCCACTAGGAACAAAACAGGACTCCAAGGTGACTGATCTCTTCACTCGAGAAATAAATCCGATGTTATAACACTGGCAGGACAGTGACCATATTGGAAACTGAACTTAGAGTCTCATGTTCTATCACTGGGGCAACAACTCAGGGCTAAGATGCTTTATAATGTATGACATCACAAACATACTCTGATTGCTAGAATCAGCCCCAATTCCCATGGTCAGAGAATCATGTATGCTCTCAGGAAATTAATTAGAGGGCATATGGGTAAAGTGAATTTGAAGGGGGCGGCGAAATACCTATTCAGACCATAACTGGTGGACTCAGGCATCAGAGTTTGCTGTGCAGTGAATACAGTCTAGAAATGCAGACCCCCCCCCACCTGGAAAGGCCTAGGGTCAAGAGCTGCTGTACTAAGTGCACGACCCAGTCAGCAAAGGGTAACTGTAAACTATTTAGACACATTCTAGCTTCTTATAACACAAACAATCTCTGGGTTTTCTTATCTATTTGTAAATGAAAGTCTACTTTTTACTGCCCAAGTGTCTTTCATTAAACCCATGCTGTGACAGATGCAGCAATGTGGTCTCTGCACTACACTAGTAATAGGATTAAAGCATGCTTCGGGGTCTTGGCAAGGTTCAGATAAGGCATTCCCTTACCATCATGCAACTGTGATAACTTCCCTCTGGCTGCAATCAACACACTACACTCACCTTAATCATTTAAATAATGTGATACACACAAGATAGTTTTTAAAGGCATCATTCCTGTTTTTCAAGTTACCGAGACCTGCTCATCTAAAGTGCATGTTAGGGAGTGGCTTCTCTAATGATTAAGCAAAGTGTGGGGCGGGAGGGCAGACAAGCTGGGCCCTAAGTTCCTTCTTTTACCACAATATTAAGTTAATATGGGAACCCACAAGTATTCTTGTCACTCATCCAGATTACATTTTACCGATGGGAACAACAGTTCTTTGCTGACTTTACTACACAGCAGGGATTCCTGGGCTAGTACCTATTGTAGTGAAGGAGGGCAGCTCCTACCATTGCTGAAATGAGCGTCTACACAACTAGACATGGGTACTATAATAGTCACTGTGTGCTGGGTTCAGATCCCACTGGGGTGAAACTGTGTCAGTTCCAGTCACTGTCGGACCCTGCCAAGGCAAGACAGTTCTAGTCCCTGTTAGATCATTTTAGACCCTACTAGGAGGCGACTATCTCTCCTTGCCCTCCTTGCTAATATCTAGAGACTCTCTCTCCTTAGACTCCTTACTAATGTCTCTCCCCACTTTGCTGCTCACATACCACCACTACTCTATGCCCCTTGTGCACACTAACTGGGTACCCCCATCCAACATGCCCAGCTGCTATATGATGTTATTTCTTGTCTGTTCCCTGTTGACTGCCATACTTTGACTCTGTATTGCTTAACCTATACCCAACTGTCCATTGTTGACTGCTGTGCCTTGACTCTGTACTGTTATTGTCTGTACCTGTGCCTTGCCTCTGTATTGTTATTGCCTGTACCCTGTAATTCTTCCGGGTCGCACCTGAAAATAGGCAATAGTGTGCTTACCTAGTAAACAAAAGCTAAATAAATAAAATAGTGCAGTTCTAGTCACTGGTAGTAGAGTTTAGACTTCACTGAGGTGAGACTGAGGTACAGTTTATTCCCTGTTAGTTATGACTCCGCTGAGGTGAGATGAGATCGTGGCACAGTTCAAGTCACTTCTGGCTGGGTTTAGACCCAAATGAAGTGAGACTCTGGTACAGTTCTAGTTACTGTCAGTTGGGTTTAGATCCCACTGGCGAGTGACTGTGGCACAATTCTAGTCATTTTTGGCTAAAGTGAAACTCCATTGGAGTGAAATACCTTAAACGTAAGTTACTGAAAGGGTACTGAAGTCAGATGCTGAAATTTGTGATGACTAATTATGTTGTGGGCCCCAGCCACCAGTAAGGGCTTTGCTGTTATGACACCAATACAAGAATGCCAGTTTTGATGTCACAACTTGGACCCAGCAGGAATGGGTAGAAGCACTGATGAGAATGCAATGTTGCTAGTGAGGGGACGAGGAGACAGAAAGTACAGAGCAGATTTGTCTTGTTTATATCCCAAACCCAAAGTGACAGGAAAAATCACTAAGAGAAACAGTTACATTGTTAATTAGTTAATTGTTGAAGACTGTACCTCAAACCGCTCCTGCTCCATCCTGTGAAAGTCATCCAGCTGCTGCTCCAGGTAGCACAGGTTACGGAACTTTTCCAGGTACATGTCATACTGCTTCTGTAGCTCCTCTTCAATCTTCTCATACTCATCCATGAAAGCGGGCCTGGAGTAAAAAGCAAACAGATGGGTAAGTAAACGAAAGAATAGTTACCTACTGCAACAGTAGATCTTCCGAAAGAATCTCTTTTATTGAGCCACATCATGGAACTGTAAGCCATCGGTATCAGGATCATCCAGAAACTTTTTTGCAGGCTGGGACCACCCACATCAGCATGCCTCATTGGTGCCTACATAACGCCAGCAACCCCAGCATGCCTCAGTTCCCCACCAAAGACAAGCTGGGAGGATAACTGGACTGGCAGGGACCAAAGCAACCAGGACCAAACCAAGCAGGCAGGAGAGGATACGGAAACCTGAGTATGGATGCTGTAAAGGCATCAGAGGAGAAAACAGCTTGCAACAGCAGGCAGTATAATCACCGGTCATTTAACAAGGGAGGGAAAGCTGTGGCTCAATGGAGGAGATTCTCTCGAACATCTACTGACTATTCTATCTTTTTTGAGATCTCCCTCCATACAGCCACATCATGGAATGATTCCCAAGCAGTACCAAGCACTGAGAGAGGATGTCAGGATCTACCCATCTTGAGTGAGGAGACCTTGTAAAATGTTCAGACCAAAACCTATGAGAGACAATGTCCAGACTGTAGTGTTTAGTGAATGTATGAACAGTACTCTAAGTGGCAGTGGCACAGATCTAAGCAGAAGACACATTCTGAAAAGAAGCTACTGAGGTAGCCACCCCGTGGGTGGAATGACCATGTTCAGGACCAGGAAGCTGCTTACAGCACTTCTGGTAACAAAATGTAATGCAACTGGCCAGCAATCTGGACAGGCCTTGTTTAGACATTGGTGAGACCACCATTAATGGAGCAAAAAGCAATAAACAGTTTAGATGATTTTCTACAATCCTTAGTATGATCCAAGCACCAACGCAGTGTCTTTCAGATGTCCAGCATATGTAAACGATGGTCCCCACTATCTGTGGGAGAGAAAAAGTAAGCAGGAAAGTCTATGACATAGTGCGTCTCAGAAACAACCTTCACAAGAAAATGAGGATTTGTACTTTTTTTTGTATAATATTTTTATTGGTATTTTCAGAAGACAATATATAATACAGGCAACTAAAGTTGATAATTGCAATTACATTTCACATCAATTCTATTCCAGTGTCTCTTCTTTCTGTATAGCTCTCTTCAGTCCATGCTTTACTACTATAGTTATGCTTACCTATCCTATACATGTGGAAGCTAGACCCAGTCATACCATATTCTAAAGCTTTTTCTTTTGATGTGTGCAATAATTAATTCGTATGCTATCAACATCTAACAGTTTATACAATCTAACACGTAAATGAAGCTAAACAAAGAAAAGAACAAAAGTGACTGCATTCTGTGACTATTCTAAGTGCCACCTTCAGGTTAGCACACTGCATTCCTACCCGCTGCCAATTAACATTTATTCAGACCCCATATGTTGTTGGTTCGTTTCCCCTTACCTTTACCAAATCATGCTTGTCAGAGGAACCCTTCCCTGAAAATCAGAGCTTCTACCAGTGAAAGTGAAGCCAGAAACTGCGCCGATTCCCTGCTGAAGAGTTCTTCCCTACCCCTTAATGCAAAGGTGAGCCTCTCTGTGACCAGTGTCACCAGTAGCAAGTTTCACCACATCTGGGTGGTGGGTTTTATGCACGACACCCATGTATTCAGGAGAATTTGTCTGGCCAGGACCAGCATTACCCGTACCCATCTTGGGTATAGGACCCAGCCCTCTTCTCCCTCTCTTTCCATACACATCAGCATGGAGGCCAGAGTCAAATCCACTTTCCTCCCACAGATGTTCTTAATTTCAGAACATATCTGTACCCATTATTGCTTAATTATACCACATTCCCAAAAATAGTGGAAATATGTGCCCCTTTCTGTTAGGCATCTCCCACACTTGGGGGTTGGGGGAACTCTGGGTGGAATTTATATATCACTTCTGATCAGAGGAGTAATTTTGGTGTAAAGGTTGGGGGGGGACAACATCACTCTCAGCCAGCCTCAGATCGCGAGTGCTATGTTACTCAGCAAAAAGTAAATTATCAATGGAAAAATACCATTATTTCTATCAACATAACTTTGAAAGCGAATACATAAATACATTATACAAGCAGGACAACACTAATGTAAAACCTCAAAGGGTACCTGTACGTTCTCGCACGCTGCCTTGAAGCACTGGAACTCTCTTCCCCTTGCCATCCGTCACTCGCCGACTTATGCTATGTTTAAAAAGGAGCTGCAAAACCCAAATTTGTCCCTTGCTTGTGCTTTGATCCTACTTGGTTCTCCTCTATCTAGTCCACGTACTACTGCCCTATCCTTAACCAGATTACCTAACCCGTTCTAATTTTGCTTCTCTGACATGTCCTCCTACCTTAAACTTTCCGTTGATTTTGACTTTACCATAATAGTTCCTCTCCCTTTTATCCTTCTGCTCATTTTCTTTGCTTGCACTTACCTGGTACTAAACCACTGTGTGTCTCTGCCATTGTTTGGTTCCGTTATTATTTGAAAATCGTACTCCGCCAGACCTCCACTCATTCCTTATTGTTCATTACTGTGTGCACTTATCATTGTATTTTTGCTTAGCTGGATATCTTCCCTTTGTTCCTTCCCTCCTATTCCTGTTACTGTTTGTTTCTACCTAACATTATACCCTCAGTGCTGCTCTCCAATGTTTTATGTGCCTGCATTTTCTAAGAATTACATTGTATAACTAGGTCAAGACTGTATTTCCTATTATGTTATTTGTCTCTGCCATCATGGGAAATTGTATTAGTTACCTCATTTTTTGTACACTCTCTGTATTGTATATTCTCTACTTTGTAACCTCCCAGGTTGTGCCTGCAAATAGTCATCTCTATGGCTAGTGTGCCTCACCCAGTCAACAAAAACTAAATAAAAATAAATAAATTAAAAAGACGAAATATTGCATCTCACCTCTACTATCCTGGGAAATGCAGTAGACATCAGAACCCAATTGCAAATGACATATCACAGATTACATCTCATTTGGTCTATTTTGATTAAATATATACTGAAAATGTGCACAAGTTAGCGGGACCCACCAGCACAACAGCAATGCAAGTGGCAAATGCTTGTTATTTTTTATTTTGCACAGCTGTTAATTCATTTTAACACAGAAACATTAAATTTGATGGCAGATAAGTACTGCTTCACTTGACTTACCCAGTCTGCCCATTTTTCCCTACCTACATTATCACCATGGTCCGTAGACCCAACTTGATCTACCGCTCTTTCTCCCTCCCTCCTTCCTTTCCATAATGACTCCTTTGAACCATCAACCCAGACCCACCTGCAGGGTAAGGGTTTGATATTTTTTTTTATTGATGGCTGAGGGCTAGCTGGAGTTCAATGGGCAAAGCAACAAACCACTCCCCCAACCAGGTCTTAAAAGGCCGTCCCCCGGGCCAGTCCTTATTCATTTTCTTCATTGCTGCCGGGGGCGCTACTCCTCATACCTCTTCTCCGGTTTTCTTGCCTGTTCTGAGTTTACTGCATTTTAACAGCACCTTCGACTGCCGGCTCCGTTTCATTTCCCTGCTGTTCATCCTACTGCTCGCATCCACTGGCCTGCGGCTCTCTCTCTCTCTCTCCCAACCCCCATTCCCCATGTCTCCTCCAGTCCGGTGTTCATTTTTCCTCACTTGCATACCTCCATCCTGTTCCCGTCCTGGTCCAGTATGCTGAGTAGCCCCTTTTACCAGTTCTACCTCCCTGCCGCGGCTCTATGCGGCTCCCCCTTCTGTTGTCTGTGCTCCTTCTCCTGTCTCGCTGCTCAGTGGCTGTCTGTGGCTCCTTGGTTCTCCCATCCCTCCTCCTCGCTCCGTTTCCCCTGTACCTTTTTTGTAGTTTATTTTCCCCTTCTCTCTCTCTCTCTCTCCATTTGCTGCTCCTGTCTATGTCACCTTCCTCTTCTGGGTTTGTGCTGGTGTTGCCACTGGCCAGCTTATCTCATATATTCCCCGCTTCTCCTTCTCTTATGATCTGTCTTCCTTTGCTCTCTCTGTCCCTTTTGCCCACTGCTGCGGATGATGCCTCGCTCCTCTGCTTTGGTTCTCTCCACAGCGACTTCCTGTGCCCTGTGCTGTTGGGCTCCTCGGCGGTTCCTGTGAGCTGGGGGACAACATTTACTTTGCTCCTCTCAGCTTCTGTTATCCCCCTGGTCGATGCTCACCTCCTGGCCTCATGTACCTGTTCCAGGATTTCATTTTTGACGGCCTGTGTTGATGTTTGGACCACATCTACTCTTATTGCCCTGTGGTTTGGATCCCGATCTCCCTTATTGGTTCCTGGTTCCTTTTTAAAGGGGCAGTTGCTCTCTATGGGGACTGCGACTCCTATTGTCGGTTCTTGTCTGGTCTCCTCTTACCTCCCCTTTTACCTCATTTTCTTCCTGGTACTCCTACCCTTCCTTTCCTCAGCCTCAACCCAACCTGTTTGCCACCCATCCTGTTTCACATATTAGGACTATCAATCCGACTGGACTGTACGCCTGGCTGACATGCTCTGCAACCTTCCTCTGGGATTTGCCATTTGTCCCTGCCCTGCTTTCCCTGACCTTTGCTGCCCACTGCTCTTGGTTACACCATGATGCGCTTTCTTAATTTCATCCCTGACTGTGCTTCCCCATAGTGGGTGCTCACCCTCCTCCTCCTCCTCCTCCCATTCCCTTCATCCTCCATTTCTCTCCTTCTCTGAGCTCTGCTTTCTTTTGGGGGCTTCCCTATCCCTCTATACCACCATACCCTACTCATTCACATTGCCTAATATTCCCTCCTGCATATCGCCCTGCCTACTGGTCTCCTCCTCCTCCTCCAAACCTATTCAGATGTCCTCCTGGTACTACATACCTCACCATCGGCTGCCGGCTTCACCTGGCCACTCTTGCTCCTATCTTCATGCAATTCTATCCATTCCTAATTTGGCTTTCAATGAACCCAGTTGGCATGAACTCCCATAGTTACCAATCACGGGTAGCTTCCTCATGACATGAGTCTGGTTCTCCTTCACTCAGGGTCTGCTCATTCACATCGATTACTTAAGCATACTTCTCATTGGGTCTTATGCTACCTCATCAAACTGCTCTCCATTCGGAGACATGCCTTCCGTGTCCATTGCTCCTTGGCTCGGGGCTAACCTGTAGCTGACGGTCTCACTCTGCACCCACAAAGTCTGCATCTACAGCATGCAAAGCTCAGAGCAGGGTCCTTCTCCCTGGCCCACAGTGAGAATGTCTTCACTCTGGATGGACCTTCAGTCATCCCTCATCTCGGCGACACCACTGGATGTAGAATTGATGCCATCCAGCTGTGAGGGGTGGAGCTCTAATCATCAGAGCCCCTTTGGCTGCCCGAGTGGGTTCAGAGGCATCCTCTACACTACTCTCCTTCAGAACTACCTCTGGTTCACCTAGTCTGTTTTGTAGGCTCGCATTGGCCAGCTGAGTGCCTTAGCAGTCATCTCTCTCCTCTCTCCTCTCTTGCTTTTGAGTGTCTATTTGCAGAGACATTGCTCGTAACCCTCAATAGCTGTCCATTTAGAAGGACAGAGCAAGATCTTCCTCTAAATTGGAAAGTTTTCCTTCTCACTTGATCTCAACTGTAAACTGCAGTAGCTGAGCCGTCACTAATCAAAACATCCTTCATCTTGGAGGGAAGGTGACCTAGGCCTTGGATCCCCAGAGGTTTCCTCCTCAAAGGGTTTTCTTTCCTCTCCTCCTTGCCAGTGGTCATAATATTAGATAGGGTTGGAGTTTCCTTAGGTTCCATAGTTTAGTTCCACTGTTGGATGGAGTCAGATGGTGGCCCCGGTTGTTCCCTCTCTCTTTAGAAGTCTGCCCTTCTGCATCTTGTCTGCTTTCATTTAATTCATCGTCCTTTTAATATCTCATTCTTCTCCTGTCCTTCCCATCTACATCTATCGCCTTAATTTCCGGTCTCGATATATTCTGATTTCTTGCCTCTTCGATGCTCGACACCTTTTTTTTTTAGTTGTTTAATCAGGAGTAGAACACTAAGCTGAAAGCTTTTTTACAGGTGCGACCTTGGAGCACAAGGAAGTTAAGTGACTTGCTCAGGGTCACACAGTATGTAAGTGGAAGCTATGGGATTCAAACCCAGGTCTGGTCTGCTGGAAGTCACCAGATTTGCAGCTCAGAACCTTAAACCACTGCGCTATACTGCCTCCCTTTTGGGCATTCTTTTTGGGCTTCTTCCCAAGTTACCTTTAGCCAAAGGAATTATTCCTGCAGCACTTATGAGAGGAATCCTCCTCTAGGTTCCTTGTGTCGTACTCCTACAGGGTGGTATATCCCTTGGATAGCGAGGCGAACAGCCACAATGTACCAAAGTCACACAAGCATACATCTCATCCAGTTCTGCAAGCCCATTGAAACTGATGGCTGAGGGCTGGCCGGACTTCAATGGGTAAAGCAACAAACCACTCCCCCAACCAGGCCTTAAAAGGCCCTCCTCCGGGCCAGTCCTCATTTGTTTTCTTTGTTGCCCCACCATCCACCCCTCCTCCTCCAGCGACTCATCTCTCTTTCCCGTGGACTTTTTCCTAAGCTACCTTTAGCCAAGGAAATTATTCCCATGGCACCTATGGGGGGGGGAACCCTCCTCTAGGGTTCCTCGCGTCATACCTCTACAGGATGGTATAGCCCACGGACAGAGAGGTGAACAGCCACAATGCATTGAAGTCACACAAGCATACATCTCATCCAGTTGCACAAGCCAATTGAAATGACTTCAACTTTGGTAATACAGAGGAAAACAGTGGAGTTGCATGCTAGGCTAACCATATAAGCCCCCAGCCAGCAGATCCCTGCCCCTACCAAAGCAGGCAACAGTCAGGGTCAGGTGGCACACAGGAGAATCACTAACGAGCACAGCATTTTAAATCAGACACTGACTGTAGACAATATAGACACAACCAACACAGCAAAGCAAAACAGACCACCAATAAACATAATTAAACAGAAACATCACCTACCCTTGCCTTTTGTAGACTATTAGAGCTATGTTAGCTCAAGTTAAGCAGTTTTGTGCTGATTGTGTTGGTCACAGTCTACTGGTAGAGCCACTGGCCCACTCCAGACACAACAGTATAGAGAATGCCTCACAGATTGCAGCAGGCTTTTTTTGCCAGGCACTCCTGGACTCTGACTGGTGCCAAATCAAATGTCCAATAGTGTGTGGCCCCTGCCAGTTTAGAACTGCCCTGTGCAAACTGGAATTTCTTTCACCACCTCCTCTGCTTATTTGCCAGTGTCTTGTTTTGCAAATTTGTGCATCCAACATTGTGAGTAAATGTCCCTGCGGCATGATGATGTTGCTGGCTCACTGCTCCCCCAATCACTACTCACCCCCCACCCACTGCACTGCAGCACCACCAGTCAGTCCTACCTCCCAGGTAGTTATTGCTTCATCATTGCTTGCAGCAGCCTCCAGTAGTCCATATTGCTCTGTCCTCTGCTCTGCCTTCAGACTTCCACTGCAGGCTCAGACCAAGTGATGCCCCAACTGACCCAACCATCTGACCTCCACAGTCACTCACTGGTGCCCACAGCCCTGAACCGCTCAATCCCAGGCCATAAAACCCCAACCCCCCCAAAACTCCCAGTCTGGAAAGCAAAGCAGCAGCTCCTCCACAGGCATCATCGGTGGGCGGATGTGGCAGCAGGAGTTGCAGGACATGACAGTCACAGTCAGGAGGAGAGGGGAAGTGAAACAGCACTAAGCAGACAAACACATCGATGGCAGCACTGCAGTTTTTTTCCCTTGATGTGAGCAGTCAGTCTCCCACCCGTTCCTCCCAACTCCTCACTATTGACAGTGGCACGCGCTTATGCTACTTCTGGGTGCAATGTGGTCCATGACTTTCTCCCTCCCTGCTAAGTACAGTTCACTCTTCTCCTCCTGGTTCTGGCCAGGCCACTTGCGTAGCGCTGGTCCCCCCCCCCCGCTGTCTAACTGTCTGGCTGCCATAGCTCACTGCACTCTCATGGTGCTCTCACTCCCATCAGCAGACTTCTGTGTCCCTCCCAGCTCACCAGCAGGCAGCAACAGCATATGGCCTGAATGTTGGGGGTGACAAATGTGCTCACCTAAAATGTTGGGGGGGACTTGTGCCCCCGTCCCCACCTATAATTACTCCCCTGCTTCTGGTGAGTAGAACAAGCGATGCAAGAACTTATATTGTACCTCCTTGGCCTTATTACAGAGCAGGAGGCCCATGTGGGAAGTAACCAATTGTTTCCATATATCATCCATAATAGGTACTCCCAGTTCTATTTCCCATTTCCTTCTTATTCTGTTTCCCTCCTGAAATTTTGCCCGTCTAGTTTAGCTGCTCCTCTGATTAACCCTCTCTCATTCTGCTTCGCTCCCAATATCTCTTTCTCCACTTTTATTATCATACTGCTCCTCATTTGATCTCTAAGCATATTCATCCCAAAATGTCTCACCTACATATATTGATATAAATGGGAGTTTGGTATCCTCAGGTATCTCTGAAGCATGTCAAAAGGGTGTATATGTGCTTCCCTATATAGATCCCCCAGGCATCTGATTCCCCTGGCTTCCCACTCTGCGAATCCCAGGTCTTCTAGTTTCGGTAAGAATTCCAGTTTTTTTGCTATGGGGACTAGGAGAGTATTGTCCCACCTTGCTCTGCTTCTTCTCTTTATACACTTCCAGGCCTCCAAGACTGCCTCAACCATTGGGTTCAGAGCCTTAGTATCTCTGTAAGCCCTGTCTCCCTCTAGTGACAGGTATGCTGTTAATCTGCCTGGGCTATCTTCTTGCTCTAGATCCAACCATGTAGCAGCTTCACCTCTATTAACCCAATTATGAATGTAATGATACTGTACCGCTAAGTAGTATCCCTTCATTTCTGGGAAGTCTAATCCCCCTCTTTCCTTGGGTGCTTGAGTCTCTTTAAGGCCATTCTTGGTTTCTTCCCACTCCACAAAAGTTACTGAACCCTTTTTCAAGCTGCTTGATATCATGTGGGTGGGACTAAACAGTATCATCTGCATGGCATAAAGGACTCTGGGAGACACTCATCTTCAGGAGGTTAGTCCTCCCAATCCAAGAAATAAGGAGACCTTTCCATCTGCTAAGATCCGCCAGTATAGCTTTGAAGAGGGGCATATAATTCAGCTTATATCACTTTTTAAGGTCCCTTCCTATCTTAATCCCTAAATATGTAAAATAGTGATCTACCTTATGCAGACCCCAAGTGTTTTTTTGTCCTCTCTCATCTTTATTTAAGAACAGGATTTCTGATTTTTGTAAGTTCAGTTTGTACCCAGAAAAGCTTGCAAAAGTATGTATTACAGTATGTCTAGCAAAGCTTATACTGACTTTCCAGGGTGTGTAGATACGGAAGGAGGTCAACTGCATATAATGTTATCTTATGCTGTATATCTCCCGATCACACAATCCCTGAGATCTCTTGGCTTTCCCTTATCTTATCCATAAAGGGATTCTATTGCCAAAACAAACTGTAGAGGCATAGGGGCACCTTCCTCACACCCGGTCATAATCTAAAGTCCCCGAAGGATACGCTCATTAACCAACACCCGTGTCTTGGGTATCGTATACATTTTAACCAGGTTAATAAACCCATCTCCCACACCATACCGATGCAAAACCTCAAATAAGTATGGTCATTCATTTCCAGCAAAGGCTTTCTCTGCATCCATAGATATCACACACGCTTGCGTGCCCAACCGGATTACATTTAAGAGCCTTCTCATATTGTGATAGGACATTCTACCCTGCACAACACCGGTTTGGTCCGGGTGTATAATCTGTGGCAGTACGATTTCTGAACATGTGGCTAGGACCTCTGCTCTTATTTTACAATCGTAATTGAGGAGGGAGATGGGTCTTTATGATGAGCATTCTAAACTGTCTTTTCCTGGTTTTAGCAAGACACATATGTTGGCCACAGCACACGATGAATGCAAGCCCCTCTCCCTCCTAGCCTCCTCCATTAGGTTCACATGGCCCCTGCCAGTTTGCCCTTCATGATTTTGTGGTACTCAGATCCCAAATCATCTGGTCCCCTGGCCTTCCCCTGACTTTAGGTTTGATATTGCCTTTTTCACTTCCCTTTCTATGATAGGTGCCCCTAAAATGCTTGCCTGTTCCTCATCTGGGGATGGCAAATGCACCCCATTTAGGAACTGCTTGGCCTCATTTTCAGTACCTGCACACTCCTCCTCGTACAATTCTGCACACAAGTCCATGAAAGCCTCTCTGATTTCTGCTTCGCTGTTAGTAATCCTACCCATTTTGTTTTTAATTGCCACAGTTCTACCTGCCACTTTCCCTCCCTTCATTAGTTTAACCAAGAGTGGCCCTGGTTTGTTCTCCCTTTCGTATATTCTTTGTCTTGCGAAGGACAACCTTTTCCCTTGCCTCTCCTGTAACAATTTCATTAACAGCCTCCCTTGCCAGCCTTAACTGCCCTCTGTCATCGTCTTTATTCTCTCTCAGTACTTTCTAAGTTTTTGATTTCCTCTTCTAATTTGCTAATCTTCTCCCTTCGTTCCTTTTTCATTTTTACTGTGTGGCTGATTATGGCTCCCCTCATAAAGGCCTTCCCAGCTTCCCATATCATACCCTGTGAAGTAACCAAATCTTTATTGTTATTCCAATATTCGTCCCATTGTGACTTTAAGTATTTCTGGAATTCTTCTTTACATAGGAGATATGTTGGACATCTCCAGGAGCCTTGCCCTCTTGTTTCCTGCCCCAGTTTCAGATTCAGTTGTACCATGGCATGATCTGAGATGATATTTGGGCTGTGGGATACCTTGCTCACCCTGGTGTATAACTCTTTGTGTATTAAAAAGTAGTCTGTTCTAGACCACAATTTATGTGGTATAGAGTAAAAAGTGAATTCTTTGGCTCCAGGGTTTATTGTCCTCCAGCTATCTACTAACTCTGTGTTATTTAGCCCCACTGCCCACATTTCTGTAGCTTTATTTTGTCTACGTCCCAATCCTGAGTAGTCTAAATTCCAATCCATGATACAACTAAAATCCCCTCCATAATAAACCTTGGGAACAACTCTTTATTCAGTACAGCCAATAAATCTTGAAAGAAGAGGGGGTCATGCACTGCTGGTGCATACACACTTCCAATAGTAATTTCCTATCCCCTCACCTTTCCCACTACAAAGACATACCTTTCTTCTTTATTGTCTCTTACCACTTTGGTTACTTCTAGAGGGAAATTTTATTCACTAATATGGCAACCCCTCTTATGTGAAGAGTAAGAGGCCGCATAGCATGACTCTACCCAGCCCCCCCACCAAGTTCCCATGTTCCTTTGGGGTCAAATGTGTTTCCTGAACTGAGGCAACCTGTGTGTCAGCTTTTAAGGGCTAGTAATATTTTGGTCCTTTTCATTGGGGAGTGGATACCTTTAACACTCTAAGACAGAAACACATCCGCATCAGATCTGCTAGCCATATTTGATGTTATGATTTGGTTCTGTTTTATCTCCCTAATAGTATTCATTGGGGTCCTAATTTTGTCAAGCAGCACACGATAACTCTACCAAGATGCTTAGATTGCAGTCACAGGTAACAAGAAACAGAGTGCATATTGTCAAACAGTGAAAATCCAACAGTTCAACTTACTCAAGCTAAACCCCCCACCCTCCTTCCCCACCCTTCCTCCCACAACTCATATAAAATATTGTGCCCTTGCATTTTACATTCATTGTATAAAATGCACGGAAACACACTAGAAGAAAGAAGAAACAACAAACTTTGAAATGTATAACCCAAAAACTCCCCCGACATCTCTAATTCTTCAATCAGCCCATCAACCCCCCCAACTGCTTTCCTGTCCACCTATGTCTGTCTTCATTAACATCTTTAAATAACCCATCCAAGGAACAAGCGGTTGCACTATCCATGCAGTTCCAATACATTTATCCCACATACATTCCCCTCCCTCCCTCCACCGCTCTGCATAGCATGCGTCTTCCCCTTTGAGCTACTGAATATCATCAGCATCCCCCCGTATCTTGAGGGGCTAACAAACACTTTCACCCTTTTCAACCATATACTTGTGGGCCTTCGTATGAGTTCCCCCAGCACTGGGACATGTCCATCCTCATAGAAGCCCGCGCCCCCAGGACCCCCCTCCTGGCCCACGGGATCAAGCCCCAGTCTCTCGCCCTTTTTTTCCCAAATATGCTCTCTTCCCCACCATGCCCAGGATCCATGACCGCCCCAACAAGCAATCCCCACTCTTATTTGCCCCTCCTAATGTCCTCTGCCCTCGTTCCTCTCCCAATAATACCTTCACACTCCCCTTCAGATTCCAACATTTTCAATGTGTCGTTTGATAATATCCAGACTTATTCCCTCCCTGTTCCCGAAGAGGTCCTGAGTCAGCAGGAGACCTGTGCCCTCCAATACCACATGCCGGTCCTCCTCCCCCCTGCCCCACTGACCTGTGGCATCCTTGTGGTGGAGCTGTGTTCCAAATCATGGGCCGCTCCATCTTAATTTGTGCATTCTGGAATGCTTTGGTGTCCTCTTCAGCCACAGTTCTCTTGCCCATACTGGGATGGGGACAGATCACAGAAGCTCTCTGGCTATTGTCAGTCACAGGGTGCGTTTTCTTACCAGCAATATGCCTATGGAGTTCACATTACAAGAAGTCAATGATTCCTCTGAGCTGTTTTGTAGCACCCATAGATCCCGACACACTAGGAAAAAGGCTAACATAGTGATAACCAAGGCTCGCCCCGGGGGCCGAGAGGCAAGAACGGCAGCTCCAGCGTCAGAGAGGTATAGGTCCCCACGGCTTAACTCAACATTTCAAGCCCCATAATTATTTTTCAATCAGCATCCACTAGAACCTCATTTCTGACCATGCTTTTTATCCCACTCTGCCAGGAAATTTTTTAATCTTTCAGGTCCCAGAAAGAACAGGTGTCCCCCTCTGATTTCACCCTGACCACCGCTGGATATGTCATGGTAAATTCGATGCTTCGCTCCCTCAACATGTCCATAGTGGTATTAAACACTTGCCTCTTTTTTAATACTCGCTGTGAGCGATCCTGATGTATGGTAAGCACGCTCCCTCAAAAACAACTTCCCACTTTGCTTGATAGGCCGCCATTAATGCCTGCCTATCTCCAAAATTGTGAAGGCAGGAAATTATCTGCCATGGTGGCTGGTCCGATCCTGGGTCAGGGGCCAGGGCTCTGTGGCCCGGTTCAATCTTCAACCAGCCATGTTTTGTGTTCATGTCCAGTAATTTGGGCAGCATCACAGAGCAAAACTCATATGCACTCTTTCCTTCTTTGCCTTCTGGGAGGCCCCTCAGCCACAGATTGCGCCTCCGGTTTTAGTTTTCCTGGTAATCAACGATATCATGCAGGGCCTCCAACTTTTTTTTTTTTTTGAAATTGTAATTTTTTATTATTCCACTTTTTCAAAGAAGAACAGGTTACAGAAAAAGAGAAAAAATTAAAAAGAGTAATACATTTTCATGAACAGAAATTACTCCTGTACCAACTTAGTTTACATCGTACAAGTCATGAATTAACTTGTGAGTCCAGCAAAGAACAATTACTAGGATAATCCACCCAACTAGTAGAAAATGTCTGGGCTGGGTTGTGGACTGAGCTCAACACTTCTTTCCATATTCTAAATTAATAATCCTATAATTAATCACTATGAGACAAACATATAAAGAAATAAACAAAATAGTAACAACCTAATCAAACCTTATCCCCCTCCCCCCCAACAGCAGATGGTGAATTTATAACAATCATCTTAATTCCATGCCCATACCAGTATATTCCAGTTTTACAATCCCTTGAAGTCACAGGGCCTCAACTCTTTTCCAGACCATCCACCCTGTCCAAGAGCCACCTTGTGGCATCTTCGATATCCAGCGTCCTTTGTTCCAATTCAGCAATCTGCTTGGTATGGTGACCCAGTTGCGAGGTAAGTGAAGCTATCTTTTCCTAGAAAGTATCCAGTCTTGGGTTTAGACTCTGCAGAATTTGTTCCGATACTGTGCCACTGATTAGCGATATCTCTGCCGCAGACAGCGAAATAGGCCCCTACCTCGTGCCCGTTGCTGTGTCTGTTGCAGCAGTCTTTTTAGGTGCTGATTTCCCGACATTGCGGGTATTTTTTGTTGAAGTTAGGTATTCCTCCATGGTTCATAACACTTGAGCCAGCACTTTTGATTGTTGAAAGCCCCAACAGCTCACTAAAAACATATTTTTAAACTGCTGCAGAGCGGAGCTTCAGAGGTTTGCATCTGGTCAGTTAGCTGCTCATCAGAGCCCCCCCCCAACTGGATTGGTCCGTTTAATGTGACCTTATTCTTGTGAAAAATAATAAACTGAGAATCTGCGACCAGAGCCTGTAACTCTGAAATGCATCTAGCAGACGTCATTGCAATTGGAAACAGTGTTTTCCAAGAGAGGATGCACATCTCAAAAGTAAGCATAGGCTCAAAGGAAGGAGCAGTCCTTGTCTTTAGGACCAAATTCAAGTCCTACACCAGAACATATTGGACAAGTGGAGTGTAACAGGAGGATGCCCCTTAGGAATCTCCAGGAAACTTCCAACTGGAACATTGTATTACCCTCCAATAAGGCAAGAAATACTCACAAAGTGGAAACGTGGACCTTTATGGAGGAATACCCTGGTCTTGGGTCCTTGAGTAGGTAGTACAGAATTTTAGGAACTGGGCATGTAAAGGAATTCAGTGCATACCCAGTACACCAGGCTGCAAAATGTTTCCATTTTTGTGAGTAAGTGTATTGGGTACATGACTTTCTAGCCACCAGAGCACAATACTCACCACTGGGGAACACACAAAGCAGAAAAGCTCTACATCCTCAGGAGCCAGGCATGAAGGTGCAGGGATTGAAGATCTGGGTTCACCAGAGCACCCTGCTCCTATGTCAGAAGTCCAGCTTGAAAAGGAAGAGGAACAGGAGGTTCCACTGCCAACTGTTGCAGAAGTGGAAAACAAATTTGTCTGGGCCCGTGAAGGGCCAGCAGAATCATGGAGGCATGCTCTGCCTGCAGCTTCACCAGAACCCTCTGTATGAAAGGGAATGGAGGAAAAGTATACAGAAACCTCTCTTTCCAAGATAGGGACAACAAATCTTGCCAAAAACCTCCAGGCCATGAAGCGAGCAAGCAGAAATGCAGCAGTTCTGCATTGTATGGAGATGCAGATAGGTCTATGTCCAGATGACCCTATTTTTGGCATAGGCCATCCACAGTGGAGTCCGAGAGTTCCCATTTGTGGCAGAGCGCACTGGATCAACTGAGATAATCTGCAGGTGTGTTCAGGGTCTCAGGGAGGAACACCACTAACAGAAATATCACGTTCCACCGTCCAGTGCCAAACTCTCATTGCTTCTCTGCAAAGTACACATCAATGAACTCTGCCTTGACTGATGTACTGTATTACCAACACACTGTATGTGCGAATCAACAGTGAATTCCCTGGAAAGAGGATGGCAAAGGCCTGTAGGTCATGTACAACAGCCCTCATTTCCAGAGTGCTGCTGTGAAGCACTGTATCCAGAGGGCTCCACTGGCCCTCGGTCCTGAATGGACCCGAAGAGCCTCCCAACCCATCTCTGAAGCATCTGTGGTCATAATCAGCTGTGGAATGATCTCAGGAATGATGACCCTTTCTCCAGATTGGATCTGACCAGCCACCAGAGAAGGGAATGACAGAGAGGAGGAGTGACCTGTATGTGGTGCTCCAACAAGTCTGAGTGCTGTGCCCACTGCATTCTGAGAAATCACTGTGGGATTCTCATATGGAGGCAGAACAGTGGAACTGTCAGAGTGGCAGCAACCATCAGACTAATCAGTCTTAGGAGACAACGGGCCAACACATAATTGCTGGAGGTCACCAGCTGTGCTTGTGCCACTAGTGCTATGGCACGGGTTTGACGGCAGAAATGACCAAGACCTATGTTCAAAATTGCTCCAATGTACTGGAGCTGCTGACAGAGGATAAGGACCAACTTCAGCTTGTTAACCAATATGCTCAATTGGTTGAACAGCTGACTGGTCCAAAACAGTGTGTACACTATCACTTCCCAAGCAGGGCTTTTACTAGCCAATCGTCTATATATGGAAAGACATATAAATCCTCTCTGCAGAAGGCTGCTCCTACTGCTGCAAATACTTTGGTAAAGACACGCGGTGCAGAGCAAAAGCCAAAGGGCAAAACACAGAACTGGTAGTTGAGAGCCCTGAAGCATAAAACACAGATACGTTCTGTGAGAATTTCTGATTCTGACATTAATGTAAGCATCCTTCATGTCCAGTGTGACCATTCAGTCCCCTGGTAACAGCATTCTATGTACATGCTCAGGTCCCTGTGGTCTAAGACAGGCCGTAAATCCCCTCTCCACTTTGGAACCAGAAATTACTGGGAGTAAAAATCTAGCTTTATTTTCACAGCTGGGACTAATTCCATGACTCTTTTGCAGAGGAGGGATAGAACCTCCTCCAGCAAAAGGGCAAGATGTCCTGGAGGGTGCAGGTTTGCAATGAGGGAGTAACTGGAGGAACAGTAAGGAACTCTAGGGCATGTCCTTGCTGAACCACCTCCAAAGCCCAAGTATCTGTAGTGATCTCCCTCCATTTCTCTAGACCGAGGGAGACATGGTCTCCCACCAAAACCTCTTGAGGTAGTGAGGCCAGAAGCAAGGAAGGGGAGTGAGAAGGTGTCGATGGTGGCAGGGGTGTTGGTAATGGTCTGACCTTTTGTAAGTCTGGCATGGACACCAGGGGGTAGGTTTGTGGCCTGGGAGGTACAGTACTGAGGCCTCTGTGATCCACAGGTGGGGCCTCTGGAATATCCCCTGCTAGGATGGGCACAGGGCCGATGAAAAGAATCATGACCCCTTACTCTGGTTTTTGGGTTTAAAGTGTGCAGGGATCTGAGAGTCATTCTTGATGTCTGCAGATCCTTTAAAATATTTTCAGCACCATGTACAATCTGCAATTCTTAGGCCTAGGGTAGCTGAGGAAAAAGTCCTCTTCCCCGTGACATCTAACTTCCGTGACTCCTTGTCAGGAGGCAGGGAGCGCAAGTGTTTTGGTACTTTAGATCTATCGTGAGCTGCCATTGTTAGCATAGAGTCTGTTTCAGGCTGTGACAAATAATATGGCTTTGCAGTAGGGGCAGGATATTGTCTATATGCCCTCTTGGGAACACCTGGCAGTTGTGCAGGCCTATGCCAGGCAGCCAATGTAGAATCCTCTAGAGCCAAGTGCAGTGCAGGGAAAATCACTGTAGGACAGTCTGACGCTTCCAATAATTCATAAAGATTTCTTTTGGAAGAATCCTCTTCTTCAGCCAAGAACTCCAGTTTGACCAGTACTTGTTTATGAAAGGCCTGAAATGAGGCATCCTTGGGGGGATCTGAGTGTATTCAACATGCTCCTTTCAGAGCAGGAGGATAAATTGGTGCTTGATCCAACCACATCTATAACCTCCTTTTCTTCTTTCATGGCATCCTCCTCCATGTATTCTGGATCATATTCAGGTCATCATCAACGTCCACCATCCTATGCACAGGGTTTTATAGTATGAGGAGGAACAGGAGGGGATGCTGATGATGGGCATCCGGCTGAAGGTGGCCCGTCTCAGCCCGGCATAGAAGCAGGGGCAAAATATGGACGTGTCGACGGGAAAACTGTCGATAGGCCAGCTAGCAGCACCGACAGCACAGTCTTCAACTGTGGTGTCAATATGTGTTGAAACAGCTCCGACACGGTTTGGTACAATGCCTGTGCATCGATGGAGGCTGATGGCATCGCCAATAGCCGCGAGGTTGACCAGATAGTTCCAGATGGCAGAGTAGACTGTGAGTCCCTGACTAGAGAGGATGGCCTGACACTGGACCATGGTCTTGGTGTCTATAAGACAGTCGGGGGTGCAGCAGGATCCTTGGCTGTAGCTGGTGCCCTGTCTTTTGCAACTGACCCCAAGTGCTGAATGGGAATGGACAGGAGAAGCTTATTTTTCTTTCCTGCACTTCTCTTTGTCAGCATGGTGGTGGTTATTCACCTACTTGGACAATTTTTCTTTTTTCTTTGTCGAGTCAGTACTGGCCGCCATCGACTGCAGAGATTGATGGGCCGATGGCAAGCTGGGAATGGGAGCAAGTGATTTTCGCCATAGTTTGTTTCTCCATTTCTTAGATTAGAAGAACTTTTTTTAAAGCTTTACTACGATGTCTCCTGGTTGCCTGGTTAAAGTCTAGGCAGATTTTGCTTGCTTTAATGTTGTGGTTTGTACCAAAGGAATGGATACAAATGGAATGGTTGTCGTGTTTATAAATCTTAACGTCACCGCAATGACAATAGCAGAACAATGGGTTTCCGTCTGTTCACAACATAAAATATATTTTAAATAACAAACAGAATTAAGTATACAGTGAAATACTTACAAAAGTTTGATGGCATTCTTCAGCAGCAGTGGACCAACAAGTGGTTGACGGTGGGAGAAAGAACTGAGGCATACTGGGGATGTCGACATTATTTAGATGACGATGTGGGCGACCTCAGTGAAATTATTTCAGGTGGTGCTTTACAGGTTTTAGAGTTTTATCTATCATTAGGATAAGCTTTCAGGGCTACTGCATTTGTTGCTGGCTGATTGTTTCTGCTCTTACCTCCTCGTTTCTTTTGTCGGTGGTTCTTCTTTTTCAGCAGGGGAAGGGCCCAGCCACCCACCCCCATCCCCAACCACCCCACACTACACTCCTTTTATAGGGTAGCACAGTTGTGACACTTCCTGTAGCAAAGCAGGGAGGGGCGGATAAGAGAGATATCCACACAGTGACCTCATTTACATGGGCACTAGTAATTTAACTTGTTATAACAGGTTATACAAAAACAAACAAACAAAACACAAAATCAAACATTTGCTTTCATTTTCTTCCTTCTAATTACTCTGACCAGGTTATAAACCTAGCAACTTATCTGGAATGGTTATCATTAACTGCAGGTACTGCGGAACACTTTTCAGAAGTGCAGTTTTAGAGGATTTAGGACACTGTCCTACATGCTGGGCCATTGGAGATCTAAGGGCTCAGCTCCAGGCAGCATGGGCAGAAATTGCGCACCTCAAATTGCACATTCAAGAGGAAATATAAGAACCGCCCGCCATTTCCCCAACATCCAATAGAAGCACCTTGACCGCAGAGGGTAGTTGGTTCAGGAGGGGCAAAGCGGGTGCCCCACTCAGTGCTCTCCAACATAACACCTCCACAAACCATATAAAATCTACAAACAGGTATCTGCCTCTATCTCCGAAATCAAACAAAGGGGCAGAGGACACTGCAGCACAGGAGCTAGCACAACAAAACTCGCCCAAAACAGGAACCAAAACAAAAAAAAAGCAGAAGGAAATCCAAAAACCTTCTGATCGTAGGAGACTCCATGATTCGGGGAGTTGATATGTATCTCCAGCCAGGGGTAATGGTCAGATGTCTCCCAGGTACATCAGTGTGGAGAGACACTGACTGCATTGCTAAAATTGTTCAGGAAGCAGGAAAAAACATTGACATCCTGGTACACATAGGGACTAACAATCTCACCAGCCGGTCAGTTGTGGAGACCAAGGAACACCTGACCAGGCTGGGTGACAAACTATCTTCCATTTCGTCCGGCATCTTCTTCTCGGAGATCCTGCCAGTCTGGGAGAGGGGGGCAGATGGACAGAAGGTCAGAGAAGGGGAGATAGGGGCACTAAACATGTGGCTCAAGGGCTGGTACCAGGAAAAAGGACACAAATTTGTAGGGAACTGGCAACAGTTTTGGGAGCTCAAGTTCTTTAAATTTGATGGACTGCATCTGACTAAGGAGGGAGTCAGTGCATTGGGGCAGAAGTTTGACATCTTTGCAGAATATTTAAACTAGCAAATGGGAGAGGGTGCAGCACTTACCGTCGAATGGGAAGAACACCTCCTCCCTCAGCTAGTGGTCAAACAGGAGTGCAGCATGTTTGTAGTTCATTTGCATCACCAGGTAAGGAAAAAGGTCTGGCTCCCCATACGACACACAGGGGAAATGCCAGACCTCGCACAACAACTAACACACCAAAATCTGGCCAGTGGAAAATCATGTAACCAAATGCTTGCAGTCTGGGAAACAAGATCCCAGACCTGCAGGCAATAATGACAGAGGTTAAACTGGACATAGTAGCCATTAGTGAGGCATGGTTTACCAGTAACCACACTTTGGAGACTTCAGTACCTGGCTATGTACTGTTTAGAAGAGACTGAGGTGCAAAAAGGGGGGGCCTTTATGTCAATGAAAATATCAAAGCTACAGAAATTAAGAATGCACGAAAGAAACCAGAAGAACTGCGGGTCACCCTGGAAACAGGAAATGGCACAGCCATACGAACTGGGGTTGTGTACAGGCCTCCAGGCCAGGGGGAGGACACAGACACATTACTATTAGAAGATATACAAAACATGACAGCTAAAGGGGAGGTTCTGATAATGGGAGATGTCAACATGCCAGATACAGATTGGTCAATACCAGCAGGAACATCTGCCAGAACTAGACGCATGGTGGATTCTCTGCAGGGGGAGGGCCTCAAATAACTGGTACGACAACCCACAAGAGACAGGGCTATCCTAGATTTAGTACTGACTAATGGGGAAAGGATCACAGATCTCCAGGTAGAAGGTCACCTGGGGGCCAGTGACCATCGCATGGTATGGTTCAATTTGGCCATTAGAACGAAATCATCCTATTCCAAGGCAAAAATATGGGACTTCAGAGGAGCTGACTTTGATAAGATGGCTAACAGAGTTAAGCTAGCCCTGCCAAAAAGAAATACAGGTGAGGGGGTACAGGCAAAGTGGGCAAGCATTAAAGATGCAATACTTGAAGCAACGTCCCATTGTGTTAGAGAGAAAAGGAAGTGCAAAAGAAGAAGGAAACCACTTTGGTTCTCAAAAACAGTAGCAGAAAAGGTCAGAGCCAAAAGACTGGAATTCAGGAAATATAAGGGAACACAGCAGGATGAAGATAGGGAGGCATACCAAACTTCACTAAGGGAAGCAGGGAAGGCAGTAAGACAGGCAAAGGCCCAAACCGAGGAAACACTAGCACAAAGAATAAAAGAAGGTGACAAGACTTTCTATAGATACATTAGTGAAAGGAGAAAGTCCAGAGGGGGTATTGCTAAGATCAAAGGGGATAAGGGAGCATGTGAGAAGGAGGACCATGTAAAAGCATCTATTCTAAATAGATACTTCTGCTCAGTACTGAAGAGAAGGTAGGGCAGGGTGCACAGCTCAGCACCATGGACACAGAGGGGAGGAAGGTGTGCACTAGTCCCTTCACAAAAGAAAGGTTACTACAAGAGCTCGATAAGCTCAGGGTGGACAAGACAATGGGACCTGATGGAATACATCCCAGGGTACTAAAGGAGCGAAGGGTGGAACTAGCAGAGCCATTAGCAGAACTGTTTAGTGAGTCTCTGAGCACAGGAGAGTTCCCAGAAGACTGATCCTGCTCCACAAGAGTGGTAGCAGGGAGGAGGCAGGATACTACAGACCAGTCAGTCTTACCTCAGTAGTGGGCAAGATTATGGAGGCACTCCTTAAGGAAAGGATAGTGCAACACCTGGAATCCATAGGAGCACAGGATCCAAGACAGCATGGGTTTACAAAAGGAAGGTCCTGTCAAACTAATCTCATAGATTTCTTTGACTGGGTAACCAGAGTGGTGGACCAAGGGGAGCAGCTGATGTCACCTACCTTAACTTCAGCAAAGCTTTCGATACTGTTCCACATACAAGATTGATTAATAAGCTGGGTAGGATTGGGGTGGGTCAGAAGTTGGTCAACTGGGTGGCAAACTGGTTGACGGGCAGAAAACAGAGAGTTGTGGTAAATGGTATACAGTCAGAAGAGATGCAAGTCACACGTGGGGTACCTCAGGGATCAGTCCTGGGGACAGTCCTCTTCAATATCTTCATCAGTGACACTGCAGATGGAACGGAGGGTAAGGTTTGTCTGTTTGCAGATGACACCAAGATCTGCAACAGAGTAGATGATCCAGATGGGGTGGGCAGAATGAGAAGAGATCTGGATAAACTAGCAAAATGGTTGGAAGAGTGGCAACTGGGGTTTAATGCAAAGAAGTGCAAGATCATGCGCATGGGGAAAAGAAACCCTGAAGTCACCTATAGGCTGGGAGGGTAGTTGCTGGCAGTCATAAGGAAAGGAGGAGACTTGGGCGTCATCATCACAGATGACCTGAAATCATCCAAGCAGGCCACTAAAGCATAGGTAAGGCTAGAGGGATGTTGGGGTGTATTAGTAGGGGGATCACAAGTCAGAAGAGGGAGGTAATAATCCCTCTTTACAAGACACTGGTTATGCCCCATCTGGAGTACTGCGTGCAGTACTGGAGGCCACACCTTCACAAGGACATTAACCAAATTGAGGCAGTCCAGAGAAGGACAACCAAAATGGTGCAGGGACTGCATCAGAAAACATATGAGGACAGATTAATGGAGCTCAATATGTATACCCTAGAGCAAAGGAGGGAGAGAGAGGTGATATGATCAAAACATTCAAACATCTTAAGGGCATTAACAAGGTGAAAGAGTCTAACATGTTTCAGTATAAGAAAAATAGCAGGAAAGAGGACACAGCATGAGATCAGAGGGAGGCCATTAAAGGGTAATGTGTGGAGTTCTTTTCACAGAAAGGGTGGCGGATGCATGGAACAGCCTACCTCAGGAAGTGGTGGATATGAATACAGTGCAGGGCTTCAAACAGGCATGGGATAGGCATAAGGGAGCAATACAGATGAGTATGAATAGCTAGGCCATTGACAGTGCAAAGGCCGATGGCACATTCATAAGGTAGAAAAAGAAATGGGCAGACTGGATGAGCCTTATGGTCCTTATCTGCCGTCAACTTCTATGTTTCTATGTAGCCTGCAAAAATTTCTGAGTAGCCCAGACACCAACAGCTTACAGTTCCATGATGTGGCTCAATGGAGGGAGACATCCTCGAAGAAGAAAATTACTTAGCAGTATGAACATACGAAATATGCCAGCAGATGGCGGCCTAGTGGTCTATCAAGTCTGCTCAAATGTGCAGCTAGCACCCCTTATTCTGCAGCTACCCCTCCCTTGACCTTCCCCCTTGCCCTGTCCCAGCCCCCTTTGGAAGCAGTCCACTGTTCTACTCGGATCACCACTTCTCACTGTAACGCATTCCGCCCAGCTACCACCCTCTCCGTAAAAAAGCGTCTTCTCATCTCCCTCCTAAACCTTCCTCCCTCCAGCCTCATATCATGGCACTGGGCATTTTTGGCCTTTGCAGCTGCCTTCCTACATTGTGCAGAGTTGTTCATTCACCCCATAATGAGCACCCCCAGATCCTTCTCCTCCTCTGTCTCGGCTAGCTGCCCCCCAGCTGGTAACTCCTCCTTGGGTTTTCACTCCAAAATGCAGCACCTTGCACTTTTTGGCACTGAACCCCAGTTTCATGGTGTCCGACCAGGTTTCCAGCTTTGCCAGATCATCCTGCAACCCCTGCCATCACCCTAGGTCATCCACCGCCACTCCCATCTTGGTGTTGTCAGCAAACAGATTGGTCTTGCTCTTGATGCCCAATGATATGTCTGCAATGAATATCCAAAGCAACACTGGTCCCAACACCGAGCCCTACTGAACATCACTCATCATTACCCTTGGGGATAAGAGCTTCCCACCCACCACCACCTTCTGTTGCCTTCCCTGAAGCCAGTTCCCTACCTATCTCACAAGCTTTGCACCCACCCCTGTGCCTTCTAACTTACTTCCCAGCCTCCCATACGGCACTGAATCAATTGCCTTACTGAAGTCCAGGTACAGGACATCCACTGCATGGCCCCTGTCCAATTGCCTAGTTATCCAGTCATAGAACTCCACCAGGTTGGTTTGGCAGGATCTGCCACTTATGAAGCCATACTGTCTGCTGTCCTGTAGCCCTTTAGCCTCCAGGAGGGCCACCAGCCTCTCCTTCAGGATAGTCTCCATCAGTTTACCCACAATGGCTGTGAGGCTCACCAGTCTGTAGTTCCCCAGTTCATCCTTGGGGCTGCTCTTATGGAGGGGCACCACATGAGCCATCCTCCAATCCTGAGGTACACACCCTGAGTGTAGTGAGGCACTGGAAAGGTTTGCCAAAGGTCCCGCCAGGACCTCTGTCAGCTCCTTAAGTATCCTGGGGTAGATGCCATCTGGGGCTGGTGCCTTGTCCACCCTTGGTGCCCTCAAACCCTCCAGAACCCTGCCCTCTGTGATTTCCCCATTCGTCACCCCTCCACCTCTGTTTCTGCACTCCTCCTCCCCTTGGGAATCACCCCTTAGTAAACACAGAGCAGATGTAACTGTTTAGCACTTCTGCCTTATCATCCCCTGCTTCCACCCACCACTCTCCTTCCTAATCCTTACTATATAATACTTACAGCTCCTTTTCTCCCTGATGTACCTGAAGAAGTCCTTCTCCCCCTTCTTAATGCCCTGCACCAGTCTGAGCTTCATAGATGCCTTGGCTGCCCTTATCACCTCCTTTGATTCCTTCAGATACTCCTCCCTGTTTTGTGTACCTCCTAAAGGCAGTTCTTTTCCTCCTTACCTTTTCCATGACCTCCTTGATCACCCAGCTAGGTTTCTTTGCCTCAGTCTTCTTGCTCTGGGCCTTGCTGCAGGTTCTGGTTGCCTCCACTATCCCCAGCTTTATGAACTCCCATCTCTGGTTAGTGCCCATACTAGGTTGAATTCTGGTCAGGTACCCTTTTACCACTTTGCCCATCCTCCCGAAGTCAGCCCTCCCGAAATCCAGCACCCTTGTGCTGGATTCTGCTCCTTCCTTACCCATACCCAACGTGAACCATGCTGAGTGGTGGTCACTCCCCGCCAGCAGTTCTTCCACCCTCAGTTCCCTCATAAACTCCCCATTTGCCAGCATGAGGTCAAGGGTATTCCTTAATCTGGTTGGTTCACTGACCATTTGCATCAGGAAGCTGTCCTGGAAGGCATCCAGCAGTACCTACTCCCTTCTATTCCTGGCATGTTGAAGTACCCACGATCACCACACTACCCTCCTCACAGGTCCTCCTGATCTGTCCCACTAGTTCCCTGTCTAACTACTCAGTCTGAGAGGGTGGCCTGTACACCACACCCATCCTAACAGCCCTATTCTTGGAATCCGGGATTTGCATCCATAGTGACCCCGTATTACCCTCCTCCCCTTCCTCCCATACATGCTTCAGTCCTTCCCTCACATATAGTGCCACCCCCCTCCTTCCTTTTCCGATTGCTCTATCCCTACAAAATATCCTGTACCCTGGTATCGACAGGTCCTGGTCACTGTATTGGGTGGTCCATGTTTCGGTGATGGCCGCCATGTCCACCTCCCCATCCGCTATGAGAGTCTGTAGATCTGCAGTTTTCTTCCCAAGGCTCCTAGCATTCAGGGTGACAACCTTCCATCCCTTCCCCTCCACCCCTTTACTAGCATCACCACTAGTACTTGCCCTTTGTCACTGTTATGGGGGTAAGCTCATATCGCTTCCCAACCTGTGGTCTCTGCATGTCCCTTGCCACCCCCCGCTCCTAGTTTAAATTCCCTACTACGTCTATGTACTCCTCCATCCTCTGTTTCAACACTTTCTTTCCCTCCTTGCTCAAGTGTAGTCTATCCTTGGCATAGAGACCACTGTCTTCCCAGGTCCCTCCCCACCCCCCACCAGCCCATACTCTTTACCATGGCACCAGGTTCTTAGCCATTCGTTAAAATCCTTTATTCTCAGCTTTTGTGCTGTGCTTGCCCTGGGCACTGGAAGTATCTCTGAGAAAGTTACTGATCTTCCTGCCTCCTCACATAATTGTCTTAGTTCCTCAAACCTTCTCTGGACTATATCCAACATCCTGTCAGCCAGGTCGTTTGTCCCCAAATGTGTTATTAAATGAGACTTCTCCATACCCCTTCTAGTATATTTTAGAAGAGATTGTTCCATCCACCTTTTCCGCTGTCATTCCCGGCATGGCCTCCACCCAAATGCGACTATGCCTCTCCCCTTTGCTACCCCACCTGACTCCTCTTAATATTTAGTCCCCCAGCACTAAGATTCCACCCCTCTTACCAACTGCTTGCTTCACTTCCTTCCCACCTCTCGCTCCAGGCTCCTCCTCTTCCTCCTGCACAGTAGTTCCCCCTTCCGCCCCTGTTGTAATTCCCTCCCCCACTCCAGTTTCATCCGGACTTCTATCAGTTACTCCTCCAATCTCATAATCTCCCTCCTCCACCCTTCCCTCTAGTACTGCAAAACAATTTTCTGAAGACCCTTCTCCTATGCCTGCTTCTTCCCTCCTTATACTAGCATGTTCCCTCCTTCCGACTCCATGACTGTTGCCACTTCTCCTCCTCCTCCACTCACCAGTCCCTTTCTTCTCCTTCCTTTTGTCTTTTTCCCCTTGACCTGGGTTCCCCTGACGCCTTTCCTCTTGGCCTGGGCTCCCCTTCTCTGCTTCCCTTCTTCTGATGCTCTCCTCACCCCTGTTGGCCCAAAGTGCCCTACCTCCTCATCTCCCCTCCTCCCTCCCTCTAGTGTTGGGCTATAACCTCCTCCAGTCTGCCTTGCCTGTCATAGCTCCTCCTGCAGACCCTTGATCTCCTTTTTAAGTTTCTCTATTTGGTTGCACACTAAACATTCCCCCACCCTCCATGCAATTTTTAGAAAGACTGGCACACTGCAGTTGTTGCAGCCTACCACCCTACCCATTGCTCTCATCACCCACCAGCAACCCTCTAACCTTCCAGATGAAGGATACCCAACACTCCCCCAAGTCTCCCTCTCCCCCATCACTGCAAAACATTCTTCTCCTAGCTGGCAATGTTCTAGTGTATCTCCTCCCTAAAGCCACACCCTTTGACCTTACTTCACAGAAGCAATAGAACCCCATGGAAACAAGAACTCTATACTCAAAGCTGAAACACTACTACAATAATTTTAAATACAAACATGAAATGACTAGGACAGAAAAATTTGACTGGCCAATGAACATTCCAACCCACGTTTCTATTTGTCTGTGCAGCAGGACTTCCTATACAATAAGCACACACAAAAAGAAAACCTAACTTAAAACCAAGAAATACAGTTGTTAATGAATTTCTCGTAAGTGCAGTAAGACACTTTAGGGATTTGTAATTATGACCAGTATTCCTACCCACAGTAGGGTTACCTGGATTTCTGATGTCAAGTTTGGAATCATCAGATTCTGACCCGTTTTTAGGATTTCAATTTTTTGGTATTCATGGCTGAAAAAACAAATTCTGAAAATGCCTTTTTGGATGCAGAATCAAGTATCAGAATCTGGTTCTGTATCCAAATGTAGTTCAGTAAAACACTGCCCCCCCCCCCCCAAACAATCCCTACCTTACACTACTGGACTGCTGAGTCAGTTAGATGCATTATCTAGTACAAATATGATGTGTTCCTTTCTGTAGCTGTCCTTCCAATCCAATCCATCGGTGTAAAAAATGTCCAATCTGCCAGCAGTAGCAGTGCCATGGTGCCAGTCTATACAACCTGTACCCAGCCTCCAAAGTGTCCAGAGAGAGAAAGAGAGAGAGGGAGAAGTCCCAGGAGCCCCACTCATTATTCCTTACTCCAAGACTTCCCTGATCAATGGCCAGCACCCGTCCTTTAGTCCAACTCCACTAGTCCACCTCACGTCGACACCGACCTCCTCCCAACAAAGATGATCTGAATAATTATCAGTTCAGTAATTCAGTAAGTTTTAATCCTATACCGAAGTATAGTCTTCAAAACATGCTTCCCCCTCCAGTCCCTACCCACTGCGTAATTCACAGTACATCTGGGGACTCCCAGAAGCCCTCTGTCACCTCAGATGGCCCACCTAAAGGAAGTCCTGGGAATAGTTCTACCCAGTCACATATTAACACCTGGGACTTGGTAGAGTTATTCCCAGGTCTTCATTTAGGTCGGAAAGGCTTCTGAGAGTCCCTGGATTCACTATGAATTGTGCAGTGGGTAGTGGAGGGTGGAAGCAGAATGTTTTGGAGACTGACTCCACACCGCTAAAGGATTAAAACTTATTACCAAGATCATCTTTGCAGGGCAAAGTAGTGGAGTCAGGCTAAGGGATCTAGTATGATTCCCCGTCTCTTATTTCCCCGTCACATACTAGCCAGACTCCAATTTCCCGTTTAGTAATGGCCCGACAGTGCGATCTTACCGACACGGCAAGTACCCGACATTACCATCGGAGGTTGCATATGGGCACATTTTGTCTCTCAACGTATATTTGAGTGTGTTGGTATTTTTTCTGGTATGTGGCTGTGAGAGTGCCTCATTGCTCTTATTATTTTTTTTGTTGTTGATATCGCCGCTTTTACGTTGCACTGTCATACCTTGCCAGATATAATACAGGGGGCTTTGCCCCTGCACCCCTCAACGGAAATATAAACACTCTCCACACTGCACATATAGCAGGACAGCAACAGAAGTGAGACACAGCACCCAAATGACTTGTGCTGTCCTGTACCATGCACTATTTTTCCATGCGTTCATTGCCTTGGCTTTTTTTTTTTGCACTTTTATTCCCGCTTAGTATTCACCTTATACCTTGTGAATAATCTCTCCACTAGAATGCAGTGACATACTGTAGATGTCCACACACATATACTGGCAACAGCAATGAAATCGAATCAGTACAACATTCGAGTGGAAATTCATTAGAGCCAGTACAACTAGCGATAGCGCTAAGCCAAATTTAAAGTGAAGTAATGGCCCGAAATGGCCATTAAAGTGCAGCCGGGCACATTGTAGACAAGCATTAATAAGACTGGCTACTGTGTGTGACGGGGAAATAGAGTCGGGAGAATATGTGTCGGGCAGCCATGCGTCGGGCAATCGACCGGCTCCCAGACTAAGGGATGGGTGACGGGTCTCGTATTACGGCTGGGGGGGCGGTCCTGGGGCTTCTCTCTCTCTCTCTGGACAGTGACAATGAAGGCTGGGGACCCAAGGGGCATTTTTTTATGGATAAACAGCAACATTTTGGATTATTCAACACAACTGAACAAATGGCATTAAAAGGCCTTCGGACATGGAATGGACAGACACACAGAGTGGTGAACTGCCACCGGACCAGATGACCTCTATGCTCCCTCAGCCCCCAGGGACCCCAGCCAGCAGCTAAGGTAAAGGGAAGGTGGCAAGGTTAAGTAGCAGTAAAAGTGTTTATTTTTTAAGCAGGATAAAACACTTAGACCTTGAAAGGGACCTAGTTACGAGGTTGTCCTGACACAGATACTCTTGACTGCAGCTGTAAACATTATATAAAGAATACCACAAACACACATATTTTGTACAACATTTTTCACATAGCTATATACAGTTTTCTACATTACAAATGAAAAATAAAAAGAGCAGACATACTGTACACATAAAAGAATTTCAAAATATGGACTACAATTGATTTAATTCCTTCTTTTTCAACAACACTGTAGAGAGAAAGCATCTAGAAGCTTCCCTCCCTATGTCTTTAATCTCAGATTTAACATTATAAAACACTAAGTGATTTATCGAAGCATTATAGCATTTACACTGCTCTAATCACGTGCACATTTATAGCATGTTTAAAGCTATCTAGTTTTTCTATTTTCCTTATGTCAGGATGGATGTTATTCCATGTTGTTGGAATCTGACAGCTGATTGCAATCTGACCATAATTATTTCTAATGTTTGGAACCCTCATCTCCCTCACCCTACTCTCTATCACCTCATATCTTTTGGTGTCACCTTCTTGAATTTCAAAAGTAACACTTTTTGTCATTCTTTCCATAATTTTAAAACCATAACTGCATTCTGTTTTTTCCTTCTTAACCTCAAAGAGTCCCATCCCAGTTCTTTATACATATGGCAGTGATGTCTTCCTTAGGGGCATTTCAATATGAATCTAGCCAACCAGTTATACACCACCCCCAGCTTATAGATAGGATATTTACTTGCATACTTAAAAACAATGTTACCTTCTTGCTTCTCTAGTCCACACATGTGGATTTCTATGTAATGCTCCCAATCAAGGGTTGGGGAGGGCTTTGGGGAGTTTTTTTGTGGGAGAATTACTGGGTGGGGGAAGTTCTACTTTATAAGGAAACTGAGTCGGAGTGAGAAAATCTAAAAATCCGACTAGGCTCTGATGGAACATATTCCACAGAATCAGAGAACACCTACTTCATGGGTGCATTTTTAAAAGGCACCTGGTTGAGCCTTGTGGCTAAAAACATCCAAGGCATGTGATTATTGGCCCATAATTATACACTCTAACATTTCTTATTGCTTATTTAATGTTTTGTCCCACTGAGGTCTGGTGTAATCTCCATGGTGGGAGGCAGCAAGGTGTAGTGGCTAGAGCACTGGCTTGGGAAGCAAGTAATATAGGAGACCCAGGTTCGAGTTCCACCAGCGTCACTTACATATTGTATAACCTTGAGCAAATCACTTCAACCTACCTGGCAGCAAAAGCGGAACCCCACTGAAAAGACACCACATCTCAGCCAGACTATCCCGGATAACAAACTATAAAAAAGGGAGCTGAGGAGGCTGGGCTCGAACCATGTTATGTATACGACATGGCTGCATGCACACCACAATCATACAGCAACATGATCAATTCAATGTTCTTGTACTCTTGGAGTCCATGTGCCTCCAGCACTAAGACCAAAGAGTGGGGCACTATGGAAAAAAACTCAAGGAAGAATCATAGATAGTTCTGCCTTTTTCAGCCACTCCTGGTTCTTTTCAAGATAGTGAACTAGAATATGAATTCCCGCAGCTCCGGATGGAATTTGTAATACATTACATTGCATATATTAGGACAGAAGAAAGGTTAGCAAATAAAAACAGCACAAAAACACTTCCTGGACTTTCTACAAGATTGGACAGACAGATGTTTGACCTGGTGTGCTCCAGCAGGATGCAAGGACACTCCCAGAAAGCCAGAGATGGTGAATTTAGAGAGAACAGTTTCTTCTCCCAGAAGGTGGTCAATGTATTGAACAGCCTACCAGTGGATGTGAAAACAGTACAGGCCTTCAAAATAAGCCTGGACAAATTTCTGATTACCAGGGGAATCACAGGGTACCCTTGATCTTAGGGCGGGTGGAGAATCCCTATAAATTACTACATATTTGCAGAGCATATATAGTGTTCATGCATATAAAATATGTGAATGTGTGGGTGGGTGGGTGGGGCGGGGATAAAGAGATGACCTGCAGCCAGTGTTGACTTTAAAATACTATGCTACTGTCCCTGGATTCATCCAAGGATCCTTTTACTTATTTTCATCTGTTGGACTGGAAGCATGCTTTGCTTTCTGATGGAGCTCCCAATACAATACACAGATACATAGAAATTGTAGGCAGATAAGGACCACCAGGCCCATCTAGTCTGCCCATTTTACTGCCTGTAAAAGCGACCCATGACCCTACATGGTCATTGGCTTTAGCTTTTCTTTCCCATCTGAATGCCCTCATCTCATCTGGTCTATGGAGCAACTGCGACTGGTTGCATTTGACTCTTCATTGTCTACATTAGGTGCTAGGTCTTCCAAAGCACAACTACTGAATCAAGACTTCCAGTACATACCTGAGTCAAACGTCATGATTAAGATCTACTTTTTTAAAACTGCTTTTAATCATCCCATCTCAAAACTGTAATATTAGGGAAATGGTAAACTCCAAATGTTGTACCATCTTTCTCAAGTCTGGATGTTGTACCACTGTTCTAAAGTTTGAGTGATGGTATGACAGCATACTGACATCACTGACTTACGTGTGGAATTCTAAATGTCAACTGTCACTGTTAAGCAGCCCATCTTCATCATTTAACCATCTGCAGTCGTCCTCAAAATATAAGAAAACTCACCCACAACCACCTACACAAGTTCCCACAACCAACAGTCAAACTGCAGAGGAAAAAATGCACCACTATTACAGCTGCAATTCTTCTGCCAAATGTGGGAAATCTTCAGCCCCCCCGCCACACACAAAACAAGAGAAGTTACAGTACTTACCATAAGTAAAGATCTTCCTGAGTATCTTTGCTTTAGATTACCACTCTTGGGTCTTAACATAAGGAGCCAGAAGAACTGTGGGTCACCCTGGAAACAGGAAATGGGACAGCCATACGAACTGGGGTTGTCTACAGGCCTCCAGACTGGGGAAGGGGACATTGACACATTATTGTTAGAAGATATACAAAACATGACAGCTAAAGTGGAGGTTCTGATAATGGGAGACTTCAACATGCCAGATACAGATTGGTCAATACCAGCATGAAAATCTGCCAGAACTAGACACACAGTGGATTCCCTGCAGGGGGAGGGCCTCAAACAACTGGTACAACAACCCACAAGAGACAGGGCTATTCTAGATCTAGTACTGACTAATGGGGAAAAGATCACAGATCTCCAGGTAGATGGTCACCTGGGGGCCAGTGACCATCAAATGGTATGGTTCAGTTCGGCCACTAGAACTAAATCATCCCATTCCAAGGCAAAATATGGGACTTCAGAGGAGCTGACTTTGATAAGATGGCCAACAGAGTTAAGCTAGCCCTGGCAAAAAGAAATACAGGTGAGGGGGTACAGGCAAAGTGGGCAAGCATTAAGGATGCAATACTTGAAGCAACATCCAATTGTGTTAGAGAGAACAGCAAGAGCAAAAGAAGGAGGAAATCACTTTGGTTCTCAAAAACAGTAGCAGAAAAGGTCAGAGCCAAAAGGCTGGCCTTCAGGAAATATAAAAGAATGCAGCGGGATGAAGATAGGGAGGCATACCAAACGTCACTGAGGGAAGCATGGAAGGCAAAGGCCCAAACCGAGGAAACACTAGCATGAACAGTAAAAGAAGGGGACAAGAGTTTCTATAGATACATTAGTGAAAAGAGAAAGTCCAGAGGGGGTATTGCTAAGATCAAAGGGGATAAGGGGGAGTATGTGTTGAGGAGGACCAAGGAAAAGCATATATCCTAAATAGCTACTTCTGCTCAGTATTTACTAAGGAGAAGGTAGGGCAGGGTCCACAGCTCACCACCATGGACACAGGGGGGAGGGAGGTTTGCACTAGTCCCTTCACAAAACAAAGAGTCCTACAAGAGCTCGCTAAGCTCCGGGTGGACAAGGCAATGGGACCTGATGGAATACATCCCAGGGTACTAAAGGAGTTAAGGGTGGAACTAGCAGAGCCATTATCAGAACTGTTTAGTGAGTCTCTGAGCACAGGAGAGGTCCCAGAAGACTGGAGAAGGGCTCATGTGATCCCGCTCCACAAGAGTGGTAGCAGGGAGGAAGCAGGGAACTACAGACCAGTCAGTCTTACCTCAGTAGTGGGCAAGATTATGGAGGCACCCCTTAAGGAAAGGATAGTGCAACACCTGGAATCCATAGGAGTACAGGATCCAAGACAGCATGGGTTTACAACAGAAAGGTCCTGTCAAACTAATCTCATAGATTTCTTTGACTGGGTAACCAGAGTGGTGGACCAAGAGGGTGCAGTTGATGTCACCTACCTTGACTTCAGCAAAGCTTTCAATACTGTTCCACATAGAAGATTGATCAATAAGCTGGGTAGGCTTGGGGTGGATCAGAAGTTGGTCAACTGGGTGGCAAACTGGTTGGTGGGCAGAAAACAAAGCATGGTGGTAAATGGTATACAGTCAGAAGAGATGCAAGTAACAAGTGGGGTACCTCAGGGATCAGTCCTCTTCAATATCTTCATCAGTGACATTGCAGATGGACAGGAGGGTAAGGTTTGTCTGTTTGCAGATGACACCAAGGTCTGCAACAGAATAGATGATCCAGATGGGGTGGACAGAATGAGAAGAGATCTGGATAAACTGGCAAAATAGTTGGAAGAGTTGTCAACTGGGGTTTAACGCAAAGAAGTGCAAGATCATGCACATAGGGAGGAGAAACCCTGAAGCCACCTATAGGTTGGGAGGGGAGTTGCTGGCAATCACAAGGGAAGAAAGAGACTTGGGCATCATCATCACAGATGACCTGAAATCATCCAAGCAGATCACTAAAGCAGTAGGTAAGGCTAGAGGGATGTTGGGGTGTATTAGTAGGGGTATTGCGAGTCGTATGACGTAGGTAATAATCCCTCTTTACAAGACACTGGTTAGGCCCCATCTGGAGTTCTGCATGCAGTACTGGAGGCCGCACTTGCACAAGGACATTAACAAAATGGAGGCAGTCCAGAGAAGGGCAACCAAAACGGTGCAGGGACTGCATCAGAAAACATATGAGGACAGATTAACGGAGCTCAATATGTATACCCTAGAGCAAAGGAGGGAGAGAGGTGATATGATCGAAACATTCAAACATCTTAAGGGCATTAACAAGGTGAAAAAGAGTCCAACATGTTTCAATATAAGAAAAATCGCAGGACAAGAGGACACAGCATGAGATTAGTGGGAGGCCAATTAAGGGGTGTCGTCGAAGCACAGGTTAGGAAGCATAGGGAAAACCAGGAGCAGTTGCAGAATTCACCAAAAATTATTTATTTACACTAGCAGTATCATAATATAAACTTGTTCAGTATAATTATTTACAAAGGCAAAATAAAATAGTTTTCTTTCAGTCTCTGTGTCCCTTGTTCTCCTAATCTCTCTTGCAGCTGCAGCGTAGCTCTTATAAACCCTTTCAACCCCCATCCTTAGCAAGCATCCTGTTTTTGTATATTTCAGGGCAGGAGCTGCTAGAACACATTGTGCCTGAGTTGAGAGGCCCCATTTGCACAGCTCTGCAAAAGGCTCAAACATTTGCAATAAGGTAACCTCTGGAGTTTTCCATTAGCTTTTTACAATCATCTCAAATTATAATTATATACATTTCAACAGTAACACTACATATTTTCTAAACAAAAGGGATCCCAATATCAGTTACATTTCCATATATTGATTTGCACATATTTTTATATTAATGGATATGCAAGGGAGGAAAAAGACACAGCAAGGGAGACTAAGAGACAGTGAGAGGCAAAGAATTATGAGACTGTCAGGGTGATCAAATCCGAAGCCTCACAGGAACATTCGGTTGCGCAATCAGACAGAGAAGAGACAGAAAAGGAAAGAAGAGAACCTTGCATTTAAATGTTTCTCCATAACAAATGGGACAGAGTCCTATTCTACTGTGTCTTATACACCCCCCCTCCTTAAGAGGGAAAAACAGGTTACTCACCTGTAACAGTAGTTCTAGGAGTGGTATATGTTGTTCATCCACACTTCTTGGCATGTCTCTTTCCCATTTAATTCTTGTTGGAAGGTCTTCAAGCTGGCTCCTCCCACCCACCTGGGTGGTATAACCCTTAGCTCCGCCCCATGATGCCAGATCTTAGCCTGCTGGAAGCCAGGTTTGTGCGTCGCAGCCGGGGAGGTCAGGTGGGTCAGTGTGGATGAACAACATATACCACTCCTAGAAAGTATGGTTACGTAAGATCTTACCATAACAGAAGATCATCCAGGAATGTCTCTTGCAGTAGGTCATTACTTCTAGAAGGTTCCAGCAGGTGGCGCTCTCACACGGCAGCTTCTTCCAGCAGTCTCTTCACCAGGGACCACCCACACAAGACATCACTTCCTGGCTCTGCCTATAAAAGTGGGTGGTCCCTGGCACTCTCCGTTCCCCTCCGGATTCAGCTCATAAGTGAGGGTCCAAGGGAAACCGAGGTACCAGTGAGTCCCAACCCTAAGTCCTTAGAATATGATTTCCCCTTATTAGAAATGGTAGGGGGATGGAGGGTGGGAAGCTACCTTCTGCAAGAGTCATTCCTGGAAGATCTACTGTTACGGTAAGATCTTACGTAACCGTACTATCTTCTACGGAATGGTCTCTTGCAGTAGGTCATTACTTCTGGGAGATTCCCAAGTAGTTATATCCTAGTGGGGAGGACAACTGTGACAGTATGTCTTGTAGAACAGTGCGGCTGAAGGGCCGTTGTTTGTCTAGAGGCAGTATCCAAGTTATAGTGCCTGGTAAAGGTCTGGATAGTGTACCAGGTAACTGCATTATAATGTCAGAGATAAAATCCTTGGTAAAACAAGCCAGAATGGCTGTCTGCAGTCTCCGTGGAATGAGTCTGATCAAGACCTGATAATGGTTTATTGTATTTGTTATAGCAATAAGTCATGTGATGGATTCGTCCATATAATAGAGTGGCTGGTAGGTCTCAGTGGTCTGTGGCCAAGGATATGGAAGTTGAAAAAGTCAGATCCCATGGTGGAAGGGTCTGAATAGGAGGTTCCGAGTGTGGTATGTCTGAGGAATATTCTGGTTATCCAGTTTCTAGTACATACATGGTAGAAATGGACAATTAGCTGAGGTCTTCAGTGAATAATCTGGTGAAATAGTATAAGGCCTCTTGTGAGTAGGCAGTAATATGGGCCCAGGGCTTAAAATGGAACCCAAATGATAAAAGTGTGTCCATTTTGGGTTGTATGTGTTACTTAGTAGCTCTCAGGGAAGCAGCAAAAGGAATGTCTGCTATCTTGTCATGTGTTTGTGATCTCGTTTACAAGGGTGTCCTTGGGTATCAAGCCCAGAGATTGCAGACCTTTCAGGTTGTGGTGTCTTTAGGGATTTTCTCTTTGTGTTTAGAGTCCAGTCTGCATATTAATTTGACCGCAATGGCTATTAGGTATTGTTGTAGCCTGTGATGCCAGATCTGTCGAGGTTATGTATGGGCCAGTTCCCTCTATAAGTCCAGTAATATCCTATTGATCATTAGTGATAGAGGATCGACAGAGAGAGAATCTTGTCCAGGATCAGGACGTGGCATAAATGAAGTTTCCTTTTAGGATATAAATAATGGTTAAATTTCAGGTATTTTCCATGAAAAGCTGGAATGGTGATCCCTTTATTTGTTCTGTTGGGTAAACAGATATCTGAGTAAGTGGCCTGGGTGGCGGGTAGGCGGCAGCCGGACGACAACATCCAGTGCAAGAGATTAATATTAGAGTGGGCAGTGGGGTTATTCCACGTGCTATGTGTATGATATGGGCTTTGTTGTGCCCCTTTTAAAAGATGCATCTGTTGTTTGCATCTACTGTTGTAATAGGCCCTGGTTGAGGTTGGAGTCAGTGTCCACCACGGAAGGGCGCTGTATGAGGCAGGTGGGATCCAGATGTGATGGTCTGCTTGACCCGTACTTGGTCTCCGCTTTAAACTGTCCACTGTTAGGGACACATACACCCCCCTCCCTTTTTTTTTGTATAAAAGCTTCTTTGTTTGTGTCTCAGAATATAAAGGCAGAATAACCCCATAGTTTCATTAAGGCCCTATGGAGAGGCAGGGGTTCAGATATTTGAAATCATTGAGAGGTGTAGCCACTGGCGCAGCCATAATGAAGGGCCTACAGGTAGTGAATGTACCTCTTGTTATCTGTCCTTTGTTTTCGGAAAAACACCTCTTTGGCTGTGACAGTTATTTCTCATTTTAAAATATTTGTATTTGTTATGTTGTTTGTAGTACAGGTTTTGTATTGTACGTAATTGTCTGCCTGAGGCTTGTAAGTCGTCCAGAACGGTTTGTGTTGCTGGACTAAACAGTTTATCGCCTGAGAATGGGGTGTTAGCCACCTTATACTGTATATCATGTGCAAGGTTGGAAATTCTGAGCCAGGTCTGATGGCATATAGCAATGTCTGTGGCAAAGTATCCACTATATCATATCCCGACCTTAAGGGATGTCGGTAAAGCTATTAATTACAGGCATCAGTTCCTTTTCTGGCGAAGGAGGTGATTTGTTAATTCGCAAGGCAGAAGTGCCTAAAGTATGCTGATATTTTAGCATATGGCCCATATAATTCAGTATCCGAATACTCAGGGTACTGGGGCAAATATTCCCTGTGTAATCAAGGCTTCTGGAGTCTTTGTCTGGGGTTACTGACTTGTTCTGTTGTAGAAAACCCCATTATTTTTTGTATTTGCATCCCCATATCTGTAAATGAGGGGTCATCAGGGTGATGCAGCCCTGGAAGGTTGAGTCATGTCATCGTCACAAGAGGACATTATAGACTAAGGGGAGTTTACCTGCTGGAATCCATGTCGGGAGCCCCGTTATAATACATCTCCTCTGAAAGGCTCTCCCTTCTGTGTGGTTCATTTTCAGAATAGTATTCCTCCATAGGTGTTGGAGGTGATAAGGAGAGAGAGTTCCAGCTCCGTGTGTGCCCTCTTTGTAGGAGGCAGAGACATAGTCTAAGAGGAGAGGGGTTTAGGTGGATCAGGTGTATGACCAAAACTCCAAAGACTGTAGGACTTTATTAATAATATGCTCAATATTAGGTACCTGTGAGGGTGGCAGGTCAATAGTTTTTGGTTGTGAGCCCATTGTAAGTGTTGTACCTGATGGTAGTGGGCGTTGCGGAGGATTAATTTGTGCCTCCTGATAGTATGATCTTGCATTCTTTTAATTTTTTTTTACATGTAATGAATGTGGTGCATTCATAGGGGTAGAATATGTTGGTTTGCCCCTTTTTCTTCATGAGGTGTGACCTCACAATGTGTGGTGGGGTGTCCTCATGAGTATATGCAGGAGGAAATGAGACGTATTTATCATAAAAGTTAGGGCCCAGAGGGGCTGACATTGAAATAATAGTCTCTGTTGATGGAGAAATAGCCTCTGAAGGTATTGTTTCATGATGAAAAACATGCTCCGTCGACGGTGGAATGAGGTCCGTCAACGGGGGAGCATAAAATAGGATAGAGGCACTCCCGTCAATGGGGGAGTTATAAATGTATGCTCCGTCGATGGGGGAGGCATCCCGTCAATGGGGAACTGAAATCCATGTGCACCATCAATGGGGAGGTAGCCCCATTGTCGGGAGATGCTTCCTGAGAGCCTCCATCGACGGGGAAGTGTGTCCCGTCGACGGGGAATGTTGTTTTGAGGCAATCATCAATGGGAGAGGTGTCCTTGTCAATGGGGAAACACAGAATTGATGCTCTGTCGACAGGGAAAGCACTCCCATGTATGAGGAGGCTGGTTTTATGTGCCCCATCGACGATGAAGACTTGAGTATAGGTATAATACTCCGTCAACGGAGAAAGCACTCCCATGTATGAAGAGGGTGGTTTTTATGTTCTCCATCGACGGTGAAGACAGAGTATTAATATGATTCTCCGTCGATGGGGAAAGCACTCCCATGTATGAGGAGGCTGGTAGTATGTGCTCCGTCGACAGGGAAAGCACTCCCATGTATGAGGGGGCTGATTATTTCTGAGGATTGATGTTCTATCGATGGGACAAGCACTCCCATGTATGAGGAGGCTGATTTTTATGAAGATTGATGTTCTGTCAACAGGGAAAGCACTCCCATGTATGAGGAGGCTGGTTTGATGTGCCCCGTCGACGATGAGGAAGACAGAGAAAGAGCCTGCCCTTGAAGGGAGGGTATCCTTCGTCGAAGAGCGTCTCCTTGAAGAGACAGTTTTTGTTAAGGTTGCCGTTGAAGTGCGGCATGGCAGGACTTAAGAAAAAGGTTTTTCCTTGTTGTTTTGTGTTTTGGAAGATGACTCAGTGGATCTGGAGCCTTTGGTGCGAGCCTCCGGAATCTGTGACATGGTATTTTTGTCTTCCATTAAATGTTTTTTTAAAGTTGTTGTAACTTTCTTTTCTGGTTACAGAGTTTTGTTTCTGGCAAAGAGCACAGGAATTAGTGCCGTGTAGGAAGCCCAGGCACCTCAGGCTATAAAGGTTCAGTTCTTGTCAATGACTTCTTACACAGAAGCTTGAGCTAGCTGCTGTGTGAGCTGAAGCGGCCGGGAAAATGAACAGAGAGTGCCAGGGACCACCCACTTTTATAGGCAGAGCCAGGAAGTGATGTGTATGGGTGGTCCCTGGTGAAGACACTGCTGGAAGAAGCTGCCGTGTGATAGCGCCACCTGCTGGAACCTCCCAGAAGTAATGACCTACTGCAAGAGACCATTCCATAGAAGATCTACTGTTACAGGTGAGTAACCTGTTTTTCTAGGGACGTGGATATGTTGTTCATCCACACTAGCAGTTTTCCGGGAGGAGGGAGGCAAAGCGCATACCCCCTACTTACGGAACAGAGACTGGAGAACTAAGGCCCCAAAAACAGCATCCCGGTGCGACTCAAGGTATATGTGGTAGTGGGTGACGAAGGTGTTTGCTGTCTTCCAGGTAGCAGCCCGGCAGATTTCCTGGATAGAGATGTCCCTGGAAACAGCCACCGATGCAGCGGTAGGGCAGGTGGAATAAGCCCTTAGCTCTACGGGAGGCTCCCTACCCGCCAACCTATAGCAGAGATCAATGCAAGATGTAATCCATCTGCCAATAGTCCGCTTTGCTGCAGGTCCGCCAGAAGCTGCTTCAGCATAGGTGACAAACAGCTGGTGAACCTCTCCCAGAATTTCCGCCATCTCAGGTCCAAGGTATGGAATCTGTACTTGGCATCTGAGATGTAGTTCGGGTAGAACATGGGCAGAGTCAATACCCGATTAAGGTGAAACTCTGATACCACCTTCGGGAGGAATTTCAGGTGGGGGCACAGGATAACCTTGTCCCTGTGGAAGACCAGGTAAGGAGACTCCACCGAAAGGGCCTGGAGCTCCCCAGTCCTTCTGGCTCACATGATAGCCACCAGGAAGGCTGTCTTCCATGACAAGTGTGAGAGCTCACACTTGTGCATCAGTTCGAATGGCTTGCCCATAAGTTTTGCCAAAACCAGTAGTAAATCCCACGGAGGTGGAAGTTCACGTGCTGGAGGGGATATGTGATCTAGGCCCTTGAAAAAGCACCAGACCACCTTTCTCCTGTGCCACTGTCTGCTGACCAGCCCCGGCCCGGTAAGCAGAGATGGATGCCATGTACACCTTAAGGATCGAAGACCTCCTTTGGACAGAGACCAAAGGTAGTCTAAAATGCTAGCCACAGGACAGGACAGAGGGTCCAGGCCCTTGCCCTGACACCAAATGGAAAAGCTTTTCCATTTGAAGGCATAGCACTTCCTGGTCGACTCCTTTCTGGATACTTCCACTACTGTGAGTACATCCTCGGAGACACCCAAAGCCTGGAACTCTAGCCGCTGAGGTACCAGGCTGTCAGGTGCAGGGACTGAAGGTCTGGATGGAATACCTTCCCCTGATTGACTGAGATCAGGTCCGGGCATGCTGGAAGATGCCTCAGGGGCCTGTTGCTGAGGCTGAGGAGATCTAGATACCAGAACTGGCGGGGCCAGTCTGGGGCTACCAAGATCACCTGCGCCCTGTCCCTCCTCACCCTGAGAAGCACCTTGTGGATCAAGGGAAATGGAGGGAAGGCGTAGAAGAGGCCTGGGGTCCACGGCCTCGAGAAGGCATCCCCCTGTAGCGAACCCCACTGAGGGGGGGTGGGCATGAAACAGCCTCAGCTTGGTGTTTTCCCTGGAGGCAAACAGGTCCACCATCGGTTTGTCCCAGTGGGAGAACAGGCTGTTGAGCTACCTCTGGATGGAGAGACCACTCGTGGGATGTCTCGCCCATGTGTCTGACAGCATCGGCCAGTTGGTTTGATGCTCCTGCTACATGGAAGGCTAGGAGATCTGTCTCCAGTCGGCTCATGAGTGTCCAGATGTGGAGCACTTCCCTGCACAGTAGCTGGAAGTGCGTGCTGCCCTGTTTGTTGAGGTAGTATATGGTCATGGTATTGTCCATTTGGACTTGAACCACTTGACCGTGAAGCTGCACAGTGAATGCCTATAGCACCAGTCTGACCGCTCTGAGCTCCAACAGGTTGATATGATATCGGGATTCCTTGGGGGTCCAGAACCCGTGGGCCCTGTTGTTCCCCATATGGGTTTCCCAGCCCGTGAGAGAGGCATCGGTCATGAGGACTGTCACAATCGCACTCAGTAGGTCAGGCCCTCTGCTCCCACAGTGCCAAACTCCGAGGGCAGTATTGTGAACCGGTAACAGAATAGGGTAATCCTCCTGTCTGCTTGTGGGTCTGAATCACCTTTGGTCTGAAGTTCTAGGGGGATTTAAACTGTGAACCTTATGTTAGCTTACCAAATGTACAGGCTCAGATAATCTGCCCTTCAGGGGGATGCCAGATATCTTTTGCCTAATGGCACCTAACCAGGTATCCAAAATGAACCATATAAAAGACCTTAGGTATATTCTTAACCTTGTCCCAGTTTAGTAACACCATCAAGCTTATGAACAGTTTTTGTCAGTCTTAACCCTTTATACGTCACATGCAAAAAGAACTTTGAAGGCACACCCAGGCACTCTTTGGAATAAAAGGTTTACTTAAAAAGGGATAAACATGTGTTAAATGTAAACACAGAACAATATATCAAAGCATACAATCACATAAAGAAAAACAAGGAAAACTACAGACAAACTCCTACCACAATACAATTAGACTTTTTCGATCTAGTGTATTAACTCTATAGTGCTTATAGTTAGATGTTTCTTAAGAGCCCAAAAATAAATGACACTCAATTGAAACACAGAATACAGTTTAAAATGCTGTGTTTCCACCCCTTCTATAATATCATCTAGCTCCTCCTTTTAGATTATAAAAATTATACAAACAATGATCTTCCTGTCAGGAGATATTTTAAATACTGTGACTTCAGCAAAAACTAATTTCCCAACATGACTCCTTAATTAACATCCCCTCTTTGATCTCGAGCCGTTCCTCTTCCCAGGGCACATCAAAGGATTTTTATGACTTTTCACACCATGGTATAAACATGTTTTTTCCTCTAAAACTTCATAAAAGTTTACGATCCCTATATCCTGGCAGCTGGGTCAGTTCTGATTACAGGAGACCCTTAATTAAGTCTCACTAGACTTTTAATTACCTCCTGGTTTCAGGTCACTTGACTGTAACTGAAACCTGGGGGGGGGGCACTCATGGAAACACTGACAATCACACGCTATATTTTTATATTACAATTATCATAGAACAATCATAACCAGCTGGTCAAGCAACACAATCCTCTCCACCTAGACTGAATTTGGGGGCTCTATCCCCTGCATGGGATGAGCTTCCCAAATCAGTTCACTCCTCATAAACACATGACAGGCCATCGGCGTTCTGATTGGTCACTCCAGCCCTATGCAAGATTGTCATGTCATACCCTTGCAAGGCAAGACTCCATCTTAATAGTCTACCATTACTTTTTCCCATTTGCGTCAGCCAAACCAGGGGGTTGTGGTCAGTGCGTACCTCAAAATGCTGCCCATATTATAAGTATGGCTCTAACATCTTTAGGGCCCACACTATGGCAAGACACTCTTGTTCCACAGTAGAGTAAGCCTGCTCCATGGGAAGTGACTTTTTACTCAGGTACACTACCGGGTGATCTTTCCCTTGGTTGGATGTCTGACTCAGTACTGCACCAAGACCCATGTCTGAGGCGTCAGTCTAAACTATAAAGGGTCTGCTATAGTCAGGACTTGTCAATACGGGAGCACTGCACAGTGCCTCCTTCAGTCTGGTAAAGGCTTTTTCACAGGCTGGTTCCCAGGTAATTTTCTTAGGCATCTTTTTCTTTACCAGGTCAGATGGGGGAGCAGCCAGGGCACTGTAATTGGGTACAAATTTCATATAGTACCCTGCTGTCCCAAGAAAACTCCTGACCTGCTTCTGCATTTCTGGTCTGGGCCATGCCTTGATCACCTCTATTTTTACTTGATTAGGACAGAGCTGTCCTCGGCCTACAACATGCCCAAGGTATGCCACTTCAGCCATGGCCACCTGGCACTTCTCAGCTTTGACAGTGAGCCCGGCCCTCTGTATCCTGTTCAGCACTTCCCTAAGGTGGGACAGGTGTTCCTCCCAGCTGGCACTAAAGATGACAATGTCATCCAGGTACATCACGCGTGCTCCTCAGCACCATTTAACACCTGGTTCATCAACCTTGAAAGTGGCCAGGCGTTCTTCATTCAAAGGCATTACTTTAAATTCAAATAAGCCTATCGGAGGATGAAGGCCACCTCCTAGCTCTGTCCTCATAACTCTACCTGCCAATACCCCTTGGTCAGGCTCAGTAGGTAGGTAGCGTCGCCTCCCAACTTATCCAGGAGTTCGCCCATCCGGGAATCGGTCGGTGTCTGACTTTGTGACTGCATTCAGTCCACAACAGTCCACACAGAAACGAGTAGAGCCATCTGGCTTGGGCACAAGGACTATGGGTGAGGCCCAGGAGCTGTGGGATCTCTGGATTACCCTAATCCAGCATTTCCTCCACTTCCTCCTAATGTCCTTTGGACAGCCTCTGACACTCAATATGCTGTCCGTCGTGTGGGCTCTGTGTCCCTGTCTCCACATCGTGTGTCGCTAAGGGGTTAGTCCAGGCTTACGCTAAACAGGGGCAAAGTCTGCTAAAACCTCCTTACTTCATGGATCTTGTCTGGGGCCAGCTGGGGAGACAATTTAACTGCCTCTACAGAGGACTCCCGCTTGCTTTCTTCCAACAAGTCCAGAAGGGGGTCTCCTTTGTCTGTCCCTTCCCCAGGACTACATACTGCAAACACCATGTCAGCCCTATTAACATATGGCTTCATTAAGTTGACATGATACATCCTTTCTGTCTGTCTTTTGCCAGATAATTCTATGATATAGCTCATGTCATTTACCTTTCTAACTACTTTGTACGGTCCTGCCCACTCAGCCTGGAGCTTATCTTTCCGGACCGGAATAAGAACCATGACTTTCTGACCCACCATATACGAGCAAGCTCTGGCTCTGCGGTCATACCACACTTTTTATTTCTGTTAGGCAGCTGCCAGGTTGCTCTGGGCTGTCCCCATAAGCTCCTTCAGCCTTTCCCTGAAACTGAGGACGTAACCCACTATGGGAGTTCCCTGGGTGGCATGCTTGCCTTCCCAGTCCTCCTGGATCAAGTCTAGGGGCCCACGTACCCGGCATCCATATAACAGCTCGAAGGGGGAAAATCCTGTCGACTCTTGGGGTACCTCCCTGTATGCAAACTACAGGTGGGGAAGGTATTTCTCCCAGTCCCTCCCATGCTGTTCAGCAAACGCTTGGAGCACTGACTTCAGGGTACCGTTAAATCTTTCCACAACCCCTTTGTCATGTGGGTGATAAGGTGCTGCGTGTCTCTGCACCACCCCACACTTCTCCCACAAACATTTCATCAGGTCCGACATGAAGGAACCCCCCTCGATCGGTGATAACCTCCTGCGGAAACCCAACATGGGAGAAAATCCCAAGTAAGACATCTGCCACTTTGTCCTCAGTGAGGATAGGGTGACTGCCTCTGGATACCAGGTGGCATAATCCACCACAGTCAGGATGAACCTCTTCCCGGAGGAGCTGGGGGTATTTAAAGGTCCCACAATATCCATTCCCACACTCTGGAACGGCTCCTCCACTATAGGCAATGGAATTAGGGCGGTTTGGGTTTTCTTACCTGCCTTCCCTATTTCTTGGCACCGGTGACAAGATCTGCAATACTCCTTCACCTGCTGGGTGAAGTTGGGCCAATAGAAATTCTGGACCAATCGCTGTGTAGTGTGCGCGATTCCCAGATAACCAGACAAGGGAATATTGTGTGCAATCTTGAGCAACTGCTCATGATACCCTTGGGGAACGACAAGCTCCCTGCCTATCACCCCTCCCTCTGTCCTCACATCCCGAGTATACGTCAGTCCATTTTCACAATGCTCCCTGTGCTCCGTCAGAGTCTGCCCAAACCCTCAGCTCCTCTAGACTAGAGTCACTTTTCGGAGCAGCTCCAAACTCCTTACACATTCCCAAGGCAATGGACAGGTCCCCTCTAGTCTCTAAACTAGGGTCCCTAGCACTAGCGTCAAGGCACTCAGGATCAGGGTCCTCCCTAACCCTCTGACAATGGGTCACCCTTCCCTCTTCAAAGTAACCCTCAGTAGCTGTGTGGTTAACTGCTACTGGGGAATTATCTACCCCCTTTTCATTAGTCTGCATATCAGGAGACACAGGCTGGGGAATTGGCCTCCCAGGGATTTCCACACTCACTTCTTTGGGGTCCAGGGAACTACAATTTCCCCTCCCCGCTTGGCTACAGGTAACTGCACACACCATCCCGTTTGAGATTTCTGCCAAGAATGACGTCAACTGCTAACGTTTTGGTTATAGCCACCTGTTGCACAGTTCCCCCTGTTTCACCCCAGTCTAGGAGAACACTAGCGAGGGGCAATGTTTTCTCCTCACCAGTAAAGTCTTGTACAGTTACAAATTCATTGGGTATAAGCTGACCAGGCTCTACCAGATCCCCTTTAACCATGTCAGGGATGCCCCTGTGTCCCTTAACCCTTGTGTCTGTACACCATTCACCGTGACTGGGTGCATGTGTTCCCTCATGTTCACAGGCATGCTTCCAGGGACACATAAACAACCCACTTCTTTCCTAGCCCCATTCTGCGTATTGCTCGCCCTTTTGGGACACTGTCTGGCAATATGCCCAGTTTCTTTACAGACCCAACATTCGTTTCTTTTCTCAGAGAAATCTTTTCTCTGGAACCTGGGGCTAATTGGTTTCAGTGGAGGCAATGAGGGTTTTAGCTGCCCTGAAGGCGCGCTTTTCCCTTTCTGCACTGCCACACGCACACCATTCGCTCTCAGAGCAGGTCTGCTCTTGGCATAGCGGTCCAAGAGTTCAGCAGCCTCTTGCACTGTTTTGGGATCTTGGTCCTCCAGCCAGGTTTTCAGCTCTGTTGGGCATGCCCAAAAAACCTGTTAGAACAAAATAGCATTTTCAGTTTTATCTACAGAGTTTGCTTCAATTCTTCCCACCAACGTTTTAAAAACTGACGTTGTTTCGTGGCTAGCTCCTCGTAGCTCATATCAGGGCTTCTCCTGAGCTTACAGAATTTAGCTCTGTATGTTTCAGCAGTTAAATCAAACTTTTTTAAAAGTCAGCTTTAAGTTTGCTGTAATCATTACTGTCCTCATTGTCCATTTGACCCACTGCATCCCGAGCTTTCCCAGTAAGTATGCTCCAGGACCCTCTAGAAATTTTAGCCTGAATACAAACTTTTTCAAAGGAATTTAAAAAGGCATCCATATCCTCCCCCTCTTTAAATTCAGCTATCAATTTGTAACCCAGCCCTGTAGTTCCAGTTAAAACCAAGCCACCTACCTGCTCTGGTGCAGGTGGCTGGAGTCATAGCTTCTCCAGTTCATGTTGCCTCTGGGGTTCACGGTCCACCTCTCGCTGTTCATGGTCCGCCTCTCGCCATTCTTGCTCCCTCTTCTTCTCTGCGGCTCATCTCTCTTGCTCTGCTTCTCTCTGTTCTCGCTCCCTCTTCGGCTCGCTGGCGCTCACGCTCTTCACAGTCAGCCTCTCGTTGTTCTCGCTCCCTCTTCTCCTCTGCGGCTCGTTTCTCTTGCTCAGCGTCTCTCTGGGACTCCAGCTTCATTCTGCGCAACTCAATCTGCAGCCTGAGTGCTTCTGGCTTCAGAATGCTGGTGACCTTCCCCTGCTGCTGGGGCCCTTCACTGGCACTGTTCCTGCTGTCATCCTCACCGGATCTGTACACTGCACTGGCCCCTCCATGCTCAAGGTTTGGTGTTTTATAGTCAGTGTTAGTGACTCGATGCTCTGGGCATCTGCTGCCATCAGGGCTTCCATGAGGTTCTGCTTGGTGGCTCTCCCCTCATACCAGACTCCTCTGTCTTGGCACAACTGCTTCAAGTAGTCTACAGTGTGCCCGCTGTAGTTGGAAGCCATCTTCTTCCCTAACTACAGCTACTCTAACTTGCACTTTAGAAAAAAAATAAAACAGGTAGGAACTTGACTGTAAGCAAAATGATATAGTTCTGTTTCCTTTTTAAAAATAAATCACTGCCTTTTTTTTGCAAGTGAGCTGTACAATATTAAGCTGACACATTGCACAGTTAAAGCTTGTGTTACCAAATTTTTTCCACACCGCAGCCAACCAATCTGTCACAACCACACTCAGGTCAGGCCCTCTGTTCCCACAGTGCCAACTTCCAAGTGCAGTATTGTGAACAGGTAACAGAACAGGGTAGCCCTACTGTCTGCTTGTGGGTCCGAATCACCTTTGGTCTCAAGTTCTGGGGGGATTCAAAATGTGAACCGTATGCTGGTGTACCCAAATGTACAGGCTCAGATAATCTGCTCTTCAGGGAGATGCCAGATATCTTTCGTCTAAGGGCACCTGGCCAGGTATCCAAAATGAACCCTTACAACTCTATAAAAGACCTTAGGTATATTCTTACCTTTTCCCAGTTTAGTAACACCATCAAGCTTATGAACAGTTTTTGTCAGTCTTAACCCTTTATAAGTCACATGCAAAAAGAACTCCGAAGACACACCCAGGCAGTCTTTGGAATAAAAGGTTTATTTAAAAATGGATAAAAATATGTTAATTGTAAACACAGAACAATATATCAAAGAGCATACAATCACAGAAAGAAAAACAAGGAAAACTACAGACAAACTCCTACCACAATACAATTAGACTTTTCCGATCTAATGTATTACCTCTATAGTGCTTATAGTTAGATGTTTCTTAAGAGCCCAAAAGGAAATGACACTCAGTTGAAACACAGAATACAGTTTAAAATGCTGTGTTTCCACCCCTTCTATGATATCATCTAGCTCCTCCTTTTAGAACATAAAAATTATACAAACAATGATCTTCCTGTCAGGAGATATTTTAAATACTGTGACTTCGACAAAAACTAATTCCCCAATATGACTCCTTAATTAACATCCTCTCTTTGATCTCGAGCCGTTCCTCTTCCCAGGGCACATCAAAGGATTTTTATGACTTTTCACACCATGGTATAAAAATGTTTTTTCCTCTTAAATGTCATAAAAGTTTACAATCCCTATATCCTGGCAGCTGGGTCAGTTCTAATTACAGGAGACCTTTAATTAAGTCTCTCTAGTCTTTTAATTACCTCCTGATTTCAGGTCACTTGACTGTAACTGAAATTTGAGGTGGGGGGGCACTCATGGAAGCAGTGACAATCACACACTATATTTTTATATTACAAATATCACAGAACAATCATAACCAGCTGGCCAAGCATCACAAGGACGACCGTTGGCTCAGGGCAGACAAACAGGATCCCTTCCTGCAGATGGTCTAGGGCGGTCCACCACTGGAGAGCATCCCACATCCTGTAGGTCACAGTGATCAGTTGGTCAAAGTGGCCATGGCGCTGAGTCCACTGGTCGGCCAGCTCCCGTTGAAGGGGGCACATATGCCACCAGGCCCATCGGACCACAGTAGTGCAGGCCGCCATGTACCCCAGAAGGCACAGAAAGTCCCAGGTAGGGTGCAAGTGCCCTACCAGAAATGACTGGGAAAAGAAGGAGAGAACCCCCACCCTGTCCGCCGGAAGCCATGTTCTGGCTCAGCAAGAGTCAAGCTCTGCCCCGATGAAGCATATCACCTGAGATGGCACGATCTCCAACTTGGTCTCATTGATCAGGAGGCCAAGTTGAGAGCAGGTCTGGAGGGCCAGATCCCTGGACCTCTCCACCTCTTGCTGGGTGGAACCTGCTAAGAGCCAACTGTCGAGGTAAGGGTACACTCTGGACCCCTCGATGCCTGAGATGGGCTGCCACCACTGCAATGCATTTGGTGAAGACCCATGGGGCCAATGACAGACCGAATGGCATGGCTCAGAACTCGTAAAGGGTTCCTTTGCTATGAAGCGGAGGAACCGCTGGTGAGACGGACGGATTGGGACATGAAAAAATGCGTCCTGGAGATCCAGTGAGCAGAACCACGTTTTGCTCCAGGGATGGTATGATCTGGGACTGAGGTACCATCCTGAAGGTGCGTGGCCTGAGAAACTGATTCAGGTCGTGCAGATCTAGAATGGAGCACCAGCCCCCCCCCGTCCGCTTCAGGACCAGGAAGTACCTGGAAATGAACCCTGGGTTAACTGGAGGATCTGCCACTCGAACCACTGCCTCCTTGAGGAGGAGTTGGGCTATGTCGGCTCTCACAGCTGACTGAGTGTGGACTGATACTCTCTCCTCCTGTGGGGCGCGGGCTCGGCAGGGAGGGTACTGCTTGAACTCTAGAGGCAGACCCTAGCTGACCACTTCTAAGACCCACCTGTCCATGGTAACAGTGGACCAGGCGGAAAGAAAGTGGCGGAGCCGGCCCCCCCAAGGGAGGGCCCAGAGCTGGCGTGATGTGAATAGGGGTGGCAGCCCCTATCCCATCACTGGGCAGGCTTGCAGCAAGAGGGTCCAGACTGAAACCTGCCTGAACCCCAACCTCCCTGTCTGCGGGCCGCTGGAGGCCCGGACTTGGGCCGAGGGTGCCAAGCTTCTGCCTGCTGTTGCTGCCCACCCTGGAAGGAGGGCTGATTGGCCGCAGGAGCAGGGTGCCAAAAGGGCTTCATCTTCTGCTGTTTCTTGAAGCCAAGGCATCCTTTTGAGCAGAAGTAGCAGAGTCCAAGGTGGCACTGGACTAATCGATTCGCTGAAGGTGACCATCCACACCTGGGACGAAGAGATCGGTACCCAGGAAAGGAACATCAGTGAGTTTGTGCTGGGTATCTGCAGTAAAGGTGGAAAGCCTTAGCCAAGCACTGTGGTGCATGGCAACCACTGCTGCCACTGAATGGGTGCAAGAGTCCCCAAGATCCAAAGCCGTCTGAAGTTGCTGCTTGGCAATGGCTCAGCCCTGGTCCCGGATCTGCTTGACCATAGTCTGAAGGTCCACAGGGAGGTGTGGGAGAACTTTGTCCAAGGAGCCCTGGAGGGCATGGGAGAAGTGCGTCATGATGACGGCCGAGCTTGCCTGAAGGAGGCCTAGAGAGGAGGCTGCTTAGACCTTCCTTGCAGAGTGGTCCAGTTTTTTTGACTCCTTGTCTGGAGGTCTATCAGTGTCAGCAAAGCTGCCTGTGTGTCTGAACACAGAAGTGGTCACTAACCCCTCCGCTGAGGGATGTTCTGTGAACCCCAAAAGGGACCCAATGGGCAACGTACACTTGCAGGCCATCTGGGCAGATGGCGCTGGGCAGGAGGCAGGATGCTGCGAGAGATCCAAAGTCGGGCCTACAATGGCCTTGGCCACTGGGAAGGCTTCCACTGGGGTATCCCCTCTTTTAAAAATAACTGTAAGAAGGTACTATGCCCATTTCTGGACAGGTTCCAGGGGCATCCCCGTGGATTTGGAGATAAGGTGGAGAATTCCCAAAAATGATGAAGGGCCCTCCTCCATCAACAGACTACCCACCGACTCATCATCCAGCAGATGAGCGTGGAGGTCAGTGTCGTTAGAATCTGAGGTATCAGGATAAATCGGTCGGCCACCAAGGTCCCCTTCTACGCACCTGGGGTGGTCAGGCATAAGGGTGACCGAAATCCTGCGGGGAAGATCTGGAACAGTCTGAGCTTCCTTCAAAGGAGACCCTCCCAAAGGCTGTTAAGGTGGCGGCTCCACCACTATTGGTGGAGAGACTGATTTTGGCCGAACTGCGGCAGGTTTTACCGGCCCAGCGGGCAAATGAACAGATTTAACTGGTTCTAATGGAACCGGCTTCGGCCTGGGAGGTGAAAGCTAAGTAATGGCCAGGGTGGAAACTGTAGAAGACTTCTACTCGGACAGAATGAGCTGTTGCCACATTAAATCTCTGTAGCGTCGACGGAGTTTCCGCCGAAGCCTCTACTCATCCGAGAAGAACGAAGATGAACGGTGGCGTCACCTCTTTTTAGAGCGCTTATGCACCTTCCTCGGCTTATCGGTCGAGGGGGTCAGAAATCTCGACCTCGATCAGACTGACCAAGTGGGTCATCCAGGGAAATCGGTGAATTTCCTGGATCAGGGACTGTTTCCTCAATGGGACTGCCAGCAGTATGGGTCTCCTCATCGGGGATAAACAGGCCCAGAGTCTTGTTAAGAGAGTTGTTGGCCTCGTAGGCTGACAACCGATCGACAGAGTTGAGACTGATCTCAACCGTGTCGTCAATCGAGACTTCGGCCAGCTGACCAGATGGCGGGACCAAGATGCCGGCAGCTGAAGTCACAATCTTGACCGAGGTCGAGACTGGTGATTCGTGGCACCGAGATCGCTCTCGATCCCAGAACTTCTTCGTCGAGACAAAGAATCTTTCGGGTTCCCTGTTCTTTTTACAGGACTGGGAGGTATGCGAGCCCGAAGGTCCCTCGCCCTTGGTGGGGACAGACTAGCACATCTCCTGAAAGGAGCCTGAGAACATGAAGCCCAGGTTGAATGGAATGAAAATCGGCCAAGAGGAGAGCTCCGCGGCCCATGTCGCCTCTTCCTCGAAGGCCTGCATCTATTCTAACAGCTCGGCGGATCACGCAGCTGCGGAGACCGCCCACCATGCCTCCTTAGATTTCACAAGTGGATTCCATTTCTCGGGCCTGCCTAGCTTGAGCCATGCATGACGATCGTTGAGGATGTTCGGGTGAAAAGCGAGACATCTCGCACGCCTCGGTGACACGGCTGACACCCAAGCGGTAGACGCACATGGTATGTGGGTCTATGCGCAACATTTTCTGGCCGCATCGGCATAAACCGGGGGAAGTTTTATCTTCCATGATCGAATAGCAAAAGTCGCAATCGCTAGCTCGAACGAGCTTAATCTTCACAGGATCCGAAGACATCGAAGGCAGGGCCTACAAAACACATTAGTGGTGAGGAGGCAACCTGAATCTTCCAGCGGAAAGGAAGATCTGGCACCATGGGGCGAATCCAAGGGTTATACCATCCGGGTTGTTGGGAGGAGCCAGCTTGAAGACCTTCCGGCAAGAATTAAAGGGGAAAGGGACATGTCACAAAGTGCAGATGAACAACATATCCACATCCCTAGAACCTGTTTTATTAAACAGGTTTCCAAAACTTTTTATTCTCTAATAACATTTGCTGCTTTCAGACATTAATCACATGTACATCATCTCTCTCTCTCTTTTTTTAATAACAGTACAGCAAACAGTACAGTTCAAACCCATACATTTATTTTTCAACCTCAGGAATCCTCAATTCCTGAGCCATATCTTGACAGAAAATCAGCATTACTAGTCTCTTTACCAGATTTGTGAATCACTGTGAATTTAAATGGCTGCAGTGCCAGGTACCACCTTGTGATTCGGGAATTTTTATCTTTCATCTGGTTAAGCCAACAGAGAGGATTATGATCAGTTACAAGAACAAAATCAGTTCCTAGCAAATAAAACTTAAGGGACTCCATGGCCCACTTTGCTGCTAAACATTCCTTTTCAATAGTGAAATACCTTTTCTCTCTGTCATGCAATTTCCTACTTATGTACAGAATAGGATGTTCCTTCCCATCTATATTTTGACTCAGTACCGGACTTAAGCCTACCTCGGATGCATCTGTTTGTAGCAAAAATGGTTTCACAAAGTCTGGGCTTCATAAAACAGGGGCTGAACATAATGCAGCCTTAATGGCTGGAAAAGCTTCATCATACTCTGGGGTCCATTTCACATGATTTGGGTACCGTTTTTTCGTGAGTTCAGTGAGGGGAGTAGCTAACTCAGCAAAGTTGGGAAAAAATCTCCGATAATAACCAGCCAGCCCTAAAAATGACCTGACATGTTTCTTTGTTTTAGGAATATGGCTGTTAGCTAAAGCTTCTATTTTAGAAACCTCTGGCTTAATTTCTCCATTTCCCAAAACACTGCCCAAATATCTGGTTTCCTGCATGCCCAGTGCACATTTGGTAGGATTCATAGTCAGACCTGCATTTTTGATAGCTCGGATAACTGCTTGTAGGTGTTCCAGGCGGCTTTTCCAGTCTGGACTGTGCACCACGACATCATCCAGGTATGCAGCACAATAACCAGTGTGAGGTAATAAAATGACATCTATGTACCATTGGAATGTAGCTGGTGCACCATGTAAACCAAATGGCATGGTGGTGAACTGATAGAATCCTATAGGGGTGGCAAATGCAGTTTCATCTCTGGATTCTTTTACATGCTCGACCCCTTTTGCTTGGCCTGGTACCGTGGTAAAAGTACTGTTAAATGCCTTTAGCACATTATGAATGTCTGCAGTTTGTTCTGAGGTTAAGGAAACATTCACCTGTACAGCATCAGCATTTACAGTTTGTTCCAGTCTATCATAAGCTACAACAATATCTTCCTTATCAGTTTCTGGTAAAACTAGCAAGGCCGCTTTTGGCATTTGTTCAACCCATTTCTTGAGGAAGTTAGCATGGTATACCTTAGTAGGATTTTTCCTATCAGGGGTCTCAATCTCGTAGTTAACAGTGCCAGTACGTCTAAGAACCTTATAAGGCCCTTGCCACTTCATTAACAGCTTATCTTCTGTTGTGGGTAACAGTAGCAAAACTTTTTCTTTTACCCCATGGTCATAATATACCTTCTGCTGATTTTGGTCCTCCTCCTGATTACTATGGGAAATGTCAACATATTTTGCCAGCTTCTTTCTTAGGCATACATAAAAGATGATATAGATTGTTTCTGAGTGGGGTTATCATACCATGTTTCATTTATCACATCCAGTGGCCCTCTTGGCTGCCTACCATACAGCATTTCAAATGGCGAAAACCATGTTGATGCCTGTGGCATTTCTCTGTAAGCAAAAAGTAGGTAAGGCAAGTATTGGTCCCAGTCTTTCCCTTCCCCTTTTACAAACCTTTTTAACATGCTTTTTAGGGTTTGGTTAAAACGCTCAACAAGACCATCTGTCTGAGGGTGATGGGGAGGTTCTTATGGCAGTGATACCTAGCAATCTGTACAGCTCCTTAAGCAATGCAGCACCAAAATTACTACCCTGATCAGTAATAATTTCCTTAGGTATGCCCACTCTGCTGAAAATGTTGGCAAGTTCTGCTGCAACTTTTGGGACTGTAACAGTATGCATTGGAACTGCTTCTGGGTATTGAGCAGTATAGTTGTACACTACCAGGATAAATCTACTGCCCTTTTCACTTTTGTCTAAAGGACCAACCACATCCATTGCAATTCTCTCAAAAGGCACATCTATCAAGGGTAGGGGCACCAGGGGCACCTTGTCTTTTCTAGTGACTGGGGCTATTTTCTGACACTCAGCACAGGAATTACAACAGGTAGCCACATCTTCATGAATTTCAGGCCAGTAAATGCTATACAGCAATCTGGCAAGGGTGCGATCTCTCCCTGAGTGACCAGCCATAGGACTATCATGTGCCATCTGTAAAAATTCAGTTCTATACTTCTGTGGTATAACTAATTGTTCTGTCTGTTCCTGTGTCTGAGGTTTAACCCAAACTCTGTACAGTAACCCATTAGATTTTTTAAACATTGGTCCACCCTGATTTGGTTTCACTCCCAGCTGCTTAAAATAACCCTGGAGAGAAACATTGCTAGCTTGCTCTGAAAGAAAATCACAATCAGTTAACAATTTAGTTTCAGCATTTTCATATTTTAACCCTTCATGTCCCTCTTCAAGCATCGTCTTTCTTTCCTGGATTTCCGGATCTTGGAGCTGTGCTCTAAACAAGTCCGAATCAAAATTACTGAAAGGAAAAGTGTCCTCACCATCTCAAATTTTCTTTGCCTGAGCTCTTGTCACCACAGCTGCTGAAACATCAGGATTTACTCCCTCTTTCATCAACTCAGTAAATCCTGGAAAGACATTTCCAATAATCACAGGTACAGGTAACTTTGGCACTACCCCCACTTTCATTTGGTGCGACACACCTTTAATGGTCAGAGTCACTTGGGTAGTGGGATAGTACTGTGTGTCCCTGTGGATGCAGATGATACCAGTACCGGGTCCCTTTGTACAGTGTTTTTCTAGCACTTTAATATGCACTAAAGTCTGTCTGCTCCCCAAATCAATGAATCCCTTCAGTCTTATTCCCCACCTTCACACCTGTTAAGTACTTACCCCAATTTGCCAAGGACAAACCTGCTCCAGTGCCACTCTCCTTACTACGGCAGTTTTTCACAAAATGGCCTGGCTCATTACAGTTATAGCAGATAACGTCTTTGGGTACAGATTTGTTACCTCCAACAGAGTTCTTATCAGGCTTAGAGTTTAAATGGGTAAAAGAGTGTCTTATCGGTGCTTGGATGTTACCTCGCTGCTGTGGCATCTGTCTGGCCATTTGGTAGTCCTCAGCCAAAGAAACAGCCTTTTCCCCACTCTCTGGTCAGTGCTCCTTTACCCACAGCTGCACCTCTGTAGGCAAGATGATGATGAATTGCTCCATGGCAAATGTGTCGATCTGTGGGACTGTTTTGCTCTCTGGTTGGATCCATTTTATCAGAAGTTCTCTGAGTTGGGTGAAGGCTTCTCGAGGATTGTCGACAGAGTTGTACCTCAGAGATCGAAATCTCTGCCTGTATGTCTCTCCGGAGATGTCATTCCTTTTCAGGATTTCGCTTTTCACCAGGTCATAGTTTTCTGACTGTGCAGTGTCCATATTGCTGTAGGTAAGTTGGGCTTTCCCTGTCAAGTAGGGTACCAGTCTGATTGTCCATTGCTGCTTTGGCCATTGGCAGGCTGTGGCAACTCTTTAAAAAGTTGTCAGGTATGCCTCAATACCATCTGAGGGACACAGTTTTGTAAGTTTAATGGCTTTTAAGTTGCTTGCATTTTGTTGCTCATCTGGGTCTGTGCCGGATCCTCTACCTTTGATAGCTTGCAAGGCATCCAGCCATCACTGCTCCTGTCGCTGCATCTCTTCTCTCCTCTGTGCATCTAAATGTTGAATCTCTTTTTCTCTCTGCTTCTCAGTCTCTTTTTGTTGTACACCCCACCATTTGAAAAAGTCCATCAGGCTTTCAGGTTCTGTCACTGCCCGTTCTTTTTCCATAACTTGTGCTGGCTGCACAATCTCAAACTGGACTTCAGTTTCTGGTAGTTTGGCTGCCATTCTCTTGGTAACCACTCCTGGACTTGCTGCTGCAGAATCCATACCTTCCTCTGTGCTTCCCTGGTACTAGGTCTAGTACTCACGCATAAAACTCCTGTCTTAGGGTATGCACGGCTTAAATCCCACTTAGGCTGATGCATCCGTCATCGAGGCACAGTTAAGGAAGCATAGGGAAAACCAGGAGCAGTTGTAGAATTCACCAAAAATTATTTATTTACACTGGCAGTATCATAAAATAAACTTGTTCAGTATAATTATTTACAAAGGCAAAATAAAATAAAGTTTTCTTACAGTCTCTGTGTCCCTTGTTCTCCTAATCTCTCTTGCAGTTGCAGCTTAGCTCTTATAAGTCCTTTCAACCCCCATCCTTAGCAAGCATCCTGTTTTCGTATATTTCAGGGCAGGAGCTGCTAGAATGCATTGTGCCTGAGCTGAGAAGCCCCATTTGCACAGCTCTTGCAAAAGGCTCAAATATTTGCACTCGGGTAACCTCTGGAGTTTTCCATTAGCTTTTACAATCATCTCAAATTATAATTATATATATTTGAACAGTAACACTCTAGATTTTCTAAACAAAAGGATCCCAATATCAGTTACATTTCTATATACTGTATTGATTTGCACATATTTTTATATTAGTGGATATGTGAGGGAGGAAAAAGACAGCAAAGGAGACTAAGACAGTGAAAGGCAAAGAATTGTGAGCCGGTCAGGATGATCAAATCCAAGGTCTCACAGAGAAGAGACAGAAAAGGAAATAATAGAATCTTGCATTTAAACACTTTCTCCACACCAAATGGGACAGGGTCCTATTCTACCCTGTCACAAGGTGTAATGTACGGGCACTCTTTTTCACAAAAAGGGTGCTGGATGCATGGAAAGGGAATACAGTGCAGGGCTTCAAACAGGCATGGAATAGGCATAAGGGAGCAATACAGATGAGTATGAATATGACAGAGTACAGGCCTATGGCACATTCATAAGGCAGAAAAATTGGGCTGACTGGGTGGGCCTTGCTGTCCTTATCTGCCGTCTTCTATGTTTCTATGTAACCGGTGGTGTTAAGACCCCGCAGGAGCAAGCTTGTGGCTATAAGCAGTTGCTTCTAGAATAAATAGGGGAAAAAGAACAGAAAAAAGGATACTTATAAAAAGAACATCAAAATATAACATCTAATAGAAACACAGAAACATGGAAGTTGATGGCTGATATGGACTGCAAGACCCATTCAGTCTGCCCATTTCTTTTTCTACCTTATAAATGTGCCATCGGCCTTTGCTCTGTCAATGGCCTATCTATTCATACTCATCTGTATTGCTCCCTTATGCCTATCCCATGCCTGTTTGAAGCCCTGCACTGTATTCATATCCACCACTTCCTGAGGTAGGCCATTCCATGCATCCACCACCCTTTCTGTGAAACAGAACTTCCTCACATTACCCCTTAATCAGTCTCCCTCTAATCTCATGCTGTGCCCTCTTGTCCTGCTATTTTCTTATATTGAAACATGTTAGACTCTTTCACCTTGTTAATGCCCTTGAGGTGTTTGAATGTTTCGATCATGTCACTTCTCTCCCTCTTTTGCTCTAGGGTATATATATTGATCTCCGTTAATCTGTCCTCATATGTTTTCTGATGCAGTCCCTGCACCATTTTGGTTGCCCTTCTCTGGACTGCCTCCATTCGGTTAATGTTCTTGTGAAGGTGTGGCCTCCAGTACTGCATGCAGTACTCCAGATAGGGCCTAACCAGTATCTTGTAAAGAGGGATTATTACTTCCCTCTTCCGACTTGTGATACCCCTACTAATACACCCCAACATCCCGCTAGCCTTACCTACTGCTTTAGTGGTCTGCTTGGATGATTTCGGGTCAACGGTGATGATGATGATGCCGAAGTCTCTTTCTTCCCTTGTGACTGCCAGCAACTCCCCTCTCAGCCTATAGGTGGCTTCATGGTTTCTCTTCCCCATGTGCATGATCTTGCACTTCTTTGCGTTAAACCCCAGTTGCTACTCTTCTGACCATTTTGCCAGTTTATCCAGACCTCTTCTCATCCTGCCCACCCCATCTGGATCATCTACTCTGTTGCAGATTTTGGTGTCATCTGCAAACAGACAAACCTTACCCTCTAGTCCATCTGCAATGTCACTGATGAAGATAGTGAAGAGGACTGACCCCAGGACTGATTCCTGAGGTACCCCACTTGTGACTTGCATCTCTTCTGACTATATACCATTTACCACCACTCTCTGTTTTCTGCTCGTCAACCAGTTGACCAACTTCTGACCCACCCTGAGCCTACCCAGCTTATTAATCAATCTTCTATGTGGAACAGTATCGAAAGCTTTGCTGAAGCCAAGGTAGGCAACATCAACTGCTCCCCCTTGGTCCACCACTCTGGTTACCCAGTCAAAGAAATCTATGAGATTAGTTTGACAGGACCTTCCTTTTATAAACTCATGCTGTCTTGGATCCTGTGTGCCTATCAATTCCAGGTGTTGCACTATCCTTTCCTTAAGGAATGCCTCCATAATCTGGAGAAGAACAGACTTACTAAAAAGTTGCCCTCCTTCCTGGAAGGAGGCTAGTGATAGTCTAAAAAAAAATCTGAGCCATAGCCACTGTTCCTCTCAGTCTCCAACCACAAGAAAACTTCTAGCTGGCAACCAAGGAAGGGAGAGGAAACATGGCCTACAGCCTCAGTGGTGGCATCAGCTTAAGCTCCGTGCCAGTTCCAGCATTAGATTCAACTTAGAAGCTCTGAAATTGTCTTCAAGCTTATCCCATCACCCAGGAAGCACTAAAAATGTATGATGTTTCATGGAATGTGAGATACATCCATTGACACCTTTTCTTACCAGGCTCACAAGGAGACACAGAGACCCACTTGAGAATACATGTGCTGTCCACTACGTCACACTATAAACCACAAGGATAACAGAGCTGGTGGGCCTCCCTATGTCCCAGCAGATAGCCCTCTGTGCTCTTGTGCTTGTGACCCAAGCTTGGAAGCAAACTCTGCAAGCAAGCTTGGGTGTTGCCACTTGGCAGCACTCCCAGCCCAGGGAGGGATCACATCAGGTTCCGCTGCTCTGTTGACCCCTGTGGTGGGCCAGGGAGGTTGCTTCTCCACAGGGGGATACTATGGCATGTCCAGGCCTGTAGGGGCTAGGCCTGACATTAGGGGAGGTGGGCAGAGATGAAAATGGAAAAAGCAAGTGGTGTCGGCTTGGTGAAGCACTGCATGCTTGCCTGCTGCCCACCCCATCACCTGGACTACCTGCCAATCTGGATCTGTGTCTCGGGGGGGGGGGCTCCCCCTACTGGCTCTGCCACCGGGAGAAATCTGTGAGGGATATTTTGCAAGGTAGGTCTGGGAGTGACTGAAGTAGGTTGGAGGCAGCAGGGAGAGAGAAGAAAGCCACCTGCACCCTGGCATGGGAATAAAAAGCATTACTGAAAAAAGGATGACAGAGCAGTAGCAAAGTAAAGAACATCTGAGCCATTCTTCCCCTATCTGAGAGAAAGACCCGCATTTCAGAGATTGCAAGTGACCAACAGATTGGTAACATATAAGCTGAATAACCTGTTACTAGTAACATCTATGGCGCAAAGTTCTTGGAACTATGTCTCAGGTTATCTCCCCCTGCAAGCATGAATACAGATTTACCCTAACAGAGACATTTATGCATAAAGTGCCCTGACACAGCCAGACCACTTCAGGCAAGACCAGTGCAAATCACAGATCATAGGGAGGGGCTACAAGTGTTTTGTCACAACAGAGAGGCTTTTCTATACGATTATTTGCTCTGACTGGGAGCATCAGCTGCTGGGGGAGGGACTATGGGGAGGATACAATGGAAGCATTCTAACATGTCCCACACGTTCGTGTCCCATTGTGTGAGTGGGACAGCGACGGAGTAGAACAGGTAACAAGGCTGGCATTTCAGGCATTAGCAAGGAAAGCGGAAGACCCTGTCAGTGTGGCTAAGGTGGGTGCCTGTTGTCTGTTGTTGTTGAACTCACTGATAGGATGCAATTAAGGGAATGTCACAATACTGTAAAAGGTTACACTGTTTGAGTATGTAAATGTTGTAGTGTTTAAGGTATAACAACATATTTGTATTAACCTGCAGGAAAACAGGTTGCAGGTGGGTGAGGAGAATCGAGGGAAATTAGGAAATACAGGGAATGTCCATAATTGGAAGTGCATAAGGGCAAGAATCTGGAAAGAAGAGAGAACAGGGCCAAGAGTATGTGGGGAGAAAGGGTAATGCACAGGCAGCAAGATACACTGAAGGGTAGTGTACTGCAATAACTGAGTGGCAGCAATCTTTCTGGGAACAATATGGAGTGTTGGGGGCTGTCCAGTGTGTAGAAGCCTAGATCAGCTAAGGACAGAAGCAAGGCAGCTCAGATGGTAGCTGAGGAGAATGGAATGGCAAACTGAGGAAGCAGGGCAGTGGGAAGGGAGGCAGGGGAGAGTGCCGAGGGGAGCGAGGCTGTCAGGCAGGGGAACAGGTCAGGCAGGATTACCCAATATTGAAAGGTAACCCTTCTTCAGCAGGTCAGGGTGCCCAGGGAAGGAGACTGGCAGGTGGTAGGGGGAGGGACTCAGGAGTTGCAAAAGGAGTGAGAACCCTAGAAGGAGTGCCCTTATCAAACGGATTTGACTCCCTGTCTGGAACGGGGAAAGGGGAGGCAGGAGGTGAAGTAGTAGTAGTAGTAAAATTTTATTTATACAGAAAATTATGCCATTAGGGGTACAAGATCCCTATTTACAAGGCATACCTGTTCAGTAACAAAATAAATAAACACAGTAAACAAATACACATTACAAATACAATTCTCATACATTCAAATACATACATTCTTTCTTTGTTTTAAACAACCAAACATCATAAATGTTGGCATTCAAACTTTACCTATTACATAAACATTTAAAACGCAGCTCTTGTTTCACTGCAGTCTTATATTCTATAAAAGACAGGTTTTGGTCCCTGGGGGAGTGGGGGGAGCCTATTCCAACTTGTTGAGACTTTGTACTGAAAAGTCATTGTGCTATATCTATTTTTAATTTTTGGAATTAGAAAATCTCTTGCTCCTGTTTTTCGTTAGTTTAGTCCATGATCTGGTTTTTTAAGGTTACTTATTAAATAATTTTGTAACTTATTTTTATGTAATCCTTTTATCTGTGTTAACCAATAGGCTCTGCCCTCTGTTCTAGTGAATTCCATCCCAACTCTGTATACATATCGCAGTGATGGGTACCAAGATCACATTTTAACACAAATCTGGCTAATTTATTGTATAAAACATCCAGACTGTGTACCTGTTTTTTAAGGTGTGTCTATAAATATGGCTACCATAATCAATCACTGGAAGGAGTAATTGATTTACTATGCTTAGTCGCATTTCCTTGTTAAGCAGTGTGATATGCGCCTCATTACCCCTAATTTAGAGTTTGTTTTATTTATAAGTTCAGTCACGTGTTTGAGTAAATTCAATTCCTGATCAATTATGACCCCCAAGTATTTATAAGACTGAGTTTGCTCTAATATTTTCCATCCTGTGTCTTGATTATCAGGTTGGGAACTGCTCTGTCCTTTTTCTCTAACCCAAAATACATAGTCTGGGTTTTTCTATTATTAATCAATAATCCAAGCTTTGTAAAATATTTTTTGGATGGTTAGGAAATCTTCCTGCAGTTTTTGTTCCAAATCACCCACATTATTACCTGATGCAATCAGGACTGTGTCGTCCGCATAAAGTCTTATTTGTGAACATTTTATTAATCCTGGTAGATCGTTTAAATATACTAGAAACAAGAGTGGACCCAAGATTGATCCCTGGGGTACCCCTCTGGTAACAGTACCCATGCTAGAACTAAGTCCATTTACCATTACAAATTGAGATCTATCTTCTAGGTATGATCTAAACCAACCACATGGTTCATCATCCACCCCAAGCGTCCCAATCTCTCAATCAGTACACTATGACTTATTAAATCAAACACCTTTGATAGGTCCACGATACCAAGACCCACCGATCTCCCTCTCCCAAAGGAGTGGAAACTAAGTCCAGGAATCGGTGAGGCGGTAGCTCGTGGACCTACCTCTGCCTGAAACCTGACTGAAAAGGGGTAATTTTTTGATATTTTTCCAGATATGTTATTAGTTGCCCATGAACTATCCTCTCCAGCATTTTGGAGACTATTGATAGTAAAGCTACTGGGCGATAATTTGAAGTGTCCAACACATCATCCCCCTTGTAGATTGGGATTACTTTAGCCTAGAAGTAAGAAGTCTGGATAGGACTACGAGGATAGAGGGACAGGGGAGGGGACTCAAGACCATGCAGGGAGGTCACGGAAGGCAGGGTAGAAGAGGTGAGACTAGAAGGGATGAGGGAGACAGGGAGGAAAAGGCTTGGCTTAGAGGGAGAGAGGGTTTAGTGAGGATAAGTACAGACATGAGGAATGGGAGGGGCTTGGAGGGGAAGGGAGGCAAAGTTGGGGGGAGGTGGAGATGGCAGAGGAACACTAACCAAAATCATGGAGAAGGACAGCAAGCAGAGAATTTCTACAGCGGTGGGAGATGGGAGCGAGGAAAACATGGGTGATGGGGATGGTACTGTGATAATCATTGGGGACTCCATGATTAAGGGTGTTTAGTGGGGAAGGAAGGGCGACAAGGATGCCAAAACGAAACTGATAAGTTTGCCTGGAATGACAGCGGGGAGGGTGGGTCCAAGGATAGAGGAGGTGGTAAAAGACAGTACAGGGAAAAAAGCATAATTATTCACCTAGGCACAAATGACCTAGCGTGGAGGAGGTGAAGGTGGTAAAAAGCAGGTTCAGGGAGTTGGGGAGAACCTGCAATGAGGTGGCAAGATCACTGGCTTTCTTAGAGGTAATCCCAGTGCCAAAAGCCAGCACAGTGAGGAAATTTAGGATTGAGGAATTCAACACGTGGCTGAAAGATTAGTGTAAGGACGAGGGGCTTGACTGCATTGGAGACTGGAGGAGACTTGGTCAAATAAATCTCCCTATGCTAATGAAAGGCTATACTTCAACAGGGAGGGCCCGAGGACCCTCACGGACAAATGGGGGGCAGGTGGGCCTAAGGGCACAGAGACTCCCCATGAGATGCTAATGAATGGATTCCCCTATAACAGTACAGGGGGTCAGGAAGCTGAAGGGGGAGCAGAGTAGTTCGAACATGGGGGAGGAAGGGAAGCATATGGGGACAAAGTAATGCACCTGGGAAACAAAAACCCGGGGGAAGAGTACACAATGGGGGAGTGAGATACTGACAACAACAAAAATGAAAAGGGACCTGGGGGTAGTTATATCAGATGACCTAAAGGTGGGCAAGCAATGTGAGAAGGCAGTAAGGAGGGCTGGGGGAATACTGGGATGCATAGGGAGAGGCATCACCAGTTGAAAAACAGGAATTTGTTATCCCTCTGTACAGACAGTTGGTGAGACCCCATCTGGAGTACTGCGTGCAGTTCTGGAGACCCCATCTCTGCAAAGACATAGACAGGGTGGTGGCTGTCCAGACGAGGTCAACCAAAATGGTGCAGGGTCTGCACCAGAAGACATACGAAGAGAGACTAAAGGAGCTTAATATGTATACCCTCGAGGAAAGGAAGGAGAGAGGGACATGACAGAAATGTTCAAGTACCTCAAAGGAATCAGCAAAGTCCAAGAGGGTAGCATCTTTCAGAAAAAGAGATGTGCAAGAACAACAGGGCACAATTTGAAGATAGAGGGGGGATGGCTCAGAGGTAATATGAGGAAGTATTTTTTCATGGAGAGGGTTGTGGATGCATGGAACAGCCTTCAAGAGGAGGTCGTGGAGTCAAAAACAGTAGGGGAATTCAAGAATGCATTGGACAGACATAAGGCAATTATTTATTTATTTTTTTTGTAACTCTTTGTTCTGCCACACACTCTGGGCATCCTTCCGAGGTGTAGTCTTGACTGCTACTCTACTCCCTTGCCTGAACACCCCCCCCCTTACAATACCGAAGGAACTCCCACCACCCAGGCAGACCCAGCCCCCAGGATCACCCCCCCGGGGCGGGCCCGTCCTTTCCTGATGGCCTTTCTGTAATTAGAGAGATCCTACCTTGGGTGGTGTGGGAGCCTGGAGTCCTCCGGTTGCGGGGCCGGCAGCTGGGATGTGGGTGGCATCCCTTGTACTCCCATCATCTCCATGGAGGATGGCGGTGATTTTCTGGTGTGTATTTCTGTTTCTCCTGTGGAGCCCGGCCAGCAAAGTGACACAGTGCCATGACTCCACCCCCCCAGGCATCTGCCACGCCCCCTACATATGGCGGCCACTGCCAGAGGTCGCCCAATGAGCAGGCACATCCCTGAACCCACCTGAGAAAGAGAGAGCAGTCCTCGGACGCTTGATCTCTTCCTTCCCCTGATGATCCCCCGCCACCCAAGCTCGCTTCCGAACCCGGGTTGCCGACATGATGCGAGGTGTAGTGTCCAGCGCCTCAACCCTCAGTGCCACCAGGCCGGCCTGACAAAAGGCAATTCTAGTGGGGGTTAGGAGGAAGCAGGCTGTTGGTTAACCAGGATCTGCAGCTTATCCATTAGGTAGGGAAATGGGCAGACTATGAGGGCCAAGCTGTCCTTATCTGCCATCAAGTTCTATGTTTCTATGTTAAGAGAAAGCTGAAAGCACAGGCAATGACAGGCACTCAGACTCAAAGTGGAAGGTGGTGTCCCTGAACGCATGCAGTCTCAGAAACAAGATGGATGACTTGCAACTACTTGTTACAGAAGGTAGAGTGGACACTGCGACAATAACCGAGACTTGGGCCACACCTAACCAAACTGGGACCTCTCAAGTCCGGGATACAAACTTTACAGGAGGGACAGCGCATTAGGCAAAGAAGGAAGGGTAGCCGTATTCATTAGGGACCGTATAACAAGTACAAGGAAGGAGGTAGAAGAGGGGAGGGCAGAAGAAATGTGGGTTTAATTACAGACCAGTAGGGTCAGGAAGGTGAGGTTGGGAGTGGTGTACAGACCACCCAATCAGGATGAAGAATTGGGCACGGACCTGTGTTCTCAAATTCTGAAAGCCACAGAGAGGGGTGTAGTGGTAATAGTGGGGGACTTCAACCTGCCCAGGGTGGACTGGAGTGTACCGACTACGACATGTGCCATGAGTCAGAAAATTCTAGAAGCGATTCAGAATGGATTCCTGACTCAGGGTGTCACTGAACCAACCCGGGAAGAGGCAATGCTTAACCTGGTGCTCACAAACAGGATATAACAGGAAGTCACTGGGTGGAAGTGACCATTGGTCGGTGTGGTTCAGGCTGGACATTGGCAGGGAAAGTGTCCCCACTAGGACCAAAATCCTGGACTTTAGGGGGGCAGACTTTGTGAGAATGGGGGAAGTATTAAAAGGCATCTGGCAAAAATTACAGTAACTATGGAGGTGGACCAAAGTGGACTGTTACTAAGGAGGACCTAAAGGATGCAATGGAGGAGTGTTCTGGGAACCAGAGGAAGAACTCAAAGGTCAAAACACCCAGCTGGGACAGCTCTGAGGTGGTCCAGGATGTAAGGAATAAGGGGCTGGCCTATAGGGAATATAAGAAGACCAAGCAAGGAGGACTGGGAAAAATACCCAGGGCTGGCAAAGGAGGCAGGAGGGTGGTCCGGAGAGCCAAGGTGTAGAAGGAAATGAAAATTACATACCACCGTAATTATGATCTTTCTGTGCATCTTCACCATTCATCACCTTTGGGTATATGGCTGGAGGTCATGACCCCGCGGGAGCTTTTTTTTTTTTTTTGGATGGGCGGAGTCAACGCACCATCGGCGCTGCCCTCAAGGCCGACGCACTGTGTAGCGCTCATGGGTTGGCCATTAGGTGCTGTTGACTCTGCCCTCCCGCCAGTTCTGAGTCGCGGAGAGGTTAGAAGAAGGGTTGGGAGGGTGGGACAAGAAGTCCAAGGACAGACAAAGGAAAGATATAAAAACTGAAAGGAGAAATAACAACTGAGAGGACAGAATAAGAAAGAAGACGAAAACTAAGGGGATTGGGTAGGGGCCCCAATCTCTGGAAGCAGAAAGAATGAGGAAGGGAGGGTTAGAGATTCTTAGACATTAAGAAAGACTGAAGCGGGGGACCAAGACCATACTCTGGACCTTGACTTGTCTCCAGATTGTATAGGAACTGCAAGGAGTAGCCAGAGGAGTACTGCCAAAATTCAAGGCACAGAATCGCTGACAAAAACTCCGTTAAGCAGAGTTGGCTATTCTGGAAAGAGACAGGCTACAGGGAATTCTCCCCCGTCTCGAGGGAAAAGAGTTGTTGGTGTAATAAAAGTATTTTCCTGAAATGGATAGGGATATGCCAGAATGACAAAGGAACTGAGGAAGACTGGAGAAAGCAAGAGGAGGAGAGGACAGAGGGCAACTGCCTACTCCCACCCCACAGAGGTAGAGCCTTAGAGCACTGAAGGAGTGCCTTCCCTCCTGACCACTCTCCCCAGAAAAATCATCCCCCTATGTGCCCCTGTTTACCCCACCCCTGGCTAAGGAAAGGAGAAGGGGCAAGGATGGGCACAGAGAGGGAGGGAGGGGGACCCAGAGACTGAAGCCCCAGGGGAATGGTGGGCGGGATTGTGATGAATGGTGAAGATACACAGAAAGATCATAATTACGGTAGGTACGTAATTTTCTTATCTTATCTGTGTCAGTCTTCACCATTCATCCTACTGGAAAGTGCCAAGCCCCCGGAGAATTACCAACCCTAAGGGACAGAGTCCCTTAGCTCTCAGTGGGTGACACACTAAGAGGGAGAATCTTCAGGGCCTGGAGGGGCCAGAGTGTTGGGAGAGTGAGACGGGAACCCCCTGGAGGGGGTCGGAAGTTGCCCCGACAGGCGCCGCCTCACTCCACGGAGAAAGATAGGTTCTCTGGTGGTGAGTTAATCACCCTCGCCCGGCCAAGGGGTGACAACCCGGAAAACGCCACGCCATGCCTGTCCGCTAGTGCAGATCGCTGTCCCTATGACCCTAGTAGCTACCTCATTGGCGTCATACGATGCCATTGCTTGGTGCCTTGGTAGCTCCAGGCCATGTGCAGAGAATGCAATGGCTTGTCTGGTTTGCTTCGTGTCAGGCATGGAGGCTAGCAGCTGACCCAGCCTGGACCACAAGAACCTGTCATAGGTTGCACAGTGGGCCTGATGTGCTGCAATAGAAAGCAGCAACCGTGCCGTGCAGAAGGTCCTCCTCCCTCAGAAGTCAAAATCCGAGGAATCTTGATCTGGGGGCCAGTCATGGTGCAGGGCGCAAAGCCCATCAGGAGTATCCAGTTGCGTCAATCCTGACTGAGGATGAGGCATGGAAGCCGGAGACTCGGGGCACAATATCGCTGGAAGAGATCGATAGGGGCAGGAACTCCAGAAAACTGTCTCTGCCAGGAACGCAATGACGCCTCCCGAAAGGGAGCAGGCCAGGGTAGCACCACAAGGGTGTCCTCACTCAAATCACCTAAAAAGGTGTGTGCAGAGTGCTCTGGATTGTGTAGAGTGGGAGGGGTAATGTGCAGGTCCTCCAACATCTTCACGAGAAATCACTGATACTCGGCGAGATCAGCAGCTGGAGAGATGTGGACAGACAGCTCCTTTCCCCCAGAAGAGGGGGATGAAGAGTCGGAGGACCTCAAAGGTTCAGAAGCTGTCTGCTCAGGGGGAGGTTGTAAAACCTGTCTGTCCATTGCCCTAACGTAAGAGGGAAACTGAGCAGTCTGAGCCCTGAACTGCTCCCAGGAGAGAGGCCCGCTAGGACCGCGAATGCCTGGGAGCACAGGAGAAGGTGGCAGAGGGATGGGGGCAGAACCGACAATGGGAATCGGTTGACCTCCACCTGGGCTAGGGAGAGCACCGGGAGCCCTAGGGGAAGAAGGCACTCTGGAAGACTCCACAGCTGACAGCTGAGCAACCAAACTGGTACTGCCTAGGCTACGCCCTGAAGAATCCCCCCTTGTGAGGTGACCGGGGCCGTGTAGGTCCAGAAGGATGGTCCCCTACCTCCAAAGAACGGGGCCCTCTCAAGGAAACCGAGGGGGAAGAGTGGAGATCTGCGCTACAGCTTCTCCCAGAACCTGGGTGGGTTCCAGAAAAAGGTCGACGCACAGACCCCATGCCCCTGGACCCCTCGGAATCTGAGAGCACTCTCCTCCTCAAGAGAGCCAGCCTAGGCAACTGACAGCCCTGGTCGGCCCCCAAAGGAGCTATCCAGGGAACAGCACCCTTCCCTCCCATGGGTGATCTGATCGGCCCCAAAGTTGGGTGATCTAGGCACACCACATGAGGGGGTACCACCGCTGAGGGGTCAGAGAACCCTCTGCGGCCAGGCTGCAGTGCAATGGTGGCCTGCACCACTGCCTGCTGGTCAGAACCCCTAACCCCGGCCCAGGCAGTCACTGTCCATTCCTCAGAAGAGGGCTGACTCCGGCCTGTCGAGGACACTACAAGGGTGCCCACGCCACAGTGCAACTCCTCCTCTGAAGAGGTGGAGACTGAAGCCCTGTGCCAAACAGTTGGTGGGCGCCTGCTGCCATCCCAACCAAATAGGGTACCAGAAGCAGAGACTGCACCAGAGTCGGTACCAGCGTACTCCGCAGCACTGCGAACGGTGGCAGAAGAGGACATGGCTCCAACAAGGGCAGCAGTCTCAGAGCTAGAACCTGACATGGCACTGTTCTGCCCCACAGTGCCGTGAGTGGTGCCGAGGACAGAGACAACGCCAAAGATGGTTCTGACAGCACTCTCGGCGCTGCGAATAGTGCCCAGGCCAGATACCTGCACGGCGCCACGAGCGGCGACGATGGCTCTGACAGCGCTCTCAGCGCAGAGATCTGAAACCCCCATGGCACCGTGTCCATGCCCAGAACCGCGAACGGCTCCAGAGCTGGACATGGTGCCGTGCTCAACCTCGGCGCCGTGAGAAAAAGTCAGAGACGGTGCGGTAGAACCTCCCACGGTGCCACTAGCACCATCGGCTCCGCAAACAGTGCCAATAGCAGCCACAGCGCTGAGTGACGGACCAGCGCCGACAACAGTACCATCAGGGCCCACGGCACCGCGAACAGTGCCGAAAGATGGTGTCGAAGACAGCGCCAACCTGAGCCTTCCGAGCCGTGGGTCTGACACCGGGGGAGCCTTCGTCCCCAAAGGGGCGATACGCGGTACCTCCCCGCCTGTCCCCTGGAGGGAATAGACTGGGCCTCCTGCACCACAGGAGGAGCCTCAGCCACAGCTAGGTTACGAGAGGTCGAGATCTCTCCTCGGTCCATACAGAACTGGGAGGGGACCGGGGAGGCCGACAGAGCAGCGGCTTGGCCCGGCAGTGCATGACCTCGAGAAGTCGGAGCTAGCCCATTTTCCACGGCGCTGTTTGATGACCCGGCGATCCATGGAGAAGCAGGCATCACATGAATCCATATCGTGAAGCGGGCCAAGACACACGAGGCAACGGTCGTGCTGGTCGGTGACGGAGAACTTACGGCCACAAGGGCACCATCACATGGGGGGCCGTCCCGTCTTCGAAGATTTCTTGCCCTCTGACCGAGGCATGACCTACAAAAAGAAACACCAAAACAAGACTCGATGTAGCAAAATTAAACAAATAAAGGAACAATTTTACCAGGCGACGTCGAGTAAGCTATCACAACCGGCAGGAGAATGGGGCCGACAAACTACGGCTCGGAGTCGACAGATTCGAAAACAGAGAAACGAAACTGCATAGCAGCAGGCCTCAAAGTTGCTCTTAGAAGCTTCCCACGAGGTGACCTCGACGGCGGGAGACAAAGAACTGGCAGGAGGGCAGAGTCGACAGCACCTAACGGCCAACCCGCGAGTGCTATGCTGTGCGTTGACTCCGCCCATCAAAAAAAAAAAAAAAAGCTACCGCGGGGTCATGACCTCTCGCCATATACCCAAAGGTGATGAATGGTGAAGACTGACACAGATAAGATCTGCAATTAGCAGAGGGGATTAAGAAGGGGGAGAAGGCATTCTTCCACTACACAAGTGTGAAAAGAGACAAGAAAGATGGGACAGTTAGACTAAGACAAAGAGATGGGTGGGTGGATTAAAACAGAGAGAAGGCGGTTCTAATGAATGAACACTTTTGCTCTGTCTTCACCAAGGAGAAAGATGGACTGGTGCCGACAGGGGGAAAAGGGGACCTGATGGGAAGAGGAGGACAGATGGAGCAATAGAAGAGGAAAGAGTGAAGAAAGGGTTGCTAGCATTGAGGAAAGACAAATCACCAGGCCCAGATGAAGTGCACCCTAGGGTGCTGAGGAAACTAGTGCGGGAGCTTGTGGAGGCACTGGCGGACCTATTAAGTTGTTCACTGGAGTCGAGCGTGGTACCACAGGACTGGAGAATGGTACATGTGGTGCCCCTCCACAAGAGCAGTCCCAGGGATGACCTTGGGAACTACAGACCAGTCAGTTTCACTTTGATGATGTGCAAACTAATGAAGACCATACTGAAGGAATGACTGATAGAGCATCTAGAGGAACATGCTCTCCAGAATGTAGGGCAGCATGGATTTATGGGAGGAAGATCTTGCCAAACAAATCTGATTGACGTCTCTGACTGGGTAACTAGCACAGAGGACAAGCAGTGGACATCCTCTACCTGGATTTCAGAAAAGCCTTAGACTCTGTACTCCACAGAAGGCTGATCAGGAAGTTGGTGGGCAACGGAGTCAGGGAGATGACTGTTAGGTGGGTGGAGAACTGGCTAGAGAATAGGACCCAAAAAGTGATGGTGGGAAGAGAGTTGTCTAGTACCATGGTGGTCACAAGTGGCATCCCACAGGGCTCAGAGTTGGGGCCAGTGCTATTCAACGTTTTCATTAATGATATTGGGAACGGAATCAAGGGCAGAATGTGTCTATTTACGGATGACATTAAGCTCTGTGGGAGGGTGGACTCAGCAGATGTGGGAGGGTGGACTCAGCAGATGACTATCTCCCCACTTTCCCATTAGCAGCTTATACGTTGTAACCACCAGAGGGAGGACCCTTTGCTCTACTCACTTATCCCTCCTATGTTCCCCATCTTCTCTACTCCCAGATACTCCTGCCCTTCCAGCCACACCACCGCCCTACATCCTGCTCTGTATCCCCTGCTCTGCCTCCATCTCCCAGCCACCCACTAGGATTTGAACCCTGTACCTCTGACTCCAGAGGCAGCGACACTACCCCCACACCATAGCAGCAGCCACGCTCAGCAAGGTATTTCTACCCCCTTTATACACCGGGCATCTCTCAACCATGGGTGTACAAACCCTCATCCTTAATCTTCTCACAGTCATCCTGCTCACTCACCTCCCACACTACAGAGTCCTACATACTCCCACCCTTTCCCCTCCCCCATTCCCTCCCCAACTTCCCCTCAGACACTGGACCATCATACCACTCCATCGCACCCTCCACCAACCCCCACTCCCACCCCCAAACCATTGGTTCAACTGGGTACACCCCATCCTGGCCAACATGCCCTTAGCTCCCTACCCGCCCCTGCACTCCCACCACCAGATCCGTATACCAACTCCTATAGCAGCACCTATCATTGCAGCCCACTGCTCAGACTAATCACCCTACTTCTGCTCTCTGGGAACATTCACCCCAACCCTAGTCCTGGGCCATCCACCTGCCCCCGCAGGATGTGGCCTATGCATCGCCTCATCGAACATCTGCAGTCTCCCAAGGAAGACTGCTGCACTCCAGTACTGGATCGTACAACACAGGCCCGACATCATCACCGTAGTGGAGACCTGGCTCACTGCATCAACCCCTGACTCAGCTGTCTCCCTCCCTGGTTTCACTATCATCAGGGAAGAAAAAATTACTTACCATAGTAATCTTCTTTCTTCCCAGTGATGCTCAGACATTCATAACTTTGTGCAGTCAGCCTGGTGGGTTGGACTGCCCGAAGAGATGAAACACATGCAAATGATGGAATTCTTTGCATGTGAGCATCTTTCAAATACTGCCTCTACCAACTGTAGTGTTCTAAGCACTTCAGATTTGTAAGAAGCCTGGAAGTCAGGCAACATGGGAAAAACCGACAACTAATCAATTATAACATTTTTTTAGGATTAGCCTAATAAAACAACTTACTTCAAAAAACCTCCAAGGGAGGGACTATATCTATATATAATAATGGTGTTCACCATACAGTGAGAAAAACTATTAAGAGAGACAGAAAACTCTGTTAAAATCTGTCTAGCATAGAGAAGTGTACCCAGAAGAGTATGGCTATGTGGCACTAGCATGCAGAATGCAGAGGCTGAAGTTCTGGAAGGGGAGGATGGGAGGGAGTTATGAATGTCTGAGCATCACTGGGAAGAAAGAAGATTACTATGGTAAGTAATTTTTTCTTCTAACCCCAGTAATGTTCAGACCATTCATAACTTTGTGCAGACTACCCAGCAGTACCCCCTGGTGGTGGGCACAGAACTTATTTTGGAAACAGACTTTGCAGGACTGCTGTGCCAAACTTGGCATCACTTCCGGACAAAATATCTAAATGATAATGCTTTGTAAAGGTGTGTACTGATTTCCAAGGAGCTGCTTTACAAATGTCCAATAATGGCACTTCCCTAGCAGCTGCAAGAGTGGCAGCTGTTCCTCTTGTTGAATGAGCCCTCAGCCCAGCTGGGAACTCTCTACCCACTTTAGTGTAGCAGAATTGAATACACTGGACAATCCACGGAGAAATGGATCTTTTTGAGGGTGGTTTGCCCATTCCAACATCCCCATATGTAAGGAAAAGTTGTTTCTTGTCTTGCCTATGGCCTTTAGTAGCTGTCATGAAGCAGCTGAGAGCTCTTTTCACATCCAGACTGTGAAGCCTTCTTTCACCAGAGCTTGTATAGTCTGTGAAGAGGACAGGCAAAGTGATTGATTGGTTCAGATGGAAATCTGAAACCACTATGGGAAGGAATTGTCTGTTTGTTCTGAGGACTACCTTATCCCTGTGGAAGGAAATGTAGTCCTGCTCAATACAGACAGCCTGAAGCTCACTGATTCTTCTCGCTGAGGTAATTGCTACCAGGAAAACTGTTTTCCAGGTAACATACTTTAAATGGGCTGTAGCCATGGACTCAAAAGGAGCCCGCATCAATCTGGCTATACATACATTAAGATCCCAAGTGGGCACTGGTGCCCTGTGAGGAGGGTGCAAATGCATCAGGCCTTTGAAAAATCTTTTGAAAATGGGATCTGATGCTACAGACACCTTTGTCCTAGCAGAAAGGTATGCAGATACTGCTGCATGGTGAACTTTTAAAGAACTGGGTTGTAGACCTTGTGAATGTAAATGAGTCAGATAACCCAACACCACTGAGACCCCTGCATCATTTGGGGTGAAGTTTCTACCAGAACACCACAAAGAGAATCTTTTCCACTTAGCAGAATAAGTTTTCTTAGTGGAAGGCTTCCTATAACCTTTCAAGATGTTTAATACAGCTTCAGAAAGGTTCAAGCCTGCATACTCTAATTCCTCAACAGCCATGCCTTGAGATGGAGGGACTTGAGAATTGGGAACAGCAATGTTCCCTGATTGGAGGTTAGAAGAGTGTGCCTGAGAGGCGAGCTTATTGGCTTGCTCACTGCCATGGAGAGCAGAAGAGAGTACCATGGCTGCCTGGGCCAATCTGGAGCTATCAATATCAGAGAAGCTGAGAGGGATCTGAGCTTCGGCAGTACCCTGAAAACTAGAGGAAAAGGGGGAAAGGCATAGAGAAACTTGCCTGACCAATCCAGTACCAGGGCGTCCAGAGGGATTGTGCCTTGGGCTGGTGGCCTGCAACAATACTGAGGCAGCTGGTGGTTTTGGTGGGATGCGAACAAGTCTATCTCTGGAACGCCCCACCTGCTGAAAATTACCTGCACCACCTGCTTATTCAGTGTCCATTCATGATGGCACTGATTGATCCGACTCAGTGTGTCTGCCAAGATATTGTCCTTTCCTGGTAGATGGATGGCTTGCAGGGACACCTTTAGAGAATATGCCAGAGTCCAAATTCTCATGGCTTCTGTGTATAGGTGACCTGATCTGGTGCCACCCTGCTTGTTTATGTAATACATAGTGGTGGTATTGTCCGTTCTGACTTGTACTACTTTGCCCATTACCAGTGTAGAGAAACTTTAGTGCTAGCATGACTGCTCTGAGTTCCAGCAAATTTATATGCTGGAGGACTCTGCCCCGACCAGGCACCTGAGTTGTGTGCTCCTCTAGATGGGCACCCCAGCCCAGAAGGAAGCATCTGTGTGAGGACCTGAAGGATCCTCCTTCTGGAAGGGGACTCCCTGCCTTAGGTTGGATTCCTTTTTCCACCACAAGAGGGCCTGTAACAGAGGCCTTGTCACTGGAATGAGTTTTGAAAAGGGATCCTTTTTCTGACTCCAATGGCACCTGAGGCGAAACTGGATGTCTCTCATGTGAAACCTGGAACCCTGTACTGTGCCTGTGGATGCAGCCATATGACCCAAGAGCTGCAGGAATTGCCTGGCTGTTTTTTGACCGTGCAACTTGAAGGAATTTGCTATGGCCTGAAGACTTTGCACCCTGTCTAGTGGTAAAAAGGCCCTGGCCTGTAGGGTCCTGATCTCTGCCCCTATGAACTGTAAAGTCTGTGTAGGGGTGAAGACAGATTTTTTCTGGTTTACTATGAAACCCAAGGACTCTAAAAGATCCTGTGTGAGCTTTAGAGAGGTTGTGACCTGTTCTGGTGATTTGCCCACTACCAGCCAGTCGTCCAGGTATGGGAAGACAGTCACTCCCCGTCTTTGAAGAAATGCCACCACAGCTGCTAGGCATTTTATAAACACCCTTGGTGCCGAGGAAAGGCCGAAGCGCAGGGTTGCAAACTGATAATGACCTGATGGGAGTCTGAATCTGAGATATTTCCTGTAAGATTCTTTTATGGGGATGTGGAAATAAGCGTCCTGTAAGTCCAGAGATGCCAGCCAATCCCCTTTTTGGATTGTTGGCAGAATCCGAGCCAAAGTGACCATTCTGAACTTTGGCTTTTTCAGGTGCATGTTTAAAGCTCCGAGATCCAAAATTGGCCGCCACTCCCCATTTTTCTTTGTTCTTAGGAAGTATCTGGAGTAAAAACCTCTTCCTCTCAGGGTTGCAGGGACTAGTTCCACTGCTTTGAGCTGAAGCAGCTTCTGAACCTCTGCCTCTAGCAACGAGATTACATAGAAACATAGAACATAGAAGTTGATGGCAGATAAGGACCGCAAGGCCCATCCAGTCTGCCCATTTCTTTTTCTACCTTATAAATGTGCCATCGCCTTTGCTATGTCAGTGACCTATCTATTCATAGTCATTTGTATTGCTCCCTTATGCCTATCCCATGCCTGTTTGAAGCCCTGCACTGTATTCATAGCCACTACTTCTTGTGGTAAGCCATTCCATGCATCTACCACCCTTTCTGTGAAAAAGAATTTCTCACATTCCCCTTAATCGGCCTCCCTCTAATCTCATGCTGTGTCCTCTTGTCCTGCTATTTTCTTATATTTAAACATGTTGACTCTTTCACCTTGTTTATGCCCTTAAGGTGTTTAAATGTCTCGATCATATCACCTCTCTCCTCCTTTGCTCAAGGGTATACATATTGAGCTCCGTTAATCTGTCCTCATATGTCTTCTGATGCAGTCCTGACCATTTTGGTTGCCCTTCTCTGGACTGCCTCAATTTGGTTAATGTCCTTGTGAAGGTGTGGCCTCCAATACTGCACAGTACTCCAGATGGGGCCTAACCAATGTCTTGTACAGAGGGATTATTACCTCTCACGACTTATGATACCTCACTAATACACCCTAACACCCCCAGCCTTACCTACTGCTTTAGAGGTCTGCTTGATGATTTCAGGTCATCAGTGATGATGATGCCCAAGTCTCTTTCTTCCTTTGTGACTGCTAGCAACTCCTCCCAGCCTATAAGTGGCTTCAGGTTTCTCTTCCTATGTGCATGATTTGCACTTCTTTGCATTAAATCCCAGTTGCCACTCTTCTGACCATTCTGCTAGTTTATCCAGATCTCTCTCATTCTGCCCACCCCATCTGGATCATCTACTCTGTTGCAGATCTTGGTGTCATCTGCAAACAGACAAGCCTACCTCTAGTCCATCTGCTAGGTCACTAATGAAGATGTTGAATAGGACTGGCCCCAGGACTGATCCCTGAGGTACCCCACTTGTGACTTGCATCTCTTCTGACTGTATACCATTTACCACCACTCTCTGTTTTCTGCCAGTCAACCAGTTTGCCACCCAGTTGACCAACTTCGACCCACCCGAGCCTACCTAGCTTATTTATCAATCTTCTATGTGGAACAGTGTCAAAAGCTTTGTTGAAGTCAAGGTAGGCTACATCAACTGCTCCCCTGGTCCACCACTCTGGTTACCCAGTCAAAGAAATCTATGAGATTAGTTTGACAGGACCTTCCTTTTGTAAACCCATGCTGTCTTGGATCCTGTGCCCTATGGATTCCAGGTGTTGCACTATCCTTTCCTTAAGGAGTGCTTCCATAATCTTGCCCACTACTGAGGTAAGACTGACCGGTCTGTAGTTCCCCGCCTCCTCCTGCTACCACTCTTGTGGAGTGGGATCACATGAGCCCTTCTCCAGTCTTCTGGGACCTCTCCTGTGCTCAGAGACTCACTAAACAATTCTGCTAATGGCTCTGCTAGTTCCTCCTTTAGCTCCTTAAGTACCCTGGGATGTATGCCATCAGGTCCCATGCCTTATCCACCCTGAGCTTAGCAAGCTCTTGTAGGACCCTTCTTTGTGAGTGAGTAGCCCACCTCCCTCCCCTGTGTCCATGATGCTGAGCTGTGGCCCTGCCTCACCTTCTCTTCAGTGAATAATGAGCAAAAGTATCTATTTAGGATAGATGCCTTTACAGGGTCCTCCTCCTCACATGCTCCCTTTTCTCCATTAGCTTAGCAATACCCACTCTGGACTTTCTCCTTTCACTAATGTATCTATAGAAAGTCTTGTCACCTTCTTTTACTGTTTGTGCTAGTGTTTCCTCAGTTTGGGACTTTGCCTGCCTTACTGCCTTACCTGCTTCCCTTAGGGCAGTTTGGATGCCCCCTATCTTCATCCCGCTGTGTTCCTTTATATTTTCTGAAGGCCAGCCTTTTGGCTCTGACCTTTCTGCTACTGTATTTGAGAACCAAAGTGGTTTCCTTCTTTTTGCACTTCCTTTTCTGTCTAACACAATGGGATGTTGCTTCAAGTATTGTATCCTTAATGCTTGCCCACTTTGCCTGTACCTCCTCACCTGTGTTTCTTTTGCCAGGGCTAGCTTAACTCTGTTGGCCATCTTATCAAAGTCAGCTCCTCTGAAGTCCCATATTTTTGCCTTTGAATGGGATGATTTAGACGTAGTAGCCAAATTGAACCATACCATGTGATGGTCACTGGCCCCCAGGTGACCTTTCACCTGGAGATCTGTGATCCCTCTTTGTTAGTCAGTACTAGATCTAGGATAGCCCTGTCTCTTGTGGGTTGCTGTACCAGTTGTTTGAGGCCCTCCCTGCAGGGAATCCACTATGAGTCTAGTTCTGGCAGATGTTCCTGCTGGTATTGACCAATCTGTATCTGGCATGTTGAAGTCTCCCATTATCAGAACCTCCCTTTAGCTGTCATGTTTTGTATATCTTCTAACAGTAATGTGTCTATGTCCTCCTCTGGTCTGGGGCTGTAGACAACCCCAGTTCTTATGGCTGTCCATTTCCTGTTTCCAGGGTGACCCACAGTTCTTCTGGCTCCTTATGTGTATTCTGAATTTCTGTAGCTTTGATATTTTCATTAACATACAGGGCCACTCCTCCCCCCCTTTTTGCACCTCGGTCTCTTCTGAACAATACATAGCCAGGTACTGAAGTCTCCTAAGTGTGGTTACAGGTAAACCACGTCTCACTAATTGCTACTATGTCCAGTTTAGCCTCTGACATTATTGCCTGCAGGTCTGGGATCTTATTTCCCAGGCTGTGAGCATTTGTGTACATGATTTTCCATTGTTTTGTAGATTTGTGCTAGGGGTGGGGGAGGTGGAAATCCTGGTTTTCGGGAAGAAATTTGAACTGCAGAGACAGACCTTTGCCCACTACCTCCAACACCCACTTGTCTGTGGTGATGGTTGACCAGAGGGGGAGGAAATGGGACAGTCTGCCTCCAACAGGTAGGGAGGAGGCGGCATGCATCTCAGGGGTTCTGTTTAGGCTGGGGTTGAGGTTGTGGCTGAGCCTCTCGCCTACAGCCCCTTCTACCCCTACCCCTTGAGTAGCCCTGTGGTGGGTACTGCTGGTATTGGGGCATGGCTACTGGCTGGAAAAAGGGTCTTGATAAAAAGGGACAACCCCTAGCCCCCCTTCCATAGGGCCTGGTGAAGAAGCTCTGTCTCTAGCAGAGTTACTTCTATAAGTAGCCTTATATTCATCCACCTTTTTCATATAGGCCACTGTGGACTCCCCAAAAAAGCGCATTTCCTTCTAATAGGAAATCCAGGGCCTTTGACTGGGTATCCTGAGTGAGGTTTGTGGCCCTCCTCTGAGCCACTGTATTAGCCATCCATCTGGCTGCAGTGTCATTTAGATCAGCAGCCATTTGGAACTGGTACTTGGCCACCTCTAGCCCAAACCTGGCAGTTTCCGCCAGCTCATCTGACAAGGGTGAGGTGGCCTTCATGGACATTGCCAGTACCGACTGCCACAGGGATTTCTGATACTGGCCAGCATAAGCTTGAAAAGTAGCCTGTCTCATGGCCAACGAGGCTGACAAATAGCCCTTTTTGGCCATACTGTCCAATTTTCTGGAGTCCTTGTCCGGTGGGTGTAAGGACAGAGGGACTTTAGCTTTATCACAGGCAGCTTGCTGTATTACCCCTTGATGATCAGGATATGAGAAGAGGAAGTCAGCTCCTTCCCTCTCCAGCTGGTATTTTTTATCTATTCGCTTGTCAATTGGAGGAATAGAATTTGGTGTCTGCGGGAGCTTCATAGCATCCTTCTTGAAGAATTTATATACTGGAGGAGGAGGGCCTTTGTGGGTGTTAAACCCATCATATTGAGGTACTCAATCTCCTCCTCATCTTCCACTTGTTCTGTTGCGGCAATATCCAGAGCATCTGCCATTTTCCTTACAAAAGAAAAATGGGAGGAAAAATCCTCAGACACTCTGGGAGGCGAGCCAAATTCCTGCTCAGGGGACACCTCTGGGGGATAGGTTCATCCTCATCATAAGGCTCATCATCCTCTTCGAAATAGTGTTGCACCGGAGCAGGAGGCAACACAGTAGCAGCAACCTGTGGGCCCTGGGAAGGGGCAGGAGGCTGAGAGATGATGCTCTGCAGAGCCTGAATAATTTTAAATGCCTGAGCTATGTCCTGAGCTGAAGGCATTACAGGCTGCAGCGCAGAAGTCCCTGTTTTAGCAGGAGAGGGTTCTGCATGCTTGAGCTTCTTTAATTTCTTTAAGGGAACCAGAGAGTCAGCCGGTTCTTTCCCTCTTTTTCCCTTTTTCGCCCGTATCGGGGCAGGGGTAGAAGCACTCGTTAATTCAACCACAACAGACTGGGGTGTCAGCTGGTCAGAGCCTGAGGGACCCCTAGGAAACTTTTTATTAAGCCTTTCAAGGCGCTTTTCAACAGTTTTTTCTGGGAATGTTTTACATATCTCACATTTCTGGTCCAAATGTTCAAAACCCAGACAAGCTACACATAAGGTGTGCTTGTCTGCCTTGGCAAACACATTTCCACACTTTAAACAGTTTTTAAAACCAGGCTCCCCGGTTCTCTTCTTAGGTTTCTCAGTCATGGTGAAAGATAAAGTGAAAAACCTCAACCGCTAAATGCCAAATGCTAATGCGGTCATTTAAACAGCTGAAAAAGGGTTTTCCTTTTTTGCTGTCAGTTCTGGAACTGATGGAACAGAGAGAGGAGATGAAATATGAACCGGTTCAGCGGTTCTGTAACCGATAAAATGCGGTTACAAGAAAAGTTTTAAAGACCAAAATTTAGCGATAATGAACAGGTTCTTTAGTTAGAGAACCGAAATAGAGTTAAAACTAACTCGAAACCCTCACGGTTATGCCGAACCGCGAGGAACCGAGAAAACAACAATTTAAACAATAATAAACTAAATGTAAACTAACAATTAATAGAGGCAGTAAAAGAAACTAAATATACTTATGGTTTTTGATTTTTTCTTTCTTCTTCACGCGAAAGAGGGCGATAGAGACTCCGAGCGACCAGACTTTCAGGCGGAGAGAAAAATATGAAGGGCTTAGAACACTACAGTTGGTAGAGGCAGTATTTGAAAGATGCTCACGTGCAAAGAATTCCATCATTTGCATGTGTTCCATCTCTCCAGGCAGTCCAACCCACCAGGCTGACTGCACAAAGTTATGAATGGTCTGAGCATTACTGGGGTTAGAAGATAGAGTTGGCAAGCGTGAAGGCGGATGTGCAATCTACCTCCGTGACTCTCTCCTTAGCCACACTCTCCCAGCCCCCAAGCTCAGCCGTGGTGCCCAAGCCATCTCTGTAAAAATCTCCCCTGACCCGGGCAGAGGCCCTCTCTATCTCACTACACATACATACCCCACGGGACCAGGGGCCAGCAGCTCACTCCCTTACTATCTATCCACCCTGCCTCACAAAGCAGAGCAGACTGTCCTAGGTGACCTCAATGTCAACTGGTTTGGCTCCACTACTACACACATAAAGGACTCATTCTCTGCCCTTAACTCAATTGGTCACAGTCCCTACCAGATTTAACCAGTCGAGTGGCACCAGCTCCCTCCTTGACTTACTTTTTTCCAACCGCCCCCACAAAATCAAAAACATTAATGTCCTAGCCAACTCTCTTAGCGACCACTCCCCTATCCTCTGCCTCTGGTCCCCACCCACACAAAAACACATGCCCCAAGCCAACCCCTGCCGTCGGTTTCGCCCAGGGGGCGTCAATAAACTGAAACAGCACCTAGCCCAACAAGACTGGTCCCCAATCTTACTCACAGCCGACAGACACTGCACTAGCCTACCTCACTCGTACCTTCTCCAAGGCCTGTGACCTCTTTGCCCCCTTTACCAGCACTCCCCACAAAAGACAAAATGCCCCATGGATCTCCGCCTCCCTAATTCAACAACTGAGTCAGCGAGACAATCTATGGCACATCGCGGTCGAATCAGGTAGACCAGCGGACAGGCAGGCCTATAATACCGCCCGTAATCAATGCACCTGGGCCATATGGCAAGCAAAGGCCAAACACTACCAAACTACCCTGGCCTCCTCCTGGGGCTCTGCATGTGCTTTCTGAGACAATATTAAGGAGTTCAATGGGAAAACCCACTCCTCCCCTCCATCCTAGATTTCTGTAAACGGCACTATCACCACTGACCCCCTACATATTGCTGACTGTCTCAACATAGCTTTCTCTGACCTCAGCCCAATCCTTCCTGCCCACTTCTTCAATCCTATCACTGCCACAACCCTCCCACCCTAAATCGCCCCCCCATTCTTCCTCCACACCATATTCCCCCATGAAGCCAAACCACTCCTGCAAAAAGCCCTCTCCAGCCACAACCACAGTAGTGACCCCATTGACACTCGGATTCTCCGGCTAACTCTAGATGTTATGCTTGCCCCCCTCACTGACCTGTTAAACCAATCTCTTTGCCTTGGTCAATTCCCAAGCGCATGGAAATCAGCTGAAATCACCTCAATCCACAAGAATGGAGATCATACATCTCCTAATACCTAGAGGTCAATCTCCATCCTCCCCCCACTCTCCAAAGCCCTGGAAAAGATAGTCTCCACCCAACTCATGGAATACCTTACCAAATTTAACATTCTGTGTCCAGAGCAGCACGGCTTCCGCCCTGGACACAGCACAACATCGGCCCTGCTAGAGTTCTCACAGCACATACACTCTGTACTTGACTCTGACGACGTTGCCGGGGCAGTGTTCACTGACCTATCTAAGGCCTTTGACACTGTGTGTCACCCACTCCTGCTCGACTCCCTCCACCAACTGGGTTTCTCATCCAGCCCCCTTGCCTGGTTCTCCAGTTACCTCCATGGCAGATCCCAACGGGTCAAATTAAATGGCACCCTATCTACTGTGCTACCTGTCCACTCCGGTGTCCCCCAGGGAGCCATCCCGGATCCTACTCTGTTCAGTCTCTTTCTTAACACCTTCCCCAGCTCCTGCTCAGGTAAAATGCTCTTATACACCGATGACTCGGTTCTTGTCGCCTCCCACCCTGAGCCCATCATCCTTCAGGACTCCCTGCAGCTCGTCTTCAGCCAAGCTGAAAAATGGTTCCTCGACCACCGTCTCTGATCCTGAACCTCAAAAAAACAAAATCTATGCTCTTTGCCCACCACCAGAGTAACGTCAGAAATGCCCCCCTCCTCATCCTCCCTAACACCCAACACCCAATTGAACAGGTAACTACATACAAATACCTGGGTATCACCTTTGACGCAGCACTCACTTTCCACTCCCACCTAAAAACCCTGTCCACTGCGGTAAACACCCGGATTGGACTCCTCTACCATCACAGAGACTGTCTCCCTCAGAATGTCCTCCAGCTGGCTATCACCTCCTCCATCTTGTCCTTAGTTGACTACGGGCTTCCTATCTATGCCGCGGCTGATTCCACTGCCCTCACCAAAATTCAGACCTCTATAAACAAGGCCTGCAAGCTCCTGACTGGTGACCCTAGCAGAACACACACATGCCAGCTCTACTCCTCCTCTAACCTGCTCTCCTTCGATGAGCGCTCTCCTTCGATGAGCTACCACACCTGTATTTTGGCAAAAATATCTCTACTTGGGCTCTCCCCTCCTAGGGTTACAACGTCCCTAAAACTGGCCTCCCACTTGGTCGCCACCCAAAGCGCAGCCAAGGCCACCTTCCAGGTCCCAAGAACCAGGACCTCTCTCGTCCAAAGGTCTTTCCACTACAGAACCCCCTCCTGGTTCAACTCCCTCCCCCCACATATCACAAGTATTCCAAAAATCAGCCTTTTCAAAATCGCCCTCTGAAACCACCTCATTGACACACGGAGCTGTAAGTGCTCCTGACTGCAGATTAGCCTGAGCTTTCCTGGCTCTGTGCAATCTGACAATGTCTATTGGACTGCCTCCTCCCCCTCCCAGCAACCCTAGGTCCTTCACCCCCACCCCACCCCAATTAGTCTTGCTCCCTGACACGCTAGTGCTTATCTTGTTATTTGTATCTATTTGTTTAAATGCTACATCAAACTGTAACTATTTCTAAGCATCTGTACTACTAAGTATTATTGGAATTGCTCTGTGTACTCTTTCACTGTATCTCACCTGTATTGTTTTCCAATGTTGTACCACACTGTCTACTGTTGTCTACCCTCCCCTGTGACGAGGTGCCTTTGTAAACGAGTCTCTGACTCAAAGGTTGTAAATCCGATTCTTGAAAAATAAATAAATAAACGATACAGGACCTTAAAGAGGACCTAAGAAGACTTGAAAAGTGGTCCAGGATCTGGCAACTGGATTTCTATGCCAAAAAGTACAAAGTTATGCACACTGGAGCCAAAAAAATCCAGGACAGAGTACTACCTGGGAGGGGTCTGGGTATCTCCCATGGAGGAGGAGGAGAAAGATCTGAGAGTGATGATATCTAGTGACCTGAAGCACTACATGCAGTGCAAGAAGGCAGTGGCAAGGTCAAACAGGATGTTGGGGTACACAGCAAGGGGGATCAACAGTAGGAGACAGGCGGTGGTACAGCCTTTGCACAGGTCACTGGTGAGGCCACATCTGAAATATGCAATGCAGTTCTGCTGCCCTCACATTAAAAAGGATATCAATCTGATGGAGACAGTCCAGAAGAGGGCCACGAAGATGACTGCAGGGCAACAAGGTAAAACATATGAGAAGAGACAGAATGCCCTGAAACATGTACTCACTGGAGGACAGGAGGGAGAGGTGAGACAAGACTGAGACTTTCAAGTAACTGAAAGGGATCAACAGGATGAGCAAGGATGGTCTCTCTAGGCAAAGCAGCAGCAAAACTACAAGCAGGCACAGCCTTAAGTTGAGGGGGGCCTTTAGGAGGGAGGTTAGGAGACATTTCTTTAGAGAAAGGGTGGTGACTAAGTGGAATGCGCTGCCAGAAGAGGTGATCTCAATGAGGACAGTGGGTGGCTTCAAGAGGAGATGGGATAGATACAGGGTAGGATAATGGTCAAGGGAGAGGAGAAGGATGGAATGGTTGGGGGGGGGCAGCGACAACAGCCTGAGCTGTCAGTGAACACTGCACAATGAGCAGAATTGCTAGACCAGGGCCTAATTCTGCTGGCTAATTCGTATATTCTTATGTTCACTTAACTTCCTTGTGCTCCCAGGTTGCACCTGGAAACAAGCTCCAGATTAGTGTGCCTTTCTTGGTTAAACTATCCCCCCCCCCAAAAAAAAACAACAGGGTACACTGTTGCATACAACAACTATTAGGAATATACCCAGGATAAAAGGGATGTACCTGGGCAGAGGGAAGTAAACAAAAGAGTTAACAGGGCATAAATAACTCTTTGTTTTTAAATTGCTTATATGCTTTCTTCATTTTGAATTTACAAGAATATTTGTCAGGAACCCAGAGCTCCTGCCAAGGTAGATAAACTGGCTGAAAAAAAAAAAAAAAAAAAAAGATTGTCAGCAAGACTTGTTGCTTTCTTCATGGGGCGAGCTACTAACATAGCCCTGGCTTTATAGAGATGGGGTGGTGGGTGGGAGAGTGGCACTCTACAAAGAAGACTTTCAGAAGATCTTCAATTATGATAAGTACTGTAACATTTCTATCTTCCAACAATGTTTTATTTTATTTTTATTAGTTTTTTGTTGAGAAGGAAAGGAGGACGAGACACTTCTGCCTATTTTCAGCCTTGGGTGGGGGTGGAGTTTAGTGGGAGACAGATTTTATTTTTATTTATTACAGTGTCAGAATTGCAACCCTTTGAGTCAAAGACTCATTTACAAAGGCTTGTCGTCGTGCACAGAATAGGACGGGGCAGGAGAAACATACAGTGAGTGGAAAACAGACAGCAGTGCAGGAACAGTAGCATGGCAATAATATTCACAATAATAATTTGTATAATTAAATACAGATGGAGTGGGCCATATAAGCAAGAGATGGGCTGGAAACCAACTGAAACTGATTCATATTAAGCTTTTGGGAGTTTGTTTTTGTATTTTTTTGTTGGTGAATGAGGGAAATTTGGTCAGGACAGCAGGAAAACTCCCCTACTCTTGGAGGAGGGCACTGTTGGCCCATTTTCCAAGATGGAGGATCCTGGCAATATGGAGGAGGAGGATGGAGAGCTGCTGGTTGAGGGATGGCTTCTATTCCAGCCACTGTTACGCATGAGGGCAATGAAGCAAATACAGGTTTGCAGGAGAATATTGAGAAAATGAATGTTTCCACTGAGTTGCAAATGAATCAGCACAGCAGAGAGCTACAAACAGGTGATTTACCTGTAGAAATGTCTGGGGCTACGAAGGTCCAGGCTGTGGATAATTTTTTGATAGTAGAGCAACCAAAAAGAAAACCTTGCTTCTTCAGTTGATAACAGAAGATGAGAAAAGATACCAGAAAATAAAAAATACCTCTGTGAAGAAGCTGCTTCTCAGCCAATGTAAATATCCTGCGGTGCACACGCATCTCAAATGTCAGCGTTTGACAAGGGCGGCCAGAGTTCTAACAATCAGCTATAAGGAGTAAAGCCTTTGACAACTAGACAGTGTAAGTCATCAGCACATGAAGTTTAAAGTGCTGGAACTGTGGTGCCTTGGTTGCTGGCAAGAGCACTCAGGGAAGCTGAAAGGATGCAGGACAAGGCTGGGAAGTGGTGTCTGGACCCAGCCTGGGATTTTTAACTGCATTCACAACAAATTACGTCAGATGCTGAATTTACTGAAACCGAGAGAATGGGGAAGTTGTGGTCAGAAACCCTATTCAGATAATGTCATCAGACACAAGCTACTCTAGGGTAGGTGAGAGTAATATTTTGGTAGTGCTGCTCACATAGTTCCTCCGTGGATCCGATCGTAATCCATCGGATAGCGGCACTATCCGAGTGGAATCCGACCTGGGATTCGGCTGAATCCAGAGGTCGGATCCCAGGTTGGATCCCCGTGTCGGATCCAGGGATCCAATGTTGGGATCCAGGGATCTGACCCAGATCCCTGGGGTTAGATCCATGGTTGGATAGTGCTGCTATCTGACCGGATCCACTAACCTGCCAAACGGCAGGTATTTGAATCATAGAACTTGGTAGTAGAAAGGACCCCATGGTCCATCCAGTTGCCCTTTATTCCCCTTTTAAACTAACTGCCACCCTTGAGACCCCCAGGTAACCCTTTATGCTAGTCCCAAGCTCTCATGAACTGGACACTGTCTCCACCACCTCCTCCGGAGGCTTGTTCCAGGCATCCTCCACCCTCTCCATAAAGAAATGCCCCCCCCCTGCAGTCTGAGGCCATGCCCCCTAATAGTGGTGTCCTTCTTCATTTGGAATAAGCACCCCGGGCCCCCTCTGTTTATCTTCTTTACATATTTGAAAGTCTCTATCATGTCCTGTCTCTCCCTTCTGGTCTCCAGTGTGTGCAGCCCCAGCACGCTGCATCTCTGTTCATATGGTTTGCCCTTCATCCCTTGCACCATCTTGGTTGCTGTTTGCTGAACCCTTTCAATCAGGTCTATGTCCTTTCGCAAGTAAGGCCCCCAGAACTGAACTCCTTACTCTAGGTGTGGTCTTACAGGGCACCAGGACTTCTCTCCTCCTGCTGGTGATTGCCCTGCCTATACTAGCCAGCATCCCATACACCTTCCCCACCGCCCTTGTACACTGTTTCCCCACCTTAAAGGGAAACACTGGAAAAGGCACAGCTTTACCCAGGTGCTACAAAAATGCTTGATTAGTGCTTTCAGACAGTAACATTTTGTTAAATTACCTCCAATTGCTTTTTGAGTGATTTAAACAGTGGCTTTCAGCTTTCACTTTCTATTTGCTGACAGCCACAATTTCATAAGTAGCAGTGAGCTTCCTGAGCTAGGTTTATGCTAATATATCCTGCCAACCAATAACAGAGGTCAAACAGACATATTAGCATAAAGTGAGCTCAGGAAGTTCACTGCTGCTCATGAGATGGTTGCTGCCAGCAACAGAAAGTGGAAGTTGTGGGTAACTGTTTTAAATCATTAAAAAACATTGTTACTGACTGACAGCACTAACTGAGAGTTTCTGTAGTGTCTGAGGAAAGCTGTGTCTTTTCTAGTGTTTTCCTTTAAGATCGCTGGATACTATTATACCCAGATCCTTCTCCTGCTCCGTGGCCCTGATTCCCTTCCCTCTCACTCTGTCACTCTGTACCCTTTCCTCGGGTTGCTGTGTCCCAGGTGCATGACCGTACACTTCTTGATGATAAATTTTAGTTGCCATGTCTCTGACCACTCCTCTAGTGCCCTTATGTCCTGCCTCATGTTCTCCATCCCTCCCTCAGTGTCCACCCTGTTGGAGATTTGCATGCCATCCGCAAAGAGTGCCACACGTCCCTTCAGCCCATCCGTTATGTTGTGTGTGTGTGTATATGTATGTATGTATATATATGTGCGTATATATATGTATATATATATATATATATATATATATACACACACACACACACACACACACACACTGAAGAGGAGCGGTCCCAACACTGACCCCTGGGGTACCCCGCTCATCACCTGCCCCTCCCTAGAGTGCTCCCCATTCACTACCACCCTGTAGGTCCTGCCTGCTTTTTGCACCCACCTAGTTGTTTTGTCCCCCAACCCATACTTCCCATTTTGTTGACCAACCTTCTTTGGGGTACGGTGTTGAAGGCCTTGCTGAAGTCCAAGAAGGCCACGTCCACTGCCCCCACCCCTTAGTCTATTACCTTTGTCATCCAGTTGAAGAATTCCACGAGACTGGACTGGCATGATTTCCCTCTTGTGAACCCGTGCTGGTTTTTGTTCAGCAATCCATTCCCCTCAAGGTGTTGTACTACCCTTTCCCTGATAAGTGCCTCCATTACCCTCCCCACCACTGCGGTAAGGCTGAACGGACGATAGTTCTCCTACTCCCCCCCCCCCAATGTATTGGCATGACTGTGGCTCTCTTCTAATCCTCTGGCACCTTACCAGTATCCAAAGAAAGGTTGAATAGCCTCACCAGCGGAGCAGCTAATTCCTCCCTTAGCTCCCAGATCACCCTCGAGAGCAGTCCATCCGGTCCCATGGCCTTGTCCACTCTCACCCTGCTCAGTTCTTCCCTGACTCTCTCTATAGTAAAGGGACTCCTTTCCATCCCCCCTTCCTCAACTCCAGTCCCCCTTCCCCTTCCTTCGTAAAAGTTGAGCAGAAGTATATGTTCAGCTCTTCCGCTTCCCTTTAGTCGTTCTCTAGTAGTTCTTCCCCTTCCCCTCAGATCCTTGCAATCTCATGACCAGTCTTCCTCCATTCCCTCACATATCTGAAAAATGTCTCCCCTCCTCCCAACCCCCCAGCCTGGTTTGCTATCCTTTCCTCCGTGTCAGTCTTTGCCTTCCTAATTTCCTTCCTTGCTAGTCTCCTCGATTCCCTGTCTTCCTTACCCTCCTTATACACGCGTGTGTGGCCTCCCTGACCCGGTCCCTGATAGCCCCCCATAGTTCCTCCACTTCCTCTATTTTCCCCATACCATCCATCACATCTTGCTAAAGTCCACCCTCCTGAAGTCCAGCACTATTGTGCTGGTTCGGCCCAGCTCTCGCTATTACCCAGCTCCCCACGACCACCACCTCCTCCTCCTCTACATTCTCCCCATTAGTCAGGACCACGTCCAGCAGGTTGTACCCCCTCATTGGTTCTCTGACTAACTGCTGAAGGAATGCCCCACAACTCCAGAATTTCCCTGCTTCTGGTCAAAGCTGCTTCAGGGATGGGCCAGTCAACGTCTGGGAGATTTAGATCTCCCACCAGTATCATTTACCCTTTTAGAGCCACCCTCACTATGTCCTGCGACATCGTCCTGTCCTGCTCTTCACCTTTGGTGGGTGGTCTGTACACCACTCCAAGTCTCAAAGATTCCCCTGTCCTTCTGCTTAACATCGCCCATAGCAATTCAGCTTCCCCGCCACCCTCTCGCCCCTCCATCAACTTCACATCTTCCCTAATATATAAGGCCGCCTCCCCTTCCTCATCAGCCTGAAGACAGGAATCGCTGTTTCTCATGTGTGGAACTCTGTCCACCACATCTCTGTGACTGCTATTATGTCCAACCCATCGCCTGTTGTGATGGCTATTAACGCCTCCATCTTGTTTGCTAGGCTCCTAGCATTGACCACTTCCATCATTTTTCTTTCTCCTCAATTCCCACCATGGGCTTACTACAGCCTATGTCTTCAATTTTTCCCAGGTGGGACCTAGTGTCCCCCAACTTGGTCATGGAATGGCATGGCTCCACCTCCAGCCCCCCTTCCTCAGTTTAAATTATATTCCTTCTCAAAGAATTCCCCCAGCCTGTGCCTCAACATGGCCGACCCTTCCGGTGTAGCCTGTCTGGTGCAAAGAGGCTCTCGTCCTCCCAAGTTGTTCCCCGCTCCCCTATCACTATGTACCCCATCTGCCTACTCCATCTCACCAGCCAGTGGTTAAATTATTTTATCCGGTGCTTTCTCTCCGTACTGGCCCTTGGTACCAGCAATACCTCAGAGAAGGCTAGAGACTTAAATCCTAGCCCTCCGCAGAATCTTCTCAGAACCTTAAATGTCGCCTGTACCTCCATGAGACTTGCCATCCAGGTTGTTCGCACCCAGGTGGAACACCAGGTGTACATTCTTATCTTAGTCCTTTCCCCATGACGGGATTATCTCCATTGCTGTCATCCCCGTTATACATGCCACTCACACCGCACTACCTCTGCCTCCCCACAAGATCCCCTTTAAGACAGAATCTCTAATCAGTAGCACCTTAACCCCCGCTTTCCTCTGATTTAGCTGTGTCGCTGTTCTCCTTCCCTGCGGCACCGGTGTCTGAACTTTCCTCCTGTCCCTTGTCGCCTCTCTTCTCATCAGAGGTCAATCTTAACATTGTTTTACTAGCCCAAACACTAGTGCAAATTAACCAGGGCTAGCGCAGCTAACTCTCTACTTGCCCGTCTTGACTAGTGCAGATTTTCATGGCTGTTAATGAAGTTAAAAAAGTCTCTATTTTAGCATTCTCTAGTCCTCATGCTAATCTCTCTCAATGTTCCAGATGGCCAGGTATGAATAACAGCTCATGAACAGCTGCAATTATCTGGCAGTTCAAGAGAGGGATCCCACAAAAAACTCAATGTGAATCATTATCACCCCACTGTTAAGACTTTCAGCTAGTGTCCAGGGTGTGATCAAGGGTAGAGTGCTGTTAAGTCACTAGGTTCCAGTTTTCTGAATGTGTCCATGTCTAACAATTTGTCCAATATTATTAAGACCAGTGCCCCTCATTTCTCTACATTTTGAGTGTTTGTACCCAACATTTCAGTGACAAAATGCAAAGAGGTATACAGCATCGGCCCTGCACGTGGTGGGTTTTATCCCGGCCTCACCATAACTTCCCTCTCCCCTCCAAATCTCTTAACTCTGTTCTTTCCCTGGACACCACTGCAGACCAGACTCTGAAGTGACCATCGATAGAGCCATAGCTGCCATTACTGGCAAGTGTAGGGGGTCCACAGCTCTTCTAAACTGACCATGCCAGCCATCACCATCCATATAGTTCCAGCCTTATCCCATTCAGCATGTCCTTTCAGCCTAAAAACAAAGCTTTGGACCATGTATGGTACAAAAATAAACCTTGATAAAATACATAATTTGAACCCTTAAAATAGGCATTCCTGGGGTGCATAGATCATCCTATACAGAAACAGAAATAGTATAGTGTTATGCCTGTGTACTGTTTCCCCTGGGCTGATGAACGGACAATGTTAAAGAAAAATCTGTTATTGTTGGGGCAGAGCATATTAAAATCAATGCTTTTACAAAAAAAAAAATCATAGTTTTCTATTTCCCAAGCCCCTTAGGTTTGTCTAGCCCCCAAAGAAATCTCAGATATGCTCCTGGCTAACTTGAGACTGTACAAAAACTTTCAAAAGTGCAGGTCTCCAGTTGACTATAGGGTGGGGACCGAGAGCGTCATTCTCTGCCTGACTCTGTTCATTGTCTGTGGGTGGTGGTGACAGTGTGGTGAGGTGCATGATGATGTCAGCTATTGCGTGCACAGAGCTAGGACTGCTTGACTGAACATTTGCTGTTGTGATATCCTCTCTCTGTTTGGTGTCTGTGTGTTCGGGGGGGAGGACAAAAAGAGGAGGCCATGGTACAAAACAACGGGGGGAGGCTCTTTGGCTGTGATGGATGGCATTGCAGTCTCTTTTTTCTGCTGGTGAGCTGGAAGCAATGTGGGGGCAGGATAAATGTGCAATAATCAGAGTATTTCTTGGCTTTGCTTGCATTGTTTCCTGTATAAGTGATCAAAATTTACCATTATAATTAAGGGCTAGTGCAAACATCTGTGGGCGAGTGCAATTTTGAATCAACTTGCCCTGCTGGCTAGTGCAAAAAAAGGTTAAGGTTGACCCAAGCTTCTCATCCCCATGCCCTGGTCCCCTTCCCCCTCAAGCCCTGCATCCTCTCCTCCACTTCCCCAATTTTTTCCCTCTGCCCCATGTTCTCTCTCTCTCTCCGCACTCCTCTCCTTTTGCCCAACTTCAGCCTGCAAACTTCTCCACGACATGGAGATGCTAGCAGCCCCTACCAACTCCTTCTTGCTGCTCCCAGTTAATCCAGTGTCACCCTGCTCCTCCATCTGCCCGTTCGGTGCCCCTGGTTCAACTCCCCCTCGTCCAGGTTACTGTTCTTCTCCACTTCTGCTGCTTACTGGTCTCTTTTAGCCTGAGAACTTCCTTCCTTCCTTGCCATCCCATCCTCTTTCCTATCCTTGCTCTCCTGACCCTCAGCTTCCCTTCCCATACTTTCTTTGGACCCCCTACTTGTCCTACTGTGCCCCCCTCCATTCTCCCCCTTGCGTCCCTTCTCCGCCTCCCCAGGCCTCCTTCCACCAAGTCCCTGATATGCTTCCTTTCGGCCATGGTTGCAGTCAGTGGTAGGTACCTATTTGAGACTGGGATCCACCTGTAGTGTGCTTCCCAGTTTCCCCTTCTTGCATTGTTAGCCTCCCTGTCGTGGTCCTTAGTACCCCTTCTCCCTTCTCCCAATAGCCCCCGTCATTTGCCATCCTTCGCCTTCAACCCAGTCCACCCCCCTTGACCTCACTTCACATTCCTCTCCCCTCGTCTGGTCAGGCCTGCCTGGCCTTGGATGGCCCTCCACTCCCCCCACGCCCGCCCCTTGAGATACCCACCAGCTGTCATTATAGATGCACCCCCCCAACCCTTGCCCTTCTTCCATCTCTCCAGCTCGTGCCTTAGCCTACACAACTCCACCTCCAATCCCAACAACCTGGCACAAATAGGACAGTGCCACATTCTCCATAGCACATTCATGACCATAGCAGCTCCACATCCACTGCAATCCACCAGCCTGCTCCCCCCCACCCTGTACCTGCAGTCCTTCCCCCTGCCCAGTTGCTACCCCACTCTACCCAGTCACCCGTTAGCCATCCCTGCCCTCGCCCCCTCCCCACCCTCCATACCCACTTCCCCTGTCGTATCCCCATCTTGTCCTAGCCATTTGGCCTTGCAAGCAGTACCCTTCCTCCTAGTGATACAGTTTTCCTGCCTATCCCACTACGCTGCTAAGCAGTTTAAAATATTGGCAGACTTTAGCGATGTGACAATTTCAGCCCCAAGTACAAGCACGAATACCCTGTTCTCCCCCCCTCACAGCCTGACAGCGGCAGTGCTCAAAATACTCTAGTGAGTAACACAGCCCTGCTTCGAAATATTTCGACCAATGCACCTGTCTCACTACTCAAGTTTCATTCTCAATTCAAAGTTGAAGCAACAACAGCTCTACTGTTGAATATTCCAGTCCAATGTTCCAGTTCCCCACTGCTCAATCAAGTGTCAGCTCAAGGTGCAAGCCACAGCAGCCCTTCCTGGAAATTTCCGACCACTGCTCCACTGTCCCAAAGTTCAAGTACAATTCTAGTTGAAAGTTCAAGCAACAACCTCTTCTTTTGGAAGATTTCCACCCCAAAGCTCCACTGCCCCAATGCTCAGCAAAATCTCTGCACAAAATGCAATCAACCACAGCCCTTCCTGGAGAAAAGTTCACTTACTGAAGCTTTGTTTTGAGATGGTCCAGCCACTGCTCAGGTGCCACTTCAGCCACAGCTCACACAAGACAGTCTCTTGATGTAATTTCAGACAGATCTTCTGACCAATCCCTGCGCCCCCCTCTTTTCAGGCTCCTCCTCTCACCGGCATTTAATTTCAACCAGATCTTCTGACCAATCCCTGATTCCTCCTCTTTTCAGGCTTCTCCTCTCACCAGCATTTAACAGAGGTAGAGGCCGGGGAGGGCTAGTGGGACAAAAAGCTCCACAGCTCTTTACAACTGCGACATGGCTTTTAAAGCCTGGCCACTTTTCAAATTACAGAGCCTCTTCCCCTGATTGTCTGGCTGTCTTCCTCGGCCGCCAATGTGGCCAATCAAGTATGCCCTCACCTCCGACTTCAGCCACCAGCTCCTTCCCGCTTAGCACTGCCCCCACGCTGCCGACTACCACAAGAGCTTCTGGGCAGCGCCTCTGCGACCTCCCTGGTCCACTTCACCACCGACCGCAGTGTCTGCCTAGCCGCCGATGCGACTGCTCAGCCTTCTCTTCCTGCTGCCAAATGCGGCCCCTGGGTAACAGCTCCCTCGGCTCCACACCTCATTGCTAGGATACTATCCAAGGAACACTATATCTCAGTACCTTTTGTTTAAGACTGAGTGCCCTAAATTTCAGAAGCTAAGTCTGGTACTGGCTTCTGAATCTCCTGATTCAGCCCTACATCCAGGATTCACTGGGATACTTATAGCTCCACAGTTTCTTTACAGTTGGAGTCTGTTTTACTGCCACAAACAGTAGCAAACACCAATGTAAATGACAAACTAGCATCAGTTCTTATGGAGAATTCTTCTGAGGGTATGGCAGAGAACAAGGGGGGACAGAATGAAACATAATTATTAATATTACAGGGGCTGATGCTGAAGAGTCCCCTCGAGAGCAAATATTACCCCATGAGATTCTGGGAACTTCCAGTATCCCTTCATATTGGAACACTTTACCAGTGCCACTTCATTTGGCAACATCTCTTTCATGTTTTAAGTTTATTTTTAAGCAGTTTTTATTGGAAAATACAGTTTGTAAATGTATTATTTAATTAAGCTGTTGAGTGTCGATGTTTGTTTTATATATTGTAAGTTGTGTATTGTATATGGTCCCCAGGTTGGATCTGAAAAAGGGCTTTTGGTCCAATGTCCCTATCCAGTTAATAAATAAATAATAAAAAAATTAAAAAAACACAAAGTTTGAATAAGACACAAGTTCACACCAATGTACCTGCATTTTTTGTGGCGCCTAAACAAACTGGTGAAAAAAGTACATGCAATAACGAAGGCTCGAGTACCAGTTCAGAGAATACCAGATCTAACGTTACACAAGGAACAGAAAATAGACCAACCTATGCTGATTTGTTCCAACGCAGAGCTGAGCCAGCACCATGCAGAAATGCAGTAATGCTAAGATATAAAGGGGGTTTGCATGAGCATCGCCCTATGTAATTCAAATTTTACTAAAGGAATCTATGCCCTATACTGCCTCAGACTTGTATGCCCTTATTTATGTATAAGGAGAAGATATATTTGATGTCAGCTTTAAAATGATGAAGTCTTTGGAAAAGCTCTGGAAGATTACCAACTACTCAAAGACTTCCCCTTGTGGGCACCCTTTACCCCACTAACATAACCAATGATAAAAAATGTAACTATTTTGTTTTGAAATGAAGGTGTAAATTGGGGGATATCCGCTTCTGGTTAAAACAATGGTGTGAAGTTTTGGGGTACCTGGACCCTGTCATGGATACAGAAAATGTATGGACAGGAGGTTGGTGCTTTAAAGTTGAGACTTAAAACAACTGAAATTAGTATTTTGCACTTACCAAACAGTTTTTTTCTGTGCCATGATACAGGAGTCTTTTTTTTAAACTGGCCAGTCAAAGACATGTTAGAAATGTGGAGCAAGAACACATCTACGCAATGTATGTGATAAGCTGTGGTGTGGACTGTGTGGGGATTTTGGACGTGTTAGTGTGTCCTATGAAAACATACATAAGTGTAATTTATGTGACGCACAAAGTCATACATTCATGCACTGCCCATGGGCCACCAGAAATAGTGGAGGAAATACAGATCCTGGTAGCCCCAGACTGGCCCCGCCAACTCATAACACAGACTTATGCAAGATGTAATCCACCTTGCAGTAGTCCGTTTTGCTGCAGGTCTACCAGAAGCAGCTTCAGCATAGGTGACAAACAGCTGGTGAACTTCTCCCTGAATTTCCTCCGTCCTCTCCTTATAATAGAAGAAAGCACATCTCAGGTCCAAAGTATGGAGCCTGTACTCGGCCTCCAAGGTGTAATTAGGGTAGTACACTGGCAGAGTTAACACCTGGTTAAGGTGAAACTATGACACCACCTTCGGAAGGAATTTCGGGTGGAGGCGTAGGACAACCTCGTCCCTGTGGAAGACCAGATAAGGGGAGTCCACCGAAAGCACCTGGAGCTCCCCTGTCCTTCTGGCAGATGCGATAGCCACCAGGAAGGCCGTCTTCCACAACAAGTGTGACAATGCCCCCTTGTGCATTGGTTCGAATGGCTTGCCCTTGAGCTTTGCTAGTACCAGCAGTAGATTCCACAGAGGTGGAGGTTCACGTACCAGAGGGGATATGTGATCCAGGCCTTTGAAAAAGCGCCCAACCACTGTCTCCTGCACCAAGGTTGGCCGACCGTCCTGCGCCCAGTAAGCAGAGATGGCTGCCAGGTGCACCCTAAGGGTCAATGACTGAAGACCCCTTTGGATAGGGACCAAAGGTAGGCGAGAATGTTAGCCACTGGACAGGACAGAGGGTCCAGGCCCTTGCCCTGACACCAAATGGAAAACCTTTTCCATTTGAAGGCATAACGTTTCCTGGTCGATTCCTTTCTGGATGCCTCCACCACGGTGAGGACTTCCTCAGAAAAAAACAAAGCCTGGAACTCTAGCCGCTCAGGTACCAGGCTGTGAGGTGCAGGGACTGAAGTTCTGGATGGTATACCTTCCCCTGATTGAGAGATATCAGGTCCAGGCATGCAGGAAGCCACTCTGGGGGCCTGCAGCTGAGGCTGACTCCTGGTGCGGCCAGTCTGGGGCTACCAGGATCACCTTCGCCTTGTCCCTCCTCACCTTGAGGAGCACGTTGTGGATCAAGAGAAATGGAGGGAAGGTGTAGAGGAGGCCTGGGGTCCACAATCTCGAGAAGGCATCCCCCTGCAGTGAGCCCTGCTAAGGGGGGCGGGCATGAAACAGTCTCAGCTTGGTGTTTTCCCTGGATGCAAACAGGTCCACCATAGGTTTGCCCCAGTGGGAGAACAGGCTGTAAGTTACCTCTGGATGGAGAGACCACTCGTGGGATGTCTTGCGTAAGCGGCTGAGGGCATCCGCCAGATGGTTTGAGGCTCCTGCCACATGGCTGGCTAGGAGATCTGCCTCCAAATGGCTGATGAGGGTCCAGATGTGGAGCGCCTCTCTGCAATGCAGATGGGATGCGTGCCGCTGTTTGTTGACATAGTACATGATCATGGTATTGTCTGTCTGGACTTCAACCACTTGACCCCGGAGTTGAGGAGCGAAAGCTAACAGTGCCAGTCTAACTACTCTGAGTTCTAACAGGTTGATGAGGTATCGGGACTCCTCGGGGGTCCAGAACCCGCGGGCCCTGTTGTCCCCCATATGGGCTCCCCAGCCCATGAGAGAGGCATCGGTTGTACGAATGGCCATCGGCTCGGGGTGAACAAACGGGATCCCTTCCTGCAATCAGTTTGGGGCGGTCCACCACTGGAGGGCGACCCACATCTTCTGGGTTACAGTGATCAGCTGGTTGAAATGACCGTGGCGCTGAGTCCACTGGGCGGCCAGCTCCCATTAAAGGGGCGCATGTGCAGCCAGGCCCAACGGACCACTGAGGTGCATGCTGCCATGTAACCCAGAAGGCGCAAAAAGTCCCAGGCAGGGTACAATTGCCCAACCAGAAATGATTGGGCAAAGGAGGAGAGAACCTCCGTCCTGTCTGCTGGGAGACAAGCTCTGGCTTGATGAGAGTCGAGCTCTGCCCCGATGAAGCACATCACCTGGGAAGGCACAAGTTCCAACTTGGCCTCGTTGATCAGGAGGCCAAGTTGGGAGCAGGTCTGGAGGGCCAGCTCCTTGGACCTCTCCACCTCCTGCTGGGTGGGACCTGCTAAGAGCCAATCATCGCGGTAGGGATAAATCCTGATCTCTCCCCCCCCCCGACGCCTGAGAAGGGCTGCCACCACTGCGATGCATTTGGTGAAGACCCGTGGGGCCGATGACAGGCTGAACGGCATGGCTCAGAACTCGTACAGGGTCCCTTTGACTCTGAAGTGGAGGAACTACCAGTGAGATGGACAGATTGGGATGTGAAAGAACGCGTCCTGCAGATCCAGTGAACAGAACCACATGTTTCGCTCCAAGGATAGTATGATCTGGGACAGAGTGACCATCCGAAAGGTGTGTGACCTGAGATACTGATTCAGGTCGTGCAGATCTAGAATGGGGTGCCAGACCCCCGTCCGCTTGGGCACCAGGAAGTACCTGGAGACAAAGACTGGGTCTGCTGGAGGATCCGCCACTGGAGCTACTGCCTCCTTGAGGAGGAGCTGAGCAATGTCGTCTCGGAGAGACGACTGAGTCTGGATGGATACTCTCTCCTCCCAAGGGGCACGGGCTCGGCTTGGAGGGTACTGCTCGAATTCCAGAGACAGTCCCTGACCGACCACCTCGAGAATCCACCTGTCTGTAGTATTGCGGACCAGGCAGAAAGGAAGTGGTGGAGACGGCCTCCCACAGGAGGACCCAGAGCTGGCATGATGGGAGAGGGGGAGGCAGCCCCCACCCCGTCACTGAGCAGACTTGGAGGAGGAGGATCCAGAACCTGAACCTCTGCCTCCTTTACGGGCCTGGGAGGGCCCGGGCTTGGGCCGGGGGCACCAAGCTTGAGCCTGCTGCTGCCCTCCTTGAAAGGAGGGTTGCTGTACCGCAGGGGAAGAATGCCGAAAAGGATTCTTCTGTTGTTTCTTGCCCGAAGAAACCTTCGCAGAAGTAGCGTCCAAGGTGGCACTGGACTGCTCAATGCGCTGAAGGTGACCAGCCACACCTGGGCCGAAAAGGTCGGTGCCCAGGAAAGGCACATCAGCTAGTTTGTGCTGAGTATCCGCCGGAAAGAAGAAGAGTCTCAGCCAAGCCCTGCGATGGGAGGCAACTGCGGCTCCCATCGAGCGGGCACAAGAATCCCCAATGTCCAGAGCTGTCTGAAGCTGCTGTTTGGCAACTGCCTGGCCGTGATCCCGGACCTGCTTGACTGTGGTCTGCATGTCCACAGGGAGATGTGGGAGGACTTCATCCACAGACCCCAAGAGGGCATGGGAGAAGTGTGCCATGATGACGGCTGAACTTGCCTGATGAAGGCCTAAAGAAGAGGCCGCATAGACCTTCCTGGCCGAATGATCCAAGAGTTTAGATTCTTTTCCGGGAGGTTGGTCAGTGTCGGCAGAACTGCCAGTACGCCTGAACATAGAGATGGTCACCAGGCTCTCGGCTGAAGGGTGCTCTGTAAACCCTGCAAGGGACCCCATGGGTACTGCATACTTGTGGGCCATGCGGGCAGACGGAGCTGGGCAAGAGGCAGGATGCTGCCAAAGTTCTAAGGCCGGGCCAACAATGGTAATGGCCACAGGAAAAGCCTCCGTCGGTGTATCCCATCTCTTGAGGATGTCCGTGAGAGGGTACCCGCCTTTTTCTGGATTGGTTCCAGGGGCATCTCTGTGGACTTAGAGATGAGGCGAAGAATGCCCTGAGAAAACAAAGGACCATGCTCAGTCTCTAACCCACTGGCCGATTCATCATCCCCGGGATGAGAATGTAGGCCTGTCACATCTGAATCAGAGGAATCCGGATACAACAGTCAACTGCCCATGTCACCTTCAACCCGCCGAGGGCAGTCTGGGGTGACAGTGACCGAGAGACACAGGGGAAGCCCTGTGTCTGGTCTATCTTCCTTGGAAGGAGCCACTCCCACAGGCTGCTTGGGTGGTGGTTCCACCACTATCGATGGGGAGACCGGTTTAGGCCGAACCACAGGTTTCACCGGCTCCGCGGGCGGGGGAACCAACTTACTCAGTTCAGAGGGAGTCGACTTTAGCCTGGGAGGTGAAAGCCAAGTAATGGCTGGGATAGGAGCCAGGGTCAGCTTGTGCCCAGTCAAAATCAGCAGTTGCCACATGAGGTCCTCATAGTGCCACCAGATTTTCCGCCAGAGCCTCTCCTCGTCCGAGGACGACCGATGGCATCGCCTCTTTTTAGAGCACTTGTGGCTCTTCCTCGGCCTTTCGGTCGAGGGGGTCCTGGACCTCAATCAAGATCAGACAGGCTGATTTGGTCGCCCGGGAGACACTGGCGGGACTGGTGATTTCCGGTCAGGACCACTTCTGATGGGATTCTCAGTGGGCTGGGTCTCCTCGTCAGGGAAAGAAAGGACTGGAATCCGATCAAGAGACTCGTCGACCGGAGTCGGCGACAATGGGTCAATCAGGTCGATGATGATTTCAACCTTGTCAATCGACACTTCGGTCGACTGGCCAGATGGCAAAGCCAGCAACCGAAGAGGCAATTTTGACCGAAGTTGAGACTGCCGGTGCCTGAGACCAAGATTTCTCCCAATCCCAAGAATGTCTTCGCCGAGACGAAGACAATCCTAGGTCCTTCTCCGGCTTTCAGGACCAAGAAGAGTGCGTGCCCGCAGGAGCTTCCCCCTTGCTCAGGAGAGATTGGGACAGCTCTCAGAAGGAACCCGAGAAGGTGGAGCCCAGGTTGTGCAGAATGAAGAAGCTCAGAGAGAAAGTTTCTGCGGCCTGAGCCACTTCCTCCTTGAAGGCTTGCATGCGCTACAATTGCTCAGTGGATCTCGCAGCCACGGTAACTGCCCACCTAACCTCCTTAGCTTTCACCGGAGGGTTCCATTTTTCCGGCCTCCCCAACTTCAGGCATGTGAGACGGTTGTCGAGGACGTCAGGGTGAAATGCTAAACAAAAATCACACTTCAAGGTGTCATGGTCGACACCGAGGCAGGAGATGCACACGGTGTGGAGATCGGTGCACGACATCTTCTGGCCACAGGAACACCGGCGAAATTTGGGGAAAGACTTGTCTTCCATAATGGAAGGTAAGTAGTCGCGATCGCTAATGTGAACTGGACGAAGTTTCAGAATAACCGAAGGTTTTGAAGCCGGGGCCTACAAAATGCAGGAGCACGAAGGAGGCAACCTGAATCTTCCAGCGGAAAGGAAGATCTGGCGTCATGGGATGGAGCTGAGTGTTATACCACCCAGGTGGGTGGGAAGAGCCAGCTTAAAGACTCCCGGCGATCCTTAAAAGGGAAAGAGACATGCCAATAAGTGTAGATGAACAATATATCCACGATCCTAGAACTATGTTTTCTGGCGCAAGAATACAGTCACTAAAAATAATTAAAACTGCCAAAGGGGGGGCGCTGCTGAGCAGCTCTTGAGGAGGCAGCAAGTTTGGAGAGCTCCTTAGAAATTGCAGTTTTTTAATTTAAAGTTGCTCTTTTAAGATTCTGGTACTGGTTTTAATGCCCCTACCGTATCAAATAACTTACCAGGAAGACACATGGGGAAAACAAAAGGCAACGCAGCTGCCTCTGCCGAATGTCTTACACCGAGGGGTCAACGTGATGCTGAGCCTGCAGGAAGCAATGTAGCATGGACCTCTGGTGCAACGGATACAGGAGACATCACACTTGCTACAGTGAACACCACCCTCATGAAGTTGGTCTCCACCGTCCAAGACCTGGACAAGAAATTTGATATTTTAACACCACGGCTGGCTGCTCTGGAAACCAAGGTGGACGTCGCTGACCAAAAGTTAAATAAAATGGAAGCTATGCTGATCAAAAATACAGATGTCTCCACAAAGTTGGTGAAAGACAACACGTGGCTGCGTCAGAAACTTGAAATGGTAGAGAACCAGGTTCGAGAGTGGAATTTAAGGATCCTAGGATTACCCGAGGCTGCAGAGGGCGATGACCCACTGGGCTTTGTGCGAACTTTTTTGCCAGATAGATTGGGACTAGGAGAGGAAGATCAATTGCTGTCGTTCGAGAGGGCCTTCTGGATTACCCCCCGTAGAGGATCGGTAAATCAGTCTGTGCCTCGCACATTGGTAGTAATTTATTCCGGGATTGGAGATCAAGATCGGGTGCTTGCGAAGGCCAGGAGAAAGCGTTGAATGAACTACGGGGAGGCGGTCATTTCTGTGTTCCCGGACTTATCCTATGGAACAAGGCAGTGTTGCAAGGCCTACGATGGAGTGAGAAGCCGACTTCATAGCCTGGGAGTCCAGCATCAACTCGTCTTTCCTGCTCGCCTTAGACTCTTCTGGCAGGATAAAATATATATGTTAGGTACCCCGGAGGAGGTTGAAAAAATTCTCCCGCTTATAGAACAGGGAGCCCCTGACAGCCAGGACGATGGAAAGTGAGCAATCTGACCGATACATTTGTAATGTACTGAGCATAATTTTACTACACTGTGTTTAAGTTTCTGATATTCTTTAGTGTGCTGGGCATTATTTTTTGCTTGACCTAGGGATGTAGTAACAATGATTTTTTGGTTTACTATTGATACATGGGGATATTACTGTTTAATTATATAAAATTATGCAAGGAAGTTGTTCAGGGGATTGTTTATTGGGAAGCAGGGTTCGGGGTGCTGAGCGGGATATCCCTGTTAAATTGTTTATTATTCCTGGTTTCTCTGGGTTATAAGGGTGGGGCAAAAGAGGTTGCCTACTGAATGTTGAAGCTTACATTCCTGTGTTAAGAATGTGGGGCATTGTTCTAATATCAGAATTAGTTATGGGATATTTTTTGTCTTACAAGAGCGTAACAGTAATGGATACTCTGTATTTTCTATAGAGCTGTTAATAAATGTAAGAATAAATATCCTCAGGGGACAGTGGGTCCTTGACCTGCTTACCAACTGGCCTGGATTGCTAGTCGTGTAGATAGTTCCTCTGAGGTACTCCTTGAGCTGTATGCATATGATATACTTTAAGAACTTACACCTTTTATTTTGTAATTCCCCCAATGTGGTGAGTGAACTTAGGGGTGACTCCTTATTCCATACTATGATGCTTGGTATTCTGTTTGTTAACGATTGTCTGGACGCACCTGTGCATTGATGCTGTATGTGAGCTGGATTCTTACAACAAAGCTTATTAAAAATATTATACAAAAAAAAAACTGTCAAAAAATGTATTTTATTTATTTGTTTTCACAAAAACTAATACAGGAGAACATTGTATAATAGCAATATATCAATCCAGGGTGTGGGTATATCGGTAGACTTATCACTTCTGGTGTGGTTAAGTCACTCGGCCTGCAACCACACCACCAGGCATGGTAAATCCACTCATATACCCACACCCTGGAATGATATATTGCTTAATTAAGCCACCCCCAAAATCACATTTTCCTGAAGGCCAAATCCCGAAAGGTGAGTTCACTAAGGACACCAACTGGTTCAAATGTGGGACTCTCAGAAGTGGCCCATGCTTATGCTAAAGCAGAGATGCAGAACAAAAAATGCCTCTACTTATTGTAAACACATTTTTTGAAAGGTTCTGGTAGGGGAGGCAGGTTGGGAGTTCTAATCATAATAACTGATCTCATTGAAGAAACAAGATTACTGTGGTAAGCAATTTTTTCTTCCAACCCCTGGAATCAGTTATTATGATTAGACTTATGCAGACTACCAAGCAGTACCTTTGGAGGTTGGGCAGAGAGCCTATTTCGAAAACAGGTTCCGCAGAACTGCTGTGTCAAACCTGGCATCACTTCTGGATTGCAGATCCAGGCTGTAGTGCTTTGTAAAGGTGTGCACTGTTTTCCAGGTAGCTGCCTTGCAGATTTCCAACAGTGGGATATCCCTTGATGCTGCCACTGTTGCAGCTGTGCTCCTGGTGGGATGAGCCCTAAGGCCCAGGGGAGCTTGCTTACCCACTTTATTGTAACAAAACTGTATGCATGCCACTATCCAGCGAGCAATGGTATGTTTTGTGGCAGCTCTTCCTTTGCCCACTTCACCATAAGTGAGAAAGAGCGGAGTCTGTTCTGGTCTGTATACCTTGGTTCTGTCAATATAGCGGCTGAGGGTCCTTTTGACATCCAGGCAATGAAGCTTCTTTTCAGGAGAACTAGGTTCTCTGTGAAGAAAACAGGAAGAGTCAGTCTGATTCAGATGAAAGTCAGATACCACCTTAGGAAGAAATTTCCTATTAATCCTGAGGACCACCTTGTCCCTGTGGAATGAGATGTAATCCCAGGGTTTTATTTAACTCTAAAAATTGATTAGCGTTTTGCTCATAAAAGTTCTAAAACATTGTGAAAATGCATAGCACTTGTCTTATTGGGTTTAACAAACATAACACTTCTAGAAAACCAATATAAATGCTTTCTGTACAGTTAGTATTGTCCCAAGAAAAAAAGTGCTAATCAATTATTTAAAACCCTGAATCCACATCTGCGCACAGGGCCTGTAATTCACTGATCCGCCTGGTAGAGGTGATGGCCACTAGGAACATAGTTTTCAAAGTGACATACTTCAAATCTGCAGTAGCCTTGGGCTCGAATGGAGGCTCCATGAGCTTGACAATGCAGATTTTTAGATTCCAAGCAGAGACTGGCTCCCTCAAAGGAGAGTGCAGGTGATTCAGTCCATTAAAGTATTTTCTGAACACTGGATGAGAGGCCATGGACCTCTCCTTGCCAGCCGATAGGTATGCTGAGATTGCAGCCAAGTGTACCTTAAGGGCGGATGGTCTCAGGCCCGGTGTATGCAAATGTGTTGAGTAGTCCAGAAGGACAGATAGGTCAGATTTGGAAGGGTTAGTACCCTTGCCTGAATGCATATGGAAAACCTCTTCCATTTAGAGGAATTTGTTTTCTTAGTGGAAGGTTTCCTAGAGCCTCTAAGCACAGTTAGTACCTCTTCTGACAGCTTAAGGCTAGCAACTTCTAGGTCCTCAAGAGCCAGGCCTTGAGCCTCAGAGACTTGAGGTTCGGATACAGGATTTTGCCTTGGGAGGCTGTCAGCAGTTTGTGCCTCCTGGGCAGGTGAATTGGCAGGGCTACTGACAGAGTCAGCAGAAGGGAGTACCAAGGCTGTCTGGCCCAGTCTGGTACCACCAGAATCAGTGTAGCTGATTGGGATCTTAGTTTCACTAGGGTCCTTAGCATTATTTGGAATGGAGGACAAGCATATAGGAACTTCCCTGTCCATTCCAAAGGCCATTGCCTCCAGAGGGATTGTTCCCTTGTGTTGTGGCCTGTAACAGAACAGGAGCAAATACAGGTTACTCACCTGTAACAGGAGTTCGAGGAATGGTATATGTTGTTCATCCACACTTATTGGCAGGTTCCTTGCCGCTTTAAATCTTGCCGGAAGGTCTTCAAGCTGGCTCCTCCCACCCACCCGGGTGGTAAAACTCTCTGCTCCGCCCCATGACGCCAGATCTAGCCCGCTGGAAGCCAGGTTGTGCGTCGAAGCCGGGGAGGTCGGGTGGGTCGTGTGGATGAACAACATATACTATTCCTAGAACTCCTGTTACAGGTGAGTAACCTGTATTTCTAGGGACATGGATATGTTGTTCAATTCACACTTATTGGCAGACTCCTAGCAGTTCTCCGGGAGGAGGGAGGCAAGGCGCACACCCCCGACACTTACTTGGGAAATAGAGACTGGAGAACCGAGGCCCCAAAACCAGCATCCCAGCGTGACTCAAGGTCGATGTGGTAGTGGGTAATAAAGGTATGTGCAACTTCCAGGTAGCAGCCCTGCAGATATCCTGGATAGGGACATCCCTGGAAGCAGCTACCGATGCAGCGGTATGGCGGGTAGAATGAGCTCTTATCCCTCTGGGAGGCTCCATGCCTGCCAACCTATAGCAGAGCTCTATGCAGGAGGTGACCCACCTGCTTATCGTCCGCTTGGCTGCAGGTCTGCCAGGTGCGGCTTCAGCGTAGGTGACAAACAGCTGGCGAACCTCTCCCCGAACTTCAGCCGTCTGCTCCTATAATAAGCGAGCGCCGCCTAGGGTCCAAAGTATGGAGCCAATATTCGCCTTCGAGGTGTGATTGGGTAGAACACCGCTGAGTCAACACCTAGTTAAGGTGAAACTCACACCACCTTCGGAAGGAATTTCGGTGGGGCGAGGACAACCTTGTCCCTGTGGAAGACCAGATAAGGAGACTCGATGGAAAGCGCCTGGAGCTCTCCCATCCTTCTGGCTGACGTGATAGCCACCAAGAAGGAGGTCTTCCACAACAGGTGGGAAATATCGCACCTGTGCATCGGTTCGAATGGCTTGCCCATGAGCTTGGCCAATACCAGCAGTAGATCCCACGGAGTTGAGGTTCTCGCCCGAGGGGAATGTGGTCAAGGCCTTGAAAGCGCCGACCACCTTCCTCCCTTGCGCACCGACGGCTTCCCGGCCTGCGCCCGTAAGCAGAGATGGCTGCCAGGTGCACCTTAAGGGTCGTCGACCGAAGCCCTTGCTGAGAAAGGGACCACAGGTAGTCCAGAATGCTTGCCAAGGGACAGGCGGAATGGTCCAAGCCCTTCCCCTGTCACCAAATGGAGAATCTCTTCCATTTGAAGGCATAGCATTTCCTGGTCGACTCCTTATGGGACACCTCAACGACATTGAGGACCTCGTCGGAAAGACCCAAGGCCTGGAACTCTAGCAGCTCAGGAACCAGACCGTCAGGTGCAGGGATTGAAGGTCCGGATGGAATACCTTCCCCTGGTTGACCGAAATCAGGTCCGGTGGGCTGGAAGCTGCCTCGGGAGCCTGGAGCTGAGGCTGAGGAGATCTGGATACCAGAACTGGCGGGGCCAGTCTGGGGCTACCAGAATCACCTGCCTTGTCCCTCCTCATCTTGAGAAGCACCTTGTGGATCAAGGGAAATGGGAGAAAGGCGTAGAAGAGGCCCAGGGTCCACGGCCTCGAGAAGGCATCCCCCTGCAGCGAGCCCTGCTGAGGGGGGCGGGCATGGAACAGACTCAGCTTCGCATTCTCCCTGGAGGCAAACAGGTCCATCTGAGGCATGCCCCAGTGGGAGAACAGATCTTGTACTAACTCCAGCAGGAGAGACCACTCGTGAGACGCAGCCCCTATCCGGCTTAGGGCATCGGCCAGGGTGTTGGAGGCTCCTGCTACGTGAATGGCTAGGAGATCCGCCTCCAGGCTGCGCATGAGGGACCATATGCGGAGAGCTTCCTTGGATAACGGCATGGAGCGCGTCCCGCCCTGGCGGTTCAGATAGTACATGGTCGTGGTATTGTCCGTCTGGACCTGAACCACTTGACCCTGTAGAAACGGAGTGAAGGCGGTGAGAGCTAGATGGACCGCCCGGAGTTCCAGCAGGTTGATATGGCATCGGGACTCCCGAGGGAACCAGAGGCCATGCACTCGGTGCTCCCCCAGATGGGCACCCCAACCCATCAGAGATGCATCGGTCGATAGAGAGACCGTCGGCTCGGGGCGGACGAACGGGATGCCTTCCTGCAGATGTGCTGGAATGATCCACCACTGGAAAGCGTTCCACATCTCCTGGGTCACTGTCACGGGCTGGTCCAATGGATCGCAGCATTGTGACCACTGGCTAGCCAGTCCCCACTGAAGGGGATGCATGTACCAATGGACCCAATGGACCACGCTGGTGCAGGCTGCCATGAGGCCCAGGAGGCGCAGGAAGTCCCGGGCAGGGCGCAATGCCCAACCAGAAATGATTGGGCAGAAGAGGAAAGAACCTCGGCCCTGTCCGCCAGGAGCCAAGCTCTGGCTCGAAGAGCGTCGAGCTCTGCCCTGATAAAGAGTATCACCTGCTTCGGCACGAGTTCTGATTTGGCCTCGTTGATGAGGAGGCCAATCTGAGAGCAAACCTGAAGGGCCAGATCTCTGGACCGCTCCGCCTCCACTCTGAAGGGGGCTGCAATCAGCCAGTCATCCAGGTATGGGTACACCCGGACCCTTCCGTGTCAGTAGGGAATGCTGTCACCACTGCCATGCATTTGGTGAAGACCCTGGGAGCCAGGAAGAGGGCCAAGGCATGGCCCGAACTGTAGGGATCCCTCCGCCTGGAAGCGGAGGAATCTCTGATGAGACGGACGGACTGGGACATGAAAGAACGCGTCCTGAGGTCCAGGGAACAGAACCACACGCCTCATTCCAAGGATGGGATTATCTGAGCCAGAGTGACCATCCTGAAGGTCCGAGACCTTAGGAACCTGTTCAGGTCGTGCAGGTCGAGAATGGGGCGCCAGCCCCCATCCGTTTTGGGACCAGAAAATACCTGGACACAAACCCCAGGTCTGGAGGAGGATCCGCCACCTTCCTGATCACCTCTTTTTCGAGGAGCAGGGCAATATCGGCTTGGCGGGCTGACAGTGAGGCTGTGGACCCCGTGGTCCCCCGAGGGGCGACGGCTCGAAAGGGTGGAGCCTGCTCGAACTCCAGAGGCAGGCCTTTTCCTACCACCTCCAACACCCAGCGGTCCGTGGTGATAGCGGACCAGGCGGAAAGGAAGTGCCCCCCACGGGGAGAACCCAGGGGAGGACGAGGTTGGGGCGGCACCCTCAACCCATCACTGGGCAGGCTTGGAGGAGGAACCGCCGAGGGACCTCCTGGGCCTTAACCTCCTGCTTCCTGTTGGAGGAAGCCGCGGTTTGGGTTTGGGACGCCAGCGGCGCCTGCTGGCCCCTGTTGCTGGTGCTGTTGGGCAGGGTCGGATGCAGGGCGAAGGCGAAAGGACTTCTGCTGTTGCTGACAGCTGCCTTTGTCCCTCTGGGCGGAGGTGACCGAGTCCAGGGTGGCATTGACTTTTCGATCCGCTGGAGTTGTCCCTCCACCCAGGGGTCGAAGAGGTCAGTCCCCAAGAAGGGGACGTCCGCCAACTTGTGCTGGGTATCCGCGGAAGGTGGATATCCTCAGCCACGCCCTGCGGCGCATGGCCACCGCGGCCACTACTGACCTGGCACAGGAATCACCTATGTCCAGAGCAGTCTGAAGCTGCTGTTTCGCCACCGCCCTACCCTGGTCCTGCACCTGGCAGACCGTGGTCTGCAGGTCGGTCGGGAGATGAGGGAAAACCTCATCCAGGGAGCCCAAGAGGGCGTGGGAGAAGTGTGCCATCAGCACGGCCGAGCTGGCCTGTCGGAGGCCGAGGGAGGATGCAGCGTACACCTTGCGCCCGGCAAAGTCCAGCTTTTTGGACTCTTTGTCGGGGGTTATCCACATCCTGAGCGCTACAGAAAGCTGGAAAACGCTGTCGGTGACTAACTCCGGCAGAGGGGTGCTCCAGAAACCGGCAAGAGCCGTAGGGACTGCATACTTTCCTGGCCATCCTGGCCGAGGGCGCGGACAGGAAGCAGGCCGCTGCTAAAGCTCCAGGCTTGTCCGACAATGGCCTCAGCCACCGGAAAGGCCTCCGTGGGGAATCCCTCGGTCCAGTACCTCCGCTGGGATACGGCCCATTTGGACATGGGCTCGAGCTGCATCCCGTGGACTCTTGAGATGAGTCAAGCAGACCCAAGAAGGACAATGGGCTATCATCCAATGACTGGCCCCCAGAGGACTCCAGGTCACCTGCCTGGAAAACAGGGAGGAGTCATCGGATTCAAGAGTCTGCTAAGAGCTGCCCGCCTTGAGCCACCTCTCACCTGCCGAGGACGGTCGGGAGTGAGGGGGACCGACAACCTGCAGGGCAGGCCGTGACCTGACCGAGAATCCTTGGTCGGGGCCCCAGACTTCGGTTGTGGAGGCGGAGGTTCCACCACAATCGGTGGAGCAGCTGGTTTTGGCTGAGCAACCGACCCTTGAGCGGGCAACTCGACTGGGGTGAGTGGTTGCTTCGGTCGTTCGGGCGACAGCCACTTGATGGCCGGGGTCTGGACCGGAGTCGGTTTAGACCTGGACAACAGCAACTGCTGCCACATAAACTCCTCGTAGCACCGACGTAATTTACGCCAAGTCTCCCCTCATCCGAGGAAGAGGAGGAACGGTGTCGCCGCTACTTCGGTATCGAGACCAGACGCGATGTTGGCGGAACGCTTGACCGAGATGAAGTCCGAGACCGAGACCTCGGGGACCGAGGGCGGTCTGGGAAGGGGCGGGACACCCGCCTTCCCTCGCTCGTACTTAATCGGGACCGCGGTCCAAAGGCACAGCCAGATTCTTCGGTTCCAATCGGGGAACCGTGAAAGAGGGTTGTCGGTTTCACCAGTCGACAGCCCGCCTAACGGATCGAGAAAATCTCGACTCGCGCCGACAGGAGTCCAGGCTGGCCTGACGGGACACCATAGAAGCCAGCGCCTGAGCCACAACTTCGACCAAGCCAACAGTCGGCTGTCCGGGAAGGAGACCTCCCGCCTCCCACGACACCGACGGACTTACCCTTCACCTTCTTCTTGGGCCGAGAAGAATATCCTGGATGGCCCCTCTCCTTCGTGGAAAGGGACTGACAAAGCCCTTGAATGAAGCCGTATACGAGGAACTCAGAGAGAGCAGCATAAATGCCGCGGCCGAGGAGGAGGAAGATGTGGCCTGGGCCGCCTCCTCCTCCTCGAGGGCGATCATCTGCTCGAGCTGCTCAGCCGAGCCAGCCGCCTCGGACACCGCTCAACGAGCCTCTTTTGATTTTACCGGCGGGAAACGTTTCTCGGGGCACCCGAGCTTCAATCAGGCAGCACGATCATCCAGGACGCTGGCCGAGAAAGAGCGCACAACTCGCAGGCCCATGGTCGTGATTCAGGCCTGTGCAGTAGACGACGCGGAGTGCGTCTGGCCCTGACATTTTCTGCCAGCAAGGGCACCTCCAAAAGACGGGAATAGATTTGTCCATCGCAGCCGGGAAGATGAAGACCGAAGTTTAGAACACTTCAAAACCAATTTCGGACGAACCAAAGAGTTAGGATCCAGTCTAAAACGCAGAGCGCTAAGGAGGGAACCTGAGCTTCCAAGCGGTAAGGAAGATCTGATGTCATGGGGCGGAGCCGAGAGTTTTACCACCCGGTTGGGTGGGAGGAGCCAGCTTTAAGACCTTCCGGCAAGATTTAAAGCGGCAAGGAACCTGCCAATAAGTGTGGATGAACAACATATCCATGTCCCTAGAACTGGTGGTTTTAAGCAGAGCCAAACAAACCAACCTCTGAGGTGCCCCATCTTCTGAAAACTGAACTGAGTACCTGAGGATTCTGTGACCATTCGTGATGGTCTTGACTGATCCTGCTTAGTGAGTCTGCCAAAACATTGTCTGGAAGGTGTATGGCTGTTAATGTTATCTGTGTAGAGTATGCCAGGGACCACAGTCTCATTGCTTCTGAGCATAGAGGGGTGGACCTGGTTCCTCCTTGCTGGCTGATGTAGCACATGATACTTGAAAGATACTTTTTTTTGGAGATACTTGAAAGAGGCATTAAGGGGAATGGGACAGGAATCAGGGGTTGAGGAACAGTGGGCAGTATTTAAAATGGGGATTACAAGAACAACAGAATTATGTATTAAGCAGGTTAGCAAGAGGAAAAGGAAGAGGAGACCATTATGGTTTTCCAAAGAGGTAGCAAAGAAAGTGAAAGCCAAAAAGATTGCATCTCAGGCAATACAAAAAAGACACAGGCAGAAGGGATAGGAGAAGTACCAGGAGAAGCAAAGGGAGGCAGGAGGTCAGTAAGGAAGCCAAAGCTCAGACAGAAGAACACATTGCAAAATCAGTGGGTAGAGGGGACAAACCTTTACAGGTACATAAGAAAAGAAAGACAAAGGGAGGGATAGTGAGACTGAAGGGGAGGATGGGGTCAGTGGAGGATGACAACAGTAAAGCTGACATACTAGAAAGTAATTTCTGCTCAGTCTTACTGAGGAAGAGGAGGGTAATGGGTCTGAAGGAGTACAAGGTGAGAATGGTGCAGAATGGACACAAGTCCCTTTACAAGAGAAAGGGTCCTGAAGGAACTGAAGCAATAAGAGTTGATAAAGCAATGGGCCAGATGGGTGCACCCAGGGTCCTTAAAGAACTAAGAGAGGTGGTGCTGAACCTTCTGGCTATCCTGTTTAGCCAATCACTGGAAACAGGGAGGTACCCAAAGACTGGAGGACAGCAGATGTAGTCCCTTTATACAAAGTGGAACAAAGAGGAAGCAGGGAACTACAGACCAGTCAGCCTCACCTCGGTAGTGGGGAAGATCATGGAAGCACTACTGAAGGAGAGATTGGTGGAACATCTGGTTGTCAATGGACCAGGACCACAAGGCAGCATGGTTTCACCAGGGGAGGCTGCGTCAGACCAACCTCATTGAATTTTTTTGACTGGGTGACTAGGAGGTGGATCAGGGGAGGCAGTGGACATAGCTATCTGGACTTCAGCAAGACCTTGACACTGTGCCACATAGAAGACTATTACACAAACTGGGGGAATATGGGTGTGGGCAGGACAGTAGTGTGGTGGGTAGGTAACTGGCTGGGTGGCAGGACACAGAGGGTGGTGGTAAATGGCTGTCACCCACAGAGGGAAGAGTGACCAGTGGGGTACCACAGGGATCAGTGCTGGGACCAGTCCTATTCAACATCTTCATCAGTGACATGGCGAGGACCTAGAAGGCAGAATTTCACTGTTCGCTGATGACACAAAGCTCTGTAACAGAGTAGACACACCAGAGGGTGTAGACAGAATGAGAAGGGACCTGCAGAAACTTGAAGAATGGTCAGGGGTTTGGCAGTTGAAATTCAATGCAAAGAAGTGCAAGATAATGCATATGGGGCACAAAAACCCTGGCACAATATATCAGTTGGGGGGGTGAGGATATAGCATGCACCAAGCAGGAAAGGGATCTTGGGGTTATCATCTCTGATGACCTCAAGGTAGGGAAACAGTGTGACAAGGCAGCAGGTAAAGCAAATAGGATGCTGGGATGTATAGGCAGGGCATCACCAGCAGGAAAAGGAGGTCACATTCCGCTATACAAGACACTAGCGAGGCCCCACCTGGAGTACAGTGTATGGTTCTGGAGACCATACCTACGTAGGACATAGACAGGTAGAGAAGGTTCAGAGGAGGGCAACAAAGATGGTGCATGGATTGCATCACAAGTCCTATGAAGACAGGTTGAAGGAACTGAACATGTACTCCTGGAGGAGAGAAGGGAGAGGGGATATGATAGAGACATACAAGTATCTTACAGGGAGGAACAGGGTGCAGGAAAACACTATTTTAAGCGAAAAAGATGTTCCAGGACTAGAGGGCATGGGATGAAGTTGGAGGGAGGACGATTCAGAGGAAACATAAGAAAGAATTTCTTCACAGAACGGGTGGTGGACAAGTGGAACACCCTGCCAGAGGAAGTGGTGGGGGCTGAAACAATCACGGGATTTAGGAATGCATGGGATAGACATAAAGGAATTCTGGAGGTCAGGGGTAAGGGGCAACAGACTTCTAGGAAAACAAACTGAACTTACAAGCTCAAATGGGCAGACTGGGTGGGCCATAGGCCCTTATCTGCCGACACTATCTATGTATCTATGTATCTATGATTGTGGTATTGTCTGTCCTGACTTGCACTACCTTGTTTTGCAGATGAGGAGCAAAGGCTAGCAGGGCTAAATACACTGCCCTTAGCTCCAGTACACTGATGTGCATCAGTGATTCTTGGGGGGACCATGTGCCACTTGCTGTGTGATCCAACATGTGTGCCCCCCAGCCCAGTAGTGAGGCATCTGTTGTAAGAACCAGGGAGGGCTACTCCTTTAGAAAGGGCACTCCTACCCTGAGGCTGTCGAGATCCAGCCCCCACTGCATTGCCTGTATCAGGCTGTGAGTGACTGGAATCAGTTTGGACAGTAGGTCTTGTCTTTTGTGACCAGTACTGTCTTAAGTGAAACTGAATGTCTCGCATTTGGAATCTGGATCCTGGGAGTACTGTGGTAGCAGCTGCCACGTGTCCCAGAAGCTGGAGGAATTCTCTGGCAGGTCTGGGCCTGCCCAGGGTAAAAGAGTTTGCCACTTGCAGGATGCTGTCCACCCTGTCCTGAGGCAGGAAAGCTCTTCCTCGATTGGTGTCTCCAATAAAATTTAGTACCTGTACAGGTTCCTGCTGTGACTTCTGCTCATTTATGAGGAAGCCCAGGGACTCCAGAGTAGACCCTGTGAGGGCCAGTAACTACTTTGCATGCTGGCAGTATCAACCTACAACTAGTCAGTCGTCTATAGGGGAACACTGTTATTCCTTGTTTCCTGAGGTGTTCCACTGCCACTGCTGGGCATTTCGTGAATGCCCTTGGTGCAGAGGTTAGACTGAGTGGTAGTGGCCTGAGACCAGTCCGAACCTCAGATACTTTTTGTGGGTTGACCTGATCGGAATGTGGAATTAGGCATCCCCGAGTTCCAGGGATGCCAGCCAATCCCCTTCTTGTAGTGTGGGGATGATTATTGACAAAGTCATCATTTTGAATTTTGGTAAGGACATTTCTTAAAAGAAGCCTTTGCCTCGTTGCACAAGGGGTATAGCCAGGGCCCCGATTTTTCTGCGGCACATCGGAGCAATGTTCTGCAGCAGGGTTCTCATTTGCCGCAGAACTTCTGCGGCACTCAGCACCAAATTCTGCGGCACATTTTACCCCTTTGATTTTTTCCTTTTCCGCTTTTTTTTGCCAACGACAATGCGCCAGCCAGAATACAGTCATTTTAAGGGTGTTTGTCACCAAATTTTCAACATAGCCAGTTTAAGACCTCCTCATGAACAGTATCACTGTGATTTTATTAATCTGTCCGGAACATTGATTTCGCACACCGACCGCGCCATTGTGCACTACATGTGCGAAAACACATTTCGGGTGAAACATGAAAAATGACAGTTGTACTATTCATTAGGAGGTGTGGTAAAATGGCAATACTGAAAATCTGGAGTGAAAATATTAAAAATGCTCAAAGTTATGAGTGTGCGTAGGAACTGTGCAACGCACGCTCGTAACAGTCATTTTATGGGCGTTTGTCACCAAATTTTCAACACAGCCAGTTTAAGACCTCTGCTCATGAACAGAACCATTAAAAAAATAAACACCTCCCCTCCTCAGTGGCACCATACCTGCTGGGGACACATTTTGTAGGTGTAATTATTTTACAAATTATACCCTCCTGGGATGAGTTATTTTATTACTTATTTTAAACACAATGTAATATAGTTATTTCTGGGCAGAGACACACTAGGAATTGTCCTTGTGAAGGTGTGGCCTCCAGTACTGCATGCAGTACTCCAGATGGGGCCTAACCAATGTAAAGAGGGATTATTACCTCCCTCTTCCGACTTGTGATACCCCTACATTAGGTTTCAGAGAGAATTACAAAACATCAGCACCAGTCTTTATTATTATTATTATTTATTTATTATTAGCCTGCACACTACATAAAATGGGAGCACACTGGCCCAGAACAGGGATATTAATATTTATAAATGCAGGGGAACTAAAAACAATGGAGCCCAGCTTGTATATATGTATTATTTTAATGAAAGGGCTTTAAACAAACCATCTACATAGTTACTGTGGCAATGAATCATTGTGGGGATTGTGTTGTGGGTACAAGCCCAGGACGGGCGTGCATATATTAGGCACACACACATACCCTCTCCTTCCCAGTTCACACATACCACCCAATGCCGGATACCCAGTTCACATCACCCCATATCTGGTTGGCTTCCTCCCCAATGGCCTTTATACCCTACTCAATCCCAGTCCACCTTCATAATTCGTTTTCCCATGCCTGGTTCACATACATCTTCACATAATGCACTTTTTAATACCTAGTTCAAGCTTTCTCCATAATCTCTTGCCCAGGTCAAATGACCCTTTACCCCATTGACACTTACTATGCCCCAGTCACCCCCCCCAACTCATCAGCTGCCACCTAGTAACAGAACCCTAACCTGCCAGTTGGGATCTTGGTGCCATAACTTGGCTACTTTACAAAAAATAAACAAAAACACACAAATTAATGCCCTTGAAATAAAGAGGCCCCATGAAGTACAGTACACTGACTTCTGAGAATGCCAAACCATGCGAGACTCTGATCAGTCCACCTACCTGGCGCTCCAGCACACTTTAATAGTGTCAGCAGTGCCCCAAAAAGCAACTCCCCGATAATGTCGAAGACCAAGAGGCATTGATAAAATAAATGGTTAAACTCACAAACACTGAAGCTCTATTATGGACTGGTAGCCAGAAAATAATTCAGGGAAAGCATGGTGATGAAAAAGACAGAAATCCACTGGAATTGGAGTGGAAAAGCACTAGCATTATTGGCACAGCAAAGCATTCACAGAACTCTCTAAAAAAAACAGGCTAGTTGTTTAGGGCAGCTGAAATAAAAAGCACTGGCCACATGACAGATCTATTTCAGAAACTAGCGGTAGACTTCGGGGCAGCGAGTAAATCAGGAGAAAACCCCTCTGCACGGCCAGGTGATGACGGTCTCCCCATCTGTCTCCCCACAACGACTGGCAGTGATTTGTCGGGTTACAATGGTAACTGAGGCACCGAGGCACTGACCAGGAGAGGGACAGCCAACTGAGGAGAGCAATTTTTATGGGATCCCTGAGGCACTGACTGGGAAAGGAATAGCCGACTGAAGAGAACAATTATTCTGTGATCCCTGAGGCACTGATCGAGAGAGGGATAGCCGACTGAGGAGAGTAATTATTCTGTGATCCCCGAGGTACTGACCTGGAGAGGGGTAGCTGACTGAAATGAGCAATTATTCTGTGATCCCCGAGACACTGACTGGGAAAGGGAAAGCCGACTGAGGAAAGCAATTATTCTGTGATCAAAAAATAAACAAACAAACACAAGTTGATCAGGTACTCTTTTTTTTTTTTTTTTTAGTTAATTTTGGCAAAACACCTCCTTCCCTTCACGTTTCTTAATGGGTCTGCAGTATTTTTTATATAGCGGGACTGAGCCCCAGAGATCCGAGGAGTGGCTTAACAATTGTTGCATGTAGCAGGTCTCTGCTCAGTAATTCAGCCCATGAGCACATTATCATTTAAATAATTAATTGTATATGCCCACACTGACACACAATAATTCCGTGAGAGTTCTGCAGCCAGCCATAACATCCGCGGCAGTTCCGCGGCTGGACGGGACTTCCACAGGTGAGGTGCAATTCCGCAGGTGAGGCACAATTCCGCGATTTTCCGCGGATAGTTCTGCGGCTGCGGAACCGCAGAAAACACAGGGCCTTGGGTATAGCCTCCACTGCTTTGACTGCTAGGGGGTGTTTTACCTCTGCCTCCAGGAGGATCTTGTAACAAGGGATAAAGAAGTGTGTCCCAATATTTCAGGCTAACCTCATTTTGGTCTAAAACATAATGTATTTGTGTAACAAATATTGACCTATGAAGCTAGATCATATAAAACGTGTAAAGCCACAAGTCAAACTAAGCCACAAGTTGCAATATTAAGGTGCCTTTTGATATTTGTACTGACCATGTGAGTAATAGAAAACAGGTGTCTTAAGTGTCTGCACAGACAGAAATACAGGGATAGAGTTCAAGTTACCCTTTTGACTATTATTATTAGGACAGGCCAAAATGCCTGTGTGCACATTCTTAAGTCCAAATCTAATTCTTCCTCCTAGACCTTGGTAACTGGTAATGACAACTATTACTAGCCTTATATAGTAATATAATTTACACTATCAATACATTTGTGCTTACCAAGGATAAGTTCATACATGTACTAAAAAGAGAATTGCCTTTTAAGTTGATGTTTGTATATGTTTTGAACCAATCATAGACAACCATAAGAAATGATAATGCTGTCTTCCACTATATAAGCAAGCCAGCCTACACTGTTAGTTTGAAGAATGAAGAATGTACCACCTGTAATCTTTCGCTGTGATTATTGTTATAATCATTAAATTCTTCCGCCATCAGTCTCGTCTCCGTTCGTCTCATTTGTAATTGATAATTTAAGTACAATAACATAATGCTTACATTTGGTGCCTTAAAAGACTCGGAACGCTGGTGCTGCATGCTGAGGAGGCTGCCTAACTACTGGTTGGTTAGTCTGCGGGCCCCAATAAGAAGGTGACAGCGCTCGGAGACGTGGTGCTGTTGGCTTAAAGCGAGAGATAAAGGTGCACACAGACAGTTTTAGCCACTTGCTAATCAGGTGATGTATGCTTTCCAATTTCTTTAAATAAAAGTAATGCTTAACTCTGTAGGAACTCATGGGGCAGAGTAGGTAAGTGAAGGTGCTGGGACTTGCAAGCCGGACCTCACAGGGGAGCCGTAAGACATAGCCAGACGGACTGGGGCACCGGTGCACAGGTGGACCCGGCAGTAAAGGCTAAGCAGGCACAAAGATGAAAAATGAGTATGAAAACATTAATAGGTTGTTTCTTAGGGAAACACCTAAAGGGGGGACCATACAAACCATGATCAACAAGCACAGCAGTATTTTAATAAAAAAATAAAAAAAGAGAAACTAGCAAATACTGTACAAAGTCTGTGATAATATAGCCAGGTGGTAATTCGTTAACATATGAGACTTTTAAGAAAAAAATGGAAAGCTGCATGAACAGCAAGATGTAATAATCCAGCTACAGTCAAAAATAGATAGTTTAGAAATGCAACTAAGTCAAGAGCCAAAATCCCTGCAAGAGAAAAACCAACAACTAAAGTTATAGTTAGTAAAGGTACAGGGAGACCTTTGTCTTTTAAATAGGGATAATTCTCTTTTATTGATTGCAATATAAACTATAACACAGTCAATCAACATTTAACTGTAAGCAAAACTTTGTTTCTGAATAATATCACGTGATTCCTATACTATGCAAGGCAGTCCAGCTGGACAGGGAGAATTATTCATCACCTCCCCATACTTTTTTACTTATGTATACAGTACACTTTAAAAAAAAAAAAGGACTATTACAGCTGTTTTTGAGAGTTTACCATCTACAATTAAAAAACAATGGCTTTTGTTTTTATGTGTGACCATGGTGTAATCATTTTTTTATATGCATTCTAAAAAATACATACGTATGGTATTACCATCAATCCAGATCTTTTATAAACTCAGCTGACATTCTGTCATGCTTAGGATAAGGGAACCCAGGGACGCTTGGCTTCTTTTATCCTATGGAAATAATCTTGTATTACAGTAGTTGAGCTGTCTCTTCCACCAGTAGAAGCTCGGGGGGAGGGGGTAAGCTACCCTTCCTTCCTTCCTTCCAGTGTAATGTCCACAAAGGTTGCAAGGTACATTGCCATCTCCCCATAGGGGTAAATACCAAAATGTGTATTTGATTCTTCTTCAAAACATATGCTTCAAGAATCAGTTAAGTCTGGAGTGGAGTTGTATGTATTTCCACATATTCATTCTTTGATTGTCTTTTCAGCTTTAGCCCGCTTACGCTATATTTGTTTCATAGTTTAAAATGCATTTTATGCATTATGCTCAATATTAAAATTGTTCTATTGCAAAAATGCTTATGTTTTCCTAATTGGTTCCACATAAGGACTATTGCATAAATCAAGTCATTATTACCTCTGCAGGTGTAATGTTTTAGCAAATTACATCTATTTGTGAAACTTTAAATCAACTAAAAAGGTCCAGTCAGTTTAAACTCTGCAATCAAGCTTATTGTTTCTACTTACTATAAAGTTAAGTCTAGGTAGGGCAATCCCTAACTTCAGCAAGAAGATTCTTCTTCAATTGATCTTCAAGCAAGACATCCATCTTCTTCACTGCTGTTTGTTCCAAACATGGCTGATACTTTATGCAAACCTATTGCTTTACTATGGACTGTGTTTTTAATGGTTTATTATAAACTATTACTTTTTTATGGACTGTTAATCTGTGTGCCAGGGTATAATCAACTACCACAACACAAATGCCATGCCAGTGTGTGTGGCTGCTCCATTAAAAGGACTCAATGCACAATCTAAAGCACCCCTGGCCAGTGTGTCTGCTAATCAGCCATCCAGCAGACAACAATATAAACACTGACTTTTCTACAAATTGGTGTGGACATACTTAACAGCTGGTCTAACTGTGCATCAAAGCTCAAGACTGGATCACAGCAAAGCTATATGGACTAGAAACAAAAATGAGTTTTTGTTATAAACAGAGCCACACCAAAGGACAATGGTGTTTATGTGTTAACTCTGTCCTACTGTCTTTGGGGTGATAATAGTGTTTTATAACTATGCTGGTGTAAACAACTCATTACGCTTTGCAGTCTCAGATGCCATATACTTAACTGTAACACCAACCGAATGCCCAAATGTGACAACAGGGCCAGAGAGTGGGCTTACATCAACAACCTATTGATCAAATACTTGTGAATAATGTAAAGTACAGTAGAGTGCATATAAACTTAGATTTCTCTGGTTGGAATATAAATGTTAACAGTAGTTGTGCATACACTGGTGTGACAAAGTTTTATGCCACTATGTTAATTGACATGTTAATGCCATCATTTGAGCTGTGATACTCTCCTGTCTCTTAATGTACAGTCATTTTAAATCAAAAGATACTCATTTGATACAACTTCATAAAGCAACAAGTAGTTGTAAATGAATTCTTCAGTGAGGAGTGATAATGAGCACTTAATTTATAATATACAGAGGGGACCCTTTAGGTCCTGTCTTTAAAGTTTTACTTGTGTTGCAAGTGATCTTAGTGTTCTTGGTAATTATAGGCCTGTGTCGCTTAAGACTTACTATTCGTAATGCACATAGTGAGATGTACATGCTTCAAGGAACTGCATTGTTGCACAAATAATAATTGGGAAATATTGGGCCAAGGGGGGCTTGTAACAAGGGATAAAGAAGTGTGTCCCAATATTTCAGGCTAACCTCATTTTGGTCTAAAACATAATGTATTTGTGTAACAAATATTGACCTATGAAGCTAGATCATATAAAACGTGTAAAGCCACAAGTCAAACTAAGCCACAAGTTGCAATATTAAGATGCCTTTTGATATTTGTACTGACCATGTGAGTAATAGAAAACAGGTGTCTTAAGTGTCTGCACAGACAGAAATACAGGATAGAGTTCGTTACCCTTTTGACTATTATTATTAGGACAGGCCAAAATGCCTGTGTGCACATTCTTAAGTCCAAATCTATTTCCTCCTCCTAGACCTTGGTAACTGGTAATGACAACTATTACTAGCCTTATATAGTAATATAATTTACACTATCAATACATTTGTGCTACCAAGGATAAGTTCATACATGTACTCAAAAGAGAATTGCTTTTAAGTTGATGTTTGTATATGTTTTGAACCAATCATAGACAAATCATAAGAAATGATAATGCTGTCTTCCACTATATAAGCAAGCCAGCCTACACTGTTAGTTTGAAGAATGAAGAATGTACCACCTGTAATCTTTCGCTGTGATTATTGTTATAATCATTAAATTCTTCCGCCATCAGTCTCGTCTCCGTTCGTCTCATTTGTAATTGATAATTTAAGTACAATAACATAACGCTTACATTTGGTGCCTTAAAGACTCGGATCGCTGGTGCTGCATGCTGAGGAGGCTGCCTAACTACTGGTTGGTTAGTCTGTGGGCCCCAATAAGAAGGTGACAAGCTACGAGACGTGGTGCTGTTAAAGCTTAAGAGAGACAAGGTGCACACAGACAGTTTTAGCCACTTCTAATCAGATGATGTATGCTTTCCAATTTCTTTAAATAAAAGTAATGCTTAACTCTGTAGAACTCATGGGGCAGAGTAGGAAGTGAAGGTGCTGGACTTGCAAGCCGGACCTCACAGGGGAGCCGTAAGACATAGCCAGATGGACTGGGGCACCGTGCACAGGTGGACCGCAGTAAAGGCTAGCAGGCACAAAAGATGAAAATGAGTATGAAAACATTAATAGGTTGTTTCTTAGGGAAACACCTAAAGGGGGGACCATACAAACCATGATCAACAGGCACAGCAGTATTTTAATTAAAAATTAAAAAAAGAGAAACTAGCAAATACTGTACAAAGTCTGTGATAATATAGCCAGGTGGTAATTCGTTAACATATGAGACTTTTAAGAAAAAAATGGAAAGCTGCATGAACAGCAAGATGTAATAATCCAGCTACAGTCAAAAATAGATAGTTTAAAAATGCAAATAAGTCAAGAGCCAAAATCCCTGCAAGAGAAAAACCAACAACTAAAGTTATAGTTAGTAAAGGTACAGGGAGACCTTTGTCTTTTAAATAGGGATAATTCTCTTTTATTGATTGCAATATAAACTATAACACAGTCAATCAACATTAACTGTAAGCAAAACTTTGTTTCTGAATAATATCACGTGATTCCTATACTATGCAAGGCAGTCCAGCTGGACAGGGAGAATTATTCATCACCTCCCCATACTTTTTTACTTACGTATACAGTACACTTTTAAAAAAAAAGGACTATTACAGCTGTTTTTGAGAGTTTACCATCTACAATTAAAAAACAATGGCTTTTTTTTTTATGTGTGACCATTATGTAATCATTTTTTTACATGCATTCTAAAAAATACGTACCTATGGTATTACCATCAATCCAGATCTTTTATAAACTCAGCTGACATTTTGTCATGCTTAGGATAAGGGAACCAGGGACGCTTACTTTTTATCCTATGGAAATAATCTTGTATTACAGTAGTTGAGCTGTTCTTCTGCCAGTAGAAGCTCGGGGAGGGGTGTTACCCTTCCTTCCTTCCTTCCTTCCAGTGTAATGTCCACAAAGGTTGCAAGGTACATTGCCATCTCCCATAGGGATAAATACCAAAAATGTGTATTTGATTCTTCTTCAAAACATATGCTTCAAGAATCAGTTAAGCTGGAGTGGGAGTTGTGTATGTATTTCCACATATTCATTCTTTTGATTGTCTTTTCAGCTTTCTTAGCCCGTTTACAAGCTATATTTGTTTCGTGTTTAAAATGCATTTTATGCATTATGCTCAATATTAAAATTGTTCTATTGTAAAAATGCTTATGTTTCCTAATTGGTTCCACATAAGGACTATTGCATAAATCAAGTCATTATTACCTCTGCAGGTGTAATGTTTTTAGCAAAATTACATCTATTTGTGAAACTTTAAATCAACTAAAAAAGGTCCAGTCAGTTTAAACTCTGCAATCAAGCTTATTGTTTCTACTTACTATAAAGTTAAGTCTAGGGTAGGGGCAATCCCCTAACTTCAGCAGGAAGATTCTTCTTCAATTGATCTTCAAGCAAGACATCCATCTTCTTCACTGCTGTTTGTTCCAAACATGGCTGATACTTTATGCAAACCTATTGCTTTACTATGGACTGTGTTTTTAATGGTTTATTGTAAACTATTACTTTTTTATGGACTGTTAATCTGTGTGCCAGGGTATAATCAACTACCACAACACAAATGCCATGCCAGTGTGTGTGGCTGCTCCATTAAAAGGACTCAATGCACAATCTAAAGCACCCCTGGCCAGTGTGTCTGCTAATCAGCCATCCAGCAGACAACAATATAAACACTGACTTTTCTACAAATTGGTGTGTGGACATACTTAACAGCTGGTCTAACTGTGCATCAAAGCTCAAGACTGGATCACAGCAAAGCTATATGGACTAGAAACAAAAAAATGAGTTTCTTGTTATAAACAGAGCCACACCAAAGGACAATGGTGTTTATGTGTTAACTCTGTCCTACTGTCTTTGGGGTGATAATAGTGTTTGTAACTATGCTGGTGTAAACAACTCATTACGTTTTGCAGTCTCAGATGCCATATACTTAACTGTAACACCAACCGAATGCCCAAATGTGACAACAGGGCCAGAGAGTGGGCTTACATCAACACCTATTGATCAAATACTTGTGAATAATGTAAAGTACAGTAGAGTGCATATAAACTTAGATTTCTCTGGTTGGAATATAAATGTTAACAGTAGTTGTGCATACACTGGTGTGTCAAAGTTTTATGCCACTATGTTAATTGACATGTTAAGTGCCATCATTTGGAGCTGTGATACCTCTCCTGTCTCTTAATGTACAGTCATTTTTAAATCGAAAAGATACTCATTTGATACAAATTCATAAGGCACAAGTAGTTGTAAATGAATTGCTCAGTGAGAGTGATAATGAGCACTTAATTTATAGCTATACGGGGACCCTTAGGAGTCCTGTCTTTAAAGTTTTACTTGTGTTGCAAGTGATCTTAGTGTTCTTGGTAATTATAGGCCTGTGTCGCTTAAGACTTACTATTCGTAATGTACATAGTGAGATGTACATGCTCCGAGGAACTGCATTGTTGCACAAATAATAATTGGGAAATATTGGGCCAAGGGGGGCTTGTAACAAGGGATAAAGAAGTGTGTCCCAATATTTCAGGTTAACCTCATTTTGGTCTAAAACATAATGTATTTGTGTAACAAATATTGACCTATGAAGCTAGATCATATAAAACTTGTAAAGCCACAAGGCAAACTAAGCCACAAGTTGCAATATTAAGGTGCCTTTTGATATTTGTACTGACCATGTGAGTAATAGAAAACAAGTGTCTTAAGTGTCTGCACAGACAGAAATACAGGGATAGAGTTCAAGTTACCCTTTTGACTATTATTATTAGGACAGGCCAAAATGCCTGTGTGCACATTCTTAAGTCCAAATCTAATTCTACCTCCTAGACCTTGGTAACTGGTAATGACAACTATTACTAGCCTTATATAGTAATATAATTTACACTATCAATACATTTGTGCTTACCAAGGAAAGTTCATACATGTACTAAAAAGATAATTGCCTTTTAAGTTGATGTTTGTATATGTTTTGAACCAATCACAGACAACCATAGGAAATGATAATGCTGTCTTCCACTATATAAGCAAGCCAGCCTACACTGTTAGTTTGAAGAATGAAGGATGTAACACTTGTAATCTCTCGCTGTGATTATTGTTATAATCATTAAATTCTTCCGCCATCAGCCTCGTCTCCGTTCGTCTCATTTGTAATTGATAATTTAAGTACAATAACAATGCTTACAGATCTTGTCTGCAGAGGTGACTGGGGCAAAGTTTCTTGCTCTCAGCTTGGGAAGTGATTTGAAGCCGAGTGTCAGTCCCTAGCTCACTGCCTCCAGAATCCATTTGAGGGAGCCAGTCTGCCACCTACTGGGGTGGTGGTGGTAGAAGGGAAGCAACCTGGACCAGCCCATCAGGGGTTCTGTGTGGATAGGGACTGAGCTTGTGTGGAGGAAGATGGCCTTCTCATGGACTGTCTGCCCCTCCCTCTGAAATTACCTCTAGGGTTGTGCAGCCTGAGCCTGAAAGAAAGGCCTGGGGTATGATCCCCAACCCCTGCCTCCCCTGTACTGGGACCTGTAGGAGAAAGAAGGCCTTTCCCTGGAATTACTTCTACATGTAGCCTTGTATTCCTCTACTTTTTCATGTAGCTTTCTGTTTTGTCACCAAATAATGAGTTTCCCTCACACTGGAAGTCCATAGCCTTAGCGTGGGTGTCTGGGATCAAGTTTGTAGCCCTCAGCCAGGTAAATCTTCTTAATGAAACAGAAAGGGCCATAAGTCTTGCTGCTGTGTTGTCTGCATCCACTGCCATGTGGAACTAGTACCTGGTGGCATCCAGTGCAGCCCTGGCAGTTTCCTGTAAATGTACTGCCACTTCACCCTGGATTCTGTCTGACATAGCCAAAACTGAATTCCAAAGTGCTTTCTGGTACTGTATGGAATAGGCCATGTAGTTTGCCTGCTTCACATGGAGCGAGACAGCCATATACCCCCTTTTTTCCCCCCATCCCATCCATTTTCCTAGAGTCCTTATCAGGGGGGTGGGATGCCAGGGATATTCTGGCCTTTTCACATGCTGCAGCCTATACCACACTTTCGTGGTCAGGATGGGTAAAAAGAAAATCAGCAGTGGTTTTATCCAGCTGATATTTCTTGTCAATGTTCTTGTCTACCCCAGGCATGGTGGTCGGGGTCTCCAAGATTTGCAATACAGATTTTCTCAGGGTCTGATGCACAGGCAGTAGCAGATGCTTTGTTGGGGCTAGGCCCATCATTTCCATAAAATCTGCTTCCTCCACATCCTCCTTGTCTCTTGGAGTGGGAGGTTTAATGTGTCAACCATATTTTTTGATGAAGGCATATTGTGAGGTGCAATCCTCAGGAGCCTTGGGAGGAGAGCCAAGCTCCTGCTCTGGGGAAACCTCTGGCTCTATGGGTTCCCCCTCCTCCTCTTCTTCAACCTCAGTGCCCTCATAAATAAACTTAAGCACCTGGGGTGCAGGGACCTGGGCTGGAACTGGTAGGCCCGGTGGAACCGGCCCACACCCTACAAGGCCTGTAAAATGTGTAGTGCCTTGGCAATGTCCTCTGCTGAGGGCATAGTTTGCTATTTGTCTGCTGGGAGCTCCTTAGCCTTCTCGGCCGGAGGCATAGCGACATGCTTTTCTTTATATATATATATATATATATTTTTTTTTTTTAAAGGGGGAGTCTCAGCCACTGTCTCCACAGCCCTTTGTGTCTCATGATCAGGTTTAACAAGACCCTTGTCAGAGTCTTTAGACTTGTCCTTTTTGGACACAGAGGGAGCTTCCTCTGATACATTAGCAGAAGTAGAAACCATTTCTTCTAAGTTTTTAGACCTTTTTTTTTTTTAACTTCTGAATTTATCCTCCTGGCCACCTCTCTGCACCCCGTTTTGTTTTTTTTCTTCTGCGCATCCTGCCAGGATCCGGCCACCATCCGTCTCGTCGGTACCCTGTAACTCCTGCGGCTTTCCCCCCGCAGCGAGGTGGCAGGGAGCCCCTATCTCCCCACCGATCCACGGATCCAGTCTGGGTGCCGACAGATACTTACAGACGGCCATCAAGCCACGTGAGAGGTGCCACTTTTCCTTGTTCCCCCATGAGTCGGTGGGCATGCAATGACGCCGGCAGCTGGGAGTGCACGGCCTGCACGCACCCACGCCCTGGCGTCTGCCTCAACTACTCCCCGAGCACGGGCATGCCCCAGACCCCAGCCTCCACCAGGCAGGCATGCCGACCGCCGGAACCCTCTCCTCGAGAGGAGAGCAGTCCATCGATGCTCCTTCTCCTTCCTGCCAGCCTCCGGCGACCAGTGCTCGCCCCGAACCCGGGTCACACTGGCGTGTGCTGGGTGAGCACCAGCGCCTCTGCCCTCGCACCACCGGCTGGCGATTTTTAGACCTTTTTAAAGCATCTTGGCACCAAAAGTCTTATAAATTTCACAGTTAGAAAAAACATGGCTAGTTCCCAGGCAAAAAACACACAGGGAATGCTTTCAGCTTTAGCAATAACCTGACCACAAGGCTCACAACATTTAAACCCTGTGGGTCCAGTGTGTTATTTAGGTAGAGCACTAGGGACCTCTGACATTGAATAGGCTACAGTAATAATCGCTAAAATAAAAGAATCGGTTCCCTGGAACCGGCACTTTTAAATAAAAACCACCGCAATCGGTTCTGGGAACCCAGTGTCAATTGGTTCCCTGAAGAAAAAGGGAACCGCAAAAACATTAAAAAGGGTTTAAAATCTAATCAGAAGATAAAACCATAAGGGAACCGTCAAAGTAGTTTTTAAACAAAAATTGAGGTAAAAACCTCTCAGAAATATCGGATCCCTCGGTTCCGCGGAACCGTGAAGGAACCATTAAAAAACAATAAAAACAAACAAAACACTAAATAACTAGTCTAACTAAACTTATAAGGGCGGCAATTCAAAATATAGATAATTTAAACAGTACTTATTGACCAAATTAAGGTTTTAGAACTAAGTTGAATGAGAGCTCTCCAGGAAGTCTTCAGTGGCAGGCAGAGTAAAGAATCCGAAGCACCTAGAGTACGGCAGTTGCTAGGGCAGCAGTTTGAAATTTGCATGAGCCAATGAGAGTTCCATCATTTACATATAGTTCTAAATTTCATTCTCTCTCTCCGGGCAGTTCAACACAGGAGGCTGACTGCATACATCTAATCATAGTAACTGATTCCAGGGGTTAGAAAATGAAAATTACGCACCTACCGTAATTCTTGATCTTCACCATTCATTACTGATGATACCCGCCCACCTTCCCCTCAAGGGTCTCATACTTCGGCATCTCCCCCTCCCTGTTCGTTCCTCCCCTCTTCTTGGCCTTTAAGCCCAAAAAACAAACAAAAAAACCTTGCTTTTCCGTTCCTCTGAATGGATTTTGTTCTCCGAGGGAGAAGGGGAACGAGTGGAATTTATTCTATCCTGAGGGAACTCTTTCTGATTACTCCAAGGGGTGACCTTTTGGCTTATTCTTGCCACGCTGTTCAATTCACAGTTTAGGAGACCTCCCTTTTGTGGTTTGTCTTCTCTTCAAGGTCCCCTCCGGCAAGCCTAGATCTCCTTGTGTCAGTCTCTGCTATTTAACGCTGTCCTGACACCACCCTTCTTGAACTGGTGATCTTTGCCTTGTCTTCAGGGAGTCCGATTAAGTTCCCACTCTATTCTTTATCTAAGGGGTGCCCTTTGTAGGGCTTCAGCACCCCGCCCCCACATCTGTGTTAGCACTTAGGCTTCTTTCCCCTGCCTAGTTGGGCGCTCTCCTTTCAAAACAGATATTCTGCTTTAGCAGTCTCTGAGCTCTCAGCTAGAATTTAAAAGGGCTGGGGATGGTGGGAGGTGTAGAGAATCTGCCTTTTGTATTCAAGCTGTCTAAGCGGCTTGGTTGAACCTTCTCTCAAATTTTATCCAGTGAGAGCTTTGCTCCCTTGTTTGTGGTTTTGAGCTTATAAGCCCCAAACCAATCTCTGAATTGGCAGAGTTCTCCCCACCCAACATCCCCTTTTTCTCCTTTCCTCTCCTCTTCCTCTCTTTTATTTTTCCTTCCTTGGAGCCGCTCCAGCAGTGAGGCCCTGTGGCCCTTTTAGGTAGGCATCTTTTTTCTGTCCTCTACTGGCTTATTCCTTTTTCAGTTTATATCTTTTCCTTTTTTCTATCCCTCGGCTCTCTTGACTCTCTTTTCTCTTGCCTTTATTTGCCTCTCCAGCTAACAGAACTGGGAAGGAGGAGGAGTTCATGCACCAACTCCTTCCAAAAAAAAAAAAAAAAGTCCCGTAGCGGATGTGCACCTCCGGCTTACACCCAAGCAGTAATGAATGGTGAAGATTGACAAGGGAAGATCAATGGTTACACTATTCCAATATTTATTTGACAAGATTATTTAAGCAACAGTTGGAGCTTATTATGCAGTATAATGTCAAAATACATGTATTGCACAAGGCCACAGGTGGTATAATCAATTTACTTTCAAAATAGTTGTATAGATAGAAATATAAACTTGTTATATTTAACTTTTGGAACTCTGCATTCTGTGAAAATACTGATCTGATACAGGATATTCAGTTTTAAGTTTAGTTTATAAATTAGATAAAGCCATAAAATGTTAAACACACAAGAAAAAGGCTTAAAATAGTCATTCACTTCAACCTGGCCACAGAGAACTCCATCTTTTCTTAGACTCCTCTGTGATCATCCGAAAAACAACCTGACCAAGTCCCGAGACAGAGTGGATCACTCTTGTCTCTGACTTGCTCCATTCAGGTGCTCACTCCTTCCCAATCCAGTACCCAACCCAACTTGACCAAACCGAGGACCGACAATCTCCCCCACATGAGCAGCACCAATGACAAATACTGAGAGTATCAAGTGAATGGCTCCAAATCCAAAGAATGCCATGTCACCCTGATCACTCTCTGTGCAGTCATCGACTCATAACAACTTTCATTGGCTGTTTGATCGTGACTAATAGGCACCAGGGTGTGGGGGGGGGAAATCGCTCACTAATCACAGTGGGGGCAGCAGGTAACAGAGTAGCCAGCAGGTCACTGGGGAATAAACTAAATGCCAAAAAGTCAACATTATAGTACAATTATTGGTGGGGCCGGGCCCGCTTCACAGAATACTGCTGGAGCCCATGCCCTACAGGCCCATATAACAGAAACATAGAATCGGTCAACAGAAAAGGACTTTCTGGACCACCAAGTCTGCCCTAAGTCCATACCTACTGTGCCACCATAGACCCTAAGTGATCTATATCCCTACCTCCTCCCCCACTCTATTACTAAGGTCTTCCTGTGCCTGTCCCATGCACCTTTGAAACCTGCTACTGTTTCGGTACACACCACCTCTGCTGGAAGTCTGTTCAAGGCATCCACCACCCTTTCCGTAAAGAAGTATTTCCTTATATCCCCTTTAAGTCTCCCCCCTTCCTGCTGCATATCATGCCCCCTTGTTCTTGAATATCTCTTCCTGTGCAATATGCCACCCTCCTGTACCTTGTTGATACCTTTCAGGTACTTGAATGTTTCAATCATATCTCCCCTTTCTCTCTTCTCCAGCGAGCACATATTCAGTTCCCTTTGTCTTTCCTCATATGGCTTCCGATGCAGTCTGTGCACCATCTTGGTTTCTCTTCTCTGCACTGTCTCCACCCACTCTATGTCCTTCTTGAGATGGGGCATCCAGAACTAGACACAGTACTCCAAATGGGGGTCTCACCATATATCTATACAGAGGTAAAACTACCTCTTTTTTTTCCTGCTGGTAATACCCCTCCCTATGCAACCCAGCATCCTACTTGCCTTATCACACTGCTCCGCTACCTTCAAGACATCAGATATTATGACCCCCAGATCCCTTTCCTGACTTGTGGTTAAACCCCCCCAACTGATATGATGCACTTGGATTTTTATGCCTGATGTGCATAATTTTACACTTTTTTGCACTGAATCCCAGTTGCCAAACCCTTGACCTGTCATCCAGCCTTTTTAAATCTTCCTTCATTCTTTCCACCCCCGCAGGAGTGTCCACTGTGTTGCAGATCTTTGCATCATCTGCGAACAGACAAACCTTAGCTTCCAGACCCTCTCCGATGTCACTAATAAAGACACTGAAAAGGAATGGTCCCAATACTGACCCCTGTGGCACCCCGTTGGTTACTTTACCTTCTTCTTAGTGAATACCATTTACTACCACCCTCTGTTTCTGTTACTGAGCCAACTTCGTACCCATTTGACTGTCTTTGGACCCACTTCCAGTCTGCCCAGCTTGCTTACCAGTCTTCTGTGTGGAACGGTGTCAAATACCTTACTGAAATCCAGGCAGGCTACATCCACCACTCCACCCTGATCCACATCCTTGGTGACCCAGTCCAAAAACTATATCAAGTTTGTCTGCCAAGGGGCCGGCCCACTGGTGCAGCGGTAGCACTACCGCTTGTGACATCAGCGACCCAGGATCGGGTATGATCTCCAGCTGATGGAGGGCCGCTGGGAGGAGGTGGATCGAGTGCCAAAGGTGCTGCTCTCCTCCTCTGGGGAGGGTGGGCTGAAAGTCTTGCTGCTCTACCACCACCTGGGTGACCATGGCCAGAGGTGCAGTGGGACTGCAGAAGCTCAGAAGGGAAGGACATCAGCCAGGATACGGAGCTACAGCAGTCTCAAAGTGCCCCACCTCCTTGGATCCCAGCTCCCCCCGAGTGCCGGCCTCCTTGGGCCAGATGGACCACCCGACACACACTTAGGGACTGAGGGGGGACGGGGACGACCCAGGTCTCCTCCTCCTCCCGCCCAGGGGCAACTGCGGCATGATGGGGGTAGGTCCACCAGTTCCTGGAACAGTTACCATGGGTGGAGCTAGAGGGACTAACAGCCTAGGGCTCCCTAAAGAGTGGTAACTGGTGTGGAGAGAAAGGGGCATAAAGAGCAAATAAAAAAAACAATTTTTGTTTGGCAAGATCTTCCAACTATGAACCCATGCTGCCTCAGACTCTGCAATCCACTGGTACTGAGGTATTCCTCTACCTTTTCCTTAAGCAATGCTTCCATAATCCATAAGCCTGCTCACCACAGAGGTCAGGCTGACTGATTAGTAGTTACCTACCTGCTCTCTATTCCTCCGGAACTTCTCCCATATCCAGTGATAGACTGAACAGGGTCATCAGGGATGCAGCCAATTCCTACCTTAGCTCTTTTAGTATCCTGGTGTAGACCCTGTCTGGGCCCATTGCTTTGTCCACTTTTGTCTTTTCTAGTTCCCAAAGGACTCTCTCCTCCGTGAAGGGGCTAGAGTCCATCACCCTTCCCTTAATGCCCTTCTCCACTATCTGTGGCCCGTCATCCACTCCTTCCTTCCTAAATACTGAACAAAAATACTTGTTCTATATGTCTGCTTTCTTATGATCCTCTTCCACACCTTCCCCCCCTTCTCCTTTTAGTCTCACTATCCCTGCCTTGCTTTTCTTCCTTTCGCTTACGTACCGAAATAATGTTTTATCCCTTTTTTTGCTGACTGGGCAATGTTTTCCTCAGTTTGTGCTTTTGCCCTCCTGACTGCCTTCCCTGCCTCCCTTTGTTTTTCTTGATAACGCTCCCTATCCTCCTCCTCCTGTGTCGACTTTTACCTTTTGAATGCCTGCTTCTTTTCCGTTACTTCTCTGCTGCTTCCTTGGAGAACCATAATGGTCTCCTTCTTCTCTTGCTCTTTTTTACCCATGTGACACAGAGGTTTGCTGCCTTCTCAATGGCCTTCCTTATTCATTTATTTATTTTATTTTATTTATGTCTTTGAGTGCTGGGTAAGTGCACTGATCCAACGGGCTATTTTCAGGTGCCACCTGGGCCATAGAGATAGCACAATGAATAACATACAAAACAATTTACAATGAATTAGAAGGGCAGGCGTCAAACACATAGCAGAGATACAGAAAATTAGGCTTTGTACAAAGTGCTTGCAGGAAGGACATATTACAATTTGGTAGGTCAAATAACAATACAAAATGAGGTAGCATTTTATTTTTGCCCGTTCTTCCTCCACCCTACCTGTTCTCTCTATTTCTGTCAGGGCATCCCTGAGGCACTCTTGCATTTTCTTGAAATCGTCTCTTCTGAAGTCCAGGACCCTCGTCTTAGTGTGGTTTGCTTCTGGTTTGGTCCTTATGTTGAACCACACCGTATGATGATCGCTGGTCCCCATGTGGCTTCCCATTGTGACGTCAGCAATACTGTCCCTGTTCAGCACAGTACCAGGTCCAGTACTGCCCACTCCAGAGTGGGTTCTCTAACTAGTTGCCTGAGGAAGGCCCCCTGCAGAGAGTCTGGTATTTCCCTACTTCTAACTGTTGCTGCAGCAGGTAGGCTCCAATCCACATCTCGTAGATTGAAGTCCCCCACTAATAGTACCTCACCTTTGTTGGCCATCCCTTGGATTTCTTCAAACATATCCTTGTCCTCCTCCTCCTCCTCCCCCCCTCTTGAACTGGAGGACTGCAGATCACCTCTATCTGAACAGCGGCCCCCTCTCTGTTTCCAGGGTGACCCACAGTACCTCCACATTACTCTGTCCCCTGCCTGTATTTCCATGGCCTTAATGCCCTCCCTCACATACAGAGTCACCCCTCTTCCCTTTTTCCCCCCACTCTGTTTCTCCTGAATAACGCATATCCCGGTATGGCTACCTCCCAGTCGTGGTTTTCATTGCACCAGGTTTCCATAATTGCCACTATGTGAAGGTCCCCAGTTGCCAAGGTGGCCTCTAAGTCTGCCATCTTGTTGCCCAGACTTCGAGCATTAGCACACATGGCTCTCCATTCGGTATTGCCACCTCCCTTCTTCTTGTCCTTCTGCGCTCCCCCTTTTCCTCCACTGTTGTCTATCTTCTTTCCCCCTCCCTCTTCCTCATTGTTCCCCATTTGTATTTGTTCCCTTTTGGTCTTCACATCCTTAGGTTCCCCATTTCTGATCCTGAAAACTTGTGGGGGGGCAAACTATGCCTTCCTGCCTCATTCCGCCTCGCCCATCGGCTAGTTTAAATGCCTCCTAATGTAGCATTTAAACTGCTGACTTAGGATCTCAGTTCCTCTCCTGGAACCATGGCTACTGACACACCCACTGTTGCCTACTGCTCTGATATCAGCTAGGAATAAACAAAATTAGTCTGATACAATCCATTATACTACACTACAGCAAACCGTATGTAAACCAAAATGTTTTTGCATACAAAGTGCACATTGGAACCAGCCCTACACTTGAGTTTGACAACCTTGGTGCTGACTGTTCCTTTTCAATGCTGGTATAACATTTTTAATTGTGACCACACTCATTCCTGAGACATGAACTCTATCCCTTGGTTCAGTATTAATATTAACCCTTTTAGTGCTAACGGCAATATTCATTTTGCTGCTAGGTCTGTAAAAATACCTACACTGCAATCACAGAATTTTCCACTGTTTACATCACAGAGAAATTTCTTTATTCATTACAAGAACAGCTGCCTTAGAAATGCATCAATTCGACCTATGAGGCTCCTGTCATTATGCAGGTATCAGAGTCTTTCATGTATTGTAATTTACATGGGAAATATCAAGCCTAGTCCCCAGAATCAGGTTAGGAAGTACACTATTATTTCCGTTTCTACTGTGTAGCAGCATGCCTGCTGTCCTTCCAAATTAGCATGGATCAATGCAGATCCCAAACAGTGTCCATCTTAATTGGAACAGCAAGAGGTACAAAGTAAAATCAATTCTGTAAAAGTGCATCCAAGGGAAAGAGAACTTGTAAGAACCAATTTATAATTACATGGCAAGAAGCAAAAGAAAAACGTACTTACTTGTAACTGTGTTTCTTCTAGTGGCAAGGCATTCATCCATTGTTACAACATGGAGACACATTCTAGTGATCTGATTGGCTGAAAGCAGCTTAGAGATGTGCAATTAATAAACCATAATTACAAACCTGAACTACTTACAGCCATTCAACCCACATCACATAATGATAGGAATACCACTGTATCTCCCTCACAGAACAGCAAGTCTTTAGTTGCAGCCAGCAAGCCACCCACCACTGCAGTCTCCCTCTAACATTAAACTGCAAACAGAGCAGTCAACACTGAAAATCAAGCCCTCTTCACCTCTCAGAAGACACTCTCCCCACCACTTCTTATGGCTGGCACCTGACTCCACATCTAACACTTGCCCCAGCGCTTCTTCAGCTATGTGCTAGCAGCCGACTGCATGACCTATGGAGCTAACCACTTCAAATGCTGCCCACTCCACCAATTTATCATTCTCCTTGTAGCCGACTCAAAGATTGATCGAGCATGCCATTTCAACTGTGCCCCCCCCATCAGTACTGACCACAAACACAACCACACTTTGGCCTGCTGCACCACATACATCACAGCATGAGGAGAGTGCCATAGGAGCTGAAGCAGTGGGAGACAACCAAAACGAGCAGCGTGTCACTGACACCATCACTCCACCTCCCAGCTTCACAGCACAAACTGACAAAGGGGAACCACAGAAGCCCAATAAAAAGGTTTCAAGAACTGAGGAGGGAAAATTGAAAACATGTTCAGTTCTACAACACTGTACCATAGCAGGCAGTGTTGTATTTAACTTTAATTAAAGTTAAAAATGATTATTGTAATCATTCTGCTTCATATTGCCAGATTGCAACTGAGTACTGTAGTAAGCACGGTTAAGTTCAGATTAAAACAGAAATCACCAAAAAAGAAACAAAAACAAAAGTGATGTACTGAATTCAGAAGTGTACAGTAAAAGTGAGTTTTATTAAAATGACAGTTACACTCTTATACTACTGATTCAGAGCTAAATGGACTACTTTATGTCTCAACTCAGTTCCCGCAGTTAGAACTATAAACTCCAGTGTTTCTAAAGACATTTCTAGACTTCTCCTTTATTTTGAATTTTTCTGCACATGTTATAAGTGCGTTAAGGCACTTCAGGGTGTGTGATTATGGTCAATAAGAAAAAATTACTCACCTTAGTAATGTTGTTTCTTCTAATGGAGTCTTGCTGTATTCTGACTAAATGCAGTTAGCCCCAGCACTTGAACTGCTTCAGAGAGTAAAGGGTTAACTCTATGCACAAGCATAGAACGTTGAGCTCGAGCTCGGTTTTCAAACCTCTGTCTGTGATACTCTGAAGTCTAACTGTCAGATTCTTACGAGCACTAAACTAACTAACAAAGATTTTTAGGGTCAAAAGACTCAAGTCGAGAACCCCAAAAAGAAAAATAAGTAGGCAGTTAACAACCAAAATATTAAAGATAACCCCTTAAAAGATAAGGCATGCCAAGTACACCTCTGGGGTGCAGCACTGTGACTGCCATGCCACATCCCAAAACACTAGGTTCCAGGAGGGGAGGCAGTGAGGGAGGTCAGAATACAGCAAGACTCCATTAGAAGAAACAACATTACTAAGGTGAGTAATGTTATCTTCAAACAACATGAAGTCTTGCTGTATTCTGACTATATGCTGACTACCAAGCAGTACCCCCTTGGAGGAGGGAGTCACAGAACCTATTTGGGGAACAGGCTCTGCAGCACAGCTGTGCCAAACCTAGCATCACTTCTTGACTGAATGTCCAGAGAGTAATGCTTGGTAAATGTGTGAACAGTTTTCCAGGTGGCTGCCTTACAGATTTCCACTAATGGTATGTCTCTAGCTGCTGCGACTGAAGCAGCGGTACCTCTGGTGGAGTGAACCCTCAGGCCTGAGGGAGGCTCTTTCCCCAACTTTGATTAGCAGAACTGGATACAGGAGACAATCCACCTGGCAACAGTTCTCTTAGTGGCAAGTTTGCCCTTTCCCACTTCTCCATAGGTGAGAAATAACTGAGAACAGCCATTCCTATGGGCCTTAGTGTGCTCTACAAAGTAACTAAGCACCCTTTTTACATCAAGACTGTGTAATCTTCTCTCCCCAGAGGAAGAATGGTCAGTGACAAATACAGGTAATGACAGACTGATTCAAGTGAAAGTCTGATACCACTTTGGGAAGAAACTTTCTGTTGGTTCGAAGGACCACCTTATCCCTGAGTAATGAAATAAAGTCAGGTTCCACTGATAAGGCCTGTAATTCACTGATTCTCCTGGCAGAGGTAATGTTTACCAGGAATACAGTTTTCCAAGTCAAGTACTTAAATTCAGCTGAGGATAGGGGTTCAAAGGGGGGCTGCATAAGCTGTGCAATACAGATATTCAGGTCCCAGGAAGGGGTAGGCTCCTGAAAGGGAGGGTTAACATCAAATCAAATCAAATCAATCTTTATTTATATAGCGCCTTTCTGTACCAAGGCGCTTCACAGACCATAAATACATTAAAACACAATATGAAAATATTAAAATAAACATCATATAACATAATTAATCAGGGAAGGCTAATGAGAACAAGTAAGTTTTCAACATTATTTTAAAATTTGTAATGGTCAGGCATTCTCTTAACCGACGAGGTAGAGAATTCCACAGGGTCGGTGCCACAAATGAAAAAGCACGTGCGCCAGATGTTTTAAGACGAACCCTGGGAATCTCTAGCAATCCCTCATCGGCGGATCAGAGGGGACAATTTGGGGAGTAGGGAACAGGGAGATCTTTTAGGTAGTTGGGTCCCTGTTCGTGGAGGGCTTTAAAGGTAAGCAAGCCTACCTTATAGGTGATCCGCCACTGAACTGGCAGCTAGTGCAATTCGCACAGAACTGGAGTAATATGACTGGACCTAGGGGTACCAGTCAATAGTCTAGCCGCAGCATTTTGCACCAGCTGCAAGCGATGGATATCAACCCCATATAGCCCTAGGTAGAGGGCATTGCAGTAGTCTAGATGGGTAGTAATGAAAGCGTGGACCAGTGTTGGAAGATCACCCAGAGGGATCAGGTGTTTCACCCGAGCAATGTTCCTCAGGTGGTAAAATGAGGATTTGACCACAACTGACACTTGACACTTCAAGGTCAAGCCATCATCAAAAACAACACCCAGGTTACGCACCCAATCTGAGGTAATGAGCTGTACACCATCAAGCTAAAGGCCCGACATGTGCCCAGCACCAAAACCTACCCCTAGACGACCCGGTTCCATGACCAACACCTCAGTCTTATCCGGATTTAATCTCAGCCAACTTGAACTCATCCAGTCTTTGATCTCGGAGGGGCAGCTATTTAGCACGGAAAATGCATCAACCTGTTCAGGCATAAAAGACATATACAGCTGGGTATCATCTGCATAGCAGTGAAAACTCAAGCTGTATCACCAAATGATATCTCCTAAAGGCAGCATATACACTGCGAACAACATGGGAGCCAATATGGAGCCCTGCGGTACACCACAGGACAGGGGGAGGGCATCAGAGGAATAAATTCCAGTGACCACCCTCTGAGACCTGCCTGTTAGGAAAGATCAAAACCATTTGAGGACTGAACCCGACAGGTCACAAAGGACCCCATGTATTAGGCTCTTGAAAATTTGTTTGAAGACTAGATGAGATGCTAGGAAAGAGCCCTTGCCAGCAGAAAGAAAAGCAGACACAGCTGCCAAATGTACCTTGAGAGTGGCAGGCCGGAGGCCTAAACTGTTAAGATGCACTAAATAGTCCAATACAGCGGCAATGTCAGCCAGCTCTGGCTTGACGTGCTTTTCGGAACACCAAAACCCAAATCTTTTCCATTTGGAGTTGTAAGACTTTCTAGTAGCAGGTTTCCTGCTAACCTTTAAAATATCCAAGACTGATTGAGAAAGATGCAAGCTTGCATATTCTAGCTCATCAAGAGCCAGGCTTTGAGCCTGAGAGTCTGAAGGTTGGGATACAGAATCCTCCCCTGTGAGGAGATTGTACTGTCTGGGAAGACACAAGGGCATTGTTACTGACAGTGACAACAGAAGAGGATACCAAGGCTGTCTGGCCCAATCTGGAGCCACCAGAATCGCCTTGCAAGGTTGAGACCTGATCTTGATCAGGACCCTGCATATCAGAGGAAATGCATACAGAAACTTGCTTGTCCAGTTCAGTAAAAGAGCATCCTGAGGGACAGGGCCCAGAAGAGGTGGTCTGCGACAATAAAGAGGAAGTTGATGATTGTCCGGGGCTGCAAAGAGATCTATCTCTGGAATGCCCCATCTCTTGAAAATAACCTGAAGAATTAGAGGGTTCAGGGGCCATTCATGGTGGCCCTGGGAAATCCTGCTTAAAGCATCTGCTAGAATGTTGTCCTTCCCTGGGAGATGCACAGCTATCAGGGAAGTCTGAAGGGAATAAGCTAGAGACCATACTTTCATGGCCTCTGTGCACAAGGCCGAGCACAGAGTGCCTCCCTGCTTGTTGATGTACCACATGGTTGTGGTATTGTCTGTACTGATCTGCACTACTTTCTCCTGAACAGCAATTGAGAATGTCTGAAGTGCCAGAAAGACAGCTCTTAGTTCGAGAAGGTTTATGTGAAGAAGGGACTCCTGGTGAGACCAGGTTCCCCGAGCTTCAAGCTGATCTACGTGAGCCCCCCCCCACCCAGTAAAGAGGCATCTGTGGTGAGAATCACTGAAGGAGCCTGATTGATAAAGGGGGCACCTTGTCAAAGATTGTCCTCCTCCAGCCGCCACTGGAGAGCCTGAACTAGGGTCTGAGACACAGAAACCAATGTGGAGAGAGGGTCTTTTTTTCTGAGACCAATAGGATCTGAGATGAAACTGAATATCTCTCATCCGTAACCTTGCTCCCTGGACCACTGCTGTGGAAGCTGCCATGTGACCCAGCAACTGTAGAAAGTGCCTGGTGGGATGAGACACTAGAGGGCAAAAAGAGGAAGCCAGAGTGACAAGGGACTGAACTCTTGAGAGAGGGAGAAAAGTTCTTGCCTGAATAGTGTCCAGTTCTACCCCTATGAATGTGAGGGTCTGAACTGATTGCAGGACAGACTTTTCTTCAGGATAAACCCCAATGAGTCTAGAAGCTTTCGAGTGGCCTCTAGAGTTGACTTGGTCCAAGGACTGGCCTACCACTAGCCAGTCATCCAGGTATGGGAACAGAATGATGCCCTGCCTTCTGAGGAATGCCACCACCACTGCGAGACACTTGGTGAACACCCTTGGCGCAGATGTTAGGCCGAAAGGCATGGCCTTGAATAGATAATGGCCTAAGGGCAACTCAAACCTGAGGTACTTTCTGTGAGAATGTCTGATAGGTATGTGGAAGTAGACATCCTTGAGATCCAGAGAGGCTGGCCAGTCTCCTGGTCTCAGAGAGGGAAGAATTACTCCCAGAGTCACCATTTTGAATTTTGGTTTTCTTAAGTGTTTGTTCAGGTACCTTAAATCTAGAATGGGTCGCCACTCCCCTGTCTTTTTTGGGGTAAGGAAGTATCTGGAATATAAGTCCTTTTCCCCTGTGACAAATGAGGTACCTTCTCTACTGCTTGCAGAAGAGAGGAGACTTGTGCCTCTAAGGCCTTTGTCTCCAAGGGGGAGGGAGGACTGAAGGACCTTGCTCTCATTTTTGGGAACCTTTTGAAACTGAGAGCAAGTCCCTGGCTCACTACTTCCAGGACCCATTTGTCTGAAGTACTAGACTCCCAGGCCTGGGAGTAGTGAGCCAGCCTGCCTCCTACTGGCACTGGGGAGGCGACCCTGACCGACACCTCAGGGTGTCTGCTTGGCAGGGGGCTTAGACTGAGTGGATGATGGGGTCCTGGTCATCCCACGTCTGCCTCTTCCCCTAAAGAACCCCCTCTGCTGGAAAGAAGAGGAGGAGGCCTGAGCTTGGTAAAAAGGCCTGTGAAAAGGCCTGCCCCTGCCCCTAAACTGCTGCCTCTGAGGAGTGGTCTGCTCTTCTTTGGCTGCAGCACTCCTATAGGTGGTACTGTAGTCATCCACCTTCTTCATATAATTCTCTGGTTGGTCCCCAAAGAGAGAATTACCAGTTACAGGAAAATCCATGGCCTTAGCCTGAGTATCCTGTGAGAGGTTGGTATATCTAAGCCAAGCAAATCTCCTCATGGAGATAGATGTAGCCATGACCCTGGAATGAACATCATTTGAGTTTACAGCAGCATGGAATTGCACCTTGGATGCCTCAATACCATTTGCAGCTACCTGCTCCAGCTCCTTGGCCAGCTGGGGAGGGGCATTCCTAGCCAGTTCCAGAACCGTATCCCACATAGATTTCTGGTACCTGGCTGTATATGCCATATAATTTGATTGCCTGAGTCCCAAAGAGGATGCCAAGTACTATTTTTTTGCCATGGCATCCAATTACTTGGAATCCTTATCGGGGGGGGGGGTGAGATGCCAGGGGAATGTTAGCCTTGTCACAGGCTGCAGCTTGCACTACCCCAACACGGCTGCTATGATTTGAGAGGAATTCCGTCCCAGGACCTGACAAAACACACCTCCTGTCCATTCTTTTTTTCACAGGTGGAATGGATGTAGGAAACTGTAAAATTTTGTGTCTGCTTCCCCAAGGATTTATGTAGAGGAACAGACACTCTCTTTGACTCTGGGACATCCATCTTTTCCACATAGTCAGGTTCTTCCTGATCCTGTTCAGCCTCTTCCACAGGAAGCTGAAGAGTCTCAGCCACTTTCTTGTAAAACAAGAAATGGGAAGGGGGCTCAGAAAGCTTGGGAGGAGAAACATGGGAAGGCCTGTCTGGGGAGATGTCAGGCTCTACTGGTTCATCTAGGCCTTCACATTGCTCTTCTTCATAATCTTCCTCCTCCTCCCAATCACCCTCATAGTATGCCTCAGGATCTATATCAGAAGCAGCTACTTCCGACTGAACAGATTGGCTATGAACCGATGCAGGTTCGGTCAGAACTGGGCAAAGCGATTGAACTACTGCGATCACTTTCTCTATTTCAGCGGTCGGAACATGGGGTGTAGGATCTGAACAGGCTGATTTTCACTTTCTTTTTGACGAAACCGACTCTGCAGAGTCGGCTCTCCTTTTGCCCGAAGAGGTATCGCCCAGGTCAGTGGGCTCCTCTTCAGGTGCGGCCGCAACCGAACCGGGCTGGCCATCTGGGTCAGCAGACTTCTCGGCTGCCCTTTCCTTCAGCCTACCCAAACGTTTATCCAGGGCGGCTTTCGGAAAGTTTTTACAGATTTGGCAGTCTTCCTTGAGGTGGTCAAACCCCAGACAATACACACATACCAGGTGGGGATGGGCCTTAGCAAAGGCCTCCACACACTTGGAACAGTGCTAAAACCCACTGGGACCGGTTTTCTTTTTGGGTTTCTCAGACAAGCCGAAAATCAAAGTCACCCTTCACAGCTTTTAAGCCAGGTAACTAAAACCTATCGGTTCCAACTGTGTCACGGGTCAGTTAAAAATATCCCAGAAAAAAGGGATTTTTTTTTAGGAACCGATAACTACTGGTAAAACCACAATTTTTGTTACTTTACCAGTAAAAAACAATCAGTTTCAGTTCTAAACCGACCGACCGGAAAAGAACCAAAGAGAAAAACAATTTCTAACAGTAGAAACAATAGAAACAACACTACCCACTAACTATCGCTTACTGTACTGGGACAGAGGTCAGAATACCGAATAATGAACGAACTACGGTTGAAACAACTAACCGATTCAAACTTTTATTTTATTTTATTTGCTTTTGTTAACCAGGTTAGCACACTAGACAGCAAGTGCCTATTTTTAGGTGCAACCTGGGAGGTTACAGAGTACATAGGAAACAACAATACAGGGTCATGATACATTCAGGCCCACGAACGAGTGGGTGGAACAGCAACATGGTACAACTGTCATTACATGGTAAGGTAAGGTTTACAAGCAAGCAGGATATAAATCGGCAGTAGGGAGGTAGGTTAGCACCAGGTAAACACCATGACAGAGAGTACAACAAAATACATGAGATTACATGAGCGCCTAACATTAGAGAGATAACGCTACACACCTTGTACAGCTAGATGCGGGAAGTGCTAAGACAGGGGCGCCACCGCTCCAGGAGGGCTTAAATGAGTTTATGCAGGTAACCAGCATAGATTAGCAGTGGACAGTGAAACAGCCCACAGTCTCCCGAGAGTATCCGGAGGAGGGGGAGACTATTCTGGAACTATGTGGCACAAAGACAGGCAGCTGCGGTTTTGAGGAAGTTCCAGAGTGAGGTTTTGAAGCAGGGATGGGAGGGAGATGCACGTACAAGGGTGGGAAGGGAGTTCCACAGCCTAGGCGCACAGACGGAGAAGGCCCGGTCGCCAGTGAGAGTGCAGGTCTTAGGAACCAGGCGGACCTGTGTAGCGCTAGACCGTGGGTGGTAGGCAGGGGTATCATGTTTGAGGGGGAGGGCTAGTGCAGGAGGAGTGGACGTTCTGACTATGTTATCAACAAAGTTGCCAGGAGCCGTTCCAGCCAGGAGTAGAGCTCACAACGATGCGTAAGGCGAGGAGCGGAGAGGGCGAAGCAGCAGATGTTGTTGTATGCAGTATCCCACTTAGCTAGGCTAGAGTTCGGGACTGAGGCAAAAGCTACGAGCCCGTAGCAAAGTGTGGGAAGCAGTATCCCCCTGGCTATGGCGAGGCGAGCAGCCGGGGTGAGGCAATCTTTAGCCCTGTATGCAAGTCCAAGCTTCCCGTTTGTGGCTTTACAGACATTCCTAAGGTGTGCTGTAAGATCCAGTTAGGACCGAGGGTAACGCCAGGTACTTCACGCTGCATCAGGACTGGTGAGGAGCCATTAGTCTATATATCGTTAGGGGAGTGGTGCGAAGTGGTTTTGGCCACTGAACCAAAGAGTATGGCCTGGGTCTTATCCAGGTTGATGGTGAGTTTGTGTCCCTCCAGCCAGTTCTGGATACAAGTGAAGTCTGAGTTCAGGCACGAGTTGATGCTAGACATGTCCTGAGAACTGTACAGTATGATAAGGTCATCTGCATATAGAGTTATGTGCCCGTGGGTAGCCACGGAGGGCAGCCCATTGATGAACAGGGAAAACAGAATGGGTCCGAGGATGGATCCCTGGGGGACCCCGAGGTTGACGGGGGAGAGGGCAGAGAGGGTGCGGTTGAAGCATGAATATTGCTGCCTTCCCCCAAGGTAGTTGGAGAACCAGGCAAGGTCTCGTTGGGAGAATCCGATGGACTGAAGAGTGGAATGGAGGAGGGAGTGGTCTACTCGATCAAAGGCCTTAGAGAGGTCAACGAAGATGGCTCCGGTCAGTTTGCCTTGGTCGGTGGCTGACCGGATCTCAGAGGTAACTACGGCAAGCGCTGTCAATGTGCTATGTTCTTTCCTAAAGCCATGCTGGGCTGGGGAGAGAACTGCATAACCCTGAAGGTAGTAGGAGAGTTGAGAGGCAACTGCCTTTTCGAGGAGCTTACTGGCTGCCAAGAGTATGGCAATGGGGCGGTAATTTTTCATATCCTTGGGATCTCCTTGCTTGTAAACAGGGATAACCTTGGCAACTTTCCAAACGTCAGGTATGATCCCCGAGATAAGTGAAGAGTTAAATATATGAGCGACTGGCCTGGCGAGGAGGGGAGCCCCCAAGCTCAGCAGCTTTGGTTCAAGGCTGTCATGACCAGCACCCGTGTGATGGGAGAGCCCGGCTAGGAGTACCTGGGTCTCCCCAACTGAGATCCTTTTGAGGTAGAATGGCGGCCGGAGGGGGGGTGCCCGTCATGCTGTATAGGTGCGCGAGTCGGGAAGATGAAGGAGCGGGCAGGTCAGTGAACATGCAGTTGAATGCAGTGGCAATAGTATGGGGGTTATTGCAATTGGATCCCCCGATAGTCATGTCAGCGGTCATTTCCTTGGCAGACCCACCGACCAGGTTTTTGACGTTTTGCCAGAAACGCCGAGGCTAGCAGGGCGGATTTGCAGTACTCGCTCTTGGTGGTGCGTATGGCTCTCTTGCAGGAGTTTCTGAGCCGCCGGTATTCGAGGAGGTCACTATTGTTGCAGGAGATTTTGTGTTTCACCCAACATTTGTCTCTCTGCTTCATGAGGGAGAATAGTCCCCCATGGAGCCACTTAGTGACGGTGCCCCTCACCCTCCTTTTAGTGAGGGGTGCATGCCTATTTTGCAAGGGGGGCAAATACGGCTAGGAACTGATCAAGGGCTGCAACGGGGTCATTGGTAGCCATGACCCTAGACCAGTCGGCACAGTGTAGGTCATTGAGGTAATCATTTAGGATGAGCTTGGAGAAGTCCCTCATCTGGATCACTCTGCAGGGGATTTTGGGCGAGGAGGTGCCCCATATGCAATAGGTTGGGGAGTGATCCGAGATGACGTCAGGGAGAGTTCCCAAGTGGACAATTCTGTCTAATCTGTTGCATAGAACCCAGTCAATAAATGAGCCTTTTTCCCCCCAAGAGGAGGAGGTCCTAGTGGGCACCGTGATGATCTGGCTAAGAGCAAGGCCTGACAGAAGAGGCTCAAATAGCCTGGTATTTGGCCCCAGCCAGCTGAGGTTGAGGTCCCCCAGAATTAGCAGCTCGTTTGAGCCAATCTTTTCTTTAAGGAGGTCAAGTAGAGAGGAGAGCCCTTTAACACCACTCTTCGGAGGGTTGTAGGCACAAACTATGTGCACCTTTTTCGTGTTTCCAAGTAGGAGGAGTGAGTGAAGGAACTCGCATACTGGGGGTTCATGAAGTGAATGAGGCACAGTGGACACGTTAAGGTGCACTCTAAAATAAAGGAGCGCGCCTCCCCCATGCTTACTGCCTGCCCTGTCACGCCGGATGAGGCTGTAACCTGGGAGGACGCACGCAGAGTCGGGTATGCGAGGCTTCAGCCAAGTTTCTGTGACACCCATAATCTCTGGCTTGTAGTGGGTCGCCCAGGCCGTGAGTTCAGCTAGGTTTTGTAGGATGCTGCGGATATTGAGGTGCGCTATTCTTAGGCCTTTAGCAGATAACCAGGCTATGGGTAGCTTGAAGGAGTACTGGGTATGCTGATAACCTTGACAGCCGCCTGTGCCAATGGAGCCATGGTCACTGTTTAGTTGGGCAGTAGGAACGAACGAGGTGCCCAACAGAGGAGTTGTCCCCAGTGGCATGGCAAGGCAGCCAGCTTCAGCAGGAGTATGCGCAGTGTGGCCGTCTTAGCCAGGTGCTGGCTAATGAAAACCATGCAATTTTCACTTTAGTGAGCAAATTGGGTTCTGCCCTAGGCAACTGGTCTGGGGTGGACTAGCCCAAGGGGACCCTGGAGATAGGCAGTTAGGAGTTGCGGAGACCAGGGGACAGGGCTAACTTATTAGAAACTAGGATTCACTGCAATTTGGAGAGAACAGGCTCAGTTATTGCATTTTGGACTAATAGGATAGAGGAGACAGGCAGATTAATACCGAGAGGCCTCTAGTGGTGAAAATGTATAGCCTGCAAATGGCAAAGTAGGCTGACTGGCAGTGACAACCATGGGTGGTGGTGGGGTAGCCGGCAAAGCCGGCGGGGCCAATCCTACACGCAGCTCCTAGGCAGCGGTGCATTAAGCATGGTGTGGCAGAATATAAGGTCCAACCAAGTCCTCAAAAGGTGCTTTCAGCAGCGCTTACAGGCAAGGTAAAGTCATTTTCATTCGGTATCTCAGTACTTCAGCGCTTTAGGCAAGGTAAATTAATTAGTTTCATTTGGAGTTACAGTTGTCTATTGCCATCTGGCTTGCTGCACGGCTTGCAGTGGAGTGCAGACGAAGCCAGTCGGAGCGTTTACCTGGTAGCATGGTCTGGGGGGTGGGGGAGGGCTGAATTCATTAGCCCTCGTGACCTCTGGGTCGGAACCCTCAGCAGGATCCAGTGAACGATCTTTTCAGCCCAGGAATACTCCAATATTCCTAACTCTTCTGCAGGCCAAGAAGCAGTACCTTTGGAGGCGGGAAGAACCTATTTTGGAAACAAGCTCTGCAGGACACCTGTACCAAACCTGGCATCAGCCCTAGCCTGCATATCCAAGCTCTAATGCTTGACAAATGTATGCAGTGTTCGCCAGGTAGCTGCTTTACAAATATCCATCAAGGGAACATCCCTGGCAGCTGCCAATGTGACAGCTGTACCTCTTGTGGAATGGGCTCTGAGCCCTGCTGGAGCTTCCTTGACCACTTTTGAATAACAAAACTGGATACACTGAACAATCCAATGAGAAATGGACCTTTTAGATGTGGGGTTTCCCTTTCCCACATCCCCATAAGTGAGGAAGAGCTGTGTACTGTCCTGCCTATGGGGCTTAGTAGCTGTCATGTAGTAGCTCAAACCTCTCTTGACATCCAGGCTATGTAGCCTACGTTCACCAGAAGAAGAATGCTCAGTGAAAAACACTGGCAGAGCGACAGAATGGTTCAAGTGAAAGCCTGAAACCACTCTGGGAAGGAATTTCCTATTGGTCTGGAGAACTACTTTGTCTCCGTGAAAGGCAATGTAGTCCTTTTCAGTGCATAAAGCCTGAAGTTCACTGATCCTTCTAGCTGAAGTGATGGCAACCAAAAACACTGTTTTCCATGTGACATACTTCAGAAATGCTGAAAACATGGACTCAAAAGGAGGACCCATAAGTTGAGCGATACAAATGTTATGCTCACAGGCTGGAACCGGTTCCTTGACCGGTGGATACATACAGGATAGGCCTTTGAGGAACCTTTTAAAAATGGGGTTTGATGCCAAAGAGACAGCCTTACCTGCTAAGGTATAGGCAGAGACTGAAGTCAAATGAATCTTTAACGTAGAAGGCTGCAAGCCCAGAGAATGCAGATAAACCAAATAGTCCAACACAAGTGGCACTATATTTCTGCTGGAACACCAGATAGAAAACCTTTTCCACTTTGCAGCATAGGTTTTCTTAGTAGAGGGTTTCCTGTACCCCCTTAAGACATCCATGACCCCTTCAGAGAGATGTAAACTTGCATATTCTAAGTCCTCAAGAGCCAAGCTTTTAGTCTGAGACACTCGAGGTTCGGGTATAGGAGTCTCCCCTGACCGGCACTGTATGTGAGAGAAGGACTGAAGTGTGTTTGTGAGGAGGGGGAGGAAGGTAATATAGAGTCGTTATGGATGCAAATCCAAGATTCCAAGAACAGGATTCTCAGGATGGGAGTAGTGTGCAGGTCACCATCTCAGACTAAGGAGTTAAGACAGGGAACTAGCGGGACAGATCAGAAGGGCCTGCAGAAAGGGTAGCACAGTGATTGTGGGGGACTTCAACCTGCCAGGAGTGGACTGGAGTACTCCAGCCACCATGAATAGAAGGGAGCAGATACTTCTGGACACATTCCAGGATACTTTCCAAATGCAAATGGTCAGTGAGCCAACCAGGTTAGGGAACACCCTAGAACTTGTGCTGGCAAATGGGGAGTTTGTGAGGGAGCTGGGGGTGGAAGAACCGCTGGCAGGGAGCGGCAGGGTGCGACCACATAAAGTTAACTCTTTGTTCTCCGGGGCAGTTGAACCAGTTGGTCTAACTGCATATTGTCAGAATACAGCAAGACTTCATGTTGTTTGAAAGGCACGGAGGGACTATTCAAGTTAAGGGGGGGTAGGGGCACTCAAGGTCACGATCTCAGATTATAGGGGGGAAGGTTCAGGAGGGAAATGAGAAGACACTTTTTTACAGAGAGAGTGGTGTCTGGATGGAACGCGTTGCCTGTGGAAGTGGTATCCTGTAGAACAGTGGACTGCTTCAAAAGGGGATGGGATAGGGTAAGAGGGAGGGGCAGCTGCAATATAAGGGTTGATAACTGCACACTCGAGCAGACTCGATAGACCATAAGGCCTTTATCTGCTGGCAAATTTGTATGTTCATATAAGCAAAGACCAACAAGTGTACTGTGTAAACATACTAATTTATAGAGATTTACCACCCACCCTACTACTTAGGGTACCCCATGAATCGCTTGGTAAGCAGAAATTTGTTGAGGCTTACCTTGAAGGCCTTACTGTCTTCATTTCCACAGTTTCTACTGGTACGCTGTTCCACGTGTTTATCACCCTCTGAGATACAAAGTGCCTTAGATTTATCACCCTCTGAGATACAAAGTGCCTCCTTATGTTACCTCTGAATGTACCACCTTTGAGCTTCAGGACGTATTACTACTTCCTGCTGGAGCACAGTCGATCAAATATTTCCACTGTTTGACCTTGTAAATACCTTTCAGTATACGCATAACTCAGATATCCCCCCTGCAGACTCCTTTCCTCTAGGACAGAGAATCTGCATTCTGAGCTGTCTGCGTTGAAATCCCAGCTAAGGCACTTATTTATTTCTCTCTCCTGTCTGTTTGTATTCTATCTCTCTCTCTCTCTCTCTCTCTCTCTCTCTGTTCATGTATATATAAAATGGGCAGGAAAAATAATGGACAATCAGGGTCCCTAGCTAGATAAAACAAACCATGTGACAGTGCAGTACCTCACAACGACTGCATGCCTGTACTGTGTTACACTCCTCAGAACATTCTCACCACCAGCCAGATCACCTGGCACACACAGGCTGCCACACCCACACACCTGGTGCACAGGCTACCACAACCATAAGGAAGTAAATCTATATAGCTGTCCCACACTGCAAAACAATTATCTGGTTGATCCTGCCATGATTTGTATAGGTAAAAAGTAATTTAAAAACATATCTTAGCATCCAGACTGTGGAGCTTTTGCTCCTCTGGGCTGGACTTTGCTGTAAAGAACACTGGAAGTGTAATTGACTGACTCCGATGAAATTCAGACACCACTTTGGGGAGGAATTTTCTGTTGGCTCTCAAGACTACCTTGTCACTGTGGAATATATGATATAGTTAGGATCTGTATAGAGGGCTTGATGCTTACCCTCCCTTCTGGAAGATTTGAGTGCCATCAGGGAAACTGCTTTCCAGGTAACATATTTCAGGGCAGCAGTTACCATAGCCTCAAAAGGAGCCTCCATCAGCTGAGTGAGGGAGGCACCTGTAGTAAGTACGACTGTTGGTGAATGCTGAAGGAAGGAAAGAAAGGGCTGTGAACTGGTATTGGCAGTTCCCTAGCCTAAACCTGAGTTATTTTCTGTGGGTGGGTCTGACTGGGATGTGGAAGTGGGCACTCTTTAGATTCAGTGACTCGAGCCTGTCTCCCAGCTGCAGAGATGGTATCACTAATCCCAGTGTAACTATTTTGAAACTTTCCTTTTTGTGTGTTTGTTTAGATTCAGATATCTCACATCTGAAATGGCTCACCACTTCCCATTTTTCTTGTGGGTAAGGAAATATCTTAAAAGAGACTCTTGCCCCACGGTGTGGCAGGAACCTTCTCCACTGATCTTGCTTGCCGCAGTTTATCTCCACCTTCAACAGGATTTATTTTGTTGTGGTTTGAGGTGGGAATAGTGTTTGTCTGTGCAGTTTGGGGAATTTTTTGAACTGTGGGTACACACCTTGACTCACTACTTCCAGAACCCACTTGTCTGTGGGGAGCTTTGACCATTCCTGGAAGTAATGAGCTAGCTCCCCGGTAGCAATGGTTGGGTGACCTGGGAAGAATTGTCAGTGGTGTTGTTTTTGCTGTGGCTTACAGGCTGGTGTTGCAGCTGTATGCATAGTGCCCCTTCTACCCCTTCCTCTATAGTAACCTCTCTGGTGAGTATACACATGGGGCATAGGACCTTAAGTAGTAAACCCTTCCCCTTCCATAAGGCCTGGTAGGAAGTGGAGGCTTTCTTTCTCAGTATTATTCCTGTAGGTGGTTTTGTACTCACCCACCTTTTTCATTTATGCCTGTCTTGTCACCAAATGGGGACTTTCCCTCAAAGGAGAAAGCCACAGCTTTTGTTTGCATGTCCTGGAATAAGGGAGTAGTCCCAATGCAGGTAAACCTTCCTAAAGATACTGCATAGTCCAGGACCCTGGAAGCAGTGTCATTAGTGTCCACAGCCATGTGGAAGTGGAACTTGGTGACATCCATTACTGTTCTGGCTGTGTCCACCAAGTCCTGTGCCAGATCACCACTTTCTCAGTCAGTGCCAGCATGGAGTTCCTAAGTCCTCGCCTTGATCTCAGCGGCACTTTATCCCCGCTGGCCTGTTCCTCAGATCTTTCTAGAAATTAATTTTCCCCAACCTGCCCCTTGCTTTCATGTTCTGCCTCCTTCTCCTCCTCAGTCTCCATCCGCTGTCTCCCCATTCCCCTCTGTCCCCTCTCTTCACCACACCCCTCCTTACTCCTCCCCTCCTCCACCACACCCCACTACCCTTCTTTCCTCCTCTTCTTCCTGCCTTACCCCCATCAACTACTCCCATCCCCACACCCACTTACCCCCGACAAAGGGAATCCTGAGTACTCCTGTTCCTGCCTTGAACCTTCACCCCATTTACCCCCAACAAAGGGAAACTTGGATATTCCTGTTCCCTGCCTCGAACTTTCTTAATTTTCCTCTTAATATTCTTTACTTAATGCCTAGTTAATGCATCTGCTGCATAAACTCTGTTCACAGACTATCTCACTCCTATTCTCATGTTATTGCTCTTAATGTAACCTGATGATGTAACCTTATGATGTGTCCTGTTGATGTGTTTCGTTTTGTTTATCCATTGCTGTAAATTATCGACGTTGAACCTTTGTAAATGAGCTTTTAGCTCAAATGTTGTAATCCGAGACGGCAATAAATAAAAATAAACAATAAATAAGTGCCTTCTGGTACTGAGTTGTGTATGCCACGCAAGCTGCTTGGCTGAGGAGCAAGAAAGCTGATATATATATACACTTTCTTGGCTATGGTATCCAGTCTTCTGTAATCCATCTCAGGAGGCTGGGCTGAGAAAGGCACCTCAGCCTTTCCACATGCAGTTGCCTGAACCACTCCCTCATGATCAGGGTAAACATATAGGTACTCAAACCCCTCTCTGTCCACCTGATATATATTTTTATCCAATGTTCTTGTCAGCAGCTAAGGTAAGGGTTGACATGATTTTGGCAGTGGCTTTCTTAAGGGATTTACTGATGGGAAGTAACGACCTCTTTGTGGGGGCCAGACCCATCATGTTCATGGATTCAGCCTCCTCCACAGCCTCATGGGATGGGATGTCAAGGGTATTTACCATTTGCCTTACAAAGGAATAGTGGGATGTGTAATTCTCAGGAGGCCTGGGAGAAGATCCAAATTGCATCGTACCTAGTGGGCCTTATCCAGTTACCAAAGGAAAAAAAAAATCCCTGCACGGAGGAATCGTCTGGTTTCAAAAGTTTCCCCTCCTCCTCTTCTTAATACATCTCTTCCTCCTCCATAGGCATTTCGTACGGGACCTGAGCCTGGGGAGGAGGGCAGGCATAGTCATAAAAATTCCCACAGCCTGGAAGGCCTAAAAAAACTTCCATGGCTTTTCTCATGTCGTGTGTTGAGGACATTTGTCTTGGGTCCACTGCTTACTCCTTTCCTTTTTCAGGAGGATTGGCAGAGATATTTTCCTATTTTTGTGTTTTCTTTGCATTTTTCTTAGTCATGTTATATGCTCCTGCTTGTTTCTGCATTTTTACTACTTAATATTAACAGTTTTGATACCTATGTTTTGATTTTTTAACTGGTTTTATGAATTGTAGAGCGCTTTGATTTTAGAGATTGCACTCTATAAATAAAATTATTATTATTATTTGCAGACACTAATTACTGTACCTGCTTTTAGGCTCTTTTACTTTTGTTCTTCTCATCAATGGTCTCAGGGTTCCCCCTTCAGACACCCTGAGTTCTGTGTCATCTTTACTGTGCTTGTCTGATGGCTGAACAGCTGCTGCTTCTTTCTAACCCCAGTAATGCTCAGGATATTTATAACTTTATGTAGTAAGCCTGGAGGGCTGGACTGCCCGGAGAGATGGAACACATGCAAATGAGTAGAATTCTTTGCATGTGAGCATCTTTCAAATACTGCCTCTACCAACTGTAGTATTCTAACCTCTTTAGATTTTTCTCTCCTCCTGAAAGTCTGGTCGCTCGGAGTTGTCGTCGTCCTCTTTCGCGTGAAGAAGATTCAAAAACCATAAAAACTTAAGTATATTTCATTTCTTTTACTGCCTCTACTAATTGTCGGTAAAAAATCTTGTTTACTGTTTAAATTAGTTGTTTTTCCAGTTCCGCGTGGTTCAGTATAACCGTGAGGGAACCGGGTTAGTTATTTACTTTCATCGGGGTTCTCTGATTAAAGAGCCTTCGATTGAGTGTATTTACTAGTTAGTTTTTTTTGTGTATATTTTACTGATTTTGTAACCGCTTCTATTGGTTACAGAACCGCTGAGCCAGTTCATTTGCCATCTCTTCGGTTCGGTTCCTCCAATTCCTATCGGTTCCGGAACCGACCACAAAAAAATAAATAAATAAATAACTGCATTAGCTCTTTTTTATCTAGCGGTTTGTGTTTTTTCTCTTTGGGCATTACTATGTCAGAGAAACCTAAAAAGAAAACCGGACAGCCCAGTTTTAAGAATTGTTTAAAATGTGGAGATGTGTTTGCTAAGGCAGAGGGGTTCGAACATCTGGACCAGGATTGTGAAATATGCAAAACTTTTCCAGATAAAACCGTGGAAAAATGCCTTGAAATGCTCAATGAAAGATTTCCTAGGGGTCCCTCAGGCTCTGACCAGCTGACACCCCAATCTGCTGTGGCTGAACCCACAAGTTTGCTTACTGCTGCCCTTAATATGGGCGAAAAAGGGGCAAAAAGAGGTAAAGAACGGCCAACTTCCCGGTTCCCTCAAAGAAACTGAAGAAAGTGAAACATGCAGAACCTTCTCCTGCTAAACCAGGGACTTCTGCACAAGTGCCTGCTTTGCCCTTGGCTCAAGAAATAGCCTAGGCTTTTAAAATTATCCAGGCACTACAAAACATTATCCCCAGCAGCCTGCCCCCGAGTCCACAGGCTAGCAGTGATGTGCTGCCCTCCTTGCCAGAGGAGCAATTTTTGAGGAGGATGATGATCCTTTTGAGAAGGAAGAACCAATTCCCCCACAGGTGTCCCCTGAGCAGGACTTTAGTTCTCCCTCCAGGGTGTCCATGGATTATTCCTCACATTTTACATTTGTGAGGAGAATGGCAGATGCTCTGGACATTGCTACCACAGAGCAGATTGAGGATGAGGAAGAAACTGAATACTTGCATGTGATGGGTTTAACATCCACAAAAGCTCTTCTTCTGCCAATTTATACATTTTTTAAAAAGGACACCCTGAAACTTCTGTAGACTGCTAATTCTGTTCCTCCTAGTGATAGGAGAATAAATAAAAAAAATATCAGTTGGACAGGACAGGAGCTGATTTCCTTTTCTCCCATCCAGACCATCAGGGGTTATACAGCAGGCAGCCTGTGACAAAGCCAGAGTCCCCCTATCCTCCCACCCTCTGGACAAGGACTCCAGAAAAATAGACAATATGGCCAAAAAAGGCTATTTGTCAGTTTCTTTGGCCATGAGACAGGCTACCTTTCAAGCTTATGCTGCCCAGTATCAGAAATCCCTGTGGCAGTCGGTACCGGACATGTCCATGAAAGCCCCCTCACCCTTGTCTGAAGACCTGGCTGAAACTGCCAGGTTTGGGTTGCAGGCGGCTAAGTACCAGTTCCAGATGCCTGCTGATTCAAATGATACTGCAGCCAGATGGATGGCTAACACTGTGGCACAGAGAAGGTTTGCTTGGCTCAGGGCCACGAACCTTACTCAGGACACTCAATCCAAGGCCCTGGACTTTCCTTTAGAGGGAAATTCCCTTTTTGGAGAATCCACTGTTGCCTACATGAAGAAAGTGGATGAATATAAGGCCACTTATAGAAGCAACCTTTCTAAAGAGAGAGCTTCTTCATCCACTAGGCCCTATGGAAGGGGGGGGGCAGAGGAAGGTCTTTTATGACCAGACCCTTTTTCCAGACAGTAGCTGTGCCCCAGTACTAGCAGTATCCACAGTAGGAATACTCTATGGGTAGGGGCAGAAGGGGCTCTCAGGCCCAGCCTCAGCCCCAATCAAAGCAAAATCCCTGAGGCTCAGGCCGCCTCCTCCCTCCCTGTCGGAGGCAGACTGTCCCACTTCCTCCAGGAATGGCTAAGCAACGCTACAGACAAGTGGGTTCTGGAGGTAGTGGGTCAGGGTCTGTCTCTGGATTTCAAATCTTTTCCTCCAAAAAAGACCAGGGTTTACTGCTCACCTGCTCTAGCAGAGAGGACACTACTAGAAGCAGAGGTTCAGAAATTGTTACAGCTCAGAGCAGTGGAATCAGTTCCTACCACCCTGAGAGGAAGAGGTATTTACTCCAGATACTTCCTAACAACAAAGAAAAGTGGAGAGTGGCGGCCAATATTGGATCTCAGAGCTTTAAACAAGCATCTGAAAAAAACAAAGTTCAAAATGGTAACTCTGGCTCGGATATTGCCAACAAACCAAAAAGGGGACTGGCTGGCATCACTGGATTTGAAAGATGTCTATTTCCACAACCCCATAAAGGAATCACACAGAAAGCATCTTGGATTCAGGCTCCCTTCGGGTCATTACCAGTTTTCAACTCTTCCCTTCGGCCTCTCCTCAGCACCAAGGGTATTTACAAGATGCCTAGTAGCTGTGGTGGCATATCTTCGAAGACAGCGAGTGACTGTCTTCCCATAGCTGGACGACTGGTTAGTGGTGGGCAAGTCACCAGACCAAGTAAGGAACTCCCTAAGAATCACCCTGCACCTCTTGGAGTCCCTGGGGTTCATATTAAACCAAAAGAAATCTGATCTAACTCCTGCTCAAATTTTGCAGTTCATAGGGGCAGCAATCAACACACTTCAGGGCACAACCTTTTTACCCTTAGACAGGGTGCAAAGTCTTCAGTCAATAGCAAATTCCTTCAGTCTGCACAAGCCAAAAACTGCAAGGCAGTTTCTGCAGCTACTAGGTCATATGGCTGCATCCACAGGCACAGTGCAGGGATCCAGGTTTCACATGAAGGACATCCAGTTTCACCTCAGGACTCACTGGAGTCAAAAGAGAGACACTTTTTCTAAGCTTATTCCCGTGACAAGGGCACTATTAAGGGTCCTCCTGTGGTGGAAGGAGGAATCCAATCGAAGGCAAGGAGCTCCTTTTCAGAGAGAGAATCCCTCTCTGGTCCTCACAACAGATGCATCCCTTTTGGGCTGGGGCGCCCACTTAGGGATGCACACAACTCAGGGCACTTGGTCAGCAGCATTGTCCCTTCAGCACATAAATTTACTGGAGCTCAGAGCAGTGCTCCTAGCCTTAAAGGCTTTCTCTTCACTGGTACTGGGAAGGGTGGTACAGATCAGAACAGACAATACCACCACAATACACTACATAAACAAGCAGGGAGGCACCAGATCAGGCCTCCTTTGCACAGAGGCCATGAAAATTTGGACTCTGGCGTACTCTTTGAAGGTGTCCTTAAAGGCAATCCATTTGCCAGGAAAGGACAATACCTTGGCAGATGCACTAAGTCGCATCAACCATTCACATCACAAATGGACTCTAAACAAGCAGGTGGTACAAGTTATTTTCAGGAGGTGGGGCACTCCAGAGATAGACCTGTCCGCATCCCACCAGAACCACCAGCTACCTCAGTATTGCTGCAGACCTCCAGCACAGGGCACAGTCCTTCTGGATGCCCTGGCTCTGGACTGGTCAGGCAGGCACCTGTATGCCTTTCCCCCATTCCCTCTGGTTTTCAGGGTATTACTGAAGCTAAGATCCCTCTCAGCATCTCTGATCTTGATAGCTCCAGACTAGCCCAGGCAGCCATGGTACTCTCTTCTGCTCTCCATGTCTGTCAGCGAACCAATACAACTGCCTCTCAGGCACAATCTCTGGACCTCCAATCAGGGAACATTGTTGTACCTGAGTCTCAAGTCCCTTCCTCTCAAAGCATGGCTCTTGAGGAGTTAGAGTATGCAGATTTAAATCTTTCAGAAGCTTTCTTAAATATTTTAAAAGTTTATAGAAAATCTTCTACAAAGAAAACTTATTCTTCCAAATGGAAGAGATTTTCTCTCTGGTGTTCAAGTAAGGACCTTACACCAAATAAGGCTGGAGTTTCAGTTATCTTAGACTATCTCACTCGTTTGCATTCACAGGGTTTGCAACCCAGTTCCCTAAAAATTCATCTAGCAGCAGTATCTGCCTACCTTTCTGCATGGAGAAAGGTGTCAGCGGCATCACACAAAATTTTTAAAAGATTTTTTAAGGGGTTGATGCATTTGCACCCACCTCACAGAGCACCAGTGCCTGTTTGGGATCTGAACGTGTGTATAGCCAAGCTCATGGGCCCTACTTTTGAGCCCATGGCTACTGCCCATCTGAAATATGTTACTTGGAAAACAGTTTTTCTAGTAGCTATTACTTCTGCAAGAAGAATTAGTGAGCTCCAGACTCTCTGCATTGATCAAGACAATATCTCATTTCACAGAGATAAAGTAGTCCTCAGAATAAACAGACAGTTTCTTCCTAAAGTGGTTTCAGACTTTCATGTGAACCAATCAATCACTCTACCTGTCTTTTTCACAGACCATGCCAGTTCCGGTGAAAGAAGGTTCCATAGTCTGGATGTGAAAAGGGCCATCAGCTATTAACATGATAGCCACTAAAGACCATAGAAAGGATAGAAAACAACAATTCCTTACATATGAGGATGTAGGAAAGGGTAAACCAGTCTCAAAAAGATACATTTCTAGATGGCTAGTCCAATGTATACAATTCTGCTACACTAAAGCAGGTAAAGAGCCCCCAACCGGGTTGAGGGCGCATTCTACAAGAGGGACTGCTGCCACTCTTGCAGCTGCCAGGGAGGTTGCTTTGTGGACATTTGCAAAGCAACTACCTGGAAAACAGCACACACCTTTACAAAGCATTACAACTTAGACAGTCTATCCAGAAGTGATACTAGGTTTGGCACAGCAGTCCTGCAGAGTCGGTTTCCAAAATAAGTTCTGTGCCCACCTCCAGTGGTACTGCTTGGTAGTCTGCATAAAGTTATGAATATCCTGAGCATTACTGGGGCTAGAAGAAGAAATTACTTACCATAGTAATCTTCTTTCTTCCCAGTGATGCTCAGGTATTCATAACTTCCCTCCCTTCCTCCCCTTCCAGAACTTCAGCCTTTGCACTCCGCATGCTGGTGCCACCAAGCCATGTTGTTTTGTTGCATATTCTCTGCTTTTAATAATTTTAAAACAGGGTTGATTTCAATGTATTCTCCTTTTGGAGTTTTCTTTGATGTGGTTTGGTCAAATGTTATTATATTCTCCTCCCTTTGGAGTTTTTCTCTGTTAAATTCCATGCTTTAATTAGGGGTAACCCATCCTTTTGTTTATAAAATGTTAAAGTTACATTAGTTTCCTAATGCCTGACTTCCAGGCTTCTCACAAATCTGAAGAGGTCAGAACACTACAGTTGGTAGAGGCAGTATTTGAAAGATGCTCATGTGCAAAGAATTCTACTCATCTGCATGTGTTCCATCTATCCAGGCAGTCCAACCTTTCAGGCTTACTGCATAAAGTTATGCACATCTGAGCATCACTGGGAAGAAAGAAGATTACGATGGAAAGAAATTTCTTCTTCTTATCTGCCTCCCCTGACAGAAACTGATGCTTCTTCTGAGGTGCAGGGCCCTCATCTGAGTCTTTGGTAGGTGACGTGAAAGCAGACTGACAAGCCATAAAGTCTTCTTTTTTCTTAGCCCTTTTCTTTTGTGCTTTGGGACAAAACTTTATTTATTTAATTTTAGAGTTCACAATTTTAAAAAGTCATGGTGAGAACTAAGGCATCTCAGGCAAAGCTCATTGTAGTCTGCCTTTGTCAGGGGCTGAAAACACTTTGCACAATTTTTAAAGGCTGTATGTCTTGTTCATTTTAGGTCTGCCAGTCATACCAAACACTGAAGACCCTTAGAAATGTGTTACCGTTCCCCAAATTTGGGAAAAATAATTTAAAGAGCAGCTTCCAAGTTGCCGCTCCCCTAAACGTATGCGAAAGCTCACTTGGCCCCCAGTGTACTTCCATAAATAATTCAGTTTTTTCTGCCGTGCAAAAGAGTTATACCCTCGTTATTTTTGATTTGGACACCCCAGCCAAAAACACAGCCACTTCCTCATGCTGCTGACATGCCCCAACGCAGGCATACGCAGCCCCGTTTTGTGATGTCACAAAACGAACACTGCATGTGTGCGCTCCACTGAGTTCAATGGGGGTGAGTTTTCCATACATCTTATTAACATTTACAGTTGAAAATTTAATAAATCAAAGCGACCACTCAACTAACAGGGTCAGGGGAAGAGTGATAGGAGGTTTGCTGGACAGGGCCAGGAGTAGAGAATACCAGGTCTGCCTGGCCCAGTCTGAAGCAATTAGGCCCATTGTTGCAGGTTCCCTCCTGAGCTTTAGCAGCATTCTCAGCAGTGGAGAAAAAGGGGGAAATGTGTAAAGGAATCTCCCTGTCCAACAGAAAACCCGGGTGTTCTCTGGGACTGTCTCCATTGATGGAGGCCTGCAATAAAAAAGGAGGAGCTAGTAGTTTTGCCAAGAGGTGAACAGTTTCCCCTCTCGTGTGCCCCGCCTTCTGAACACTGTTGTGAGCACTTGCTTGTTCAAGGTCCAAGGTTCAGAGGAGGGCAACAAAGATGGTGCATGGATTGCATCACAAGTCCTATGAGGACAGGTTGAAGGAACTGAACATGTACTCCCTGGAGGAGAGGAGGGAGATAGGGGATATGACAGAGACATACAAGTATCTTACAGGGAGGAACAGGATGCAGGAATACACTATTTTTAAGCAAAAAAGATGTTCCAGGACTAGAGGGCATGGGATGAAGTTGGAGGGAGGACGATTCAGAGGAAACATGAGGAAAATTTCTTCACAGAGCGGTGGTGGACAAGTGGAACACCCTGCCAGACGAAGTGGTGGGGGCTGAAACAATCATGGGATTTAAGAATGCATGGGATAGACGTAAAGGAATTCTGGAGGTCAGGGGTAAGGGGCAACAGACTTCTAGGAAAACAAACTGAACTTACAAGCTCAAATGGGCAGACTGGGTGGGCCATAGGCCCTTATCTGCCACCACTGTCTATGTATCTATGTATCATTCATGGTTGCTCTGACTGGTTCTGCTTAGGGAATCTGCAAGGACACTGTCCCTTCCTGGTACGTGCACTGCGGACAGCTGCACTTCTAGCTCATATGCCAGGCTCCAGATCTTCATTGCCTCTGTGCACAGATTTGAAGATCTTGTTCCTCCCTGTTTGCTGATGTAGTACATGGTGGTGGTGGTGGTGTCTGTCCTGATTTAGACTGACTGATCCCTGAGGTGGGAGGAAAAAAACTGCATTGCCAGATACACAGCCCCGAGATCCAGAAGGTTTATGTGCTCCTGGGACTCTAGTGGGGGCTGCCCCCCACTTATGGTGAGGTTCTCCAGGTGGGCGCCCCACCCCAGGAGGGAGGCATCTGTAGTGAGCACCACTGTGGGTGATTGCTGGAGGAAGGGGATTCACTCTCTGAGATGCTCCTCCTTTTTCCACCAGTCCAGTGCCTTTAGCATTGTGATTGGTACCAACTTTGACAGAGAGGACTGCATTTAGGATCAGTGAAACCCTAAGTGGTACTGAATGTTCCTCATTTGAAATCTGGTACTTGGGACTGCAGCTATGGAGGTGGCCATGTACCCAAGCAGTTACAGGAAGAAAAAATTACTCACCTTAGTAATGTTGTTTCGTCTAATGGAGTCTTGCTATATTATGACATATGCAGTGAGTCCCAACCTTCGAACTGCTCCAGAGGTGAAAGAGTTAACTTTCCATGCCAGGCATGGAACGCTGAGCTCGAGCTCGGTTGAAACTCTGTCTGTTGTTCTTCAAACTCAAACCGTCAGATCTTTACGAGCTAAACTCACTGAGGTCCTGTGTGGAAGCTGTAAACCTACACTAGCCAACTGGCTACTAAACATAAGAACACATTTTTTGGTCTCAAAACAAAGACTCAAGTCAGGAGACCCAAAAATGAAAAACACAACACCAAGCACCCCAAAAAATGAGGGGTGAAAACAACAAGGTGGGCACCTACTAAGTGCCAACACTGCACTGCCCACCCACATCCCAAAAACAGAGGTTCTGAGAGGGGCAGGCAGGGGGAGGTCATAATATAGCAAGACTCCATTAGAAGAAACAACATTACTAAGGTGAATAATTTTTTCTTCAAACAACATGAAGTCTTGCTATATTATGACATATGCATACTACCAAGCAGTACCTCCATGGAGGAGGGACAGAACCTACTTAGGAAATAGGCTCTGAAGCACAAGCTGTACAAACCGAGCATCACCCTAGCCTGGATGTCCAGGGAGTAATGCTTGGTAAAAGTGTGAACTGTTTTCCAGGTAGCTGCTTGACATATCTCTAGAATAGGATGTCCCTGGCAGCAGCCAGGAAGCAGCTGTACCTCTGTAGAGTGAGCCCTGAGGCCTGAGGGAGGAACCTTACCCAGTTTTTCATAGCAAAATTGGATACAAGAGACAATCCACCTGGCAATGGATCTTTTAGTGGCAGGTTTCCTTTACCAACCTCACCATAAGTGAGGAACAGTTGGAGGAATCAAACCTGTGACCCTTGGTATGCTCTATGTAGTAACTAAGGCCTCACATCTGTTGTGCAACCTCCTCGCCAGAGGAGGAATGTCATGCGAAGTACACTGAAGAGATATGGATTGATTAAGGTGGAAATTTGAAACCACCTTAGGCAAGAACTTCCTATTAGTCCTGAGGACCACCTTATCTCTATGAAAGGAGATAAAATCAGGCTCCACCGACAAAGTTTGCAATTCACTTATGCATCTGGCAGAAGTGATGGCTACCAGAAACACTGTCTTCCAAGTCAAGTACTTAAGTTCTGCTGAAGACAAAGGTTCAAAGGGAGGTTGCATAAGCTGAGCAATGCAAGCATTAAGATCCCAGGCAGGGGCAGGGTCCCTGAATGGAGGGTTGGTATGAAGCAATCCCTTGAAAAACTTGGAGAAGACAGGATGAGCTGAAAGAGAAGAGGGCTTACCTGCTGAAATAAAAGCAGACACAGCTGCCAAATGCACTTTTAGGGTAGCTGGTCTCAGCCTCAAAGTATTTAAATGGACCATATAATCCAGGACTGTGGGTAAATCAGCAGATTTTGGGGAAATATGCTTTCCAGCGCACCATATGGAAAACCTTTTCCATTTGGAATTATAAGTAGCCCTGGTAGAAGGCTTCCTAGAAGCCTTCAGGATATCCATTACACCTTGGGAGGTGTGAATCAGCAAACTCTAACTCTTCAAGAGCCAGGCCTTGAGACTGAGAGATTTGAGGTTCGGCACCAAACCCTCCTGAGCACAGGTTAACAGGTTGTACTTCCTGGGAAGACACAGGGGAAGATGGACTGCTAAGGACAGTAGGAGGGATACCAGGGTTGTCTGGCCCAATCTGGAGCAATCAGGATCATCTTGCAGGGCTGAGATCTGATTTTGACTAGCACTTCGAACAGTAGAGGGAAGGGAGGAAAAGCATAGAGAAACTTCCCTTCCCAATTGAGGACTAAGGCATCCAGAGGGACTAAGCCCAACACTGGGGGCCTGCAGCAAAAAAGAGGAAGCTGGTGACTGTCTGGGGCTGCAAAAAGATCTATCTGCGGGGTGCCCCATCTGGCAAAGATCACTTCCAAAACCAGGGGGTCCACTGACCATTTGTGATGGCCCTGGGAAATCCTGCTGAGAGCATCTGCCAGGACATTGTCCTTGCCTGGGAGGTGAACTGCCGTAAGGGAGGTGTTCAGGGAGTAAGCCAGAGACCACAACTTCATTGCTTCGGTGCACAAGAAGGTAGACAGAGTGCCCTTTGCTTGTTGATGTACCACATTGTGGGTGTTGTCTGTTCTGCACCTGTGCACAACTTTGTTCTGAAACAGATTTGGAAAAGCTTGAAGTGCTAGAAAAACTGCTCTGAGTTCCAACAGATTAATGCGAGCAGAGCTTCCTGAGGGACCACAACCCCTGGGCAGTGAGGTCGCCCATGTGAGCTCCCCACCCAAGAGGGATGCATCTGTAGTAGGATTAAGGAGTGAGACTGATGACAAAAGGAACCCCTTGTCTCAGATTGCTCTGATCCTGCCACCACCGTAGGGCCTGGATCAGGGTTTGAGTCACTGGGATCAATTTGGTTAGAGGGTCTTTCCTTTGAGACCAAAAGGCTCTCAAATGGAACTGGATGTCCCTCATCTGAAATCTTGCTCCCTGCACTACTGCTGTAGAGGCAGCCAAGTGCCCCAGGAGCTATAGAAAATGTCTTGCTGGTCAAGAGACCTGCAGGGTGAATGAGGAGGCCAGAGAGACCAGGGTCCTTGCCCTGTCCAAAGGAAGGAAGGCTCTTGCTTTCTCTGTGTTCAGCTCTGCGCCTATGAAGGTGAGGAGCTGTACAGGCTCTAGAACTGACTTTGAAAGATTCAGAAGGAAACCTAGAGAGGTGAGCAGTTGCTGAGTTATCTGTAGGGTAACCTGACCTGGTCTGGGGACTGGCCTACTATGAGCCAACGCCAGGTAAGGTAAGATGGCAATTTTTGCCTTCTTAGGAAAGCAACTGCTACTGCCAGGCATTCTGTGAATACCCTTGGAGCAGAGGTGAGGCCAAAGGGCATTGCTCTGAACTGGTAATGCCCTGAGGGAAGCTCGAACCTGAGGAGGTACTCTCGATGGGAGCTTCGGATGAGAATATGGAAGTAGGCATCCTTGAGGTCCAGGGACGCTAGCCAGCCCCTGGCCTTAGAGAAGGTAGAATAATTCCCAGAGTCACCATTTTGAATTTTGGTTTAAAATGTGCTTGTTTAGGTATCTGAGATCCAGGATGGCGCCATTCTCCTGTCTTTTTGGGTAAGGAAGTACCTGGTACAACCTTTGCCCTGGTGTAGGGGCGAAACCCTTTCCACAGCTCTGAGAGCCAGGAGGGAAAGAGACTCTGCCTCTAGGGCAAGTGCCTCTGGTGGATTTGCAGGTGGAAAGGATCTGGTTCTCATCTTTGGAAACTTTGAAGCTGAGAATCAGTCCCTGGCTTACTACTTCCAGGACCCACTTGTCTGATATCAGAGAATCCCAGTCCTGGACAAAGTAAGCCAGCCTGCCCCCTACAGGTAGGTGAGAATCGGCCCTGGCAACCCCATCAGGGTGCCTGCTTGGCAGGGGCTTAGGGCTGAGGGGTGGAAGCAGGCCTGCTTGTACCCCGTCTGCCTCTCCCTCTACAGAACCCCCTCTGGGCATAAACAGAAGAGGAGGCCTGGGCTTGGTAAAAAGGCCTATGAAAAGGCCTGCCCCTGCCCCATGGAAGCTGCCTTTGAGGAGTGGCCTGCCTTTCCTTGGCCTGTGCACTCCTATAGGTGGTCCTATACTCATCCATTTTCTTCATGTAATTCTCTGTCTGCTCCCCAAACAGAGAATTACCCACAACAGGAAAATCCATGGCTTTAGTCTGGGTATCCTGTGACAGGCTAGTACATCTGAGCCAAGCCATTCTGCGAAGTGCTACAGATGTAACCATGACTCTAGATGACACATCATTTGAGTCCACTGCAGCATGGAATTGCACCCTGGATGCCTCAATACCATCAGCAGCCACCTGCTCCAGCTCCTTGGCAAGCTGGCCAGGGACCTGTTTTGCTAGAGCCATAACAGTATCCCCTCTGGATTTCTGATATCTAGCAACATAAGCAATATAATTTGCCTGTCTGAGTCCCAAGGATGCTGCCATGTACTGTTTCTTTGCCATGGCATCAATCCTCCTGGAGTCCTTGTCCGGGGGGTGTGAAGCCAAGGGAATATTTGCCTTGTCACAGGCTGCAGCCTGCACTACCCCAACATGGCTGCATTGTGTGTAAGGAACTCCGTATCAGAGCCTGACAATGTGTACCTCTTTGTCCATTCTCTTATCCACAGGAGGTATAGTGTGAGGAGTTTTAGAATTTTAAATGTCTGTTTCCCAAAAGATTTATGCAGGGAATAGACAGTCTCCTAGACTCTGGGATATCCATCATTTCCACATAGTCAGGCTCCTCTTGATCATCCACAGCTTCCTCCATAGGGAGCTGGAGGGTTCAGCCACTTTTTATAAAACATAAAATGAGAAGGGGACTCAGAAAGCCTGGGAGGACACTCCTGAAGGTCTGTCTGGGGAGATGTCCGGTTCAATGGGCACATCCAGACTTTCAAATTCACATTCACTCTCCTCATACTCCTCTCCTCCTCGGTTCATAATATTCCTTTAAATCATAATCTTGAATGGTGGAACCGCCGAACCGGCGCTTACTCCTGAAGGTGCTGGTCTGGGTCGGAACCGGGAAAGCGACTGACAATTTTAATCGCTTTGGCTATTTCTTCAGCGGTTGGAGAGGAATGTTTTGGCTCCACACCAGCTGATTTCCCTAGTCCTTTTGCTGGAACCGACCCATGAGTCGGTTCTCCTGCCTGAGGAAGTCTCGCCTGGTCAGAGGGCACTCCTCTGTTCTGTGAACTGAACCGGCTGGCCATCCGTTCAGTGGACTTTTGGCCTCCTTTCCCTGAGCCTACCAACTCTCTTTTCCAGGGTAGCTGCAGGAAAATTTTTACAAATCTGGCAGTGTGCATTGAGGTGGTCAAACCCCAGACAAAAAACACAGGTGGTGTGGGGGTCAGCCTTGGCAAAGGGACTTCCCAACACACACTGCAGTGTTGAAACCCAGTGGGTCCGGTTTTTCTTTTGGGTTTCTCAGACATAGTGCCAGTCCTAACCAAACTTACCCGCTTATGGCAATCCGCCAGGTAAGACCCTCTATCGGTTCCCAAATGTCATGGGTCGTGGAAAAACGAATAAAATCAGGAGGTTTTTAGAACCGATAAGAACGGTAACCACACTCTAAATCACAGATTAAGATATTTTAAACAACCTGATCGGTTCAAACCGAACGATAAACCGCTTACAAGTTCCACACAGAATAGAAATAATGTAAACCTATCTAGTACTCACAATACCACAGACAGAGCTTGAACCGACCGTTGCGGTTTAAATTCGGTCGAAAACTGAGAAAAACAATACTTTAACCGACAAATGAACTGAGCAGAAGGAGAAATCTCCGGAGCGACTGTTCAGTGAGGCGGAGTAAAGAATCTGACGGTTTGAGTTTGAAGAACAACAGACAGAGTTTCAACCGAGCTCGAGCTCAGCGTTCCATGCCTGGCATGGAAAGTTAACTCTTTCACCTCCGGAGCAGTTCGAAGGTTGGGACTCACTGCATGTGTCATAATATAGCAAGACTTCATGTTGTTTGAAAACCCTAGTTGATCTGGGCTGCCAAGCTTTGAAAGACGGAGTTCTGTAAGGCTTACCACCCTCTTCTGAGGGAGGAAAACTTTTCTCTGCTGTGTGTCCAGCTCTGCCCCTATGAAGTCCCACACCTACACAGGATTTGTCTGAGATTTTGGGATGTTTAAAAGGAACCCCAGATCCTCCAGGGTTAACTGGGTGATCTGTAGGGAGGCCTTGGCCTCCAGGTATGACCCTCCTGAGACTAGCCAGTCATCCAGGTAAGGGAAGACTACTGCAACTTGTCTTCGCAGGTGAGCTGCAACCACTGCCAGGCACTTTGTGAGGACCCTTGGTGCTGAGGATAGACCCAAGGGTAGGGCTGTAAACTGACAGTGGCAGTTTCCTACTCTGAACCTGAGGTACTTTCTGTGGGAAGGTCTTACTGGGATATGAAAGTAGGCATCCTTCAGATACAGAGACCCCAAACAATGTCCCTGCTGCAGAGATGGGATCACTCCAGAGAGTGTCACCATCTAATTTATTTATTTAAAAGTTTCACTGGGAAAGGCATACCAAGGAGACATGCTTGTTTCCAGATGCATCCTGGGGAAGGGGATACACAATAAGTACAGCAGCAAAAGTCAAAAACAGTGCATAATGGAATAGAATACAAACATACACAGGACGAGCAAAACAGATAAACAGCAGTTACGTAAGAAGTTACCGTAACAGTAGTGAGAGAGGTTCCTGCAGTAGGTCTTCACAGTTAGGAATGCGCCCCCTGGCATCAGGACCGCATGGCAAAATAGTAGCTTGCAATCATCGGCGGGGACCGCCCCTGACATCAGGTGATGGACGTCAGTGTGACTATAAAAGGGGCGGTCCCCCGCCTGCCCTCCAGTTCTTCCGCCGGAGACCTCCAAAGAGGAAGCAGAAAAAGGAGTGGAAAACTCCTGGGACTCTGTGCCCTGGATGAGACAAAGTCCTGGACAGGGAATAAAGAGAAAAAAACACAGGAGCCGGGGGAAGGAGGGTGGGAAAGCTAGAACTACTGCAGGAACCTCTCACAAAGATTTACGGTAAGTATTTATGCAACTACTATATCTTACTTCGAGAGGGTTCCTGCAGTAGGTCTTCACAGTTAGGACTGAATACCAAGCAGTCAAATAAAAAAGGAGGCGCCAGAGACGAGGATCTGAGCGAAGGAAAATGTCTGCCAACTACAGGTCTTTCATGACAGAAGACCTTGCAGGACTACAAGGCTGAAACCAGCCCTGCGCCTAGAAGCAATGTCCAAACTGTAATGTTTAGTGAAGGTGTGGACGGAGGATCAATTGGCCACTGCACAGATGTCTGCAGTGGACACATTCCTGAAAAATGCAGTGGAAGTGGCTACACTCCTAGTGGAGTGGCATTTATCTGCCCCCGGAAGGGGCTTCTCATATTTCTGGTAAATGTAGTGTATGCAATTTGCCCGCCACCTTGACAAAGTCTGTTTCGCAATAGCCTTGCCTTGGCACTGAGGAGCAAAGGCTACAAAGAGTTGGTTTGATTTATGAACCTTAGTCCTTGAGACGTAGTATCTCAAAATCCTGTGCACGTTAAGGGTGTGCAGGAGATACCTCCCCCCATTGGAGTGTTCTGGGAAGAACACCAGCAGTTCTACATTCTAGTTAAGGGTCAATTCCGAAACCACTTTCGGAAGAAAAACAGGTTACTCACCTGTAACAGTAGTTCTAGGAGTGTTGTTCACCCACACTGTTTGGCAAGTCCTTTCCCTTTAAGAATCTTGCCAGAAGGTCTTGAAGCTGGCTCCTCCCACCCACCCAGGTGGTATAACCCTCAGCTCCGCCCCATGATGCCAGATCTTAGCCCGCTGGAAGCTCTGATTGTGCATCGAAGCCAGGGAGGTCGGATGTGTTCGTGTGGATGAACAATGTATACCACTCCTGGAACTGTTACAGGTGTGTAACCTGCTTTTCTAGGATCGTGGATATGTTGTTCTATCCACACTGTTTGGCAGACTCCAAGCAGTTCTCTGGGAGGAGGGAGGCAAGGCGCACACCCCCTCTAATATACTTACTTGGGGAACAGAGACTGGAGAACTGAGGCCCCAAGACCAGTATCCCGGCATAACTCTAGGTCGATGTGGTAGTGGGTAATGAAGGTGTCTGCTGTCTTCCAAGTAGCAGCCCTGCAGATTTCCTGGATAGGGTTGTCCCTGGAAGTAGCCACTGACACAGCAGTATGGCAGGTATAATGAGCTCTTATCCCTTTGGGAGGCTCTTTGCCCAACAACCTATAGCAGAGATCAATGCAGGATGTAATCCATCTGCCAACTGTCCGTTTTGCTGCAGATCTGCCAGGTGCAGCTTCAGCGTAGGTGACAAACAGCTGGCGAACCTCTCACCAAACTTCCACCATCCACTCTTTATAATAAGAGCGCCTTCGTCTCAGCTCCTGAGTATGAAGCCTGTACTCGGCCTCCGAGGTGTAGTTAAGATGGAACTCCGACACCACCTTCGGAAGGAATTTCGGGTGGGGGCGCAGGACAATCTTGTCCCTGTGGAAGACCAGGTAAGGAGACTCCACCGAAAGCGCCTGGAGCTCCCCAGTCCTTCTGGCTGAAATGATAGACACCAGGAAGGCGGTCTTCCATGACAAATGTGACATCTCACACTTGTGCATTGGTTCGAATGACTTGCCCATGAGCTTTGCCAGTACCAGCAGTATATCCCACAGAGGTGAAGGTTCGTGCACCAGAGGGGATATGTGGTCGAGACCTCGAAAGAAATGCCAGACCACCTTCTCCTGTACCACCGTCTGCTGACCGGCCCATGCCTAGTAAGCAGAGATGGCTGCCAGGTGCACCTTGAGGGTCGTTAGCCAAAGACCCCCTTTGGACAGAGACCAAAGATAGTCTAGGATGATAGCACCTGGACAGGACAAAGGGTCCAGGCCCTTACCCTGACACCAAATGGAAAACTATTTCCATTTGAAGGCATAGCACCTCCTGGTTGACTCCTTCCTGGATGCTTCCACTACTGCGAGTACAACCTCAGAGAGACCCAGAGCTTGGAACTCTAGTTGCTTAGGAACCAGGCTGTCGGGTGCAGGGACTGAAGGTTCAGATGGAATATCTTCTCCTGATTGACAGATAACAGGTCCAGGCATACTGGAAGATGCCTTGGAGGCCTGGAGCTGAGGCTGAGGAGATCTAGATACCAGAACTTGGGCAGCCAGTCTGGGGCTGCCAGGATCACCAGTGCCTTATCCCTCCTAACATTGAGGATCACCTTGTGAACCAAGGGAAGTGGAGGGAAGGCACAGAAGAGGCCTGGGGTCCACGGCCTCAAGAAGGCACCCCCCCTTCAGCAAGCCCTGCTGATGGGGCGGGTATGAAACAGCCTCAGCTTGGTGTTCTCTCTGGAGGTGAACAGATCCACCTAAGGTTTGCCTCAGTGGGAGAATAGGCTGTGTAATACCTCTGGATGGAAAGACCACTCGTGGGACATCTCGGCCACATGGCTGAGAGCATCCGCCAGTTGATCTGAGGCTCCTGCCACATGGATGGCTAGGAGATCTGCCTCCAGTTGGCTCATGAGGGTCAAGATGCAGAACGCTTCCCTGCACAGCAGCCGGGAGTGCGAGCTGCCCTGTTTGTTGAGGTAGTACATGGTCGTGGTATTGTCCGTCTGGACTTGCACCACTTGACCCCGAAGGAGCGGAGCGAATGCTGACAGTGCCAGTCTGACTGCTCGGAGCTCCAGCAGGTTGATATGATATCAGAATTCCTCGGGGGTCCAGAATCCGTGGGCTTTGTGGTTCCCTATGTGGGCTCCCCAGCCCGTGAGAGAGGCATCGGTCCTAAGGACCACTGTCGGCTCGAGACGGACAAATGGGATCCATTCCTGCAAGTAATCTAGGACGGTCCTCCACGGGAGAGCGTCCCACAGCTTCTGGGTCACAGTGACCAGCTGGTCAAATTGACATGATGCCGAGTCCACTGGCTGGCCAGTTCCTATTGGAGGGGGCGGCGCATATGCCACTGGGCCCATCAGACCATGGTGGTGCAGGCCACCATGTAGCCCAGAAGGCGCAGAAAGTCCCGGGCAGGGCGCAAATGCCCAACCAGAAATGACTGAGCAAAGGAGGAGAGAACCTCTGCCCTGTCCTTTGGGAGCCGGGCTCTGCCTCGGCAGAAGTCGAGCTCTGCCCTGATGAAACATATCACCTGCGAAGGTACGAGTTCCGACTTGGCCTCGTTGATCAGGAGACCAAGGTCAGTGCAACTCTGGAGGGCCAGGTCCCTGGACCTCTCCATCTCTTGCTTGGTGGAACCCGTCAAGAGCCAGTCATCGAGATATGGGTAAACTCTGACCCCTCGATGCCGAAGATGGTCCGCCGCCACCACTGCAATGCATTTGCTGAAGACCTGTGGGGCCGATGACAGGCCGAATGGCATGGCTTGGAACTCGAATAGGGCTCCTTCTGCTCAGAAGCGAAGCAACCTCTGGTGAGATGGAAGGATCGGGAAATGAAAGAATGCATCCATGAGATCCAGAGAGCAAAACCACATGTTCTGCTTGAGAGATGGTATGATCTGGGACAGAGTTACCATCCTGAAGGTGCGTGTCCTGAGGAACTGGTTCAGGTCATGCAGATCTAGAATAGGGTGCCAGGCCCCCGTCCGCTTCGGAACCAGGAAGTACCTAGATACGAACCCTGGGTTGACAAGGGGGTCCATGACTCTGGCCACCACCTCCTTGCGGAGGAGTTGGGCAATGTCGTCTCGAAGAGTAGACTGAGTATGTACGAACACCATATCCTCCCATGGGGTGTGGGCTCGGCTTGGAAGGTACTGCTCGAATTCTAGAGGCAGTCCCTGGCCCAATACTTCTAGAACCTCCCTGTCCATGGTAACAGCGGACCAAGTGGAAAGGAAGTGGCGGAGCCGGCCCCCCACGGGAGGATCCAGAGCTTGCATGACAGGCATAGGGGTGGCCACCCCTATCCCGTCACTGGGCAGGCTTGGAGGAAGAGGGTCCAGATTGAGGACAACCAGAGCCCCGTCCTCTGGGCTTATGGGTAGCCGGAGGCCTGGACTTGGGCCGAGGGTGCCAAGGTTGTGCCTGCTGTTGCTGCCCCGCTTGAAAGAAGGGCTGCCTGGCCACAGGGGCAGAGTGCCAAATGGCTTTTTCTTCTGCTTTTTGGAACTCTGGGATTCTTTCTGTGCAGAAGTTTGGAGTCAAAGGTGGCACTGGACTTCTCAATGTGTTGGAGGTGACCATCCACATCTGGGCTGAAGAGGTCGGTACCCAGGAAACGGACGTCCGTTAGCTTGTGTTGGGTGTCCACCATGCAGGTGGAGACCCTTAACTAAGCCCTGCGGCGCATGGCAACTGCGGCTGCCACTGAACGGGCGCATGAATTCCCGAGGTCCAGAGCCATCTGGAGTTGCTGCTTCGCAACAGCCCGACCCTGGTCCCGGACCTGCTAGACCATGGTCTGGGGGTCTGTGGTGAGGTGAGGAAGAACCTCATCAAGGGAGCCCATAACGGCGTGAGAGAAATGTGCCATGATGACGGCCGAGCTTGCCTGACAGAGGCCCAGCGTAGAGGCGGCATAGACTTTACGGGCAGAATGGTCCAGTTTTTTGGACTCCTTGTCCGGAGGTCTATATGTAGCTGCCGAACAACCCAAGCATCTGAACACAGACTCAGTCACCAGACCCTCCGCAGAGGGGTGCTCTGTGAACCCTGAAAGGGACCCAATGGACCCCGTGTATTTGCGGGCCATATGGGCAGAAGGCATAGGGCAGGAAGAAGGATGCTGCCATAGCTCCAAAGCCAGACCAACAATGGCCTCAGCCACTGGAAAGGCTTCCATTGGTGAATTCCCCCTCATTGAGAATATCTGTGAGGGAATATTCAGCCCATTTCTGGACGGGTTCGAGAGGCATCTCCGTGGATTCAGAGATAAGACAGAGGATGCCCATAAAGGAAGAGGGGCCTTCCATCGAGAGACCACAAACTGATTCCTTGTCCAAGGGATGAAAGTGAAGATCAGAGTCCTTGGACTCTGAGAAGTCCAGATAAATCGTCTGGCCACCTGAGTCACCCTCCACCCACCTAGGACAGTAAGGAGTGAGGGTAACAGAGAGCCTATGCGGGAGGCCTGGAACAGGCCAAGACTCTCTGGCAGGCACCCCCACAGGCTGTTTAGGTGGCGGCTCCACGAAGATCGGTGGAGAGGTCAATTTTGGACGAACTGGAACGACTTTGCCCAGCTCCGTGGGAGGAAGAATGGTGGGGGCCGGCTCTGGAGGAGTCGGCTTCGGCCTGAGAGGTGAAAGCCAAGTAATGGCTGGGGTGGAAGCTGGAATCGCCTTTTGACCGGACAAGATCAGCTGTTGCCACATTAGATCTTTGTAGCGTCGATGGAGTTCTGGCGTAAGCCTCTCCTCATCCATGCAGGATGAAGAAGAAAAATATGACGACGCCTCTTCTTAGAAGCTGTCGTGTCTGCCTTTTGGGGTGGCAGATGGGGTCGATCAGAAGGCACCGGGAGACCGTGGTTCTTCTTGGTAGGGGACTGGTTCTCCGATGGGGTTCCCAGTTGGCTGGGTCTCCTCATCGGGGAGAGGCAGGACTGGGGTCCTGAATAAGGAGCTGTTGGCCTCGTCGAGCAACAACGGGTCGACTGGGTTGAGAATGATCTTAACCGGATCGCTGTCCAGTGTCTGGGCTGGCTGGCCTGACGGTGGAACCATGAAACCAGCGTCCAAGGCCGCAACCTCGACCGGAGTCGAGACAGGTGATTCCTTGGAACCAAGATCTCTCACAATCCCAGGAATGTCATCGGTGAGACAAAGATTCTTTCGGTTCCTTGTTCTTTTTATGGGACCGAGAGACATGCATGCCCGAAGGCCCTTCACCCTTGGTGGGAAGGGATTGGCACATCTCCTAAAAGGATCCCAAGAAAGTGGAGCCCAAGTTGAGCAGTGTGAAAAAGGACTTCAAGGACCAATCTGTGGCCTGAGCCACCTCTTCCTCAAAGGCCTTCATTTATTCGAGCTGCTCGGCGGACCCCGCAGCCGTGGGGACCACCCATTGGGTTTCCTTAGATTTGACCGTCGGATTGCATTTCTCTGGTCTGCCCAATTTTAACCATGCAAGACGATTGTCCAAGATGTTTGGGTGAAATGCACAACACATCTCACAGGCCTGGGTGTCACAATACACACACGTGGCATGCGGGTCTGTGCGAGACATCTTTTGCCTGCACAGGCAGCGGCGGAAACCGGGAGAAGATTTATCTTCCATAGCGGTCGAGATCGCAAAGCGATTTTTATTAACTCTGACGAGTTTAGGTTTGAACAAATCTGAGGATTTTTAAGCCAGGGCCTACTGAATGCGAGAGCAGCAAGGAGGGAAACTGTATCTTCCAACGGAAAGGAAGCTCTGGCGTCATGGGGCGGAGCCAAGGGTTTTACACCCGGGCACCTTCTGGCAAGATTCTCAAAGGTTATTGATCTTTCTGTGTATCTTCACCATTCATCACTATTGGGTTAGCTCACCGGAGCTAGGACCCCGCGGAAGACTTTTAAAATTTTTTTTATGGGAGGATCGATGTCGGTGGCGCCTTCGAGACCAGCGTTCCTCTGTGGCTCGAGGGTTGGCAGTTAGCGTTGTAGACTCCGCCCCAGCCCCAGCCCCAGTTCTTTCTCTCCTGCCGTCAAGTGAGGATCCTGCGTGTGAGACAAGCTCCAAGCCTGGAGCTCTGAAACTCTTCAAGCTGAAGTGACAGCAACTAAAAAGAACGTTTTCCACACTAAAAAATGCATCACAGCTTGCTGCCAGTTCAGAAGTGGGTAAAGTAAGCTTCTCTAACATAAAATTAAGATCCGGGGTGGGGGGACAAGATTCCAGACCAGAGGTTTGATGTGAAGGATCCCCTTCAGGAAAGTTCTGGAAACCTCTAGCTGTGCTGGGGTTACCCTCCACCAGGAGGTGGTAGGCTGAAACCACAGAGAGATGGACCTTCAGGGAGAAATAACTGAGGCCCAACTCTGACAGGTGCAAGAGGTACTCTAAAACCTGGGAGGCCGGGCAGGAAAAGGGGTCTAAGTCTTTAGCTAATGCCCATATGGAAAATCTCTTCCACTTCATAGCGTAAGTGGATCTAGTAGAGGGTTTTCTAGCCTCCACTAGGACCTGAGTGACTCTGGAAGAGATGCCATAGCGAGAAATCACTATGTCCACAGATGCCACACATGAAGATGAAGGGACTTGAGGCTCAGATGTACCAGGGTGCCCTGCTCCTGGGACAGAAGGTCATGCAAGAGAGCTTCAGCAGAACCATCTGTAGGACAGGAAAGGAAGGGAAAGCGTACAGAAATCTCCCTGTCCAGGAAAGAGACACTGCATCTCGTCAAAAAGCACCACGCCTGGAACAAGTGAGCAAAAGCTGGGTAGTTTTGCGTTGGATGGGGAGGTGAAGAGATCTAGGTCTGGCTGACCCCATAGAAAAAACAGGTCTTCTACTACAACCTGCTTTAGTTCCCACTCGTGAGCCCTGGTCACTGATCAGCTGAGACTGTCCGCCAGAATGCTGTGCCATCTGACACGTGGACTGCTGTCAAGGATAGGCTGTGCTGTACAGCCCAGTACCATACGCGCATCGCCTCCCTGCAAAGAGGGTGAGAACGGGTACCTCCCTATTTATGTACCAGACAGCGACCATGTTGTCTGTCTGGATGAGAAGTGTTCCCAGAATCAGAAGAGACTGGAAAGCCTGAAGAGCATAGAGCACCACTCTCATCTCCAGAATGTTGATGTGAAAGTTCTCCTCCATGAGTGACAAAGTGCCTTGAGTCCGATGGTCTCCCAGATGCGCTCCCCATCCCAAGTTCGAGGCGTCCAAAGTGAGGATCATGGAGGAGGATGGAGGGTGGAAAGGAACCCCCACCGAGAGGTTGGCTGGCTCCTGCCACCAAAGGAGATCCCTCTGAAGGCTGTTGAAGACTAGGACCTTCTGGTCCATGATGTCCAAGCGCTGGTCCCACTGGACTCGCAGAAACCACTGGGTAACCCCCTCATGTGCAGTCTGGCCAGAGGGACTGTGGGTATAGCCACTGCCATCAACCCCAGCAGTCGCAGGACTGAACGTGCTGTGGTCCACTGAGATGAAGCCACAAATGCCACTTGAGAAAGTAGGGTCTCTGCTCTGTCGGTCGGAAGAAAGGCCTTGCTCTGGACTGTGTCCAGTACCGCTCCAATAAATTGGAGGTACTGGGAGGGTAACAGCTGGGACTTGGGGTAGTTGACCGAAATGCCCAGACTGGAAAACAGGTCTGGAGTGAAGGAAAGGGATTCCTTCAGACTGTCCTGGGAAGGCGCTAAGAAAAGCCAGTCATCCAGATACAGGAACACACAGATGCCCCTGCAGCGTAGTAATGCCGCTACCACCGCTAGGCACTTGGTGAACACCCGAGGTGCCGAGGAGAGGCCGAACGGAAGGGCTCTGAACTGGAAATGATCCTCCAGAAAAAGAGAACCTCAGGAAGCGGCAGTGGGCCAGTAAAATGTGGATATGGAGATAAGCATCCTGCATATCCAGGGAGCACAGTCAATTATTTGGTAGGAGCAGGGGTAACAGTCCCTGGAGGGTCAACATACGGAACCTCTTATACTCTACAAAGAGGATGAGCATGCTGAGATCTAAGACAGGCCTTAGATCTCCCATCTTTTTGGGAACCAGGAAGAAATGGGAGTAAAATCCCCTTCCTGTTTGTTCCGTTGGAATTCGCTCTATGGCAGATTTCTGCAGAACAGCTTGAATTTCTTGGAAGACCAGATGTAGCTGGCCTGACGGATAGTGCGACCTTCCCGGAGGATTGGGAGGGAGGTCTCTCCAGAAACTCTATTGAGTGACCTCTCGCCATGAGTTGAAGAACACATGCATCTATGGTTATGGCCTTCCACCCATCCAGGTGGAGGCCAAATTGTCTCCCCACTGGTTTCTCCCTGGGAGCGGGAGAGGGAGTTGGGAGTCAGGACGTAGAGGGGATGGGCACTTTTCCCCCCAGAGGCAGTTTTAGAAACTTGGCCTGGGGATTTGGAGTGCCAGAACCCTGGGAGGACCGCTTGGGTCTGTCGCTCTGCCCTGGTTCTGTTCATTCCATTTCCGCTGAAGCGAAGGGCTGCGCGCTATGGTTTTGGCCTGAACGGTGGAACGACATCCTTCAAGGATTCAAGGCCGCGCCTTGCAGCTCTGTGAGATATCTTAAGGCCACCAAACAGAACAGGACCCCTGAAGGGAGTGTACAGAAGGGAACTCTGTACATCTTGAGCCAACCTCGCCAGGCAAAGCCAAGCAAGACGTCTAAGACAGATGCCCGTAACCGCACCTTGTGCTACCAAGTCCACGGAGTTATAGGTGGCACGGAGGGCATGGAGAAAGGATGATTTATTCATCCGACCTTCTCCAGGAGTTTTTCCTGAGCTGCTCATCGGGAATCTCCTGAAGATCCTTTTCCAGATCCGACAATGAGGCCTTCTGGAAAGCCACCATATGGGCCACGTTAATTTAAGGAATGAATGGCGCAAGTAGATGAGGTGTAGATCTTGTGACCATACTGGTCCATCTGCTTCAACTCCTTGTCTGGAGGGTAGGCACTAAGATGTTTAGGTTGGGCCGACGTATCGTGAGCAGCCGTGATCACAACAGAGTCGGCCTTAGGTTGGGCAATAAGGTGGGAAACTCCTTCTGGGGGGTAGGAGGTCCTATCAGCCTTTTTTGAAATGGCTGGAATGGACGATGGTTGCTGCCAGATCGTGGACGTAAGATCTTCACGTGGCCCCGTCCAAGGAGGAATGGGGTGAGGGCCCGCACTGCCCAAGTCCAAATGTTCGGCCAGTCTTCTGTGTTTGGGGTCCAATTCTTGTGGGGCCCATCTGTAGGATTTCTGAATAGTCCAGAAGAGCTCAACGAAGGGCGAATCCTCCGGAGGGGATTTGGGGGATTCTTTTGGATGAGGCCCAATGGGCGAGTGAGGCTCTGACTGGCCCCCCACGTCAGAGTCCTCGTCCGACTCCGGCCTGCTGGGCAGAGAGGCCTCCAGTACCGGAGTCGGGAGCCTATGCTCTGTAATACCTAAAAGCAGAACACCCAAGCCTCTGTCCAAGGCTTGACTGGAAGGTGCCAGGCTACCAGGTAGCACCTGGTGAGGAGGGGTAGCCCTGATCACCAACTGCAGTTGACCCAACTCCTGCAGCAGCTGAGATTTCGCGTCCTTCCACCAGGCAGGAATGGCATCCAGTTCCGGCTGTGGTGGTGTTGGAGGAGGGGGATAACCCGGGTACCCTGCAGGATAAGAAGGATAGCTAGGCAGTACCGCAGTTGGTACCAGTAAGGGTACTGATATCCCTGATAATGCATGGCCTGACCCGGCATCTGGTAACCCATTGTCAGAGGAGGGTATCCTGGTGACGGACCCCCCCCCCGGAATCGGGTACTGTGGATACTGCGGTGTGTACCCAGGATAGTACCCAGTAGGGCCCGATGGAGGAGCGTAGGGCCCCGCCGGGGGTGGCGCTGAGGGACCGCTAGGTGACAGGTCCATTGGCAGAGGGCTGGGGGGGAATCCCCAAAGGTCCAGCAGGAGTAGGGTCCATACCACCCCCAAAAGTGTCCGGCAAGGGATCCGACGTCGGGTGAGGATCCATCGGCAGACTGGAGCTTAGTGATGCGGGACGGTCTGGAAGAGTCCCCGTCAACAGGTCTGGTAAGAAAACCCGACGGAAGAGGGTCCGGGTGATCAGGCCCAAAAAGGTCGGAGAAGTGCAGAGAATCCCTTGAGGGAGAACCCAGGTGGGACGTGGAGGGACCTGCAAACTCTCTCTGCCCGGCGTCGGGGTCCACGAGGGAGTCAGACGGGAGAGAAGTCACCACGCAGGCACCAGGTGGTCCAGTGTCCAACTTAGAGGTGATGGCCTGGTGGGTGACAGAGGAGCACAATGTGGATTGGCGTCCAAGAGAGAGAAGCAGAAATCTGTTGAAGGATAAACATTGATTTAAAATAAAGTAGTAACCCCAAGGAGGGCTATGAAGTGAAGAGTTCTTAAACAGGATTCGAGATATGAAAAAAATGAAAAAAGAATTATTGTGTGTGAGAAGAAGTATGAAACTGCACTAAATCAAGTAACAAAAGGCATCTCCTGATCAAGCCTACCATTGTAGGTGAAACATCAAGATTTTGTGCCGTTTTGGAACAAGCAAAAACTTTTGTGAATATTTTCTACAGGAGAGCTGTCTACAGTACATTTATTTGTGCCCCCAACACTTGCTTGAAATTAGAGGACTTTTTGCTGAGGTGCTGATCAAGCCAGACCCCAAGGTACCTGAAGGAGGAGTTGACCTCAAATAATGTCCAATCTAGGGTGCGGTAGGAAGAGAGGGAGTTTAGCCGATAAGAGCCTCTGCTTTGTGCCAAAAGTAATGGAGACTGTCTTGGCATTTAAAAATAACTGGTTTGAATGAAACTAGAGCTGTACTTTGTCAAAATCATGCTGAAGTTTTGATGCTACAACAGAAGGGGAAGGGCCAGATACAAACAGGACAGTATCATCTGCATACATGTGGATGGAGGTGAGAGGGCAGGCAGTGGGAAGGTCATTTAGGAAGATAGAGAAAATTAGAGGGCCTGATACAAAGCCCTGAGGAACACCAGTGTTGATGGGAAGGGGAGGGGAATTTGCATCACTAATACGAATGGATTGTATTCTATCCACTAGGTAGGAATTAAAAAAAACGATGGGTGCACTTGAGAGCCCCACAGCAGTGAGTTTAGCAAGCAGAAGGGGGTGGGAGACTGCATCGAATGCCTTGGCAAGATTGATAAAGATAGCAGAGGTGATGAGGCCCTGGTCCACTCCAGTAAGTATGGAATCAGAGAACCCCAGGAGGGAGGAGGTGGTGGAGTGGTGTTTTCGGAAACTAGACTGGTAAGGCGTGAAGGAGGAGGAGGAGGAGGAGGAGGAGGTCAAGGTAGGATGAGAACTGGGATCGAGCTATGCATTCCTGTAGCTTGGCAAGAATGGGGAGCAGAGAAATAGGCCAGTAGTTTCCAGGGGAGGAGGGCTCACCTCCTTTAGCAAGGGGAATAACAGTGCCATGTTTCCAGTTCGCTAGGACAGAGGCATGAGAGAAAGATAGATTTAGTGAAGAAGCAATGGGAGTAGCAATAGCAGGAGCAGAGAGGTAAAGGATTCTAGAGTCGAGACCAGAAGGGCACTTACCCTTAGTGGGGTGATGGGGATAATGGATAGAAGAAGAAAGAGGATGATGAGGGGGAGTCCGAATGAGAGGGATCGGGGGATAGAGCTGAGAAGGGAGGGAGAGTGGAAGGAAATGAGAAGGCACAAGAGGTACAAAACTTGTTAAATTCAATGGCCAGAGAGAGGGGATCAGCTAGGGAGATATCACCCACTTTCAGAACAGGAGGAGGGGGATGGGAAACAAGGGAGAACAAAGAGTGAACCACCTTCCAGAATTTAGATGGGTGGTTGATGTTAGAATTGAACGTGGCTGAGAAGTAGTCAACTTTGGCCTGTCTAATTGCCCTAGTGCAAGCATTTCTGAGTGTGCGGTACTTTTGGAGGGCTATAGAGGAGCTGGTTTGATTGTGCAACTTCCATGCCTGATCCTTGGCTCTTTGGCAAGCTAACAGTTCAGCTGAAACCCAAGGGAGGCAAGAGCCACACACACAGGTATATCTTAGGGGGGCATAGTGATCCCAGATAGCAATTAACTTGGAACTAAAATATTCCAGGGCGGAATCAATGGAAGAAGACAGGGAGATGGGGGACCAATCAAAGTTAGACAGGTCATTTAGAACAGAGGCAAGATCCACGGAATCATACGAGCGGATCGGTAAAATTTTCAGAGGGCTTTTGGGCGACAGATTTTGTGAACAGTGTATATCAGGTGGTGATCACTTACGGCATCAGGTAGCATACCAGCAGCAATAATGCGATGTAGGTGGGAGGTGAGGACCCAGTCAATTAAGGAGTGATTAAGGGATTTGGAGTTTAGACAGGTGGGTTCCTTTATTAACTGGGTTAGGTTAAGCGATGCAATTTCAGTTTGGGTTTTATTTTGAGTGGATGAAAGCCAGTTCACGTTAAAATAACCCAGTATATACAGTACAGTTCACCTGAAGAGTAGTAATACTGACGTGTAGACAGTAGAGTTGTGATAGAGGAAGGAGAAACATTTGGGCAGCAGTAAATCCCAGCTATAAAAATGGGTAGGGAGCAAGGGAAGGAGACCTTTATAATAAGTAATTCGTAGGCCTTCGGGAGGGATGTGGCGAGTATTGGGGAGAACTGGGTGGAAGAAGTGATATACATAGCAATGCCACCTCCTCTGGTTCAGCGGTCCTGGCAGAGGAGGGAGTAATCTGATACTGAGACGCTAGCATCAGAAATACTGGATTTTTGCCATGATTCAGTGATAATAAGAATGTCAGTAGAGAGGTCGAAGGCTAATGGCTGCAACAATGTAAGCTTAAAGAGCTCCTGACACAGTCGAGATAACTTTGAAAAAATGTAATATTCAGGCATAAATGTAGCTTATATTTCATATTTTATTCTGTAATTCTCAACCGTATTCCATATTACTAAGGGTATTTGCATGAATGCAGTATCTCTGCCCTCTCAGAACTAGCTGCCTGCCAATACCTGACATCATAATTCTATTTATGACATCAAAATATGTTGCTGTGGAGATAATTACAATGTCATAAATAGGGGATTGTGATGTCATGTGTAGAGAAGCAGACAGAGTTGATATAGTCTAAGGGACAAGGATATAGTTTTCATGCAACTATTTTCTGTAATAAAAAAAATGGAGAATTAATTACTGAAAATGTATGAAGTAATAAAGAAAATGGGATGGAGCTGAATATAAATCTTATTTGTTTCAAAGTTTTTATAATTCTGTCAGGGGCTCTTTAAGGAAGAGGCTCCTCATATTTGAATGGGCTAAATCAGTCCACAAGGAATTTGGGAGTACAGGGAGGAGACTGGGCCAGGGTTACGTTCCATATCTCCTGCTAACAGGAGGAACAAAGTGATGAGGAGCTATAGAGTGTGGGAAGAAAACTTCCTGGGTAAAGACTGGGGAAAGTGAGAAAGGCAAGAGTGGAAAGAGTGGGGTGAGAGCTTGAAAACAAGTAAGCTAGCATGGAAATAGGGGGCAGGATAGATGGACTGGGAGGCCAAGAGTTGTGGGTCCAAAGGAGGGAAACTGGGGGGTGGGAGGTAAGGGAGAAGTTAGTGATAGTATGGACTCGGGGGGGAGTGTAGAGGGAGGATAAGAGGGGAAAATAAAGGGGGGAAGGGATGACAAGGTGAAGAGAGGGAGCAACCAAAATGATATAAGAAGCATGACTTGGGTGGGAACAGGAATAGACACAGAGGAGATCAAGAGGTAACGTCACAGAAAAAGTACAAAAGAAATAGGAGAATTAGATATTACACTTTAAACGAATAACAGCACAGAGGAGAAAACTAAACAGAGTACTGCTAGGAAGGAGACAAGAAAAAACATTCAGCAGGCACTTATAAACAGAAGGTGTACACAGGGACAGAACAATTAAAGTAGTAGCAAGGATGCAGGAGAAGATATACAGAGACCAGTGAATTTCTTATTTTTTTACCACATTTCCTGTTATTTTTTAAGAATTTCTTATTTCTCCAAATTTTTATTTTATTCTTATTTTTCATGTACAAAACAGATACAGAACATGTAAAAAACACAATAAATTAATATTTCTAGCAGTAAAACTATTACAGCAGTATTTAGCTGCTTAAGAATTAAACGCAAGCATACAGCAATATTCAGTATTTTCCTTTTTCATGTGTTGCCTTCTGTCACAAACAATCAATGTGTACCTACTGAAAAAACATTCACAATCATCACTTACAATAGGGTACATTAGGCAGCAGATAGCAGCATTGGATAGGTGTGCATTTTGGCATCTCATACCAAACAGAATTTTAATAATATCAACTGAGCCATCAGAATTGTGCATCATAGCAGCAGCTTTTACACTGTCAGAAAATTTGAGGTACCAAAGCAAAAAATAATTTATCTCAACATCTCTTAGCAGTGGCACATTTGACATCCATTGTCTTAACATTTTTTGTCCACTAATGGACCTGTGCCAATCTCTAAAGGGTTAAAAAGAGAATTGACAGATGTCAGGAATTGTATAGTAGGTGAATTTGCTGGCATGTGTTTTTCCAACTTCTCCACAGACTTCTGAAGGGTCAGCTTAAGCTGCAGAATTGCCCTGCCTTTGACATGTGTCTCCTCAAGAGTCAAACGTTTAACATAAATGTACCTTTATTCCGTGGAAATTGTGAGAGCAGCTACCAGGATGCCCAGGACCAAAGCGAGAGGCAGATGTCCATGTAACTCTTTACCAGAGCAATTACCGGAACGGGAGAATGAGGCACAGAAAACTGAAAATGAGAAAAGCATCACGAGGGCAGGAACAGCAAGTTCTTAGCTGAGACTGACAGAAAAACAGGTTACTCACCTGTAACAGTAGTTCTAGGAGTGGTATATGTTGTTCATCCACACTCTTTGGCATGTCCCCTTCCGCTTTAAATTTCACTGGAAGTCTTCAAGCTGGCTCCTCCCACCCACCCGGGAAGTAAATACCTCGGCTCCGCCCCATGACACCAGATCTTAGCCCACTGGAAGTCAGGTTGTGTGCGTCCGCAGCCGGGGAGGTCGGGTGGGTCCATGTGGATGAACAACATATACCACTCCTAAAACTACTGTTACAGGTGAGTAACCTGTTTTTCTAGGAGCGTGGATATGTTGTTCATCCACACTCTTTGGCAGACTCCTAGCAGTTCTCGAGGAGAAGGGAGGCAAGGCACACACCCCCTACTTAGGGAACAGAGTCTGGAGAACTGAGGCCCCAAAACCAGCATCCCGGCGTGACTCAAGGTCGATGTGGTAGTGGGTAATGAAGGTGTTTGCTGACTTCCAGGTAGCAACCCCGGCAGATTTCCTGGATAGGGATGTCCCTGGAAGCAGCCACCGATGCAGCAGTATGGCGGGTAGAATGAGCTCTTATCTCTCTGGGAGACTCCTTGCCCACCAACTCATAGCACAGACCTATGCATGATGTGATCCATCTTGCAATAGTCCATTTGGCTGCAGGTCTGCCAGAAGCAGCTTCAGCTTAGGTGACAAACAGTTGGCGAACTTCTCCCAGAATTTCCGCCATCTTCACCTTGTAACAGGACAGAGCACGTCTCGGGTCCAAGGTATGGAGCCTCTACTCGGCCTCCGAGGTGTAATTAGGGTAGTATACCAGCAGAGTTAACACCTGGTTAAGGTGAAACTCTGACACCACCGTCGGAAGGAATTTCGGGTGGGGGCGTAGGACGACCTTGTCCCTGTGGAAGACCAGATAAGGGGGCTCCACCGTAAGTGCCTGGAGCTCCCCTGTCTTTCTGGCAGACGTGATAGCCACCAGGAAGGCCATCTTCCACGACAAGTGTAACAAGGCACACTTGTGGATGGGTTCGAATGGCTTGCCCATGAGCTTTGCCAATACCAGCAGTAGATCCCATGGAGGTGGAGGTTCACGCACCGGAGGGGGTATGTGATCCAGGCCTTTGAAAAAGCGCCTGACCACTGTCTCCGGCACCGTCGGCTGACCGGCCCGTGCCTGGTGAGCAGAGATGGCTGCCAAGTGCACCCTAAGTGTCGATGACCGTAGACCTCCTTTGGAGATTGACCAAAGTTAGTCGAGAATGTTAGCCACTAGACAGGACAAAAGGTCCAGGCCCTTACCCTGACACCAAATGGAAAACCTTTTCCATTTGAAGGCATAACACTTCCTTGGTCGATTCCCTTTCTAGATGCCTCCACCACGGTGTAGACATCTTCAGAAAGACCCAAAGCCTGGAACTCTAGCCCCTCAGGTACCAGGCTGTGAGGTACAGGGATACAAGGTCCGGATGGAAAACCTTCCCCTGATTGAGTGATATCAGGTCCGGGCATGTACAAAGCCGCTCCAGGGGCCTGCAGCTGAGGCTGAGGAGATCTGGATACTAGAACTGGCGCGGGCAGCCTGGGACTGCCAGGATCACCTTCACCTTGTCCCTCCTCACCTTGATGATCAAGGGAAATAGAGGGAAGGTGTAGAGGAGGCCTGGGGTCCACGGCCTCGAGAAGACATCCCCCTGCAGCGAGCCCATGCTGAGGGGGGTGGGCATGAAACAGCCTCAGCTTGGTATTTTCCCTGGAGGCAAACAGGTCCACCATCTGTTTGCCCCAATGGGAGAATAGGCTGTAAGCTACCTCTGGATGGAGACCACTCATGGGATGTCTGGCACAGCAGACAGGAGTACATGCCGCCCTGTTTGTTGAGGTAGTACATGGTCATGGTACTGTCCGTCTGGACTTGAACCACTTGACCCCAGAGCTGAGGAGCGAAAGCTGACAGTGGCAGTCTGACTGCTTTGAGCTGCAACAGGTTGATGAGGCATCGGGACTCTTCAGGGGTCCAGAGACCGTGGGCCCTTTTGTCCCCCATATGGGCTCCCTAGCCCATAAGAGAGGCATCGGTCGTAAGAACATACATCGGCTCGGGGAAGACAAACGGGATCCCTTCCTGCAACCGGTCTGGGGCGGTCCACCATTGGAAAGTGTCCCACATCTTCTGGGTTACAGTGATCAGCTGGTCAAAATGACCGAGGCGCTGAGTCCACTGGGTGGCCAGCTCCCACTGGAGGGGGCCCAATGGACCACGAAGGTGCATGCCGCCATGTAACCCAGAAGGCGCAGAAAGTCCCAGGCAGGGCACAAGTGCCCAACCAGAAATGATTAGGCAAAAGAGGAAAGAACCTCCACCCTGTCCACCGGGAGCCAAGCTCTGGCCTGACAAGAATCGAGCTCTGCCCCGATGAAGCCCATCACCTGAGAAGGCATGAGTTCCGGGGCAGACAAACGGGATCCCTTCCTGCAACCGGTCTGGGGCGGTCCACCATTGGAGAGTGTCCCACATCTTCTGGGTTACAGTGATCAGCTGGTCAAACTGACCGAGGCGCTGAGTCCACTGGGTGGCCAGCTCCCACTGAAGGGGGCCCAATGGACCACGAAGGTGCACGCCGCCATGTAACCCAGAAGGCGCAGAAGACAAAATTACTCACCTTAGTAATGTTGTTTCTTCTAATGGAGTCTTGCTATATTATAGACATTAGCAGTTTGATCCAGCTCTAGAACTGCCCCGGAGTGAAATGGTTAAAACCATTCCAAAATAGAATTTTGGCACGAGAGCAGCTCTATCTGTGTCATTTCAAACTTAAACTGTCAGATCTTTACGAGCCAAACTCACTAAGGTCTGTGTGGAAGCTGTAACCTACACTAGCCAAATGGCTACCTAAATAATAACAACCATTGATGGTCCCAACACCCAAGACTCAAGTCAAGGGACCAGAAATACTAACACCATTCTAATAATATGAAAATGGAACATAAGTATAATAAAACACACACACGCAGCATACATACACCCCAAAGTCCCAAAGGGACAAAATGCTAAAAGAACATAAGTAGTGCCACACTAAGTTGCCCGCACCTCACCAAGTAGAGGTTCTGAGAGGGCAGGTTGGGGAGGTCTATAATATAGCAAGACTCCATTAGAAGAAACAACATTACTAAGGTGAGTAATTTTTTCTTCAAACAACATGAAGTCTTGCTATATTATAGACATTAGCAGAATACACAGCAGTACCTCCATGGAGGAGGGGCAGAACCTACTTAGGAATAGGCTCTGAAGAACAGCTGTGCCAAACCGAGCATCTCTCCTGGCCTGGACATCCAGGGAATAATGCTTGGTAAAATGTACCGTTTTCCAAGTAGCAGCCTGGCAAATCTCTAATAAAGGGATATCTCTGGCAGCAGCTAGAGACGAGCTGTACCCTCTGGTAGAATGAGCCCTCAAACCAGGGGGCTCTGCCCACTTTCTGATAACAAAATTGGATACAGAGACAATCCACCTGGCTATTGATCTCTTAGTGGCAGGTTTGCCTTTCCAACTTCACCATAGGTAAGGAAAAGTTGAGGGATTGAACCTGTGACCTTGGCACGCCTATATAATAACTAAGAGCCCTCTAACATCCAGGGTTGTGCAACCTCCTCTCACCCAAGAGGAGTGATCAGTGAAAATACTGGAAGGGAGATAGATTGATTAAGATGGAAATCTGAAACCACCTTAGGCAAAAACTTCCTATTAGTCCTAAGGACTACCTTATCCCTGTGGAAAGAAATAAAGTCAGTCTCCGCTGACAAGGCTTGCAATTCACTTATGCGTCTGGCAGAAGTGATAGCCACTAGAAAAACAGTTTTCCAAGTTAGGTACTTAAGCTCTGCAGAAGACAGAGGTTCAAAAGGGGTTGCATTAACTGGGCAATGCAAACATTAAGGTCCCAAGCAGGCCGGTTCCCGAAAGGAGGATTAGTATGGAGTAATCCCTTAAAAACTTGGAAAACACAGGATGAGAGGAAGGGGGATGACTTTCCTGCTGACACAAAAGCAGACGCAGCTGCCAAATGAACTCTCAGGGAAGCTGGTCTGAGACCCAAGGAATTAAGATGTACCATGTAATCTAACAAAATGGGCAATTCAGCAGATTCTGGGGAAATATTTTTCCCAGCACACCAAATGGAAAACCTTTTCCATTTAGAACTATAAGTAGCTCTAGTGGAAGGCTTTCTGGAAGCCTTTAGGATCTCAAGAACACCCTGAGAGAGGTGTAAATCAGCAAACTCTAATTCCTCAAGAGCCAGGCCTTGAGGTTGAGGGATGAGGTCCGATACCAAACCCTTCCCTGGGCACAAGTCAACAGATTGTGATTCCTGGGAGGCACAGGGAAGATGGACTGTTAGAGACAGAAGGAGAGGGTACCAGGGCTGCCTGGCTAATCCCGGGCAATCAGAATCACCCTCAAGGCTGAGATCTGATTTTGACTAGTACTGAATAGGAGAGGAAGGGGGAAAGCATAGAGGAACTTCCCCTCCCAATCCAGAAGAAGGGCATCCAGGGGAACTGAGCCCAGCACTGGAGGCCTGCAACAGAACAGAGGAAGTTTGTGATTGTCTGGGACTGCAAAAAGATCTATCTGAGGGATGCCCCACCTGGCAAAAAACTATCCCCAGCACTTGAGGATCCAGGGACCATTCGTGATGGCCCTGGGAAATCCTGCTGAGGGCATCCGTTAGGACATTGTTCTTCCCTGGAAGATGAACTGCTGAGGGAAGTGTTCGGGAATAGGCCAGAGACCACAACTTCATTGCCTCGGTGCACAAGGTCAAGACCGAGTGCCCCCTGTTTGTTGATGTACCACATTGTTGTGGTGTTGTCTGTTCTGACTTGTATCACCTTGTCGTGGACAGATGCAGAAAAGCTTGAAGAGCTAAAAGACAGCTCTGAGTTCCAGCAAATTGATGTGGAGCAGAGATTCCTGGGGGACCAAACTCCCTGAGTGGAAAGGTCGCCCATGTGGGCTCCCCAACCCAGAAGGAAGCATCTGTAGTGAGAGTCAAGTCGTGAGAAGGGGAAATGAAGGAGACCCCCGCTCTTAAATTGCTCTGATCCTGCCACCACTGGAGAGCTAGGATCAAGGTTCGAGTCACTGGGACCAACTTGGAAAGGGGGTCTCTTCTCTGAGACCAAAAGGTTCTCAGGTGAAACTGAATGTCTCTCATCTGAAATCTGGCTCCCTGCACAACAGCTGTGGATGCAGCCATGTGCCCCAGGAGCTGCAGAAAGTGTCTTGCTGGTTGAGAGACCTGCAGAGTGAAGGAAGAGGCCAGAGCCACTAAATTCCTTACCCTTTCTGGGGGAAGAAAGGCTCTGGCTAGCTTTGTGTCCAATTCTGCCCCTATAAAGGTGAGTACCTGGACTGGTTCCAGAACCGACTTTGGTAGGTTTAGCAGAAAACTCAGGGAGGTGAGAAGCTGCTGGGTGACCTGCAGGTGAGATTTACCTGTTCTGGGGACTGGCCTACAATGAGCCAGTCGTCTAGATAGGGAAAAACAGCAATCCTCTGCCTCCTTAAGTGGGCCACTGCCACTGCTAGACACTTTGTGAATACCCTTGGAGCAGAGGTAAGGCCGAAGGGCATTGCTCTGAACTGGTAATGACCTGAGGGCAGTTCGAATCTGAGGTACTTTCGATGGGATCTTCTGATTAGGACATGGAAATAGGCATCCTTGAGGTCCAGGGAGGCTAGCCAGTCCCCTGGCCTTAGGGAAAGTAAAATCATTGCCAGAGTTACCATTTTGAACTTTGGTTTCAAAATATGCTTGTTCAGATATCTGAGATCTAAGATGGGCCGCCATTCTCCTGTCTTTTTGGGGTAAGGAAGTATCTGAATACAGACCCTGCCCTGATGCAGGGAGGAACCTTTCTACTGCTCTGAGAGCTAACAGGGATGAGACCTCTGTTTCCAGGGCGAGGTCTCTGAAGCACTTGCAGGTAGAAAAATCTGCTTCTCAACTTGGGAAACTTTTGAAGCTGAGAACCAGACCCTGGCTTACTACTTCCAGAACCCACTTGTCTGAGGTTAAAGAAGCCCAATTCTGACTGAAGTAGGCCAGCCTGCCCCCCCCACTGGTACAGGAGAATCGGCCCTGGGCACCCCATCAGGGTGCCTGTTTCGCAGGAGCTTTAGGCTGGGGGGTGGGAGCAGATCTGCCCACCCTCGTCTGCCCCTGCCTCTGAAGAAGCCCCTCTGAGCATAGGCAGAGGAGGCCTGAGTCTGGTAGAAAGGCCTGTGAAAAGGCCTACCCCTACCCCTGGGGCATGCCTTGAGGAGTGGCTTGCCGCTCCTTAGCCTGGGCACTCTTGTAAGTAGTCCTATATTCATCCATCTTCTTCATGTAATTCTCTGTCTGCTCTCCAGAGAATTTCCCACCACAGGAAAATCCATAGCCTTAGTCTGAGTATCCTGTGACAAACTAGTACACCTGAGCCAGGCCAACCTACTTAAAAGCTACAGATGGGCCATGACCCTAGAGGAAACATCATTAACATCCACAGCAGCATGAAACTGAACCTTAGAGGCTTCAATGCCATCAGCAGCCACCTGTTCTAGTTCACTAGCCAGCTGGCCATGGGCCTGCTTTGGCCAACTGCATAACAGTATCCCATCTAGATTTCTGATACCTAGCTACATAAGCCATATAATTTGCTTGCCTGAGTCCCAGAGAGGCTGCCATATACTGTTTTTTTGCCACGGCATCAATCTTCCTGGAATCCTTGTCAGGAGGATGTGAAGCCAAGGGAATATTAGCTTTATCACAGGCAGCAGCCAGAACTACCCCAACATGACTGCATTGCTGAGAAAGGAATTCTGTATCAGGGCCTGACAATGTATACCTTCTGTCCATCTTTTTATCTACAGGAGGCACAGAATTAGGAGCGTTTAAAATTTTAATTGTTTTAAATAAGTTTTAAACCCACTGATCAGTTCAAAACCGAACCGATAACTTACAAGTTCCACACAGACAAAACCTTCATTTACTTACGGTTACCACAGATAGAGCTTGAACCGAACGGTTTTGCGGTTAAAATAAAACTATTCTCGGTTAAATCCAACCGAGAAAACACTTTTAAACCGAGAAATGAACCGAGCAGAAGGAGAAATCTCCGGAGCGACTGTTCACTGAGGCGGAGTAAAGAATCTGACAGTTCAAGTTTGAAATGACACAGATAGAGCTGCTCTCGTGCCAAAATTCTATTTTGGAATGGTTTTAACCATTTCACTCCGGGGCAGTTCTAGAGCTGGATCAAACTGCTAATGTCTATAATATAGCAAGACTTCATGTTGTTTGAAAGTCCCAGGCAGGGTACAAGTGCCCAACCAGAAATGATTAGGCAAAAGAGGAAAGAACATCCACCCTGTCCACCGGAGCCAAGCTCTGGCTTGACAAGAGTCGAGCTCTGCCCCGATGAAGCCCATCACCTGAGAAGGCATGAGTTCCGACTTGGCCTCGTTGATCAGGAGGCCAAATTGAGAGCGGTCTGGAGGGCCAGATCCCTGGACTTCTCCACCTCCTGCTGGGTGGAACCTGCTAGGAGCCGATCGTTGAGGTAGGGGTAAATTCTGACCCCCTCCCCCGATGCCATAGATGGACTGCACACCACTGCAATGCCTTTGGTGAAGACCTGTGGGGCCGATGACAGGCCAAACGGCATGGCTTGGAACTCGTACAGGGTCCTCTTAACCCTGAAGTGAGAAACCGCTGATGGGACGGACGGATTGGGACGAGAAAGAACGCGTCCTGCAGATGCAGTGAACAGAACCACATGTTTCGCTCCAAGGATGGTAGGAAAAAATTACTCACCGTAGTACTGTTGTTTCTTCTAATGGAGTCTTGCTGTATTCAGACATAATGCAGTTAGCCCCAGCACTTGAACTGCCCTAGAGAGGAAAGAGAGTTAACTCCATGCAGCAGCATGGAACGTTGAGCTCGAGCTCAGTTTTCAAACCTCTGTCTATGGTACTTACTAGTGCAACCGTCAGATTCTTACAAGCAACCAACTAACTTAACACTAAAATGTGGAAATTGTTTGAACACATAGCCAAAAGGCAAAATACTTTTTGGGGTCCAAAAAAGACTCAAGTCGAGAACCCTGGAAGAAATAAGGTAGTGACAATTCAAACTATCCAACACAAGAAGGAAAAACATAACAGTTACCCCACCAAGAGGGAGGGTACAAGGTACACCCCTGAGGTATAACACTGTGCCTGCCAACCCACTTCCCAAAAACAGGTTCTGAGAGGGGAGGCGGGGGGAGAGGTCTGACTACAGCAAGACTCCATTAGAAGAAACAACATTACTATGGTGAGTAATTTTTTCTTCAAACAACATGAAGTCTTGCTGTATTCAGGCATAATGCAGACTACCAAGCAGTTCCCTATGGAGGAGGGAATGCAGAACCTACTTTGGGAACAGGTTGTGGAGTACTGCTGTGCCAAACCTAGCATCACTCCTAGACTGGATGTCCAGAGAGAGTAATGCTTGGTGAATGTATGTACTGTTTTCCAGGTGGCTGCTTAACAGATCTCTAACAAGGGTATATCTCTGGCCGCAGCTAGAGTAGCAGCTCTACCCCTAGTCGAGTGAGCCCTCAGGCCTGAAGGGGCTGTTCTACCCAATTTGTCATAGCAAAATTGTATACAGGAAACAATCCACCTGGCAATAGTTCTCTTAGTGGCAGGCTTACCTTTCCCCACTTCACCATAAGTGAGGAACAATTGAAGACAGTCATTTCTGTGTGCCTCAGTATGCTCTATGTAGTAGCTAAGTGCCCTTTTAACATCCAAACTATGTAATCTTCTTTACCCTGGGGAAGAATGGTCAGTGCAAAATACAGGAAGAGACATAGACTGGTTTAGGTGAAAATCCGATTCACTTTAGGCAAGAACCTCCTATTTGTTCTTAGGACCATTTTATCCCTATGGAAGGATATGAAGTCAGGTTCAACTTACAGGGCCTGTAATTCGCTAATCCGCCTGGCAGAAGTAATAGCTACCAGGAACACAGTTTTCCAGGTCAAGTACTTCAATTCAGCCGAAGCCATAGGCTCAAAGGGTGGCTGCATAAGCTGAGCAATGCAGACATTAAGATCCCAAGGCGGAGTAGGCTCCCTAAAGGGAGGGTTAATGTGAGCCAGGCCTTTGAAAAACTTTCTGAAAACGGGATGAGATGCCAGGGAAGAGCCCTTCCCTGCTGAAGGGAATGCAGAGACAGCTGCTAGATGAACCTTCAGAGTGGCAGGCCTAAGGCCTAGACTATTCAGATGAGCTAGGTAATCTAAGGTTGTGGAAATGCCTGCAGAATCAGGCACAATACCTTTCTGAGAGCACCAAATACTGAACCTCTTCCATTTGGAATTGTAAGTTTTTCTAGTGGAAGGTTTCCTGGAGACCTTCAGAATATCCAGACCTCCCTAAGAGAGATGTAGAGCAGCATATTCTAACTCTTCAAGAGCCAGGCCTTGAGGTTGAGAGACTGGAGATTGGGGTACCAGATCTGCCCCTGAGAGGAGGAGAGAAGACTGTATCTCTTGGGAAGAGACAGGGGACATGAGACAGCCAAGAACAGCAGTAGAGGATACCAAGGTTGTCTGGCCCAATCTGGAGCCACCAGTATCACTGTGCAGGGTTGAGTTCTTATCTCGATCAGAACTCTGAACAGGAGAAGGAAAGGAGGGAAGGCATAGAGAAACCTGCCCTTCCAGTTCAGAATGAGGGCATCCTGGGGAACTGTCCCCAGGACTGAAGGTCTGCAGCAAAACAGAGGAAGCTGATGACTGTCTGGTGCTACAAACAGATCTATTTCTGGAATGCCGCACTTGGAGAAAATGATCCTCAGAATGTGAGGATTCAAGGACCATTCGTGATGCCCCTGTGAAATCCTGCTCAGGGCATCTGTCAGCACATTGTCCTTCCCTGGAAGATGAACTGCTACCAGGGAAGTCTGAAGGGAATAGGCCAGAGACCAAATCTTCATGGCCTCTCTGCACAAGGCCGTGGACCAAGTGCCTCTCTGCTTGTTGATGTACCACATTGTGGTAGTGTTGTCCATTCTGACTTGGACCACCTTGCCTTTGACTGAATCGGAAAAGGTCTGAAGGGCTAGAAAAACTGCCCTGAGTTCCAGGAGGTTGATATGAAGAAGAGACTCCTGCAGGGACCAGATCCCCTGAGCTGTTAGGACTCCCAGGTAGGCTCCCCAGCCTAGGAGAGAAGCATCCGTAGTCAGTACTACTGATGGAAGTTGAGGGAGAAATGGAACCCCTTGTCTGAGGTTGTCCTGGTCCAGCCACCACTGGAGAGCCTGGACCAGAGTTCGGGTCACTGGAATCAGTTTGGTGAGAGAATCTGTTCTCTATGACCAAAAGTACCTTAGATGGTACTGAATGTCCCGCATCTGAAATCTGGCTCCCTGAATCACTGCAGTGGAGGCTGCCATGTGGCCCAGGAGTTGGAGGAACTGTCTCGCTGGAAGAGAAACCTGAGGCCGAAAGGAGGAAGCAGATCTACTAAGGCCTTCACCCTTGCCAGAGGAAGGAAAGCTTTTGCTTGGGTAGTATCCAATTCCACCCCTATGAAGGTGAGAAGCTGTACTGGTTTGAGGACAGATTTTGGCAGATTGAGAAGAAACCCCAAGGAACTGAGCAAGTCCTGAGTGGTTTGCAGAACTGACCTGACCTGGTCTGAAGACTGCCCTACTAGGAGCCAGTCATCCAGATATGGAAAAATGGTGATACCCAGTCTTCTGAGGTAAGCCACCACTACTGCAAGGCACTTTGTGAACACCCTTGGAGCTGATGTTAGGCCAAAAGGCATGGCCTTGAACTGATAATAGCCTGAAGGCAACTTGAACCGGAGGTATTTTCTGTGGGAGCACCTTATAGGGATATGGAAGTGGGCATCCTTGAGGTCCAGTGATGCTAGCCAATCTCCTGGCCTTAAAGAGGGAAGGATTATTCCCAGAGTTACCATTTTGAACTTGGATTTTGAAATGTGTTTGTTCAGATACCTTAGATCCAGGATGGGTCGCCACTCCCCTGTTTTCTTTGGGGTGAGGAAGTACCTGGAGTACAGGCCTTTTCCTGTATTGAGTAGGAACCTTCTCTCGGCTCTGAGAGCCAGGAGAGGAAACCTCTGCCTCTAGGGCAAGGGTTTCTGAAACTGATGCAGGTGGAAAAGACTTGGCCCTCCTTTGGGAACCTTTGAAGCTGAGGGCTAGTCCTGGCTACTTTCAGGACCCACTTGTCTGAGGTAACAGACTTCCAGGCCTGAAAGTAGTAAGCCAGTCTGCCTCCTACTGGGATTGGAGAGTCGACCGGGCTGACACCTCAGGATGTCTGCTTGGCAGGAGCCTTAGATTGGGAGGAAGAAGCAGCCCTGCTCATCCCCCTTCTAACCCTCCCTCGGAAAAAAACCCTTTGTGGGTAAGACGAGGAGGCCTGGGCTTGGTAAAAAGGCCTGCCCCTGGACTGCCATTTCTGAGGAGTGGCTTGCCTTTCCTTGGCCCGTGCACTCCTGTAAGTGGTTCTATATTCGTCCATTTTCTTCATGTAAGCTTCTGTCTGCTCCCCAAACAGAGAGTTACCAACTACAGGAAAATCCATAGCCTTAGACTGGGTGTCCTGTGATAGGCTAGTACATCTGAGCCAAACATGCCTTCTGAGAGACACAGATGTAGCCATGACTCTGGATGCCTCATCGTTGGAGTTGACAGCAGCGTGAAATTGTACTTTGGATGCCTCAATTCCATCTGCAGCCACCTCCTCCAGCTCTTTGGCTAGCTGGGGGGAGGCCTTTTTAGCCAGTTCCAGAAACGTATCCCACCTGGACTTCTGGTACCTGGCTGTGTAGGCCATATAATTTGCCTGCCTGAGTCCCAAAGAGGATGCCAAGTATAGTTTCTTGGCCATGGCATTGACTTTCCTGTAGTCTTTGTCTGGGGGGTGTGAAGCCAAAGGAATGTTTGCCCTATCACAGGTTGTAGCCTGCACTACCCCAACATGGCTGCTATGTGAATAAAGGAACTCCGCAGCTGAGCCTGATAACATGCATCTCCTGTCCATTCTTTTATCCACAGGAGGTAAAGAGTTAGGAGTCTGTAGAATATTTTTTGTCTGTTTCCCCAAGGACTTGTGAAGGGGAATAGACAACCTTTTGGACTCTGGGATGTCCATCATCTCCACAAAATCAGGCTCTTCTTCCTCCTCAGCAGCTTCAACCAAAGGGAGCGGAGGTTTCAGCCACCTTCTTGTAAAACAAGAAGTGAGAAGGGGACTCAGAAAGCCTGAGAGGGGAGACATCAGAGGGTCTGTCAGGGGAGATGTCCGGTTCAATGGGCACATCCAGACCCCCACCATCATAGTCATAGTCATCATTGTCGGGATAGTCTTTGTCTCCTTCCCACTCCTCATAGAAAGCATCCGGATCGTAATCCGAAGGAGTCAGTTCCAAATGAACTGACCACCTAACCAGCGGCACTGGTTCGGACAGAACCAGACGAAGCGATTGGACAATACTAATTGCTTTGGCTATCTCGTCCGCAGTTGGAGTAAGCAGTACTGGATCCGAACCGGCAGACTTTTGTTTCTTTTTTGACAGAACCAACCCCTCAGAGTCAGCTCTCCTTCTGCCCGAGGAGGTATCTATTGCCTAGGTCAGTAGGCACCTCCCCAGGTTCGGCCGTAACCAAACTGGGCTGGCCATCCGGGTCTACGGACTTCTCAGCCTCCCTTTCCTTCAACCCACTCAGTCTTTTTTCTAGAGTGGTTTTAGGAAAGTTTTTGTAAATTTGGCAGTCTGACTGGAGGTGGTCAATCCCCAGACAATAAACACAGATGAGGTGGGGGTCGGCCTTGGCAAAGGCCTCCCCACACTCAGTACAGTGTTGAAACCCAGTGGGACTGGTTTTCTTTTTGGGTTTCTCAGACATGGCCAACCTACCAAAATTACCTTATAGAAGCGTTCAAGCCAGGTAATACCAACCGATTGGTAACAACCATGTCACGGGTTTGGAAAAGAACCGAGAAAAAGCCCGGTTCTTTTGAAACCGATCGGTACTGGAACACCACTCTAAAATAATAAATTTAAAATGAGAAGGACCGACCAGGAAGAAACCAAAGAAACCAACAATTTCCACAAGTTATTTAAAATAAAATACAGTCACTACCTATCTACCACACTACCTGTACCGTAGACAGAGGCTGGAAATCTGAAGAAATAATAAAGAACAAGTTTTAAACCAAACGCTTTACGTTTACCGAACTGAGCACAGAAATCTCCGGAGCGACTTCACTGTTAGGCGGAGTAAAGAGTCTGACAGTTGCACTGGTAAGTACCACAGACAGAGGTTTGAAAACCGAGCTCGAGCTTAACATTCCATGCTTCTGCATGGAGTTAACTCTTTCCTCTCCAGGGCAGTTCAAGTGCTGGGGCTAACTGCATTATGTCTGAATACAGCAAGACTTCATGTTGTTTGAAGATCTGGGACAGAGTGACCATCCGAAAGGTGCATGACCTGAGATATTGATTCAGGTCGTGCAGATCTAGAATGGGGCGCCAGGCCCCCATCTGCCTGGGCACCAGGAAGTACCTGAAGACAAAGCCTGGGTCTGCTGGAGGATCCGCCACTGGAGCTACTGCCTCCTTGAGGAGGAGCTGAGCGATGTCATCTTGAAGAGCCGACTGGGTGTGTGCGGAAATCCGTTCTTCCTGAGGGGCATGGACTCGGGTTGGAGGATACTGCATGAATGCTAGAGGCAGTCCCTCACCAACCACTTCGAGAACCCACCTGTCTGACGTGATGATGGACCAGGCAGAAAGGAAGTGACTGAACTGGCTCCCCACGGGAGGACCCAGAGCTGGCGTGATGGGAGTAGGAGTGGCAGCCCCAACCCCGTCACTGAGCAGGCTTGGAGGAAGAGGAGGAGGAGGAGGAGGAGGCTCCAGGACTTGAGCCTCGGCCTCCTTTACGGCCCTGTTGGGGTCCAAGCTTAGGCTGAGGGCGTCAAGCTTGAGCCTGCTGTTGGTGCTGATGCTGCTGTCCCCCTTGAAAGGAGGACTGCTGAACCGCAGGGGAAGAGTGCCGAAAGGGCTTCTTCTTCTTCTTCTTCTTCTTCTTCTGCTGGTTCTTGCTCGAAGAACTCTTAGCAGAAGTAGCAACCAAGGTGGCACTGGACTGCTCTATGCGCTGGAGGTGACCGGCCACTCCTGGGCTGACCAGGTCAGTCCCAAGGAAGGGCACGTCAGCTAATTTTTGCTGAGTACCTGCCGGGAAGGAGGAGAACCTCAGCCAAGCCCTGTGGCAAGAGACAACTACAGCAGCCATCGAGCGGGCACAAGAGTCCCCGATGTCCAAGTCCGTCTGGAGCTGCTGTTTGGCAACATCTCGGCCTTGGTCTCAGACCTGCTTGACCATGGTCTGCATGTCCGCGGTGAGGTGTGGGAGGACTTCTTCTAAAGACCCCAGGAGGGCATGGGAGAAGTGTGCCATGATGATGGCCGAACTTGCCTGACGAAGACCTAAGGAGGAGGCCGCATAGACCTTCCTCGCCGAATGGTCCAAGAGCTTGGACTCTTTATCGGGAGGTCAGGATGTCCGTAAGAGGGTACTCCGCCTTTTTCTGGATGGGCTCCAGGGGCATCCCTGAGGAATCAGAGATGAGGCGGAGGATCCCTTGGAAGGAGGAAGGGCCTTCCTCCATCCCTAAGCCAACGGATGAATCATCATCCCCAGGATGAGAATGAAGCCCGGTGATGGACGAATCCAGATACAGCGGTCTGTGACCTAATCACCCTCGACCGCCAAGGGTGGGCCGGGAGTGACCATGACCGACAAACGCCGGGGAAGCCCAGAGTCGGATCTGTCTTCTTTGGAAGGAGCCCCTCCCATAGGCTGCTTAGGCTGTGGTTCCACCACGATCGGTGGAGAGACCGGCTTAGGCCGAACAGGTAGTCACGCCGACCCCACGGGCGGAGGAACTGAAGATTTCGGCTCCAAAGGGGTCGGCTTCGGCCAGGGCCAAGCAATAGCCTGGGTAAAAGCCGAAGTCGGATTGTGCCCAGACAAGATCAGCTGTTGCCACATGACGTCCTTGTAGCGCCAACAGCGTTTTCGCCAGAGTCTCTCCTCATCCGAGGAGGACAACTGATAAGCGTCGCCTCTTTTTGGCACTGTAAGCTCTTCCTCGGGTTTCGGGCAAGGGAGTTCTGAACCTCGGCCGAGATCGGACGGGCCAACTTGATTGCTCGGGAGACACCGGCTGGACCGGTGACATCCGGGGGCTCCGGAACCGATGGGGAAACCAGTGGGCTGGGTCTCCTCATCGGGAAAGACAAGAACTGGAGTCCTCTCTAAAGAGTCGGGGACAGCGGGTCGATTGGGTCAAGAACAATCCCGACCTCAATGGCCGCATCCTCAGTTGGCTGGCCCCACGGAAGGTCCGTGAAGCCAGCAGCCAAAGAAGCAGTCTCGACCAAGGTCGAGACCGCATGCTCCTGGGACTGATACCTCTCTCGGTCCCAAGAGCATCTTCGCCGAGACAAAGACTTGCTTGGTTCCTTCTCCCGCTTACGGGATCGGGAGGAGTGCGAGCCCACAGGCGCCTCTCCCCTGGTGGGAAGAGACTGGCACAACTCCCTGAAAAAGCCGGAGAAGGTGGAGCCCAAGTTGAGCAGAATGAAGAAGCTTCGAGAGTCCACAGCACGAGCGGCTTCTTCCTCGAATGCTTGCATGCGTTCCAATTGCCCGGCAGATCCTGCAGCCACAGAAGCAGCCCACCTAGCCTCTTTGGACTTCACCGGAGGGTTCCTCTTCTCCAGTCTCCCCAGTTCAAACATGCAAGATGATAGTTCAGGATGCTGGGATGGAAGGCCAAACAAAAGCTGCAGGACAAGGTGTCATGACCAACACCGAGGCAGAAGACGCAAGTGAGGTGGGGATCGATGCGTGACATTTTTTGGCCACAAGGACACCAGCAAAATCAAGGGGAAAATTTTTCTTCCATAATCGAAGATGCAAAGAGGCGATCGCTAACTCGAACTATTTTTAATTTTGGTAGAACCCAAGTTTTGAAAGCCAGGGCCTATGAAATGCGTGAGCACGAGGGAGGCAACCTGAATCTTCCAGCGGAAAGGAAGATCTGGCGTCAAGGGGCGGGGCCGAGGTATATACCTCCTGGGTGGGTAGGAGGAGCCAGCTTGAAGACTTCCGGTGAGATTTAAAGCGGAAGGGGACATGCCAAAGAGTGTGGATGGATGAACAACATATCCATGCTCCTAGAAACTGTCTTCAACACGAAAGTTAAGTGATCAAGCAGATTATGAGGTGAGAACATGAGAAAACAAGAATGAACACTAGAGAAGCTGTAAATGTGTTAATTGCTGGGCAAACAAGGTGCCGAGAGGCTTGCTAAGATGAATGCCACACAATTAAATGAGATTATTACGCTGTTAATGCAGAAACACAGTAAAAAAAAAAAAAAGCTAAAAAAATGACTTTAAAAAAAAAACTGCATATTTTGTTTTATGTTACTTTTCGTTTTATTTCATTTTATGCAAGTATTTTGTTTTATTTCATGCTATTTCGTATTTGCGATTTACACGGCTCTCTACAGATGTAAACGAATACACTCCTAGTGGCAGAAACTTATAACAAACTAATAGCAAAGTGTGGTGATAGTTTTGGAGCGTGCCTAGATGGATACAGAGGCGATTTAGGAGGAGTGAACTCAAGCCAGAATGTATGGCTTAGAGGAATAGAGCGGCTGCCTCAAGAGGGTGCCGGCGCCAAGGGTCAACGGTTCAAGACCCACACAGGGATAATGCTGGATATAACTGAGAGAGTGTAGGAACATCAGAGCAGGGGTAGGGGAGGGAAAAAACTAACACACTAGCTCTTATAGTAAGCAGAGGAGTAAGCTAAAATGTTAATACACGTAATGTAGAGTGGTACTGCCCCCTACTGAACATCCAATATAAGCTGCCAAAGGAAGACAAGGGTGATAGGTATAGTACTAGGCATGTGACCAAGTCACGTGGGTACTGCTACCTATAAAGCAAATGCTCACCTGGGGGTGGGAGGCAGCCACTGTGGTTGCGGCAGTGGGCTAGTACAGTCCCCTGTCTCTCTCTCTACCTGCTGTTAAAGTGCAGACTCTGTAAAGGCTCCACTGTGGGTAAATGGTGGGGGAAGGGCTGAAACAGACCCTCAATGGCTGTCTGGCTCTGGCCTTGCTTGCTGACTCAGTGAATGCCTGCAAAAGCAGGGGAGAGAAAATTAAATCAGCTCCTGGAGAACACTGAGGGTAAGGGTGGGAAAACGGATGGGGAGGGAGGGAGGGAGGGGGGAAAAATGGAAGGGGAGGGAGGGTTAGAGCTGCTGAGATCCGGGGCATACAACAGAACAAGAGACAGGCACAGAATTAATCAGTACAGCACATAACATCACCCCAATAACCACTTAAAGCATCAAGTCTAACTCTGGTCATGGTACCAGGCTGCACTTCCTGGTCTTAAGGCAACATCCCTAACTGCATGACCCATCGAGCATATCAGAGAACACAGATACTGGAAAAACCTATCAGTGGCGTCCCTCCTACCACTGATACCACACAAATAAATAATTTTTAGTACAGTCCCCTGTCTCTCTCTCTCTCTATCTGCTGTTAAAGTGCAGGCTCTGTACAGGTTCCGCTACAGATGAATGGTGGGGGGAAGGGCTGAAACAGACCCCCGATGGCTGTCTGGCTCTGGCCTTGCTTGCTGACTCTGTGAATGCATGTTGCGCCACTGTCCTTTAACTTTATCTTGAACTTTTTTTTTCCAAGTGTTTGTTCAGAAATCTTAGGTCTAAAGTGGGTTGCACTCTGCATTTTTCTTGTGGGTGAGGAAGTACCTGGGAGTAGAGACCCCTGCCACACTGGGCAGAGGGAACTTGCTCCACTGCATTGGCCTACAGCAGATTTTTCAACCTCCAGCTCCAGCAGGAGTTCTGCTGGGGTATGAGGTGGGAAGAAAAAAATACTCACCATTCTTCCAAGGTATCCTTCAATATGCTTAACTAGTGCAATTAGCCTCCTGTGTTGAACTGCCCTGGAGAGAATGGAATTTATGCAAATAATGGAACTCTTATTGGCTCGTGCCAATTTCAGACTGCTGCCCCTACTAACTGATGTGCTCTAAAGACACTCAGATCTATAATGAAGCCTAACAGGGTGAAAGCACCCTCACTAGTTATAATATCTACCAACTTCTTCACACCTAAGTGAAAAAGAAAACAAATTTGTGGCCCCTGTAAGAAGGGACAAAAAGGTCATTACGAACTGGTTTGTAAAATTCCTTAACTATAACACTGACTCACAACACAACATCAAGTGACCAGCAGGGATGCAGGATAGAGGGATCCCTTTTTCTGGTTCTGGAAGGGGAGGCTAGGTGGGAGCTTTAAGCATACTGAAGAATACCTTGGAAGAAACAAAATTACTATGGCGAGTAATTTTTTCTTCAAACCCCGGGAATCCTTCAGTATGTTTAACTAGTGCAGACTACCAAGCAGTACCTTTGGAGGCAGGGTACAGAACCTATTTAGGAAAAAAAATCTGCAGGACTGCTGTGCCAAATCTGGCATCACTCCTGGACTGTAGGTCCAGGCTATAGTGCTTGGTGAATGTATGAACACTGTTCCATGTAGCTGCCCTACAAATAGGAGAACATCTCTTGCTGCAGCAACTGATGCAGCTGTACCCCTGGTAGAGTGTGCCCTGAGTCCCAAAGGAGGCTGTTTTCCAACCTTACTGTAACAAAACTGTATGCTGGCCACTATCCAGCGTGCAATAGTTCTCTTGGAAGCTGGCCTGCCCCTGCCTACCTCGCTATAGGTAAGGAACAGCTGGTTGTGCTCTGGCCTAAAGGCCTTAGTTCTGTCCAGATAATGGCTATGTGCCCTATTCACTGTACATCCAGGCTGTGCAGTTTTTGCTCGCCTGAGCCTGAATGGTCTGTAAAGAAGACTGGTAGTGTAATGGACTGGTTCAGATGAAAATCTGACACGACTTTAGGAAGGAATTTCCTATTGGTTCTGAGCACCACTTTGTCCTTGTGGAAGGAGATGTAGTTCTGGTCTGTAAACAGGGCCTGTAGCTCACTTACTCGCCTTGCCAAGCTAATGGCTACTAAAAAGACAGTGTTCCAGGTTACGTACTTCAGGTACGCAGTTGCCATAGGCTCAAAAGGGGGCTCCAAAAGCCTGGCAATACAAATGTTAAGGTTCCATGATGGAACTGATTCCCTCAATGGGGGTGAATGTCGAGTGGTTCTTTAAAGAACTTCCTGAAGACTGGATGAGATGCCATGGAGTTATCCTTGCCAGCAGAGATGTAAGCTGAAACAGCAGCCAAATGCACCTTTATAAAACCTCCTCAGAAAGGTGTATACTGCAAATTCTAAGTCCTCAAGAGAAAAGCTTTCAGGCGAAGGGACCTGAGGCTGGGGTATAGTATTCCGCCCTGCGAGGATGTGTGCAGATTGTGCCTCTGGGGAGGCAGATCGGCTGTGCTACTGACAAGGTCGTTGGTGCCAACAGTATTATTGTTGCCAGTTGAGACTGGAGTTTCACCAGGACTCTAAGCAACAAAGGAAAATGAGGGAAGGCATAAAGAAATTTGCCTGTCCAATCCAACACTAAGGCATCCAGTGCAACCGTCCCTTGGGCCAGGGGCCTGCAGCTGATGGCTGTCTATGGAAGCAAAGAGGTCTATCTCTGGAGTGCCTCACCTTCTGAACACTGACTGTAGTAACTGTGTATTGATGGACCAGTCATGGTGGTTCTGACCAATTCTGCTGAGGGAGTCTGCCAGAAGAAAAAATTACTCACCTTAGTAATGTTGTTTCTTCTAATGGAGTCTTGCTATATTATAGACATTAGCAGTTTGATCCAGCTCTAGAACTGCCCCAGAGTGAAATGGTTAAAACCATTCCAATATAGAATTTTGGCATGAGAGCAGCTCTATCTGTGTCATTTCAAACTTGAACTGTCAGATCTTTACGAGCCAAACTCACTAAGGTCTGTGTGGAAGCTGTAACTCACCTAGCCAAATGGCTACCTAAATAATAACAACCATTGATGGTCCCAACACCCAAGACTCAAGTCAGGGACCAGAAATACTAACACCATTCTAATAATATGAAAATGGAACATAAGTATAATAAAACACACACGAATACACATACACACCCCAAAGTCCCAAAGGGACAAAATGCTAAAAGAACATAAGTAGTACCCACATTAGTTGCCGCACCCCACCAAGTAGAGGTTCTGAGAGGGGCAGGTTGGAGAGGTCTATAATATAGCAAGACTCCATTAGAAGAAACAACATTACTAAGGTGAGTAATTTTTCTTCAAACAACATGAAGTCTTGCTATATTATAGACATTAGCAGAATACACAGCAGTACCTCCATGGAGGAGGGCAGAACCTACTTAGGGAATAGGCTCTGAAGAACAGCTGTGCCAAACAGAGCATCTCTGCTGGCCTGGACATCCAGGAGTAATGCTTGGTAAAGTGTGTACCGCTTTCCAAGTAGCAGCCTGGCAAATCTCTAGTAAAGGGATATTCTGGCAGCAGCTAGAGCGCAGCTGTCCCCTGGTAGAATGAGGCTCTCAAACCGGGGACTCTGCCCACTTTCTGATAACAAAATTGGATACAAGAGACAATCCACCTGGCTATTGATCTCTTATTGGCAGGTTTTGCCTTTCCCAACTTCACCATAGGTAAGGAAAAGTTGGAGGGATTCAACCTGTGACCTTTGGTACGCTCTATATAATAACTAAGACTCTTAACATCCAGGCGTTGTGCAACCTCCTCTCACCGAAGAGGAGTGATCAGTGAAAATACTGGAAGGAGATAGATTGATTAAGATGGAAATCTGAAACCACCTTAGGCAAAAACTTCCTATTAGTCCTAAGGACTACCTTATCCCTGTGGAAAGAAATAAAGTCAGTCTCCACTGACAAGGTTGCACAATTCACTTATGCATCTGGCAGAAGTGATAGCCACTAGAAAAAACGTTTTCCAAGTTAGGTACTTAAGCTCTGCAGAAGACAGAGGTTCAAAGGGGTTGCATTAACTGGGCAATGCAAACATTAAGGTCCCAAGCAGGGGCGGTTCCCGAAAGGAGGATTAGTATGGAGTAATCCTCAAAAAACTTGGAAAACACAGGATGAGGAGGAAGACGGATGACTTTCCTGCTGACACAAAAGCAGACACAGCTGCCAAATGAACTCTCAGGGTAGCTGGTCTGAGACCAAGGAATTAAGATGTACCATGTAATCTAACAAAATGGGCAATTCAGCAGATTCTGGGGAAATATTTTCAAGCACACCAAATGGAAAACCTTTTCCATTTAGAACTATAAAGTAGCCCTAGTGGAAGGCTTTCTGGAAGCCTTTAGGATCTCAAGAACACCCTGAGAGGGTGTAAATCAGCAAACTCTAACTCCTCAAGAGCCAGGCCTTGCGGTTGAGGGATTTGAGGTCTGGATACCAAACCCTTCCCTGGGCACAAGTCAACAGATTGTGATTCCTGGGGAGGCACAGGGGAAGATGGACTGTCAGAGACAGAAGGAGTGGGTACCAGGGCTGCCTGGCCCAATCCGGGGCAATCAGAATCACCCTGCAAGGCTGAGATCTGATTTTGACTAGTACTTTGAATAGGAGAGGAAAGGGGAAGCATAGAAGAACTTCCCCTCCCAATCCAGAAGAAGGGCATCCAGGGGAACTGAGCCCAGCACTGGAGGCCTGCAACAGAACAGAGGAAGTTTGTGATTGTCTGGGGCTGCAAAAGATCTATCTGAGGATGCCCCACCTGGCAAAAAACTATCCCCAGCACTTGAAGATCCAGGACCATTCGTGATGGCCCTGGGAAATCCTGCTGAGGGCATCCGCTAGGGACATTGTCCTTCCCTGGAAGATGAACTGCTATGAGGGAAGTGTTCAGGGAATAGGCCAGAGACCACAACTTCATTGCCTCGGTGCACAAGGCCAAAGACCTAGTGCCCCTGTTTGTTGATGTACCACATTGTTGTGGTGTTGTCTGTTCTGACTTGTATCCTTGTCGTGGACAGATGCAGAAAAAGCTGAAGAGCTAAAAGACAGCTCTGAGTTCCAGCAAATTGATGTGGAGCAGAGATTTCTGGGGACCAAACTCCCTGAGTGGAAAAGTGCCCATGTGGGCTCCCCAACCCAGAAGGGAAGCATCTATAGTGAGAGTCAAGTCGTGAGAAGGGAAATGAAGGGGACCCCGCCTAAATTGCTCTGATCCTGCTACCACTGGAGAGCTAGGATCAAGGTTAGAGTCACTGGGACCAACTTGGAAAGGGGGTCTCTTCTCTGAGACCAAAAGGTTCTCAAGTGAAACTGAATGTCTCTCATCTGAAATCTGGCTCCCTGCACAACAGCTGTGGATGTAGCCATGTGCCCCAGGAGCTGCAGAAAGTGTCTTGCTGGTCGAGAGACCTGCAGAGTGAAGGAAGAGGCCAGAGCCACTAAATTCCTTACCCTTTCTGGGGAAGAAAGGCTCTGCTAGCTTTGTGTCCATCCGCCCCATAAAGGTGAGTACCTGGACTGGTTCCAGAACCAACTTTGGTAGGTTTAGCAGAAACCCAGGGAGGTGAGAAGCTGCTGGGTGACCTGCAGGTGAGATTTACCTGTTCTGGGACTGGCTACAATGAGCCAGTCGTCTGAGATAGGAAAACAGCAATCCTCTGCCTCATTAAGAGGCCACTGCTAGACACTTTGTGAATACCCTTGGAGCAGAGGTGGCATCAAGGCATTGCTCTGAACCGGTAATGACCTGAGGGCAGTTCGAATCTGAGGTACTTGATGGGATCTTCTGATTAGGACATGGAAATAGGCATCCTTGAGGTCCAGGGAGGCTAGCCAGTCCTGGCCTTAGGAAAAGGTAAAATCATTGCCAGAGTTACCATTTTGAACTTTGGTTTCAAAAGATGCTTGTTCAGATATATGAGATCTAAGATACGCCATTCTCCTGTCTTTTTTGGGGTAAGAAGTATCTGGAATACAGACCCCTGCCCTGATAAAGGAGGAACCCTTTCTACTGCTCTGAGAGCTAACAGGGATGAGACCTCTGTTTCCAGGCGAGGGTCTCTGAAACACTTGCAGGTAGAAAAATCTGCTTCTCAACTTGGGAAACTTTTGAAGCTGTGAACCAGACCCTGGCTCTACTTCCAGAACCCACTTGTCTGAGGTTAAAGAAGCCCAATTCTGACTGAAGTAAGCCAGCCTGCCCCCTCTGGTACAGGAGAATCGGCCCTGGGCACCCCATCAGGGTGCCTGTTTTGCAGGAGCTTTAGGCTGGGGGTGGGAGCAGATCTGCCAACCCCTCGTCTGCCCCTGCCTCTGAAGAAGCCCCTCTGAGCATAGGCAGAAGGGCCTGAGTCTGGTAGAAAGGCCTGTGAAAAGGCCTACCCCTACCCCTGGGGGCATGCCTTTGAGGAGTGGCTTGCCGCCTCCTTAGCCTGGGCACTCTTGTAAGTAGTCCTATATTCATCCATCTTCTTCATGTAATTCTCTGTCTGCCTCCAAACAGAGAATTTCCACCACAGGAAAATCCATAGCCTTAGTCTGGGTATCCTGGACAAACTAGTACACCTGAGCCAGGCCAACCTATGAAAAGCTACAGATGTGGCCATGACCCTAGAGAAACATCATTAACATCCACAGCAGCATGAAACTGAACCTTAGAGGCTTCAATGCCATCAGCAGCCACCTGTTCTAGTTCACTAGCCAGCTGGCCATGGGCTTCTTGGCCAATTGCATAACAGTATCCCATCTAGATTCCTGATACCTAGCTACATAAGCCCTATAATTTGCTTGCCTGAGTCCCAGAGAGGCTGCCATATACTGTTTTTGCCATGGCATCAATCTTCCTGGAACTTTGTCAGGAGGATGTGAAGCCAAGGGAATATTATTTATCACAGGCAGCAGCCTGAACTACCCCTACATGACTGCATTGCTGAGAAGGAATTCTGTATCAGGGCCTGACAATGTATACCTTCTGTCCATCTTTTATCTACAGGAGGCACAGAATTAGGAGCTTTTAAAATTTTAATTGTTTGTTTCCTAAAAGACTTATGTAAAGGAATAGATAATCTCCTAGACTCTGGAATATCCATCATTTCTAAAAATCAGGCTCCTCTTGCTCATCCACAGCCTCTTCTAAAGGAAGCTGGAGGGTTTCAGCAACTTTTATAAAACATAAAATGAGATGGGGACTCAGACAGCATAGGGGAGATTCTAAAGGTCTGTCTGGGGAGATGTCCGTTCAATGGGCACACCAGATCTTCCCAGCCACATTCATACTGTTCATAATCCTCCTCCCTCCTCTGGTTCATAAAATTCCTCAATATCATAATCCTGAACCACTGGGACCGATCTAACCAACCTTTTACCAGATAGTGGTGGTTCGGATGGACCCTGAGACAGTGACTGGACAATTTGTATGGCTTTTTGCTATCTCTGCAGCAGTTGGAGAAGGAATTTTGGACTCCAGACCTGCTGATTTTCTTGTTTTCTTTACTGAATTGGTTCCTCAGAACCAGCTTTTCTTTGCCGAAGTCTGGCCCTGGGCAGAGGGCACTCCCTCTGGTTCGGTTGGCACCGAACCGGGCTGGCCATCCGGTCAGGCGGACTTTTGCCTCTCGTTCCCTGAGCCTGCCCAATCTTTTTCCAGGGGTGGCTGCAGGGAAATTCTACATACCTGGCAGTCTGACTGGAGGTGGTCAAACCCCAGACAATAAACACATGTGGTGTGGGTCAGCCTTGGCAAAGACTTCCCACAAACATCACAGTGTTGAAACCCAGTGGGCCGGTTTTCTTTTGGTTCTCAGACATAATGCCAGCCTAATAAAAACACCTTGCCCTTTGCTTGGCAGTGCCAGGCAAGACAACCTTATCGGTTCCTAACCGTGTCCGCAGGTATTGGAAAAACCGTAATAAATCGTTTTTAGAACCGATAAGAACAAGAACCGCACTCTAAAATAGTAACTTTTAGTTTTAAATGAGTTTTAAACCACTGATCGGTTCAAACCGAACCGATAACTTACAAGTTCCACACAGACAAAACCTTCATTTACTACGGTTACCACAGATAGAGCTTGAACCCGAGCGGTTTCTGCGGTTAAAATAAAACTATTCTCGGTTAAATCAACGAGAAAACACTTTTAAACCGAAAATGAACCGAGCAGAAGGAGAAATCTCCGGAGCGACTGTTCACTGAGGTGGAGTAAAGAATCTGACAGTTCAAGTTTGAATGACACAGATAGAGCTGCTCTCGTGCCAAAATTCTATTTTGGAATGGTTTTAACCATTTCACTCCGGGGCAGTTCTAGAGCTGGATCAAACTGCTAATGTCTATAATATAGCAAGACTTCATGTTGTTTGAAATACAGGTTACTCACCTGTAACAGGAGTTCTAGGAATGGTATATTTTGTTCATCCACACTTATTGGCAGGTTCCTTGCCGCTTTAAATCTTGCCGGAAGGTCTTCAAGCTGGCTCCTCCCACCCACCCGGGTGGTAAAACTCTCGGCTCCGCCCCATGACGCCAGATCTGGCCTCGCTGGAAGCTCAGGTTGTGCGTCGTAGCCGGGAGGTCGGTGGATGAACAACATACCATTCTAGAACTCCTGTTACAGGTGAGTAACCTGTATTTCTAGGGACATGATATGTTGTTCATCCACATTATTAGCAGAACTCCTAGCAGTTCTCCGGGAGGAGGGAGGCAAGGCACACCCCTACTTAGGGAATAAAGACTGGAGAACCGAGGCCCCAAAACCAGCATCCGGCGTGACTCAAGGTCGATGTGGTAATGGGTAATAAGGTGTGTGCTGACTTCCAGGTAGCAGCCCTGCAGATTTCCTGGATAGGGACTCCCTGGAAGCAGCCACCCGATGCAGCAGTATGATGGGTAGAATGAGCTCTTATCCTCTGGGAGGCTCAATGCCCGCCAACTTATAGCAGAGATCTATGCGGAGGTGACCCACCTGCTTATCGTCGCTTGGCTGCAGGTCTGCCAGGTGCGGTTTCAAGCGTGGGTGACAAACAGCTGGCGAACCTCTCCCAATTTCAGCCGTGCGCCTCCTTATAATAAGCGAGCGCCCTTCTAGGGTCCAAAGTATGGAGCCTGTATTCGGCCTCTGAGGTGTGATTGGGGTAGAACACCGGCAGAGTCAACATCTGGTTAAGGTGAAGCTCCGACACCACCTTCGGAAGGAATTTCGGGTGGGGGCGCAGGACAACCTTGTCCCTGTGGAAGACCAGGTAAGGAGACTCGATGCAAAGCGCCTGGAGCTCTCCCATCCTTCTGGCTGGACGTGATAGCCACCAAGCCGGTCTTCCACGACGGGTGAAGATCACACCTGTGCATTGGTTGAATGGCTTGCCCATGAGCTTTGCCAGTACCAGCGATAAACCCACGAAGGTGGAGGTTCTGCTCTTGACGACGAAATGTGATCAAGGCCTTTGAAAAGCGCCCGACCACCTTATCCTGCTACCAACGACTGCTCCCCAGCCCGCGACCGGTAAACAGAGATGGCAGCCAGGTGCTGCTTAGATTGGAGTCGACCTAAGCCCTTGACTGGAAAGGGACCATAAATAGTCCAAAATGCTTGCCACAGAACAGGAGGAAGGGTCCAAGCCCTTGCCCTGACACCAAATGGAGAATCTCTTCCATTTAAAGGCATAGCATTTTCTGGTCGACTCCTTATGGGACGCCTCAACAACACTGAGGACCTCGTCGGAGAGCCCAAGGCCTGGAACTCTAGCAGCTCAGGAACCAGGCCGTCAGGTGCAAGGATTGAAGGTCGGATGGAACACCTTCCCCTGATTGACTGAGAGCAGGTCCGGGCGAGCTGGAAGCTGCCTCGGGAGCCTGGAGCTGAGGCTGAGGAGATCTGGGTACCAGAACTGGTGGGGCTATCAGAATCACCTGCCTTGTCCCTCCTCGTTGGAGAAGCACCTTGTGAATCAAGGAAATGGGGAAAGGCGTAGAAGAGGCCCGGGTCCACAGCCTGAGAAGGCATCCCCTGCAGCGAGCCCTGCTGAGGGGTGGGCATGAAACAGCCTCAGCCCGCGTTCTCCTGGAGGCAAACAGGTCCACCTGAGGTTGTGCCCCAGAGGGAGAACAGATCTTGTACTACCTCCGGCAGGAGAGACCACTCGTGAGATGCAGCCCCTATCCGGCTTAGGGCATCGGCCAGGGTGTTGGAGGCTCCTGCCACATGAATGGCTAGGAGATCTGCCTCCAGGCTGCGCACGAGTGACCAAATGCGGACAGCTTCCTTGCATAGAAGCAGGGAGCGCGTCCCGCCCTGGCAGTTTAGGTAGTACATGGTCGTGGTATTGTCCGTCTGGACTCTGACCACTTGACCCCGGAGAAACGGAGCAAAGGCAGAGAGAGCTAGGTGGACCGCTCGGAGCTCCTGCAGGTTGATGTGGCATCGGGACTCCCGCGGGGACCAGAGGCCGTGCACTCGGTGTTCCCCCAGATGGGCACCCCAACCCATCAGAGAGGCACCGGTCGATAGAGAGACCATCAGCTCGGGGCGGACAAATGGGATGCCCTCCTGCAAATGGAATGGAACGGTCCACCACTGGAGAGCGTTCCACATCTCCTGGGTCACTATCACTAGCTGGTCCAAAGGATCGCAGCGTTGTGACCACTGGCTGGCCAGTCCCCACTGAAGAGGCGCATGTGCCAGCGAGCCCATGGACCACGCTGGTACAGGCGCCATGAGACCCAGGGCGCCAGGAAGTGCCGGGCAGGGCGCAATTGCCCAACCAGAAATGATTGGGCAAAGGAGGTAAGAACCTCGGCCCTGTCCGCCAGGAGTCGTGCTCTGGCTCGAAGAGAGTCGAGCTCTGCCCCGATGAACAGGATCACCTGCTTCGGCTCGAGTTCCGACTTGGCCTCGTTGATGAGAAGGCCAACTTGAGAGCAAACCTGGAGGGCCAGATCTCTGGACCGCTCCACCTCCCATCTGGAGGGATTGCTATGAGCCAATCGTCCAGGTAAGGGTACACCCGGACCCCTCGGCGCCGCAGGAATGCTGTCACCACTGCCATGCATTTGGTGAAGACCCTGGGAGCTGGAGATAAGCCGAAGGGCATGGCTCGGAACTTGAAGAGGGATCCCTCCGCTCGAAGCGGAGGAATCTCCATATGACGGACAGATAGGGGCGATGAAAGAAACGCGTCCTGTAGGTCAGAGAGCAGAACCACACACCGTGTTCAGAGATGGTATTATCTGTGCCAGAGTGACCATCCTGAAGGTTCGAGACCTTAGGAACTTGTTCAGGTCGTGTGGTAGAGAATGGGCGCCAGCCCCGTCGTTTGGAACCAGGAAATACCTGGACACGAACCCGGGTCTGAAGGGGTCCTCTACCTCCGTGATCACCTCCTTTTGGAGGAGGAGGCGATGTCGGCTCAGCGAGCCAGCCAGTGAGCTCGGACCCGAGGCCCCAGTGTGGACGGGCTCTGAAGGGGGGACCTGCTTTCGAATTCCAGAGGCAGGCCTTTTCCCACCACCTCCAGTACCCACCTGTCCGTGGTAACAGCGGATTAGGTGGAAAGGAAGTGTCTGAGCTGTCCCCCCACGGGGGGAACCAGGGGTGAGGTGACAGGGATGGGGGCGACACCCCTCAGCCCATCACTGGGCAGGCTTGGAGGAAGGACCGGCCGAGGGACCACCTGGGCCTTTTCCTCCCTGCTTCCTGTTGGAGGAAGCCGACAGCTTGGGTTTGGGATGCCAAGATCGAGCCTGCTGGCCCTGACGTTGCTGGGCCGGGCGCAGAAGGGCCGAAGGGCTTGAGGCTGTGGCTACGGCCTTTGTCCTTCTGAGCGGAAGAGACCGAGTCAAGGTAGCATTGGACTTCTCGATCCTCTGCAGGTGACCTTCCACCCCAGGGCAGAAGAGTCAGTCCCAAAGGAACATCCGCCAACTTGGCTGGGTATCCGAGGTAAGGTGGATATCCTCAGCCAAACCCGACGACGCATGGCCACTGCAGCCGCCACAGACCTGGCACATGAGTCCCCAATGTCTAACGCAGTCTGGAGCTGCTGTTTGCCACCGCCTTGCCTGGTCCCGCACCTGCCTGACCGTAGTCTGCAGATCCGCGAGGAAGATGAGGACAACCTCATCCAGGGAGCCCAACAGAGGCGTGAGAAAAAATAATGCCATGAGTGGCGGCGAACTGGCCTGGCGAAGGCCGAGAGGGGCAGCATAGACTTTTAAGCCCGGCATAATCCAATTTCTTGGATTCCTTGTCGGGAGGATTTGTCTCATCCCTGGCGTTCCGGCACTCCGGGCGCTGTCAGTAACCAACCCCTCGGCGAGGGTGTTCAACCGGACAGGGAACTGGTAGGGACGCGCTTCCTGGCCATCCTGGCCGAAGGCGCAGGGCAGGAAGCAGGGCGCTGCCAAAGTTCCAGGGCCGGACCCACTATGGCCTCGGCCACCGGAAAGGCCTCCGTAGGAGAATCCCCTCGGTCCAGAATCTCCGTGAGGGGATACCTGGCCCATTTAGAAACGGGTTCGAGCTTCATCCCGGTGGACTCCGAGATGAGTCGAAGCAACCCTAAGAAGGACGAAGGGCTATCGTCCACTGACTGCCCTCCCGAGGACTCCAAGTCCATGCGCTTGGAGAGGGAGGAACCATCATCGGACTCGGAAGAGTCCTCAAAAAAACTGCCTCGGGCCTGAGCCACCCTCCACCTGCTGAGGGTTTATCGGGAGAGGGTGACAGACAGCCTATGGGGCAAACCCAAGGCCGACCGAGAATTTTTGGTCGGAGCCCCAACTAATGGCTGTGGAGGCGGAGGTTCCACCAGAATCGGTGGGGCAGCTGGAATTGGCCGAACAACCGGCCTGGGAACAGGCTCCTCGGCTACAGCGAGGGGTTGTTTCGGCCGCTCCGGTGACAGCCACTTAATGGCCGGGGAAGACGACTGAGTCGGCTTATTCCACGGTCAAAAGGAGCTGTTGCCATGAGTTCCTCGTACCTCCGGCGCAACTGGCGGCCTCCTACGTCCGAGGAAGAGCGGTGCGCTGCCTGCGGTGCTGAGCCGGAGACCCCTGTGGCGCGGATCGATCGGACATGAGGATCCGAGACCGAGAGTCTCGACTAGGCCGAGGAAGGCAAGGAGAAGTGTCGGGAACGGCACTCCCTTCTCGGACGATCCCACGAAGGCTCCGGAACCGGAGGCACAGACGAGCCAACGGGATCCTCAACTCTCACCGGGGGAACCGGGAGAGGGGATTCTCAGCTTCTCCAGCCGACAACCCGTCTAACGGGTCGAGAAAAATCTCGACCGCGTCGACGGGAGTCTCGGTCAACTGGCCTGACGGGGACACCGTGAAGCCAGTGGCCGAAGCTGAGGGGGTCGACCGAAGTCGACTTGTCGACAGGGAGGGATCTTTCCGCTCCCAAGAGCGTCGGCGGAGAGACTTACTTTGCTCTTTTGGACCTGGAAAAGGTCCGAAGAAGTTGGACCCTCACCTTTCGTCGAGAGGGTCAGACAAAACTCCTTAAAGAAGCAGAGTCACGAGGCACCGAGAGAGAGAGGCGGGACAAATGCCGCAGACGAGGTAGAAGCGGCCCACGCCGCCTCCTCTTCGAGGGCGATCATCTGCTCGAGCTGATCCGCCGAGCCCGCCGCCGCGGACACCGCCAACTGGGCCTCTTTAGATTTCACCGGTGGAATTCTCTTCTCGGGGCACCCCAGTTGTAATCGGGCATCACGGTCTTCAAGGACGTAGGCCGAAAAAGAAGAGCACAAGTCGCAGGCCTGCGGGTCGTGCTCAAGGCCCAGGCAGTAGACGCACGTGGAGTGCGGATCCATCCTAGACATCTTCTGCCCACAAGGGCACCTCCGGAAACCGGGAGTCGATTTGTCCATCACAGCCACGAGGAGAAGAAGACCGAAGTCTTTTTAGCAAAACTTTTGATTTCGAACTTTCTAAGAATTAGGAACCAGTCTTAATCGCAGAGTGTTAAGGAGGGAACCTGAGCTTCCAAGCGGTAAGGAAGATCTGGTGTCATGGGGTGGAGCCGGAGAGTTTTACCACCCGGGTGGGTGGGAGGAGCCAGCTTGAAGACCTTCCGGCAAGATTTAAAGCGGCAAGGAACCTGCCAATAAGTGTGGATGAACAACATATCCATGTCCCTAGAACACTGTCTTTCCCTGGGAGGAGAATGGTGGACAGAGACATCTGAAGGGAGTAGGCCAGGCTGCAGACCCTCATGGCCTCTGTGCACAGTGGAGTCAACCTGGTGCCTCCCTGTTTATGTAATACATGGTGGTGGTAATGTCTGTTTTGACCTGTACCACCTTGCTCCTTAGCTGAGGGGCAAATGACTGCAGAGCCAGGTACACTGCCCTGAGCTCCAAAAGGCTGATGTGTTGAAGGGATTCCTGGGGGAACAATGTCCCATTGGTTGTAAGGTCTAACATGTGTGCTCCCCACCCTAGGAGGAAGGCATCTGTGGTAAGAACCACTGATGGGTGTTCTATCTGGAAGGGCACACCTTCTCTGAGGTTGTCCCTGTCCTGCCATCATTGTAGGGCCTATATGAGAGTTCTTGTGACAGGCACCAGCTTGAACAAGGAATCTCGCCTTTGGGACCAGTGAGACCTAAAGTGGAACTGAATGTCCCTCATTTGAAATCTGGATCCTGGGACCGCCATTGTGGCTGCTGCCATGTGGCCCACTACTTGCGGGAAATGCTTTGCTGGCCTGGGCCTGTTTAACTGGAAAGACCCTACCAGCTCCAAAATGCTGTCCACCCTGTCCTGGGGGAGGAATGTCCTCCCTTGCAGGGTGTCCAGTTCTGCCCCAATGAAGTCCAAGACCTGGACCGGTTCAAACTGAAACTTATGGGTGTTTATCACAAACCCCAGGGATTCCAGGGTACTTTACATGAGGGCTAGGGAATTCGTGATCTGCTGAGGGGCTGTCCTATGACCAGCCAGTTGCTAGGCAGGGAAAGACCGTCATTCCTTGTCTTTTCAGGTGTGCCACCACTACGGCTAGGCACTTCGTGAAAGCCCTGCTGATGTTAGGCCAAAGAGCATGGCTGCAAACTGGTAGTGTCCTGAAGGCAGTCTGATCCTCAGGTACTTTCTGTGACCTGAACAGATTGGTATATGGAAGTAAGCATCCTTGAGATGCAAGGAGGCTAGCCAATCTCCTTCCTGGATGGTTGGAATTATCATGGCCATAGTGACCATCTTGAATTTTGGTTTTGTTACATGCTCATTCAGAATTCTGAGATCTAAAATGGGTTGCCAATCCCCATTTTTCTTTTGTGTCAGGAAGTATCTTGAATAGAAGCCCTTGTCTCTCTGAGAGAGACGGATAGGTTCCACTGCTTTTATGAGCAGCACATTTTTCACCTCTGATTCCAGTAGCTTCCTTTCTGCTGGGGTTGCTGGGGCAACTAACCTTGGGAAGTTTTTTGAAGCTTAGTGACAGGCCTTGGCTCACCACCTCCAAGACTCACTTGTCGGTGGTGATGGAAAGCCACTCTTGGAGAAAATGAGCCGGCCTGCCACCTACTGGTATGTGGGAGGAGACCTAAGCAAACATGTCAGGGATTTTGTTTGGGCTGGGCCCCCCGGTGCTTCTCATAGCCCTTCTGCTCCTACTTCTAAAGTACGCTCTGGTCTACTGGTAGTCTGGCAATGCCAGAGTCTGCCCCCCACATGGTCTCTATAAGATATGGAAGGCCTATCTCTTACAGTGTTACTTCTGTAAGTGGCCTTATAGTCTCCCACTTTTTTCATAAAAGCCTCAATCTTGTCCCCAAAAAGTGAATTATTCTCACACCGGAAGTCCATAGCTTTTGTCTGGGTATCCTGGGTTAGGTTTGCAGTTGTCTGCCAAGCAAACCTCCTCATAGACACCATAAGTGCCATGACAGCCTAGCTGCCATATCACTGGCATCGACAGCCGTATGGAACTGGTATTTTGTGGCCTCTACGGCGGTCCTGGCTGTCTCAACTAGATCAATCCCCACTTCCCCAGGAACCTTTATGCACTAATTCAAGCACCATAGACCAAAGGGCCTTCTGACACTGGGCTGCTTAGGCCATGTAATTGGCCTGTCTCACCAGTAGGCAAGCTGCCAGGTACCCTTTCTTCCCCATGGCATCAATCTTCCTTAACTTCTTGTCAGGAGGATGGGAAGCCAAGATGACTCTAGCCTTGTCACATGCAGTAACCTAAACCACACTCTCATGATCAGGACGTGTGAAGAGAAACTTGGCAATAGAACTATCTAGCTGATATTTCTTGTCTACCTTCCTATCCACCACTGGAACTGAAATGGGTGTCTGCAGGGTTTTCAGAATCGCTCTTTTAATAAATTTGTAAATAGGTAGCATAAGTCTCTTAGTAGGAGTGAGCCCCATCATATTGAGGAAGTCTGCGTCCTCTTTCTCCTCTTCTGTTTCCTGGTGGGAGAGGTTAAGGGTTTCCACTATTTGCCTTACTAAGGCATTGTGGGACAAGAAATCCTCCGGTCCCCGGGGTGGGGAACCGAAGTCTTGCTCCAGGGAAATCTCAGGCTCTACATGTTCCCCTACATCCTCTTTCTCCTCCACCTCCTCAAATTCCTCATATAAATATTCCAGTTCCTGAGCAGATGGAACTGTTAGAGGAACCGACTGAGAGACCGGAGGAACCAGATGCGGGATTATGGAACCGACAGCCTGAAGGGCCTGCAGAGTTTGCAAGGTCTTAGCAATGTCCTCAGCCGATAACATAGTCAGTATTTCCACTGAGGGCTCCTTTGCTTTTTCAGCAGAAGGTGCAGTGGTATGTTTTTCTTTGTGTTTGTATTTAGCGGGAAATGGTTCCGCGACTGGTTCCTCAGGCCTTTTTGATTTTGAAGAATTGGTCTTCTCTGAGGGTTTTTCTCTTGGTTCCTTACTTTTATTTTTCTTAGAGGGAATCTCTTTTTTTTGAGGATGAAGCCTCCTCCGTGTTTTGTGAGGGAGAGGCAGAAGTAGCCATTTCTTCCAATTTTATATCCCTCTTTTCAAGGGTTTTAGGACAGAAAGTTTTGAAAATATCGCAGTTAGCAAAAATATTGCTGGTACCAAGACAAGATGCACGGATCATGCCTATCAGCTTTAGCTATAATCTGACCATAGGTTAAACAATTTTTAAAACCAGCAGATCCTGTCCTCTTTTTCTGTGGAGTCTCTGACAGTGTTAGACACTGCAGACACAACACCAAAATACAAATGACTCCACATCAACCCAGTTCCCACACTAAAGGGAACCGAGGAAACAGTCGGTTCCTCAGGAAACAAGGAACCAAAATAAAGTTAAAGCAATAAAAAATTAATGGGACTATGGTCCCTAATATAAAATTAAGCAAATAAAAACTTTTACTCAGAAAAACATGGTTCCCCTCGGGTCTCAGGAACCGTACAAAATGCTAAAAATTCAAGTAAAACTCGCTAAGTATAACTAACAATAGGGGTGCAATTCTTTTAAAAAACTAATATTATCGATACTTATTGAGAAAATAATAATGGAGTTAGAAGTCAAGGACAGCTTTCTGAGGCGTCCGAACTGGCAAGCGGAGTAATAAATCTGACACCATTAGAGTGCAGCAGTTTGAAATTGGCACAAGCCAATGAGAGTTCCATTATTTGCATAAATTTCATTCTCGCTAGGGCAGTTCAATGCAGGAGGCTAACTGCACTAGTTAAGCATATTGAAGGATTCCTGGGGTTTAAAGGCCCTATATGCCTGCAATTTTAGAAACTTTTTTTGAACTGCAGGGAGAAACCCCGATTCACTATTTTCAGGACCCACTTGCCTGTGGTAATTTTTTTCCACACCTGGAAATAGTGAACCAACCTTCCTCCCACTGGGAAAAACTGGGCAGCCTGTACAGACCTGTCAGGGGGTTCTGCTTTGCTTGCACCTTGGGAGCTGGGGTGGCTGCAGCTTGCTTTGCATCCCACTTGGCTCTGCCCCTGAAGAAACCCCTCTGAGGAGGGTAGTCATAAGTCAAGTAAGTCCAGGAAACATAACCCCTGCCCCTATCTCCCCTTCCACAGAGTCTATGGGAAGTGGAAGCCTCCTCCTTTTCAGTGCTGCCTTTTTTTTTTTTTATCCTCTTTTTATTGATATTCATCAATATTGTCATCAGGTACAGACTTGACTTTACATACATTCACTTCAGTAGTCTCCTGACGTAGTTCTAGTAAAGAAAAATCTATGGAAAATTCATAGTGCCAGCAAATACATTAAGGTTACAAAGATTAGGACTATTCCTATTACTAAGTTGTATAGATTGCCTGGATTCACATATAACTTTATCTAGACATGTAAACATGCACACTCCCCATTCCAAATTCAGAAAAAAGCTCATTCCCTTTCAATGGTAATTAAAAGGATGCTGTAGTAGTATGACTTTAAACAGAGCAGTTAGACATGCTAGTAAAGATCAGCAGGGGCCTATCAGGGGATTTTTATTGCTGTAACTGGAATTGTCTAAGTATAGGAATTCATTGTACTATAGAGAAGAGGGGGGGAGGGGGTGAAGAAAATTGAGAGTTAACTCAGTTATTCCATTAGGGAACAAACGTTGACTCCTTTAATGCATAGTAGAATAGCCATCTATTCCATCTTGAGTTAAAAGCCTTTACTCGGTTGTTCAGTTTATAAGTTATTTTTTCCATATAATAGATTTGCTTTATTATGGTGTGCCAGTCTTTTAGGGTGGGAGAGGCAGGTGTCTTCCAGAATTTAGTTAAAGCTTTTTTCCCCCCGAGGTAAGAAGGATAGCCAATAAATATCGGATGTTTTGGTCCTTTATATTTCTGGGAAAAATCAGGAGAATGAAGAGTTGCGGGGAGAATTGGAGTGGGATTCCCAAAATCAGTTGAATTTCAGACTGCAAAGCCTGAATAAATAGAGTCAATTTGGGGCAGCCATATACCACGTGTGTTAGGTGGGCCCTATTCTCCCCACACAGTCGCCATCAGGAAACTGTGCCCTTCCGCTCAAAATGACTAGTGATCTCTGGTGTATAAAAATATCTATTTAGAAATTTCCAAGCGAATTCTCGCCATTTGTGTGAGCTAGAGGTACAGGCAACCTGCCGACAGGCTTGTTGCCAATGCTCTAATTCTATAGGTGCGCCTAGTTCGTGTTGCCGTTTCTGTCTGGTTATCTTTAAACTTTCCTGATGTGAGAATATTAAGGATTTATAAAAAGTTGAGATTAGGTGTCCCTGATTTGGAGAGGTGAGCATAGATTGCATGGAGGTAATCAACTGGGGCCAGCAATCAGGAGTGCGTGTCAAAGGTGGCAAGGAGCTATAATAATGCCTTAGTTGGAGATACCTATAGTGGTGCGAGCCAGGCAGATCAAATTTTGCTTGAATTTCCCGATAGGACCATAATCTCCCAGCTGTTACAACCTGAGATAGATATCTAAGCTGATATTTTGTCCATTGCTGGAAGGCATCTTCAAGCTTCCGGAGGAGAAAGCCAGGGAGGGCGGCTATGGGGCATATTAACAGGATAATGGGAGTGATCCAAGGTTGCCTTCTAATTTTATGACAGGCCATTCACTCTATTCCTGATTTCCGGGGGTAATTTCTGATAATCTTCCGAACTGGGTGTGTCACAGTAAAGTGTATTAACATATTCTAGGTCTGAAATGATGTGCCGTTCAAGATCTGCCCAATGTGCCTCCCCATCCAAAATCCGCCTAGCAAATGTGTGGAGCAGGCACACAGCCTGATAGTAACAATATAGATCAGGCAGGGATAAACCTCCTAAGTCTCTTGGCATAGTCAATATTTTAAACTTAACTCTAGGTCTACGACCCGCCCATATGAAACGTGAAATGGCTCTATTCCAGTCCTTAAATATAGATTGAGGGAGCGAGATGGGAATATTATTAAAAAGGTAGAGGGCTCTAGGGAGCGTGATCATGCGCAGGTGGTCTATTCTCCTAGATAGAGTTAGTGGGAGAGTACTCCAGTTTGCCAGGTCATCTTTAAGACGCGCAGTAAAGGGGACGTAATTATACTTATATGCATCTTGCAGGTCCCTAGAGAGGGTTATTCCTAGATATTGAAGTTTGTTAACATCCCACCTACATGGGAACTGTTCCCGGGTACTTTGCTCGGGGACATATTGAAAAGTTAGAATTTCAGTTTTTGCTATATTCACTTTGTAACCTGATAGGTCTCCAAATTTATTAAGCAGGGTATTTACCTTCAGGAGTGAGGTGGCTGGGTTTAGAAGGTATAGTAGGACATCGTCCGCATAAAGCGCAAAGCGATGTTCCTCATCACCTACCATAATTCCGGAGATGTCCTGTGATTGTCTAATTAGTTGTGCTAATGGTTCCATGAATAAGGTGAATAGTAAGGGAGATAAAGGGCACCCCTGTCTAGTGCCCTTATAAAGAGAAAAAGGGGTGGAGTGATGTCCAGCAACCCTAACCCAGGCTTTAGGAGAGGTGTAAATGTTGGAGATGGCTTGAATTAGTGCCCCTGGGAATCCCATTGATTCCATAACCAGGTACAAAAAAGGCCAGTAAACTCTGTCGAAAGCTTTCTCGGCGTCGAGACTTACCAGAGCTGCTGGAAAGCCTAGGGTATTCATCTCCCGGATAATATGATAAGTTCTTCTGATACTATCCGTAGTAGTACGGCCTCCTACAAAGCCCATCTGGTCTTTATTAACAAGCTGAGGGAGAATGGCTTCAAATCTTTGGGCTATTATTCCCATAAATAATTTATAATCTGTATTCAGTACGGAGATTGGGTGGTAGGATTCGCATAATTGTGGGTTTTTCCCCGGTTTGGGAATAACTGAGATAGCAGCATATGCCCAAGTTGGAGGCGAGTCACCCTGCAGGACAGTGTTACACGTTTTGAGCAGAGGGGGAAGGAGGAGCTGTTTTGCTGCTTTATAAAATTCGGCTCCATAGCCATCAGGACCTGGGGCCTTCATAGTTTTAGCACGGGCCACTGCACTAGTAAGTTCCTGTATTGTAATTGGATTCAACAGTTGTTCACCTTGCTGTATCGTGATTCTGGGGAGAGCAAGATCATGCTGGAATATTTTTATGGAATCGGTGGATGCAGGGCATTCTGGGGTATATAAAGCAGAGTAATATGTTGTAAATGCCTCAACGATATCATTTAATTTACTCAGAGGTGTACCTCTCACTGGGTGGCGGATGGATGTTATAGTGGCCAATTTCCTTTGCTTCCTGGTTTGGTATGCTAGCAGTCTTGTGGCTCTGGGGCCTACCTCATAATATCTCTGACGGAGAAAGGAAAGAGCAATTTCGGTCTGCTGAAGGGCTAGTCTATCTAGTTCTTGTTTAATTTGTTGAATTTGTGGGAGTACAGTGGTGTCACCTTGTTTGTACAGCATTTGGAGAAAATGCAACGTTTCTTCTAATTGACTTTTATGCTGTTTACGGTCTTTTGCCTTTTGTGAGGTGTAGTTTATAATGTGACCCCGTAGGACCGTTTTAATCGTGTCCCAGAGAACTGCCGGTGAGATTTCAGGATCAGCATTATCGGACAGAATTTCGGAGATCTTGTCTGTCATAAAGTCCTTAAATTGGTCAGATTTTAGGTGGGCTGGATTTAGGCGCCAGAATGAGTTTCTTTTTTGGATACCTAACTTCCAGGAACTCATTACAGGTGCATGGTCTGAGAGGTTGATGTCCCCTATCTGTATATCCTTTAAGTAGTCTAGATGTTCCACCAGGGTGAAAGTTAAATCAATCCTAGAGTAAGTCTTATGGATGGCTGAGTAATGTGTATAGTTTCTAGAGTAGGGGTACATAAATCTTCAGGTGTCAGTCCAGCTAACTTGTGACAAAAATCTACTAAAGAAAACTTTGTTGGGGGTTTTCCTTGGGGAGCCAGGATTGGAGGAGTCTTTCTCCGGTTTGGGGAGAATATTAGTCACCCAAGAGCAAAAGAATTCCTTTTGTGAATTGGGTAATTTTGTCTAATAGGTTTTTCAGCTGGCCCACGGGTGAATCTGGTGGGATACAAACATTTGCTAATGGGACCTCTGCTTCACCAATCTGCCCCCGAAGCAGCACTAATCTGCCACTTGGATCAATCCATTTTGACTCGTATTGCCAGAGGACTCCCTGCAGGATTATTATTGAGACTCCTCTTCTCCTGCCCCCCATAGGAGGAGCTGTAGACCTCACCTTTAGCAATTTTCTCTAATTTTTCATGCTCAACATTACTGAGGTGAGTTTTCTGCAAGTAAATAATATCTGCTTTGAATTTCTTCAGCTGCGTAAAGACCCTTGCTCGCTTTATACGGGAAGTAAGACCATTAATATTCCAGGAGACAAGCTTCAATGGGTTTTCTTGCATGGTAGGATCTAGATAAAATCAAATTAATGCTAAGGGCACTAGGCAGTGATAAAGAGACTACTACATATACAGTCTGTACCTCATTCCATTTTGTAAAAGGTCTGACATCATCTGTGGTTTTAATCAGTGCAGCTTTTAAGGTGGTTTTATATTCACCCAGCTTCTTCATATAGGCCTCTGTTTTGTCACCAAAGAGTTCCCCTCACAGGGGAAATCCATGGCCTTAGTTTGGGTGTCCTGTGAGAGGTTCATAATCCTGAGCCAGGCAAACCTCCTGAGGGACACTGCAAGAGCCATGACCTAGAGGCAATGTCACTGGCCTCCACAGCCATGTGAAACTGGTATTCAGTGGCATCCACGGCAGCCCTTGCTGTGTTGGTCAGGTCTTGGGCTAGATCTCCAGCAGCCTTTTCACTCACAGTAACTACAGAGTCCAGAGGGGATTCTGGTACTGAGCTGCATAGGCCATATAGACTGCCTGTCTCAGTAAAAGGGAAGCTGAGGTGTATACCTTTTTGCCCATGCTGTCCAGTTTTCTGAAATCCCTCTCTGGGGGTTGAGAGGAAAGGGGGAACTTGTCCTTCTCAAAGGCAGCAGTTTGCACCACTCCTTCTTGGTCAGGGTTAGTGTAGAGATATTCAGCACCCTGCCTATCCAACTGGTATTTCTTTTCGGCCCTTTTGTCTATGCCAACTGCCGAAGTGGGAGCCACTAGGATTTTAGACATGGCCCTTTTCAAGTGATTTATAAGAAGGCAAGAATACCCTCTTTATGGGTGTTAGGCCCATCGAATCCAAAAATACCACCTCATCCTCGTCCTCTGCTGTCTCCTGAGCAGAGAGGTTGAGGATGCTTCCCATCTGCCTCACAAAAGAATAGTGTGGGGAGTACTTCTTTGAGGACCTGGGATGGGAACCAAACTCCTGAACTGGGGAACCATTGGGCTCTATGGGTTCATCCTCCTCTGCATAAAACATCTCAGCTTACTCCACCACTGGCTTTGGTAGAGGTTGAGGAGCTGGGGGGCTTGCATGGACATAAAGGCTCCCGTAGTCTGGAAAGCCCAAAACAACTGCCAAGCCTTAGCCATGTCTGCAGCTGAGGGCATTCTATTCCTGTCAACTGACCTCTCCTTTGCTTCTTCAGCAGGAGAGGCAGTGAGATGTTTTTCTTTCTGCTTTTTCCTGGCAGACACTGGTTCCAATGCCTGCTCTGCAGCTCTTTTATTCTTGGTAGATTCAGGGGTCTCCATGTTAGACACCCTGTCCTCTATGTCACATTTGGCAGCCTTGGCCTTCTGCTTTAGGTGAGGGACCCGACTCTCCCCAGAGCCAGATTGATAAGAGGAGGCAGACTGAGAAGCAATGATATCCTCAGTTTTCTTGGCCCTCTTTTTTAAAGTTTTAGGGCAATACCTAATGCAAAGCTCACAACTGGAAAAATCATGATCAGGACCCAAACAAGAAAACCCCAACTCATGGCAGTCTGCCTTAGCCAGGAGTTTAAAACACTGAGTACAATTTCTGAAACCAGTGGGTCCTGTCCTTTTCTTGGGCTTGTCAAACATGCCAATAGCTGACAGCCCACATGAAAAAGGGGTGCAGTTTCAAGGATTAGTGGTTTGGTTTCCACCAAAAAACAGGAACTAAAGTAAATCTTGGAACACCAGAACTTAAAAGACCAAAGTGAAAAAAAGAACTAGAAAAAAAAAAGCCCAATACAAAACGTTATTGCTTTGGTTCCTCACAGAGAAACCAGATGGGAAATCGGGGATCGCAAGTCATGACCAGAAAGAAACCGGTACCACTATTAACAAACTCTGGCAGAAGCCACGATGGCTGCAGTTGAGTGCGGTAAATGACAACTGTCACATTCATAAGTTGCTGTAAAGAAATGGCTATGTTGAAAATTTTGGGTAAAAATATTGAAAATTACCAAAGTTATGAGCCTGCGTTCGCAAAATTTAATGTAGGTTCATAACTTTGTTGTTTTTATAATACTTTTTACACCAAATGTTCAATATAGCCTTCTTATTAGATTTTTCCATACTGTGTACTATAGCTTTTGTATGTATGCTGTGAAATTATGTGATGTGATGTCTTTAAGATCATTCCTGTAATATATTTTATTACATGATGTTTTGTACTTGTTAAAAACTGTATTCCAAAACAGGACAACTTTGATAAACAGGGCCTTTTTTGGTCCTAAAAGTTATTTTCCTGTCAAAAAATAAAAGTTTTTATCTATCTATCTATCATCTATCTTATTATGACCCCACCTCATGAACAAGTGCAGAGAAAATTGTCAAATCCTGCCCAAAAGGTGATTTCACACAGGGACCGTAAAATCACCCTTCGGGGCCAATTTGCCTAATGTCAGTGCCATTGTTCATGAGGTGGGTCCCAAAAAAGGCATGTTGAAAATCTGGGGCAAAAATAAGCAAAAATGGCAAAATTATGCCACCAAGTTCAAAAACCCCATTGAAATACACTGAACTGCATACCTGTTTGCTCAGTTCACGGTCTGGCTTTGAAGAGTGAAGACATATCTGTGGTCCACAGAAGATTATGGCACTGGACCCCCAGTGGGTAAGTAAGGGCTTGAGGTGGGTTGAGTGGGGGGACAGTAATGACCGCAGCAGACATCGATGGATGGTTTTCTTTTTACAGGGTTTATGAAAGAAAGAAAAAAAAAATACAAGGGAAGGTTTTCTTTATTTCAGGTCGTGACACTGGAGGATTGTACACCCCCAGTGTCAGTGTTATGTTTGTCGGGGGGGTGCCAAAAGGGAGGGTGGGCAGAACAGTTTCAGGGGCAACAACAACAGAGAGGGACGGCAACACTAGGGGACTGTGTACCCCCAGTGTCAATGGTATGCTTGTCAGGGGCAGTGTGGCATGGTGGGTGCTGAGAGGGAGAGTTGGGTAGGCAGAACAGTTTCAGGGGTGACAACAACAAAGAGGGACAGTGACACTGGGGGATTTGGCATCCCCGGTGTCAGTGTTATGTTTTGAGGGGATGAGAGGGAGAGGCAGCTGCAGGGGCCAGAGACAAGAGGGGGGGGTGGAGAAGCCACAAAAATACGTATTTAAAGAGCGTCAATGGGTGGTTTAAACTACATTTGTACATAATAATGATCCGGTCATGCATATTTATGAACCCTGCCAACACGAACATACCAAATTTGCCAGCAGATAAAGGCCTAGAGGTCTATCAAGTCTGCTCAAATGTGCAGCTACAGTAGCACCCCTTATTTTGCAGCTGCCCTTCCCTTTAACCCTTCCCCTCCATTGACCCTCTCCTTTGCCCTGTCCCAGCCCCTTTTGAAGCAGTCCACTGTTCTACTGGATACCACTTCTGCCGGTAACGCATTCCACTTAGCTACCACCTTCTGTAAAAAAGTGTCTCCTCATCTCCCTCCTGAACCTTCCTCCCTCCAGTCTCATATCATGGCCCCGGGTGTACCTCCCCTCTCTTACTCTGAACAGCCCCTCTGTACCTGTCTTGTTTATACCTTTCATGTATTTAAAGGTTTCAACCATGTCCCCCATCCCTCCTCTCCTCCAGCGAGTACATGTTCAACTCCCTCAGCCTCCTAGCATATGATAAGTCACCCAGCCACTTGATCATCTTTGTCGCCCTGCGCTGCACCCTCTTCAGTAACTTAATGTCCCCAATGAATGCAAGGCAGGCAGGGTTTATTAATATTCATGAATGGGTCATTATGTATAAATTCAGTTTCATACCACTGACTGGCGATCTTCAAATACATATTTTCATGGCTTCTCCATTGCAGCCCTTGTGTCTCTAGACCACGACTAACTGATCTCAGGGTCCGGACCACCGGGGGAGCTCCTTATGTGCCGGCTATGGGGGGAGGAAATGTAACTCACGGGATACAAATAGTGCTGTGGGAAGAGTGCACTGGCAGTGCAGAGTGCTTCACGGGATGCGGAGGTGACTGTGAAGCCACTCCTAAATGTTCTTCGGCAGGACAAATCCCCTTTTTTGATCACAGGAGCTCTGCAGGGCTCCGTCCACTGCAGCCCTAAAAATGGACAAATTCATTTCGGGCTGAAGAGAAAAAATATATTTTTAAAGGGTTTTATATGTGGTTCTGCTAAGGCAGGAACCATGTTTCAGCAAAAGATTCTCGGTTCCCTGGAACCACAAGATAACTGAGAAAATTCATAAAACAGCAGCAAAATACCCTAATCCTAACACAGAGTATCAAACAATGACTAAAAAGAAACAAACAATACTGAAATTAACAAACAAATAAACCACAATGTCGGTACTGTGAAGAGCGACTTCAGGCTGATGCTTCCTCTCAGGCAGAGAAATACATCTGCCATTTGAGGGCAGGGGAGCACATGACCACAGCAGAGTTTTGAATTTCATTCTAAAGTTCTCTAATTAGCATAAAACTCTAGGCTCCAGGGCAGCTAATTCCAGGAGAATGATTGCACATGTCAAGCATAGTAAGGGATTCCTGAGGTTTGAAGATAAAAATGACCAAGAAAATTGAGAAGTGGGTACTGCATGGAAAAAAAAGCCTGTAAGGAGGCTGAAAGGGAGTGGGAGGGACACCATACACCACAACAAAACTGGTAAGGAGAGGTGAACTTGAAGAAAACACTGGAAGAAATGGCACAGAGCAGGACACATGGAAAAGTGGTGCAGGGTGGATGGATGCAGCTTTGAATTAATGGACACATCAGACATGACAAACAAAAGCAACACATTTATCTGAGTTTGAGGGTAATGATGTGTCCTTTGGTCAATGTCCTACTCCCACTCCATCCTTTGGATGTTACTGTTACGCAGCTGTGTCAGTCCTTTCAATGTTCTTGCAGTAAGTCATGTTCTGTGAAAGCAGAGCGGTGCACATGGTGGATGTGAGAAGCTAAACACAGGACTCTGGCTGACAGTTGGCAGTCAGGTACACTGAATGGCAGTTGTTAGAAGTGTTTCAGGGGAATATGAGTGTGCCTTTGATAAAAAAAAAAAAGGATCTGACTGTGTAACCCTACTTTGTAACTACAGCAAAATTATATATAATTATTGAGGTTTTTAAGTGCTACATTACTACCGGAGTGCTCGGAGAGGGAATATAAAGTACTGTAATAAACCCTTGTCATTACCCTGTTGGAAATGTATTAGCAATACCATTTGACAAAGGAAAAAAAAAAAGACATTATATTCCTTTAATATCTCAGTTAAGCATGGACTGTTATTCACACTAGCAGAAAGAGCTTCCCGGGCAATATCTAGAAAGCCTGGTTCCATAATGTGTGTCACAAATGTTTTAGCCTTTGCAATCATTAACATGTTTCTAATGCATTGTAATGACTTCCATGTTGTGCCCTGTTAATGATTTACAAACTGGAGTGTTCCGGTGGAAACATAAGAGCAGGCATGATGGTGACTGCATGATGTTCAGCAACAAAACTGCCTAATTATAGAGGCTTAAATGTTAAATTATGACCACTACATAGCAAAGGGACCCTGAACCTCTGTGTCAAATGCGGCAGTACTACGAGAAAATGCAGTGATTAAATAATGGTGAGATGAACAGTAGTGAACACTCCTGGGCACATTATAGAAACATAGGCAATGACGGCAGAAAAAGACCAATGGTCCATTCAGTCTGCCCAAGACCAAGTTGCACTGTGTGTCATGACTTACCAATCCTTAGGTTGATTGATTTATAAATAGTCCATAATTCATGGCAACCTGCCTGAGACCTCAAATAAGACCTTAAATCATGATCACACATATTAACAATAAAGGTAAAAGCAAGGTCCCTATACCACTGCCAACTGCATTATCAATGCACCACTGCAAACAAGGATAATGCTACACCACTGCTATAGCTATGAATCCGCACAAACTGCCATATCCTCACCCCAGTGCAATACCACTACTCCATTGCACACAAGGATAATGCTACACCACTGCTATAGCTATGCATCCCCACAAACTGCCATATCCTCGCCCCAATGCAATATCACTACTCCACTGCACACAAGGATAATGCTACACCACTACTATAGCTATGCATCCCCACAAACTGCCATATCTCCGCCCCTGTGCAGTACCACTACTCCACTGCACACAAGGATAATGCTACACCACTGCTATGCTATGCACCTCACAACCGCCACTATCCCGCCCCAGTGCAGTACCACTACTCCACTGCACACAAGAATAATGCCACACCACTTCTATAGCTTTGCATCCCCACAAACTGCCATATCCCTGCCCCACTGCAATACCACTACTCCACTACACACAAGGATAATGCTACACCATTGCTATAGCTATGCATCCCCACAAACTGCCATATCTCCGCCCCAGTGCAGTACCACTACTCCACTGCACATAAGAATAATGCCACACCACTGCTATAGCTATGCATCCCCACAAACTGCCATATCCCCACCCCAGTGCAATACCACTACTCCACTGCACACAAGGATAATGCTACACAACTGCTATAGCTATGCATCCCCACAAATTGCCGTATCCCCGCCCCAGTGCAATACCACTGCTCCTCTGTAGACAAAGATAGTTCTACAACACAGCAAACTAGAATACCTCATCAACACAGCAATATCTCTGCATCACAGCAAACTGTAGTACACCAATGCAAACTGTAATAGCCCTACTTCACTACAAACAAAGACAGTTCTGCACCATTGCAAACTGCAATATCCCCTACACAACTGCAAAAACATGACTGCAAACAGGGGCAGTTCAACACCACAATATCCCGGTATCCCTAAAAAATGCATTACCCCCTGCACTGACAAATTGCATAGCCCAACACCACTACAAATGAGTAATTTTACACCACTGCTAACTTTCTGAATCACTACATGCTGCAATATACCTGTAGCACTGCAAACAGTAACAGCTCTACACCACGGCATACAAGAATAATTCTACAGCACTGCAAACTGCAATGTCTCGCCACCACCAAAGCTGCAATACAACACATCTAAACCACTGTAGGTCCTAACTCCAGGAATACCTCCCTTAGTGTTTACACGTTAGCAGTCATCTTTGCTGGAAGTGATGCCTGGAGACGAGACAGAACCTATGCAAATTTTTAGAATCTGGAATGTAGGTTCAAACTCAGCTTTTGCACTCCACTCTGGCCGCTGCTCAGATCTATTTCTTGACCTGAAGAGAGAAGTCGCCCTATAGTGAACTCAGGTAATGATGACTGGTTCTCCAGTCAGGTTATTTATTGTGTAGTTTAAAAAGTGTAATTTTAATTAGTTTTCTGGTTACTCTGTGTTAACTAGGGTTTTCGGTAATTTATGATTTCTCCATTTCCTGACTGATTCTCAGGAAATGAAGAATATCCTAGTTGGCTATCATTTCAATCTTTGTCTATTTTTAGCTAATGAAACACTTTTTATTGAAATTAGCAGTAGTTTAGTATTTTTCAACTATTCAAATTACAGAGAATGGACTGCTTTCACTTTCCATTTCTCTCTATGCTGGTTCAGCTTAATTAAGCGGTTCCTGTTTCAGGAAGCACAATTTGACCTTTGGCACAATTTCCTCAGTAAAAGAACCATTTTGTACTACTGGGATCATGCACTACTTTGTTTCTGGGAATATCATTCTGTAATTTAAAGGTTTTCTCAAACTGCTATGTCAGAGAGACCTTGTGAACCTTCAAAAAACTGCGAAAATTGTTTTCAGCTCCTGGCAAGAGCAGTCTGCCACAAGCTTTGTTGAAAGTGTCTGGGTCCACAACACTATATAAATTGTATGTCCTGTTATATTTTTTGCCCAAAAAGCTCACTAAAAGGGTAAAAGAATCATGCCTCTCAGTCTGCCTCTGTGTCACCTGAAAATACTAAAAAAGGCTCTGAGGGAGTTCCCAATGATGGTGGAAAGCATGTGTCTGAAGGGTCCATCTCATGTTCAAAAGCAAATCATGTTAAAGGTGACAAGAAAAAACATAAAGCTGCACACCCATTTGAAAGGCTTAGTAAAGATGGTTCAGATATCAAGGTGTCTGAAAGGGGGAACCCTGAATCCAGTGATGGCAAAAATAGAAATAAAAGTGTCTCTCAGAAGGCACTGGAATCTGTGTCTGCTTAAAAGAAATTTAAAGCAAAGAATGTCACTGCCACTCCTCCTGGATGGAAAAAGGAGAAGGCAGATGGCAGAGATAAAATGTACTCATCGGAAGACATATCAGAAATGTGGCAATTTTTCCAGGTGATCCAGGCCATGAGAAATTTTAATAAGATACCCGACACTCTCCCCTCCCCAGGCTCAGACTCCAACCTATTTGCATGTGGAAGGAGAAGAATATTACGTACAAATGGAAGAAGGAAACCCCATGGAATTAGAGGGTGCACCTGAGCAAGATTCTGAACCTTCTCCAAGGCATAATGAGGACTACTCATCCTTTTCTTCATTTGTCAGACAAATAAATGGTCGATACCCTCAACATCTCCCACTAGAGACAGAGGAGGATGAAAAGGAGGCTGATTTTTAGGATATGTTGGGAGTAGCTCCACCAAGAAGAACGCTACTTCCCATACATAAACCATAACAAAAATCATGTGTGCACCCACCTCAGCTGCAGCCATAGATAAGAAAACTGAAAGAAAATATCAGGTGGACAAGCAGGGAATGGGATACCTGTATGTCTATCCTGATCATCACAGAGTAGTCCAGGCTGCTGCTTGTGACAGAGCAAATAATACTCCATCTGCGCAGCCCCCTGAAAAGGACTCTAAAAAACTGGATACTATGGCTAAAAAAGTTTATGTTACAACTTCCATACTTATGAGGTAGGCAACTCACTCAACACATATAGCACAGTATCAGAAAGCACTTTGGAACACAGTTCTGGCACTGGCAGAAACAGAGGACTGTGAATTGTCACAGGACTGGATTGCTGTGACAGGGCTGAATACTGCCCTGCCCCATTTGTTATGCAGAAAGAGTTTAAACGCCAGGATCTGCTCTATCCCCTACTTTTCTGTCTCTTCTCTGTCTAGTTGCGCAACCAAATTTTCTTGTGAGATCTAGGAACTGATCACTCCAACGGTCTTGCGATTCTCCGCCTCTCGAGGAGGAAGTAGGCTGTTGGTAAAACTAGGATCTGCAGCTTATCTGGTAGGTAGGGAAATGGGCAGACTGGGTGGGCCACGCAGTCCTTATCTGCCATCAAAGTCTATGTTTCGCTATCTCCCTGCCTTCCCTTGCTGTTCTGTATTTTCTTCCCGCTTGCACAGCTGCAATTATAAAAAAAATATATGTGAATCTCTGTGTAAAACTTATGCGATACTGGGATCTCTCTGTTTAAAACTGTATGTAGTTATACTGTTGAAATGATTGCAAAGCTATTTAGAATTCAAGGGGTTAACTTGAGATGCAGTTTTTAAGCCTTTTACAGAGCTGTAAATAAGAGGTCAGTTCTGGGTCACTATGTTCTTTTTGCTGCACCTGCATTGAAACTGACAAGAACATTCTGTGAGAAGCAGTCTATCTTAACGAGTTCCCAGACAAAGACTTATAAAAAGAACAGCAATGCTTTTGCTAGAGAGACAAGAAGAGTGAGAGACAGAGATTGGAACTTGGAATTAAGAGATACCCTTAGAAGGACTTAGTTTTCTGCTTGTACTGTCTTTGTAAATAGTTATACTGAATAATTTGTATTTTTTATTTTGCTGTTATTAAGAAAAATAAAACACTATTTGCAAATTTTGAAACTGCTCCTGGTTTTCCTATGTTTCTTGACCTGCTCTTCGACAATTGCCACTGCAAGATCAGCCCTAGATACCACAAAATATCGTGTCTACACTGTGGTTGACACTAATGACACTACTGAAAGAGCTTTGGCTAATGCAGGGTCCTTAAGGTTTTCCAGGACGAAGACTACCATCCTTTCTCAGGATAATCAAAACCAGGCCATTGATTTCTCCTTTGAGGGACATTCATTATTTGGTGACAAAACAGAGGCATGTATGAAAAACGTGGATGAATACAAAACCTCTTTTAAGTTTCAGGTTTACTAGGGAAAAATCACTGCGCAAAGCCTCATTTACAATAATGCCCCTACATACTGTACATGCACATGCACATCTCAATTACAGCATCAAAGGAATTACATACATACTAAATTGCTTATTAGCAAAACAGCAGCAAGAAACTTAATGTACAATGTGTACAACCATTGTATACAAGCACAACTAATCAGTCAAATCATGCTTGTGAACACTATCAATATAAATCTAGAAGTTATGGTTGCATTATTCCTCCTCCCCTGCACTTCACACACATTGGGGGTAAAGTCAGGAACCATGTTTGAATTTGCTTCAGAGTTGGGGCTTTTTTCCATGAAGTCTGAATATCTCAGGGAGAGAATTCCATACACGAGGCACCCAGATACTGAAGAAGTACCTGGCTCTTGCAGTAGCTATCTGAGGGGATGCTAGTTCCAAGACATGCAATTCTTAGAGATGCATGTCCCCCCGTACCAACCTCTCAGTTAGGTAGTCTGGGACTTTTATTCTGCATACATTTTAAAGAAAATAGCATTTTAAGCAGTCTGCATCTGTCCGTGACAGAGGTCCATCCTAGTTTTTTTGTACAAGACACAACAATGGGTATCATATGAGCTATTTAGAAGGAAAAATGCCAATCTGTTAAAGCAAGATCATTGCAACCAAAAATGGAGAATATTTGTGTTTACGCTACTTGTAATCTTGTTTCGTAATCCATACATCCCTTATTCTGATATAGGGCTCCCAAACATTCGCCTATTCTGCTTATGGGTTCTGTAATGTATGACACTTTAACTTTGAGTATCTATCCAGAAGCCTAGATATTCTACTTGTTCAATCATGTTTCCCTCAGAGAAGATGACCAATGAGTTTGTCAATTTTATTTAATTTTTGGGGTGTTTCAAGTAGCATTATATTGGTCTTATTTTCAAGATCTGATTGAAAAATAACTAGAGGCCATCAAAGGCTGACTGCAGCCATGTATGTACTGTCTCTACTGAGGTACAGGAGGTATAGACCACTGTATCATCTGCATACAGATGGCAGTCTGCACCTCTAATGTTTTCTCCAGGCCCCTTGAATACTCTGTAAATAATAATGAGAGTAGTACTGACCCCTGTGGGACACCCTCTTTTATAAGCAAGTCTCTTAACTGCCTCCCAATTCACTATTGCCTTCTGTGTTCTACCAGTAAGATAGCTACTAAACCCAAGTCAGGGCCCAATCTCCCAAAACAACTTTTCTCAACTTCTCAAGCAATGTTTTGTATTCCACCCTGCCGAAGGCCTTGCAGAGGTCAGCAAAAATAGACCCAGTAACTTTACCATGTTCTGAGGCCTTGCTGACATCATCTGACATGGAGTAAACTGTATTATGGTTTCTACAGAAAATGAACAGAAATTTGCCCTGTTTACCACCTTCTTCCAAAATGGTCCATAGCTGTTTTGCCATTGTCTTCTCCAGTAGCACTGTCACCACAGGGAGTAGTGAGACTGGCCTATAATTTGTCATTAGGTCAGAGCTGCTCCCTTAGGACTAATTAAACATGTATGCTAATGGCCTTGAACTCTGCAGTGCTGAGTATATCAGAAATCTAGGTGTGAGGTTGTCCAGCCCACAGTTTTTGTCACTCTTTAATTCTAACAAGTATTCACAAATTTCATGTGCTGTTATCTCTCCAAAGACAGATTGTCAGCCAGCCCAGTGGCACTGAGGGTTGAGGCGCTGGATGCCACACCTCACGCCATGATGGCGACCTGGATTCGGGAACGGATCTGGGCCATCCGAGGTCGGTAGGGAGAGGATTAATTATCCGGAGGACTGCTCTCCTCTCCCGGGTTGGGCTGCAGGGAGTTCCTGACGCTGTAGCGGCCTCCAGTGGAGGCTGGAGGAAGCACAAGAGCAAGGGATGTTGTAGAGGGCAGGACAATGGCAGACTCCAGCGGCATAGGAGTGATGAAAGCCACGCTGGAATCACTGCATGCCTCATCTTGAGGGGGAAAACTACGCTAAAAACCCTGGAGGACCAGGGAGGTGACGGAGACCACAGGAACCGAGGCCAGCATCCCGTCACCAGACCAACCCTTCACCAGCTCTCCTGAGTTCCCCAACCTGGCCCAGGGACCATTCCTCTAATCACAGAAAAGGTGGCCAGGTAGGTTGGGTGAGCCCCCTCCCAGGGGGTGATCCTGGGGGTCCGATCGAGTCCGTGGATCTGGGCGCTCAGCAATGTGTCTCCCGGTGAGGGTGGTTTCAGGATAGGCATAGAGGCCAGGGGTTGAGTGGGTACTCCTGAGAAATGCCCTGGCCCGCTGGAGAAAAAATAGAAAATACAAAAAAATAAAAAAAAAGACAAATTGTCAACCATTCATGCTGGCACCATGTGTTGTTATCCTGTCTTCCCTCTGACCTATCGTACCCTCCAGAACTCCCACATTCGCAAAAGACTCTGAATTTATTTGGTAAATCCAACTCTTTGACAAAGTTCTTACCAACATTGATTATTCTTTTTTCTCCACTTGACTTATTTCAAAAGTAATAATGAGAAAGAAAAGGCCTCTCTACCTCCTATGGGACCTAAGGAAGGGGAGAGACACAGGCAGGATACTTCCCAAGAGCCTATGTCTCTCATGCCCTCTATGTGTACTAATAATAAAGAGGTTACTACAGGGGAAGGGGAAGAAGGACTTCCAGGCATAATGCTGCAGCTCCAGCGCTTAAGCCTCAGCCAAAACAAACCTCCCTGACAATTTAGCCCAGGTCACCAGTCACTGCCACTGGGAGGAAGACTGGCAGACGATGTCCAGGAATGGGTAAACATTACCACAGACAAATGGGCACTGGAAGTAGTGGGCTGGGGTTGTGTCTGCAGTTTAAACACTTTCCAAATCTGATGAAACACTGAAGCCTTTCAGCTCACTCTCCCCCAAAAAAAAAAAATGGAAAGTACATACTTGCAGTAATTACTGATCTTCCCAAATATCTTCAACATTCATTACTAAATGGGTCCTACCGAAGGTCAGGACCCTGCTCGGGAAAGAGCACTGCCTCTTTAAATTTTTCTACGCTGGAGAAGCCAATGTTGCGACAGCGCCACCCACGAGGTCAGCGTTCTATGTGGCATGCATGGCTTGGTCAGTAACCGATGCTGATTCCTCCCAACCCTCAGTTCTGTGCACCAGGAGAGAAAGCGAAGAAAAAATTACTATAGTAATTTTGTTTCTTCCAAGGGAGTCTTACCGTATCCTGACTAATGTAGTTAGCCCTTCCAGCTGAACTGCCCTGAAGAGGAAAGAGTTAACTCTATGCAAATACATAGAACGTTGAGATCGAGCTCAGTTTCAAACCACTATCCCTGGTACATTCTATGTAACTGCCAGATTCTTACGAGCAAACTTATAGTGATACAAATAATAATGAAATAAACTAAGCTAAATATTATTAAACTAACAATTAACAGCTAATTGTTGTAGTCAACAGACTATGAAGCCAACAAGGGCATAAAAAGACAGGTCACAGATGCCTAAGAAAAAAACACCCAGTGGTGCAGCATTTCTTAGAGTGACAGCTGGAGTGCAGTGCCCCTCAGGTTCTAGTAGAGGAGGCAGGGTGGGAGGTCAGAATACAGTAAGACTTCCTTGGAAGAAACAAGGTTACTATGGTAAGTAATTTTTTCTTCAAACCCCAGGAAGTCTTACTGTATTCTGACTAATGCAGACTACCAAGCAGTGCCCCAGGAGGTGGGCACAGAACCTACTTAGGGAATAGGCTCTGCAATACCGCTGTGCTAAACCTGGTATCACTCCTTGCCTGGGTATCCAGACAGTAGTGTTTGGTGCATGTATGAACAGTTTTCCAGGTAGTTGCTTTGCAAATTTCAAGCAGGGGAACATCCCTAGCAGCTGCTATGGAGGCAGCTGTCCCCCTAGTAGAGTGAGCCCTCAGACCCACTGGTGGCTACTTACCCAGTTTGCGATAGCATAACTGAATACAGGCCACAATCCATTCTGCAATGGTCCTCTTTGTGGCTGGCTTACCTTTTCCCACTTCTCTACAGGTGAGTAACAGATGAGGACACTCATTCCTATCGCCTTTTGTCTGATCCAGGTAATAGCTGATAGCCCTTCTGACATCCAGGCTATGCAGCCTACGCTCACCTGAGCTGGAATGGTCAGTAAAGAAAACAGGCAATGTAATGGACTGATTCAGATGAAATTCTGAGACCACTTTGGGAAGGAATTTCCTACTTGTCCTGAGCACAACCTTATCCCTGTGGATGGCAATGTAATTTGGTTCCACTGACAAGGCCTGTAACTCACCGATTCTTCTTGCTGAAGTGATAGCCACCAGAAACACAGTTTTCCATGTCAGGTACTTGAGCTCTGATGAGGACATGGGTTCGAAAGGAGGCTGCATGAGCTGTGCTATGCAGACATTCAGAATCCAAGAAGGGGCAGGTTCTCTATGAGGAGGGAGCAAATGGAGCAACCCTTTAAAGAATTTCTTGAAAATGGCGTTAAAAGCTGCTGACAGGTAGGCAGAAACAGCTGCCAAATGCACCTTGAGAGTAGATGGCAGAGGTCTAGAGAATGAAGGTGAGCTAAATAGTCCAACAGGACTGCCAATACAGCCTCCTGCGAGTCTATGTCCCTTTGGGAATACCATATAGAGAACCTCTTCCACTTTGAGGTATAAGTCTTCCTGGTGGAAGGCTTTCTAGAGACCTTAGGATGTCCATGACCCCTTGCGAGAGATGCAAACCTGCATACTCTAAGTTCTCAAGAGCCAGGCCTTGAGTCTGAGTGACCTGAGGATGGGGTATAGGATCCTCCCCTGGGAGGAAGTCAGAAGGCTGTGCCTACTGGGAAGGCAGATTGGACTGGTGACTGACAGAGCCAGTAACACTGAGTACCATGGTTATCTGGCCCAGTCTGGGGCAATCAGAATCACTGTCGCAGGCTGTTCCCTGAGCTTGGTCAGCACCCTGAATATCAGGGGAAATGAAGGGAAGGCATAGAAGAACTTGCCAGTCTACTCCAAGACTGGAGCATCCAGAGGAACCGAGCCCCGAACTGGTGGTCTGCAGCAGTACTGGGACAACTGATGATTGTCTGGGGCTACAAAGAGACCCATTTCTGGCATGCCCCATCTTCTGAATACTGCCAACAGGACTTGCCTGTTCATATTTCACTCGTGGTGGCTCTGATTGATCCTGCTCAGAGCATCTGCCAAGACACTGTCCTTTCCTGGCAGGTGAACTGCTGACAGGGCGACTTTGAGAGAGTAGGCCAGATTCCAGATCTTCATGGCTTCTATGCACAGGGCAGTGGACCAGGTTCCTCCTTGTTTGTTTATTGTAGTACATGGTGGTTGTGTTTTCTATTCTGGCTTGAGCCACCTTGCCCTGCACCATTGTGGCAAAAGACTGTAGTGCCAGCAGCACTACTCTGAGTTCCAGTAGGTTTATTTGCAGCAGGGATTCCTGCTTGGTCCAAGTGCCATGAACAGTGTGATTTTCCAAGTGGGCTGCCCACCACAGGAGAGAGGCATCCATGGTCAGTACCACGGTAGGAGACTGCTGCAGGAAAGGGCCCCCCATCCTGAGGCTGTCCTTGTCTTGCCACCATTGCAGGGCTTGTACCAGTGTGGAAGTCACTGGTATTGCCTTGGACAGAGAAGAAAAAATTACTCACCTTAATAATTGTGTTTCTTCTAATGAAGTCTTGCTGTATTTTGACATATTGCAGTTAGCCCCAGCACTTGAACTGCCCTGGAGAGGAAAGAATTAAATTCTATGCAGCGCATAGAACGTTGAGCTCGAGCTCAGTTCAAACCTCTGTCTGCTGCACTTTGAAGTGTAACCGTCAGATTCTTATGAGCTAATACTAACTAACTAACCCACTATATGGAAACTGTAAGCATTTACTAGCCAAATGGCAACCAAATATTCTGGATTCCAAAAGACTCAAGTCGAGAAATCCAAAATCAAAAACCAGGTAGTGAACAACTTATGACTACTGAAATAAAGAAACATAACCCACTCCCCCTCTTCTAAGGATACGGAGTGCCCAAAAGCACCTCTGGAGTGCAACACTGCACCTGCCAGACAACTTCCCAAAAACAGGTTCTGAGAGGAGAGGCAGGGAGGGAGGTCAGAATACAGCAAGACTCCATTAGAAGAAACACAATTACTAAGGTGAGTAATTTTTTCTTCAAACAAAATGAAGTCTTGCTGTATTCTGACATATTGCAGACTAACAAGCAGTACCTACATGGAGGAGGGATTGGAACCTATTTTGGGAACAAGCTCTGCAGTACTGCTGTACCAAATCGAGCATAGAAACATAGACTTTGACGGCAGATAAGGACCGCTTGGCCCACCTAGTCTGCCCATTTCCCTACCTAGAAGATAAGCTGCAGATCTTATTTAAACAACAGCCTATTTCTTCCTACCCCCCACAAAAATTGCCTTATGTCTGTCCCATGCATTCTTGAATTCTCCCCCAGTTTTAGACCCCACAACCTCCTCAGGAAGGCTGTTCCATGCATCCACCACCCTCTCTGTAAAAAAATACTTCCTTACATTGCCCCTCAGCCATCACCCCTTTATCTTCAAATTGTGTCCCCTTATTCTTGCACATCGCTTTTTCTGAAAGATGCTACCCTCTTGGACTTTGTTGATTCCACTGAGGTACTTAAACGTTTCTATCATGTCCCCCCTCTCCTCCTTTCCTCAAGGGTATACATATTAAGCTCCTTTAGTCTCTCCTCGTATGGCTTCTCCTGCAGACCCTGCACCATTTTAGTTGCCCTCCTCTGAACTACCTCCATCCTGTCTATGGCCTTGCGGAGATGGGGTCTACAAAACTGGACGCAGTACTCCAGATGGGGTCTCACCAACTGTTTGTACAGGATGATAATAACTTCCTGTTTTCTGCTGGTATTGCCTCTCCCTATACATCCCAGTACACCCCCAGCCCTCCCTACCGCCTTCTCACATTGCTTGCCAACCTTAAGGTCATCTGATATGATTACCCCCAGGTCCCTTTCCATTTTTGTTGTTACTATCTCCCCCCATTGTGTAATCTTCCCCTGGGTTTTTGTTTCCCAGGTGCATTATTTGCACTTCTTTGCACTGAATCCAAGCTGCCATACTTCTGACCATTCCTCCAACCTTGCCAAGTCCCTTCTCATCCTTTCCACGCCTCCTTGTGTATCAACCCTGTTGCAGATCTTTGTGTCATCTGCAAAGAGGCATACTTTTCCTTCCAGTCCCTCTGCAATGTCACTTATAAAGACATTAAAAAGGACTGGACCCAGTACTGAACCCTGCGGTACCCCACAAGTAAATACAGGTTACTCACCTGTAACAGGAGTTCTAGGAATGGTATATGTTGTTCATCCACACTGTCTGGTAGGTTCCTTGCCGCTTTAAATCTTGCCAGAAGGTCTTCAAGCTGGCTCCTCCCACCCACCCGGGTGGTAAAACTCTCGGCTCTGCCCCATGACACCAGATCTAGCCCGCTGGAAGCCAGGTTGTGCGTCGAGCCGGGGAGGCGGAGTGGGTCATGTGATGAACAACATATACCATTCCTAGAACTCCTGTTACAGGTGAGTAACCTGTATTTCTAGGGACATGGATATGTTGTTCATCCACACTGTCTGGCAGACTCCTAGCAGTTCTCCGGGAGGAGGGAGGCAAGGCGCACACCCGCTACTTAGGGAATAAAGACTGGAGAACCGAGGTCCCAAAACCAGCATCCCGGCGTGACTCAAGGTCGATGTGGTAGTGGGTGATGAAAGTGTGTGCTGACTTCCAGGTAGCAGCCCTGCAGATTTCCTGGATAGGGACGTCCCTGGAAGCAGTCACCGATGCAGCGGTATGGTGGGTAGAATGAGCTCTTATCCTCTGGGAGGCTCCATGCCTGCCAACCTATGTAGAGATCTATGGGAGGTGACCCACCTGCCTATCGTCCGGCTTGGCTGCAGGTCTGCCAGGTGCGGCTCCAGCGTGGGTGACAAACAGCTGGCGATCCTCTCCCGAACTCAGCTGTCCGCTCCTTGTAGTAAGCGGCTCTTCTGGGGTCCAAAGTATGGAGCCTATATTCGGCCTCTGAGGTGTGATTGGGGTAGAACACCGGCAGAGTCAACACCTGGTTAAGGTGAAACTCCGACACCACCTTCAGAAGGAATTTGGGTGAGGCGAAGGACAACTTGTACTGTCGAAGACCAGATAAGGAGACTCGATGGAAAGCGCCTGGAGCTCTCCCATCCTTCTGGCTGGCGTGATAGCCACCAGAAAAGGCGGTCTTCCACGACAGGTGAGAGATGTCACACCTGTGCATCGGTTCGAATGGCTTGCCCATGAGCTTAGCCAGCCACCAGCAGTAGATCCCATGGAGGTGGAGGTTCACCGCACCGGAGGGATATGTGATCAAGGCATTTGAAAAAGCGCCCGACCACCTTCTCCTGCGCCACCGATTGCTTCCCGGCCTGCGCCCGGTAAGCGGAGATGGTTACCAGGTGCACCTTGAGGGTCGTCGACCGAAGCCCTTGCTGAGAAAGGGACCACAGGTAGTCCAGAATGCTAGCCAAGGAACAGGAGGAAGGGTCCAGGCCCTTGCTCTGACACCAAATGGAGAATCTCTTCCATTTAAAGGCGTAGCATTTCCTGGTCGACTCCTTACAGGACGCCTCAACAACGTTGAGGACCTCGTCGGAAAGACTCAAGGCCTGGAACTCTAGCCGCTCAGGAACCAGGCTGTCAGGTGCAGGGATTGAAGGTCCAGATGGAATACCTTCCCCTGATTGACTGAGATCAGGTCCGGGCGGGCTGGAAGCCGCCTCGGGAGCCTGGAGCTGAGACTGAGGAGATCTGGATACCAGAACTGGCGGGGCCAGTCTGGAGCTACCAGAATCACCTGCGCCTTGTCCCTCCTTGCCTTGAGAAGCACCTTGTGGATCAAGGGAAATGGGGGAAAGGCGTAGAAGAGGCCCGGGGTCCACGGCCTCGAGAAGGCATCCCCCTGCAGCGAGCCCTGCTGAGGGGGGCGGGCATAAAACAGTCTCAGCTTCGCATTCTCCTGGAGGCAAACAGGTCCACCTGAGGCATGCCCCAGTGGGAGAACAGATCTTGTACTACCTCCGGCAGGAGAGACCACTCGTGGGACGCAGCCCCTATCCGGCTTAGGGCATCGGCCAGAATATTAGAGGCTCCTGCCACATGGATGGCAAGGAGATCCGCCCCCCAGGCTGCGCATGAGGGACCAAATGCGGAGAGCTTCCCTGCACAGAGGCATGGAACGCATCCCGCCCTGACGGTTTAGGTAGTACATGGTCATGGTATTGTCCGTCCGGACCTGGACCACTTGACCCCGTACAAATGGAGCGAAGGCGGTGAGGGCTAGACGAACTGCTCGAAGCTCCAGCAGGTTGATGTGGCATCGGGACTCCCGAGGGGACCAGAGGTTGTGCGCTCTGTGCTCCACCAGATGGGCACCCCAACCCATCAGAAAGGCATCGGTCGATAGAGAGACCATGGGCCCAGGGCGGACGAACGGGATGCCCTTCTGCAGATGTGCTAGAATGGTCCACCACCGGAGGGCGTTCCACATCCCCTGGGTCACTGTCACTAGCTCATCCAAGGGATCGGAGTGCTGTGACCATTGGCTGGCCAACCCCCATTGTAGGGGATGCATGTACCAACAGGCCCAACGGACCACGCTGGTGCAGGCTGCCAGGAGGCGCAGGAAGTCCCAGGCAGGGCGCAATTGCCCAACCTGAAATGATTGGGCAAAGGAGGAAAGAACCTCGGCCCTGCCCTCCTGGAGCCATGCTGTGGCTCATAGAGAGTCAAGCTCTGCCCCGATGAATTGTATCACCTGCTTTGTCACGAGTTCCGACTTGGCCTCGTTGATAAGGAGGCCAACCTGAGAGCAAACCTGGAGGGCCAGATCCCTGGACCGCTCCACCTCCATTCTGGAGGAGGCTGCAATCAGCCAGTCATCCAGGTAGGGGTACACCGGACCCCTGGTGCCCAGGGAATGCTGTCACCACTGCCATGTATTTGGTGAAGACCCTGGGAGCTAGGGAAAGGCCGAAGGGCATGGCCCGGAACTCATAGAGGGATCCCTCTGCCCTGAAGTGGAGGAATCTCTGGTGGGACAGATGGATTGGGATGTGAAAGAACGCGTCCTGGAGGTCCAGAGAACAGAACCACATGCCTCGTTCCAAGGATGGAATGATCTGAGCCAGAGTGACCATCCTGAAGGTTCGAGACCTTTGTTCAGGTCGCGCAGGTCTAGAATGGGGCACCAGCCCCCCATCCTTTTTGGGACCAGGAAGTACCTGGACACAAACCCTGGGTCTGGTGGAGGATCCGCCACCTTCCTGATCACCTCTTTTTCGAGGAGCAGGGCAATGTTGGCTCGACGTGCCGACAGAGAAGCTGCAGACCCTGTAGCCCCCCCGAGGGGCGACTGCTCGGAAGAAAAAATTACTCACCTTAGTAATGTTGTTTCTTCTAATGGAGTCTTGCTATATTCTGACATATGCAGTGAGTCCCAACCATCGAACTGCCCCGGAGGTGAAAGAGTTAACTTTCCATGCCAGGCATGGAACGCTGAGCTCGAGCTCAGTTGAGACTCTGTCTGTTGTTCTTCAAACTCAAACCGTCAGGTCTTTACGAGCTAAACTCACTAAGGTCCTGTGTGGAAGCTGTAAACCAACACTAGCCAACTGGCTACTAAACATAAGAACACATTTTTTGGTCCCAAAACAAAGACTCAAGTCAGGAGACCCAAAAAATGAAAAACACAACACCAAGTCACCCCAAAAAGGAGGGGTGAAAAACAACAAGGTGGGCACCTACTAAGTGCCAACACTGCACTGCCCACCCACATCCCAAAAACAGAGGTTCTGAGAGGGGCAGGCGGGGGAGGTCAGAATATAGCAAGACTCCATTAGAAGAAACAACATTACTAAGGTGAGTAATTTTTCTTCAAACAACATGAGTCTTGCTATATTCTGACATATACAGACTAAAGCAGTACCTCCATGGAGGAGGACAGAACCTACTTAGAAATAGGCTCTGAAGCACAGCTGTGCAAACCGAGCATCACTCCTAGCCTGGATGTCCAGGAGTAATGCTTGGTAAAAGTGTGAACTGTTTTCCAGGTAGCTGCTTGACATATCTCTAGAATAGGGATGTCCCTGGCAGCACAGAGAAGCAGCTGTACCTCTGGTAGAGTGAGCTCTCAGGCCTGAGAAGGAACCTTACCCAGTTTTCATAGCAAAACTGGATACAAAGACAATCCACCTGGCAATGGATCTTTTTAGTGGCAGGTTTCCTTTACCAACCTCAATATAAGTGAGGAACAGTTGGAGGAGTCAAACCTGTGACCCTTAAGTGCGCTCTATGTAGTAACTAAGGGCTCTCTTCACATCTAAGCTGTGCAGCCTCCTCTCGCCAGAGGAGGAATGGTCAGTGAAGTACACTGGAAGAGATATAGATTGATTAAGGTGGAAATCTGAAACCACCTTAGGCAAGAACTTCCTGTTAGTCCTGAGACCACCTTATCTTGTGAAAGGAGATAAAATCAGGCTCCACTGACAAAGCTTGTAATTCACTTATGCGTCTGGCAGAAGTGATGGCTACCAGAAACACAGTTTTCCAAGTCAAGTACTTAAGCTCTGCTGAAGACAAAGGCTCAAAGGGGGGTTGCATAAGCTGAGCAATGCAAACATTAACATCCCAGGCAGGGGCAGGGTCCCTGAATGGAGGGTTGATGTGAAGCAATCCCTTGAAAAACTTGGAGAATACAGGGTGAGCAAGAAGAGAGAAACACCTGCTGAAATAAAAAGCAGACACAGCTGCCATATGCACTTTCAGGGTAGCTGGCCTCAGCCCAATGTATTTAAGTGGACCATATAATCCAGGACTGTGGGCAGATCAGCAGATTCTAGGGAAATATGCTTTCCAGAGCACCATATGGAAAACCTTTTCCATTTGGAATTATAAGTAGCCCTGGTGGAAGGTTTTCTAGAAGCCTTCGGGATATCCATTACACCTTGGGAGAGGTGTAAATCAGCAAACTCTAACTCTTCAAGAGCCAGGCCTTGAGATTGAGAGATTTGAGGTTCGGGTACCAAACCCTCCCCTGAGCACAGGTTAACAGGTTGTAATTCCTGGGAAGATGGACTGATAAGGACAGTAGGAGTGGATACCAGGGCTGTCTGGCCCAGTCTGGAGCAATCAGGATCATCTTGCAGGGTTGAGATCTGATTTTGACCAGCACTTTGAACAGGAGAGGAAGGGGAAAAACATGAAAACTCCCTCCAATTGAGAACTAAGGCATCCAGAGGGACTGAGCCCAACACTGGGGGCCTGCAGCAAAAAAGGGGAAGTTGGTGATTGTCTGGGGCTGCAAAAAGATCTATCTACGGGGTGCCCCATCTGAAAATATCACCTCCAAGACCAGGGGGTCCAGTGACCATTCGTGATGGCCCTGGGAAATCCTGCTGAGAGCATCTGCCAGGACATTGTCCTTGCCTGGGAGGTGAACTGCCGTAAGGGAGGTGTTCAGGGAGTAAGCCAGAGACCACAACTTCATTGCTTCAGTGCACAAGGCTGTAGACAGAGTGCCCCCTTGCTTGTTGATGTACCACATTGTGGTGGTGTTGTCTGTTCTGACCTGTACAACTTTGTTCTGAACAGATTTGGAAAAAGCTTGAAGTGCTAAAATACTGCTCGAGTTCCAACAGATTGATGTGGAGCAAGAGATTCTAGGGGACCACAACCCCTGGGTGGTGAGGTCGCCCATGTGAAGCTCCCACCCCAGAGGATGTATCTGTAGTAAGGATTAAGGAGTGAGGCTGAGTGACAAAAGGAACCCCTTGTCTCAGATTGCTCTGATCCTGCCACCACTGTAGGGCCTGGATCAGGGTTCGAGTCACTGGGATCAATTTGGTTAGAGGGTCCTTCCTTTGAGACCAAAAGGCTCTCAAATGGAACTGAATGTCCCTCATCTGAAATCTTGCTCCCTGCACTACTGCTGTAGAAGCAGCCATGTGCCCCAGGAGCTGTAGAAAATGCCTTGCTGGTCGAGACACCTGCAGGGTGAATGAGGAGGCCAGAGAGACCAGGGTCCTTGCCCTGTCCAAGGGAAGAAAGGCTCTGGCTTTCTCTGTGTTCAGCTCTGCGCCTATGAAGGTGAGGAGCTGGACAGAGCTCTAGGACTGACTGAAAGATTCAGAGGAAACCTAGAGAGGTAAGCAGTTGCTGAGTTATCTGTAGGTGTAACTTGACTTGGTCTGGGGACGGCCTACTATGACCCAGTCGTCCAGGTAAGGAAGATGGCAATTTTGCCTTCTTGAGAAGCAACTGCTACTGCCAGGCATTTTGAATACCCTTGGAGCAGAGGTGAGCCCAAGGGCATTGCTCTGAACTGGTAATGGCCTGAGGGCAGCTGAACCTGAGGTACTTTCGATGGGAGCTTCTGATGAGAATATGGAAGTAGGCATCCTTGAGGTCCAGGGAGGCTAGCCAGTCCCCTGGCCTTAGAAGAGAGAATAATTCCCAGAGTCACCATTTTGAATTTTGGTTTTAAAGGTGCTTGTTTAAGTATCTGAGATCCAGGATGGGCGCCATTCTCCTGTCTTTTTGGGGTAATGAAGTACCTGGAGTACAACCCTTTGCCCTGGTGTGGGGTGGAACCCTTTCCACAGCTCTGAGAGCCAGGAGGAAGAGACCTCTGCCTCTAGGGCAAGTGCCTCTGGTGGATTTGCAGGTGGAAAGGATCTGGTTCTCATCTTTGGAAACTTTTTGAAGCTGAGAACCAGTCCCTGGCTTACTACTTCCAGGACCCACTTGTCTGATGTCAGAGACTCCCAGTCCTGGACAAAGTAAGCCAGCCTGCCCCCTACAGGTAGCTGAGAATCGGCCCTGGCAACCCCATCAGGGTGCCTGCTTGGCAGGGGCTTTGGGCTGAGGGGTGGAAGCAGGCCTGCTTGTACCCCATCTGCCTCTCCCTCTAAAGAACCCCCTCTGGGCATAAGCAGAAGAGGAGGCCTGGGCTTGGTAAAAAGGCATATGAAAAGGCCAGCCCCTGCCCCTGGAAAGCTGCCTTTGAGGAGTGGCCTGCCTTTCCTTGGCCTGTGCACTCCTATAGGTGGTCCTATATTCATCCATTTTCTTCATGTAATTCTCTGTTTGCTCCCCAAACAGAGAATTACCTAACAAGGAAAATCCATGGCCTTAGTCTGGGTATTCTGTGACAGGCTAGTACATCTGAGCCAAGCCATTCTTGAAGTGCAGAGATGTAGCCATGACTCTAGAAGACACATCATTGGAGTCTACTGCAGCATGGAATTGCACCTTGGATGCCTCAATACCATCAGCAGCCACCTGCTCCAGCTCCTTGGCAAGCTGGCCAGGGACCTGTTTTGCTAGGGCCATAGCAGTGTCCCATCTGGATTTTTGATACCTAGCAGTATAGGCCATATGATTGGCCTGTCTGAGTCCCAAGGATGCTGCCATGTACTGTTTCTTTGCCATGGCATCAATCCTCCTGGAGTCCTTGTCCGGGGGATCCAAAGCCAAGGGAATGTTTGCCTTATCACAGGCTGCAGCCTGCACTACCCCAACATGGCTGCATTGTTGTGTAAGGAACTCCATGTCTGAGCCTGACAATGTATACCTCTTGTCCATTCTTTTATCCACAGGAGGTATAGTGTTAGGAGTCTTTAAAATTTTAAATGTCTGTTTCCCAAAAGATTTGTGCAAGGGAATAGACAGCCTCCTAGACTCTGGGATATCCATCATTTCTACATAGTCAGGCTCCTCCTGGTCATCCACAGCTTCTTCCATAGGAAGCTGGAGGGTTTCAGCCACTTTTTTTTTATATAAACATGAAATGGGAGGGACTCAGAAAGCCTAGGAGGGACACCCCTGAAGGTCTGTCTGGGGAGATGTCCGGGTCAATGGGCACATCCAGACTTTCAAATCCACATTCACTTTCCTCATACTCCTCTTCCTCCTCCTCCGGTTCATAAAACTCCTCTAACTCATAATCTTGAACCGGTGGAACAGCCGGACCCGAGTGCCTGCCTGATGGTGCCGGTTCGGTCGGAACCGGGGAAAGCGACTGAACAATTTTGATCGCTTTGGCTATCTCTTCAGCGGTTGGAGAGGAAAGTTTTGGCTCCACACCAGCTGATTTCTCTTTTCTAGTCCTTTTAGCCGGAACCGACTCCTCAGAATCGGCTCTCCTTTTGCCCGAAGAAGTCTCGCCCTGGTCAGAGGGCACTCCTTCTGGTTCGGTTTGAACTGAACCGGGCTGGCCATCAGTTCAGCGGACTTTTTGGCCTCCCTTTCCCTGAGCCTACCAGCTCTCTTTTCTAGGGTAGCTACAGGGAAATCTTGCAAATCTGGCAGTCTGCATTGAGGTGGTCAAACCCCAGACAATAAACACAGGTGGTGTGGGGGTCAGCCTTGGCAAAGAATTCCCACACACACACTGCAGTGTTGAAACCCAGTGGGTCCGGTTTTTCTTTTGGGTTTCTCAGATATAGTGCCAGTCCTAACCAAACTTACCCTTTTATGGCAATCCGCCAAGCAAGACCCTCTTATCAGTTCCCAACCATGTCACGGGTCGTGGAAAAAACCGTAATAAAATCCGTTTTTAGAACCGATAAGAACCGGTAACCACACTCTAAATCACAAATTAAGATTTTTAAACAACTTGATCGGTTCAAACCGAACCGATAAACCGTTTACAAGTTCCACACAGAATAGAATTAATGTAAAACCTATCTGGTACTCACAAATACCACAGACAGAGACTGAACCGACAGGTTGCAGTTTAAATTTGGTCGAAAACCGAGAAACACGGTACTTTAACCGACAAAATGAACCGAGCAGAAGGAGAAATCTCCGGAGCGACTGTTCAGTGAGGCGGAGTAAAGAATCTAACGGTTTGAGTCTGAAGAACAACAGACAGAGTCTCAACCGAGCTCGACCTCAGCGTTCCATGCCTGGCATGGAAAGTTAACTCTTTCACCTCCGGGGCAGTTCGAAGGTTGGGACTCACTACATATGTCAGATTTTTCCTACCACCTCCAACACCCAGCGGTTCGTGGTGATAGCGGACCAGGCGGAAAGGAAGTGGCGGAGCTGTCCCCCCATGGGGGGAACCCAGGGGGGAAGTGACGAGGCTGGGGGCGACACCCCTCAACCCGTCACTGGGCAGGCTTGGAAGAGTGGCCGGCCGAGGGCCCTCCTGGGCCTTTTCCTCCCTGCTTCCTATTAAGGGAAGCCGCAGGCTTGGCTTTGGGATGCCAAGCGCGAGCCTGCTGGCCATGATGCTGGTGTTACTGGGCCGGACATGCCACAGGCGCAGAAGGGCGAAAGGACTTATGTTGTTGACGACGGCCCTTGTCCTTCTGGGCGGAGGTGACCGAGTCCAGGGTAGCGTTGGACTTTTTGATCCGCTGGAGGTGGCCTTCCACTCCAGGGCTGAACAGGTCAGTCCCCAAGAAGGGGATGTCAGCCAGTTTGTGCTGGGTATCCGCCGTGAAGGTGGATATCCTCAGCCATGCTCTGCGGCGCATGGCCACTGCAGCCGCTACTGATCTGGCAAAGGAGTCTCCAATGTCCAGAGCCATTTGGAGCTGCTGTTCCGCCACCACCCTTCCCTGATCCCGCACCTGCTTGACCGTGGTCTGCTGGTCGGCCGGGAGATGAGGGATCACCTCATCCAGGGAGCCCATGAGGGCGTGGGAGAAGTGTGCCATCAGCACGGCCGAGCTGGCCTGGGGAGGCCCTAGGGAGACGCAGCATACACCTTAGCCTGGCATAGTCCAGCTTTTTGGACCTCCTTTTGAGAGGCTTATCCACATCCCTAGCGTTCCCGGAATGCCAGAAAATGCTATCGGTGACTAACCCCTCAGCAGAGGGGTGCTCCGAAAAACCGGACAAAGGGCCGGTAGGGACCGCATACTTCCTGGCCATCCTGGCCAAAGGTGCAGGGCAGGAAGCCAGCCACTGCCAGAGCTCCAAGGCTGGGCCAACAATGGCTTCAGCCACCGGAAAACACTCTGTGGGCGAATCCTCTCGGTTCAGTATCTCCGTCAGGGGATACTTGGCCCGCTTGGATACGGGCTCAAGCTGCATCCCGGTGGGCTCCAAGATGAGCCGAAGCAGACCCATGAACGACGATGGTCTCTTGTCCATCGACTGCCCCCCGGAGGACTCCAGGTCAAGGGGCCTGGAAGACAGGGAGGAGTCGTCATTGGACTACAAGGAGTCCGCTAAGAGCTGCCTGGGCCCTGAGCCACCCTCCACCTGCCGAGGACGGTCGGGAGTGAGGGTGACCGACAACCTGTGGGGCAGACCCTGACCCGACCGAGAGTCCTTGGTCGGCGCCCTCGATTTTGGTTGTGGAGGCAGAGGTTCCACCACAATCGGTGGGGCAGCTGGTTTTGGCCGAACAACTGGCCCAGGCTTGGGCACCTCGGCTACAGCGAGGGGTTGTTTTGGCCTTCGGGTGACAGCCACTTGATGGCCGGGGAAGGCAACGGCGTTGGCTTGTTCCCGGACAAAAGTAACTGCTGCCACATTAAGTCCTCGTAGCATCGACACAATTTGCAGTGAAGCCTCCTCTTCCGAGGAGGGCGGCCGAGAGAGACGAGCAAGCGCCCGCTGCCGCTTACCTCGGTGCGGGACTCGATGTTGGCAGGATCGGCTGTACCTCGGTGTTTTCGAGGCGGGTCTGGGAGGGAGCTCTTCCCTCGGCTTGGAAGCCTTGACCGGGGACTCCGGCACGGGAGGCGCAGGCAAGTCCTCGGTCTTCACCGGGGGAAACGGTGAAGAAGGGCTGTCGGCTTCACCAGTTGACAGCCCGTCCGATGGGTTGGAAAAAATCTCGACCGCGTTGACGGGTGTCTCGGCCGGCTGACCTGACAGAGACACCGTGAAGCCAGTGGCCTTAGCCGCAACCTCGACCGAAGTCAAGTGTCGACTGTCCGGGGAAGGGGTCCTCTCCCGCTCCCACGAACGTCGACGGTGGGCCTTACCTTTCGAGTCCTTCTTTTTAGACCGAGAAGAGTGTCCCGATGGCCCCTCTCCCTTCGTGGAAAGGGGTTGGCAAAGCTCCTTAAAAGAAGCTGTGTAGGAGGATCCCAGAGAGAGAGAGCGGGATAAATGCCGGGACCAAGGAAGATGAGGATGTGGCCTGGGCCGCCTCCTTGAGGGTGATCATCTGTTCGAGTTGCTCAGCCGAGCCAGCCACCGCAGACACCGCCCAACAGGCCTCCTTGGACTTCACTGGCGGGTAGCGCTTCTCGGGGCGCCCAAGCTGTAACCGGGCAGCACGGTCTTCTAGGATGTTGGCCAAAACGATCGACATAACTCGCAGGCCTGCGGGTCGTGATCTAGGCCGAGGCAGTAGACGCACGTGGAGTGCGGGTCTGTCCTGGACATCTTCTGCCCGCATGGGCACCGCCGAAATCCGGGAGTCGATTTGTCCATCGCAGCCACGAGGGAGTAATTAGACCGAAGTCTTCAGAACTTTAGAATTATTTTCAGGCGAACCGAAGAATTGTGATCCAGTCTATACGCAGAGCGTTAAGGAGGGAACCTGAGCTTCCAAGCGGTAAGGAAGATATGGCATCATGGGGCAGAGCCGAGAGTTTTACCACCTGGTTGGGTGGAAGGAGCCAGCTTGAAGACCTTCCGGCAAGATTTAAAGTGGCAAGGAACCTTCCAGACAGTGTGGATGAACAACATATCCATGTCCCTAGAACCCCTCTTTCTTCAGAGTGGACTCCATTTACAATTACTTTCTGTGTCCTGTTGTCCAGCCAATGTTTTACCCAGGCTACCACCCTGGGACCCACTCCCAGGCTAGTTAATTTGACTATTAATCTTTTGTGTTGGACTATGTCAAATGCCTTGCTAAAGTCTAGGTAGGCCATGTCCTCAGCCCCACCCTGGTCTACTACTTTGGTCACCCATTCAAAGAAATCAAGTTAGATTTGTCTGACATGACCTTCTCACTGTGAACCCATGCTGCCTTGGGTCCTGTGCCCCACTGGCCTCTAGGTACTCAACAATTCTTTGCTTCAGAAGTGATTCCATCACTTTCCCTACCACAGAGGTCAAACTGACAGGTCTGTAGCATCACTCCTAGCCTGGATATCCAGAGAGTAATGCTTGGTGAATGTATGGACTGTTTTCAAGGTGGCTGCTTTGCATATCTCTAATAAAGGAATATCTCTGGCAGCAGCCAGGGAAGCAGCTGTACCCCTAGTCGAATGAGCCCTCAGGCCTGAGGGTGGTATTTTGCCTAGCTTCTCATAGCAGAATTGTATACAAGAGACAATCCACCTGGCAATAGTTCTCTTAGTGGCAGATTTGCCCTTACCCACTTCCCCATAAGTGAGGAACAACTGGAGGGAGTCAAACTTGTGTGCCTTGGTGCGTTCAATGTAGTAACTAAGGGCCCTCTTGACATCCAAACTGTGTAATCTTCTCTCTCCTAAAGAAGAATGATCAGTGAAGAAAACAGGGAGAGACATGGATTGATTCAAATGGAAATCTGAAACCACTTTAGGCAAGAACCTCCTATTGGTTCTAAGGACCACCTTATCTCTATGAAATGAGAAAATCAGGCTCCACTGACAGAGCTTGCAACTCACTGATACGTCTGGCAGAGGTAATAGTTACCAGGAACACAGTCTTCCAAGTCAAGTACTTAAGTTCTGCTGAAGACAAAGGTTCAAAAGGGTGTTGCATAAGCTGGGCAATGCAAACGTTAAGATCCCAGGCAGGCTAAGGATCCCTAAAAGGAGAATTGATATGAAGCAATCCCTGGAAAAATTTACAGAAAACAGGATGAGATGCCAGTGAAGAGGGCTTTCCCACTGACAGAAAAGCAGAAACAGCTGACAAATGTACTTTGAGGGTAGCTGGTCTGAGGCCTAGACCACTGAGGTAAACCATATAATCCAGAACCGTAGACAACTCAGCAGTGTCTGAGGATACAGTATATGCTTTTTGGAACACCAGATGCTGAATCTCTTCCACTTAGAGCTATAAGTTTTTCTGGTGGCAGGTTTTCCGAGAGACTTTGAGAATGTCCAGAACCCCTTGAGACAGATGCAAACTTGCATACTCCAACTCTTCAAGAGCCATGCCTTGAGACTGAGACACCGAAGGTTGGGATACCAAATCCTCCCCTGAGAGGAGGTTAACAGATTGTGATTCCTGGGAAGAGACAGGGGAAAATGGACTGCTAGGGACAGCAACAGGGGATACCAAGGCTGCCTGGCCCAATCTGGAGCAATCAGGATCACTTTGCAAGACTGCGACCTTATCTTGACCAGGACCTTGAACAGCAGAGGAAAAGGAGGGAAGTCATACAGAAATTTCCCTTCCCAGTTCAAAATCAGAGCATCCAGAGGGACTGAGCCCAAGACTGGGGGTCTGCAACAGAATAGAGGAAGTTGGTGATTGTCTGGGGCTGCAAAGAGATCTATATCTGGAGTGCCCCATCTTGAAAAAATCACTTTTACCACGAGGGGATCCAGGGACCATTCGTGATGGCCCTGGGAAATCCTGCTCAATGCATCTGCTAGCACATTGTCCTTTCCTGGAAGGTGGACTTCTACCAGAGAGGCCTGTAGGGAGTAAGCCAGGGACCATATTTTCATGGCTTCCGTGCACAAGGCTGTAGACAGAGTGCCTCCCTGCTTGTTGATGTACAACATGGTGGTGGTGTCGTCTGTTCTGACTTGAACCACCTTGTTCTTCACGGATTGTGAGAAAGCCTGCAGAGCCAGGTAAACTGCCCTGAGCTCCAGAAGGTTGATGTGGAGAAGACACTCCAGAGTGGACCACACCCCTGGGCTGTGAGAGCCCTAAGTGGGCTCCCCAACCCAGGAGAGGGCGTCTGTGGTTAGGACCACAGAATGAGACTGAGGAATGAATGGGACCCCTTGCCTGAGATTGTACTGATCCTGCCACCATTGAAGAGCCTGGATCAGAGTCTGAGTCACTGGAATCAGTTTGGTCAAAGGATCTTTTTTTCTGAGACCAAAAGGCCCTCAGATGAAACTGAATGTCTCTCATCTGAAATCTGGCCCCCTGGACCACTGCAGTGGAAGCTGCCATGTGGCCCAGTAACTGAAGAAAGTGTCATGCTGGTCGAGACACCAGAGGGTGGAAGGAAGAAGCCAGCTCCATGATGGCCTTCACCCTTACCAAGGGAAGAAATGCTCTTACTTTGACAGTGTCTAGTTCTACCCCTATGAAAGTCAACAGCTGTACTGGCTCGAGAACTGACTTGGGAAGATTGAGTAGGAAACCTACAGAAGTGAGCACTTGCTGGATCACTTTTAGATCCGATTTGACTTGGTCTGGAGACTGACCCACTACAAGCCAGTCGTCCAGGTACGGGAATATGGAGATACTTTTTCTCCTTAGGAAGGCCGCTACTACTGCAAGGCACTTTGTGAACACCATTGGAGCTGATGTTAGGCCAAAAGGGCATTGCTTTGAACTGATAATGGCCTGAGGGCAAATCGAACCTGAGGTATTTTCTGTGGGAGCACCTGATGGGAATGTGAAAGTAGGCATCCTTTAGGTCCAGGGAGGCTAGCCAGTACCCTGGCCTTAGAGAGGGAAGAATTATTCCCAGAGTCACCATTCTGAACCTTGGTTTTAACAAATGCTTGTTCAGGTATCTTAAGTCTGGGATGGCCCGCCACTCCCCTGTTTTCTTCGGGGTAAGGAAGTACCTGGAGTACAGACCTTTGCCCCTGTGGATTGTAGGAACTTTCTCTATGGCCCTTTAGGCAATGGTTTCGGAGATGTTTGCAGGTGGAAAAGATCTGGCTCTCAGCTTTGGAAACTTTTTGAAGCTGAGAGTCAGCCCCTGGCTTACTACCTCCAAGACCCACTTGTTTGAGGTAACAGACTTCCAGTCGTGGAAGTAGTAAGTCAGCCTGCCTCCTACAGGAATGGGGGAGTAGACTTGGACTGACACATCAGGGGGCCTGCTTAGCAGGAGCCTTAGGCTGAGAAGTGGATGCAGCCCTGCACATCCCCCTCCTGCCTCTCCCTCTGGAGAACCCCCTCTGAGAAAAGAGAGAGGAGGCCTGCGCTTGGTAGAAAGACCTATGAAAAGGCCTGCCCCTAGCTTGCTGCCTTTGAGGAGTTGCCTGCCTTTCCTTGGCCTGTGCACTCCTATGGGTGGTCCTGTATTCATCCATCTTTTTCATGTAATTCTCTGTCTGCTCCCCAAAGAAAGAATTATCCACTACAGGGAAATCCAAGGCCTTAGCCTGGGTGTCCTGTGAAAGGCTAGTACATCTGAGCCAACCATTCTCCGAAGAGCCACAGATGTAGCCATGACTCGTGATGACACATCACTGGAGTTCACAGCAGCATGAAATTGGCTCTTTGATGCCTCAATCCCATCAGCAGCCACCTCCTCCGGCTCCTTGGCTAGCTTGGGGGAGGCCTGCTTAGCCAGTGCCAGTACAGTGTCCCACCTGGACTTCTGGTACCTAGCTGTATAGGCCATGTAATTTGCCTGCCTGAGTCCCAAGGAGGACGCCATGCACTGTTTCTTTGCCATGGCATCCAGCTTCCTGGAGTCTTTATCCAGGGGTGTGATGCCAAGGGTATGTTAGCCTTATCACAGGCTGCAGCCTGCACAACCCCAACATGGCTGCATTGCTGGTAGAAGTACTCCGTACCTGAGCCTGATAACATGTACCTCTTGTCCATCCTTCTGTCAACAGGAAGTAAAGAAATAGGAGTTTTCAACAGTTTTTGTGTCTGTTTCCCAAAGGACTTATGAAGGGGAATAGACAACCTCTTGGACTCTGGGATGTCCATCATTTCAACGTAATCAGGCTCCTCTTGTTCCTCTACAGCCTCTTCCAAAGGAAGCTGGAGGGTTTCTGCCACCTTTCTGTAAAACATAAAGTGGGAAGGGGACTCAGAAAGCCTAGGAGGGGAAACACCAGAAGGTCTGTCTGGGGAGATGTCCGGTTCAATGGGCTCATCCAGACCTTCTACTCCATCATCATCATCATCCTCATCACCTTCATAATCATCATCCCCCTCCAATTCCGGTTCATAAAAATCTTCAGGGGCATAATTCTGAACGGAGGAACCAGACCGAACGCCTGCCAAAGCGCGGTTCGACTGGGTCTCTGAGCGACTTAACTATCCCGAATCACTCGGGCAATCTCCTTGGCGGTCAGAACATGCGACTCTGGATATGAACCACCCGATTTGTCTTTTCTTTTCTTTTTCGACGGAACCGATCCCTCAGAATCGGCTCTCCTTTGGCCCGAAGAAGTATCGTCCTGGTCAGAGGGCACTCCTTCTGGTTCAGCCAAAACCAAACCAGGCTGACCATCCGGGTCAGTGGATGTCACGGCCTCTTTTTCCCTAAGCCTGCCCAACCTGTTATCCAGGGTGGATTTAGGGAAATTTTTACCTATTTGGCAGTCTGAATCAAGGTGGTCAAACCCCAGACAATAAACACAGGTGGTGTGGGGATCAGCCTTAGGAAAGACTTCCCCACACACACTGCAGTGTTGAAACCCAGTGGGCCCGGTTTTTCTTTTGGGTTTCTCAGACGTAGCCATCCTACAACTCAAACTTACCCTTTACTCGGCAAAAGCCAGGTAAGACACCCTTATCGGTTTCTAACCGTGTTACGGGTATTTGAAAAAACTGCGAGAAACACTTTTTTTTTTAAACCGATAAGGACCGGTAACCACACTCTAACCTAGGAAACACTTTCTTTTTTTTTTTTTTTTTTTTTACAAAGAATAACACACAAGATAATCGGCTCAGCTGAACCGGTTAAAATTTCAAATTTACAATTTCCACAGAATTTCTACCACTAGTCCACTACCTAAGTACTTACTGTACCACAGACAGAGATCTGAACCGAATTTTAAGCGAAAATATCGGTAAACCGACAACTTTAACCGACCTATGAATCGTGAGCAAGGAGAAATCTCCGGAGCAACTGTTTAGTTAGACAGAGTAAAGAATCTGACGGTTACACTTCAAAGTGCAGCAGACAGAGGTGTGAACCGAGCTCGAGCTCAACGTTCTATGCTCTGCATAGAATTTAACTCTTTCCCCTACGGGGCAGTTCAAGTGCTGGGGCTAACTGCAATATGTCAGAATACAGCAAGACTTCATGTTGTTTGAATCCCTAGTCTGGGACCAAAAGGACTTGAGGTGAAACTGAATATCTCTCATCTGGAACCTGGCCCCTGGGACCACAGCAGTGGCTGCAGCCATGGATTCCAATAGCTGGAGAAAATGCCTTGCTGGTTGAGGAACATGCAGCGGAAAGGAGGCTGCTAACTGGACAATGCTGTCCACTCTTGCCTGTGGTAGGACAGCTTTTGCCCGTATTGTGTCCCGTTCTGCTCCTATGAACTCAAGGAGCTGGACTGGCTTCAGAATTGACTTTTTGAGGTTTACCAGGAACCCTAGAGCCTGTAGTATGTCCTGAGTTGTGACCAGAGATTCCTCTACCTGCTGAGTAGAACGCCCTACCACTAACCAGTCATCCAGATAGGGAAAGACTGCGACCCCTACCCTTATCAGGTGTGCCACGACCATTGCCAGGCACTTTGTGAAGGTTCTTGGAGCACAGCACAGGCCGAAGGGCAGGACCCTGAACTGATAATGGCCGGAGGGCAGCTTGAACCTGAGGTATTTTCTGTGAGACTGCCTGATGGGGATATGGAAATAGGCGTCCTTGAGGTCCAGGGATGCCAGCAAGTCCCCTTGTCTTAGACTGGGAAGAATCAAAGCCAAAGTGACCATCTTGAAATTTGGTTTTGTCAGATGCTCGTTTAGGTATCTTAGATCCAGAATGGGTCACTGTCACACTTGGACAGCTGGTTCTGATCCCTGTATCATTTTTTGTAAATATACAAAAATGTGTGATGGACTGTGTCAAGAGAAACCACTGTCTTGCTGAAGTTGACACAAACCTCCCCTCCCCCCGGGATAAGCTCAAAGGACAGGAGGTATTTTAAACTGCAAATTTCTAAAATGCAATTACCTTGTCAATTTGCTTTGATCCCAGGAAATAAAGTTAGCCATTCACGACATCCTCAGGGAAATCCTTTGATTTTGCACCAGTGTCATCATGGAAAGAGTATGCATGTGTTTTGGGTGTCTCCCAGGAAGCCAGATCACTTCATCAAAGAGAACTTTGATGTACAGGTCCCAGACTGCATTAGTCCAGTATGCATGTGTGTGGGAGGGGTGTCATCAGTGAGAAGCCAGCATTACATCAAAGAGACTTTTGATGTGTGTGTGAAGCAACAGCGCAGACCGGTTTTGACCAGTCAACATGAGAAGAGGAGATTTAGTTTGTCATCTATTATTTTTCAAATATCTTGTTTGGACATCTTGTGTGATGGAATTTAAAGTTTAATACTCCAAGGTGGAGTTAGGTGACCTCAGAGAGAAGGCTGGCTCAAGACTGTTTTTAAACCTACTGAGCAAACCTTAGAAGCAACACTTTTTCACATTCATTTTCTGACTGAGAAGGAAGGACATCACAGCACTGTAAGACTAAGAAGTTAGAATACCTTAGCTAAGACCAGTCTGAGTATATGTAGGAATTTGCACTTTAAACCTGTTTTGTTTAAGACTGTATGTGTTGGGATATTGTGTTCTGTAATTTTACTGTTTTCCTATTTTAAAGTAAAGAGATATATTTTAAAAACAGAAACTGCCTGGTGTACCTTGAAATTTATTTTTTTATATAGTGAAGCTTTGAAGGTTATATTTGACACTGTGTATGAGCTTATTTTGATATCAAACTGGGAAATAGATAAGAGTTCTCTAAGGTCTTGCACAGAGTTCTAAGGGTTCATTTTGTAATACCTGATTAGGTGCCCATATGCAAAGATATCTGGCCCCCCCCCCGAAGACAGAATTATCTGAGCCTGATAATTGGGTACGCTAACAAGAGGTTATCAGTTTGAATCCCTCCAGAACTTGAGACTAAGGTGACTCGAACCCACAAAACAGACAAGAGGGTTACCTTGTACTGTTCACTGTTCACAATTCTGCACTCAGAAGTTGGCACTTTGGGAGTAGAGGGCTGACCTGCTGAGGGAATCTGTGACAGTCGCCACTCCCCATTTTTCTTCAAGGTTAGAAAGTACCTTGAGTATAACCCTTTTCCCCTTTAAGGGAGTGGGACAGGTTCCACTGCTTTATTTTGCAGTACAGTGGATGCCTCTGCCTCCAATAGGGCTGTTGTTGACTTGGTGGCAGGCTTGAATAGTCTTGTTCTTGTTTTTGGCTCAGAGTAAGACCCTGGCTTATTACTTTCAGGACCCACTTGTCTGTGGTAATGGTTTCCCAAGCCTGAAAGTAATAAGCCAGCCTGCCTCCTACTGGGGATGGGGAGGCGACACAGACAATCACCTCAGGGGATCTGCTTTGCAGGGGCCTTGAGCTGAGGGCTAGGTTCAGCACGACCAGCCCCTCTTCTACCTCTGCCCCTAAAGTAGCCTCTTTGCTGCTGATAGGCAGGGAAGGCCTGGGCCTGGTAAAAAGGCCTCTGATAAGATCTGCCCCTGCCTCCCCTACCTTGCATCTTTGAGGGGTGGCAGCCTTCTCCTTGGCTGCAGCACTCTTGTAGCCCACGCTGTATTCATCCACCTTTTTCATATACGCCTGTTTGTTCCCCAAAGAGAGAATTCTGCACCAAGTGGAAATCTAAGGCTTTAGTCTGGGTGTCTTGTGAGAGGTTAGTGCATCTTAGCCATGCAAACCTCCTTTGAGATACAGCAGTGGCCAATACCCTGGAAGCACTGTCACTGGTATTCACAGTTAAATGGAACTGATATTTAGCTGCTTCCACTCCATTTTTAACCAGCTCCCCCAGATCAGCTGCTAGCTCGGGAGGGGCCTTGCTGGCCAGTTCTTGGACAGACTCCCATAAGGTCTTCTGGTACCTGGACACACAGGCCATGTAAGAGGTTTGCCTTATACATGGTGAAGCCCCCAGGTACCCCTTTTTGGCCAGGGAATCAGTTTTTCTGGAGTCTTTCCCGGGAAGATGTGAGACCAAGGGGATGCCTTCTTTCTCACATGCAGCAGCCTAGTGGCTAAACAGAAATTCATTGCCATTGCCAGCCAGAGATAACTCCTGTCCACTTTCTTGTCTACAGGAGGTATAGAAGTGGGAGTGTGGAAAATTTTCATAGTCTGTCTTTTCAAGGACTTATGGATGGGGATTAAAAGTCTCTTAGAAGCAGCCACATCCATCATTTATAAAGGCAAAATGGGAAGCCTGAACCAGTCTGTAGAGATTGTATAATTTGAATGGCTTCTCTATCTCTTCTGCGGTTGGAACCGCAACCGTCTGTTTTTGCGGTTCTGAACCGATTGTTTTTCTTTCCTTTTTAGCCGCAGGTGTTTCAAGGCCTGAGTCAGTGGCTCTTTTCCCTGTGGAGGTCTCATCCTGGTTAGAGAGCACCTCCTCCAGTTCCACCGGTTTATCTTTTGAGGTAGAACCGGACCGACCTTCAGTGTTGGAAGATTTTTCAGCCATTCTCTCCTGCAGTCTGTTCAGTCACCTAAAAAGTGTAGACTGAGGGAAATGTTTACAAATTTCACAATCTGACTTAAGGTGTTCAAACCCAAGGCAGAGAACACAAATGAGATACAGATCAGCTTTAGCAAATGGTTCACCGCTCTCGGTACAATGTTGAAACCCAGTGGGACCGGTTCTTTCTTGAGTTTCTGTGACATAACAACAACGAGAAAAATAAGTTCTAACACTTATCCACAGTGGGTGGTTTAGACCTGGATAAGAGAGGAGATTTGGTAAACAGCCGGTTAAGCAGCCGTGGAGAAAACCAAGAGAAAAAAAACTCAGTTTTCTTGCCAAAATCTACCAGTCCACAACTATAAGGATTTTACAAACAGACTTAAGAATTTACCTCAAAAGCTAAGGAAAAATCTTCGGTTTCCTCCCGGTTGTGGAGAAGCGATTAGAAACAGATAAACTTACCGGAAAGTAGAAAACCTAGTCTAGTCTAACATGTAACCGAAGGACAGAGGTTTGAAATTAAATAAAATTTAAGCAGTGGCTGAAAAATGACAAAACTTTTACTTCAACCAAAGGAGCTGAGGAGAGATCTCCGAGGCGACGTCACAAGCAGGCGGAGTAAAGAATCTGGCAGTTACATAGAATGCAACAGGGACAGTGGTTTAAAACCGAGCTCGAGCTCAACGTTCTATGCATTTGCATAGAGTTTACTCTTTCCTCTCCGAGGCAGTTCAACTGGAAGAGCTAACTGCATTAGTCAGAATACAGTAAGACTTCCTGGGGTTTGAAGATAAGGATAGGGATACAGGGAGGGCAAAGGTGCCCAAAGGATAGCGGGGGGAAGAGACAAATAAATATACAGCTGACAGAAAAGGGTTTAGAAGAGAGGGATAGGCTAGGAGGGCAGGGGTGCAGCCCTAAGAGGCAGAAGAAACAAGAAGCAGCAGAAAGAGAGACAGCAGTTCCTGTTCTTGAGGATGCACATCCCCTTTCCATGTACTTTTTCTCTCCTTTTTTTTTTTTTTAAACAACCTCCAACGAGGAGGTTTCACCAGGTTCTGCAACCCATCCACTGACAGGCATCTATAAAAAAAAAAAAAAAAAAAAAAGGATGATTTAGGCCCAGCTGGTCCAAGAAAAGAGGCCTCAGGAGAAACATATAGGCCTCTGGTCAGCTAAAAGTCTGTCCTGCTTGACCAGGGGAGGAAGAAGGAGAAAACAAGAAGGGACCAGGTTTCCACTACTCTCCTCAGGAGGGATACAGAGAAGATACCCAAGGTCTCTCTCTCTCTTCAACAAGAATTCTGAGAGTGTATCCAAAGGAGAACCAGAGGATTAGTAGAGGGGACTCCTGCTGAGGTTGTGGAATCCAGGGTCAAAGGGACTGAGCAATCAGCCAGCAGGGCCAGAGGCTGGGAAAAATCCCAGTGGCCCTACTGGCTTTTCCACTGGCCTAGTTTGGAACTTACTGAAAAGGAGCTTTTCCAGTAGTAGCTTACAGGGTCAGGAGAGAATCTACCAGCACCCAGAAAATTCAACAAGAGAACATGCCAGAGCTAACGTTGACCCTTGCAGTAGACTTTGGAAGAGGTCAGAGATTCCAGAGGAAAACTCCCTCTCCCCCTGTCCCAAAAAGGGGACAGCCTTTCCCAAAACGGCTTGTCCAGAGAATGGCAGAATGCCAGGAGGCATAAAGAGAAGGGTATGCTCCTAGAAAGAGCTATTTCTATCCCCCGATCCTCGCCCCCAACTCAAGGAGTAGGGAGATAAGAGGAAAAAGGGGGGAACAGCGTTGCCCAGCACCTGGTTACAGGGAGGGAGGAAGGGTGGGCGTAATGAATGGTGAAGATATTTGGGAAGCTCAATAATTACGGTAAATACGTAATTTTCATATCTTACCCAAATTAATCTTCACTATTCATTACTAAATGGGTCCGAGTGCCAAGATGGCAAACCCTAAGGGAAACCTGGTTTCCCCCAGCCCCCTTGTTGGGGAGGACCACAGGAGGAAGGGGCCCTGTTTACAGGCCTGGCAAGGCCTGTGGATGGCTTTGGGCTGGCGGAGGTTCCAGAGGCCCGGGAGACAGAAGGAGCCCCTGCAGTTACACCGAGTCCTACGCGAGAAGAAGCGGGCCCCCTGGAATGGTGAGGACAGCACCCTATGCTGGGCCACGGGTGATAACCTCAACAGGTGAAGCCATGCAGTATGCCTGATGCAGACCAAAGTTCCCATCAGCCTGGAAGCCACCTCGCTGGCATCATATACTGCCCTTGAGAGGTGTCTTGCTAGCTCCAGGCCCTGCACAGTGGGGAGAATGGCTTACCAGGTTTCCTTACGATCAGGCATCGCTGCAAGGAGCTGGCCCAGCAGCATCCAGATATGCCTAGCATTGGCCAACTGGTGAGCCTGATGAGCAGTGATCCACAACAGAAGGCATGCCAAAGAGAACACCCTTCTACCTCATCGACCAAACTCAGCTGAGTCAACTTCCGGGGGTGGTTGTGATGAGGGTGACGATGACCAGTTGGGTGTCCAGGAGCTCTACTTCCACAGAAGGGTGGAGCATGGCACCTGGAGACCCCACTGCAGTGCAGTATCTGCACATGCAGTCCCTAGGGGCAGGAGATGGGAAGCGAGACGGAGCAAGTTGGTATGTGAGGCTTCTGCGAATGGCTGCAGCCAGGGAGGTATGACCACGTTGTCAGCACCGTAATCCCCCAGGAATGACAGTGTCGCATGGCCTGGGTTACATCTGGCAAAGTGGGCCATATGGAGTTCCTCCAACATCTCCGCCAGGAAGCGATGGTAGGACGTAAAGTCCATGTCATCTGAGAAGTGGTGGGAGGCATCCTCTTCCTCAGTGGAGGAAGCTGAAGACTCGGTGGAGCTCGACTCAGAGGCAGGCAGTGCAGGGATCTGAAGTCTAAAAATGACATTGGAGAGTGCCCTGAGGTAATGGGGAAAGCAGCCACCGAAGCCCTGAACTGTTCCTAGGTCATGGGGGCCCCCCGCCCGAGGCCCAAGAGGAGGAGGAGATGGCAGAGGAACAGAAGGAGGGACAGCCTGGCGAAGCAGAAAGGTCCTCTGCAGGGACTGCAGGAACGTGCGGGGACCCCTCCCGATGGTGGGGGCTGCCTATAATGCCCACCACAGTGCACCCACCCAGTGAGGGGCGGACTGGATGTTGTCCATGGGGGGAAATCACCAAGGTGGGGAGACTGGAGCCATGCAGAGTCCACCGGAAGGCCCCTGTCCCCACCAACTGCAGAACCCCTCCCCAAAACGAAGGAAGGCAGGGATGGGTCTGCACTATGACTCCTGCTGGGGCACCGAGAGACTCCCCGACAGTGTCATTGCTCACATCAGGTCCTGCTAACCCTCGACTTCGAGGAGAGAGATCTGCCCCTCAGGAGAGGCCTACTAGAAGAATCCGGACTAACTAGCTTAGAAGGGATAGCCCCAGTCCACACAGAGGAGACACTGGAGCTGTCCTGAGCATCCTCTTCATCAGCCAGGATCCATGCCACAATAGGCCTGGATCCGGCCCTAGAGATGGCACCGGCTCCGAAGATGGCACCGGAGATGGAGATGGCACTAACCATGGCACCACCCCTGAAAAGGCGCCAGCCATGGTGCCACTGCCCACGGAGCCCCAGAAAGAACCCCAACAGAGTCCCTGGTAATAGTGTTGGCACCAGAAAGCTCTGGAGCGACAGAGCTGTTAGCAGCATTGTCCAAAGACAGTGCCAGCCTATGATCTTCTGAAGGCCTTGGAAAGACCCAGGTAGAATCCTAGGGCTCCTTGGAGCATGGCACCCAATCCTCATCTCCCGAGGTGTAAGATGAGATCCGGGAGATCTACAATCTGGCAACCCTACGGATTCTCGGCCCCTGGCACCAATAGAGGCATCAAAGGGGATCTCGGGCACGCGGATAGTGGCATCCCACTCACAGGCACCCGAGATGGTGCCGGGAGCAGGGCGGCGACTGACTGCGGCACTGAGGGGACCGCTGGAGGGAAGCCCGTATATAGCCCAGGCACTACACTGGGGGTCAGCCGTGTCTCTGAGAAGACCCCGTACTGCGAGGAGTTACCAGCCACCCCCCCCCAGGGGAGGACAGCTGCCCCACCAACCCCTCACTGGGAACCTTTGCACCAGCAAGCTGTGGAGCAGAGGGGGTCCCGTCCCCACTGGTCTGTATAGAGCCAGGGTGGGGTTCAGGGTGGAGCTCAGAGACCTGGTCTTGGCGTCTCGAGTGCGCTGACACCCTCCAAAAATTGGAAGGTCTCTTACCAGCCTCGCAGCGCAGATAGTGAGTGTACGGTAGTCCATGGAAAAACATGCGTTGCACTCATCCATTGTGTGGCGGTGACCCAGGTGAAACAATGGTCGTGGGGGTCTGTAACAGTCATGGAGTTGCCACAGGGGCACCAATGCATAGGGGGAACTCCCGAGCATTTAGACTTGGATTTATACCCCACTACCGACATTACCATTGTGTGGAAAAATAATAAAAAAGGGATTTAAATAAAGAAAGCACTCGGCGCTGTGATAAAAAAAGAAATAAAGAATCAAATCCAGAACTGAACAGAACCGGCACTCACGGCGCCAGATCAAAGGATGTAGGCCTAGCAGACTGCAAACTTAAGACACAATATCCTGCTTGAAGGCAGTCTGCCCACGCAGGCTCCTTCCTCGACGGTGGTAAAATCAGAACTGAGGGTTGGGAGGAGTCGGCGCCAGTTACTGGCCAACCCACATATGCCACACAGAACGCTACCCTCATAGGCAGTACCGTCCTGACATCAGCTCCTCCAGCTTAGAAAAATTTAGAGATGCAGTGCTCTTTTATTTCCCGAGCAGGGTCCTGACCTCCGGTAGGACCCACTTAGTAATGAATGGTGAAGATTAATTTGGGTAAAATTCTGTTAACATCAAAAGCCATTGAAAACGCCACTGCCTCCGAGTGGGGCAGGAGAGTATCCTCAAGATAGAGTACTTCCTGACCCACAAGAAAAATGGGGAGCGGCAATCCATTTTAGATCTCAGGTTTCTGAACAAACATTTGAAAAAAGAGAAATTCAAGGTGATCACACTACGGACAGTGATACCATCTTTGCAGGCCGGTCATTGAGTGGGATCCCTGGATCTGAAAGATGCCTGTTTCCATATCCCAGTCAGACCATTTTACAGAAAATATCTCAGATTCAAGCTAGGGAACTGTCAATACCAGTTCACAGCTCTTCCTTCAGTCTCACCTCAGCTCCAAGGGTTTTCACAAAGTGCTTGGCAGTGGCAGCAGTACATCTGAGGAAAAGAGGTGTGGTGGTTTTCCCCTACCTGGACAACTTGCTAGTCTGAGGGAAAACAGAACAAGTGGCAAGGTGCTCAGTTCAGTTGATAAAGATCACCTCGCAGAACCTAGGATTCTTGATAAACCTGCAGTAGTCCCAGCTAGAGTCCGCTCAACTAATGAACTTCATAGGAGCAGAGCTAAACACCCTGCAGGGAAAAGTTTTCCTCCCGCAGGCCAGAGTTACAGCTTTGATAGCAACAGCAGAGTCCTTCACAGCATGCCACCCAAGACTGGTGAGGGATCTTCTGCAATCACTGGGACACATCGCCGCATTCACAGGTGTGGTTCCATGGAAGAGGTTCCAAATGAAAGATATCCAGTACCACCTAAGAGACAACTGGTCTCAAAGATGGGACCCCCTTTCAAAGCTAGTGCCAGTGACAAAAGCACTACTGGAATCATTAGCAAACTCAGAGAGGGCATTCCCTCCCTTCAGCAACCATCAAGTATTCTTCCTACTGATGCCTCACTCCTGGGGTGGTGTGCCCACCTGTAGGACCTCACATGCCTGGTTTACATGCACACTAGACTCAGGTTCAAACTCCAGTTTCAGTGGAATCAATGCTGTATTCCTCAACTGGAAGCTCATGTAAACTCATTCTGAGTTGGGGTTCCTGTTTCAGTCTGAACCGGGTTCAACTGCAGTGGTTCAACAGCATTGATTATTTTGAACCTGGTTACTTTGTGCATGTAAACCTGATTATGAATCGATTCCGCTATACGTACTGTTGAAAATGCAGCAAAGGGAATGCAACCAAATTAAAAATCCTCAATTTCTGTGTGTTTACGCAATAGGAATCAGTCACCTTGTAATCAATTCAGTTTGTTCTTATCAGTCTAACAGCATGTAAACCAAAAAGGATTACAATCTGAATGAAGTGAATTGGTTACAAAGTAATTGATTACCAGTACATGTAAACAGAGCAACAGTTGGTGGCACATGGAGCCCACAAGAGTCACCAAAACACATCAGCATCCTGGAGCTCAGAGGAGTACTGCTTGCAGTGCAGTCTTCTCCTCCCAGCTACAGTCAGTCTGTCCAAATCAGGACAGACAACACCATGGAAATGTATTATATAAACAAGCAGAGAGGAACAAGAGTCTCAAAACTGTGTACAGAGACATTGAGTATCTGATACCTGGCATGTTCCTTAGCAGCAAACATATTTGTAGTGCATCTGCCAGGCAAAGACAATGTCCTGGTGGATTCCCTAAGCGGAATCAGGCAGGGAAATCATGAATGGGCATTAAAGCAGCAGGTTCTGGCCACAGTATTCAGAAGATGGGGTACTCCCGATATAGACCTGTTCGCCTGTTGACAGAACTATCAGATACCACAGTTTTGCTGCAGACCACCAAGCAGAGGACCAGTCCTGGAGGATGCACTGGTACTGGAATGCACAGGGACGTTTCCGTACGGCTTCCCACCATTCCCACTCATTCCAAAAGTGCTGCTGAAATTCAGGCAGGAACCTGCAACAATTATCTTGACAGTTTTGAGACTGTGTGGACCAGGCATTCACCAGCAAATTGAAGTAGGACACCACAGCTGAAGTTGCAAAAAAAAAAAAAATTTATTAAAATCTTGTCTTGGTAAATAAAGTGCAGTATGTATATGCCTAACATGTTTCTGACATGGCTATGTCCTTTATCAAAGGCTAAGCCTTTTACTAAGAGCTAATGCTCTTGTTACTTGAATACTGGCTTCGATTTGTACCAAAAGTCCAATTAAAGTAATGAAAATAGCTTTTAAAATCATGCTACACAGACATGCATGGAGCGCGTCCCTGAGCTAGTACTATAGTGACATCACAAAATCTCAAAGGGCATGGACAGATCGGTGAGTTAGGAAATGGAAGGGATTGAGCAGCTAGTCCCCTCGCGGGCAAATTACAATCCCTTCCCTTCCTTAGGGGGCAAGTCATAATGTTTTACAACTGGCATGGAGAAACTCCCATTCAGGTAAGGGAGCCTCCTGTTTGTTTTGTAATGCAATAAGAGAGGTACTCTTTAAAAGACATACTTCAAAAATAAAGTGTGTAAACATAGTCAAATGCTCAGGCAAATGGAAAACACTGGATATTACAGTTGCTGCAGAAATGCCCAATTAGGGCTTCAAAGTACAATTTTTCTTTACCTTTTGAATAATAGCATTATTTAATCCTGAAATTCCAGTGCTGACCGTCATGTTGGCTGAGGCACCAGCAGCCATCTCATGTACACCAGGCAATTTCTGCCACACATGGTACAGTCAGACTTGGTTAATCCGTAAGCATTTGTGTTAGCACAATTTGTCACGTAATAAAAATCTACGTAGTAACCAGACATTAACCAGATAATTATTTTCAAAGATTATCACTGTAAAAATGTAATTTTTTAAATACTGTACAGTGCAAAATATGTGTGTACTGTTTTACAGTATTTATATTTCAGTTACTTTTTAGTTGCATTTTATGCTATGCAACACTGTCAATTAGAGACTTAGCCTGCATCTGAATTCACCTCTGTCATTTAAAATGTAATGTTCTCTCACACAGAAAAAGCACCCAAATTTTAGCAAAATTAAGCATGATGTGATGAGCATGATAAGAATCACAGAGCGTGGAAAGGGGTTAAAAATGGTCAGAGGTGTAATTCTGTAATTAAGTTTATCACAACAGCAGTGTTTATCAGGAGCAGAACGAGGGGCTCACAGCTTGACAGCAAGCCGAGGAGCAGAACAATGGGGTCGGGCAGATTCTGAAAGAACAATCGGTGCACTGTAAATCGTGTTGTTTTTAATTTTCAGTGCTACATGCTTCTCCATTCTACCCCTTATTTAGATTGTTTAAAAGCTTGTTTAAAACATATTAATTTTTATTAAAATAAGGTAAACTGTCACTTTAAGGACTGGTACTGGGACAGTTTGACTGTTAGCCAGCTTGCCAGGGAGCAGAACGTAGCGGTCGTGTACAATCAACAAGCTCTATCAGGGAGAGCAGCTGTTAAAATCTTTTTTTTCTTCACTGATGAAAAGAAGCCGGGACCACTTAAAACTGGGAGCAGAACCACAGGTCAGTGGACAAGCTTGCATGGAAGGGGAATAAGGAGTCATGCGACTTGGGGAGAGCAGCTGTTTTAATCTTTTTTTCTATCACCGATGAAAAGGAGCCAGGACCAGAAAGGAGTTACGGGTGGAAACAGACCACAACAGAACATGGCTCTTAGATTTGTTTTTCTCCAAATGCAGACAAGGAGCAGGAGCAGAAGGATGTGCATTGATTTACCATGCTCTGGACCAGAAAATTTTAATTTAAACCGGGAGCAGAACGGGGAATATGAAGTCATGCTACTTGGGGAGAGCAGCTGTTTAAATCTTTTTTTTTTCATTGATGAAACAGAGCTGGTCAGGGGACAAGAAGGGAATTATAGGGATGGGGAATAAGGAGTCATGTGAACTGCCACATTAAAACTTTAACTCCAGACTTGGGGAGAACAGCTGTTTACCTAAAATAGCAGCAGCAGTGGCAGAATAAACTCGGGCAGTCTGGAAGCGTAGCTGTACGCTGAGGTAACACGCCAGAGGATTAGTGGGGATTAAGAGTGCTTGCAAGTAGTACTCTGTTAGAACCCTGTTAACACCTCCAGTTGAGCTCATCAAAAACGGATTAAGGAGGTCACAGTTAATATGAATTAATGAGCCTAGTTAAAGACAAATGCAAACGGATTTGGAATCTCAGTTTTACGTATTAAAGAGGTAATTAACCTGAGAAAAAATCCGTTTGCATTGTGTCTCATTCGGAATGTCAGACATAGGGACTAATAAGGCATGGATTAACCAGGTCTGACTGTATATTAATGAGGGCTACCAATGAATGGCAGAGTTGGTAGCCATCATTTACATATTCCGCACATTGGAAGCCACCTGGTGTGCGTGTGATGGCCATGGGCGACTTGCCAACATCACTGGAATTCCGGGATTACAAAATATATTCAAAAGGTAAAGAAAAATTGTACTTTCTTGCTAAAAGACTAAATCGGGCATTTCTGCCGCAATGGCTGTCATCTGGGTAATATTTGGTGTTTTTCTTTACACCTATATTACATTTAGGAAACTTTTTCTGATTAGGTTCTAGAAGGGAAGGCAGGAATGGGATTGTATTGATTCACTATTAGACCAATTAGAATAAACATCATTACTAAGGTGAGTAATTTTTTTTTCCAGCAACGGAAGTCCAATAGTGATGCCACACAAAACATGCAGACTACCTAGCTGTACCTTGGGAGGCTGGGAAGATTGGAATTTGTTTAGTAAAAAAGTTCTGTAAGACTGCTGTCCCAAACCTAGCATCTCTTCTGGAGATAATGTCCAGACATAAGTGCTTGGTGAAAGTGTGTACAGTTTTCCAGGTAGCTGCTTTGTAGATATCTTCCAGAGGGATGTCTCTTGAGGCTACATTGTCCCTTGTGGAAGGTGTTCTAAATACTAAAGGGGGCTGCCTACTTGCTTTTCATAGCATAACTGTATGCAAGAGAACGAACCTTAAAAGGGCCTTCCTTGCTGCAGGTTTGCCTTTGCCAACTTCACAATAGGTAAGAAACAATTGGCTGCTGTCAGAGATATTTTTTGTTGTCATGATAGTAGCGGAGTACTCTCTTGACATTCCAACACGGCATTTTTTTGTTCACCTGGACTTGAATGGGATGGAAAAAGCATAGGTAGAGTAACTGTTCGGTTAAGGTGAAATTCTGACACCACTTAAAGGAGGAATTTCCCGTTTGCCCTCAAGACAACTTTATCCCTGTGCATTTTGCTGTAGTTAGGCTCTGTACACAGGGGTTGGAGCTCACCGACTCTTCTGACAGAGGTCATAGCTATGAGGAAGAGTGTTTTAATTTTGTAAAATCTTTTTATTTGCAGAGCAGAAACAACAACAGTAGGAGAACACATTCATAATAAGGAAGTTGATATACACATTGGTGGTGTTCAGAAACAGGAAAAGGTTCTGCATAGCAATTATACATAAACAGAAATATCCATTAGTACTTTATACTGACAATGCCACCACTGGCTGCTATCTGCCACCTCCCCCTCCTATCCCCCTTTTTTCACCCTTCCCTGACAAAGCCGGTAGTGGCTGCTACTTCCCTCACTTACTGCATTTAGTTATGGGATGTGTAGACTGCTTCTACTTATTGGGGTTCTGTCTACCTATTTTTTAATTTAATTTGTGTACCTGCTTTTTTGTGCAAGTCTACCTCTACTGTAAGTTGTTTTGGCATTCTGCTGATACAGCCATTACCACTCAGTGTTATAACTGCTGCCTTTCTTGTCAAAATTGCCTTGTTGTTTTCTCTCTGTATTGTACTGCTGTGTTCCAATGACTTGGAGCCTTTGTAAAAGAGCCGGCTAGGCTCAAAGGTTGTAACTCCATAACAGAAATAAATAAATACAGGATATAATCCATCTTAGACTATTCAGAATGTCAACACCCAACCTAGCTATGTGCACCAACTGACCTCAGTTTAAGCCCTATCCAGCTGATTAGAAACTTGGGAACTAGCTGGCCCGGTGGCGCAGAGGGCTGAGGTGCTGGGCGCCATTTCCCCACACCCCACGACCCATGTTTGGGAGCGAGTGCGGGTCATCGGAAGTCGGCACGGGGTTTGCAGGATAAGCTGCAGGCAGGCAGCTCTCATCTCTGGGGAGGGACCTGTGTCTCCCTCGGTGCTTGACTGCTTCACTGTGGAGGCTAGAAGGCAGTGCAGCTGATGGAGCCAGGGGTGCTAGGCCAATGGGGTAGGAGGCTGGGGCTGTTTCCAGAGCAAAAGGGCACATGCGCACCTCCACGCATGTGTGCCTCTCTGTCTCGGGCCCCGGGGTAATGAAGGAGAAAAAGTGGAAAATGGTTGGGGGCTGTGGCAGGATGATGCCGCCAGGCTGGCTCTGGGGTGCCTGCTGGGAGACGCAAAGTGTCATAAGATCCCGAAGGACCCCTGGAGTCCAGTAGGTTAGCAGACAGCAGCTGTGACCCACTGAAAGAAATACTAAGCACCTATATGGAGAAACTGGGGAACCTACAAACACAAAAGCCCTGGCAGAAAAGGCCAATAGGTCTGTCAAGTCTGCCCGAGTGCGCAGCTCGCAGTCTATTTTTTCTGCAGCTGCCCCCAATCCCTTACCATCATCCCCTTACCCCGTATTATCCCCCCCTTTGCTCCTATACATATTTACCCTCCCTTTGACTCTATCCCATCCTCTTTTAAAACTGTCCACTGTCTTCAGTGTGATCAATTCCTCTGGCAGTACATTTAACCCAGCCACCACCCTCTCTGTGAAGTAGTGCCTCCTCACATTCCTCTTGAATCTACCCCTTCCAACTTCAAACTGTGCCTCCCTCGTGTCACTCCCTCCCTTTAAATAGAACAATCCTCCCACTTTGATGCTGTTTATGCCTTTTAAGTATCTGAAGGACTCTAACATGTCCCCCCTCTCACTTCTATCCTCCAGGGAATACATGTCGAGCTCCCTCAATCTTTCCTCATAGGGTTTATCCTCCAGACCTAGGATCATCTTTGTTGGCCTCAGTTGTACCGCTTTCAGTAATCTTATGTCCTTTTTGGGGTAAGGGCACCAGTATTGCTCACAGCACTCTAAGTGCAGCCTCACCAGTGATTTGTACAAAGGCAGGATAACCTCCTCTTTTCTTGAGGTGGTACCCCTGGCAATGCACCCCAGAATTTGATTGGCCTTTGCTGCCACCCTCCGGCACTGTGTTGATGCCTTCATGTCCCCTGTGACTAGTACCCCTAGGTCCTTCCCTTCCTCAGAAACAGATACCTGCACTCCCCCCAGCCAATAGCCGGTCCTGGGGTTTCTGGCTCCGAGGTGAATGACCCTGCACTTCTTAGTGTTAAACTCCAACTGCCACACACCTGATCAGTACTCAAGCTTTGCTAGATCCTCCCTAAGTTCCTGCCTCCCTCCCTCACTGTCCACAGTTGCATATATCTTTGTGTCATCAGTGAACAGGCTGATCGTGCTCTTGATCCCTTCTGCAATGTTCCCTGTAAAGATGTTGAATAAAACGGGGCCCAGCATTGAGCACTGTGGCACCCCACTAGTCACTGGCCTTGGCTTGAAGGTCTCACCCCTAACTACTACCCTCTGCTGCCTGTTCTGCAGCCAGCTCCCAACCCACCCCACAAGTTCTCCCAGGCCCCCAGGCTCCTCAACTTGCCCAATAATCTTCTGTGTGGTACCAATTCAAAGGCCTTGCCAAAGTCCAGATACAGGACATCCACAGCATGACCCTCATCAACCGCCTTTGTGATCCAATCGAAGAAGTCAATTAAGTTAGTCTGACAAGATCTTCCCGAGAAAAACCTGTGCTGTTTCTTGTCCTGGAGACCATTGCTATCCAAGAAGATTATCAAGCTCTCCTTTAGAATCATCTCCATTAGCTTCCACACAATGGAAGTCAAGCTTACTGGCATGTAATTTCCCCGATTCATCCCTTGGACCACTCTTGGGGGGTACCACATGAGCCATTCTCCAGTCCATGGTCACACTCCCTGTCTCCGGTGAGGTTTTAAACAGGTCTGCCAGTGGGCCTGCCAATACCTCTGCCAACTCCTTCAGTACTCTAGGATATACTCCATCAGGTCCTGGGACCTTGTCTACCCGCAAGGCTTTAAGGCCTTTTAGAACCCTATTCTCCTTGATGACCTCATCTGTTACCTCTGCCACTCCCATTCCATTCCCTCCTTTCCCTTGTGGTATTGGCCCATCAATTTCTTTAGTAAACAGAGCAGAAGTACTACCGAAGTGCTCTGCTCGTCCTTCTACCAGCTCAACCCAACCCAACCCCCGATCCAGACAATCATTACTACAGCTCCTCTTCTCTGATGTACTTGAAGAAATCCTTTCCCTCCCCTCTCTGATCCCCTGAACCAATCTCAGCTCCCTTGCTGCTTTTGCTGCCCTGACTGCTCTACTCACTTCCCTGGATTTCTTTAAGTACTTCCCCTTGTCCTCCCCTCGTCCAGTTTTCTTGTACCTGTTGATGACCACCCTCTTCTCCTTCACCTTCCCTGCTGAGCCAGGTAGATTTTTTAGACTTGGACTGCTCGCTCTGTGTCTTGGCACATATGTTAGTGGCCTCTGACAGAACCCTCTTTATGATGGACCATTTCTGTTCTGCATCCATCCCCGGGCAAATTTCACAAGATGCCCCCCTAAGGTTCTGCCCATCCTGGAAAAATCTGCCTTCCTGAAGTCTACTACTCTCGTCCTGGTCCTAGCTGTCTCCCTGCCTGTGTTAAGAAAGAACTACACTGTGCGGTGATCGCTGCCCACTATTGGGTCTTGTACGACTACATCCTGGACTTGGTCACAGTTTGCTAATACAAGATCCAGTATGTTATTCTCACTGGCGGGCTCTGTCACCCCCTGCCCTAGATAGCTGTCTTGGATAGCCTCCAACAGTACCTCACCCAGAGTTTGTTCTAAGGGGCCCACATTTGTTCATATATATGCATTTTTTGTAGAACTGAGTATTGAGCCTTTTTCAATCTCATGGCCTCCATAAGCAGATCTACCCACGGTGCCATTTTGGGTGGGGTTTCCTGTCTCCAACATTGAGCAATGATCTTTTTCCCTACCATCAGTCCTAGGTTCCACAAAGGATGTGTGTGTGCTGCATTTTGTAGGCCCCTATGGGGTAAGTTCAATAATACTGATTCAGGCAAGATTACGTGGGGAATTCCCAACATCTTGTATTAGTATTTGCACTTATGGCTTGTCGTTACATGCTAATGTACTATATACTGTTAATTTGTTGTGCCTAGCCTGCTAATTATTTTATATTGTTCGCCATTGCTGCATTTCTGCTGTGCTGATGATGATTATTCTTCTGCTATGATCTGTGTTTCTGCTGTAATTATCTGCCTATGAAATTGTACTGTATTTGGAATTTTCACTGTAAATTTGTTTTGTACTGTAACTGTTCTGTACCGTATTTCTCCGGTCGATCTCCCGGGTCGTCCCTGAAAATGGGACTGCACTGTCTCAGTGGACTTACCCGGTTACCAAAATTCAAATAAATAAATACATCCTGGCAAGTAGGTCAGTGATTTCATGCCAGAAAGGCTGGATACAAGGACATCTCCATATTATATGTATAAAGGTGCCACTTTCTACTTGGCATCTGAGGTTTACACAAAATACCGCTGGATTTATCTTACAGGCTTAGGTTGGTGTGACGGTTACCCTGTGTAGGAAGTTAAATCCTATCAATCTTAGTCTGTTGTTGACTGAGGCGGTCCCCACATCTTTTAGGATCTTGGTCAACTCCTGTTCTGTCCAGGGTTGGACACCCAAGTCTCTTTCCCACTTTGTTTTTAACTCTCTTGTGGGGTCTTGGAGCCTCCCTATTAACAAATGGTAAAACTGCTGCATTGGTCGAGCCTGCTGTTTAGGATCTAGAAATATCTTGGCCCAACTGCAGTTTTTGAGGCATGGCCAACATGGCAGCCGAGATTCTCTTGGATGCCAAACATAGAGCATCACCACTGATGAGACTTCAGTATCTTCTCAACATCACTTTCTACTGGTAGGTATTTATAATAGTAGTAATATATTACTGGTAGGAGTGGGAACAGGGGCTCAGGGCAAAAGGTTTATAGCACCACACAGAGAATAATGTATTAGCGACTGTGTGTTATTACTTTTTTTTTTTTTTTTACACACGAGGTGTGTGCTGACCCACAAACCTCAAGAGAGAATCTCGAGAGGCTTATCAGGTCATCACACACAACAAAGGTGTGTAAAAAAAATATCACAGACACACAGTCATCTGTGCTGTATTTTTCATAATTACTGGTGCAAGGAGTCAGTGCATTGCTCAGTTCCTGAGAGAGGGAGAGAGCGAAAGAAACAGAGACACATACACACACACACTGCCCCGCCCCTCCCCTGTAGGGACATTCTTTTCTGTTATCTATATGTGTGTGTGAGTATATATATATATATTTTTTTTCACTTACATTCAATAAGTGGTGCTGCATGTAGTCAGCCTCATCCCGTTAGTGATCCCGATCGCAGTCGCAGTCTCGCAAAGCCGACAAGCCACAGGATCAACCAGATAAATACAGAAAAATGCTTGTAATCCTGAAGGAACGTGACCAGAGGCAACTGAATATTGCGAATCCTTGCTAAACGAGAAACGGAGCTGTCATGCTTGTTGAGGTGTTTGGCCCTCCCATATGAAGAGTAACAGCAAATTAGGTGGAACAGTACAAATGAGTGATACAAAACACCGTAATAACTGGTTCTATCAGTTATTGCGGCATTTGAGACACGGCTAGACTCTGTGTATTAAAGGGGGGTCACCAGTAATTATATTACAATCTCAACACAACTGCAACTACAATATCCTTACATACAGTACCTAACAAGGTCAAACATCCAGTGACCATTTAAATACTATCAGAGGCCACTATAAATTATTCTTGGTTGACTATGTATGGCCACTACATTTGAGGTGTCTCCCCCTGTACAGGAAATGGACACTTTTGGCTTTGCAAGAGCTCTGACCACTAGAAAGTTTTGTCTGGTGGTCACAAGGTTACTAAGCCTGAGGAAGTTTTGTACACATTGGCAGAGCTACAGAAAAGCCCTAACCTGACACTTTGAAGAGTCTGTAGGCGCTTCTGGTTCCTCTCCAAGTCTAGTTTTTTCTTCTCAATTTTAGCTTCCAGGTTAGCCTCATCAGATGCCACATTGTTCAGCATGTCCTTAGTCTTCTGGACTTGTTCCTATTGGTCAAAGCAACAACAACAGTCAGGATCACCCATATGATTTTAAATATCCAGAGATATAACAGAATTTTATATAGCATCTTTTCTGCTGACAGGGCAAAGGTGAAGAAGCACAACATGTGGGTAGAAGTGCAGTGGTAAATAAACAAAAGTTACTCACCTGTTAATAGTGTTTCTTCTAGAGATACAGTATTTACCGTAGCCACAAAAAATTGCATCATTCTGGCTCGAGGAGACAGAACACCGAGTCATCCGATCATATTTACACAACAGCTGCCCGATCACCTCCAACTCACGGGCAAAGTTCCCTACAATCATCTGATCTTTCCCACTTAAGGAAAAAGCACTGACAAGTAGATTACATTAGTACACTAATAGTATACCAACCCCTAAAAACTTAAGAGAGGGAGGATGAGTGGATCCTGTATGTAGCTATCGATGAATACCTTTAAAAGAAATGTTTACAGGGAAGTAACCTCTTCTTCTAACACTGATACATCCATAGACACACATGTAAGGGATATGATACATGCCCAAGGGGCATAAGGATGCAGACTGAAAGAGTTCTCACGGCCCAGAAGTGCATCACAGTCTTGTAAACTACAGCTTGAACTGGCTTATTCCCCTTATAAAAAATTATGTTTAAAATGAACAGGTAAACACATTTAGAAACATATGCAAACACAGTATGAGTTTAACAGAACAGTGAATTTATGTTTTATGTTGTTAGAAGTGTGTTTGTAAATAAATTGCCTGGGGTATTAAGAGAAAGTGGGGTACGGCGGTATGCAGACAACACTATTTTGGTGGCATCTGCAGACAGCTGTGATGTGCTTGAATACAGGCTTCAGGAAGATTTGCACAACATGAAAATGTAAATTACGTACCTACCATAATTCTTGATCTTCCCTTGTATCTTCACTATTCATTATTGCTGGGTGTAAGTCGGAGGCACGCACCTGCTTGGGAGCTTTTTTTTTGGGGGGTGGGGGAGTTGGCGCCACGAGGCCGATGCACTGCTTGGCGCTCGAGGGTTGGCTGTTAGGTGCTGCTGACTCCTACTGCACCCCAGTTCTGTTCTGCCGAAGAGAAGGAGAAAATGTTAAGATGAGGCAAGGAAGTCAAGGGACAGGAAAAGGAAAGGCTATAAACTGAAAAAGGAATAAAGCTGGCCAGAGGACAGAGAGGAAGAGGGATTTCACTATGTGGACCTTAGGGCCCCAGTCCCTGGGCAGCAGCACAGGAAAGAAGAGAAAGAGAGGGAAACGAATGAGAAAAGAGAGAAAAGACAGGAGATGGAGGGGGAGAAGGTGAGAGACCTCCGCCATGCTCAGCCAGGAGACTGTTGGCTTGTCCTTATTTTCAAAACCTGGGACGTATGAAGACACAAGTGCAAGGATCCCATCAGGCTTCAGGAACCACTGGACTTAGGTCCAGAACAGGAGAGTTTGAGGTGGTCTTGGAGAATATAAAGCATGGCGGTGTCTGCTCCCCCATGCCCCTAAATCCACATTCAGGATGAAAGTCCTGGAGCATGACCCTCTCAAGCTTACCACCTGAGGGCTTAGTCAAGGGGGGAGGGAATCACTAAACATGAGAGAACCCTGTCCAGAAACAATCCCTATAATACAGGGGGGCAGCAAGAAAAGCAAAAAGGAGGAGAAGTCCATATGGGCCCTCCCACAGGATGCACTGATGAAGTCCCCACTTTTAACCGAGTTGGCAACGGACCAGGCAGGTCCGTGCCAAGTCACAGAAGGGACCCCACAGTGTACTCCACTGAAAACACCAGGGAGTTCCCTCCAAGAACAGGGCGAAGACCCTACTTGCCGCCCTCCTGGGTTGGGCACTCTGTGACTTTAGAGAAGGAAGCCCTGAGGTACAAGGGGGACTCTACCCCCAACTGGCCTCGTAGAGGGGGAGGGCGAGCAGGGTGGAGGTGACACCCAAAAGCTGAGGCCCAAGAAGGGAAGGTGGTGTGGTACCTGAGGACTGAAGGAGGGTGGATGTGATTCCCCTTCACAAAAGTGGGAGCAAGACAGAGGCAGGAAACTACAGACCTGTCAGTTTGACCTCAGTGGTAGGGAAAATGATGGAATCACTTCTGAAGGAAAGAACTGTTGAGTATCTAGAGGCCAGTGGGGAACAGGACCCAAGGCAGCATGGATTCACAGAAGGAAGGTCATGTCAGACAAATCTAATTGATTTCTTTGACTGGGTGACCAAAGTAGTAGACCAGGGAGGAGCTGTGGACATGGCCTACCTAGACTTTAGCAAGGCATTTGACACAGTCCCAAACAAAAGATTAATAAACAAATTAGCCAGCCTGGGAGTGGGTCTCAGAGTGGTAGCCTGGGTAAAACACTGGCTGGACAACAGGACACAGAGGGTAATAGTAAATGGAGTCCACAGTGAAGAAAGGGGGGATACTAGTGGGGTACCACAGGGTTCAGTACTGGGACAGGTCCTTTTTAAAGTCTTTATAAGTGACATTGCAGAGGGACTGAAAGGAAAAGTATGTCTCTTTGCAGATGACACAAAAATCTGCAACAGGGTTGATACGTAAGGTGGGGTGGAAAGGATGAAAAGGGACTTGGCAAGGTTGGAGGAATGGCCAAATGTATGGCAGCTTTGATTCAACACAAAGAAACGCAAAGTAATGCACCTGGGAAACAAAAACCAAGGGGAAGAGTACACAATGGGGGATGAGATACTGACGACAACAAAAATGGAAAGAGACCTGGGGGGTAGTTATACCAGGTGACCTAAAGGTGGGCCAGCAATGTGAGAAGGCAGTAAGGAGGGCTGGAGGGATACTGGGCTGCATAGGGAGAGGCATCACCAGTAGAAAACAGGAAGTTGTTGGCCCTCTGTACAGACAGTTGGTAAGACCACATCTGGAGTACTGTGTGCAGTTCAGGAGATCCCATCTCTGCAAAGACAGACAAGGTGGAGGCTGTCCAGAGGAGGGCAAACAAAATGGTGCAGGGTCTGCACCAGAAGACATATGAAGAAAGACTAAAGGAGCTTAAGATGTATAGCCTCGAGTAAAGGAGGGAGAGAGGGGACATGATAGAAACTTTCAAATACCTCAAAGGAATCAACAGAGTCCAAGAGGGTAGCATCTTTCAGAAAAAGAAATGTGCAAGAACAAGGGGGAGCAATTTGAAGATAGAGGGGGGATGGCTCAGAGGTAATGTGAGGAAGTATTTATTCACAAAGAGGGTTGTAGATGTATGGAACAGCCTTCCTGAGGAGGTCGTAGAGCCAAAAACAGTGGGGGAATTCAAGAATGCATGAGACAGACATAAGGCAATTCTAGTGAGGGGTAGGAGGACGTAGGCTGTTGGTTAACTAGGATCTGCAGCTTATTAGTTAGGTAGGGAAATGGGCAGACTAGGTGGGCCAAGCAGTCCTTATCTGCCATTAAATTCTATGTTTCTATGTTTCCATGGGTGGGAATCAGTAATGAATGGTGAAGATACAAGGGAAGATCAAGAATTATGGTAGGTACATAATATACAGTACATATCTTCCCCTTGTCAATCTTCACCATTCATTACTGCTGGGTGAGTACCAAGCCCACTGGAGGCGACCTGGTAGTGCCCTAAGGGAACAGTTTCCCTCAGCCTCCTGTGGGGGAAAAGCAGAAGGGGGAGACCCTTTTAGCCATACTAGGCCATACATGGTCTAAGGCTGTTCAGGGTGAGGAGGTGTCCCCCGTGACAGGGGGGACAGAAGATGCCCCTGCAAGTGCCTCCTCGCGCTGCGGGAAAAGAGAGGGTTCCCCCAGAAGGTGGAAGAAATCACCCTATGCCGGGCTATGGGTGACAATCTTGATAGGTGAAGCAATGCTGCCTTCTAGTCCCCTATTCTCCCTCCTCCTAAAGTACTCCTCCTCCCCCTTCTTTCTCTACCCTTGATCTATCTCCCTCCTGTGAGCTTGATCACTACCTTGTGCCAGGCAGGACCCATAGTGCACAGTGAGCAACAACTTTACCCCCTTTCCCTTATTTCTCCTTTTACTGCACCCCCTCAGTCACTGCTAGATCACTGCTTTGTGCAGGCAGGGTCACCCCCCTTACTATAGTTGATCTCTGCTAACCCCTCCCACAACACCCCCATCTCTTGCATCATTATATATAAATAACTCTCATTGCCTATAACCTGTGTCCTACCAGTAGGGCTGTCCACTGCCCTGCCCAGATAGGGATAACAGGACACTGTTGAATTTCAATTCCCCCTTCCCCCCTTAGATACTCCCCACCTACAATACCTCTCTCTCATCACCCTGCCACACTCTACCTCTCCTTTCTTCTCCTCCTACACCCCTTCCAGTTAACATAGCCTAACACGCTGGCCTGGTGGCGTAGAGGGTTGAGGCGCTGGATGCCAGACCTTGCGCAATGCTGGCGACCCGAGTTCGGGAATAAGCTCGAGTGCCGGGGGTCAGCAGGGGAGGGACTGGACTGAGTACCCACTGGGCTGCTTTCCTCTCCCGGGGGGAGGGTAATGAGATGTACGGCACTCCAGCGACCCCTGGTGGGGCCGGGGGTGCTCGCAAGTGCTGGACCACACGTAGACAGCTGGGCTGACGCAGGGTTGCTAAAGGGCCAGAAGTCGGGTCGCGCACCACGTACGGGAGGGGGGAGGAGGGCATATAAGGGGGAAATGCCCCTCCTGCCAGATAGGCGACGGCTCCTCCAGTGCCACCGCCACATGCCCAACGCTGGTTCTCCACCATTGCCCCTTCGATTTCCCTGGGGCTGTAGCCCCCCATGTCCCTGGGGAGTCATAACGACTTTGAAGATGGTGGGGAACACAGAGGGCGGTAGAACGGTTCAGGCGAGCAAGGTAGCCTGGGAGAGTTCTGGTTAGGAGGAGAGAAAGAGACTTGATTAAAAAAAAAAAAAGCCTAATACTGGCCTACGCCTACACTCAGTTAATCACTTATAACCTTCCCCAATACTCCTCTTATATGCACTTTAGTCCACCCTGTTGTCTTTGCCTCGAAAATCGTGTTCTGCCTGCATCTCTCCATAAATTTCCTTTCCCTTCTTCCATTCTGCCCACCGCAATTTTTCGTTCCCTCCTTCCATTCTTCCTCTCTTTACTCCAATCACTGTAAATCTTGAATATCTATGTTACACTAATGGCTACCACTTACTATTTTGTCACCTTACCATCTAGTGCTACATACTGTTGCCAAGTTATTATGTGTTCCAGAGTTACCAACTGTTGCCAATTTGCTATGTGTGTCTTCATATCTACTATAGTTAACTGTTGCATTTTTAGCCAATGTGATCCACCTGTAATCCTTCCTGTTCTCATTGTGTACAAGTAAGGCAAACTGTACTCCAACATTGTAACATTTCTCTGTATTCTGTCCCATTGTTCCTTACCCCCCAGGTCACACCGGGAGACAAGCAACTTGTTGCTCAGCATGACTTCCTGGTGAAACATTTCAATAAATAAAATGCCACCCGCCTAATGCAGATCGCTGTCCCTACCAGTCTGGAAGCCACCTCACTGGCGTCATACAATGCCCTTGCTTGGTGCCTTGCAAGCTCCAGACCCTGTGCAGACAGGGTGATGGCCTGCCTAGATTCCGCCGAGTCAAGCAACAATGCTAACACCTGCGCCAACACTGACCACAAATGCCTGCTGTAGGCAGCGTGGTAGGCCTGATGTGATGTAATGCAGAGTAGCACACGAGACACAGAATATTCTTCCTCACCGGTTGAACTCCACGGAGTCCGGATCTGATGGCTGGTCGTGCACCAGGTGCTGCAGCCTGGGAGGAGTGTCTAGGGCCATCAGCCCCGAAAGTGGGTGAGACAGAGAACCTGGGGACTCCTGGGGTGTGCAGTACCTCCTCCTGTGGTCCGCTGGGGATGAGGCGGCTGGTGACTGCCAGATGCAGATTGATGCTTCCTGGGAAACGAACAGGCCAGGAAGGGACCACAAGTTGGTTTGCACTGAATTCGCTCAAGAAGGAGCGCGTCTCCCACTCGGAATTGCGCTGTACCACATGGGAAATATGCAGCTCCTGAACCAGCCCTCGAAAGGAACTGCTGATATTCCGTGAACTCAGCACTGGAGGAGAGGTGGAAGGAATGTTCCTCTTCCTCAGAGGACAAAGTCGAGGAAGTAGAGTAACTTGGATGTTCAAAGTCCTCCTGCAGTGGTGGGAACAGGTGGAAGACCTGCTCATAGCCCTGATATACCTAGGGAAGGCTGCCACAGTAGCTCTGAATGTCTCCCAAGTCAAGGGCCCCATAGGACCCACATGGTCAGGGACAGGAGGTGGTGTCTGCAGAGAAACTGGGGAAGGGCACCTGACAGAAATTGCCCGGCCTCTGCCAGGGCTCTGAGACCTTGCAGTAGATCCTCTCTCAAGGGGGGGATCCGGTGGTCAACCCAGTCAGCAGATGCTACAAGTTAGAGAACAAATCCTAACTGAGCCCTGAGGGGGATGCTAGCACATTGTCCTTGCCTGGAAGGTGAACTGCTACAAGACAGGTTTGCAGGGAATAAGCCAGAGACCACAACTTCATGGCTTCTGTGCACAAGGCCATGGGCCGAGTACCTCCCCTGCTTGTTGATGTACCACATGGTGGTGGTGGTGTCTGTTCTGACTTGAACCACCTTGTTCTATACTGACTGTGAGAATGCTTTTAGAGCTAGAAAAACTGCCCTGAGCTCCAAAAGATTGATGTGGAGAAGGGATTCTTGCGGGGACCACAGCCCCTGGGCAGTAAGAGGCCCCAGGTGGGCTCCCCAGCCCAGAAGAGAAGCATCCGTGGTAAGGACCACTGAACAAAGCTGAGCAACAAAGGGGACATCTTGCCTTAAATTGTCCTGATCCTGCCACCAATGGAGGGCTTGGATCAAGGTCAGAGTCACTGGGATCAGTTTGGTAAGGGAGTCCTTCCTCTGAGACCAAAATGCTCTCAGGTGGAACTGAATGTTCCTCATCTGGAACCTTGCCCCTTGGACCACTGCTGTTGAAGCTGCCATGTGGCCCAAGAGCTGGAGGAAATGCCTTGCTGGTTGAGATACCTAAAGGCTGAAGGAAGAAGCTAGTTCCATAAGAACCCTTGGCCTTTCTAGAGGAAGAAAGGCTCTTGCTCTGAGTGTGTCCAGTTCTGCCCCTATAAAGGTAAGAATCTGGACTGGTTCGAGAACTGACTTGGGAAGGTTGAAAAGAAAGCCTAGAGAAGTGAGCACTTGCTGGATCACTTGCAGGTGAGACTTGACTTGGTCTGGAGACTGATCCACTATTAGCCAATCTTCCAGATAAAGAAAAATGGAAATCTTTTGCCTTCTTAGAAAGGCAACTACTACTGCCAGGCACTTTGTGGACACCCTTGGGGCTGAGGTTAGGCCAAAGGGCATTGCTCTGAACTGATAGTGGCCTGAGGGCCACTCGAACCTGAGGTACTTTCTGTGAGAGCACCTGATGGGAAAGTGAAAGTAGGCATCTTTGAGGTCCAGGGAGGCTAGCCAGTCCCCCTGGCCTTAGAGAGGGAAGGATTATTCCTAGAGTTATCATCTTGAGCTTTGGTTTTAAAAGATGTTTGTTCAGATATCTTAGGTCAAGGATGGGTTGCCACTCCCCTGCTTTTTTGGGGGTCAGGAAGTACCTGGAGTACAGTCCTTTGCCCCAGAGTAGGGTAGGTACTCTCTCTATAGCTCTTAAAGCTAGGAGAGAAGAAACCTCTGCCTCTAGGGCAAGGGTTTCTGAGAGATTTGCAGGTGGAAAAGATCTGGCTCTCATCTTTGGAAATTTTTTGAAGCTGAGAACCAGTCCCTGGCTTACTACTTCCAGGACCCACTTGTCTGATGTAACAGACATCCAGTCCTGGACAAAGTAAGCCAGCCTGCCCCCTACTGGAATAGGAGAGTCGACCCGGGCAGGTCCATCAGGGTGTCTGCTTGGCAGGGGCTTTAGGCTGAGGAGTGGATGTAGCCCTGCTCATCCCCCTTCTGCCTCTCCCTCTGAAGAACCCCCCTCTGAGAAAAGGAAGAAGAGGCCTGTGCTTGGTAGAAAGGCCTTTGAAAAGGCCTGCCCCTGCCCCTAGACTGCTGCCTTTGAGGAGTTGCCTGCCTCTCCTTGGCCTAAGCACTCCTGTAAGTGGCCCTGTACTCATCCATTTTCTTCATGTAATTCTCTGTCTGCTCCCCAGAGAATTACCGACTACAGAAAAAATTCATGACCTTAGCCTGGGTGCCCTGCGAGAGGCTAGTACATCTGAGCCAAGCCATCCTCCTAAGAGCCACAGATGTAGCCATGACTCTTGATGACACATCATTAGAGTCCACAGCAGCATGAAACTGAACCTTAGATGCCTCAATCCCATCTGCAGCCACCGCCTCCAGCTCCTTGGCTAGCTGGGAGGAGGCCTGTTTAGCCAGTGCCAGTACAGTGTCCCACCTGGACTTCTGGTACCTAGCTGTATAGGCCATGTAATTCGCCTGCCTGAGTCCCAAAGAAGATGCCGTGTACTGCTTCTTTGCCATGGTATCAATCTTTCTGGAGTCCTTGTCAGGGGGGGGTGTGAAGCTAAGAGAATATTTGCCTTGTCACAGGCAGTAGCCTGCACTACTCCAACATGGCTGCATTGTTGATATAAAAACTCCGTGTCTCAGCCTGAAAGTGTATACCTCTTTTCCATTCTTTTATCCACAGGAGGTATAGTGTTAGGAGACTTTAAAATTGTTACTGTCTGTTTCCTAAAAGATTTATGGAGGGGAACAGACAGTCTCCTGGACTCTGGGATATCCATTATCTCTACATAGTCAGGCTCCTCTTGATCTTCCACAGCCTCCTCCATAGGAAGCTGCAGGGTTTCAGCTACCTTTTTGTAAAACATAAAGTGAGAAGGGGACTCAGAAAGCCTAGGAGGGGAAACACCTGAAGGTCTGTCTGGGGATATGTCCGGTTCCACAGGCACATCCAGACCTTCACTTACATCATCATCCTTAAATTCCCCTTCCTCTTCAAATTCCGGTTCATAAAAATCTTCACGGGTATACTCTTGAACCGGGGGAACCAACCGAACCAAACCCCTGCCAGAAGGAGCTGGATCGGTCGGAACCGGACGGAGCGATTCCACAATCTGAATCGCCCTGGCTATCTCTTCGGCGGTCGGAACATGAACCTCTGGTTCCGAACCGGTAAATTTATCTTTGCATTTTCTTTTTGTCAGAACCGATCCCTTGGAATCGGTTCTCCTTTTCCCCGAAGAAGTATCGCCCTGGTCAGAGGGCACTCCTTCTGGTTCGGTCGAAACCGAACCGGGTTGGCCATCCGGGTCAGCGGACTTCTCTGTCTCCTTATCCCTCAGTCTGCCTAATCTCTTCTCAAGGGTAGATTTGGGAAAGTTTTTACATATTTGGCAGTCTGAATCAAGGTGGTCAAACCCCAGACAATAAACACAGGTGGTGTGGGGATCGGCCTTAGCAAAGACCTCCCTACACTCACTGCAGTGTTGAAACCCAGTGGGCCTGTTTTTTTCTTGGGTTTCTTAGACATGGCCAACCTAACCAAACTTACCCTTTTTCGGCAACCACCAGGCAAGACTCCCTTATCGGTTCCTAACTGTGTCATTGGTATTGGAAAAAGACGGTTAAAAACATGTTTTTTTTTAGAACTAATAAGAACTGGTAACCACACACTAACTAAAGAAACAAAAATTCACAATCAAATGGCCGGTTCAGCTGAATCAACTGCACTTTTACAAGTTCCACACAGAAAAACAGAACAATTCCTATCTAGTATTCACGGCACCACAGACAGAGACTGAACCGACTATGCGGATACTTTTTTCAGTTTAAAAACCGACGAAAACTGAAAACTTTAACCGACTTTTGAACCGAGCTGAAGGAGAAATCTCCGGAGCGACCGTTCAGTGAGACGGAGTAAAGAATCTGACGGTTTAGGTTCAAAACACTCCAGACAGAGACTTCAACCGAGCTCGAGCTCAGCATTCTATGCCCTGCATAGAAAGTTAACTCTTTGTTCTCTGGGGCAGTTCAAAGGTTGGGAATCACTGCAATTGTCAGAATACAGCAAGACTTCATGTTGTTTGAAAGTTGGGTTTAGGCAGAGCTGGTTACCAGTGCGGGCACAGGTACTGGACCTGAATCCGGGAAGCAGTTACACACTTCTTTGACTGTGTGGAAATATAGTGTCTTGAAAGCATTTAGACAGATTAAAGTGCTTAATTTGAGAGTTTTTGGCAGATTGTTCCATAAGGTAGGCAGCATAAAGCTTATAGCTGCCCTACCAAATCGAGATTTTGCCTTGGGCACTTTAAGTGTTATAAATAAGTAACTTCTTAGCGCGTATTTCCCGACTACACTTAGAGGTAAACAGCAGGAGATATAGTGAGGCAGTTTATTAGAGACAGCTCTATAGGTCCAGAGTGCAGCATTTCTGTGATGCCTGAGCTTGAGGGAGGTCCATCCCACAGCAGCATATAGGGCACAGTGATGCGTGGCAAAGGGAAGTCTCGTAATAAACATCAGTGACCGATGGTAGAGCATGTCCAACTTTGCCATGTATGAGCTAGGGCACTGGCTGTACAGGAAATCATCATAATCAACCAGCAATAGAAAAGTTGATTGGACCAGCCGTAGCTTGGCACCTCTGGTGAGAAATCAGTTAATTTTTAAAAAAAGACCTAGCCTTTGTCGAAGTTGTTTTAGCAAATCCTCGATATGTTCGATGAAGGAGAGTCTGTGGTCTATCCATACTCCCAGATACTTGAATTTTGTAACAAATTCAGATTTTTCTCCTAGAACTGTGGTGATCTGGGGAACTGTCCTACTAGACACAGGGTTTGCTGTATGGATGAATGGAAAGAGGAGCAGCGCTTTTGTTTTTTTGGCATTGAAAAGTAACTTTTTTTGGAGAAGTTGGTTTTGCAGAAGGTGGAATTCAGACTGGAGATTGTTGTAGGCAGCTTCGGACATTGGGCGACTCACATAGAGGACTGTATCATCTGCAAACAGATGAATGCTGGCATTTTTAATACAGTGGTCGACATTATTAGTGTAGACTGCAAATAGTATGGGACCTAATATAGATCCCTGGGGTACCCCTCTTTGAAGAGTTTTTAAAGGAGACAGACCTCCTTCAGCTTTAACTTGCTGAAGGCGCCCTGTAAGATAGTCTGTGAATCAGTGCAGTGAGGAGGGGTCCACACCTATGTTTTGTAGGGAGAAGAGAAGCAGGCTGTGGTCAACGGTGTCGAAAGCCTTGCTTAAATCTAGGAAAACAGCACAAATAAAGTTTCTGTTCTCAAGATCATGCTGCCAATCATTGGTTACTTTAGCGAGGGCCGTGATAGTGCTATGTTTAGCTCTGAATCCAGACTGCATAGGATTTAGCAGTTTCATTGATTCAAGGTAAGCTCTCAGCTGTGCGTTTACAATTTTCTCCAGAAGTTTGGACAATACTGGAAAGAGAGAAACTGGCCTGTAGTTATTGAGATCGCAGGGGCACCTGATTTGAACAGTGGGATGACATGCGCCGTCTTCCATACAGGTGGCAAGATGCCCTGGGACAGGGATAAATTAAATAGGTGGGTAATGGGTACTGCTAGGACATGGTAGGCAATTTTTAGGAAGTAAGGGTCTAGGATGTCGACTCAGCACTTTTTCTAATGTCCAGCTGTAGCAAGAGGTCCTCAACCTCTTTCAATGAGGCAGGTTGAAGCGTAAATAGCGAGGAAGTGGTAGATGCTTCAGGAAGGTGGTTGGCAATCTGGGAGCAAAGTATGTTTGCAGGGGAGTTATCAAATGCCAGGCCTGTGGTAGCAAAATAGTTATTAAATGAATCAAGTATACCCATTTTTTCAGTGATGGTTGAGTTGCCAGAGGTAATCTTGGTAGGGAGGGAGTTTCCTGGGGAGTGGCCTAGCAGATCATTAATAGTGTTCCAAAACTTAACTGGGCTCTTCATGGCAGAGTCAAGTTCGGAGCTGAAGAAAGTAGCCTTTGATTCTCTGATTGATTTAGTGCATAAATTTCGTAACCTCCTGAACTGATTCCAGTCCTTAGGAGTGTTCAGTCTGCATGCTTTGTTCCAAAGCATATCCCTTTCTAGGAGCAGAGACTTGATTTGAGGGGAGAATCATTTACAGGTTTTGTTCCTAGCCCGAACGTTAATCAAGGGAGCATACTTATTAAGGGCCCATGGCAGGATGCCATGGAAGATATTGTAAGCCGATGTAACCGTTTTGGCCAAGTAGAAATCCTGCCACTGCGGGGAGTGCTTGAGCTCGTTTAGATAGGCGGATTCATTGAAGTTGCAACTGGATCTCTTCAAAGAAAACTTAGTCATGGGTGACGAGTTAGTGGTTGATCTTACTCCCTCAATAAAGCAATGGTCGCTGATGTCTGAAAAGAAGGCATCAGCGTGGGAGAAAAGATGATGTTTGCTCACCATGAGAAAATCCAAAAAGGTACTTTTACTAGGGTTCTTTACGTTCAGGCGCATTGGTTCAGCAATAACTTGAGTCAACCCATGGGTATCACACAAAGATGCAAGTGGGGCTGCTGCATTAGAGAGCCAGTCAAGGCTGAAGTCTCCTAGGATAATAGCTTCTGGCAGTCCGTGTCCCAGCTTGTCACTTAGATAAGACACAAGCTGCAAGCCAGTGGATGGTGGCCTATAGCATCCTATTACGTAGAGTGCACTAGTCTGTGTAATCTCCACTTTGAGTATTAGACTTTCAAATTCATTGGCGACAGATGATGAGGATAAGCAGAAAGCTGCAAATTTGTCCTTAACATAGATAGCTACCCCTCCTCCTCTAGTTTGCCTGTCAGCTCTGAACAAGGCATAGTTGGGGATGTTTACTTCCCTATCTGGGGTGCCAGGTCTAAGCCTGGTTTCAGAAATCACTAGTACATCAGGAGAGGTATGATTTACCCAGGCTTGGGTCAAGGTGATCTTTTTTAGGAGGCTGCATACGTTAATATGCAAGCAGCTCATTCCTTTTAGATTTGCTAGTTCTGCTGGAGATGCAATAGCTTCTGGAGGGCCAGGTTAAGTTCTATGTTGCCTGAGCATAGCAGAAGGATAAGTACGATTTTTCTAAGTGCACCAATTGTAAGCTTAAAGTTCCTGCTTTTTTCCCCCGTCTAGTAGATTTGTTTCCTTTAGAGAGGAGAATGTTGCCACCATAGGTAAGGTGGCCTGCTGTTGCAAGAACTAATACCCCAACTGCAAAATGTGGGAAGGGGATAGTAGTCTGCATGGTGGGAGGCGGGCCTTGTGGTGAGGGAATGGTATAAGTACTGCTAGAATGTGTAGGCCAAGAGCAGGGTTTGAAGTATGGATGCTTGAATTCACAGAGGCAATTAAGGGATAAGTTGCCAGATGCCATACAGCATAAGGTACGGTTATAATCCATGCATGATGGCAGCTCAGGTGGCAGGTAATGGCCAGCTGGTACCACCAGAAGAAAGGGCAACGAGAGAAGCCATATAGATCCCCACATGATGAAACCTTGCAATAAAGTGGAGCTGCTAGATTAGCCCAGTGCCCAAAAAAAGGATGCTAAATTATTATAGCCCCAAAAAAGGATGCTAAATTATTATAGCTTATCAGCAGCCTACAACTGAGCCTACAGATCCAGGTCAAATCGTTTCTTTGAGCATTAAAAATTATTTAATGAGGGAGATAGACCCAGGGAGAACCTACTTGCTTGAGCAAGGCATGGTCTTACAAACTGGACCCCAGACACTGGACGGACAAGAAAGAGACAACAAGCTAAATCTCAATTGGAGGGGCACTGCACCAAGGGGCGTGGAATACAACTGGACGGGAAGCTAGTGTATTTAATAATAGGTGGAGGTGGAGGTGGAGGTGAGGGGGGCGGGTGAAAAAGTTGCAGCAGTTGCCGTACGTTAGAGGGCCGAGAGTCAGAGTCTGCAGTCTCGAGCGGCAGCTCTGGAGGCGCCAACCGTCCGGTAGCCGGGAGTCCCGTGGCTTTGGAGTTGGGAGCCTGGACAGGTGTTCCTCGGCCGGGGGAGGGAAGGAGAACAAGGATTAATATCAGGGGCTTGAAAAAAAGGGCAGACAGAGCAGCAGGGAGTCCTAGATTTATAATACAAAAGATGCGTATTACTTTGGCGCCCAGAAGTCTGGAGCCAATGCACGTAGGCAGAAAAGGGCTGTAAACACAGATTTCCTCCCCAAAAGCACAAATCTAAGTCTCACAGTTAAAGTCTGAGCATATTAGCAAACATTTTAACAGTTTTTCCAACACAGGCACTTAAAAAAGTCTAAATTCAATGAACAGAAGCCAGCTTTCACCAGGGACCAGTCAGAGCATAGCCAGAATGGGCACTCACAATCCGGTTGGTTGCGGCAGTTGCCATACCTTAGAGGGCGAAGAGTCCGAGTCTGCGATCTCGAGCTGTGGCTCTGGAGGTGCCGGGCATCTATCATATATAATTAAAATAAATACTCCCAGTATAGCTAATTATGGTTAAAATGCCTGTCAAAAAAGGAGCGTTTTGAGACCTGTTTTAAAAGCTTCTACTGAGGGTGCCTCCCGTAAATACCTAGGCAATGAGTTCCACAGGGAAGGTGTAGCAACCGAAAATGTATGGTCCCTGAAATGCCTCAACCTAACCCTGGGAACCTCCAGGAGGCAACTATTGGCAGAATGGCGAGCCCGGATCGGCCGGTGGAGCACCAGGAGATCTTGCAGATAGACTGGTCCTCGATCGTGCAGGGTCTTGTAGGTAAGGAGCCCCACCTTGAAGACAATCCTCCACATGACTGGCAGCCAGTGCAGTTCGCAGAGGACTGGAGTAACATGTTCATTTCTTTTTACCCCCAATAACAATCTCGCTGCCGCATTCTGCACCAACTGGAGTCGGCAAAGGTTGCCTCCAGACAGTCCAAGGTATAGGGCATTGCAGTAGTCCAACCTGGATGTGACAAATGCATGTATCAGCGTGGGCAAGTCCTCAGATGGAATCAGGATCCGGATCCAGGCAATGTTCCTCAAACAATAGTATCCACTTTTGACAGCAGCCAACACCTGAGCATCAAGTGTCAGGTCATCATCAAGAATCACACCCAGATCCTTCGCCTGCATAGATGGGATAAGAGGAATCCCTCTCAACATTAAGCCTGCAGGGGGGTGGTCACCTCGTTCACCCCCCCCCCCCCACTACAACCTGGATCCATCACTATCACCTCAGTCTTGTCTGGGTTAAGGCTAAGCCACTTTTGAGATATCCAGCTCTGGATTTCCTCTACACAGTTGTTAAGTCATATTTCTCAAACTGCAAGCAGTGTGTATCATGCGGGTCTGCTGTCTCAGATTTAACTGATGTGAACAGAGGAGTTCCACAGGGTTTGATTTTGGGCCCTTTAATGTTTAATATCTATGTTAATAACTTAACATCCAAAATAGAGAAAAGTGGAATCAGACTATATGCGAATGACACAGTATTACTGTCATCAGTGGATAGTCACTCACTTATGGAACAGCAACTTCAGAAGGATTTGACAACAATGGAGAACTGGTTCAGGGCCTTGAGCTTATTGCTAAATGGTAATAAAACACAATGTATGGTGTTCTCTGTTGGAATTCTTCCAAAAACCTGATTTACGACTTAGGCTCGCGGATGGAACCCTCATAAAAAATGTTAAGAATTACAAATACTTAGGGGTTCTGGTTGACCATAGATTAACTTATACTGACCATATTAATCAACAAGTTAGGACAGCGAACCAGAGATTAGGTGCCCTGAGAAGGGTCTTGGGGTGTCTGGCAACAGAAGCGAGAGAGAAAGTCGTAAGACAATTACTGACTCCAGTATTGGAGTATGGTTCTTTGTTGTACATGAATTCAAACAAGAAATCATTAAATAAGATAAATCAAATGTATTATAGGTTTGGCAAATTCATAACAAAAAGTAAACATGACACTCATCATTGCAGTATTTATAATAATTTAAATTGGCTTCAACCAGAGTTAAAAAGAATTTATCTGTGGTTAACCTGGTGTTCTAAAATAATTTATGCTAAAGACAAACACCCCTAACCCATTTTATAACAGTGGAACCTACAAGTACAAGGTTAGCTAAATTAAAAAGGTCAAATATTCCAATGCTTAGATCCTTTAATAGATTAGGGAAATCCACTCTGCAAAACAGCCTGGCAAGGTAGTGGAACAAATTACCAATTGAGTTAAGTTTATTGAATGGATTTTCTAATTTCAAGACTTCCTTGCACAAGCATTTGATTTCAAAATGTGTCTGTTTCAGATATAATTAAAATGTATCTGCTTTAGATAATTTAAGTCTTGTTATAGGAAATAAGATGTTTGTCTGTTATTGTCATATATTTTTATAATTTTAGTTGTGTATTACATGAGTAGCCACAGGACATTGTTGTAAATGGGAGTCGCACCCTAACCAATTTGTATCCTGTATAAAAATACATTTTATCATCATCATTAAATACGGAAGATGCCACCTGGTTACCAGGTGCACAGGAAAAGTGCAGCAGGGTATCATCTGCATAACAGTGAAAACCCAGCCTGTACCGCCTGATAATGTCTCCAAGTGGCAGCATATATACTGTGAACAGCAAGGGCGACAAGACCAAACCCTGCAGCACACCACAAGACAGAGGCTTTGGGCTGGATGTGACAAGCCCCATCATCACCCACTGCACCCTGCCTGTCAGGTATGACCTAAACCAGTTGATGACCTTTCCTGACAGGCCACACCAGTACTGCAGGCGGTCGAATAGCACCTCATGATCCACAGTGTCAAATGCTGCTGACAGATCCAGGAGAACTAAGATGGTACACTCTCTCCTGTCCCTTTCCATCAGGAGATTATTAAGCACCTTCACCAGGGCAGTCTCCGTACTATGACCAGCCCGGAACCTAGACTGGAATATCTCATAAGTGGAGGAGGAGGCAAGATGCGTCTCGAGCTGAATGGCCACCACTTTCTCAATAACCTTCCCTAAAAATGGGAAGTTTGAGACTGGCCTGCAGTTACTGAAGATACGCCAGGTCCAATGAGGATTTTTACAGAAATGGTTTAACCAACGCCTCTTTCAAGAATGCCAGGAAGACCCCGCTGCTCAGAAAACTCCAGACAATCTTGGCAACCACAGGTCCAATCAGGTCCAAATGGCGGGTAAGACCTGGATTCCGATCACACTGTGTTGGCCGCAGCCTCGAGATCGTAGTCACCACCTCCTCCACTCTAACCGGCTCAAACGCAGCCCAGACAGGAGGAGTGCTCTGGCATGACTCAAGAAGGACCCCACAATCCCTTCGAGAGACACTGGGGGAGATCCCAGCCCTGACAGAGGACACTTGTCAGCAAAGAACAGAGCGAACTCCTCGCACCTAGCGCTCCACCAGCTCCTCCCACACGGAGACAAGCAGGATGTAATAGTCTGTCTACCATGCGGAAGAGGCAAACTGGTCTGTTCCTTGCCACAGCAATCTCCTTGGACAGAAAATCTGTCTTCTTTCAGGAGACTGCCCCGATAGTCGCAATAATGTGACCTCAGGGCCAATTTGTCCTCCAACAGTCCCGATCCTCTTCGGTGCCTCTCTAACCTCCGACCCCTCGTCTTTAATTCCCAGAGTTCCTCGTGAAACCAAGGAGGTCTCTGGCGAGTAGACAGGAGTCAGACACGAATAGGTGTGACTGAATCAAAGGCAGGCATGACCGCCGTATTATAGGCAGCCACCCCCTCCTCCGATCCAGTCACACATGCAGTCTCCACACCTGATAGGTCCAATACCGCCAATAGTTCGGATGAGGGCACTCCTCTTAAAGGGTGGCACCGGACCATCTCCACAGGGGAGGACCATCGGTTGGGGGGGGGGCGCAAACCTGAACCCCACGGTGCTGTGATCCGACCATTCTACCGAGTCTATCTTTAGATCACTCACCCCCAGGCCTATTGAGAACACAAGGTTGAGTGTATGGCCATGTGAGTGGGTCGCTGACATAACATGTTGTGTCAGGCCCATGGACTCCATTATTCCTCAGGAGATCTGCTCCTAGTCCCAGAAGCCTATTGTTGGCCCATGCATAGAAGTCCCCCAGAATAAGCCATCTGGGGGACTCCAACATCAGGCTGGCAATGAGCTCGGCAATCTCCCACAGAGCACAACAGAGCAGGAGAACCCTAAAGCCCACACCAGGCCCACTTAGCGCAGCCACACACTCAAATGACCTTGTGGGACCTACTGGTAGCACTGTAAGACTCAGGATAGTTTTAGAACAAATGGCCACCCCCACCACCCCTGTGATCCTCCCTCAGGCTGTGTATCATGGAGTACCTGGCTGGCATCGCTGCCTCCAAAACGGGTGTGGCATTTTCGTCCAGCCATGTCTCCGTAATACATGCCAGGTCAACTGAGGAAATCGAGTCCACCATTATGGAAATCTTGTTCCTCATCGATCTGGCATTACACAACACAGCCCGGGTTGGATGAGGGGAAACTACTGGATCAGTCTTCTGCCCATCTTTAAATAATGGAGCCCTTGGGTACGGGCACCAGACAAGAAGGACCCCTCTCTAGTACCCGTTTTGCCACAGGGCGTCTCCTGGGCCTCATCACCTGAATCCGGGACCCTTCGGCAGCCACTCGGGACAGGGTCACCCCCCTGACCTCCCCACGAGCTATCCCCAATGCCCTACATCTGTCATATATTTCAGCAGGGAGCGCTGAGAGCTCGAAGGATTGAGGGTCATGAAGGTAGGTCGCCAAGTAGCTGCACTTTATTGGTCTACACCCCAAACACATCCTTAACCATACCAACGTCTTATGAAAACAACCCTCCAATTAAAATAAACACTTGATACCTCAGAAACATACCCCACACCCACCCACACAACACTTACCAATATTACTTCAAGTTATCAACCCCAAACATTACAACATCAACTCCCACACACACCAACAAACAAATCTACCCTCTCAATAACATAGCACTAAATAATATATTGAACAGAATAACTGCAATAAAATATTAAAATAATTAAAACATAGTCCCAGCAAGTTTGTATAGTGGAAGTTTGTCCATGGGGCACTCTCTCTCTCTAGGGCCAAACAATGACCTTCTATGATCTCAGGTACTCTCACTCTCCTAGGTCCTATTTCAAAGTTGAATGCGCTCAAGTAGTTTGGAACTCTCAATTTCTTATATCCAAATCAGAGTTTTGCTGCAAACCAACAGAATGTCCTTTCCCAGTACCCAACTCAAATAGGAATTCCACCTCAGCACAATTATAGGTGCTGTCCTTGCACAGTCAGTTTCTCCTAATACAATCTCCACAGCTCTCCCAGTCCAGGAATTCTTCCTGCTTTCCAGATGGCCAGTTAGGAAAGTCAGTACCAGGTCAGGCACAAACAGAGTCACTCCTCACTGTGCCAAGCCATTTCCCAACCACCTCATTTTGCCTGCCTTTCTCCGGCCTTCACCATTTACTAGGCAAGGGGAACTCCACTCTCCCAGACCCAAACCCACTATCCAGACCAAACCCTCGCCATGGCCACCCTCCGATTACTGCGTGGGGGAACGGAAGCATCATACGTGCAGCTGCCCACCGGTCGCCACAACTCTCTGCTTCACCAGATAGCACTGGTCCCAGGATGGGACTCCATCCACACCCCTCGGTGGCACAAGACCAAACATAAATAGCCCTGTGCTCCACAGATCCTCACACAAGAAGAGCACCAGGACCATCCCCAGCACACAGTCCAGGGCACAACTCACAATCCATGGAAAAGCTCTCCAAGGCCCTCTGTTATATTCACCATTCACAGCTTCCTTTCTCCTCCTTGCTCCTTACTCCTCTGGACTCCTCAATGCTCTGGTCACAGGTAAGCAGCGGATTAGATTATGCAGTCAGCATATCAGCAAACAGGCAGGCTAACAACATTTTTAAGCAATACAGCTTCTGCTCTGACTTTCCAGCTCCACGCTCAACTAAAGTCCGGTCACTGTGGCTATATTATACAGACGCCACCAAACTAAATGCCACTAACTCAATATACTGTGACAAAGCAAATGAATGAATGGAATTAATTCACTCGAATAATCAAACCAAACATTTAAAACTAGTTAAAATTTACTATTTCTTGCTGTAACAATAGCGCACGGATGATCAGCCCAGCGTGGCTGCTGCCAAGTAGGAGGGGAGGTGGTGTGAATCACAGTAGTCAGTAAAATATCTGTCCAAAAAAAGTATGTAAATTAAAAAGTAAAAAAATCCTGAGAAGCCAGGAGATCCACACTAGGAGGTCGGAAGAGCAAGAGGTGGGCCCTGTGCCATGCAGAACAGGGCTACCAAAAGTGTGGCTCTCTCTGACAGAGAGAGAGAGAGAGAGAGAGAGAGGAGGAGGGGGGTTACTGGAGTGAGGAAAAAATAATTTAGTCTTTTCTCATCTGGACCCCAGACTTTTATGAATAAATAAAAAATCTGGAGTAGAATTAGGTTTTCTCTTGGAACCATATGTGCGTCGAGACCTAAAAAGTGCTGATTTCTCCTCAATAAGCCCCCAAACGCACCAGAGAGCTTCTAAAACCCCAGAGCTTCTGGGGCCTACCAGCCCTCAGACCCTGGCATTATGTCAATTTGTAGATGTGCTTAGTGTGTGCAACACTTATCCAGAATTTATTTTGTGCGCTTTGTATATACGGCCCACTTTCTAGGTTAGGAAATCTGGTCATCCTACTCTAACGTGATCTAAAGAGCTAATGGAGCCAAAACAAGCAGACAGCAAAATACTACAAATTTTAAGGACTAGTCAGTGGTAACTTTTTATTTCTGAAGTACTTTTCTGTTTGCTTTTCCTCATTAGAAAGTCTTCTATTTGATAATATTGTGCTGGGTGTGTGGAAAAGCTCTCAAGCTGGCTGCTGACACAGCTATCTCTCTCCCCACTACATCATCAGCACTGTGATCTCCCTGACAGTGACATCGCAGGTGACTGATCTAGCAGCTATTGAGTGGCTGTTCCTAAGCAGCAGTGATATCACAGTCAGTGAGGTCATAGTGCTGATGATGTAGTGGGGATAGGAAAAGGAAGTGTCAGCTGTCAGACTGCTGTCCCCACACACATTGCACCTACTAACATTAGATAATCAATCTTCTAAGTGGCCAAAGGGAAAAGAAAAAAGTATGTCAGCTATAAGAGGTAATGAATGGTTGATTGCTTGTAAAAAGTAATATTAGTTTTAGGCAGTACACTAGCTCCTTAAGTTGCAAAATCTATGCAGTGATACTTTTGGCTACCAGATGCATGCCTCAGAGCAAACTGTTCATTATTTGTGTGTTAAGAAAGAATATCAGGGCAGGTAAGGCAGACGTAAGTGCATGCAGAATGAGGCACTTGCTCACTTGCAGACAGGCCACTGCTTTTACTTTGAAATGAAGATGCTCTGGTCAGATGCCCAGGGACATGGGGTAAGCACCACTCAGCCTCCATCGCCAGCCTTACTACTTAAAAATGTCCATCTCTTGCTAGACTCTCACAGTTTATGTCAACTCCTGTCCTTCTATCAAACTCAGGGCACAGTTTAAAAATCTTAGTAGTATCCTCTTAATATACATCTTGTGTGCTGGCATGGATGGGATTATAAGTTAAGTTTTGTATGTGCTGTATAATTTTTACAAGAGTTCAGAAAATTGCTTACTTTATTACCCATTAGAGATATCGACCACTGATTACGCAGCAGATCACATTTTCAGAACGGCATTCACTTGCTGTCATCCTGGTGCTCCTGGTTGACTGCTGTGCCCCCGCTCCCAAACCTGGCATCTACACTGCACACCAACCTTGGTTGTTGGCAGTAGGATCAGCCACTTCTGCAAAACAAACCCTGCATATGAAAAATATGGCACCATGCTGCCCACTACAGAGAACTAATGCCTGTCAGTTGTTATCTGCAAAGGCCCAAAGATGTACTTCACAGCTTCTTCTCTGGCTCAGTTACTGGTCTAAAAACCTGGCCAGCTAGTTTAAAACAGAACGCATATGTACTGGTGAGACCAGCTGGCTAAGCCAAGACTGCATGTCAGAGTGCATCAATGTCTGAAATGTCACTGTAATGCATACATATGCAAGCTTGCAAGTACATTTTAAATGAGCTGTGCCACCCAACCTTTGACATGCACTGCACAGAGTGCCTCTGGGCCTGATCCTCACCTGGACATAAGGGCCACTCCAGTAAATAGGATTTCAACCTATGGCAAGAGATGACTAGGTATCCAGAATACTGGGTGCCGTTACCCTTCAGATGTGTTCGTAAATCATATGGTTAACAGAAGTGCAACACTGCCTCCTGAAAAGGCTCAGTAGGTAGCACACTCGCCTTTGAGGCCGGGAGATCAGAGGGCTGTGGGTTCAGTTCCCACATCTGGCACTTGGGTTAATATCCCAGTACTGACACTGTAGTGCAGCATGAGAGGGATGCTGCACTTCTGAGGTGCCGTCTTTCGGATGAGACGTTAAACCAAGGTCCCATCTGCCTGGATTGGTGGTAGTTCAGGTGGATGTTAAAGATCCCATGGCACTTATCGAAAAGAGTAGGGGAATTTCCCCGGTGTCCTGGCCAAATTTCCCTCATTGACTATAAATACCACCAACAGCTTAATCTGGTTTAAGGTCAGTTGGCATTCATCTGTATCTTGCTCCCCCGGGTCGTGCCTGAAAATAGGCAGGATTTGTCTAGTGCACTTACCTGGTCAACAAAACCGAAATAAAAAAAAATAAGAGGCAGAGAAAATGTGCATCAGTGTGAAAACAGCATGAATACAGCATAAATCTTTGCAACATTCATACTTTAAAGGGGACAGGAAATCTGTGCTAATTGAAAGCAGTTAGCAATGTTCCTAGTAAGAGAAATGATAAACTTGCCTCCAAATGAACCATATTTAACTGTACCTGAATAAACACTGATGTGAAAAACTGTGTTTTCAATTGTTTTCTTTTTATGAACAACATTATTTATTTATTGAAATTTCAGATAACACCTTTGAGAACAAGCTCATTTCACAGGTTCCACGTCAGACGAACAATACATATTGGGAAAGTATGAGACAGAGAACAAACAAAACAAGGAATTATACAAGACATTACAAGAGTGTATAATTACAGAAGTTCCAATACATGTGGCATTGTACAACGTATGCCATAGTGCATATTTGATTAAAACCTGGAATTCAAAGGGTCATATTAGATGGGGTGGGGTCTTATGAAATGACCCTTTACAGGAAAACGAGAACAGACTCAGCCTAATATCTAATAATCAACAAGGTAAGGGATGGCATCAGCTCAAAGGCCTCGTCAGAGGCGAGAAGATACGGGAAAAAGCATTTTAAAGTGAGCAAGGGAGCTCAGGAGATATAACAGGGGAGGGGATAGGGGAAAGCGTGGAAGTGATCAAGAGGAAATGTGAAGTGAAGGAGAATGATTAGCAACTTAGAACAGTTATTTACATGCTGAGAACAGTTATGCATAAGGTCAGGATAGCATAAGGTTAGAATAAGTGCTGGTCACAAGAAGGAAGGTTATTGCAAGCAGTCACAACTGGCATCAGCAACTAGCTGTTGCTTAAGTTTAACCTTGAAGGAGCCCAAGGTGGATGCTGAAGTGATGTCATGGTGCAGCAAGTTCATCCATAGCAGGGCACGGTAGACAAAGGACCTTTGTCCCAGAGAAGTGTGACAGCAGGGTATATTAAAAATCTGGCTAGTAGAGCTTCTGGTGCAACGACGGTTGATAGTGGGGGTAATAAGCTTTTGCACTCCTGGGGGCATTCTGCCTAAACTTACTTTTTTGGACAGTAAACATGTTTGGTACATGAGTCTACCTTTGAATTGGAGCCAGTTAACCTGAGCGTACATGTTGCAGGTATGGGACAGACGGCCTGAGCTGGTAAGGAGCCGGCATGCTTTGATAACTGCAACTATGATGCAGCGAAGAGTTGTTTCAGTAGCTGATTCACAGATTGATATGCCGTAATCAATAAGCGAGACAAGAGAGCTTTGAATCGCCAAGTTAAGAGCCTCTGGGGTCAAACATTGCTTATGCCTATAAAGTAGCCCAATGCAGGTATTAGCAGCCTTAGCAATGTTGTCAATGTGATAGGCATAGGTCATCATACTGTCAATAGTAATCCCTAGATATTTAAAGAGCTGAACTAGCTCCAGGGGAGAGCCCTCTTCGTTGGTGATAGAAAGAGGGTATGTTCTGTGCCTATTTTGGGAGCTGGAGAACAGCATAGTTTTAGTCTTGTTGTAATTCATAACTAACTTGTGCTTATGGAACCATCTTTCTACAACTACGAAATTATTCTGTAGCCTAGATTCAAGAACCTTAATGTCTGGATCACTGGTAAACAGGACAGCATCGTCAGCATATAAAGGATGTGACCCTGACAGGAGTAAGGAAGTTTGTTGAGGAAAATGCTAAATAAAAGAGGGCCCAAGATGGACCCTTGAGGAACTCCAGATAGGACAGGTCTGCTATCCAAAAGGGTGTTACCAATCTTCACCTGCTGTATACAGTTGTGCAGGTAACTTTCAAACCAGGCTACGTTGTCACGAGCTAGGCCAATGGTGGTAAGCTGTTCGACCAGGAGGGCATGATTCACTGTGTCGAAAGCTTTGGTTAAATCAGTGAAAGCAGCACTGACCAGGTGTCCTTGAAGTTCTTTTCCTGGAACCAGTAATTTGGAGTGTTTGCTATGTCATGGTTTGAGTACAGAATGCTAAACATGACATACTGTCCTATCAGAACCATGCATAGAGTTCTTTCCTCAAATCACGACATAGTTAAAACTCCAGCCCACTGGTTCTGTGAACAGAACTGCAACAGAATGCTGCCCATAAAATCAAAACAATGCAAAATAGTTTTTCATATCACTTTTTATTCAGGTACAGTTACATATGGATCATTTAGGCTTATGGATATCATTTCTGTAAACTGGAACATTATAAACAGCTACCAATTAGAAATAATTTCCTGTCCTCTTTAAAGAGCAGCTGATGACTTCAGGAGAACTTAAAATATAATATTTAGACACATTTCGGCTTGTATTTCACATTAGTTCTATATTCCTCCTCCTCATTATTTATTACTGAGGTCATCTGCATGAAAACAGGATCTTTGCTCCTGAAGAGTTCATCTATTCCAGTTGTTTTCTCCCTACTTGACATCATAATGCACTGCTTGTGACATCACAGTTGCTCCCATGGCAACAGACTGTGATGTTACAATAGAGGATTATGACTTGAAGTAAGGAGTAAGCTGTATAGGCAAACAAACTCTAAGGGATAAAGATCACTTATCCATGTACATTTCTTAAGTAATAAATAAGGGGAGGAGAAATATATAGATCATAAATGGACTGACACCAGAATTGTACCCAATTATTATGGTTTTTAAAGTTTTCTTTAAAGCGTCAGTAGCTCTTTAAACTGCATGAAAAGGATGCAGGATTGTGAGATACCAGAAGATGCTTTATGTTAAAACAAAGCAAGACTGTGTGAAAATTCCAAGGTGCCTGAAAAAAATACAAAATACTTAGAACCAGCACTGTTACATGAACATACATACATATGAACATACAAATCTTCCAGCAGAAACAGGCCTTACAGTCTATCAAGTTAGTCTGCTCGAATGCGCAGCTAGCACCCTTATATTGCAGCTGTCCCACCCTCCTCTCCCCCCTAACCTTTATTCTCCCCTCACACTTTTAAAACTGCCCACTGTGCTACAGGATACCACCTCCTCGGGTAGAGTGTTCCATTTCTCCACCACCCTCTCTGTGAAAAAATGCCTCCTCATCTTTCTCTGATATCTTCCACCCTCCAACCAGTAATGGCACATACATGGCACAGATGATGGCACTATACTTGGCACTGACAAAGGTACTGTGCCAAGATAACAACATCATGCTTGGCACCATGCCTGGCCAACACTGCCAGCTTTAAGTCCTCTGACTATGGCACCATGCTTGGCCAATAATGCCAGATTTAAGGTCTCTGATGATGGCATCATGTTTCACCGACACTGTCAGATTTAAGGTCTCTGATGATGGCACTATGCTTATCTGACATTGCCGAATTTAAGGTCTCTCATGGTGGCATCATGCTTGGCTGATATTGTCAGATTTGAGGTCTCTGATGATGGCACCATGCTCGTCCGACATTGCCAGATCTAAGACCTCTGATGATGGCACCAACTCAGCACCAAGATGGAACCACTGATACTGATGTCATACTATCATCATCATCGATGTCACAGCATTGCATGGACATGAAGAGAGACGTAAGGCAAATTCTGTAGTCAGTGGGCCTCAAAAAGATCAATTAAGTCCTCCTTATCACTCATCAATGGTCTCAAAAATACTCCCACCCTAGACCCTGTGCAACTGCATCCCTTATCCCTTGCCTGACAGAGCAATGTCAGATGTTGCTATAGGCCAAAAGATAAAATGACTCACATACTAATAATGTTTCTTCCAGAGGGTGTATCTGTGAGTGATACAAATAGCAGCATCTCAGCTCTGAGGTACTGTTTCGGAGATAGGAATTTAAAATGTATAAATTTAGACTCTGCAGTGCACTCATACTCCCCCTGGTGTTGTAACGGCAGATTTATGGCTGAAGAGCAGAATAGAGCAGTGACCACTCAAATGAGCAACGCCATGCATTTGGAAAGTGTAAATGCAATAAGAAATGAAAAATCACAGTATGACATACTATAAAAACTGCAATGCTTTACACTGAAAAATGTGGAGCACGCATGCGCACTAAGGTCATGGCAGAACAGTCCAACATGCCCAAGATGGCCACCAATGCTCAGTGCGCATGCATGACTTCGCTGCAAATGCAGAAGTGAAGTCACATGCGCACTACGCTCACGTCCGCAGACATCTTGGGCATGGCGGACTGTTCCGCTGTCAGATCAGCGAGCTCATCTGCAGCCGTATCTGCTCTGGCCAGAGTTTTGTCCTTCTAGTAACCTGCTTTTTCATGACAAAGATATGCAAGAAACTACTCAACAAGATACCGAGCTCTCTGCTATAGGGTAACCTTGATTTACGTACCCATAGGTTAACCTTTTTATCCTTAGCTTTCTGTTTCAAGTAACTCAAAGCTCTTTTTACATCTAATGTATGGAGCCTTTCCGCTACATTATTTGCACATGGTCTATGAAAAAGACAACAAACCAGGTTATTGTCTGGTTAATGTGGAACTTCATAACAGCTTAAGGTAGGAATTTAGTAATTTTCTTCTTTATGAAAACTTTTAAATTTGGATCAATCCTTAATGCCTGCAACTCACACACCTTTTAGATGCGATTGTCATTAACAATAAAATTAAGCTGAATAAGAACCACATTCAAGTCCCATGGCTGGACTGGTTACTTCACAGGTGGATGTAAAAAACTCAACCCTTTAAAGAGCCACTGATGCCTCAAGAAGAACTTTGAAAAACATGATATTTGGGCACAAAACAATTTATATTTCGTATTAGCTCTGTATTTCTTATCCCGATTATTTTTTGACTGAAGTCATATGCATGAAAACAGAACAGTTGTTCTTTGAAGGTTCATCAGCTAATATTGCTTTTCCCCAACCTGATGTCATAATACTCCATTTGTGACATCACAGTTATTCTCATGGCAACATACATTGATGTCACAACAGAGAATTATAATTTCAAGTAGGGAATAAGCTACAGAGACAGATGAACTATAAAGGATAAAGATTTTGTTTCTGTGGAAATTTCTTCAGAAATAAATAATATAGAAGAAATTCTATAGAAGATATACTGTATACAATATAAGCTGAATTTTGCCCAAATAGTATGTTTTCCAGGTCAGCCCGGTGGCACTGACGGCTTAGGCGCTGGACGCCTTACCTTGCACCACGCTGGCGACCCGGGTTCAGAAGCCAGCTCGGGTCAAAGGTTGGCAGGGGAGGAGGGGATTGCGTGTCTGGGGGACTGCTCTCCACTCTCCTGGGAGGGGTGGGATATGAATCGCTAGCTACTTGTGATTCCCAGTGGTGACTGGGAGGCGCTACAGCTGGGAGACACCTTAAAACAGGTGGGGGTGATGGCGGACATCCTGCAGGTGGGCATGGGAGCGTGCCCGTTGTTTACTGGACATCATTGCATATCTCTGCACTGGGGATTCAAAGAAGGAAATTTCCACTGTGTACATGCAGTAGGACACCCCCCCGATGGACTCTCTCTCTCTCTCTTCTGGCCCACACAAAGCTTGACCTAAGCCAGGGTGGGGGCTCAGGGTGATCTCAGTCTTCCCCCTTGTTCCCCTCCATAGGGGACAAGCTACAATCCTCCCCATCTCGCAGTCGAGGTGGAGGCTGGACCGGGGAAGTGTAGAGGGTCCACATACAGGGCCAACATGGGGGCAAGGTACCACCCCACGCCACACAAGAGGAGTACAAATACAATTTAAAAAAAAGTATGTTTTCCAAAGTTTTCCTGAAGGTTTCAGCTGCTCTTTAAAGAATCTACTGAAAAGAGGACTGGAGGCACACAAAAAAAATTGTGAATGTCAAAAATCTGTAAGCTGAAATAGCAAACACTTTTACAGCAGACCTTCACCAGTCCTTTTGACTTTCATGCATAAATTACACTTTCTTGCGCCGATTTTGGAATTTTATTTCATTACTATCCGCTGCAGTTAGTTTTTGCATTCTGAGCTGCTAAAAACTGCAAGGTGTACCAGAGCTTCTAAAGCAAGCCTGGTGCTGTTGTGGACCCAGGGTTGTATTGCTGACATCATTGTAGGGCAGAGTAAATTTCACACAAAAAAGAAAAACATACTGACAAGGCATTTGGATTTTGGCATAATGCATTGCTAACAGAGTATCTTGGGAAGGGGGAACACAGTATGTGCATGGAGTACTGGTAGATTTCCCTTGCAACATTGTTGCAACTGCATGGTACTGCACAGTGTGAGTCACTCCTCTACCCTACAGTGATGTCATCAGGAGCTAGCAGCCCAGCAGTTGAACAGCAATGGCAAGTGCAGCAGGGCTAAAAAACAAATCCAAATTATGGAAGGTAGGGTAAACCTTGGCCAAATATAACAAATACGCACACCTTTTCAGGTCTAGTACTGCATATAATGACTACAAGCTGTAACTTTTTGGACCATCATGAAAATTCCTCTTTAAAAGGAAACTTGATCGTCTGCCAGTCTATACTTACTCTTGGTTTAGCACAAGGACCGTTAAATTGCAAGATGGAACTATTTGTAGCTTGGACTATTATAATTTGTTTATTACAATATAACCCCCTTATAAATGGGGGTTCCCAAAGGTCTTCCTTGGATGTGCCTAAATGCCCATTGCCATGCTGGTATCCTGTGTCTCAGCATTTTAAAAGTGTTTATGAGAGTGCCTTAATGCCTCTGTGCTCTGTCTCTTTAAGAGCTGCCTATAACGTGGTGCTTATTTAATCTGGGAGGGGGCTGAGTGTTTCTATGCTCGAGTCCCACCCAGGCTGCCAGATAATCGCTCCATTATGCCATCACTATTTGCGCAGAGGGAGCTCTGTTAGAAGCTGTACTTATTTGCTGATTATCTATTAGAATAGTAATGATATTATAGTCTGTCTAACCTGCTTTCTTTGCAGCATGAACAGTTCTGTTTATCACCACCATCTTGGTCCTGGACTGCCAGAATGGGCCAATCAGTACCTTTGGGGACCCTAAAATGGAGTCTGTCCCCAGGGGTCTTGTGGGAGGAATTTCTGTAGGAACTGTAGTTTTGAGACTTTGGCACCTAAATACACTTGGAGGGGGAGCCCTTGCTTTGACAGACTGATGGATCAACCAACCAGAACCTTTTGGACCAAAGGGAAATTCCCAAGTTGCTGGCTGCAGTCAGTCAGTCTGGACTTAGAGTTTGAAGAGTAAGCAGCTCGAGTGATTCGAGCAGCAACTCCTGCATAGTTCGGGCAGGAGACTGGTAGAAAGGCAGAGTTTGGCCTGTCTGCATGCTGTCCCTCGAGAGGGAATCCTTTGAAAGGCTTAACCATCAACCTGTATCCAAATTGGAGTGTAATAGAGCCACTGAAGAGTGACCAGATTAAAACCTGGAGAAGATCGAAGATTTGCTGTACGCGATTGGCCTATCAGGACATCCATTTACCACAGGATTCACGGTTTTGCACAGAGACACTGATATTGTGGCCAGACTGCTATCCGCATTGTGGTATGGTGATTGCTTTACTATAAATGTGCTGCGTGCCGTTAGTGGGTCGCGATTTGGTTCCCCACTGTGTAAATATGCCACGCTTGCTGGAAGGGTATACCCTGGGAGGAGACATGATTCAAGTCACAGAGGGTGAGGGGGACCTGGGGGTAGTGGTAGATGTCAAAATAAGCAACTCGGAGACCTGTAGGAGGGCAGCGGCAAGGGCAAATAGGATGCTGGGATGCATCGCCAGGGGGATTACCTCCAGAAAGGCGGAAGTGATCCTTCCACTGTACAACTGCTTGGTTAGGCTACACCTCGAGTATTGTGTACAGTTCTGGAGACCACATTTAAAGAGGGACATTACACTCCTAGAGAGGGTCCAGAGGAGGGCAACCAAAATTATCTGGGGCCTGGGGGACAGGACCTATGAGGAGAGGCTCAAGGAGCTTGACATGTACACCCTGGAGGACAGGGGGGACATGATAGAGGTCTTTAAGTACATGAAAGGGATCAATAAAGGAGGCCCAGTCAGGGTGATCCAAAGGAAGGAGGGTGGGGCAACAAGAGGTCATGGGTGTAAGCTGGAAGTGGGCAGGCTCAGGGGGGAGAGGAGGAGAAGGTCTTTCACTGAAAGGGTGGTGGAGCCATGGAATGCACTGCCCAGGGAACTGGTAGAGATGGAGACTGTGTACGGGTTTAAGAGGGGATGGGACAGGTACAGGGGGAGGGTAAATATGACCAGGCACAATACAGGTGGAACATCTGGGACTGGGGACAGTATAACCCAAGGGGGAGGTGGGGACACCAAAATCGGCCATCAGTGCGGATGCTGAAAATCGAGCAGACTCGAGAGACCATTAGGCCTATTCTACTGGCATTTTAGTATGTTAATATGTTAGCTGCATCCGGCACTACTGGACTCAAAATCCGAACTGTTCCACCTGGCCTGGGCCTTGCCACCTAGCCCAGCCATCTACTTCAGGCACAGAAACCATCATCGACGAGAGACTCGCCTGGGGATCAGACCCCTGCTCAACCATCTTGAACAAGAACGACACCTCGGTGATTCGTGTGGGCCCTGCTTCTTCTGGCAAACCAGTCATCGACCTGCAGTCTCCATTTCATCTAGCCTATGTCTCGTATTGGGTAGCATGAGTAACAATCAGGGTAGCTCCCTGCAACAACAGCTAAATCTCAAGTGTTATCATCTTATTGCATTCTTGTTTTTCCTTTCACGAACTGAGCCTTCAGGCTCTGGATTACAAATTGTGTGTGGTTGTGCATGCCTTTTCTTTTCACCACAGGGCCCCAACCAGCTGCAACACTGGCCTACCCCTGGCAAAGTTTCAGGTTAGCCCACCTTACTTCCAACTGGGTACCAGAGCGTGTGACTGTGCAGGGACTAAAAGTGCATGCATAATTGATTGATTCTAAAACTAATCTCGTCAGGCAATCTGATTACGCCCCTCCCTCATTCAATTCCCCTGAATAAATCAGATCCAACTCTTTTTGCATTTAATCTGACTGTGGTTCCAGTTTGTACCAAAAGCACTGTACTGTTGTTATTTGCGGTACCTAACCTTGTTTTACAGAGGGTCTCCAGGGCTGAACTGGTGGAACCAGCCCTGGTGGTAAGTGCAAACAGTGTGGGGAATTGTATGCTGAATAGTGGCTACTCTGAAAGTGTTTGTTGCATATTGTCTAGGCAGCTAGAGGGGAAAGAGGGGGTTGAGTGTCGGAGGGGCTGTACCCAGGTTAGCCTTGTTACTAACAACCCTGTCCTCTGGGTGGAGGCACCCGTTTCAGTACCCATGCCCCTTAACCTGCAATTAGCCAAGCAGGCAGGGGTAGTAGACCTTGGGATAGCACCACCTAGGGGTTACAACAACCTACAGTACACACTCTTGCAGCTGCTCCTGGCTCTGATGTCAACCACGGGGCATCTGGGTTGCCCAGCCAGAGGCACTTGATACAAAATGCTGGCAGGAGAGCAGGATCAATTAGATACAGATGAGTATATCACCACCCGTAAGTAAAAAAAAGAAAAAAATGATTTTCATGCAAAAATGATAATCAGGGGCTACTCCAAACTGAGGCATGAGGCAATGTAAATGGCCGTTTCCCATTAAAGAAGAAGGTTATAACAACACTTCTTATTTCAAATGTAATAAATATTCCACTGTCTGAGCAATACCTCACCAGGTATGACAGAATAATTTTGACACCAGCTGGTGAGCCTTTTCCACTTTAGACTACAGTATATGTTTTCCTAGTTGCTGTTTCTCTAGCTACCTTTACAACTTCCAAGACCTGGCCTGAAACGTTAAAGATTGCAAATTCTAACTCTTCAAGTACCAGACTATTATGTAAAGTGATTTTAGGTCTGAGTGAAACACTGTGTCTTTTGAAAGAGTCAGAGACTGAAATGGCTGCTGTGAGGCAAGGATGCTGTTAGTTGTGGAGGAGCAAGCAGTGACCATAATGTACCGAATGAATTTGTAAAAGATATGCCTTCATTGCCTAAGGGCAAGAATCTGTGAGAATTGTAAAACTGTGCTCTGGTCTTTGCTAGATGCTGAGAAGCGGATGATGCCTGCGGATGGCAAGCTGAGAGAACGTACCTGGCTGCTAAGCACTGCCTCAGTGACCATGCCCAGACGGAGACTGGTGGCAGAAGACCGGAGTGAGGTCTGTGGCAGCTTGGAACAGAGCTGGTTTCACAGCAGCAGGAGGTGTTAGTGCACTTGAAGGAGCCAAGGAGGTCATTAGCTGGGAACAGCAGGAGTGGCAGGACAGATCCGAGGCAGAAGCCCCTGGAGCTGGAATCGAGAGACTCTCTGAAGTGAGAGGCTGAGCCTAGAACGGATATCTGGTGAGTGTCTGTTGTGGCTGGGAAATTGAGAACCGGGAGTAAGAAACTGCATATTACAGGCAGCTCTCAGTGCTGCCTCTATGAGAAAATGGCTGTTCAAATGGAAAAGGCTGTCTTCTGTAATTTGGAATGAACTGCACTCTTAACGATCAAGAGATACTCTCTTTGGCAGATTGTATGATGTGCTGTTTAGTTTTAATCTTTGTAAAATGGTGAAGCTGAAGTATAAGTTAAAGATATAGCTATATTGAGCAAACATCTATAATAATTTCACGTAGATTAAAGCATGATTTTTGGTTTATTTGTCCCCAAATCCTTATTGATTCTGTACCTGAGAGATGAGACAAAAACACATGGGAGCATCTTATATTTTTTGAAAGAAAGGTCGATGTATCTTTTTATTTAAATTTTTTTTTTTTTTTTTTTTACTTACTTTCTTTCTGCTGGCTCCTGGTCAGCACCGCTCTTCATCGCATCCCCCTTTTGTATCCGGCCACCGCCCAGTCAGTCCTGCAGCTTCTTGAGGCCTCGCCTTCTTCCCCCGTGGATTGCCCCCTGCGGCAGGAAGCCCCCATCTCACCCACCAGGTCCGGATCCAGTTCTGGCGATGCCTCTGAAGCCGGGGCGCCCACAGGACGACCATCAAGCTGCAACGACCAGGATGCCATTTTCCCTCTGCTTTTTCTCCTCCTTATGGGGCGCGGCATGCAGTGATGCCACGTGGTCACGTACGCTCCCATGTGCACATCAGTCATCTGCCGCGCTCCCACTCCCTTGCAATCATGGCACCATGTTGCTGACCCCCAGCCACCGCTAGGAATCAGGCACTCAGTGACCAAGGTTCTCCCAAGAGATGGAGAGCAGTCCACGGACCTCAATCCATCTCCCCCCGCCAACCCACGATGGCCCCTGCTTGCTCCTGAATACGGGTCACCAGCATGGTGCAAGGTGTAGCGTCCAGCACCTCAGTGCCACCGGGCCGGGGACAATACATCTTTTAATTTTTTGCTTCACTGACTTTTCACACCACTGGGGGTCATGTGATACATCTGAGTCTCTTACTCACATAGTTAAATATCAGCTAAGTGCTGAACTCTGTTGCTGGCTAGTCACACCTCAGTGCTCTGCATGCATAGTCGTGTTGTTCTAACTTTATCAAATCACAATACTGTTTTATCGTGAGCATCACAGATCTGGGACTGCTGCAAGTTGGGTTAACTATGTTTTACAAACTTTTGCCTTTTACAGCACATGTTCTGTGAACATTTTTATACCTGGGATGCTTTTTAATGTTTTGTAAGAAACAGCTAAACTGTGAAGTTTTAACATTATTTATGTTGTGATGTTATAAGATACACTCCCATTAGGCAGAACTGAGTGTTTATCTGCTGCTTAGTTTCAATTCAAATTTTCATTCTGGTGGCATCTGAAATGCTGCAGAAACTAGAAACTAGAATTGAGCTCCGGTGATAACACTGTGTTAAATACAAACGCATTCATTACTTTTATGCGCATAATTTTTACACGGGTCCTGTAAATTTTTATCTCATGGACAAATGCCATCCTTACGTAAGAAGCTGAACAGATCCAGCACAAGGATTTACTACTGGAGCAATCTGAACTGAAAGTTGAAAAAGACACCAATGAGCAAGCTGATAATTTCCTGATCTTTCATATAGTTGCTGAGACACTGTGAGATTGTTTCATTCACTCTATTGACTACCTGCTTAACTGTCTATTAATTGTTATACTGTACACACGATATAGAAACAAGACGAAAAAAGAAATTGACAGTTGGAACATACCCTCTAAAGGATAAAAAATAAGTAAATAACAAACAAACAGGGCAACAGTAAAAATAGAACAAATTACATTCTAGGGCCGGGAAACAAAACAAATGCTGTAGGGAGAAGAGAAAATTCTAAGAATACAAGGATCTACATTACCACCCTAAGCCTTATTCCCAACTAAAGATGTTGAGATAAAATTTCAGCAACACCTGACAATCCTCTTCCCCTTTTTTTTTTTTTGGTCAACTTTCTTTATTCTCCTATGCTGCCTTATCCGGACTCTCTCCCAGGGGTCGCTCAGCTTCGGCCATGATCCTGCCAGTCTGAAGTCCTCCATCCCTCCTCCGTCAGTCTCCTCTCCTCCGCTTACCTGATCACCCAACTCTTCGGCTCTGAGACCCCTGACGTGGGACCACCTTGCTCCTCCTGGTGCTCCATCTATAATCTAGCAGAGTGACCAGGCAGGGAAGAGAACGGAGAGACCCGGCACTGGGCGTGGTTGGCAGGTCCCTGTACCCCCTTTCGCCTACCGGGAGAAAGGGCCATTTTCCATGTTCCACCCACTGATGCGGCTGTGCAATGGTGCTGGCATGCAGAGGGAGCAAGCCTAGCCCCTCAAACAGATGCCCACCGACACCAGACCCCCATTGGCTGTCCTCACCCCAGGTGTTTCGCCCTCCAGTCTCCGCCAGGAGTCACCACTAAGCGGGGAATTCCCCAGAACTGACCCCAAGGGAACAGAGCAGTCCCTTGGATGCTCGATCTTTTCCTTTTCCTGCTTGCCCCCAATGACCCAGGCTCACTCCCGAACCCAGGTCGCCGGCATGGTGCAAGATGCGGCGTCCAGCACCTCAACCCTCAGCGCCACCGGGCCGGTGACAATACTCTTCTTAAAGAAATAAAATTACTAGAAGATGATAATCCTGAAGTACAAGTGGAGGCTTTGTCAATAATAAATTAACTCAGCCCATATCAGAGGAGTACGTTCAGAATCTACAGTTAAACAAAGGCCACAAATACAATCACTGAAGTACAGATTAAAGGGACACTGTAAACCTTTTTTGTATCATACTATTTCCAGTTACCAACCCAAATTTTATGATTGCTTTCCTTCTCTAAAATTCATTAATGCTGCCGGTTGTCTTAACTGACTGTTTGCTTAGTAGAACTGAAATGCATGCTAATGTATTAGTTATAACCAACTTTGTTTTAAATCCTTGATCTACTCTTATTGCATTCTTCCTGAACATTAGAAACACCCCCAAACAGTGTAGCCACTCATGATGCAATGGTCTCCTCCACTGCCACTGCATAATGAGGGGCTAAACCAGTGACCGCGGTAACATGCGCCAAAAGGGGAAAAAAACACACAAAAAATTGTTTTAGGCGTGCTCTGGCAGAGACCGCGAGTCAAAGCAGATGCACACTTCATTGAGGGCTAGTGTGAGTGTGGTTTCAGGACCACGCGCCAGACCTTTTTTTTTAATTCTCAATCAACTTACGACAGATAAGCTACACGTCACGGGGGTGGGGCAAGCAGAGGACAGCAGAGGACGTTGCAGTGATTGGGCGCCATCATTAGACCATGCTTGGTGTGCCCAGTCGAGTTAGTCTCCGCCAATACATGCCCTTCTCCCATAGCCCCCTTCTACAGTGTGTCACAGTTCAGGAAGTTGGTGCCATACATGCTACCCCCACTGTAGCGAAAACTTAGATATTATGAATCCCCTATCTGGCTCTAGATGTTTGCAAGCAGCAGCTTCTCATTAGCTCCTGTAAGTCTTAAATCGTGCCCACGATCTTTAAGTTTTATGTTTATTCTCCTTTGTTTAACACAGTATGGAGGGGCAGTGGGAGGGTGAGTGTGAAGGTCTAATTAGCCAGTCGTCTTGCCATAGAAAGCAGTTTCCTGATTCACGAACTACTCACTGCCCAGTACTCATTAAGTTCTGGTAAGACTTTTGCATTTTTGGTTACTACTGTATTTTGACATGGAAATGCAGCTTAGAACCCCCACGTCATTGGGAAGCAATGAAACAGACATGCAGGGTGAGCGATAGTGTGAGATATCAGCACATGTTCAATTGAGGATACAGTCACTCACACAAAACTAACATGATACAGTACTCTGTTCGGCATTGTACTTAGGTGAAAATAGAAAATAAATATTATGCAGGTATTTAGAAATACCAGGGAGGTCTTGTCAGCATTAAGCATCAGGAAACTGATACACAGGCTCAGCGAGTCGGTGTCCACCAGCATATGTACACAATACTAATATCTGGCATTGTATCAAAAATGTTATAGTACTACAGATCTGTACAAAACTATTACAGTGAATGCTGGTGGATTGTAGGAGCAAACTGGGAAGTGTGATGTGATGGCATACAGTATAACAACCCAGCCTGATTCAATCTGTTGGTGTCTTTCGATGTAATGAACAACTAGCTACAACAAACGGCTATTATGGCCCTCAAATTGTTTGTTATTGTGAGGGAGCACTGTATTCAAGAAGCCAGTACCAAGGAAGATGAAGTTACAGAAGCAAGCAATGGCAGAGATGAAAAAATTACTCACCCTAGTAATGTTGTTTCTTCTAATGGAGTCTTGCTATATTATGACATATGCAGTATAACCCCAGGTTAGAACTGCTAAGGAGGTGAAAGAGTTAACTTCCATGCAGGGCATGGAATCTTGAGCGCGAGTTCGGTTGAACACTCTGTCTGTTGAAGCTCAAACTTAAACTGTATCAGATCTTTACGCAAAAACTCACTAGGTTCTGTTGTGAAGCTCGTAGAACCTACACTAGCCGCTGGCTACTAACTACAAAACACCTTTTTGATCTTGATCCCAAAACAAAGACTCAAGTCGGGGATTCAAGAAGAAAACTTAATCATAACACCTAAGCACCCTAGAAGGGTGAAATAAAGTGGGCATCAAAGAAGTGCCAACATTGCACTGCCCACCCACATCCCAAAACAGAGGTTCTGAGAGGTGCAGGCTGGGGAGGTCATATATAGCAAGACTCCATTAGAAGAAACAACATTACTAAGGTGAGTAATTTTTCTTCAAACAACATGAAGCCTTGCTATATTATGACATGCTCTGAACACACAGCAGTACCTCCATGGAGGAAGGACAGAACCTACTTGCGAAATAGGCTCCGAAGCACAGCTGTGCTAAAATCGAGCATCACTCCTAGCCTGGATATCCAGGAGTAATGCTTAGTAAAGTGTGAACTGTTTTCCAGGTAGCTGCTTGACATATCTCTAGGATAGGAATGTCCTGACAGCAGCCAGAGATGCAGCTGTACCTCTGGTAGAGTGAGCCCTCAGGCCTGAGGAGGAACCTTACAGTTTTCATAACAGAATTGGATACAGAGACAATCCACCTGGCAATGGAACTTTTAGTGGCAGGTTTCCCTTTACCAACCTCACCATAGGTAGAGAACAATTGGAGGGATTCAGACCTGTGACCCTTAGTGCGTTCTATATAATAACTAAGGGCTCTTTTGACATCTAAACTGTGCAATCTCCTCTCACCAGAGGAGGAATGGTCAGTGAAGTACAAGGAGAGACATGGATTGATTAAGGTGAAAATCTGAAACCACCTTAGGCAAAACTTCCTGTTAGTCCTGAGGACTACCTTATCTCTATGAAAGGAGATGAAATCAGGCTCCACTGACAAGGCTTGTAGCTCACTTATGCGCCTGGCAGAGGTGATGGCTACCAGAAACACAGTTTTCCAAGTCAAGTACTTCCAGCTCTGCTGAAGACAATGTAGCTCAAAGGGGTTGCATAAGCTGAAGCGATGCAAATATTAAGATCCCAAGCAGGGGCAGGATCCCTGAACGGGGGATTGGTGTGAAGCAACCCTTTAAAAAACTTGGAGAACACAGGGTGAGCTGATACAGAAGAGGGCTTATCTGCTGACAAGAAGACAGACACAGCTGCCAAGTGCACTTTTAGGGTAGCTGGTCTCAGCCCCAAGGCATTCAAATGCACCAAATAATCCAGGATCGTGGGCACACCAGCAGATTCTGGGGAAATATGTTTACCAGCACACCATATGGAAAATCTCTTCCATTTTGAATTATAGGTAGCCCTGGTGGAAGGCTTCCTAGAGGCCTTCAAGATATCCAATACACCTTGAGAAAGGTGTAGGTCAGCAAACTCTAACTCTTCAAGAGCCAAGCCTTGAGATTGAGAGATTTGAGGTTCGGATACCAAACTCTCCCTTGGGCACAGGTTAACAGGTTGTGATTCCTGGGAAGGCATAGGGGAGGGTGGACTGCTAAGGACATGAGGAGTGGGTACCAGGGCTGCCTGGCCCAATCTGGAGCAATCAGGATCATCTTGCAGGATTGAGATCTGATTCTGACTAGCACTTTGAAAAGAAGGGGAAGGGGGGAAAGCATAGAGAAACTTCCCTTCCCAACTGAGAAGGAAGGCATCCAGAGGGACTGAGCCCAATACTGGGGGCCTGCAGCAAAAAAGGGGAAATTGGTGATTGTCTGGGGCTGCAAAGAGATCTATTTGCGGAGTGCCCCATCTGGCAAATATTACCTCCAGTACTAGGGGATCCAGTGTCCATTCGTGATGGCCCTGGGAAATCCTGCTGAGCATCCGCTAGGACATTGTCCTAGCCTGGGAGGTGAACTGCCGTAGGGAGGCGTTCAGAGAGTAAGCCAGAGACCACAACTTCATTGCTTTGGTGCACAAGGCCGTAGACCGAGTGCCCCCTTGCTTGTTGATGTACCACATTGTAGTGGTATTGTCTGTTCTGACCTGAACTACCCTGTTCTGGACAGATGTGGAGAAAACCTGAAGTGCTAGAAAAACTGCGGTGAGCTCCAGCAAATTGATGTGGAGCAGGGATTCCTGAGGGGACCACAGCCCTTGGGTGGAAAGGTCGCCCATGTGAGCTCCCCACCCCAAGAGGGATGCATCTGTAGTAAGGGTCAAGGAATGAGACTGGGGGATGAAAGGAACCCCCTGTCTCAGATTGTTCTGATCCTGCCACCACTGAAGGGCCTGGATCAGGGTTCGAGTCACTGGAATCAATTTGGTCAGGGAATCCGTCCTTTGAGACCAAAAGGCTCTCAAATGGAACTGAATGTCCCTCATCTGAAATCTCGCTCCCTGCACTACTGCTGCAGAAGCAGCCACGTGCCCCAGGAGCTGTAGAAAATGCCTTGCTGGTCGAGAGACCTGCAGGGTGAAAGAGGAGGCCAGAGACACCAGGGTCCTTGCTCTCTCCAGAGGAAGGACGGCTCTGGCTTCTTTTGTGTTCAGTTCTGCGCCTATGAAGGTGAGAAGCTGGACAGGCTCCAGAACTGACTTTGGAAGATTGAGAAGGAAACCTAGAGATGTAAGCAGCTGCTGGGTTACTTGCAAATGAAGTTTGACCTGTTCTGGAGACTGGCCTACAATGAGCCAGTCGTCCAGATAAGGGAATATGGCAATCTTTTGCCTTCTTAAATGAGCAACTGCTACTGCCAGGCATTTTGTGAACACCCTTGGAGCCGAGGAGAGGCTGAAGGGCATTACTCTGAACTGGTAATGGCCTGAGGGCAGTTCGAATCTGAGGTACTTTCGATGGGAGCTTCTGATGAGAACATGGAAGTAGGCATCCTTGAGGTCCAGGGAGGCTAGCCAGTCCCCTGGCCTTAGAGAGGGTAAAATAATCCCCAGGGTCACCATTTTGAACTTTGGTTTTAAAAGGTGCTTGTTTAGATAACTGAGATACAGAATGGGCCGCCATTCTCCTGTCTTTTTTGGGGTAAGGAAGTACCCGGAGTACAACCCTTTGCCCTGGTGTATGGGTAGAACCCTTTCTACGGCTCTTAGAGCCAGGAGGGCAGAAACTTCTGCTTCCAGGGCAACTGCCTCTGATGGGTTTGCAGGTGGAAAAGACCTGGCTCTCATCTTCGGAAATTTTTTGAAGCTGAGAACCAGTCCCTGGCTTACTACTTCCAGGACCCACTTGTCTGATGTTAAAGACTTCCAGTCCTGGACAAAGTAAGCCAGCCTGCCCCCTACCGGTACTGGAGAATCGGCCCTGGCTACCCCATCAGGGAGCCTGTTCTGCAGGAGCTTTGGGTTGAGGGGTAGAAGCAGGCTTACTAGAACCCCTTCTGCCCCTTCCTCTAAAGAACCCCCTCTGGGCATAAGCAGAAGAGGAGGCCTGGGCTTGGTAAAATGGCCTGTCCCTGCCCCTGACATGCTGCCTTTGAGGAGTGACTTGCCTTTCTTTGGCCTGTGCACTCCTATAGGTGGTCCTATACTCATCCATTTTCTTCATATAATTCTCTGTCTGCTCCCCAAACAGAGAATTTCCCACAACAGGAAAATCCATAGGCTTAGACTGGGTATCCTGTGACAGGGCAGTACATCTGAGCCAGGCCATTCTGTGAAGAGACACAGATGTAGCCATAACTCTAGATGAAACATCATTAGAGACTACAGCAGCATGAAATTGCACTTTGGATGCCTCAATACCATCCGCAGCCACCTGCTCCAGCTCCCTGGCAAGCTGTTCAGGGCCTGTTTTGCTAGGGCCAGGACAGTATCCCACCTGGATTTCTGGTACCTACGCGTAAGCCATATAATTTGCCTGTCTGAGTCCCAAAGATGCTGCCATGTACTGCTTTTTTGCCATGGCATCCATCCTCCTGGAATCCTTTTCAGGAGGGTGAGAGGCTAGAGGAATATTAGCCTTGTCACAGGCTGCAGCCTGCACTACCCCCACATGGCTGCACTGCTGAGATAGAAACTCCATATCAGAGCCTGATAAAGCATACCTCTTGTCCATCCTTTTATCCACAGGGAGGATAGAATGAGGAGTTTTCAGAATTTTTACTGTCTGTTTCCTAAAAGATTTATGCAAGGGAATAGACAGTCTCCTAGACTCTGGAATATCCATCATTTCCACAAAATCAGGCTCTTCTTGATCATCAACAGCTTCCTCAACAGGGAGTTGCAGTGTGTCAGCAACTTTCTTGTAAAACAAAAAATGAGAAGGGGATTCAGATAGCCTGGGAGGGGATACTCCTGAAGGTCTGTCTGGAGAGATGTCCGGTTCAATGGGCACATCCAGACTGTCAAAATCACACTCACTCTCCTCGTACCCCTCCTCCCCTTCCCCTGGTTCATAAAAATCTTCAAAATCATAATCTTGAACCTAGGGAACCGACCGAACCGGGCGCTTACCCAATGGTGCTGGTTCGGACGGAACTGAGGAAAGAGACTGGACAATTTGAATAGCTTTGGCTATTTCCTCAGCAGTTGGAGAAAGAACTTTTGGCCCCAAACTAGCTGACCTTCTAGCTCCTTTAGTTGGAACTGGCTCCTCAGAGCTGGCTCTTCGTTGCCGAGGAAGCATCGCCTGGTCAGAGGGCACTCCTCAGGTTCGGGTTGAACCGAACCAGGCTGGCCATCCGGGTCAGCGGACTTTTTGGCCTCCCTTTCCCTGAGCCTACCAACTCTTTTCTCCACGGTGGCAGCAGGAAAATTCTTACAAATCTGGCAGTCTGCATTGAGGTGGTCAAACCCCAGACAATATACACATATGGTGTGTGGGTCAGCCTTGGCAAAGGCTTCCCCACAGAGGCCACAGTGCTGAAACCCAGTAGGTCCGGTTTTTCTTTTGGGTTTCTCAGACATAGTGCCAGCCTAACCAAAACTTGCCCGATAACAGCAATCCACCAAGCAAGACTCTCTTATCGGTTCCCAACCGTGTCACGGGTCATGGAAAAAACCGTAATAAAATCTGTTTTTTTTAGAACCGATAAGAACCGGGAACCGCACTCTAAAGGGCTAGAAAGTAATTTTTAAACCCCTCTGATCGGTTCAAACCGAACCGAAAAAGACGTTTACAAGTTCCACACAGAAGAAAAATAAAAAGTAAGCCTATCTATTACTTACAATACCACAGACAGAGCTTGAACCGACGATTGCGGTTAAATTTTGGTAAAATAAACCAAGAATTACACTTTAAAATCGACAAACAAACCGAGCAGCAGGAGGAATCTCCGGAGCGACTGTTCAGTGTGGCGGAGTAAAGAATCTGACAGTTTAAGTTTGAGCTTCAACAGACAGAGAGTTCAACCGAGCTCGCGATCAAGATTCCATGCCCTGCATGGAAGTTAACTCTTTCACCTCCGGAGCAGTTCTAACCTGGGGTTATACTGCATATGTCATAATATAGCAAGACTTCATGTTGTTTGAAGTGGCAGTGGCACGGATCACTGTTGAAACCAGGTATGGACTGTGTGTGCCTCGTGATCAGTTGGGGTTAAGTGTGTGTGTGTGTTGGCTGCCAGTTGCCCATGTTGTGGTGTCTGCTTGGATAGTGATGTGAGCGCAGCAGTGAATGCGATCATCATTATGTATGTGCTACCTTCAGCCTGAGCCCTTAGTCCTCCAGTTAAGGTGGGTGTGAGCATCAGTGGGTTAGGCCAGGAGAGTGGGGTGAGGATGTAATTAATGTTCTTGGCTGTATGTTGTCCGGGCCCAGCCCAGATTGGTAACATTTTAAACAATTTCTTCTGTAGGAATGAAAGGGATCAGTGCGAATTCTGCCACTCCCGCATGGGGTCAGATGCAAAAAGTACAACACACAGCCAGACAGACATAGCTTTGTATGTATGTATGTGTGTGTGTGTGTGTGTGTGTGTGTGTGTGTGTGTGTGTGTGTGTTAACTTGTGACCTCTTTCAGTAATGGGGAGTAGCTGCAAGAATCGGTTAGTGTCACTTGTACAGTATACTATATATAGTTTTGGAGCAGCAGATGTCTGTGCTACGCATATTCTTAATCCCTGTCTCATTCTCTGCATTTTTAGTGTGGGATGTGTATACTTGCTGAAATAACCTTTATATTTTGGACCCCCAAAACTGAATTTTGACCCACATTTTTTACACTGGTGGGTCCAACTGGACCCATGATTTTAGACCCCTACCGCTGTCACTGGGCTAGACTGTGTTACAGTTTGTTCCTATGTCCAGGAAAGATGCAGTGGGAGCTGATCAAGGAATGTAAACAAACACGTTTTTGTGTGGTAACACCAGTATGGTGGACAGTCTGTTTTTTCACTTTTAAAAGAAAAAAGAATCAGAATCAAACAACCAGCTACATCAACAGTCGCTACAGAATGTGAGCAGCTCTAACGTGTTTCTTACACTAGGGACACTTTGAGACTGGAAGGGGTTGACAGTGTCCCTTTAATCGGGGGAAATGAAAAATTAGCTAAGTAAATATGACCTGATAGAACTCATTAATTGGAGGAACAGGTTAAGCCTGCTAGAAGACATTGTGAGTAGAAGTTTAATAAAATCAAGCATAGTTTTTCTATATGATTTTGAAGCATTTCTCACACCTCCAGACATCACAAATTTGTGGAGCAATTTTAAACCTGAACCAACATTAAAAGACAGGGAAATGTGAAAAAAATGAAATCAGTGGAGGGGTTGATGCTGTAAAATAAGAAGAAGGCCTTCTTGATATCAAACAAGAGCTAATTATTAGTAACACTGAACAATGACGTTGGTGAAGGGGTTAATGCTGTAAAATTGGAAGACTTTCTTCTTGATAGCAAAAAAGAGCTACTTATTAATAACTAGCTATCGATGAAAATGACTGTTCTCCTTGGAAGTGTACTGTTAGAAATGGAAACAGAACAGAACCCCAACCCTGTGGAAAGTATGCAAAAGGTACAGGGAGAAAATGAGAATGATAGGAACTGAAAGGCAGACCTTCTAGTAAGAAAAAACAAAGAAACCATAAAGGAAACAACAGAAATAACTGGGAACACTGAGTTGCAGGAAATAGATGAAATAACTACAAAATCCAAAATAATTAAACCTGCCCCTAAGTTATCTGTGAGAAATAAAAAAAGAGTTATAAGAATCACAGAGAGGATAATCACCCCCGATCCTAATCACAACACCCATCCCCCCCCTCTTTTCCCCTTAACCTACATTAAATCATGCCTTAAATCCTTAAATCTTTCAAGTGCTGCACTTATGGTCTACGATTTGAATAACTGCCTGTACTGTTATCCTCATTATCTTGTCTACTTCTCGTAACCCTATATCACCTGACTGTATGTATTGTATTGCTTCTGGATCACCTGACTGTATGTATTGTATTGCTTCTGTTCCCCGGGTCGCCCCTGAAAAAGGGAACTTCGGGGCCCAGTGGGCCAACCCGGTCATCAAAATTCAATAAATAAATGCAAACAAGATAGACTAATGAAACACCAGGTGGGGCAATCTCACTCTAAAGTTACCAATTCAACTGCAGATCAAGAGGTAATAGTTTTGGATTCCAAGCCCATGTTAAAAAAGAAATTATAGAAGACTGTCAGAGAGAAATAATGATAGACAGCGGGGAAAGGGTTAATGATAATCTTCACAAAGTAAGTTTATGAAAAGGTAAAACCTTGCAGGGATAGCAAAGATAAACAAGGGCAACAAGAGTTAGAGGCTGAAGTAAAGGAAAAAAATTGACTGACTCAGGCTTCTACCTGCCAACCCTTTAATTTAAAGGGCTCCTGAGACCGAATTATGAGAACCTCTCTACTCTCAGAATCCAGCTGGATAATATATGCAAGGGAATCATGGGGAATTAATTTAGCTGGATTGACATTTCCTCAGTATACTGCTACAGAGTTAGGAGCTGCAACGGATGGCTATAAAGAAAGTGCTTGCCTTAGATGGCTAGAAAGAAAAGTGCTTGCCTCAGTAAAGGAGTTTAATAAGGACTGGAGTATCTATGTACCCCACTATCCCATCCAGAGATGATGCAAATCAGTTCATTAGTGAAGTTAACAACTATAGGCCAATCTCTATCCTTCCAGTACTATCTAAGCTGCTAGAAAAACTGGTAAGCATCCAATTAAGAAATTACCTTGAAGAATCTAATCTTTTAAATCCAGCACAATCCGGGTTTCGATCTAAGCATAGTACTATTTCTGCACTGGCTAAAGTTACAAACGACTGGCAAACCGAACTGGATAAAAAGAATAGCGTTTGTGCTGTATTCCTTGATCTAAGCAAGGCATTTGATACGGTGGACCATGAGCTGCTACTCTCTTCCTTGCACTCCATAGGCTTGGATCCATCCTCCCTTACATGGTTCAGGTGTTACCTAACAGGAAGAACACAGCAAGTGAAAGCTGAAGGAGACCTATCTCCACTAAAACCACTTCTAAGAGGAGTTCCACAAGGATCTATCGTGGGCCCTTTCCTTTTCGCCATTTATATTAACAATATTGATTCGAATCTTACAAAGCCACTGTACACTTGTTCGCAGATGACACTGTTTTATATGTCAGCAACCCAACGCCTGCTACAGCTTGTGAAGTTCTACAAACAGAATTCTCTATACTACAATGTCAATTATTGGAAAAAAAGCTTCTTTTAAATGCAAAGAAAACAAAAGCAATGTTTTTCTCCACCCAAAGCCATACAAATCCCTCATTACTAAACAACCTCCCCCAGTTATCCACTATCCTTGGTGAAAGCCTGGATTATGTAGAAAAATTCAAGTATTTGGGGGTGTGGATAGATAGCAAACTTGACTACACAGTTCATATTGAAGAACTTTTAAAAAAGCTTCGCCAGAGACTTGGTCTATTTTTTAGAATAAGGCACTTTCTAAACAGAGATTCCAAAATGAGGTTGGTCCAGGCCACATTTCTCTCAGTAATTGACTATGCAGACTTCTCTATAGTCACTGCCCTATCTCCTACCTATGCAAATTGGATACACTATACCACAGAGCTCTGAGGTTCATAACAGATCTACCATTTAACACTCACCATTGCTCTCTCTATGCAGCAGTCGGTTGGACATCTCTACATCTCAGAAGAAACAGAAATGCTGCAGTGTGGACATACAGAATTTTGACTAAGATGCTTCCAAACTATATATTAGACTGCTTCAGACAGGCCACAGCTGGCACCTATGCCCCAAGAAGCTACAATTTCATTATGCTCAAAGTGCCTAAAGTCAACACCGCATGGGAGATCTGCTATCAGCTATAATCTAGCTATATCATGGAACACGATTCAAAAGTCCTTGAAGCTGATCAACTGGTATCCTTAGCATCCTTCAAGCATCTATACCTAAGTCTCTTCCCTGAAAATGCAATTGCTTCCACAAGTTCTAGTTTATTCGCAGTTCTTTCCTTCCCTCTCAGGCTGCCATCATATCATGGCAATTTACTTCCTAGAATTCATCTCCACAGATACCTCACCCCCTGGCTATAATCTTCTCCCATTAACTCCAGGCTCCTACCTTAGCCCTTATCACTGCCTTTCACCTCAGTTCTAGCACCAGCCCTGCTCTAGTCATGCTACCCTTCCTACCATGTCACTTGTCTCAGTCTATGATCACCTCTTTCAGTCATCCAATCACTATTTCTCTTTGTCCACATTGACTTCCCTTGGATCTTTGGAATCTTGGGTATATCATGTTGAATGTATGCCATGTTTACTGCCAATGTTGATATGTATATACTGGTTTACCTAGAGTGCATCTCATATGTTCCTACCATATCCTGTTATGTTTAAACAATTTCTGTTCTTGATTTCTGTATATAAGTGTTTTAATTATTCATGTACATATACCAATTATTGAACCTTGATTACTGTATATAAGTATATACGTGTTTTAAATCTTCCTATACATGTACCAATTATTGAACCTTGACCTTATCAGGTCCATCTTGCAAATGAGCTGTGCTCAATGATGTTCGCCTGAATAAAGATTTGATTGATTGATTGATTGAAGTTACGGAAAAAGAGAAAGCTCTAGGGCATACATAGAGCAAGGTGATCTAGTCCAGGGGAAGCAGCCCAATGAACGTGGAAGAAAAATTCTGCAGAATCAAAATAGGATAACAAATTACATGCATCCTGCTGAAAAAAAAAATAAAATAAAATAATTTAGTTCCAAATGATACTCTTTTTCAAGAAAACCGCAGGATGATCAGAGGAAGTTGCAGAAGGAAGAAATAATCAATAAATGAAAATTACGTATCTACCGTAATTCTTGATCTTCCTGTGTATCTTCACCATTCATCACTGGTGGGTGACTGGCCGGAGACGAGCACCCCGAATAAGCTTTTTCTTTTTTGTTTGTTTTTTGCTTGGGGAGGAGCTGGCACCGCCCACGAGGCTGACGCACTGTGTGGCGCTCGTGGGTTGGCCAGAAATGGAGGTTGGCTCCTCCTCCACCTTAGTTCTGCACGTCAGAGAGGCAGAGAAAAAAAGAGGATAGAGAAAAACAAGGGCGGGGTAAGAGAGCCCAAGGGACAGTAAAAGGAAAGGATATAAACTGAAAAAGGAATAGGCCAACCAGAGGACAGAAGAGAAGGAGGATCTGGGAGGGTATGGGCCGAAAGGACCCCAGTCCCTGGACAGTCATATATGGTACAGAAAAGGAAAAGAGAAAAGAGAAAAAGGGAAGAGGGAAGAAAAGGGGGGACCAACATCCATACGTCAGGAGACTGAGAGCTTGAGATACCAGAAAGTCCCTCCAGGGAAGACTGACAGACAACCACAAGTAGCTGTTACCGAGGCTGAATCTCGGTTTACTGATATCCCCTTCAGGGAAAAGAAGCATGGAGAAGGTCCCTTCCTCCTCCTTCCAAATCCATGAAGGTGGAAACTACCTTTGGTGAGGATTCCCCACCACTCCCCTCCACCAGTTACCACTTTCCAAAGGAAGAACCCACCAGGTTGGGGGGTGGAGTGAGGATCCCACCTATTAATATCTCCCTCCCAGGAGGGCAAGGAGACAGGGAAGTGGAGAAGAAACCATATAAAGATGGAAGCAGAGGGGAGTCCCCACCAGCCCCAGCCCCCTCATCCTGGGGATCTGAAGAGTCGGCATACCACGACGGGGCAGACCGACCCTGGAGATCGTACTCGGGACAAGGGAGAGGAGCCCACCAGAAGTCCCCTACTAGATCTTAGTTGGAAAGCCCTACTTGCCCTTCTCCCAAGAATCCCTCTTGCCACCTCCTAGGACAAGGAGGGGTGCCAAGGAATAGAGGGACCCAACTGGATCCCCGAGGAGGAGGGCAAGCAGGGAGGAGGCATCGCCCAGGGACTGAGGCCTTGTGAGGGAAAGGTGGGTGGGATTCAGTGATGAATGAAGATACACAGGAAGATCAAGAATTACGGTAGGTACATCATTTTCATATCTTTTCTGTGTCAATCTTCACCATTCATCACTGGTGGGTGAGTTCCAAGCCCCACCCCCCAAAGGGGGTCCAGTATTTCCCTGAGAAATTAGCATCCCTCAGCCCCCTGTGGGGGAAACATGGAGGGAGGAGACCCTCTACTGGCCAGTTAGGCCTGGGGCTGGTCAGGGCGAGGCGGGGTCCCCGTTCCTTGGGGGATGGAAGGCACCCCTGCAGTTCCCATCTCACCCTGTGGGAGAAAAGGTGGGTACCCCGGAATGAGGAGGCCATCACCCTATGCCAGGCCAAGGGTGGTAACCAAGAAAGGCGACATCATGCCATCTGCCTAATGCAGACTGTTGTCCCTGCAAGCTGTGAAGTGACTTCACTGGTGTCATAAAACACCCTTGACTGGTGCCTTGCCAGCTCCAGGCCTATTGCAGAGAGGGCTATGGCCTGCTGGGTAGCCTCCGAACTAGGCAGCGATGCCAGTGCCTGACTCAGCATTGCCCACAAATGCCTATTATAGGCAGCGTGGTGCACCTGATGTGAAGCAATACATAACATAATCCATGCAGAGGAGAAAACTCTCCGCCCCAGATGACTGAACTCTGCAGAGTCAGGATCCAGGGGTCGGTCGCGGACCAGACGTCTATGCCCAGTAGGGGTGTCCAGTCACGTCAATCCCATAGTGGTATGAGACAAGAGTGCCTGGAAACCTCTGGGGTGCGTAGTACTGACGCTGGCAGTCCACAGGGGCTGGAACTGTGACAGATGGAAGCAGCCTGGTGCTGTACGACACCTCCTGGAAATGGAACGGCTAGGAGGGGACCACCAAGTGGTGGGCCCCATACTTGCCTAAAAAGGCTTGCATCAAAAGCTTGATATTGCGATGGGCTATAAAAGAAATATGCAGGTCCTGGACTAGCCTTGTCAGGAAGCGCTGATACTGGGCTTGATCAGCGTCAGAGGACAGGTGGACAGAGGGCTCCTCTTCTTCAAGGAAGGAAGACAAGGAGGCCGAGGAACCTGATGAGTCAGACTACAGCTATGGAGGGGGAACCGGTCGTCCATGGCCCTAACATACTGGGGGAAGTCCGCAGCCTGGGATCTGAACTGTTCCCAGGTCAAAGGTTCCAAAGGACCAACATGGCCTGGGAGGAAGGGGGGGCTGGACGCAGAGGCACAGGAGAACTGGCCACCATACATAGTGCGCATCCACCAGGGCTAAAAAACCTATCAGGTGATCCTGGAAGAACGGATGGTCTGCTCCGTCAGCGGTCTGTGGAGCAAAGGAGAATGGTCGGGACTGAGCCCTGTAGGGGAAGCTTCCCTATGAGGGGACCGGGGGCCACGTGGATCCAGAAGGGTGGTCCCCAGCCCCACCCAGTGAGGACTCCCTCGAAAGACATGAGGGAAAGAACTTGGGTTCAGCACTGCGGCTCCTCCCCAAGCCCCGGAGGGCTACAGAGGAGTGCCACAGCCCCTCTCCCTGTCCCCTCTGAGGAAGACCTCTTCCTTGGACCCTGTGCCATAGGACCCTATAACTCCACAGGCTCCCCGAGGAGAGTCGCAATGGAGGGGGATCTGGTCCTAGCCTTAATGGGGGGGCGGCACCGGGGGCAGCAGCTGACCCCACCCCCAAAGCCTGGACCACCACACCCGTAGCAACAGGAATGCTGACCCTCACCGGGGTTCGGTGCCGGCTGCAGTCACCGGAACCATGGGGGGGGGGCACCTAGGGAGGTGCAAGGGTCCTGGGCCCCAGACAACCCACTGACTACAGGGAGTCAGGTTGCCAGTCCGGATCAGCCTCCCGACCATCTGGCTCCGGAGAGGAGGAGATCCAGAGGCGCTCCAGACTGGTGACCATGGGGGGCTCTCCTGCGAGTGGCGCCGCGGGTTGACGCAGCACCCCTTGCAGTGCTGCCCTGATCACCACAGCTGCGAATGGCTCCAGGATCTGGGCAGCGCCCGCAGATGGTGCCAAGGAACGCCCATCATTGGATCCAGCAACCGTGGGCCCTGACACTGGAGGAGCCTGCACCTCTGAAGAGGTGACTGCCAGACCAGTCCTCCAGCACTGTGGAAGAGACCTCCTCCATGGCAAGGCTACAAGAGGAGGAAGCCCCTCCTCACCGGACCATGTAGGCCCAGGAGGAGACCCAGAGGAAAGGTGAAGAGTCCTATACTTGGGCCGATGAAAGCGGTGATGCCCCTCCCGAAAGTCAGTGTAGCCCTGCCAACTTTCAATGAGCGGTGCTCAAAACGTGGGCGGTCCATCGAGAAACAGGCGTCGCAGTGCTCCATGTCATTCTGGGGTCCAAGGCAGGAAAGGCAGACATCATGCCGGTCCGTAACGGAAATTTGCCGGCCACAGGGATGCCAACGCATAGGAGGCTGGCCCGTTATCGATGAGCATTTCTTATCTCCCAAACCTGGCATGATGCAACAGTAACTAAAAACTTTAAACAGAAAAGACTCAACGCTGTTAAAGAGAAGAAAAGGAAAGGTCTTAACGGGAATCTTCAGTAATGGTGCCGAGTGGTGGATGGCAGAACCGAGGCGGATTACTCAAGGCAGCATCGACAGCGGCTCCGAGGTGTCAAATAATGGCTCAGAGGAGTGACTATGAGTCAAAAATGGCTTTGAATGACTAGGCCACACTGGCATATTATGAAATTGTTCAGCTGCAGGCAAGGTGCTGTTTCATTGGCGTGAGAAGCAGAACCGAGATGGAGGAGGAGCCAACTGGCATTTCTGGCAAACCCACGAGCGCCATGCAGTGCGTCGCCCTCATGGGCGGCCCCTGCCCCTCCCAAAAAACAAAGGCTCCCGCAGGGTGCTTGTCTCCGGCCGATCACCCACCAGTAATGAATGGTGAAGACTGACACAGAGAAGATCAGTCTGATTTTAGAAGAAGAGGGTCTCCCTGGCTGGGGGTGACCATGCGATTGGATGGTTGGAGGAGCAGGATGAAATTTCAGCCTGCTACCTTTCCCGGTGCCCGACCCGGCCAGGCCTCTATGGTTGGTCCCTAGGGGGGAGGGGCAGATAGAGTCGGGGAGACCACTCACATACTATAAACCATTGGGATGAGGACAGAACTGCCAAGGAATGACAATCAGTTCTTGAGAGAGAGAGAGATATTATAGACTATAACATGCTATCTTCCTTCTGGCGGTGCCTTGGACGCCAGTGGGATACACCCCCCTTTCTTCCTAGAAATTTATTCTCACAGAAAGAGGACCTAAAGAAAGCATTGGGCAGATGGAACATTTAAACATCAAGATGGATAAAAGCACAGATTAACAATAACATAAAATATTTCCCCCTCCTTATTGGGCGGTGAGCCCAAAACATAATGACGGAGAGTGGAGGACAGATGAACATACCGAGACAGTAGAAGGACAGCACCACTATACCCATACCTTTGTCCAACTACCTTCCCTCATCAAAATATTATTTTGCTTAAGTTGTTTCCTAAATCTCCTTTCCCCTCCTTGGTTTTGGGGTGAACAAAACGCTCACTGGCAGTATATTATATTGACCCAGCCAGAGTCACACCTCATTGTGTACCTGGCTATGGAAGTCCACAATACTTTACTAAAAGTTTGGCACTCTCACAGTTGGCCCTGTTGGCCCAGTTGGCTAAAACTGAAAGGCTTATCACTTCTTCGAGTAGAAGACCAAAGTTCGGATCCAACCCGAGATTCATACTTTATATATATTTTTTTAGAGATAGGAGATCGTCCCCCCACAATTGGTTGGGGTACAGTATATTGATATACAGATACTGGATACAATTAACAAGCAGCTGAAAGCAAACATAGTAAATATAAATAAGGAGCTTATAAGAGACCACTTTAAGTCTATGGGATGAGTGTACCCTTTAAGATAATTTCACAGAATGTAAATGGGCTGACCAAACCAATAAAAAGATATAGAACCTTGCACGCTTTAAAAAATTGAAACCTGAGATAATGCTTTTGCAGGAAACACACCTAACATCGCTTGAACGTAAGAAACTACTAAAATTTGGCTTTTCCCAGATAGTAGAATCATCCTACCGAACTAGGAGACCCCAGGGGGCAGTAATTCTTGTCCCGAAGTCCTCGCAATTCCAAATCACGGATCAGCACACGGATAAAGAATTCCGTTTGACCTTGGCTCAGGATCATTTCAAGGACATACTTTAACAATCTGCAGCACATATATACTGCCAAACAGTGACGCATCTTCCATTCAGCAAATACTGGACTCCATTCTAACTCATAAGAAGGGAATCCTAATAACTGGTGGAGATCCGAACTGTTTATTAAATCCCTCTCTGGACATTTCAGCCCCCCCCCCCCCAGTCCTCAGGTCAAAAACACCTGAGGAGAATTCTAAAAGATTTGGGTTTAGTGAACACTTGGAGACTGCTCCATCCGGCGCAGAGAAAATTATCGTACTATTCAAATGCCCACAAACATTATTCAAGACTGGACTACTTTTGCATCAGCAATGAGCATAAAGACTTAGTCCATACAGCTGAAATTATGAACATTCACATTTCAGACCATGCCCCTACAACTCTAGAACTTAGAATCTTTCGGGAGTAAAGAAACACACTGTGGAGGTTTAATCCCACACTGTTGACAGACCTTGAATTCAAAGACTTACTCCAAGATAAAGTTCCAGAGATATTAACAGATAATGACTCCCCAGAAACGACTCCACAAACACTATGGGATACATTAAAAGTAGTCCTGAGGGGACATATCATCTCCTTTGTGGCCAAAAGAAAAAAACAGAGGGAGGTCTGCTTAAAGGAGCTACAGGAAACTCTCACCTTTTTACAGATGGCTCACATGCAAGGAGACCATTCTGTAACAAACCAAATGCAGCAAATACAAAGGGAAATATAGAACCTCCTCACCGCCTGCACGGAACAAGCCCTGATGCGGCTACGCCAATGATTTTATGAAGGGGGAGCCCGAGCTTCCAGAGTGTTAGCGTACAGATTACCCAGCCAAATTCAAATGTCCACAATTACAAAAATAAAAGACCCAGTCACAGCACAGCACCAATCTCATACCCAAGGAATCCTGGCAGCTTTTAAAAAATACTACTAGGATATATACCAAGATCCTAAAACTGCCACCCCACAACAAATCTTGAATTTTTTTAACCAAGATTCAACTTCCTACCCTTGGAGATCCCCAGAAGGAGAGACTGACATTGCCTATTAGTCTGGGAGAACTACAAAATACAATACAAAATTTTAAAAACAGAAAGATCCCAGGCCCTGATGGGTATGGGGCAGAGTTCTATAAGGGTATATGGGAACTAATACAGACCCCTTCCTGGATGTAATGCAAAAAAGCCATGACATAGTCAGCTATCCAATATCGTGGAGACAGGCAGTTATATCAGCGATAATGAAACCCCAAAAACCTCCCCATCTTTTTGAGTCTTACCACCTTATATCAGTATTAAACCAAGACTACACAATTTATACGAGTATTATTGCCCACAGATTAGAAGATATACTTTGAACACTGATCCACCTGGACCAATTGAGATTTATAAAAAAAACTGACAGACAACAGACAATATCCTCAGCACCCTATACCTCATTGACCTCACCCAGACATCTAACATTCCCCTAATAATCCTCAGTTTAGATGCCCAGAAGACGTTTGATAGGGTATTATGGCTATTCTTGAAACTGACCTTCTCAAAATGTGCCTGCCCTGAGAAATTTTTAGATAATATAGAGGGAATATATTTGAACCCTGAAGCCATGGTCAAGGTTAATGGCTCACATTCAGAAAGTTTCCCACTTTCCAGAGGAACACGTCAGGGGTGTCCCCGTCTCCTTATTTGCCCTTTTTGTAGAACCAATAGCACAGTTGTTGAGACAGATGGAACAAATCGAAGGGTATTGGGTGGGAGACAGTTGGCATAAACTTGGGTATTATGCTGATGATCTCCTGCTTTATATTACAAACCCCATCCCTTCTCTGGAGGCACTGAACAAACTCCTACCAACAACAGAATGCCTAACAGGATACAAGATTATCAAGATAAAACTGAGGTATTAACAATAAATTACTCCCCTAGTCCATCAATAATAGCTAAATACCTGTTCAAACAGCAGTGCCCCTATACTACATATTTAGGAATTAACACTCCTCCAAACTTATCCCACTTGCATGAACGAAATTACACACCCCTATTTACCCAGATAAAACTAGATCTTAAACGCTGGATACATTTGCCAATTTCTCTGATAAATAAAGTCCAAACCATTCAAGTGGACATTTTACCTAGGCTACTATATATAATTCAAAACATACCATCACCAATTTCCAAAACAGAAATAGATAAATGGAACAGGGCGATATCAACTTTTATATGGGTAGGAGGAAGACCACGTCTCTCTTACCAAAAATTACAACTGCCTAAAGAAAGAGGTAGGCTGGATCTACCAGATTTTTATAAATATTCAATAGCAACACTTTTGCTCCACATCTCACAGTGGCTAAACCCACAACAGACTGCCACAAGCTGGTTTAACGTGGAGCAGGATCTGTCCTCTTTACTCCTAAACCATATATTAGTGTTCCAACCCCAGGTACCTAGTACTCTGGAATTTTCCTCAGTCTTTACGAGAGACATAATTTGAAGCTGGGAGACCTTTCTTCAACTCCCTGAAAATCAGTTTGGGGCAGTATGGATGGGAATCCCTGTGAAGAGCCGAGATTTTATTCCATCCAAAACTGATATTGAATTTTGAAGATGGTGGGACAGGGGACTGCTACATACCTACCAATTCTATAACAACGGGATATTTAAAACATTTACCGAACTACAGAATGAGTTTTTCATAGATCAAAAAAATGTTTTTCGGTACTTACAGATTCGCCATTACCTAACTTCTAAAATAGGTCTAGATGTCACGAATAAATCTCCTTCCCCAATATGAACTACCCTAATATAATTAAAAACTGAAGTCAATACTTAACATTTAATATCAAGATGTTACAAAGCACTGATTAATGTACCCAGTTCAGAAATGGACAATGTCCAAATCAACTGGAAAATGGAATTAATGTTAGATTTAACCCCAACGGACTGGGTCCATATTTGGAGAAGACAACACCGAACTTCATGTTCAGATACATGGAGAGAATTTGCATGGAAGATCACAGTGAGATTCTTCCGCACCCCCAAACTACAGCAAACTATTCCACATCAAAAGACTCCTTGTGTTGGGGAAGGTGCAGATGTGAGATGATCACACATTCTCACATCTTGTGGTACTGCCCAGTGCTGACCCCCTATTGGGAGGAAGTGGAAAGGCAGATGAAAGCACTTTTTCCTACCATGGGGAAACTCACCCTAGAAATTGCTCTTCTCTTACGCTTTCCCAAATAGGTTAGAGGAATACACCAGACCTATCTAATAAATATCATGTTAGGGGTGGCCAAAAAGGTAATCACTCGATCATGGCTACAACCATAAATAACTGGGAAACTACAATCTATGACATCTACAAAATGGAAAGCCTCATGGCAAAATTGCAAGACAAACTCCCAGCCCTAATGAATAGATGGACAAAATGGTTTATACATATAGCAGAACATAGACCAGACATAATACCATAATATCAGAAGCATACAACCCTTAGTTGCACTCAAAACTGCCCCCCATTGCATACTCAAGTAAATTAAAATGAGAAATAATTGGAACTCCCATCGCCATCTGCTGAACTAACCCTTCCTAAGAACTAGACTAAACTAATAACTTTTATAAAGAAACTTCGAATTGGGGGGGGTGAAGTCAGCATAAATACCACTGAAGGACAATTCCCAGATTTTCATGTTAAAAATTAGCTCCATACAGTACAAGACAACAGCATTGAAATGTATAAAATGAACTGTTCTAAATGTATCCTAGAAATGTATATAAATGACAAAGGCTACACGGATGTACTTGATCATATGCTACCAGTGTCTTTAAGTGTAAAAACTTTAATAAAAATTAAAGTTTAATAAAAAAAGAAGAGGAGGGCCTGGAAGCAGATAGGGAACTGGAAAATAGCATTAGTCAGGAAAACACAGAATCTCAAGTGCTCCTTTCGTTAAGAGATGATACCAGATATAGTATATGAGTCACCACTTGAGTCATTAACCAGGAGGCTGATGTAGAAATTAATATGGAATGTGGCAGGTCTTGAGGGTAAATTTAGAGATACTGATTGTTTACACTTCCTTAAGAGACAGCATTATTATACACCGTAACAATGCTGTTTCTGCCAAAGGGATCCTTCACTATGCTTAACAACTGCAATCTTTCCCCTGTAATAAGCCGCCCCAGAGTTTATAATTTTATGCTAATTAGATGATCTTAGAATGAAATTCAGCACTCTGCTGTGTGGTTATGCTCACCCTCGCATTAAAATGGCAGATATACTTCTAAAACTAGGGTGAGCAGTGACCACTAAACTAGCTAAATGGCCACCAAAAAACATATCAAACATACTTTTTTTAAAGTTTTCAGCATGGCAAAACAATTTTAAAATGTTATGAATAATTGCAAAAGCTCAGATCACTGAGTATCAATTGTAAAGGCACTGTAACAAGTAATAAACAGAAAATGATTCTTGTGTGAACCTTTTCTCAGGTTCTGGAAGGGGAGGTAGGAAATGAGATTGTTAAGCATAACAAGGGATCCCACTGGAGAAACATTACTGTGGTAATTTTTTTCTTTGAACCCCAGGAATCCCTCACATATGCTTCACAACTGCAGACTCCATACCAACACCTTGGTAGGCTGGGCAAAGAACCTATTTAAGGAAAGGTTCTGCAAGACAGCAGTGCCAAAGCTGGCATCCCTTCTGGACCGTATGACCAGACAGTAGTGTTTTGTGGAAATGTGTACTGTTTTCCAGGTAGTTGCTTTACAGATTTCTTACAGGGAAACACCTCTTGATGCTGCCACAGAGGCAGAAGTTCCACTTGTGGAGTGAGTCCTAAGGCCTTCAGGTGATAGCTTGCCACCTTTGCCATAACATAACTGTATGCAGGAAACTATCCAATGAGAAATGGTACTCTTGCATGCTGGTTTACCTTTCCCCACTTCATCACAGATGACGAATAACTGAGTATTAGTGGACCTTACATCGTTTGTGTGGTCCAAGTAGTAGCTCAGAGTTCTCTCAACATCCAGACTGTGGAGCTTTTGTTCCCATGAGCTGGATTTTGCTGTAAAGAAAAAGTACAGTTACATAAGAAATGGAAGTTACAGTACATACCTACCGTAATTCTTGATTTTCTAGGATGGGTCTTCACCATTTATTCACACTTCTGGATTCTAACCGGAGGCACTAGGACCCAGCAGGAGCCAAAATCATCAGGAGGGCCAGCTCTGTGGTAGGACCACACATGTGCAGCACTGCGAGATCTGCTCGCGCCTGTATAGGCTACCTCGGTGTTGACCCTCCAACCACCTCAGTACCCTTTTTATAAAGGAGGTGTAAAAACTAGATAAACACCTAACCTAACCAGGGCATAAGATAGCCCTGTTTGACCCATATAAGAAGGGTCAATAAACAATGTCTTCACAGCCCAGACCAGCGAGAGAGTGAAGACCGGGAACAGAATGAGTGAGCCTGGGGGATGGTGTGTGGGCATGTGAATAAACGGTGAAGACCTGTCCAAGAAGATCAAGAATTATGGTAGGTATGTAATTTCCATATCTTCCTGGACATAGGTCTTCACCGTTTATTCACACTTCTGGGTTAGAGTACCAAGCTAAACCAATCTCTTGAGCAGGGCGGCAGGAGACAGAGCTCACTCAGGACAGAATCCCATTAAGGATTGTCCTGCCAAAGAAAGCATGCTGTCCAGCATGGACGTCTATAACGTAGTATTTCATAAAGGTGTGCACTGAGCTCCAAGTTGCTGCTTTGCAAATCTCAGTAAGGGAAACTGAGCAAATCTCAGTCAGGGATGTGACAACCGCTTTAGTCGAGTGGGCACAAACCTGTCCTTTCAACTTGACCTGTGCCATAGAATAACAATGGTGAAGGCATGCCACTACCCATGCAAAAATACATCTGATGGATACCGGCTGACTCAGCCGGGCCACACTGAAAGACAAAAAGAGTTGCTTCACTTTATGGATGTTCCCAGTCCTATCTATGTAGAATCGTTGGGCTCTCTTGACATCCAGGGAATGAAGGGCGCGTTCCCCTTCATTTTGGAAGTTAGCAAAGTAAGTAGGCAAAACCAAGGACTGGTTGAGGTGAAACTCCGAAACAACCTTGGGTAGGAACTTTGGGTAAGTAAGGAGAACCAACTTGTCTTTGTGAAAGACAGCATACAGAGGGTCTGTGACTAGGGTATGTATCTCAGAGACCCTGCGAGCCAAAGTGATGGCCAACAGAAAGGCATTCTTCCAGGTCAGGAACTTCAACTCACACACAGCTAGAGGCTCAAAAGGCTTGCGAGTGAGTACATCCAGCATGAGATTAATATCCCAGGCGGTCACCGGCTTCCTAACCAGAGGCCTTATGTGTAAAATGCCTTTGAGGAATCTCTTGAACAAAGGCAACTGAGCCAGAGACAAATTGTGGACCGGCTCATGATAGGCAGAAAACACGCATAGGTGTACCTTGATCATAGAATACTGCAGTCCTGCATCTGAAAGGTCTAACAGGCATTCCAACACCTTATCGGTGGGCATCAGAATGGATCCAGAGGGATCTTAGCAAGCCAAATCAAGAAACGCTTCCATTTAACGGTAGAAGTCTTCTTGGTGGAGGGCTTACATGCTAAGAGAATCTATGAGATTCTCCGGGAAACCTTGAACCGTCCCACTTCTATCTCCTCAGGAACCAGGCATGGAGATAAAGGGAGTGTAGACTGGGATGAACCAGGGATCCGTGTGTCAAGAGGTTCAGCCTTAGAGGCAGTTACTTCTGAGAAGTCTCAGACAACTTGTTGATTAATGGAAACAAGATTTGTCGAGGCCAGTATGATGCAATCTGAATCATTTTGCCCCCTCGTACCTCTAGTTTGAGCAGCACCCTAGGGTTAGTGGGGGAAATGCGTACAGAAAGTGTCTTGTCCACAGCAGTCTGAATGCATACTGACATAAAATGCCAGGTTCTGAATTTCTGGAGCAGGATAGAGGCAGTTTTGCATTGAGTGGGGATGCAAAAAGGTCCATGTCTGGACATCCCCACTCGTTGAAGAGTGATTGCATAACGTCTTGTGCAAGAGACCACTCGTGAGGGTTCACCTCTGTTCTGCTGAGGTGATCTGCCAGGCCGTTCTGAACTTCTCACCGGTAAACCACCTGAATCAGAGCACCGTGCTCGAGGCACCACTCCCATACCCTCATGGCTTCTCTGCACAATGGGTAGGAGTGGGCTTCTCCCTGTTTGTTGATGTAATATATCACAATCTTGTTGTCCATCTGAAGAAGGATTACTCTGTGACAAAGGACATCCTTTAGGACTCAAACAGCATACAAGACCACCCTCGTCTCCAGAACACTGATGTGAAGGTGAGACTCAACCTGGTTCCACACTCCTTGAGTGTGGAACTCCTGGCAGTGAGCCCGCCAGCTGTTCAGAGATGCATCCATGGTGATGGTAATCTGAGCCTCTGGAGGGGCAAAGGTCAAACTTGCTGAAAGTTGTCCTCCTGAATCCACCATGCAAGTGACCTCCTCAGAGACTCCGTCACCTTGATGGGGTAAGATTGTAGGTGCATCATTGGAGACCACTGTGTGCTGAGCATCCACTGAGTGGTCCTCATGTGCAATCGAACCAGAGGCACCATGTAGCTCTCATAGGGTTGTTCTCCCTGATGAAGCAAGCCATCTGGAAAATGTCGGCTCTCCTATCCTCCGGAAGGAAGTCTCTCACCTTGGAAGAGTTGAGGAGAACCCCTATGAAGAGCAACTGCTGACAGGCTTGAAGCTGCGACTTCTCCAGGTTTATTTATTTCATCATTCGGACATAACCTTTGAGCAAAATGCTCGTTTTCAAAGGCTCCACATCTTGACAGGAGGACAGCACAGAAATGTAGTTACAGAGTATGGGTGCTCAAGTACAGAGACAAAAAATACAAGAAATAACAGTAATTGGCCTGACTATTTACAATTGTAAGCTATCTCATATGGAGGTACAGCTTATTGCAGTTAGTACAGCCCAAGGTACATGGTGAGTGCTGTGGGTTTAAGAAACTAATTTAGCAGGAGGTAAAGCAGCCAGGGGAGGCATTGTCATTATTTCATATAAAGTCAGAGGGGGAGAGACTCAGCATAGGCTTTCACACCCTGTATGTTAATGCAGTCAAGAGGAGGCTTTGTCGTTTATTCTAGCCAAGAGTGGGGGTAATTTTCTGTGCAAGACTGACCTAGTAGGAACATACTAGAGAGCAATGTGAGGGAGGACTGTACACAGAATAAGCTAGGGAAAGACAGGTGCTTTGAAACAATCACATTTGTGCAGGGTCAATGGCAGGGGAGGGACTTAAAACAGAGTGCTGAGTTAAGGACAGCAGATGGAAGGCTCGTTGACAGGCTGTGGCTATGGATGGCTCAAGTTCGAGGGCTGGCAAGTAGTAGGAGGAAGCAGGAGTTTAAACTCAAGGTTACTGGGCAGCAGGGCAACAAATCAGAGAATGCAGCCCAGAAGCAGGCTGACTCCAAGCTACCGGGTGATAGTGCTACAGGTTACCTGCAGCTACAGACCTCAGCCTTGGCCAGGTGATGCCTTAGTTCCACCTTGAAGACGGAGAGGCTGTTAATGAGTAAAAGGCATGCTAGGATCTCATTTAGCCAAGAAGGAGCCCTGTATGCAAAGGACCGCTGGTCAAGCACCGTTTTTCTGCAGGGGATGGCAAATGGGCAGCGAGTCTGCCCTGTAGTGTGGTACCCCGATCTACCTCGCCGGAGCAGTTCTTTGAAGGCCAGTGGAGCTTTACCTAAGAGAGATTTCATGCCAAGCAGGCACGTTTGGTATTTGATTCTGCTGGCAAGACTGAGCCAGTTAGTGCGCGCATAGAGGGAGCAGGTGTGTAGGAGATTATCAGCCCCTAGAGCCAGCCTGCAGGCCTTGTTGAGGGCCATGCTTACTCGTTTAAGCGCAGTGTTGGATGCCGACCCATAGACCATGAGTCCGTAGTCAATAACAGACAAGATGGAAGAGGAGACTGCCAACCTGAGTGCCTCACGAGTTAGGCACTGTCTGTGCCTGTAGAGAACTCCAAGTTTGGTGTTCACTGTTTTGATGACCTGATTGATGTGCTCCATGTAAGAGAGGGTGCCATCAATGATCACGCCCTAGTATTTAAAAGAGTTGACCTGCTAGAGTGGCGCAGCCTTGTAGTCAGTAATAGTAAGGGACAGACGAGATCTCTTGTGCTAGTGAGTGGTTATCAGCATCGTCTTCGTCTTCTTGTAATTGAGAAGCAATTTCTGAGACCCAAACCAGTCCTCCAAGCTGTGAATTGGGTACTACAAATCATCCTGTAGGTGTTGAAGCTGAGCTCTACTACTAAGGATGAGAACATCATCTGATTACAGAATAATCTTACTATTGCAGGCCTCTGGAAGCCTGTTGATGAACAGGCTAAAGAGGAGGGGGCCCAGTACAGACCCTTGTTGGACACCCAGTACTATATCCCTAGACGAGGAGATAGCTGTCCCAAGTTTTACACTCTGTGCTCTGCTGGATAGGTAATCCTGGAACCAGAGGATGGCTTCAGAGGCTAGCCTGAGGTGCTGAAGCTGGTCAAGCAAGATGTGATGGTTGACCGTATCAAAGGCTTTGGTGAGATCTATGAAGACAGATCCCACCAGGCTGCCCCCATCCAAGGCCTCATGAACGTAGTCTGTGAATTCAATTAAGGCTGTAGTTGTCCTATGGAACTGACGGATTCAGTGCTGTTGTGGGCACAGTAGACTGTATTTCTGAAGGTACTCCGTGATCTGGTAAGCCACGATTCTTTCAAGTGCCTTCAAGAGGGGGGAGAGAACCGGCCCGGTGGCGCAGAGGGTTGAGGTGCTGGATGCCACACCTCGCACCACACCGGTGACCCGGGTTTGGGAGCGGACTCGGGTCGACGGGGGTCGGCAGGGAGGAAGAAGGATTGGCGCCAATGGCAGCTCTCCTTCTCGGGGAGGGGGGGTACCGTACTCTCCGCTACATTACCACCACCTGTTGGGGGAACCTCAGGATGGTCGGTGCAGTTGGGGAGACGTTCCATGTAAGGGTAGATGTTGGCAGGGGACTGGCTTCAACATGCATCTCAACGCGCGCTGGCAGCCTTGTCCCCATTGCACACTGATGTTAGGGGGACGCACCAGAACATCAGGAAAAATCCTGCCCTGGTCTAGGCGACGAGCCTCAGTGTCGGTCCCGAGGCAGCACCCAAGAAAGAGCAGACTCTGATGTACGCACTCCCAGTCGTTGTTCAGGGGGGAGAAATGGAAGATCTCCGCCGCCCTGCCCGGAGGGTAATCCGAGGCTCCACGGGTATGTGGGCAGCGTTAGTACTCTAGGGGCAGACTACTCAGGGGAGCTGCAGATGGGGACCTACGAGGGGAGCTCCGAGAGAGTGATCAGTGGCTGAAAAGTAGGAGGGATAAAGAAAGAGTAAAAACAAACAAAAAAAAGAGGGGGGAGAGGACAGATATTGGTCTATAGTTAGCAGTGCAAGATCGGCCCCCACTTTTTAGGACAGGGGTGACTAGGGCTACCTTCCAGGCCACAGGGAATTTTGCCAGGGTGAGAGACATGTTAAAGATCTTGGTGATGGGAACCACCAACTCGTCCAAGGCAACTTCCACCAATTTCATGTCGAGTGAGTCACTACCAAGTCTGGTTTTACCCAGCACCTTAGTAATGTAGGTCCTGGCTTCCTTGGTTGTGACACGCTTGACATAAAAATTCAGATGGGTCAAATTATCTCGGGCTTTGGGTGGGTGTTGTGAGGGGGTCAAGGTAGCTGGGTGGGGAGGACAGAACCCCCATGGAGGTAAGGAACTGAGATGATGTGGAGATAGCCTCCTGTGTCTCTAGCCATGATGGGCTTGCTATGAGCCAGTCATCTAGGTAGGGAAAGACCTGAAGGCCAAGCTTTCAAAGGTGTGCAACGAGAACTACGAAACACTTTGTAAGACTCAAGGTCCCTAGGAGAGTCCAAAGGGCAGGACTCTGAACTGACAGTGCTGACCCAAGGCCACAAAGCAGAGGTGCCTGTGGTGGCTTGGGTGCACTGGAATCATCCTGCATTTCCAGGGATGCCAGCCAATCGTATTGATGAAGAAGTAGAAATAGTGTCCCTATGGAGACCATCTTGAACTTCTCCCTGAATAAGAACTTTTTCAACTTTTTGAGGAAAAATGCTCTTTTCATTTTTTTTTTTTAATAACAAAGAATAAAGAATAACATACTGTAAAACTTGAAATTTTCACTGTCAAATAATTTTCGCTGAAACATTAATTTGCGCTAAAATAAATCTGTGCTAATTAGGGTTTTTAGAATTTTCCCTTTATAATGTATGTAGTTCTAATGACTTAGCTCTAAATTAAATTTACGCAATTATGGCTGCAGTTGTGTTTGCGCTAAAATTACTTTGCATGAAAATAACTAGTTTTACAGTACTAAACTAACTGAATGACTAACTGCTGCTGTTGTATAGACATGAAGAATTGACTCCCGGTGGGCGAGAGATGTCATCACTGAAGCACACTCGATGGCGGGGAAAAAAAGAAATGAGGCAGTTGGAGGGTTGGCACTGAGGTAGCCTATACAGGTGCGAGCTGATCTCCTGTCACGCATGCGCGGTCCTACAACAGCACCGGCCCTCCTGAAGATTTTTGGCTCCCACTGGGTCCTAGTGCCTCCATCTAGAACCCAGAAGTGTGACTAAATGGTGAAGACCTAAGTCCAGGAAGATCTTACCGTAACAGCAGATCTTCGAGAGGAGTTCTTTCGGTAGGCAACACCAGTAGGACTAAGCCACCAAGCGCTAGAACCACACAGAAAATTCCTAGCTAGCAGTCTGCAGTGGGAGACCACCCTCAATATCAGCATGCTGATGTCTGCCTATGGTATAAAAGGGGTGGTCCACCAGCTCTACCTCAGTTCTCTCACCGGAGACCCCGGCAGACTCAGAAAAGAGAGAACAGAGGCGGTTCCTCATAAGAGAGGAAAGCAGAGAACCAAGAAGGAGAAGCAGCCCTCAGGAGGTAGGAGGTAGGGAGGAAAGCAGTGCCTGCTGCAACAGCTCCTCTTGAAGATCTACTGTTACAGTAAGTTCTTATGTAACTGTGCTATCTTACTTCAAGGGGGCTCTTGCAGCAGGCAACACTGGTAGGACTGAGTCCCAAGCAGTATCGGAACTGAACCAGTCAGCAAGGAGGAGAAATAATAAGCATAGGCTATTATGAAAGAAGGCCCTGAAGAACTGTGAGCCCAAAGCCGGACCTATGCCTAGAGCAGGGGTTCTCAAATGGTGAGACCAGCCTCCTTGGGGAGGCCCCAACCTGTTCCAGGGGAGGCTCAAGCAAGTCTGAAAAAGAACTGTATTTAAATTTTGGGTTTTATATATTTTGTGTGAAGAGATGAAGTAAACTGAAAGAGGATAATAATAATAATAGTAGGTGAATTGTATGTATTTATTTACTAATAGGTGACAAGGGAAGGTGAATGAACCAAGGTTCATTTCAGGTGTACCCAGGGAAGGGTAGGGAGTGAATATATTTCAAAAGGTAACTGCAAAACAATCAAGAAATATACAATGAGCAATAGTGCAAATACATATGAATAAACTAATAATGAGAGGTGATAATTGATCAATTTGTAGACTGATGGCAGAACAGCTCAAATACAGTATAAGGGTTGTGCACAAAAGTGCTAAAAGCAATAGCAGGAAGGAGCAAAGTAATCCCTGAGATGTTGCTTAGGAGCAGATAAGGAGGAGAGAGGCAAAGTATGTAGGAAGGTTATTTCATATAGAGAGAAACAGAGAAAATAGTCTGACCCATGAAGGTAAGCAACAAGGGGTAGCAATGGTTCAAGAATGAAAATAGGAGCCGGTAGGTTGGCCTGTTGGGGGTGTTACAATAAGCTGAATAATAATATTTGTTTATTTTATTTATTTGTTATTCAGATAACACCTTTGAGCACAGGGGAACTCTTTTCAAAAGTTCCAAGTCAGTGTAAGACAAAGAACTGAATGTGATCCAAGTACTCAGAGGGGTTTCAATTTATTCATGGTGTACTGCGCAAAGTACAGCATGTTATTTTTCTTTGGGGAGGCCCAAGATTATTTCAATTTTTGGGGGAGGCTCAAAATCTTTTCCATGGATTTAGGGAGGCTCACTGTGACAAAGTCTGAGAACTACTGGCCTAGAGGCAATGTCCAAACTGTAATCCCTGATGAAGGTATGGACAAAACTCCAAGTGGTGTCTGCACAAACGTCTGCAGTGGATACATTCTTGAAAGAAGCAACTGAGGCAGCCATGCCTCTAGTAGAATGGACTCTGACTAGGCCCGGTAAAGGCTTATCGTACTTTCAATAGCAGTAAACAATACAATTGGCTAACCACTTATACAAACACTGTTTGGAAACAGGGTCTCCGTCTCTCCGAGGAGCAAATGAAACAAACAACTGATCAGACTTTCTGACAGTGCGGGTGCAATACAAATAATACCTGAGCATCCGGTGAACATCAAGAGTATGACGTAAGGCCTCCCCCTGAATAGAATACTCAGGAAAATACACAGGCAGATGGATGGATTGATTTAGTGTGAACTCAGACACCACTTCAGGAAGAAGCTTAGGATTAGTGCGCATAGACACCCTGACTTTGTGGAAAAACAAATAAGGCTCTTTACACATCAGAGCCTGCAGCTTGGAAATCCTCCGAGCGGAAGTAATGGCAACTAAGAATAACGCTTTCCAAGAAAGGAAGCATAGCTCGCAGCTTGCGGCAGGTTCAAAGGGAGGCAACGTAAGCTTTTCCAAAATGAACAAAAGGTCCCATGGCAGGACAGGGTCCTTAATGGAAGGTTTCAAATGCAACATACCCCACAAGAAGGTGCGAGAAAGGTCCAACTGGGCAATGGTTTTGCCCTCAAAAGGTGCACGGTACACAGAGATGGCAGAAAGGTGCACCTTAGGTGAGGAGTAACCCAAACCTGAGTCTGAAAGGGATAGGAGGTACTCCAGGATGAGATTCACTGGACAGGTGAAAGGATCAAAGTGTCAAGTGATGGCCCAAATGGAGAAACGCTTCCACTTCATGGCATAGACGGCCCTGGTGGAGGGTTTCCTAGCTGCCACCAAGACATCTGCCACCTGGGATGAGACCCCAAAGCGGGCAATAGCTAAGTCAACAGGAGCCATGCATGAAAATGTAGTGATCTCAGGTCTGGATGGACCAGAGTGCCCTGCTCCTGGGAGAGCAAGTCGGAGCATGGGGCAAGAGAACTATGGGCTCCACTGTGAATTGCTGTAAGAGTGGAAACCATATCTAGGCGGTTATGAGCCCTTAGCTTCTGGTTCCTCCCACAAATGCTATGCTCAGAATCTCACCCACCTCACACCCCTAGCAAGGGATACCCAGCACTTACTAGCCTATCTCCCCTCATCCTGGTACTCTTCGTACTATTCCCTTCCACTAGCACACTCTCGCTCCCTTCTTTCACCTTTCTTATTATCTTTCCCCTTCCTCCTGACTTTTTATCAAAAAGGTACTAGATTCTACTTAGCGGAGACAGCCTAGGATTGTCGTCTGCTCTCTCTCCTGTGAACTTTTTTATGAACTGTAATTGCATGTACCTATGTTAGACCTGTGTGTATAGGCCTATATTGACCTACACCTGTACAATGTTTTTGCTTTGTTGGCTACCGCATCTGTGGCTATGTATTGTATTGTAGTAATGTCCAGGAACACTTTGAAAATGAGTTTGCTCAATGGTGTTTATGCCTGGTTAAATAAAGTTGATTGATTGATTGATTGATATCTGATGTGTCCAGTAGTGCTCTATGAGAATCATCTCCACCCCCTCTGACTGAAGCTTGAGAAGTACCCTCTGCAGGAGCGGAAAGGAAGGGAAAGCGTACCCTGTTCAAGAGAGGTCAACGCATCACACCAGAAAACACCAGGCCCTGGATTGAGCGAGCACAAACTGGGCAGTTTTGCGTTGAGTGGGGATGCAAAAAGGTCCAGCTCAGGGCAGCCCCACCTCTTGAAGAGGTCCTCGACAATGGAGGTGAGAAGCTCCCATTCATGAGCCCTCATCCTGGACTTGCTTAGACTGTCTGCCAGGACGTTTTGGATGCCTGGAACATGTATGGGGGCTAGTTCCAGGTTGTGCTGAATGGCACAGTACCAGACTCTCATGGCCTCCCTGCAAAGAGGGTAGGAAAGAGTCCCTCCTTGCTTGTTGATGTAACAGACTACCAATATGTTGTCTGTCTGAACCAAAAGAGGGCCTGAAACAAGGTGAGTCTGGAAGGCCTGCATCGCGTAAAGGATGGCCCTCATCTCCAGGACATTGATGTGGAGATGTATCTCGCCCTCTGAGCAGATCCCCCTCGAGTTTGACGATGGGCCAAGTGGGCACCCCAGCCCAGGCCTGAGGAAACTGCAGTCGGAATCTGTTGCGGGGAGACAGCTCGGAAAAGAAACCCTTTGAGGAGATTGAAGGGGTTTAGCCACCGTTCCAGGGTCTGCTTCACTGGATTGGAGACCAGGACCTGCTGATCTAGGTCATCGATGTACTGGTCCCATTGGGCTCGATGAGTCCATTGAGGCACTCTCATGTGCAGGCGGGATAGGGGAACCATGGTTATGGCCACCACCATGTGCCCAAGGAGGTGCAGGAAAGACCTGGCTGGGATGTACTGGGAAGAGGCAACCAGCTGGGTCTATGCTACCAAACATTCTGCTTTGTCCTGAGGCAGGAAGACTTTGCCCAGGGACGAGTCTAGGACCACTCCAATGTACTGGAGGTGCTGGCTTGGCAGGAGACAAGACTTAGGGAGGTTCACAGTAATCCTCAGGGTCTGGAACATCTGAAAGGTAGCTTCCAGGGTCCCAATCAACTGAGTCCTGGAGGGGGCTGTCACAGCCAATCATCCAAGTAAGGGAAGACATAATGCCCCTGTCTCTGGGGCCACAGTCACTACTGTCAGGCACTTGGTAAAGACCTGGGAACTGAAGAAAGACCAAAGGGGAGGACTGAAACTGAATATGATCCCCTGAAAGCAAAAACAGAGGAACCGATGGTGGCACGGGAAAACCAGGATATGAAGGTAGGCATCCTGCATATCCAGTGAACAAAGCCAGTTCCCCTAGTGAAGAAGGGGCAGCAACGCATGAAGGGAAACCATCCTGAACTGCTTGTATTCTATGTACAGATTCAGGTGACTGAGATCCAAAATCAGTCTCAGGTCCCCTGTCTTCTTGGGGACGAGAAAGAAGTGGGAGTAGAACCACTTCCCTCTCTGTGCCAGAGGAACAGGCTCTATGGTCCTTTTGCGCAGCAAGGCCTGAATTTCCTCTTGAATTAGGAGGATGTAGACCTGAGGGTAATGGGACTGCAAGAGAGGGCTGTCCGGAGGGATTTCCATAAATTCCAGAGTGTGCCCCCTTTCCACCATCTGAAGGATCCATTGGTCTGAAGTTGCAGTGCACCACCCACTGAGGTATAGGAAAAGTGACCCCCCACCACCTCCCCCCAGGCCTCTGCTGGGGGGGGGCTGGGTAAAGAGTCAAGCAGTAGTACTGTGGGTGGGCAGAGTGGCTGGGGATGCTCTCGGGGCAGAAGATCCAGCCGGCTGGGGGAAAGCTTTGTGCTTGAAGGCACCTCTGGGCTGCTCTCTAGGGGTCTGACAAAAGGACTGACGCTGGTTGGATCTGGGCTGAAAAGGGTACATAGACTGTACCAAACAAGGCTTTGCCCGATTCCTGTAGGCAAGAAATAATGTCTTGGGCACCTGCACCAAAAAGGACAGATCCCCGAAAGGGGGCATCCAGGATTTTCACCTGCACATCGGGCACAAAACCTGATACCCATAGCCAGAAGTGGCGGCAGACACAGACACCAGTAGCCACCACTTGACATGCTGCGTCGACAGTGTCATAAGCGGCCAGGAGGACATGGTTGTCCATGTCCGAGCCCAACTTAAGGAGCTGGACCAATTGGGTTTTCATGGGATTCTTGGGGAGGGCCTGACGAGATCCAAAGCCTTTTCCCACAGAGCATTCTTGATACTGCACCATGTGGGCCAGGTAGTTCTGAGTCCTGATGGCCAGCGTTGCCGAAGCATAGACCCGCTTGACGAACTGGTGGACTTGGCAAGACTCCTTATCAGAAGGGTGGGTGCTAAGCTGCCTGGGTTTCTTGGTATGGTCATAAGCTGCATTCATGACCACTGAGTCCACCTCTGGATGCTCTCCCAGATAGGCTATGCCAATGGGAGCATGATAAAGGCAGTCAGACTTCTTGGCCAAGGCCAGAGTGGAGGAGGGATGGTTCCAGGTGGCCTTGGTAATGTCTATTTGATTCAACAAGAGGTTGCACCACTAAGGGAAGTGTCTCCTTTCTATGGAGATAGACCACCAGATGATGACGCCTGGGGTCTAGTTCTTCCGTCTCCCAGCCCATCAAGGACTGAATAGGCCTCATGATGTCTCTAAATGTAGGATAGTCTGGGGGGGACCTATGGGTTTCCTTGGGGGTTTCAGGATCCTCAGAATACCCCCCGGAATCATCAGAGTCCTGCAAAGGGGAAAAGAAGAAATCCCTACCAGATGGTTCACTTTCTGGGACCGTCGTCGGTGATCGACGGTCCTCCTTGCGTTGGTCCATTCGAACCAGAGAGGGTACTGGAGACGGGGGTTGACCAGGCCCCGCTTGGCCCGAGTCCTTAGGAGGAAGGTCCCTAGCAGGCAGAGTAGGGGGCCTCTTGGAGGTCTCCTTAGCCTTCATGAAAGCTCACCAGGCTGAGAAAAGCAAATTGTAATCCACCGGTGGAGGTGGGCGATAAGGTGGATGTGGATACTAAGGAGATGGCATCAGCTATCCCAGTATCGGTCCCTGGGGCATGGGATACCCTGGCTCAGGTCTGAAAGGTGTCAGGTAACCAGGCATAGGCCCCTGAGGTGCTGGGTTCCCCGGTGTCGGTCTCTGAGGCATTGGGAGCCCCGGTGTCAGTCCCTCAGGTGCTGGCTGGGGATTGCCTGACAACTCAGCTGGCACTGACTGAGGTTGAGGTCACGACGGTTGAGGCAGAGCAGGTGTCGGTTGGATGGGCAAAGGCTGACACCAGTCCAGCGAGACAGGCGCCACCAGCCCTGAAGGGGAGGCAGGAATCTGTATAGGGGAACTAGTTCCCGATGGAGGCAAAGGCGATGCCTGTGTAGAGGAGGCGCACGCTTGCTCCAGGCAGGTGCCAGTCCTGGAGTCAGGAACTGATGTGGGCAACACCAGGACAGGGGGTGCAATGCTCAAAGGCCTGCCGCTCACAGAAGACAGCCTGACTGAGCCGCTTGGCTGAGGACACGCTGGGTGTAAGGACCTAAGCATCAGGGGCTGGGGGGGCAGTGGACAAAGTCCAGAGCCCCAAGGAGCCACCTCCCGAGACAGAAATGAGGGCGGACGGCAGAAAGACGGGCAATCCCGCAGAAGTGAGGGCTGCCACTGGTGGGGGGAAGGACGACCTGTCCTGGGAGGAAGACACTGACTCAGTCACTGCTTGTGTGGGGACCAAGAGCGGGAAGCTGACCAAGGATGGACCCTGTTCTTGTCCCAGTGCTTATGCTTCCCAGTCGATTTCTTCTCCTTCTAGGCGGGAGAAGTCGTCAAAGCCCCAGAGACCAGGAAAGAGGAAGAGCCTTTGTCCTGGAGCTCTTTCTCCATCATGACTAACTTCTGCTGCAGCAAAAAGTCTTGAAGGGTCTTCAAATGGCATCTCCAAGTGGCCTGGTTGAAATGCTGGCAGGCCTTGGTGTTGTGGTCAGAGCCTAAGCAGAACAGGCAAGAAGAGTGGTTGTCTTTGGAGGGAAGCTGCTTGCCGCAAGCACACTTCATACACCAGTCAAAAGACAAAGCTGGAGAGGAAGACATGCACAATAAAATAAAATATTTTAATTTCAAAGCGAAAATAAAGAAAAACACAGAAAAGCATGAAGCAAAAGGGCAGTCGACTGAAGCAAGCATCCGTGAAGGTCCAATGTGCATGGGTTGATGGTGGGAAAAGAACTGAGGTGGAGTTGGAGGACCACCCCTTTTATACCATAGGCGGACGGCGGCATGCCAACATTGGGGGCGGTCCCTAGCTGTAGACTGCTAGCTAGAAGTTTTCTGTGTGGTCCTAGCACCTGGCGGCTTAGTCCTACTGGTGTTGCCTGCTGCAAGAGCCCCCTCAAAGTAAGATCTGAAAGGCAACTGACTGATTCAGATGAAATTCAGACACCCTTAGTTCTTAGAACTACAGTGTCCCTGTGAAAAAATGATATAGTTAGGATCTGTGCAGAGGGCTTGTAGCTTCCTCACCCTTCTGGCAGATGTCAGTGCCACCAGGAAAACTACTTTCCAGGTGACCTACTTGAAAGCCGCAGTTGCTATAAGCTCAAAAGGAGCCTCCAACAGTTGGAAAATGCACAGATTCAGGTCCCATGGAAGGACAGGATCCCTTATTGGAGGGTACAGGTGATTAAGGCCTTTAAAGAACTTTATGAAAATGCGTTGCGAGGCAACTGATCTGTCTTTGCCAGCTTACACTGCTGCCAAATGAACCTTAAGGGTTGAGACCCTGAGGTCCAGGGACTGGAGGTGGACTAGGTAGTCCAGGATTGAAGATAGATTCACACATGAGAGGCTTATTTGTCTAGAATAACAGCAAAGGGAAATTCTTTTACACTTCGAGACATAGGTTTTCTTTATTGCCGGTTTTCTGGAAAACTTAAGCACTTCCATAACCTTTTCAGAAAGATTTAGTCCAGAGAACTCTAGCTCTTCAAGTACCATGCTCTGAGATGCAGAGTTCTCAGATCTGGAAATGTTATCCTGCCCTGAGATAATGTCATGAAATTCTATTCTGGGGTAGGTTGATAGGATATCTGCTGGAGAGGGACAGGAGCGGGGAGTACTAAATCTGCCTGGCCCAATTTGGAGCTATGAGAATCATTGTTGCTGACTCCCTTCTCAGTTTTAGAAGCACTTTCAACAAAAGTGGGAAGGCATACAGAAACTTTCCTGACCAGTTGAGGACTAGAGCATCCTCTAAGACTGTACCCACCAATGGGAATCTGCAATAAAACAGTGGGAGCTGTATTCCCTAGATGCAAACAGTTCAATCTCTGGTACATCCCACCTTCTAAACACTGTCACCAGCACTGCTGGGTCAGTGTCCATTCGTGACCTCCTTGACCGATCCTGATCAGGGAATCTGCCAGCATATTGTATCATTCCCCAGCAGGTGTAATGCCGCAAAGCTGGACCTCCAGGGAGTATGCCAAGTTCCAGAGCTTCACTGCCTCTGTGCAGTTCTGAAGATCTTATTCCTCCGTGTTTGTTTATGTAATACATAGTTGTGGTATTCTCCATCCTGATCCAGATAGACTGACCTCTGATGTGGGAGGTTAAGGCCTGAATTGTCAGGTATACTGTCCTGAGCTCCAGGAGAATAATGTGTTCTTGAGTCTCCTGAGTATTCCACATGCCACTTACTGTGAGGTCCTCAAGATGGGCGCCCCAGCCCAGGAGGGAGGTATCTCTTGTGAGTATGACCGTAGGTGATTGCTGAAAGATGAGAACCCCCTCTCTGAAGCTGCATTCCTGCTTCCATCATACCAGTGCCTGTAGCAGGGATTTTGTGACTAGAACTAGTTTTGAAAGAGGTACCTACCTTTGGGATCAATGGTTTTCCAGCTGGTGCTGGATATCTCTCATTTGGAACTTGGCACACGGCACCACTATGATGGATGATGCTGTGTGGCCTAGCAACCACAGGAAACCCCTTGCAGATCTGGGCTGACCTGTCTTGAAGAATTTTACAGATGTAAACAGATTTGCCACTCTTGCTTGGGGAAGGAATGCTTTCCCCTGCTGGGTATCCAGTTCTGCACCTATAAAGTCCAGAATCTGAACAGGGTCCAATTGTCACTTTTGTACATTTATGAGAAAGACCAGGTCCTCCAGAGTGCCTTGCGTCAGAAGAAGGGAGGACTTGGCCTCCTGGTAAAAATTTTTTGAAACTAGCCAGTCGTCCACGTAGGGAAAAACTACCACCCCTTGCCTCTGCAAATGTGCTGCCACTATGGCTAGGCACTTTGTGAATACCCTTGGTGCAGTGGACAGGCCAAAGGGAAGGGCTGTGAATTGGTAATGGCAATTCCCTAACCTGAATCTGAGGTACTTTCTATGACTGGACCTGACTGATGGTATGTGAAAATAGGTGCCTTTCAGATCCAGGGACCCCAACCAGTCTCCCTTTTGCAGTGATGAGATCACTGAGCTCAGGGTTACCATCTTGAACTTTTCCTTTTTTAAATATTTGTTCAGATACCTCAGGTCTAAAATGGGTTGCCACTCCCCATTTTTCTTGTGGGTCAGGAAGTATCTTGAGTAACGTCCCTTTCCCCACTGTGAGGGAGGCATGTTTTGCACTGCATTTACTTTTGTTTTTTTACATCCATCTCCAACTTAAGTATTCAAAAGCAACAATAGGAAGTTCTTCTTCACAGAATGGTTTGTGGACCCCTGAAACAGTCTGCCACAAGACGTGGTGGAGTCTAAGACAGTCAGTGAGTTCAAGTTAACATAGGATAGGTGCTATGGTAACCTGACAAGAAAGAATTAGCTGGGTGGCGGGTAGCAAGAAAAAACAAGTTACTCACCTGTAACAGTAGTTCCAGGAATGGTATATGTTGTTCATGCACATGGTTTGGCATGTCCTTTCCATTTAAGAATCTTGCCAGAAGGTCTTGAAGCTGGCTCCTCCCACCCACTCAGGTGGTATAACACTTGGCTCCGCCCCATGACGCCAGACCTTTGCACGCTGGAAGCTCAGGTTGTGCGCTGAAGCCAGGGAGGTCAGGTGGGTTTGTGTGGATGAACATCATATACCACTCCTAGAACTACTGTTACAGGTGAGTAACCTGTTTTTCTAGGATTGTGGATGTGTTGTTCTATCCACACTGTCTGGCAGACTCCAAGTAGTTCTCCAGAAGGAGGGAGGGAGGCAAGGCGCAAACCCCCTCTGATATACTTACTTGGGGAACAGAGATTGAGAACTGAACTCAAAACCAGCATCCCCGCGTGACTCTAGGTCGATGTGGTAGTGGGTAATGAAGGTGTTTGCTGTCTTCCAGGCAGATTTCTTGGATAGGGATGTCCCTGGAAGCAGCCACCAATGCAGCAGTATGACGGGTAGAATGAGCTCTTATCCCTCTGGGAGGCTCCTTGCACATCAACCGGTAGCAAAGACCAATGCCGGATGTAATTCATCTACCAATCGTCCGCTTTGCTGCAGGTCTGCAGCTGTGGCTTCAGCGTAGGTGACAAACAGTTGGCGAACTTCTCCCCGAACAATCGCCATCCGCTCCTTATAAGAGAGCGCTCATCTCAGGTCCAGAGTATGAAGCCTATACTCGGCCTCCTAGGTGTAGTTCAGGGAGAACACAGGCAGAGTCAACACCTGGTTAAGATGGAACTCCGACACCACCTTCAGAAGGAATTTCGGGTGGGGACGCAGGACAACCTTGTCCCTGTGGAAGACCAGGTAAGGAGACTCCACCGAGCGCTTGGAGCTCCCCAGTCCTTCTGGCTGACATGATAGCCACCAGGAAGGCAGTCTTCCATGACAAATGTGACATCTCACACTTGTGCATCGGTTTGAATGGCTTGCCCATGAGCTTTGCCAGTACCAGCAGTAGATCCCATGCAGGTGGAGGTTCACGCACAGAAAGGATATGTGGTCAAGACCTTTAAAGAAATGCCAGACCACCTTCTCTTGTGCCACTGCCTGCTGACCGGCCTGCGCCCAGTAAGCAGAGATGGCTGCCAGGTGCACTTTAAGGCTCGCAGACCGAAGACCCCCTTTGGACAGAGAACAAAGGTAGTCTAGGATGCTAGCCACTGTACAGGACAAAGGGTCCAGACCCTTACCCTGACACCAAATGGAAAACCGTTTCCATTTGAAGGCATAGCACCTCCTGGTCGATGCTTTCCTGGATGCTTCTACTACTGTGAGTACATCCTCAGAGAGACCCATAGCCTGGAACTCTAGCCACTCAGGAACCAGGCTGTCAGGTGCAGGGATTGAAGGTCTGGATGGAATACCTTCCCCTGATTGACAGATAAGTCCAGGCATACTGGAAGATGCCTCAGAGGCCGGGAGTTGAGGCTGAGGAGATCTGGATACCAGAACTGGTGCAGCCAATCTGGGGCTACCAGGATCACCTGTGCCTTGTCCCTCCTGACCTTAAGAATCACCCTGTGAACCAAGGGAAGTGGAAGGAAGGCATAGAAGAGGCCTGGGATCCATGGCCTCGAGAAGGCATTCCCCTGTAGCGAGCCCTGCTGAGGGGGACGGGCATGAAACAGCCGCAGCTTGGTGTTCTCCTTGGAGGCAAACAGATCCACCTGAGGCTGGCCCCAGTGGGAGAACAGGCTGTGTACTACCTCTGGATGGAGAGACCACTCGTGGGACGTCTCGCCTACACGGCTGAGAGCATCCACCAGTTGATTTGAGACTCCTGCCACATGGATGGCTAAGAGATCTGCCTCCAGGTGACTCACGAGGGTGCAGATGCAGCGTGCTTCCCTGCACGGCAGCCGGGAGTGCGTGCTGCCCTGTTTGTTGAGGTAGAACATGGTCATGGTATTGTCTGTCTGGACTTGCACCACTTGACCCCGAAGGAGCGGAGGGAATGCTGACAGTGCCAGTCTGACTCTCTGAGCTTCAGCAGGTTGATATGATTTTGGGATTCCTCGGGGGTCCAGAACCCATGGGCTCTGTGGTTCCCCATGTGGGCTCCCCAGCCCATGAGAGAGGCATTGGTCTTAAGAACGACCGTTGGCTCGGGACAGACAAACAGGATCCCTTCCTGCAAGTGATCCAGGACGGTCCACCACCGGAGAGCACCTCACATCTTCTGGGTTATAGTGACCAGCTGGTTGAAGTGACCATGACGCTGAGTTCACCAACTGGCCAGCTCCCATTGGAGGAGGCGCATATGCCACCAGGCCCATCGGACCACTGTGGTGTAGGCCGCCATGTACCCCAGAAGGCACAGAAAGTCCCAGGCAGGGCGCAAGTGCCCAACCAGAAATGATTGGGCAAAGAAGGAGAGAACCTCCGCCCTGTCCGCTGGGAGTCTGGCTCTGGCTCGGCAGGAGTCGAGCTCTGCCCCAATGAAACATATCACCTGTGAAGGTACGAGTTCCGACTTGGCCTCGTTGATCAGGAGACCAAGGTCAGTGCAGGTCTGGAGGGCCAGGTCCCTGGACCTCTCCACCTCGTCTGGTAGAACCCGCCAAGAGCCAGTCATCGAGATATGGGTAAACTCTGACCCTTCAACGCCAAAGATGGACCATCACCACTGCAATGCATTTGGCAAAGACCTGTGGGTCTGGTGACAGGCCGAACGGCATGGCTCGGAACTCAAATAAGGCTTCTTCTGATCGGAAGCAAAGGAACATCTGGTGAGACGGATGGATCGGGATGTGAAAGAATGCGTCCTGGAGATCCAGAGAGCAAAACCAGATGTTCTGCTCGAGAGATGGTATGATCTGGGACAGTTACAATCCTGATGGTGCGTGACCTGAGGAACTGGTTCAAGTTGTGCAGATCTAGAATGGGGCACCGGCCCCCCCCGTCCGCTTCGGAACCAGGAAGTACCTGGATATGAACCCTGGGTTGACCGGGGGTCCATGACTCTGGCCACCACCTCCTTGCAGAGGAGTTGGGTAATGTCATCTCGAAGAGCTGACTGAATGTTTATGGACACCATATCCTCCCGTGGGGCGTGGGCTCAGCTTGGACGGTACTGCTCGAATTCCAGAGGCAGTCCCTGGCCCACCACTTCTAGAACCCACGTGTCTGTGGTAACAGTGGACCAAGCGGAAAGGAAGTGGCGGAGCCGGCCCCCAACGGAAGGACCCAGAGCTTGTGTGACAGGTATAAGGGTGGCCACCCCCATCCCATCACTTACCAGGCTTGGAGGAAGAGGGTCCAGATTGGGGACCACCTGAGCCCCGTCCTTCAAGCTTACAGGCCACTGAAGGCCCGCACGTGGGCCGAGGGCACCTAGATTGTGCCTACTGTTGCTGCCCCACTTGGAAGTGGGGCTGCTTGGCCACAGGGGCAGAGTGCTGAAATGGCTTTTTCTTCAGCTTTTTGGAACCCTGGGATTCTTTTTGTGCAAAAGTTACAGAGTCCAAGGTGGCATCAGACTTCTCAATGCGTTGGAGGTGACTGTCCACACCTGTGCCGAAGAGGTCAGTACACATGAAAGGGATGTCTGTTAGCTTGTGTTGGGTGTCTGCCGTGAAGGTGGAGACCCTTATACAAGCCCTGCAATGCATGGCAACAATGGCTGCCACCAAACAGGTGCATGAATCCCTGAGGTCCAGAGCCGTCTGGAGTTGCTGGTTCGCAACAGCCCTATCCTGGTCCTGGACCTGCTTGACCGTGATCTGGAGGTCTGCGGGAAGGTGAGGAAGGACCTCATCAAGGAAGCCCAGAAGGGCATGAGAGAAATGCGCCAGGATGACAGCTGAGCTGGCCTGACGGAGGCCCAGCATAGTGGCGACATAGACTTTATGGGCAGAATGGTCCAGTTTTTTGGACTCCTTGTCCAGAGGTTTATCTGTATCAGCCGAACTACACAAGCATCTGAACACAGATTCAGTCACCAGACCCTCCGCAGAGGGATGCTCTGTGAACCCCAAAAGGGACCAAATGAGCACCACGTATTTGCGGGCCATACCGGCAGAAGGTGCAGGGCAGGAGGCAGGATGCTGCCTTAGCTCCAAAGCCGGAGCAATAATGGCCACAGCCACTGGCAAGGTTTCCTTCGGGGAATCCCCCCATTTGAGGATCTCCGTGAGGGGATATTCAGCCCATTTCTGGACAGGTTCGAGAGGCATCTCCCTGGATTTGGAGGTAAGACAAACGATGCCCATAAAGGAAGAGGGTCCTTCCTCCGCCGAGAGACTACTGACAGATTCTTCATCCAAGGGACGGGAGTGAAGGTCTGAATCCTCGGACTCCGAGGAGTCTGGATAAATCAGCCAGCCACCTGAGTCTCCCTCCACCCGCCTATGAATGTCAGGAGTGAGGCTAACAGACAGCCTACGCGGGAGAGCCGGAAGGGGACGAGACTCTTTGGCAGGCACCCCCACCGGGGGCTGTTTAGGTGGTGGCTCCACCAAGATCAGTGGAGAGGTCGATTTTGGCCAAACCGAAACAGTGTTGACCGGATCCGTGGGAGGAGGAATGGAGTGGGCCAGCTCTGGAGCAGTCAGCTTCGGCCTGGGAGGTGATAGCCAAGTAATGGCCAGGGTGGAAGCCAGAATCAGCTTTTGAAATGACAAGATCAGCTGTTGCCACATTAGAGTTTCATAGTGTCGACGGAATTTCCAATGAAGCCTTTCCTTATCCAAGTTGGAAGAAGAAGAATGTCGTGATGCCTCTTCTTAAAGTGCTTATGCACCTTCTTCGGCCTGTTGGTCGAAGGAGTCCGAGACCTCAATCATCGGGGTGACCAATGGGGTCGATCAGAAGGCACCAGGGAGACCGGTGGTTCTTCTTGGTTGGGGACCAGTTCTCCGATGGGTTTCCCAACGGGCTGGGTCTCTTCATTGTGGAGAGGCAGGACCAAGGTCCTGAATAAGGAGCTGTCAGCCTCGTCGGGTGACAACGGGTTGACTGGGTCGAGAATGATCTCAACCAGATCGCCATCCAGTGTCTGGGCCTGCTGGCCTGACAGTAGAACCGTGAAACAAGCGGCTGAGGCCTCAACTTTGACCAAAGTTGAGACAGATGCTTCCTGGGACTGAGATCTCTCACGATCCTAGGAATGTCATCGGTGAGACGAAGATTCTCTTGGTTCCTTGTTGTTTTTACGGGACCAAGAGACATACGTACCCAAAGGCCGCTCACCCTTGGTGGGAAGGAACTGGCATATCTCCCAAAAGGATCCGGAGAAAGTGGAGCCCAAGTTGAGCAGTACAAAAAAGGACTTAGAGGACCGATTCATGGCCTGAGCCACCTCTTCCTCGAAGGCCTTCATTTGTCTGAGCTGCTCGGCAGACCCTGCAGCTGCAGAGATCGCCCATCGGGCTGCCTTAGATTTGACTGGCAGATTCAGTTTCTCTGGCTTGCCCAATTTTAGCTGTGCGAGACGATCGTCCAAGACGTTCGGGTGAAGTGTGCGACAGATCTCACAGGCCTGGGTGTCATGGCCGACACCCAGGCAATACATGCATGTGGCATGTGGGTCTGTGCGAGACATCTTTTGCCCACATGGGCAACGGCGGAAACCAGGAAAAGATTTATCTTCCATAGCGGTCCAGATGGCAAAGCGATTTTTATTAACTCTGATGAGTTTAAGTTTAAGCAAATCAGAGGATTTTGAAGCCAGGGCCTACTGAACGCGAGAACAGTAAGGAGGGAACCTGTATCTTCCAGCAGAAAGGAGGATCTGGCGTCATGGGGCAGAACTGAGGGTTATGTCACCCGGGTGGGTGGGAGGAGCCAGCTTCAAGACTTTCTGGCAAGATTCTTAAAAGGAAAGAACATGCCAAACAGTGTGGATAGAACAACATATCCCCGATCCTAGAACAAGCATTTGTCAATGCTGCATGTTTCCTTGCATGGTTTATGTGCCAGGTGTGTATTGTGTTAGTTGAACTTCTGGTGGGAGGAAAAGCCTGCCTGAACTATGTTTTGACTTTTCTTATGTTCTTATTTCTGCCAGAGTGTGAGGGTGAAAACCTTTGTGATTCTGCAGTCTTGGGAATTTTCTGAACTGCAGGGACAAACCTCACTATTTATATAACCCATTTGTCTGTGGTAATTTTTGACCAAGTCTGAAAAAAGTCAGTCATCTCAACCCTGGCAATGGATGAGTGACTTGTGCAAACTTGTCAGAGGTTTTACTAAGCCCAAGCCAAGGTGGTCTATCATGCAACTGCACACCCAGTGGCCCCTCCACCCCTACCTCTGATGAAACTCCTCTGTGGCAGGAAGTCATAGGTAATGTATGCAGGGGGAAAGTAACCCCTACTTCTACTTCCCCTTCCAGAAGGCCTATAGGAAGTGGAGGCCTTTTCCTTCTTACTGTTGTAGGTGGTTTTGTAGTCATCCACCTTTTTTATGTAAGCCTCTGTCTCGTCACTAAACAGCGAATTCCCTCACAAGGAAAATCCACTGCTTTTGTCTCGGTGTCCTGGGATAGGTTAGTAGTTCTAAGCCAGGTAAACCTTCTTAATGAGACTGCATTGGCCATGACCCTGGATGCTGGGTCATTTGTATCAACTGCCATATGGAACTGGTATTTTGTGACATCAATACCTGATTTTGCTGTGTCAGCCAAATCTTGTGCCAAGTCACTAGTAGCCTTCTTGCTCATTGCCAATATTGAGCTCCAGAGGGCTTTTGGGTACAGAGCTGTGTAGGCCAAGTATAATGTATAACTTAATAGCAAGGACATTGAAATATACACTTTTTTGCCCATACTATCCTTCCTCCTGGCCCACTCCCTCATGATCAAGGTGAGAATACAGGTACAATGAACCCTGTTTATCCACCTGGAACTTCTTCTCAATTTTCTTATCTATGTCAGCAACTGAAGAGGGTGCTGTTGCTGGGTATCCGGTGATAACAGCAGGGACAGTACAGTGCGGGCATTAACCACGCTGTATTAATCACGCCAGTTATATGAGCGTGGCAAGAATGACAGCGTGGTACTATTTCATGCGGCTGGGGTGGGGGGGATTAGGCAGGCTGTGCTGGGCTATCATCAGGTGTGTTTTCTCTGTGGCGAGTTTTGAGTAGTTAAGTGTATGAAGGATGTGTTACAGGTGTGTGTTTCTTGCCTCAAGTTGTGTCAGTGCTTGTAGCGTGGGTCGCAGGAGCAAAGTCTGTTTATTTTATAAAAAGCCAAAAGGGATGTCAGTTAGCCCTCTATGAGGGATTCTTGTTCTGGAGAGAGTGCTTGTGCGGTGAGAAAAGTTACTGGAAGTGCCTCGAGTATGATAGGGGTCACTGTGGTGCTTGGCTGCATTTGTGTGGGAAGTCAGTGTTGAAAACTGCTGAAGAACTTAACCATTTGCCTGATGCTCCTGTGGTTGCTGTGAAGCAGGCTGTGGCCAAGACGAAGGAGAGAGCTTCCTCCACCTGCAAAACTACTCACCAGATAATCGTGGCGAGCGTCTCGGGGCTATCACCTTCCATGTCCAGGAAGCTGCCTGCTATGTCTCTACTGCAACGGACTGTCAGGAAGAGTAGGAGTGTCAGTGCACGTCCAGCTCCACAGCCTGCTCATGCCAAGTCACTCGTTCTGCCACCGGAGCACTGTGTGATAGACAAGGGGGAATCCTTTCTGTTTGACTCGGGTGCTGTGGATGACAGGGTCCCTTTGTTTTCCATCGCTCAAGATTTGTAGTATTTGAAAAGTTGCCCCCATTGGTCTGCTGATGGGGCTTTCAAGTGTTGCCCTTCCATGTTTGGCCAGTTGTATACAGTACATGGTGTTTAGTTTCATGTGTCATTCCTTTGGTGTATGTACTGATGACGTCTGGAAGTTCCTCATCCTACTCACGTGCATTCACAGTGCTGCAGTGTCTTTGTGGTACTTTGGCCCCTGAGACTGTACTGATAGACTTTGAACTGGCTGCCATGAAGTTTTTTAAATCTGCTTTTCTGTCTGTCCAGTTGCATGGTTGCTTTTTCAAATGTGCCAAGCCATCTGGAGGAAGGTGCAGGAGCTGTGTGAAGTCTGCAATAGGTACACTGCTGATCCACAATTTGCATTATATATTTGATTTCTGTCTGCTTTGGCATATGTGCCAGTGAAAGATGTTGTAGCCACATTCGGTGAGGTGTTGTCATTTTACTTTTTAAAACTATATGCTGTCCCCATTGTTAGATTACTTTGAAGACACTTGGTTAGAACGCCAACTTGCTCGGGGTGGGTTAGATGGAGTCCTTTGTTTTCTACTGATTTGTGGAACTGTTACGAAGCAGTGCAGTCAGATATTTCATGTACCATAAATGCAGTGAAGACTTGGCATAGAAAGTTAAACCAGTTCATTGGAGGCCACCATCCTTCCATATGGAGATTACTTGATTTTTTAAACTAGGAACAGGGTTTCAATACCTTCATTGTGGAAAAGCTTGTTGCTGGTACCTTCATACCAAGTTTCCATAAGAAGTATAAAGCCACTGCCAAGCGTATTTGTGCCATCGTTGCGGAATATGGAGAGAGGTCTCGGTATGATTACCTCCGTGACATTGCTTAAAACTTTCAGCTCCAGTAATGGTTTTTGTGGTTGGGACATACCCATTAGATTTACTATTATGTGAACTGCGGTTGTTTCCAAACAAATTTTGGGACCTTTCTTTAATGGTGCAGGTCACAGATGTGGGCTCCTGAATTTGCTACTACCATGCAACATATGTGCAGGGGTCGAGTTCATTATTAAAGTTCCTGGAGTTGTGAGTAACTTCTTTTGTTTCACTTGTGCTTTCTTTTGGTGATGTACTGTGTTGGTATATGTGTCAATAAATGGATTTCTCTTGCTTTACCATTCGTAGCATAGTGGATTATTGGTGTGACAGCTGAATGGTCTGTCTTTGGTTTGGTGGTGTTGTGGTGTTCTTATCCTTAGCTGTGTTGTGTTTGTGCTGCACTGACATCCATGCGCGATACCGCTCTACGCTATTTTCTCCCCGCTGTTTTCACAGTAAACCCTGTTGCTGAGGCTTGGGTCAGGAAGCATAGGCAGACCAGGATAAATTGTAAAATCCACAAGTAGTGTTTTATTATTGGTAACAAAAGAATAAAAAGAAAAAGAAATGCAGACTGGTTCTTAGCATAGGCAGTCCAAAAACAAAGTCCAGTTTCTGAGTTTAGAACTGAAGTCTACAATCAACCAGCTCGCTGTAGCCTCTGGTCTCCAAATCACAAAAAACCCTTAAGACGCTTACTCTTCTCTTTTCACACAAAACTTTGGAACCTTGTCAGAGTCTAACTTCCACCAGAGAATTGTGACCCAGAACTTCAGAACCTTGTCAGATTCTAGCTTCCACCAGAGCACTGTGACCCAGAATTTCAGAACCTTGTCAGATTCTAGCTTTCAGAGTATTATGACTCAACTACAAACTGACCTCTTTTGCTGACAGATTCCTCCAGCCTGAAGTTACAAGGTCACATTCTGTTACAATTTGCTAATAAACTCAGAGCTGTTTCTGCAATCATTTCAACCATAATAACTACATCTAGTTTACAAATCAGGGAACCCAGTTTCATACATATTTCTTGTAACTATTTGTAACATGGGGAAGAAAAAGGGTTACATGTTATTGGACAAAGAGCATCACGTGTGCATAGCGTGGCCATACATTAAATCTCAATTAATGTATGGGCACGCTGGAATTAATGTATGGTGTAGCTGCTAGAGTGGCCACTACATGGACGTTTCTGTTTAATAAGTGCATACTGTAAGGTTGTAAGACAGCTGCTACTACGTCTCATAGATCCACCAGTTTCAAATATAGCCGGACTGAAAAAACAATAGGAATAGTAACTACTCAGCAGTACCAAATAAAAACACTTATAACTTTACATCGCATAGATGCACCACCAATCCATCTATTTCCTACATGTGTGTATCTCTGTAGATGTTCCCACCCACCCACTGGAATGGACCTCGTTCTCGTAAGATGTGTTACATACAATACAATAAAAAAAGCATTCATGAAAACAACCAGTCCCATTTTAAAATGCAGAAACTTGCTGTAGTCAGGATGAATATGTAGCCAACACAACTACCGCCAATAAATAATCACATTGCCGAAGTATTCCATGATTGGACGACCACGGCTCCTTTCATCATATCACAGCACGCCCTCTTTTCCAACGGGAGCATCTAGTTCAGGAAATGGACAAAGACCTTCATACTGGACCACTCTTTCGAGTGCAAATGTGCTGGTCACACTATTCAATCACAGAAAAAAATGCCCGGTAAGAAACCAAATATTGCTGATGTTGGGGGGGGAGAAAACGATTGTAAAACCGCAGCATCTCAGGCACGACTGGAGAAAACATAGTAATGGCGCACCAAGATTCCAAGTCACAATATATGCAGAACAGTTCAACTGCATGCATTATTGAAACCAATAATGAAACATGAAGTAAGAAGGTAAATAGTGCAAATGTAACAGGCAAAAGAAACTATTTCTAATTGAAATCTACTCATGTTCCTGGGGAACAAAAACGAAGTTCACATGCACCACCAGAACTGCGGTTACAGTGGCAAAATAATCGATTCAAACCTGTAACATGGAGAAGAAATTCTACGTCGTGACCCTTTTTCTTCCCCAAGTTACAGTGAATTAACCACTCCAGGCGTGGAATCTATCAGGTATTAATGTATGCGGCTGGGTGGTTGGAACCACTAGGCCGCCCCTCCCCAAGCCATACATTAATACCTGACAGACCTACGCTCTGGAGTGGGTTAATCCTTACATATAAGCAAAGTAGAGACAGCAAAAAGGGAAAAGGAATAAACAAGTAAAGGCAAGACTTGACCACGCAGTCCAATAGAAATGACAGAGACAGTAGGCAGAATCCTTGCTTCAAACTCTCTCTACACATCACAAATGGGACAGGGCCCAACCAACCCTGTCAAAGATGCTGACATGATTCTACAAGTGAGCTTCTTGGGGGACTTGTGAATGAGCAACGACCCCCTTTCTGTGGGAGTTAAACCCATCATATCCAAAAATTCCACCTCATCCTCTTCAGCATCCTGTGAGGTGATGTTGAGGGTATTTTCCATATGCCTCACAAAAGTATAGTGTGAAGTATAGTCACCTGAGATTCCAAAAGGGGAGACAAACTCGCTCTGAAGCACCATCTGGTTCTATGGGTTCTTCTTCATCCCCTTCCTCCTCCTCAAAATACACTTCAGCCTCTTCCTCCACAAGCATTAGGAATGGAACTGGAGCCTGGGAAAGGAGGGGGTGGCAGGGATATTCATGAAATTCCCAATAACCTGGAATGCCTGGAGGAATTGCCATGTTTTAGTCACGTCCTCTATTGAGGGCATTTTATATGTGTCTGCTAGTGGCTCCTTTCCTTTTTCAAGAGGAGCGACAGTAACATGTTTTTGTTTTCTGTCTTGGCTCTTTAATTTCTATTGGAATCAGAGTTCCTAGTTCAGATACCCTGATTTCTGAATCATCTTTAGCAGCCTTTTATTTCTTATCTGTGCTCTTTGCCAGGGACTGCTACTTACTTTGAAGGGCTGGACCCTCCTCTGAGCCTTTAGGTGACATAGAGGCAGACTGAGAAGCCATAATGTCTTCTAATGACTTCTAATTTTTTAGCCCTTTTCCTTTATATTTTGGGGCAAAACTTTGCAAAGCTTGCAACTGATGAAATCATGATCTGAACCCAGGCACCTTAAACAAGACTTGTGGCTCTGCCTTTGCCAGAAGATGAAAACAAGCTTTACAATTTTTAAAGCATGTGGGTCCCATTTTCTTTTTGTCAGTCATGCCAAATGCAGACGACCCTTAGAAAACGCTCAAGTCCCCCAAAAAAAAACATCAACAGTAATTTCTTAAAGAAATAAACCCCTATTAGGAAAAGGGGGTTAAAATCACAAATGGAGTTTGGTTCCTTTTTTCTTCTTTTTAAATTGAACCACAATGTAAAATGAATACCTAATGGTGTTCAAACAGTACTTTAGCCAAATTCTCATCTCAGTTCCTGAAAAAGGAATCAAGAATAGCCACACAGCAGTACTGCAAAGCAGCAATTCAAACTGCAAGAAACAATTTTTTTTAAAGAAAAATGCAGTTTCCAAAAGGTCGGACCTGTGCCTCAAAACAGCCATCTTCGGTTCCTGGGAACTGATGTGGAACCGTAGAATCAGTAAAAATAAGCTAAACTACACCCTAGCTAACACAGAGTATCAAAACATAACTAAACAAATAAGAGTTAATAAAACAAACTGTAACGACTCTGAAGTGAAGACTTCAGGATGACTGCTTTCTTAGGCACAGAAATAAATCTGCCTTTAGAATGTGAGGCTGAGCATGACCCCACAGCAGAGTTCTGAATTTCATTCTAAGATTCTCTAACTGGAATAAAATTCTAAGCTCAGGGGCAGCTCATTCCAGGGAATGATTGCAGTTATTAAGCATAATTGAGGGATTCCAGGGGTTTGAAACTTAAGATACAGAATGAAAACAAGGTGGTACTGTAAGGTTTTGAATACTGAATAATTAAAGCTTCAAAACAAGGAAGCCACAGTAGAGCAAGTGGAGACCTTGCCACATATGTAGCAAACAACACGGGCTTTATGGAAAACAGCTATTTTTTGCAGAGAGCAATCATTTTCTATTTGTATTATTACACAAGCACTTAATACTCTGCTGTATGTTAATAAATGTACAGTATACATCCCCCTCCCCAATTCAAAAAATCTAGTTACACTAATATTACTGAAAAGCTGAATGAATCAATAGATGAAAATTACCTACTCGCCATAAATCTTTTTTTTTAAATATTTTATTTTCACTGGTTTTTAAATAATGTTGTACATACATTTAAGACACAGTATCGCAGTTAATATGTCTTTAGGCATTGTCAAATACATAAAGATATTTCTTACATGACTGACATTTGTTACAAGTGATTGTCATATATATCCTCTTTTTATTCTTTCTGTCCCTTACCTCCCCTTCGTTCCCCTCCCTCCTCCCTCTCCAGTTAAAGGCAGAAGTCTGGTCAACCTCTACCAGGTAGATCATCCATCTCTGACATTTTGTTCGGAATACCTGTTCTTTGTCCGCTATCTTGGCGGACAAATCTTCCATCTGGTGTATATATGTTTCATTATTGTCTGCCATTCATGCAATGTTGGAACTTTAGTTGACATCCATCTTCTTGTTAAGTCTTCTCTGCAGCCAACAAATAAACCGGCAGCAAAGTTCTGGTCCAAGAAGGAGAGTGGTCCGGATATATGTCTAACAGGAACATTTCCTCTGTTATTTCTACTGACTCTCCCACACTTCTGGAGATCGCTATTTGTAATGACACCCAACATGGCGTTAACAGTGGGCACTGCCACATCATATGTGCCAGGTGTGCCTGCCTACATCCATAATCTCTCCAGCACTTTCCATATCTCTGGTAAATATTTGGTAAGTTTAGCTGGCGAGCGAAAGTATCGGTGTCGACACTTCCAGGAGAGTTCTCTCCAGATGTTCGAAGAGGTGATCTTTGCTGCAGCTAAAGCTGCCTCAGACCAATGTTCATACTGGATCCCCCCATTTAGATCTTTATTCAAGCTGTTAAGAATAGAGTTGGTTGCTTCTGGGGTTAAAGCTCTGAGTATTTTATATAGTGCCCCTATAAAGTGACCCCAGTGGTTGCCTTGTATATGATCGAGGTATAATTTAAGCAGAGGAGGGGTCGGGTGTGGTATTTTAGCTGATATTATTCTATTTCTTAATATATAATCTCGTATCTGGAAGTATCTGAATCAATCTGTATGTGGTAATTTATACTTAAGGGCTAGTTCTTCAAAGCAGAGAACTCCTACCGTACTCACCATAATTCTTGATCTTTCAGAATATCTTCACCACTTATTACCACTTATGTGGCTGTGCCAGAGGCACTAGGACTCAGTGGGAGCAAAGTCTTTAGCAGACTACAGTTAGGATCAGACATCGGTGATGGTGCTGACACGAGAAACACGCTATGACATGGTGCTTTTGGACTGGCTAGTAACCAATGCTTGTCCCCTGCCTTCCTTCATTCTGTTAGCTAGAGAAGAAACAAAGTGGAAAGAAAACAGAGAGGGCTAAAGAGCCCAAAGAGACAGAATAAGGATACCGACACAAAATCATAAAAAGAATAAAACCAATTAACAAATTAAAGAGGCGGCGGAAGGCCTCGAGTAGTGGGTTTGAGGACAAAGTCTTGAGCCACCGGGACAGAAGGAAGGAGATTTGAGCCCAAGAAAGGCCCCAGAGAAAAGAGGTCATATTACCCTTTTTCCATCTCATTTTTGTTTGGTTTTAGCATTTATACACTTTTTTGTAGAGAAAAAAGGAAAAAGAAATGCCCCCTTGCCGCTCTAGAGAGAAAAGGAGGGGAATAGGGTGATAAGGGAATTTATCCCTGGAAATGTGCTACCCAGGTTTAGATGAGAGAATTATGAACAGTATAAAAGAGGCTAGGAAAAAACGCCTATGAACAGGGGATAAACAGCCGCTGCACAGGAAATTAAGGTAGCAAGCCAAAGCTGAAGTTGGGGGCAGACAAAGAAAGGAAAAAAATCCTCATTTTTCTTGACAGATAGACATACAGACACAGATATACACAGATACAGAGAAGGTGACAGCAGACAAGGACTATATGGCCCACCTAGTCTGCCCCTTTTCCCTACTAATGCATTACCACAGACCCTAGCTGATCTCCGACCACTTCTCTTCCCTATTGCTAGAGTACTCTTATGTCTATCCCATGCATTCTTGAATTTCCCTGTTTTTGCTCCCTACCACCTCCAGTAGGAGGCTGTTCCAAGAATACACTACTCTTTCTGTGAAAAGTACTTCCTCATGTTGCCCCTGAGCCTACCCCCCTCTAGCCTCATATCATGCCCCACTGTTCTTGTACACTTTCTTTTCTGATAGATGCTACCCTCCTGTTCCTTGTTTGTCCCCCTGATGTACCTGAATGTCTCTATCATATCCTCTCTCTTCCCTCCTCCAGGGAATACATATTGAGGTCCTCTAGTCTTTCTTCATATGACTTTTGGTGCAGTCCTTGCACCATTTTTGCTGCCTTTCTCTGGACTGCCTCTATTGTGTCTATGTCCTTCAAGAGATGCGGCCTCCAGAACTAGACACAGTACTCCAGATGAGGTCTCACTAGTGATCTGTACAGTGGCATAACCACTTCCTTTTTTCTGTTACTGATACCTCTTCCTATGCATCCTAGCATCCCACTGGCTCTCCCCACAGCCTTCTCACATTGTTTGGTTATCTTTAGGGTCATCAGGTATGATTGCCCTCAGATCCCTTTCTTGACTGTTGATCATCAGCATCTCCCCTCCCATCTTGTACTCTGGATTTCTGCACCCCAAGTGCATCATTTTACACTTCTTTGCATTGACTCTTAGCAGCCAAACTCTCAACCACTCCTCAAGCATGTTTAGGTTCTTTCTCATTTTTTCCACCCCTGGAGTGTAAACCCTGTTGCAGATCCTACTGTCATCAGCAAAGAGGCATACCTTCCCCTCAAGCCCCTCTGCAATGTCACTTATGAAGACATTAAAGAGGACTGGCCTCAACACAGATCCTGTGGCACCCCACTGGTTACCCCCTCTCCTCAGATTGACGTATTTACCACCACCTCTGTGTCCTGTCACTCAACCAGTTTCTGACCAAGTTTACCACCTTAGGGACCACTCCCAGGCTGCACAACTTATTTATCGACTCTCCTATGTGGGACGGTGTCAAGGCCTTGATATAGATATTTGTGTGTTTCCTCTTTTTTGTAGGGACAAGGCCCTAAAAGAAGGCAAGAGGACAAGCCCCTTTTTTTTTTTTTTTTGTTTGTTTACAAAAGGCTCCAAGGGAGGAAGAAAGAGGGCAAGGAGCAGAAGGAAAGAAGAGGAAAAGCAGGGTGAGCTGCCCAGATGCTTGGCTCAAGCGGAGTGGGGTATGGGGGGCAGGCATGCTAATAAGTGGCAAAGATATTCTAGAAGATCAAGAGTTAGAGTGAGCACGTAATTTTCTTATCTTCCAAGAATCAATCTTCACCACTTATTCCCACTTACGGGTCAGAGTACCAAGCTTACCACCCAAGAGGGTGGTGCTGGCTCACCCTGAGGGAAATGGTTATTCCCTCAGCCTCCTGTGGGGGATAACTACAGAAAGTCAGGGACCCTACACAGGTCTGGTGAGACCCAAGAGTGGTCAGGGCCAGGTGGAGGCTCCCAGGTTGAAATGGACTCGTAAAGTCAAAGATTCACCAAGAAAGAGCTTTAACAACTCAAATCCCTTCTATATCGCACAGCTGCAAAGGAGGAGACCTATACCTTTCAGTGCAAAGGAAGATCTGATGTCACAGGGGCAAAGCCAGAGGTCATACCACCTGGATGGGGGGAGAACTTTAGTTTGAAGACTTCCAATGACTCCCCTGTTTCCAGGAAGACTGCCAAAGTGTGGACAGTGAACTGTATTCATGTTGTTAGAAACAGCATTTTTTATTTTAATTTTCTTGAAAGTTGGGTAAATACTAGACACCAAATAACAGCCAATTATCTGGGGTGTAGAGTACAAATATTCACCAAGTATTTGAAAAAAGGGGACTCGCACACCCCTAGTGTGTGTACCCAACAGTACAGCACTGCAGTGCCAGCAAGTGGGGCATGAGCTGGAGTCCTCGTATGGGACAAGAAGTCACAACTTTCTGGCACAGAGGCAAGTGTGCTGCCAACTGAGCCCTACCAACTCTTAGAAAACTTTGTTCAGTTTTTGTGCATCTCTCCAAAGCACAAATTACCTCAAAGCCTCAATCCCAGAGCAAGGCATCATGGGTATGCAATCCCTTGTGGAAGTAGGCTGACAAGGCTTTGCGAAAAGACATCGCTTTTAAACAGGCTTGTACATCTGATCAGTATAGGTGAAGAATGACAACCTACAGGAATGTTTTTCGTCCGCTGGGTCTCCTTAGTGTAGTGTCATCATTCTCACTTCTCGACTCTTGGAAACCTTGTGAAACTACCACACTGATGGGGCCCAACACAGAATCAGCATCTCGATTTCCCACTTTATGTTTTGTCCCTGCCAGTTACATGAGCTATGAAAAATTCAAGCCCTAGTTATTGATGCTTCTTAATTGGTACCCAGTAAGGACAGTGTAACAGGCTTCCTCGAGGTCAAGCAAAATAGCTCCATATATTTTCCTTTGAACAAAAGCAGCTAAGCTTTGGTCTGCAAGTTCTGATAGTGTAGTTATAGTTTCATGCTATGGACTCAAGCCAGACTGTCACTTCATTCATGTTATGATCTATGAGCCCAAACATTAAAGAGGTAGGCTTAACAGTGGTACCAAATTTTGAAATTCGTGAACAGCACTACTACTGCCCAGATGAATTCATCTCGACTGCCTGTGTGGGAAAGATATCATTAAAGCATGAAACTTCATCCACAGCTCAGAAAAATCACCATCAAAAAGTCCCTATCAATATTCATAAATGTGATTTTCATGATCACGGACAATAATGACAGTCCTCAGCATGGCAATTATTTATTTGTTCTTTACTGTGGTAAGAACCAAACCTGTGTGCACTTCTGCAGACACACACTAATTAGTTCAAGTTCAAGTTTATTGCAGGAAAACTCCATTGAGCAAGCTCATTCACAAGGAGGTCCTGTGACATGTACACTTACAACGAACAAACATAAATAAAAATAATTGATAGACAATAACATAACATGTATGCATGTGATCATATAATACAAGCAAGATATTACATACGAGGACACCACATCAGATGACAATAGGTGGTGAGCAAACAAATGGTATGAAGTGATGAACATTTCCAGGTAGTATACTAACAATGGAAGACATGGCAACTGGTATTTGCAATACATACATTTTAGTAAAATGAGCAGCAACAGAAAATATAGGGTAAGGGAGGTATTCAAGGCTTGGTAGGGTGAGCGGAGTAGTATATACGTAGACAGAGCCAAGAGTAGGACGGGGAAGGGGAGCAGGAGTGGGATTGCTGCAGTAAAGGTAGCAGTTATAGTTATTAGTGACAGAAATATGTTATTCAAGAGCATCATCCCTTTTCTTTTTTATAGTCAACATTCCGTTCTGTTCAGCCACCTATCTGCGTTCAAAGGCTCATTTTATTTCTGATGATTTTGCTGTTAGCAACCCTGGAAAAAACAAACAAAAAACAAAATACATAGGATTTGGTCCCTGGAGTATGTGGGGAACTGAAAGGGACATGGTCAGTGTTTTGGGCAATTAGGGGCAGTTAATGATAACATCTGCTAATGTTATGGATAATACATGTTGCTCTTCTTGCAAACCGCTTCTCCGGTGTGCCACCTCTGAGTGTACTAAATGTCCATATTATTTTGGGGCTGATATATTGACTGCACTACACCTAGGAGTAGCAAAAGATAAAATGCACGTCTGTAGTTTGCTGCTTTGAGTCTGAACTACAGCAGCATAAAAGTGAGTTATCTGTCAACTTCTGTTGTGGTCAAGCCTTTCCAGCCTGCCTTACCTGGAAATCTGGTACAGCACAGAGTGTTCCAGGTAGCATTTGTGTGTGACATGGCCCATTCTGCTTAGTAAGTCTGCCAGGACATTGTCCTTTCCGGCCACATGGACTGTTGATACCTGAACTTTGACAGTATATGCCAGATCCTAAATTTTTAGTGCTTTTTGCACAGCTTTGAGAATCTTGCACCACATTGTCTGTTGATATAATACATCGCTGTGCTACTGTATGCCCAGATCTACAGGACTCGATCCCTAACTAGTTCTGAAAAATACTTCAGGGTCAGACAAACTACCCTGAGCTCTAGCAGGTTTACATGCCCTTGCCTGTCTGCTGAGTTCCACATTCCCTTCACCGTGTGGTGTGAAATGTGTACTTCCCATTCTGGAAGGGAGGCATCTGTAGTCAGAATCACACTGTGCATTACTTGGAGAAAAGGGACTCCTTTTCATGGGTGTCTCCAACTTGAGATCAGAAAAAGGCACTACTTTAACAGTTCTGACTTCATTTGTTGAAAGCCAGTGATTTCTGCGTCAACTACAGCTGTTGGAAGCCAACAAAATTTTGTTTACATTCGACCAGTCTTTCTGAGCCAAAAACTGCTGCAAATTGGGGCAGAAGCACTTTTGTTGAACACAGTCACTGTGAACCTGAGAAAACAGCCTTAACAGTGTGACTAATTTTTTTTAGCTTTATTTATAGGATTATACACATCACATGCAAAGCAGATAACTGAAATGGTACAATTATCAAGGACGTATTTTCATAAATTCAGAGAAAAGAATATAATTTCTTATGGTACATCTTGTGGAGGAAAATACAACGTTATGTATATCAACTTTTTTATATCAACTAGAAGCTTCATATAGCCAATGCCCCAAAATATTTAACTCTGCTTGTTAAAAAGATATAGTTGATACTAACCATCTCCAGCCATTTATAGTCCTAAAATATTTTGAAAAATTTAGAGAAACTGATCTCGAGCTCCAACTATGCCCTTTATCCCGTAACAGGGAAAAACATTTAAAATTGCTTCCTGTCTGCAGGTGGGGAAGAAAACAACAACAGTGCCTCTGTAGTCCTCATTAGTTCAATGTTGATCCCATAAGAACTCTGCTGATTACTACAGAGGAACCTGTCCCCCTGTGGTTCTATGTACCGTTCCCAGCTAATAGCATGTGTGCTGGCGTCGAGGACTAACAGCAGTCCTCCAGGCTCCCTCGCTAAGGGCCGCTGCTCCCACCCCACCAGCCAGAATCCTCATGTTACTTAACTCTGGCAGTGCTGGATGCACCAACTCACATGCTACTGAATGCAGAGAAATATGGTCAACACTAAGGCACTGTAGCACTCTTTGCAGTGTGTGATATGCATCCTAAATGAAATGTGCCATTTACAAAAAGGCATGAAACTCACTGTAGGGCAAAGGACGAATGGCCTTTTTAACAAAATCCCCTCTCCTGTCTCACATAATAGTATCTGAGAGAATTAAGCTAACAGAACCTTAGAAAACATTAGAAAATATTCGGTGCAGCCACAATAGTAACTGTAAACATAAAGGGACCCATTTTCAGACCCAGCTGACTGCGTTCTCAAACAGGTGTGCCGCATGAAAAACAGGGCCGCCATCTCTAGTGCCATATTCAAACAGACAGTGCAATCTGAACTGATCATGCTACCTGTTTGAATACTGGACCCTAGTAGCAACGACGGACAAGCAAGCGTCACCATGTTTGGCGCAGAGCTACCAGAGGGTGGGTTAAGACCACCCATAGGGTAAAGCACAGCACACACTGGCTAGCGCCATGCCCCATGGGTGATATTCAGCCCAAACATGCAAATGAGCCCACTGGGCATGCACAGCACTAGGGAACATTTATGTGCCCATAATGGCGATCTGCATGTGAGCACTGTTCAAGCGCCGGCCAGGTCCCCCAGCCCAGATCCCTGGACGAATCATTGGTGGTTCAGCGTCCCTCTCCTGCCCCGATCCCCACCCCATAGTTAAAAAAAAACATTGGTGGTTTAGTGTTCCTCCCTGCCCCAATCCCTGTCACCATATAGCAAAATAGTATCATTGGTAGTCCAGTGGCCCTCCCCATTCACCAATCGACACCCCTGCTTCATATAAATACATCCCTGGTGGTCCACTGGTCCCTTCCCCATTCCCTGATCACCATCCAAATGACATCCACAAAACTCTGGTAGTCTAGTGGCCCCCTCCCCCAAAGGCAGGTGGTGACCCACCACCCCGCTCCCTCCAACCTGACCCACGCTGGTGACTGGCACAGCTCTCCTCACACTGCCACAGCCAGCCTCTGACTGAACTGTCATAAGCATGTACAGTAGTCAGTACACGCTTAATGAGCGTGTACTGAACTCTGTACACACTCACTGAGAGTTCACGGCTGTCCGTCGTGGTGTGAGGAGGGCTATATGTAGGTAATTTTGCAAACACAGGCTTGTAAGTTTGGTAACTACCCCATATTTTCAACATAGCCATTTCTTTACAGCACCTCATGAATGTGACAGCTGTCATTTTTCAATTCCTGCCCAAAATGTGTTTCTGCATTCCAAAAACTGATTTTGCAGTCCCGGCGCAAAATCACCTTTAAGCCGGGAGTCAAACATTTTCTCTGCCAGTCTTCATGAGGCATGGTCAACGAGGTAATGTTGAAATGTGGTGTAAAAATGTTAAAAACTACAAGTTATAAGCCTGCTGAATTTTGAGAATGCAGCCTCGTAACCTTGGTAATTTTCAATATTTTACCCCAAATTTACAACAGAGCCATATCTTTCCAGTACCTCATGAATGTTACAGCTATTGTTTTTCAAATCATGGCTAAAATGTTTTTTCAGGCAGGAGCTGAAAAGTTTTATCTGCCCTTTTTATAGGGCCATGGTAATCTTGCTTCTTCCAAGGGAATCTTACTGTATTCTGACTTATGCAGTATGGTCTCACCATAGGACTGCCCCGGAGCCACAATGGTTAATAGAACCTATGCAAATGATGGAATGCTAGGCTTGAGCTCGGTTTTCAAACCACTATCCCTGGCAAACGGTTCTAAATTGTCAGATTTTTATGAAGCATGCACAAAGAACTACCTAACTATGCTACTACTACTACTACTACTAACAACAAGTACCCCCCATTATGAATTATCATTTTCCCCCAAATGGTTCAAACTGGCACCAAGACTCAAGTCACAGATGCCAAAGAGAAGAAACATACCCACAGGTTTGTAACATCCTTAGTACAGCTGGAGTGCAGTGACCATAGGTTCTTAGTAGGGGAGGAAAGGAGGGAGGGAGTTCAGAATACAGTAAGATTCTCTTGGAAGAAACAAGATTACTACGGCAAGTCATTTTTTCTTCAAACCCCAGGAAATCTTACTGTATTCTGACTTATGCAGACTACCCAAGCAGTACCTTTGGACGTGGGCATCGTACCTTACGAAACGGGCTCTGAAGGACTGCTGTGCCAAATTTGGCATCCCCTCTGGATTGGACATCCAAACAATAATGCTTGGTGAATGTGTGGACTGTCTTCCAGGTAGCTGTCTTACAGATACCTACCAGGGGAATATCCCCAGCAGCTGCTAAAGAGACCGCTGTACCCCTGGTTGAATGGGCCCTGAGGCCTGTAGGTGGCTGCTTACTCACCTTGTTGTAGCAGAACTGAATGCAAGCACAATCCATCTTGCTATGGATCTTTTAGTAGCTGGCTTCCTTTCCCCACTTCGCCATAGGTGAGGAAGAGCTGAGTTTGATCCTGCCTATGACTGTTTGTGTGGTCAAGGTAGTAGCTGATTGCCCTTTTTACATCCAGGCTATGCAGCCTGCATTCACCTGCGGTGGAATGATCAGTAAAAAAGACAGACAGTGTAATGGACTGGTTAAGGTGAAACTCTGATACCACCCTGCAAAAGAATTTTCTGTTAGTCCTCAGAACGACTTTGTCTCTATGGACAGCAATGTACCCAGGCTCTGTAGACAAGGCCTAAAGCTCACTAATCCTTCTAGCAGAAGTCATGGCCACCAGGAATACTGTTTTCCAAGTCACATACTTGAGGCTCCCAAAGACATGGATTCAAGGGGGCTGCATGAGCTGGGCAATGCAATGTTCAGGTCCCACACAGGAGCTGGTTCCCTATGTGGAGGATGAAAATGCAGCAATCCTTAAAAACTTTTTAAACACTGGGTTTGAGGCTAGAGACAACCTCTTGCCCGCAGATAAATAAGCTGAGACAGCTGCCAGGTGCACTCTCAGAGTACAGGCCCTTAAGCCTGTAGAATGGAGATGGGTTAGGTAATCCAGGACTATTGACAAACTAGCCTGGTTGTGGTCCTTATCCCTGCCTCGGCACCAAATGGAAAATCTCTTCCATTTGAAAGAATAGGTTTTCCTAGTGGATGGCTTTCTGGATACCCTAAGTATTTCCATAACCCCTTCTGATAAATGCAGATCTGCATATTCTAAGACCTCAAGAGTCAAGCTTTGAGCCGGAGGGATTGCAGGTTGGGATACATGATCCTGCCCAGAGAGGATGACAGTAGGTTGTGCCTCCTGGGGCGGCTGATTGGTTTGGTTACTGACATTGATAGAATCATGGAGTACCAGGGCTGTCTGGCCCAGTCTGGGGCAATGAGAATCATTGTTGCTGGCTGGGCTCTGAGTTTGTTCAGCACCCTTAGCAGCAAGGGGAAGGGAGGGGATGCATACAGAAACCTCCTTGTCCAATCCAGCAGAAGTGCGTCCAGATGGATTGTGCGCTTGATAGACGGGTCTGCAGCAGAACTGTGCTAGCTGATGATTGCCTGGAGCTGCCCTATCTCCTAAAGACAGCCTCCTCCAGGACCTGCTTGTTCAGTGACCACTCCTGGTGGTTCTGGTTGATTCTGCTGAGAGCATCTGCCAGAACATTGTCCTTTCCTGGGAGATGGACAGCTGCGAGGGAAACCTCCAGGGAGTATGCCAAGGTCCCGATTTTCCTTGCCTCCGTGCACAGTGGAGTTGACCATGTGCCCCCTTGTTTGTTTATGTAATATATGGTGGTTGTATTGTCTGTTCTGACCCGAACCACCTTGCCCTTTACTAGACTGGTAAATGATTGGATATTGAGGAGTACTGCTCTGAGCTCCAACAAGTTGATGTGCAGAAGTGATTCCTGCTTTGTCCATGTGCCATGTGATCCCCAGATGTTCCCCCAACCCAGGAGGGATGCATTTGTGGTCAGTACCAGTGAGGGGCTTGCTGTAAGAATGGCATCCCTGCCTGAGGTTCACTGTCTTGCCGCCACTGTAGAGCTTGGAGAAATGTTACTGTGACAGGCACTAGCTTTGACAGAGAATTCCTTTTGAAGCCAGTGAACTCTCAGGTGGAACTGAATGTCCTTCATTTGGAACCTGGTTCCTGACACAGTTGCTGTGGACACTGCCATGTGGCCTAGCAGTTGCAGAAAATGCCTCGCCAGCCTTGGGACGTGTAGTTTGAAGGAGCTGGTTACCTGTATCGAGGGAGGAAAGCCCTTCCCTTTTGTGAGTCCAACTCTGCTCCTATGAATTTGAGTAGCTGAACCGATTCCAGCACAGACTTTTTTAGGTTCACCAGAAACCCCCGTGAATGCAGGGTATCCTGTGTGAGTGCCAATGCATCTTTCACTTGCTGATATGACTGACCTACTATCAGACAGTCATCCAGGTAGGGGAACACTGTTATCCCTTGTCTCCTTAGGTGTGCCACGACCACAGCTAGACATTTTGTGAACACCTCTGGAGCAGAGGTTAATCCAAAGGGCATTGCCCTGAATTGATAATGGCCTGATGGCAGTCTGAACCTGAGGTACTTTCTGTGTGACCGCCTTATAGAGATGTGAAAGTAAGCGTCCTTTAGGTCTAGGATTGGTAGGATAGTAGTCAGTCTCACCATTTTGAATTTTGGCTTTGACAAATGTTTGTTTAGGTGTCTGAGATCCAGAATGGGTTGCCACTCCCATTTTCTTTATTGTGAGGAAGTACCTTGAGTACAAGCCCTTTCCTTCTGGTTTGAGGGAACTGGCTCTACTGCCCTTTGTAACAGAAGGCATGAAACTTACTCCTTTAGCAAGGTTGTTTCTGATGGGGAAGAGGGTTTGAAGACCCTTGACCTCAGCTTTGGGATGAGCTTGAAGCTGAGGACAAGGCCCTGTCCCACTACCTCCAGGACCCACTTGTCTGTGGGATATTTTCCCACTCCTGTAGGTAGTGGGCCAGCTTGCCCTCCTACTGGGACTGGGGAGGCAACCGGGACATGCACCTCAGGGTGTCTGCTTTATCTGGGTTGCTGGCTGAGTACTGGGGCTAGTACAGCCACCGTCCCCTCTGCCTCTGCTGCTGAAGTATCCCCTTTGCTGTTGATACTGGGGGGAAAGCTTGAGGCTGGAAAAGGCCTGTAGTGAGCTCTGCTCCTGCCACCTCTGGTCTGGTGTTTCTGGGGTGTAGATGCTCTCTTCTTTGCTGCTGCACTCTTATACAGTGGCAGCCTAATATTCATCCATTTTTCATATATGCTTCTATTTGTTCTCCAAATAGAGACATAGGTCACAAGAGAAGTGCATGGCTTTGGTTTGTGTCCTCGTGCCAGATTATTAGTTCTGAGGAGGCAAACCTCCCAAGGGACACTGATGCTGCCATCTGCCTGGATGCAGTATCACTGGCATCCACTGCCATTCTACATTGCGTTTTAGCAGCTTCTTCCAGGTCGGCTGCCATGGGAGATGGGACTGCTTTTGAAATCTCTATGACAGTAAACCAGAGATTCATTTGATACCTGGCCATGTACGATGTATGGCCTGTCTGATGGCAAGGATGACTCCAGGTACACCTTTTGCTACTGAATCCACCCTCCTAGAGTCTTTGTCCAGAGGGTGAGAGGCCAGGGGGATGCCAGCTTTGTCACAAGCTGTAGCCTGCACTATCGCCTCATGACTAGGGTGCCCAAAAAGGAATTCAACCCCATTTTTGGCTACCCAGTACTTCTTGTCCACTTTTTGTCAGTAGGAGGTACTGAAGTGGGTGTCTGCAAAAGCTTAAATGTCTGCTTTTTAAGGGACTTGTGGATTGGCAGCAATAACCTCTTTGATGCTGGCACATCTATCCTTTCCTTATAGTCCTCTTCCTCATCTTCAGTTGACTCCTGAGTGGGGAGGTTGAGGGTCTGGGCTATTTATTTCATGAATGAGCAGTAAGAGGTAAAATCCTCGGTTCCCTTGTCAGGGGAATCTGGCTGGTGAGGATGAGAAGAAATGTCCGGTTCAATGGGCTCTCGAAATCATCCTCCTCCTCCTCCTCTTCTTTCTCGTCTCCAAATTGGTCACAACCGAGGTCTAATGAACCGGAGACCTGGGTTGAACTGGGAGTCTGGACCGCTGTAGATAACGACTGCTTCCCAACCATAACTGGGGTTACGGTCTGAAGAGACTGAATAATTTGATCACGTTACGATCTCTTCTGCAGTAGGGGCTGCAGCTTTTTCAGTTACGGTTCCTGATGTTTCTTTCTTTTTTCCACAATGGCTGGTTCAGCAGCAGTGTCTACAGTCCATTTTTGCTGGAAGAGCCGCTGGCCCTTTCAGAGGGCAGCTCCTCGGTTCTTTTGAGGAGGAACCGATTTTTCAACGGCTGGGTCAGCAGCCTTGTCAGCCATCCTTTCCTGTAGTCTTTTCAACCACCTCTTGACCATAGACTGAGGAAAGTTTTTGCAGATCTCACAGTCTGTCTTGAGGTGTTCAAGCCCCAGACAGAGTACACAAATTAAATGTGGATCAACCTTGGCAAAAGGTTCCCTGCACTCAGTACAGTGCTGGAAACCTGTAGGTCCTGTTCTCTTCTTGGCTTTCTGTGACATAACCCAGAAGAAAACTGCTCTATAAGCTTCACATATAAAAGCAAATATTATTTTTTTTTTTTGTTCGGTTACGCTAACCGATAAGAAACCAGGAGTTACCCCGGTAAAAAGTTAGCCAAAAACTGACTTACACCCGAGTCAGTACAATTTAAATTAAAATCAAGCTATGAAATTTTTATTAATATAAAGAAAATAAGGGAGATACCAGTTTCCTGTCGGTTAGAGAACCAAAAGGAGAACCGGGCTACTTACCCAACGAACCCTAACCAAGGACAGTGCTTTAAATACCAGATAAACTAAAACAGTACTAGATAAAACCGAGAAAAACTAATTTTTTCAAGTGATGAAGGAGAGCTCTCCGGAAACGTCTTACTGAGGCAAGCGGAGTAAAGAATCTGACGGCTTAAAACTGTTTACCAGGGACAGTGGTTTGAAAATCGAGCTAGAGCCTAGCATTCCATCATTTGCACAGGTTCTAGTAACCTTTTGGGCTCCATGGCAGTCCTACGGTGAGACCACACTACATAAGTCAGAATATAGTAAGATTTCCTAGAGTTTGAAAAGAAGTTGCACAACTAGCAGAGTCTGTCTCTGTCACTCTGGGGTAGCGTGGAGCTTACTAAAATGATGGCACAACCTCACTTGATACTTTGTTACTCAAGTAATGTTCGGTGGACCATCGTCCAAATGGTTTGCAGGCCTTCACGTGTATTTTTTCCAAATTTTTGTGGAGAGGTAAGCCCGTGTGCATGGAGTCACACTGTAACTCTCAGAAGCATGGCGGGACTTGGCTGTCCAGATCCACATCAATATTTTTTTAAGTAATTTGATGGCATATTCTTGGGAATTGGCCTTTCATGTTAAGCCGGATCATAGTATTCTACAAAAAAAATGTAGTTAAAGATCGAACTGGCATAGAATTAAATAATGTATTATTTGAAGAACATTTAAATGGATTGAAAATCTCTCATTTGTTTAATTCCTTCTTTATGCACTTCAAAACAGGCAAAGTGTAGCTCTCAGTCAAACTTCAAGAGCACCTTGTGCTGGCTCAGCTCACCCCCTTCATTGACTCTTCCTCTTTGTTCACCCTTTCCAGTCTGGATTCCACATGTTCTCACTCTACCATCTCCTCACTTCTTTGGCTCACTGATTCCATTCTGTCTGGTATAGGCCAGGGCCTTATCACCTCTGCTGTGTTTGTCGACTTGGCCAAAGCCTTTGACACTGTAGCCTACCCTCTTCTCCTTGGCAAAGCTTCAGGCTGGGGCTCTCTGACTCCTCTACTAACTGGTTTCCTTCCTACCTTGGTGTAGGACTCAACCTGACAGTGTCAGTGACTCAGCAGGTTGTACAGTCGCCTCTGAGGCCAGAAGATCAGAAGGTTGTGGGTTCATCCCAAAACCAGGCACTCGAGTTAAATCCAATACTGACACTGTAGTGCAGCATGGAGGGTGCTGCACTTCTGAGGTGCCGTCTTTCGGATGAGACGTTAAACTGAGGTCCCATCTGCCTGTCCTGGTGGCAGTTCAGGTGGATGTTAAAGATCCCATGGCACTTCTCAAAAAGAGTAGGGAAAATTTAATGTGAAATAAAAACCATTCAAAAATCAGTACAACTAAGTAACATTACAAAATCATGAAATCAGGCAAGTACAATGAATCCAACAATAAATAAAAAGAAAACAATCCAGAGTGTTCATAACTTAAGTCACAGCTGTGTCTGAGTTTGTTATCCAATGAAGGTGCTTCCAAAGTTCCAATAGTTCATTTTGTGGAAGAGTGATGCTTTCTTTATAATACACAGTTAGCAAATCTTTTATAATTTTTCCTTTTAATTGTTGATATGACCCTTCTTGTTGTTGTAATGTAAACATACATCTACCCATTCAAATATGCCACTTTATAACTGTAAAAATTAAACAGAGCGTACTTTTATGCCATTTGTCCAATGACTTGTTAAAGAATCCATATATTACATTTTGGAAGCGTTGTTCCGACCACTGCAAAGCTAAGTACTTCCAAAAGTTTTCTATAAATGAACATGTAAAAAGCAAATGTTCTAGGGTTTCTAGGCGTTGGCTACATTGTGGCCAACTACATATTCTTTCTGTAAGCTGTTTATGTTTGTAATTACCTTTTACATTCAGCTTTTCGTGACATGTGAGCCAGTGCACGTCCCACATGTGAGGAGGTATTCTAGGATTGCTTAGTAATGATTTCAATGGAGAAGATATGGTTACATAGATACATAGACAGTGTCGTCAGATAAAGGCCTATGGCCCACCAGTCTGCCCATTTAAGTTTGTAAGTTCAGTTTATGTTTTCCAGGAAGTCTGTTGCCCTTACCCTGACCTCCAGAATTCCTTTATGTCTATCCCATGCATTCTTAAATCCGTGATTGTTTCAGCCCCACCACTTCCTCTGGCAGGGTGTTCCACTTGTCCACCACCGTTCTGTGAAGAATTCTTCCTCACGTTTCCTCTGAATCGTCCTCCTCCAACTTCATCCCATGCCCTCTAGTCCTGGAACATCTTTTTGCTTAAAAATAGTGCATTCCTGCACCCTGTTCCTCCCTGTAAGATACTTGTATGTCTCTATCATATCCCTCTCTCTCTCCTCTCCTCCAGGAGTACATGTTCAGTGCCTTCAACCTGTCCTCATAGGACTGTGATGCAATCCATGCACCATCTTTGTTGCCCTCCTCTGAACCTTCTCTACCCTGTCTATGTCCTTACATAGGTGAGGTCTCCAGAACTGCACAGTGTACTCCAGGTGCGGCCTCACTAGTGTCTTGTATAGTGGAATTATGACCTCCCTTTTCCTGCTGGTGATGCCCCTGCCTATGCATCCCAGCATCCTATTTGCTTTACCTGCTGCCTTGTCACACTATTTCCCTGCCTTGAGGTCATCAGAGATGATAACTCCAAGATCCCTTTCCTGCTTGGTGCATGCTATATCCTCACCCCCCAACTGATATATTGTGCCAGGGTTTTTGTGCCCCATATGCATTATCTTGCACTTCCTTGCATTGAATTTCAACTGCCAAACCCCTGACCATTCTTCAAGTTTCTGCAGGTCCCTTCTCATTCTGTCTACACCCTCTGGTGTGTCTACTCTGTTACAGAGCTTTGTGTCATCAGCAAACAGTGAAATTCTGCCTTCTAGGTCCTGCGCAATGTCACTGATGAAGATACTGAATAGTAATAGATGATGGTTCTGGACATTTTTCAAAAATTTTGTCTGCTGTACATATGGTTTCTAGTAACATCTGGTATAGCAATTTTCTAGTAATGGTTATCATGGTATGGGCTGTCACCTTCTGTTGTCTTAGTCCAGTGAAAGCATCTTTTATGTAACAGGGTATCATAATAGTATTTTTTACTATTTTTAATGTGCTGGCCTCCCATTGTAAAAACCACTGTTGGCATGTATCAAAAACCCATGCCTCCCACCCTCTGTTCCGATTTAACAACAATGGTTTAATATTAGAGATCAGGAAGATGCTATTAAAAAAAGGATTGGGTTTACCTATTGACATTGCCTTTATTCAGGGTAGATACGTGATATTTTAATTGGTGAGCCTACTCCCCCGTAACACCTGAAAGAATAATCCCAGTAGTTTGGTTTCCATGACCCTAGGAGGTGGAAAACTGCACTGATATAAAGAAAGATGGGTAGTAAATATGTTCTAATAAGGCACACCCTTTTCTTTTTCCCTAACTTCCACCTATTCCAGTTGTCTACCTACTGTTTCCCTATTTTAAATTTCATGTCCCAATTTGCTATGTCCATATCCAGTACACATATTGAATTCCTAAAATTGTAATTGGTCCTGAGCTTATTTTATTCTATTAACTACTAGTTGGGGTTCTTGACTGGTGTCCGATTATACCCTATACATTTATCTATGTTCAAGGATGCCCCTGATATGTTTCCAAATTGTTCGCACTGGTGTATGGCTTCTATAATGGAAGGTGTATTTGCTACTAAAAGACATAAGTCATCCACATATGCTAATGCTTTATGCGGGGTTGTGCCGGGGCTGTAACTAAGTGGGGATACATTTTGTGCCCTATTTATTTTTCTAAGTAACAGGCCTATGAAAAAGACATCTAGACCAGCTATTTAGCAAACCGCACACAGCAGGTGAGAATAGTGTCTGCCCTGGGGTTCCGCAAGGATCGATACTGGGACCCCTTCTATTCAGCACCTTCCTTAATAATCTTCTGGCATCCTGTTCCGAACCAGTACTCCTCTACGCGGATGATGCGGTCATTTTCTCAAAGACTGCTGATCCTACCTAACTTCAGAAAAGTTTTACTGAAGCCAAGTCCTGGTTCATCTTTCATAAGTTGGTGCTTAACTGCAAAAAAACTAAGGTCATGCTCTTCCATGTTACCCACAGCAAGCACAAAGCCAAACAACTGGTGATTAAAAACAGTGCGAGTGTTATCCTTGATCAGACTCAATTTTTTAAATACCTAGGAGTTACTCTGGATAGTATGCTCTCCTACTCCAACCATGTTGAGAATGTTGCCAAGGTAGTTAACATTCGCCTAGGCCTTCTATACAGGCATAAACACTGCCTTACTACCAAAGCCCTCAGATTGGCTATCCAAAGTTCAATTGTGTCTATTATTGACTATGGTTTGGTCATTTATGGTTCCGTCACAGACGCAACCCTACATTGGCTCACCACAGCTCTGAATAAGGCATGCCATCTACTAACTGGTGCAGCGTATCGTACTCACACTTGTGACCTTTATGAACAAGCAAATTGGCTTCAACTCCAGGTTCGCATTGAATATCAAGCCTGCCTTCTGCCTCAGAAGGCAGATCTTGGTCTCCTACCACCAGGTTCCCTTCAGCTTTTCAGTCCCTTCTGGGGCACTTGGAATACACAAAGTTCTGTGAGCCAAACTTTTACTGTCCCTCGCTGGCAAACCTCACTCTGACAGCGATCCATTGCAGTTAGAGCTGCTAATTTATTTAATTCCCTTCCTCTTGAGATTGCGACGACTGCAACCCTGGACCATTTAAGCGGAAGCTGCATCAATTCCTAGTTTCCAGAGCATCTTGTGACTACTATACCTAATCTCTGCTGAAAGCTAAATGCACTGGACCTCCCTCTTTTACCATTTGCCCTATGCTGCTGCTGCACTATTCCACTCACAGCACTTCCTCCCTTATCCTTTCCCATTCCTCCCCTCTTTCATCCTACCTCATCCCCCTCTCCCTCACCCTCCACTCCCGTTTCCTCACCTTGTTCTCTCTCTCTACTCTCCACCCAGTGGGTCTTTCCTGCTCAAGCTTCACTGTGGAATCTCCTCCCTGCTCTTTTTTGCTCCTTCCACCCCAATTCACCCCTCAGTACTTTTCTCTCCTTGTAAGCCCTTTCACCCCTCTTCAGACAAGGCCACTGGCTGCACTTGACTACAATATTTATCTTGCCATATTGTTCATATAATTACTTTCCTCATGTTGTACTACTTACTGAAACCATTGTAATTTGCTATTCTTGTGACTTGACGTGGAACCTCTGTAAAGAGCCCTTGGCTCAAAGGTCTTTCCGATTGTTAAATAAAATAAATAAATAAATATAGAATGGGGCTTAGTGGGCATCCCTGTCTCACACCTCTTTTAATGTGTATCATGGGCCCTTTCCAGCCATTAATTAGTGGGACCACCATGGCTGTTCTCTATAATCCTTTGATCCAAGCTATCAGAGTTGGTGGTACATGGTATTGTTTTAGGACTTACCATAGAAATTCATGATTAAAGGTGACCTGCAAACTAATCGTAGCAGCCCGCTTCCGTCCCACATACCTTTCTACCGTGCTGCTGGAGTCCAGGGCTGCTACGATGATGATCTTTCAAATTAAATTAATATTTAAAAAAGCACTGAAACTTTTTGGCGAATGCGGAAGTGCTTTGGGGGTTCCAATCGAGCGGGCGCAAATTACTATGGGTATTCCACCCAGTCTTTGACGTGGCAAACTCCACTGCTATGAATGAATAGCAGTGGCTCAGAAGTTACTATTATTTATTTTATTACTTCTATGTGGGTCTTGATGCTTAAAATCATACGTACAACAACACCTGGACAGGTCCTTGCTGTACATATGATTTTAGGCATCAAGACTGGAAGTGCTTCCCTTGGAAAAGGAACCGCAGGAAATCGGCAGTGGCCGGGGAAGATTGGGATGTGCAGGTAAGCATCCTGAATGTCCAGAGTGCACAACCAATGATTCTCCAAAAGGAGTGGAAAAAGACTCTGGAGCGTTAACATCCGGAACTTTTTGTACTCGACGAACAGATTGAGACTGCTCAAATCAAGAATGGGTCTCAAGTCTCCCGTCTTTTTTGGAACCAGGAAAAATTGGGAGTAAAACCCCCTGCCCCTTTGCCAGAGGGGAACACACTCTATTGCTTGCTTCAGCAAAAGGCTTTGAATTTCTTCCCGAACGAGAAGAGCCTGATCCCTAGAGTAGAAGTCATTTTTGGTGTCGATTCTGGATGAATTTCCAGAAACTCTATTGTGTGTGTTCAATGGACATCAGTTGCAGGATCCATGCATCTGAGGTTATCGCCTGCCATTCCTGCGCATGGTGGGTGAACCTCCCCCCACCTGCTCCTCATCGTGTGACTGAGGAGGTAGTGGGGATAGGGAGTCAGGAAGTGGCAAGGCATTCAGGGGGAAGGCCTCCTGAACGTCGTCGGTTTTTGGAGGTAGGAGGAGTGGTGGAACCTGTGGCCTTGCGTTTGCCCTGGAATCGAGCAGAGACCTGCTTCCTCTGTCGCCAGGTCCTTTTCCAAAAGGGCGGCTGCTGAGTGCCCGATCGGTACATGGACCTCACTGATCTGAGGGCGAGGTCTCTGTCCTAAAGATCAGTAATAATATCTTTGGTGTTCCCACCAAAAAGCACTGAGCCCCGGAAAGGGGCATCCTGAATCATAGACTGTACCTCGTTGGCGAGGCCAGAGATGTGAAGCCAGGAATGCCATCTTAAGGCGACAGCAGTCGCTGAGGTGTGAGCAACAGAATCAATGGAGTCGTAAGTAGCCCGCAAAGCACGCCTACAGGAGAAGCGAGAACAGTGAAGAACCTTGGCAAGCTCCTCCTTGAGGTTTGAAAGGTCCATTGATTGGACTCGGGCCTCTAACCTGGCCAAGGTAGCTTTTTGATGTGACACCATGTGGGCCACAAAGTTCAGGGACCGGAGCGCACATGTGGCCGAAGCGTAAACCTTCCTGCCGAACTGGTCTATCTGCCTCAACTCTTTGTTTGGAGGAGAGGTGCTCATGTGCTTGGGTGCAGACGAGCGATCATGAGCAGCTGAGATAATGAGAGTCCACCTTGGGATGCATCTTGAGAAAAGGAGCTTCCTTTGGCACCCGGTACACTCTGTCCACTCTCTTGGCGACAGCTGGGAGAGAATGAGGCATCTGCCAGACCGCAGTGATGAGGTCCTGGTGAGGTCCGATCCAAGGAGGAATCGGGGCCGGGGACAGGGACTCCAAGTCCAGGTGTTCAGATAGTCTCTGTCTCATGGGGTCCTGGTCCTCTGACTCCCAGTTGAAAAAATCCTTCATGGACCTCAAAAGATCCGAAAAGGCAGGGTCCTCTGGAGGGAGTTGGGGGAAACCTTGCCCTTCAGACCCTTGGGTTCCTCCAAAACATCCTCCGCCAACACGTCGGCATCCTCTTCACCATCATCATCTGCCCCCTCATCCGGGAGACCACGAATGTCCAGAACAACAATGGTGTGACGTGTTGTTGCCGAGACATGGACTATGGAAGGAGAGGAGCTCCTCAGGGACAAAGATCTGGGAGAGCGTGGGAGGGGAAGCCTACTCTCCAGATCTGAGACCAACTCCGAGTGTGCCCCCTGCCACCACGATTGGATTAAGGTCTTGAGGTCCGGCATAGCTGGAGGTGGTGGAGGAGTTTGAGGCTGAGGGGGAGGGAGGAGGAGGAGGAGGAGGTGGAATTACCAGTGGAGAAGGGTAATAATACCCCTGATAACCCTGGTAGGGATTGTACCCAGAGTAATACTGTCCCAAGGAACTCCAGTCAGGAGGAGGACCAGCCGGGTAGTGGTCCCCAGGATACCCAGGTGGGTAATGAGGAACAGTTCGGGGTCTGGAAAAATTCCCCGTCATCAGGGGGTCTGACGGAGGGGGGGACCCACGTCAGACCCGCCGTTGTATAATCGGTGGCGGATCCAGTGTTGGGATAGCCAGCATCAGGGGTACTGACATCGGGACCGGCACCACCCGATCCGGCACCGGAAGGGGGTCTGGCATCGGAGGGGCCAGACGAAGGGGACCCAGAGGGACCATGTTCAGCAATGAAGCCAAAGGCTGGGGCAGACCACTGGGTCCAGGCTGAGGAAGAGTCGTCGGAGGTTCCGGCGTCGGGTTGGGAGTCGCCGGATCTGATGGTGGGATCAAGATCAAGATAGACGCCGGATCTGAAAGGATCCCACCCGATGGGGGAGGAGGGGCCTCCACCGTAAGGCCAGACAGCTGAGAAGGAGCCTCCATCCCTGTGACCCCATCAGGAGAGGGCGGGACAGACCCCGACGATTGGTCTTCGACATCAAGGAGTCCTGTGCTGTCCCTCGCCTGAGAAGGGGAGGGTACTGGTGGGGAAGAAAGGGGGAGAGGGCAGTCTCTCCCTGGTTCTGCGGACATCGGGGGTGGCGCCATTAGTTTCAAAAGGACACAGACAGAGTTTTCAACCGAGCTCGAACCCAACGTTCTATGCCTGACATAGAATTTAACCCGTCACTCTCCAGGGCAGTTCAAGAGCTGGAGCTAACTGCAAATTGTCAGAATACAGCAAGACTTCATGTTGTTTGAAATCCTTGATGAAGATAAATGCTTCCACCAGCTAGGCTGCAATCCCACCCCTTAAATACAATTTTTATTTTAACTTTTAAAAACAGAAACACAAAGAAAAGTATAGCCATGCTATCAGCACGTAGCCAGGAATGAGAAGACTACAGTTATATCCATAATGTTAACAAATTCTCTCTTTCACAGAGTAGAAGTCGTCTCTCTGTGCAAAGAAGATTAAACAAATCAGACCTGTCCGGCTAGTTTGCTTATCCGCCCTTACCTGCCCTCCCATTGAGACCTCAGGCTTCAGAGTTCTACCATCCAGAACTGCAGAGAAGAAAGCAGCAAGGATCATACAGCCAATACAATATCAGACTTTAGTTATTACACTCAAGTAACAGAGTGACTAAATGTGTGGCTTTCAGTGATTAAACATTCACAATTTAGGGTTGCCACCTCTGGATGACGTGAAAACTGGATCCTAAACCACACCTCCAAACTCCACCCCTAGCCCCACCCCTTTTTAACATAGAAACACAGAATTTGATGGCAGATGAGCACCGCTTGTCCCATCTAGTGTGCCCATTTTTCCCTATCTACATGATCACTACAGATCCTACTTGACCTACAGCTGCTTCTTGTTCCCTCCTCCCTTTCCACTATGACTTCCATGTGCCCATCCCATGTATTCTTGAATCCCACCAGTTTTCACCCCACTACCTCCCCTGGAAGACTGCTCCAGGAATCCACCACTCTTTTTTTGAAGAGGTACTTCCTCACATCCTCCTGAATCTCCCTACCTCCAGCTTCACAGAAAGTCCCCTTGTTCTTGAGCACCTTTGTTTCTGAAAAATGCTTCCCTCCCATACCTTATTTACCCTTGTAAGGTATTCAAAGGTCTCTATTATATTCCGCCTCTCCTTCTCTTCCAGGGTGTACGTATTGAGATCCTTTAGCCTCTCTACAAAGGGCTTTTGATGAAGACCCTGCACCATTTTAGTTGCCCTCCTCTGGACTGCCTCCACTCTATGTCCTTCCAGGGATGTGGACTCCAGAACTGGACACAGTACTCTAGGTGGGGTCTTACAGTGGTCTATACAGAGCAACATCACCTCCCTCTTTCTACTGGTGATACCTCTTCCCTATGCACCACAACATCCCACTAGCCCCCCCGACTGCCTTGTCACACTGACTAATCACCTTTAGCCTAGATAATGATCTCATCAGATATGACTACCCCCAGGTCTCTTTCCTACTTGTTAGTCATCAACACTACTCGACCCATTTTGTACTCCGCCCCTGGGTTTCTGTGCTGTAAGTGCATTATTCTGCACTTTTTCACACTGAAACCCAACTGCCATATCCTTGACCATTCCTCTAGTTTTCACCCTCCCCCCGTGTTCACCCTACTGCAGATTTTTGTGTCATCTGCAAAGAGGCAGACCTTCCCTTCTAGCTCCTCTGCAATGACACTTATAAAGACCCTCCCTTCCCTGAAGTAAACTATGTTTACCACCATCCTCTGTCATATATCCCCTAATCAATTTCATATTCAGTTTACCACCTTGACCAAGTCCTAAGCTACCCAGCTTACTTACTAGTCTCCTATGTGGAACAATGTCAAAAGCCTTACTGAAATCTAGGCAGGCCACTGCCACTGCTCCACCCTGATCTAATTCCTTTGTCACCCAATCAAAGAAATCTATCAGTTTTGTTTGACACAACCTCTGTCATGTGAACCCATGCTGCCTTGGGTCTTGTAACCCACTGGATTCAAGATATTCCACAACCCTTTCCTTCAGCAGCGATTCCATTAGCTTTCCCACCACCGATGTCAGGCTGACTGTTCTGTAATTGCAAGCCTCCTCCCTGCTGCCACTTTTATGAAGTGAGACTGTATCTGCCCTCCTCCAGTACCACTCGTGCTTCCATGAGCTGTTAAACAGGATCGTCAAAGGTGCAGCCAGTACCTCCCTGTGCTCCCTCAATACCCTGGATGCACCCTGTCTTGCCCCATTGCTTTGTCCACTTTCATTAGAGAGTCCTTCAGGACTGTCTCCTCCAAAAATGACTAGTGTCTACCTCTCTCCCTCTAAAATTGTTACTTTTTGTGGCCCTCCCTTCTCTTTCCTCTGTGAACACTGAAAAGGTATTTGTTCAGGATGTCTGCCTTTCCTGGTCCCCTCTGCACAGTATTCCCCATTCCTTTTAACTTTACAATCCCACCCTGATCTTCCTCTTTTCACTGAAAAATAGACATCACTCAAACAGACTGTAGATTCTGGCTCACCCGATTTATTCAAAATGGCTGCTGTGATTGCACTGTCTGTGATTTTGTCTAATGACATCATGATTATTCTTAAGTTGTTTGATTTAAATTTAAATCTCTCAGCAAGGGTTGAGGCTGGAGGGTATACATTTTAATTCACACGTCAAGTGACAACAACTGTAATGTCAGACAAGTTTTAATTACAAATCTCATCTGCCATTTTAAGATGAGTCACTGTCTGCAGTCGCTCCCATTGCTCCTACTCCAAATTAAGTTACAATGTCAGAGGAGTCTTTAAAAGTAATAGGAAATCATTTTTATACTGTTGAATACCCTCACTTTTTCCATGTAAGACATGTATTCAGATACGCTTTGGCCAATTTTTGATACATTAATGAACTAGTTTTGTGGTGCCTTCAAATCTAGATTGTGTTTCTTTCACATCATCAGCTCCTGTTCTCTCTCTCTCTCTCTTCCTTATTTCTAAGACTTTACATGGCATTAGCGATACCATTCCGTGCTGTTCATCTAATGGCCTGGAATTGCTAGGTGGAATGTCCAGATAGTATGAAAACTAAGAGCAGTACCTGCTGAGGAGAGAGAGAGATTTGACATATAGGAATTACAAAGTAAATGAACTATGGAAAGGGGAAATAGTTTAACCAGGAAAGGCACACTAAGCCGGAGCTTGTTTCCAGGTGCGACCTGGAAGCACAAGGAAGTTAAGTGAAGCTCAGTCACAGTATGCAAGTGGAAGCTGGGATTCAAACCCAGGTCTGGTCTGCTGGATGTCATTCAGATTTGCAGCTCAGAGCCTTAGACCACTGCGCTTATACTGCCTCCCTGTGCGGTATACTGCCTCCTAACTATGATTATTAATTTAACAAAAAAGGGTCTACAAATATCAGAACCTAAAACAAAAACAGAGAGCATATAAAGTTATAAAACTGTTCCCTAGCACAGATGTCTTATACAGTACAGTACTTACAAAGCAGCATGGAAAGATTAGGGTAATTTGCTGCTAGTGGTCTTGATAGCCCTACTTTACACCTCCCGGACGGACTGGTTTACAAGCAAAGGTCTGTATCACATTACAACTTATTCACAACCTTAACATGCAGGTAAATGCACACTGGAGCCAAGTTATGTACATTGGAACCAAGAATCCCATGATGGAGTACTACCTGGGCGGAGTCCAGGTATCTGCATCAGAGAAGGAGAAGGACCTGGGAGTGATGATCACAGGTGTCCTGAAGCACTCTACGCAGTGCAAGAAAGCAGTAGCAAGGGCAAACAAGATGCTGGGATGCATATCTAGGGGGATCAGTAGTAGGAGAGAGGAGGTTATACTGCCATTGCACAGGTCACTGGTGAGGCCACATCTAGAGTATGGAGTACAGTACTGGTGACCACACCTCAAATAGGACATTAACCTGATGGAGAAGGTCCAGAAGAGGGCTACAAAGGCGATAGGGTCAGCAGAGTAAGGAGAGGCTGAGGGACTGAACATGTACTCCCTGGGGACAGGAGAGAGAGAGAGAGGCAGAGGGAATGATTGAGACCTTCAAGTACTTGAAAGGGATAAATAAGGTGGATAAGGAGGGTCTCTTTAAGCTAAGTTGCAACCATAACATGAGGGAAAACAGTCTTAAGCTGGAGTGAGGGAAGTTTAGGAGGGAGGTCAGGAAGAACTTCTTCACAGAGAGGGTGGTGGACACTCGGAATGTGCTGCTGGAAGAGGTGATCTCATTAAAGACGGTGGGCAGCTTTAAGAGATGCTGGAATAGTAGGGGGAAGGTAAGGATCATGGGTAGGGAGGATGGAAAGGATGGGAGGAGTGGGGAGGGGGGACAAGGTCAGCAGCTCAAGCTGTGGACCCTGCAACATGAGCAGACTAGATAGGCCAAATGGCTTCTTTCTGTTGGCTTCTTCATATGTTCATAAAACTGAGAATGATTTGATAGACTCTGTTTTACAAATCGTGAGTATTCAGAATGGCTAAAATATACTACCTCTGAACAAAATTGGATGACCTAATTGGATCCTGAAAACACCACTATCCAGTCTGAAGCAGGACAGGCAGCAACCCTAATTTGTTGCCTGTTTGCATGTTAGTGGGTTTTAAAAATGTATGGGTTGATTTAGGGGTACAATTTATCCTTCCCAGCAAAAGCCTTCCAATTTGCTGGTGTGACTGGAGGTGAGGACTGGGCAGATAGTGACACAATCGACACTTTACAGCAGCTTGCACTTGAGGACACCTCCAGAATAGCCTGCACTGCAAATAAGCATACTAAAACGGCAGACACTTGCTTATGATCAGATAAGAAGCAAATGAAAATCAAAATTAATGGAGGCTCTCACAGATGCTGCTTGGCCCATCATAAAAACCGAATCTGCAGTGGTAAAAACCGGAAGACCGAATCTGGACCTAGAAAACCGAATCATTCAGTCAAAACCGAGTAGGTGGTAACCATATCACAATTACTACTTCTATGAGAAACGAAGAAGAAAGAGACTAAAAGCACACAGAACAATAAAGAAAAAAAAGAAACTTCTCGGTATCATTCTTCTACATTACTACTTACTAATGCAGCATTTATTTCAAATTTTTTTTTTTTTTATTTTATTTAGTTGTTTAACCAGGTATAGCACACTAAGCTGAAAACTTTTTTACAGGAGCGACCTGGGAAGGGGATCCTAATATAGGTCATCCATTTATTCCAATTCACTAAATTGTTTAATAGTACTTAATACATCTTTTATTCAAAGCAAAACCATTAACATGGAACTGTAAAGCTGTTTAAACTAAACAGCAACCTCCACCACAGTCACTGTAAATACAGCATTAATGCTGCCTAGGATACAGTTCCCAGAACTGCTGGGAACCATAAAAGATGAAAAATAAATATGTGCTAAAACACAGATAGGAGACACAGCAAATGTACTATACTATTCTTAGTGCTGTACTTGGTAGGTAGACAGAAGAAAGCATTAGTCCACGGGTCGGCTCGTCTCCCACCTCAGCAGGGTTACCTTGTAGAGTATTTATTTAAAGGCATAAGTATCCACTCTAATTTTAAATGTGTCTATTGAATCAGCAGTCACTACTTCTTTAGGTAGTGTGTTCCAAAGGTTTACTGCTCATTATATGTTAACTTCAGTTTTTTTACAATAACAAAACTACATCTTTTTCAGTATCGAAACTTTACAACGTGGCCACTGAAGTTAGCTAGGAGGACCTTCCGGGGCAATTGCTCTCTTTAGCAGAAACTAAAGACCCGGTGACAGAATGATTGGGAGGCAGCACAGAGGAGACAGCATCGCTGAAAAACATTCTAAGTTCCCGTGCACCACTCCTCATGCAGAAAGGATACATAAGTTGGACCCATTTTTCTAAACTATGAAGTAACTGTAACCCCCTTGCCACTCATCTCAGCTGGCATCCCCCCTAAAAGAACCAGTTCCTTATACATGGCATGCAATTTGCTCTTGGCAGAATTACACAAATGATACCACCACTAGTGTTGGAGTATATACCAGGCTCATTATCTAGAGGACAGTGGGTGGGGTACAATACCAAAAATAAACCTTTCTACTTAAAACCAGGTCCAGGGGAAGAGGATGCTAGGCGTATGCTAGACCTAACTGCCGAAGGACCCCAATAATGTTCACACAGAAGCAATAAGCTGAATGTCCAAAGCAGTAACTGGGATTGTGCAGTATGGCTTTATTCACAGATGTTACTAAAGCACAGGTGGACCCTCAACAGCTTGTCATTGCAACACAGGTACACACTCTATTACAGAAACACTTTGCTAGGCAGTACTTTTTCCACAGAAACATCTCCTTTCCCTCTAAGAGTATTCTTGTGGGATGTACCACACACTTTAAACAATTCCAAAACATATTTCCATTTCCAAAGTGTATACTTGTGGGATGTTCTACACACTTTAAAATCCTCCTGGCACATGGCCTTTGCCCAGGTAACACAAGTGCCCATCCATGAACCAGTTAGCCCTACTGAAACTCCAGATGGCGTTCCTCCCACCCTTTGCCCCAAGACAGTCTCTGCCATTCCTTCAGGGTTACACCAAAAGAAGCCTTCAATCCCCACTGAATTGCTAAAGACTCCCAACTTCAACTTTAAATTCACAACATTTGTGGTGAAAGGGGTCCTGACCAGTGTGATCTAGCCTTATCTGGGGCACAAACACCTCAGCCAACTCCCTAAGTGAACAGTCACATAATCTGTGCTCGCAGATTAGTTGCTCCTTCCTCCCAGTCATGGAAAGGACAAAAGAAAAGCACCTTTTCTGCTCTGGTAGCTTGTCAGATTCCACTCACTGTCCTTCTTTAAGACAGCTGCAAATGGAGGATCACGTGATGTCTGCAGACTGGTAACAGCCTTCGACTGGAGCTCTCTCCTCCATTCTCTACATCTGAGTCAATCCGCCATAAATAACAGCTATTTTGGACTTTTACACTACTTATTGCTGCCTGCCTACTTACTGCATCTGTCTGGAAGATTTTCCTATCACTATTGGCAAGAATCGCCACGATGGAAGCCAACATGCGGCGAGCCCACCGCATCACACACTACCGACTTCACCCTTGAAAGCTCCCAAAAAAGCTAAAGCACAAGGTGCCTAGAGCTCGAAATCTTCTACCCAATCACCCTCCTCAGGGCCTCTTACTGAAGATCGTTTTCTTCAGGAATTGCTTTCCTTCGGAAGCCCTTGCAGACAGTTTATCTGAACTCAAGTCCCTGTGATCTGATATGGGAGACCTGGGCCATAAGCTGGGGGATCGTAGAAGCCAGAATGAAGTTGTTGGAGTCCTAGAAAGAGTGACTGGACCCAGAGATTGTAAACAAGACAACAACTCACCAAACTGCAAGCAAAGTTAAGAGGATCTTGAAGGAAGCAGCTGCAGGAATAATATTCTTATCTTCGGGCTGCGGAGTTAGAAGAGGCTAACGTCATTACCTTCATCCAGAAGTTACTAGCCAAATAGTGGGACCCTCTCCCTTCAATACCAACTATCAGATCGGATGTGCACATCGATCGCCTCCGACTCGACCCTAGATGATGCTCCTCCACGACCCATCATACTAAAATTTCTAAGCTACCTTGAGAAACAACATGTGCTCACCAAGGCCCGGGAGCTGCAGTCTATACTTTGGAGGGTAAACCGCTGCATATCACCCAAGATCTACCCTTGAAACCAGGCAGAAGTGGTTGACTTTTCACCCAATCGTTCTAAGCTGACAGCAGCAGGCATAAAATTCAAAATGTCTTATCACGCTTGCCTGCAAATCTTCCTAAATGACACCTGGATGTCCTACAAAAGCCTGGACTTTGCCAAGAAAGACCTGAGCAGCGCATGCCCAATCTGTTCGCAGCCACCTGAACTGTTTTATATATTTACCAGAGCTATGCTATTGTGTTACTCAAATAATGCATCTATCACAGCTTTTGTTTTCCCTCTTGTTGATGGCCCAATTCTTCGTTTTGCTCCTGGGCATATGGGGTTGAAAAAGGGAGGGGGAATACTCGACTCACATCTAAGTTGGGCTGTGATTTGGACCGCTAGGTTTCCACACTCCTGTCGCCCCAGGACGCTGGGTGGGACCTATGGAGCGGGACAGGCACCCTCCGATTGCCCCACTTGGGCATTCCATACACCGGTACTTTAGGTTGGGTTGGTGTTTCCAGGGACCAGGTTTTACATGCACTGGTCCAGGACAGATTTGGTTCCCCTCCTCAGGCCCCTATCACTCCGGGTGGGTGGAACAGCACGGGAAGGTTATTCCTCAGCTTCCTCTCCATGCTCCCCACCTCTACCTAATGGTTAAAAGTTTTATTAGAGACCTGGCTGGCTCCCCGTGTATGCAGTTGCAGCTCTATCCTAATCCTGGAAATCTTGATGGCCATTTACCCCTATGAGGGTCAAAGCTTTTGTCTCCCTTTACCCTTGGCACTGTCATGTAGTGGTCTGTCCCACCTCAGAAACAAACCGAAGGGATGGGATAATGGCATCCACGTTTGTAGGGGACACAGGCAACTTATCCTCACTGGAGATCCAACATCCTGGCTAACTCAGACGAGAAGCAAGTAGGTTTAAAGCTTTCCTTACTGTAACTGAATATTGACTCAAATAATTCCGTGAGTCACTTCAATGGGGGGAGATGGCTCGGGGTTCACTGGCTGGCTAGTCTATCCAGCATTGCATTCTGGTACATGGGAAGTTGGGTCTGCTTCTACTTATTTGGGTCAATAATCAGAACCTGTTTTTACATCTACACCCTAAAATGAGTGGAACCAGGCTCAAAGGGTTTCCACTCTCCTCATAGTAAAGTGTCATTTCCAACTTTGGTCTTGTTCCTGGGGTGGCTTGTAAATAGTTTATTTGTTGGGACAGGGATCGTAGTTAGTGGGTGGGTGGTTCTGCATAATTGTTGGCTGGTTTTAAACATGCTGAGGGTGGGTTTGGGACAGTGGGGACTATGTTGGGATCCTTCAATTGTCAGTCCAGACATGGGTCTCATGTTTCCACAGATTAAATTTTGAATCACTGGTTTATTGCCTTTGTTTCATCCACTCAGCTTATAGTGGTATTAGTCTGGATGACTGGGGAGCGGGAAGGGGGCGTTAGGGGGGGCTGGAGTGGGGGGAGAGAGGAGGTTTGGAGTGTGCCCTTTGGGTATTACCTGGTTAATGGACACAAATGCTTTTTTGGATATACTATTTGTTAATTATGATGAGTCAGACCATTAAATTCCTAACGTGGAATGTTAGAGGAGTTTGGGACCCCACGAAGAGGTGCCAAGTCCTGAAACACTGTAATTTACTTAATGCTGGTATCATTTTCATACAAGAGACACATCTGTTAGTGAAAGAGGCTATCTGGTTGCGTAGGCAGGGATCTCTCAGGTTTTGCCTCTGGAAACTCTTCCTAGCAGAGAAGTGGCCATTCTAATTATGGCAACATTCCTTTTCAGGCTGAATCTACCATTTCTGATCCTGAGGGCAGATTTATTCTGATTAAAGGTTCCCTTTTTCACACTGATGTTGTCCTGGGATGTTTATATGGTCCAGTCAGGGGTGACACCCCATTCCTAATGGACTTGGCCAATAGGCAAGCATCTCTTCTACCCACACCCCTAATCTTGGGAGGGGAATGGAATATTCCTCCCACACAAGGTCTAGACAGGTTCTATCTTCTGCTGAAACCCCCCTCTCCATCCCAAAGAGCATTGAGGGACTCTACAGACCTACTCGGCCTGCGCAATCCATGGCGCATACTTAATCCCTCCCATTGTCTCTACTCCTACTACTCCAATATTCATCAGTCCTGGTTCAGGCTTGACTATATTCTAGTTAGCCTTCCCCTCTTGACGGGCTTATGGCAGGCAGGGATAGAACCAATTGTTTTATCTGACCACTCTGTGGCCTGGGTTGTCCTCTCTCTCCAGACCCCACACTGCAAAGAGATAAAGCTTGGAAGCTGAATACCCAGTTCTTAAAAGACCAATCTATCATTGCCAAAATCCAATCTCTTATACAATCCTACACTGACTCAAACAGGGATTCGGTAAACAGGGAGGATTTTGTTTGGTGTGCACTTAAATGCTATGTCCAAGGGGAGTTTATTAAACTTTCCTCCAGAAGGAAAAGAGAGAGAGTAGAGGCCTTATCTCTTCTAACACAAATCAGGTTGGCTGAACACAATCTTTCCTCATCTACTTCTCCCAATATATTGGCAAAGCTGCTTTCACTAAGAAATAAATATGCAGACCTACTGAGAGAGAAGGCAGAATATGCCATCCTTAAAACACGGGCCAAATTTGTGGGGCAAGGCGAGAAAGCCAGTATGCTCCTCGCTCTGTGCTTGTGTAAGCTGGAAGGCTCCAGGCTGATTCCTTCCATTCTAGCTCCGGACGGCTCTACCAAGACCTCACCTCAGGACATAGCCCTGGCATTCAAAGGATTTTATAGCAATCTATATGGGAAGAACCCTTCTCCCCCGACTCCCCATGAAACAGAAGACTACTTAGATTCGGTGGATCTTCCTTGTCTTCTCACTCACCAGCAGGCTTTCCTTTCCACTCTCATCTCCTTGAGAGACATGGAAGAAGCAATTAACAATCTAACTCTGGATAAGGCTCCAGGACCAGATGGCTTTCCCTCCAATTTCTATCAATCTTTCTCCAAGGAACTCTCTCCCTTACTACTTAGACTGTATACTTACATGTTTACTGCCAACACCCTTGATCCCTCATTACTAGAAGCCACTATTGTTCTTCTCCTCAAACCCAACAAACCACACCTCAGCCCAGCAAGTTATCATCCTATCTCTCTCCTTAACTATGATATTAAGATCCTTACCAAAATTCTTTCCCTGGCATTAGGAAGGTATGGATTACTTTTCTGATCCCAGAACAAGTTGGTTTGTTCCAGGATGTTCCTCTGCGGATCATCTAATTGTGCTTCAGGACTGAATGCATGATTGCCGGCTCCCACAACAGACTCAAATTTTTTGACGAAAGATGGGGCAAGTTATATGCGCTTTACTTGCACTAACTGTACCAGATTTTCCCAGCTCCTCTTATGTCTTGTCCTTCTGTGTCTTCTTTTGCATAGAATGCTGTATCTGTATTTACCTCCTACGGGCACACTCCAGGGGTGGGTTGGGATGCGGTGGGGGGAATAGATAGTGCTTTGTGTTAACTGTTACATTTTATAGTTTCGGGTTTCTATGTATATTAGACTCATTATTATAAAATAATAAAGAAGTTGAATTAAAAAAAAAAGACAGCTGTAAACTTCAGGACCTTCAGGGATTGCCTCCTGATCCACAAGACATGGCAGTTCCTCTCACTCCCTGGAGTGAAACTAAGGCCCTGGACACACTGGAGAACTCTAAACGGTTTATGCCTAAAACAGTTTAAACTCTCTAGCACTGTTTGCAGACAGACTACAAGCCCTTAAAATGTTTTTAACAAAAGTGTTTTTAAACCCAGCTAGATACCTAGTCTTAAAACCATTTTAAAAACATTTTAGAGCTAGCATGGTTTTACTTACGGGTCTGTCCAGGAGTAAAAGTGTTTTAAGCTGTAATGGTTTAACTAAAACAGTTCTAGCTGCGTGTGTCCAGGCAAGCACAGTTCTGAGTGTTGGACTCTACACAAAATAGTTACAAGGAGAACAGGTTTAATATGCAGTGTGGCCACACTAACCTCATTTTCAAAATGGTTACTAAGTAGTGGCTGCACTGAAATGGTTTAGCTAAACTGGTTTTAAAAATGGTTTTCAAAAACAGTTCTGTAGTGTGTCCAGGGCCTAAGAGTCCTGCAAGTGAACGGTTTCCACTACTTCCAAGGCAAACCTAGGATTTTACCAAACTAGGGTGAGAAGTGACCAGAGCTCCCTTTTTAGAGCCCCACTGGAAGACCTCCTGCCACTCTGACACTCTCTTAACTCAGACTGCTAAACATTCTAAGCTTCTCCTGAGCAGCTGACTCAAAAATGATTATGCTGCTGCAAGAGTTCTAAATGACATGACCATCCCTCTCACAAGCTAGCTGAGTAAACAAGGATGTAATTATGTAGAAAGCCCCTAATGAGCTCCCTACCAGCTGCCTTTTCCTACCTGCCTAACACTAGTACTAATGGATTCTAGTAACCCCAGTGGACTGGGTGGTTACATAACCTATGGGATCTTCTAACTGGGGTGAGGTATCCTCTTTGGGCTAGTGTAAAATAAACCGGGTTCTCTCTCCTACGAGTAATCAAAATAAAATCCATAATTAAAATAATGAACAGTAAGTAGAATGCTTTGATAGATACTCCTTGGGTGGGGGTGGGGATAGGCAAGAGCCTAAAAATGAAGCAACTCACATAAATATCTGATGGGTACTGAGTCAAAGGGCAATGGGCCCTAGCACAGTACATGAACCATTTCAAATCATTATGACCTTCTGAGGCAGGGATGCATACATATGACCCCAACTTCAGGAGGTCCAAGAACTCAGTTTTCTGTGCTGAGTCTGGAAGGGCTTGAGCTTCTATACCTTTCTCCCACAGGGCATTTTGGTATTGAAACCATGTGTGTGTGTGTGTGTGTTAGAGAAAGTTAAGGGATCTGATGGAGAAAGTGGAGGATGAGTAAACCTTTTTCCCCATCTGGTTGATGTATCTGGACTCTTGATCGGGAGGCTGAGTACTCAAATGTTTAACCTTCTTCGATCTATCGTGAGCAGCCGTAATCACCATAGAGTTCACCGTAGGGTGTTTCACCAGGAAAGGCTCTTCCCTAGGGGCTCTATACAGCCTGTCCAACTTCTTGGAGATGGCAGAGGTGGTGGATGGGTGCTTCCAGGTTAACCTTGTGAGGTCCTGAAAGGTGTCTACCAAAGAAGGCACCACTAGAGGCTTGGGCTCCTTCGGCCTCAGGTATTTTGACAGCCTCCACCTCTCTGGATCCAGGTCCTCAGTCTCCCATCCATTAGAGGCCTGGATGTGTCTCATGATGTCCATGAATGGCAGGTCATCAGGAGGCGACCTGGGGGTGTCCTAATTATCCAGAGAGGAAGGGTGACCCCTAGGTTCAGAAAGGTCCAAGCCAGAGGATAGAAACATAGAAACATAGAAACATAGAAGTTGACGGCAGATAAGGACAGCAAGGCCCATCCAGTCTGCCCATTTCTTTTTCTACCTTATAAATGTTCCATCGGCCTTTGCGATGTCAGTGACCTATCTATTCATAGTCATTTGTATTGCTCCCTTATGCCTATCCCATGCCTGTTTGAAGCCCTGCACTGTATTCATAGCCACTACTTCTTGTGGTAAAGCCATTCCATGCATCTACCACCCTTTTCTGTGAAAAGAATTTCCTCACATTCCCCTTAATCGGCCTCCTCTAATCTCTTCATGCTGTGTCCTCTTGTCCTGCTATTTTCTTATATTTAAACATGTTAGACTCTTTCACCTTGTTTATGCCCTAAGGTGTTTAAATGTCTCGATCATATCTCCTCTCCTCCTTTGCTCAAGGGTATACATATTGAGCTCCGTTAATCTGTCCTCATATGTCTTCTGATGCAGTCCCTGCACCATTTTGCTGCCCTCTCTGACTGCCTCAATTTGGTTAATGTCCTTGTGAAGGTGTGGCCTAATACTGCACTCAGTACTCCAGATGGGGCCTAACCAATGTCTTGTACAGAGGGATTATTACCTTCCTCTTATTCTTCGGGATACTCTACTACTGCAATCTTGACCACCCCTAGCCTTACCGCTTTTAGAGAGGTCTGCTTGATTGATTTCAGGTCATCAGTGATGATGATGCCCAAGTCTCTTTCTTCCTTTGTGACTGCTAGCAACTCCTCCCAGCCTATAAGTGGCTTTCAGGGTTTCCTTCCCTATGTGCATGATTTTGCACTTCTTGCATTAAATCCAGTTGCTACCTCTTCTGACCATTCTGCTAGTTTATCCAGATCTCTTCTCATTCTGCCCACCCCATCTGGATCATCTACTCTGTTGCAGATCTTGGTGTCATCTGCAAACAGACAAGCCTTACCCTCTAGTCCATCTGCTAGGTCACTAATGAAGATGTTGAATAGGACTGGCCCCAGGACTGATCCTGAGGTACCCTACTTGTGACTTGCATCTCTTCTGACTGTATACCATTTACTACCACTTCTGTTTTCTCGAGTCAACCAGTTTGCCACCCAGTTGACCAACTTCTGACCCACCTCAGCCTACCTCAGCTTATTTATCAATCTTTCTATGGAATAGAAAAATAAACGCTTGCTGAAGTCAAGTCAGGCTTACATCAACTGCTCCCCTTGGTCCACCACTCTGGTTACCCAGTCAAAGAAATCTATGCGAGATTAGTTTGACAGGACCTCCTTTGTAAACCCATGCTGTCTTGGATCCTGTGCCCCTATGGATTCCAGGTGTTGCACTATCCTTTCCTTATGAGTGCTTCCATAATCTTGCCCACTACTGAGGTAAGACTGACGCGTCTGTAGTTCCCCGCCTCCTCCCTGCTACCACTCTTGTGAGTGGGATCACATGAGCCCTTCTCCAGTCTTCTGGGACCCTCTCCTGTGCTCAGAGACTCACTAAACAATTCTGCTAATGGCTCTGCTAGTTCCTCCTTTAGCTCCTTAAGTACCTGGGATGTATGCCATCGGTCCCGTGCCTTATCCACCCTGAGCAGCAAGCTCTTGTAGGACCCTGCTTTTTTGTGAAGGTAGTGCTCACCTCCCTCCCCTGTGTCCATGATGCTGAGCTGTGGGCCTGCCCTACCTCTCTTCAGTGAATACAGGCAAAGTATCTATTTAGGATAGATGCCTTTACAGGGTCCTCCTCCTCACATGCTCCCTTTTCTCCATTAAGCTTAGCAATACCCCCTCTGGACTTTCTCCTTTCACTAATGTATCTATAGAAAGTCTTGTCACCTTCTTTTACTGTTTGTGCTAGTGTTTCCTCAGTTTGGGACTTTGCCTGCCTTACTGCCTTACCTGCTTCCCTTAGATGAAGAACTGTGACTGGTGTCCTCCGAGGAGGAGGATGAAGAGCTAGAGTGATGTTGGCTATGGGGCGGCGTCCCCTCTGAGGACCAAGCCCTGTGGGATATGCTGTGAAACCAGCAATGGTGACAGCTGGATGAGTGACAGTACTTGCTGTGACACTGCCCTGTGCATGGGGGTCTACTGTGGTGGTCGTGCCTGGGCTCAGGGTACGGTCCTTGGAGCAGGAGACAGTTGTTTAGCCTTCTGGTCCTTGTCATGGTCCAGCTGCAGCTCGGGCTCTGGGTCACGAGCTCTTGTGAGGGAGGAAGTCTCCTTTGATCTGGTTCCACCAGAAGGAGAAGAGTTCCTGGATCTAGTCCTTGGAGAATTGTGGAACAGATGGTCCAGCTGGACTGAGGAGCTGGCGTCAGCCTGAATAGCATTAGACACCTAGGCGTCAGGGTCTGGCATCCGAGGTGGCGACAAAGCCAGAGAGTGCGATGGGGAAGTTAAGCCCGTCTGGCCTAAGATTAACTGGCCGGAGCCTCCCACTGGAGGGCAAGGAGTCTACCTTGACCGTGACAGAGAATGGGTGGATAGGAGGTGGCGAAGCCCAATCGGACATCCAGGAAGGTATAACTTAGCAGGCGGCTGCTTGGTGGAGTCCGGGGAGATGGAGCCATTGGCTTGGCCATGGCGCTAGGTGAAAGCACCAGATTGCGGGGCAGGGGTGTGGGTGCTCGTGCGGCCTGACACCTGCACCCTCCCAGATGATGGGGTGTCTTGTCCAAGGCCTTGAGGAGGCCGCTGCTGGAACCTAGTGGGTAGGAGCTGAGCCATCACCCCTACTTGACCAGTTCCAACCCTAGGGTGGTGGGTGACCCTGCTGGTGTGGCCTTCACCATGAGTGGCATCAGAGTAGAGACCAAGACCCTGACCGAACTTGCCCCCACGATGCCAGAACGATGGCAGGAGGCTTTGCTGCAGGCTGCCTGGAGGAGGAATGGGCAGAACGTGAGGAACGGTCCGAGCCCCCGTGGGATGAGAAGCCGGACGAAGACTTTGTGTGGAATGGGGACCTGGAACGGGAGCACCCCCGGGACTTTTCCTGGTCCTTAGACTTGTGTTTCCCTGAGTTCTTCCATTTTTCCTTATGTGGCTTCGAGGTGGAGGCGGAAACTGAAGAAGAAAAAGAAGGCCTCTTCCCCACTGGCTGAGTCTGCATGGTGGCAAGCTACTACTCAAGGAGGTGAGTTTTAAGGGCCTTCTGGCGGCAGATCGGAGTCTGGGAGTTGAATTATTTGCAGTGCTCGCAGGCCACGGTGTTATGGTTTGGGTCTAGGCAAAGGCAGGCCTTGTGACCGTCCTTCAACAGCAGTTGCTTGCCGTAGGCGCACTTGAATTTTCTTCATTCCATCGATGAAACAGACGATGCTGGAGATGAAGACATGCAGAAAGGAATGAAATTCGAAGATTTTTCATCAAAAAGGAAGAAAAAACTCTGAAGGTGCGAAAGCAGTCAAACTGTTGCGAGAAGGCATCCGAGGAGCCGATGCGAACGGGTCAATGGCGGGAAAAGAACTGACGTGGGGCCGAGGACTGCCCCTTTATACTGTTGGCTGATGTCGAGGGCAGTCCCCGCTGAAGACTGCTAACTAGAAGGTTTCCTTGGGGTCCTGGTGCCTGGCAGCTTAGTCCTTATGGTTACTGCCTGCTGCAAGAGCTCTCACTCAAAGATCAGTCTGTACCTAGGACTTTTGGGAAGTTTGATGTGTCATCTCCAGCTAGTGTAGAATGCTGCAGCCAGACTGATATCTGGTATAAACACTTTTTATCATATAATACCTGTGCTGTGAAATCTGCATTGGCTTCCAGTTAGATGGCAGTCAGCTGGAAGATTTACAGATGGTCTTCAAGGCCCTGCATGACTTGGATCCTAGCTTCATTCAATACCTCCTTTGTCCATATATGCCACATCACTTCTCTGCTCTGCCAGAATAGGGTCAATAACTGATCATCTTTCTTGTAACACTGACTACTACTTAAAAGACATCGGGCTGGATTCTCAAAAGGTGAGGCAGGGCTTGCATCAAACCGTAGTGTCAAACCTGTTTGCTGCCACAGCTGCACCAACAACTTCTGCCACACACTGCACCCGATTCAAGTAGATTGGGTGCATTTATGACACTGTTCCTCGATATACAGCAGCTTTCACCAAATATTCGTGCAAGCCCCATAAAACGGATAACCAGGATTGCTGCAAGCTAAACCAGAAAAAGTTGGTCTACCTTGTGTGGCAGTTGGCACACAGGATCAAGAATCACAACTGCTGGCCAAAAGAATGACGCAAGCCCTGTGTGCCATATGTTCACCGGTATCTGGTGTTTGCGGCATTCGCAGCTCCTTTGTGAATCTGGCCCATCGTGTTTATAATACCTTCCTATAGTATCTCCTTGACACAATGGACTTAACTTAACAAGTTACAGGATCTTAAAGAGCACCTTTCATGATGGTCCAAAAGGTTACAGCTTGTAGTCATTATATGCAGTACTAGACCTGAAATGTTGTGTGCATTTATTTTTGCCAAGGTTTACTCTGCCTTCCATATTTTGGATTTGTTTTTGAGCCTCATTTTAGCCCTGTTGCACTTGCTCTTGCTATTCAGCTGCTTGGCCTCACCGACGTCACTCTACATATGGAAGAGGAGCGACTCACTGTGCAGTACAGTGAAGTTGCAGCAGTTCTGCAAGGGAATACTACCATTACTAGGTGTACATACTGTTTCCTCTTCCCCAAGACACCCTGTTAGCAATGCATTATGCCAAAATCCAAATGCCTTGTCAGTCTGTCATTTTATAAAACGGAGTTATTTCTGCTCTGTGTAACAAAGCATGGGGAGTGAGAGAAGATCAAACTGCTGTCAGCGGAGACAACTGTCAGTTTATGCATCGGTGTTATTAGTGTGCATACTTTTATCATCTGAATGGAGTAATGCTCCTTAGCTATGCCATACTGGTGCCTTTCCATGTCTTTCTGTTGTAAACTGCCTGGCAGTCACCCTGATCGAAAATCCCTTTCTGCTCCTCCATCCCGCACCTCCTTGACATCAGCATGGCACAGCAAATGCTGCACTCTAATTTTGGTACCATGTAATACAAACAATGTGTTTAAATGTGCTATATTTGCTATATGCACTGTAGAGGTAGTTTTGAAAAATGAAGGCTATTTACAGACAAATTCTTGTTTAAAAAGAAACCAGGATTCGTGCATGCAATAGTGAAGAAGGCACATAAAAACACTCACAGCAACAAATAGCAGCAATAAGCAGCAGTAGGCACAAAGTCCATGAAAGTCCACAATGTTCAAGATGTTTCCTGGACAGGCTGGATTAGAAGTCCCTTCTGTGGCGTCACCTGATGCGTTTTGTGAGAACTCTCACTTTTTCAAAGGTTCAAGGAAGAACCTTGTGAATAATGGCCCAGAATATAAGCTGGTGTCAGAGCCAGACAATAAGGTCCCCTGGATGGGAGGTGGCAGAATCACAATGGAACTGGGCGATGATCTCTTGTAGGAAATGAGCTCCTCTCGATACTTAATGACCATGGGGGAGTACCTGCCATGTGCCAAAGGAGGATATCATAGGTGGGCTGCCCCAGAGTATAACTTTACATTTAGGAGATCTAATCCTCCCCTTTAATGCCTAAGTAAGAAAAGAGTCATAAGCTTCACTCTGGGATGATGACCTGCCCATATAAAGAGGAGTTTTCAGGATTCCAAAGTCTCCATGAGGTTTGTGGGAGCTGAAGCAGGATATTTTGGAACAAGTACTGCACCCTTGACAGAGTCACCATTCTTATTACTTCCACCCAGCTATTCAATCTATGCCTATTCCTCTGTAGGTTCTCCCATGAGTTCCCCTCTTCCATGAGGCTGAGAGGGAAGGCCCGTCCTGTCCCCAGAGTATAAGTCCGAGGCGGAGCAGGCTGCAACCGAATGGTGGTACAGGCTCAGAGACAGCTGAGCTGGGCTCATTAGCTTCCGATGCTCCATTTTTCCGATTTTCCCTGCCGTACAGAGCATTGATTTGTGCATGGCGGTGCAGCCATCCGACGCTCCCTACAGTCTCCTCCTTACGTGCCACTTTGACACTGTTCTACGTTCTGGCCTCTGCTTGAGGGCAGCTCTAGGCCAGACTAACAAGCCTTCCCACTCCAGCAGAGGAAAGCAGTCCCTCAGACCTCGATCCTATCCCACCCGCTGATGCCCGATGACCCAAATCTGTTCCCAAATGTGGGTTGCTGGCATGGGAAAAGGTAAAGTGTGCATGGCACCTTAGACCTCTTTGCCACCAGTCCAGCTGCCATCCCCTTTTTTACTTAAAAAAATCACCATTAAAGAAGTCCGCAAACCACTGCACCAACTAAAAGTTGATAAATCTGTTGGCACTGACAGTTTAATCCCCACATTTCTAAAAATTGCTGTCTAACAAATCACTCTCCCCATAGTCAACGTTTTCAAACTATGTTTTGAGTCTAAGAAAATCCCTGATATCTGGAAAGTAGCCTCCATGGTACCATTACACAGAAAAGGCAAGCAAACTGTTCTGAATAATTACAGGCCTATATGCATCCTCTCTGCCTTGGCCAAGGTACAGGAAAGGATATTCTATAATTAGCTTACTTCTTATCTGGAACAGCACAGGTTACTTTGTGAGAAGCAACACCGTTTCAGGAAGGACCATGGAACTTGTACAACACTGGTCAGTTTCACAGATAAAGTCCATAAGCCATGGACAAAGCCTGTCGACTGGTGCCATGTTTGTAGACCTCACCAAAGCCTTCTGTCTGGTGGACCATAACCTAATCATTCGGAAGCTATCTTAACTGGAGTTGAGGGACTCAAGCTACTTTGTGGTTTTCTAACTATCAGCACAACAGGTCACACATAGTCAAAACTAGCAAAATCACGTTGCGGGCAAATCTTATCTCTTTTGGTGTTTCATAGGGATCCATTCTATGACCTTTTTTTAGTCACTATTTTTATTAATTGCCAACCAAAGATCTGCAATACTGCCAAAACTGTGTTCTATGCAGATAACACTGTCATCTAAATGCATGGGAAAGACATCGATACTATTAATGATGTCCTTGGGCACTGTGACAGGACCAGAGCCCCTGTCTGAATTTGTGCTGCATTTTCTTTTACACTGTCCTGTTCTTGTAAGTTTACTGTTCTAGCTACAGATTGAAATCTGGCCACTTTCAGTCTTGTAGTTCTCTTCCCCTTCTCCCAAGTACTGTATAAGGAACATATAAAGTGACAAGAGGCAATAGTTGCTTGCCTTCTCCTGTGCTGTACTGCAGGCAGACACAGAGGGAATGTAAGTAATGAGAAATAATTGAAACACAGCCCTGCACTCTGTGTTTTATTCTGTGTAAACTGCTTTGGGGTTTGAAGAAGCCAAAAGAAAAAATTACTCACCATAGTAATGTTGTTTCTTCTAATGGAGTCTCGCTGTATTCTGACAATCTGCCGTTAGCCTCAGCACTTGAACTGCCCCGGAGAGGAAAGGGTTAACTCTATGTCAAAGTATAGAACGTTGAGCTCAAGCTCGGTTTTCAAACCTCTGTCCCTAGTACACTTCAGTGTAACCGTCAGATTCTTATGAGCACTAATACTAACTCACAGAATAGAAATTGTTTTCATAAAACCTTTTAAAAGCCAAAGTCAATAACAAACGGGGTCCAAAAGACTCAGGTCGAGAACCCCCAAAAGAAAACCTTATATATATAGTGACAATAATCAAACAATGTAATAGAACAAGAGAGCCCAATCTAAGCAGAATGGGATCCAAAAGGTACACCTCTGGGGTGAAACACTGCACCTGCCAACCCACAACCCAAAACACAGAGGCTCTGAGAGGGGAGGCAGGGTGGGAGGTCAGAATATAGCAAGACTCTATTAGAAGAAACAACATTACTATGATGAGTAATTTTTCTTCAAACAACATGAAGTCTTGCTGTATTCTGACAATCTGTAGACTACCAAGCAGTACCTCCATGGAGGAGGAAACTACAGAACCTAGTTAGGAAAGAGGCTCTGCAGTACTGCAGTGCCAAACCTAGCATCACTTCTGGCTTGGCTATCCAGACAGTAATGCTTAGTGAATGTGTGAACAGTTTTCCAGGTAGCTGCTTTACAGATTTCCAGGAGGGGAATATCCCTAGCTGCTGCCCTGGTACAGTGTGCCCTCAGGCCTGAGGGAGGCTCTTTGCCCAATTTAGTATAACAGAACTGGAAAGAAGAAACAATCCATCTGGCAATAGTTCTCTTAGTGGCAGGTTTACCCTTGCCCACCTCACCATAAGTGAGAAATAACTGAGAACAGCCACCCCTATGGACCTTGGTATGGGCAATATAATAACTCAATGCCCTTTTTACATCCAGACTGTGCAACCTTCGCTTACCTGAAGAAGAGTGATCAATGAAAAACACAGGCAGAGACACAGACTGGTTAAGATGGAAATCTGACACCACTTTAGGGAGACATTTTCTATTCGTCCTGAGGACCACCTTATCTCTGTGGAAGGAAATAAAGTCAGGTTCCACCGACAAAGCCTGTAACTCACTGATCCTCCCAGCGGAAGTAATGGCTACCAGGAATACAGTCTTCCAAGTCAAGTACTTTAGCTCAGCTGAAGACAAAGGCTCAAAGTGGGGCTGCATAAGCTGTGCAATACAGAAATTCAGGTCCCAAGCCGGAGCTGGTTCCCTAAAGGGAGGACTGAGATGAACCAGATTTTTGAAAAACTTACTGAACACAGGGTGAGAAACAAGGGAAGATCCCTTCCCTGCTGAAAGAAAAGCAGAGGCAGCTGCTAGGTGAACCTTAAGAGCAGCAGGCCTGAGGCTTAAAGAGTTCAAATGGACTAAATAGTCCAATGCTGTGGAAATGCCAGCAAAATCTGACTGTATATCCCTCTGAGAGCACCAAATGCTAAACCTTTTTCACTTAGAGTTGTAAGTCTTTCTGGTAGAAGGTTTCCTAGAAATCTTCAGAATATCCAAAACACCTTGTGAAAGGCGCAATCCTGCATACTCTAACCCTTCAAGAGCCAAGCTTTGAGTCTGAGAGACTAGAGATTGGGATACCAAATCTTCCCCTGGGAGGAAGACAGGAGGTTGTGCTCCTGGGTAGACAAAGAGGAATTGTCACTGCCAATAACAGCAACAGAGGGTGCAATGGGTTGCCTGGCACAATCCAGAGCCACCAGGATTACTGTGCAGGGTTGAGACCTGATCTTGATCAGTACTCTGAATATCAGAGGGAAAGGAGGGACGCATAAAGAAACCTGTTTGTCCAATCCAACAGGAAAGCATCTGAGGAGCAGACCCCAGGATTGGGGTCTGCAATAGAACAGAGGAAGCTGATGATTGTCTTGGGCTGCAAAGAGATCTATCTCTGGAGTGCCCCATCTCTGAAAATGATCTGCAGGATCTGACAGTTCAGGGTCCACTCGTGATGACCCTGAGAGATCCTGCTGAGGGCATCTGCTAGCAGAATGTCATTTCCTGGCAGATGCACTGCTACCAGGAAGGTCTGAAGGAGTACACCAATGACCATATCTTCATGGCTTCTGTGCACAAGGCCGTGAAATGAGTGCCTCCCTGCTCGTTTATGTACTCACATGGTAGTGGTGGTGTCCATCCGGACCTGCACCACTTTCCCTGAACTGAGGCCAAGAATGCTTAAAGGGTCAGAGCACAGCCCTGAGTTCCAGGAGACTGATGTGGAGAAGAGACCCTTGCTGAGACCAAGTGCCCTGTGCAGTGAGGGTCCCTAAATGAGCTCCCCACCCCAGGAGGGATGCATCTGTTGTGAGAACAACTGAAGGGACCTGGGGAAGGAAAGGAACTCCCTGTCTGAGGTTTTCCTTGTCCAACCACCACTGGAGAGCTTGGGCAAGAATCTGAGTCACTTGAATCAATTTGGTGAGTGGATCCCTTCTTTGGGACCAAAAGGACCTGAGGTGAAACTGAATGTCCCTCATTTGGAACCTGGCTCCCTGGACCACTGAAGTGGAAGCTGCCATGTGGTCTAGAAGCTGAAGAAAATGCCTGGCTGGCTCAGACACTCGAGGTTTGAAAGAGGCTGCCAGGTCTATGAGAGCCTTCACCCATGAAAGAGGTAGGAAGGCTTTTGCCTGAATGGTATCCAGCTCTACCCGTATGAAGGTGAGTATCTAAACCAGTTCCAGCACTGACTTGGAAAGATTGAGGATAAACCCTAGAGAACCCAGAAGCCTCTGGGTAACAGCCAGAGCTGACTTGACTTGGTCTGAGGACTGGCCTACAGTGAGCCAATTGTCCAGACAGGGAAATACAGAAATGCCTTGTCTTCTGAGAAAAGCCACTACTACTGCTAGGCACTTTGTAAAGACTCTGGGAGCTGAAGTCAGGCCAAAGGGCATTGCTCTGAACTGATAATGACCTGAAGGCAACGCGAACCTGAGGTACTTTCTGTGGGAGCATCTGATACGGATGTGAAAATAGGCATCTTTGAGATCCAGAAAAGCTAGCCAGTCTCCTTGTCTCAGAGAGGGAAGAATGATTCCCAGAGTCACCATCTTGAACTTTGGTTTTAAAAGATGTTTGTTCAGATATCTTAGGTCTAGGACGGGTTGCCACTCCCAGTGCTTTCTGGGGTAAGAAAGTACCTTGAGTACAATCCTTTGCCCCTGTGTACTACAGGCACATGCTCCACTGCTCTCAGGAGCAGCAGGGCTGAAACCTCTGCCTTTAGAGCAGCTGTTTCCAGTGGTGAGGAAGGCTTGAAAGACCCTGTCCTTACTTTGGGGACTTTCTTGAAACTGAGAGCAAGTCCTTGGCTTACCACTTCCAGGACCCATTTGTCTGTTGGGACAGACTTCCACTCCTGGAAAAAGTAAGCTAGCCTGTCCCCCACTGGAACTAAGAAGGCGACCCAGTCTGACACATCAGGGTGTCTGTTTGGCAGGGGTCCTAGCTTGAGAGGTGGATGCAGCCCTGCTCATCCCCCTTCTCCCTCTCCCTCTAAAGAACCCCCTCGGCTGAAAAGTAGAAAAAGCCTGAGCCTGGTAGAAAGGCCTGTGAAAAGGCCTGCCTCTGCCAGCCCTAGACTGCTGCTTTTGAGGAGTGGCCTGCCTTTCCTTGGCCACTGCACTCCTGTATGTGGTCCTATACTCATCCATTTTCTTCATGTACTCCTCTGTTTGCTCCCCAAACAGAGAGTTCTGAGTGACAGGAAAATCCATAGCCTTAGCCTGGGTATCCTGTGAGAGGCTAGTACATCTGAGCCAGGCGAACCTCCTTAGGGAAACAGGCGTGACCATGACTCTTGAAGACATCATTCAGTCTACAGCAGCGTGCAACTGAACTTTAGATGCTTCAATGCCATCTACAGCCACCTGCTCCTTGGCTAGCTGGGAGGGGCATTCTTGGCTAACTCCAGAATTGTATCCCACCTTGACTTCTGGTACCTAGCCACATAGGCCATATAAGAGGCCTGCCTGAGTCCTAAAGAGGATGCCAAGTACTGTTTCTTTAGCCATGGCATCCACTTTCCTAGAATCCTTATCTGGGGATGTGAAGCCAAGGGTATGTTAGCCTTGTCACAGGCTGCAGCCTGCACTACCCTAACATGGCTGCAATGGTTACAGAAGAATTCTGTCCCTGAGCCCGACAGCATATACCTCCTGTCCATCTTTTTATCCACAGTAGGCATGGATGTGGGGGCCTGTAACATTTTTGAGCCTGTTTCCCAAAGACTTATGAAGGAAATGGACAGTCTCTTTGACTCTGGGACATCCATCATCTCCACAAAAGTCAGGCTCTTCATCTTCATCCGAGGCTACCACCGTTGGGAGCCGGAGAGTTTTGCCACCTTTTATAAAATAAAAGTGTGAGGGGACTCAGACAGTCTGGGAGGAAGAACACTGATGGCCTGTCTGGGGAAATATCAGGCTCTACAGGCTCATCTAGGCCACCAAAGTCATCGTCATCATCACCTTCATAATCTGGATCTCCTTCCCAATCAACCTCGTAAAAAGCCTCCGAATCATATTCTGATGGGGCTGGAACCGACAAAACCGACAGTCTTTCAGAACCGGTCGGTTCGGTCAGAGTAGGGCGAAGCGATTGGACTATACTAATCGCTCTCGCAATCTCCTCAGCGGTTGGGATCTGCGGGTTGGGATCCGAACCGGCTGACTTCTTCCTACGCTTTGCAGAACCTGATTTCTTCAAATCGGACTTTCTTTGTCCGAGGAAGTATCGCCTGTCAGCAGGTATTTCTCAGGTTCGTCGTAATGGGAACCAGGCTGGCCATCCACCACATGGATTTTTCGCCACCCTTTTCTTAAGTCTAGCTAATCTCTTTTCTAGCGCAGACTTAGGGAAATTCTTACATATTTGGCAGTCTGTATCAAGGTGGTCAAACCCCAGACAATAAACACAGATGAGGTGGGGATCAACTTTAGCAAAAGACTCCCCACACTCGGAGCAGTGTTGAAACCTAGTAGGACCATTTTCTTTTTACGTTTCTCAGACATAGCCACAACTATTAAGTTACCCTTAAAAGCATTCAAGCCAGGCAACAACCAGAACTTTCAGCTACCGACCGGTTCAATGGTCATGGAAAAAACTGAATGAAAACTTTGTTTATTTCAAGGCTGAAAGATACTGGACACCACAGCAAAGCAAAAAATAAACAACAATCAAGGATCAAGATGGTTCCAAATTGGACCGACCGGAATGAAACCGAGGAAACAAAACAATTTATTTTCTACAAAAATTTACCACTATCACTATACCGTACCCTGGAAAGAGATCTGATGACTGAAAAGAAATAAATCTGATGAGATTTACCGAATGATTTACCATACCGAACCAAAGCAGCAAGGAGAAACTCTCCGGAGCGTCTTCACAGTAGGGCAGAGTAAAGAATCTGACGGTTACACTGAAGTGTACCAGGGACAGAGGTTTGAAAACCGAGCTCAACGTTCTATGCTTTGGCATAGAGTTAACCCTTTCCTTTCCGGGGCAGTTCAAGTGCTGACGCTAACTGCAGACTGTCAGAATACAGCAAGACTTCTTGTTGTTTGAAACAAAACATTCTTTCCTAGGTGAAGCATAGGTGTGTAAAGGTCAGATGAGTCAGCCTGTCTGTGTTTATTTAGGATGAGCCAGCCTGCATGTGTTTGCTTAGAGAATTGTGAGTCAGACAGCTCACATGGTGCTGACATCATCAGCAGGCAGGTATAAAAGTCCACCTCCTGAGATGCAAAACAGATGAGTCAGCAGAGACTTGACTGTTGTGGAGGAAACAGCTCGTAGTACATGCAAGTTTTCATGTGCTACGAATCTATTTGTCTGGAACGAAGCTTGGAAGTTGTGTTCTGAGAACTGTGCACTGTTTCTGCAGAACTGAAGGACTAATCACCTATTTCCTTTCTGTATGTGTATTATTTTATTTTGGAAAAGAAATACCGCAAAGTGCATTCTACACCTTTTACCTGTGTTTGTTGCATCTGTCTACCCACTAACCTCCACATCTGCTGTGAGAAGTGGGATACTTGTGCGTCTAGGCTGGGAGAGAGACATCAGCAGGGGATCTCGCCCTGATATCCTGGCAGATGTCACAGGAGCAGCAGGTGCAGAAAGGTAAACATGTGGAATACAAGTCACCTATCTTGACCAGAGCGATGCCAGAGAAGACGGGTGAAAAGTCTCTTCCAGAATTGGACCTGGGGCCAGGAGCAAAACCAAACCTGAAGTCAAGGATGTCATACCACAGACTGAAGAGGACATCGCATCTGCACCACCACCAGAAGAGGTTAGCAAGCTCCTAAAGTGGCTGTGCATTAAAACACATGGAAATGGAGAGGAAAAGAGGAACAGAGCCTGCCATGTGTACTTTTTCAGGACTTGGGTCCAGGCGTCCAAAGGGGCACGAAAGCTCTACAGGAGGCAGCACTGAAGGGGTCGTACTTAAGACCAGAAGGGACTAAATCATTGTTTCATGGGGTGATCCCCTGTGATGAGGTGGACTTGGGTAAGATGCAAACTAATGAGATGAAAATCAGGAAACTGTATGCCTATGTCTAAACAGTTGATAATGTTCCTATCTGTAATGACGATGAAATGGAGAAATGCTGCTAATGTTATGTCTGTATGCTCACTGAAATATGTGAGTACTGCTGAAAGATTTGGGGGGGTGAATTAAAAGTCTGAAATGTATGGTAACTGAAATTTAAACATAGCGGAAGTCAGGTATGGTTTTCATAGAAATAAGTAAAAAAGTTGGAAACCAGTCTCACTGAGCAAGAAAAAATAGTGAAGGCTGGTTCCCTTTTATAGAGGGGTATGTGACAGGGCCAGAGCACCTGTTTGATTTTGTGCTGAATTTTTTTTTACACTGTCCTGTTCTTGTAAGTTTACTGTTCTAGCTACAGGCTGAAATCTGGCCACTTCAGTCCTGTAGTCTCCCCTTCTTCCAAGTAATGTATAATGAACGTGTAAGTAAGACAAGAGGCAGTAAGTTGCTTGCCTTCTCCTGTGCTGTGCTGTACTGTACTGCAGGTAGAAAAGAGGAATGTAAATAATGAGAAAGAATTGAAACACAGAGCCTTGCACTCTGTTTTATTCTGTGTAAACTGCTTTGGGTTTTCAAGAAGCCAAAAACAAAACATTCTTTCCTAGGTGAAGCAAAGGTGTGTAAAGGTCAGATGAGTTAGCCTATCTGTGTTTATTTAGGATGAGTCAGCCTGCCTGTGTTTACTTAGAGAACTGTGAGTCAGACAGCTCACATGGTGCTGACATCATTAGTAGGCAAGTAGAAAAACCTGCCTCCTGAGATGCAAAACAGATGAGTCAAATGAGTCAGTCAGTAAAGACCTGACTGTTGTGGAGGAAGCAGCTCATACATAGTACATGCAAGTTTTCATGTGCTCAGAATCTATTTGGCTGGAACGAAGCCTGGAAGTTGTGCACTGAGGGAATTGTGCACTGTTTTTGCAGAACTGAAGGACTAATCACCCATTTCCTTTCTCTATGTTTATTATTTTATTTTGGAACATAAATACCGCAAAGTACGTTCTACACCTTTTACCTGTGTTTGTTGCATCTGTCTACCCACTAACCTTCACAGGCACAACTTCCACTCCCTGCAAAAATGGTTCATGAATAAAAAACTGGTCCTAAATGTCTCCAAAACGAAAGCTATGCTACTGGACTCTGGCCAAGAGGTTAAGAAATACACCCACAACCTCAATAATTCAACCCTAGATGTTGTTCAACTTAAACTAGTTAAGGAGTTCAAATACCTTGGAGTTACTATCAATCTCTGTCTTACTTTGACAAGCATATGACCAATACTGTCAGAACTGCACATCGAAAACTGAGATTACTCTACTGTACCTCAAAGTATCCAGCACCCGACTCAAGAATCAGAATCGCCCAAAGCTGCATTCTCCCTGTGACAGAATGTTGCTCTGTTGTGACAGACGCCGAACCCCTTATAGTATGGATGAGCAAAAGGGCCCTAACCTACAAAGTTGCTAAATTTGCATCCTTTGAGCACCCCCAGTTTCACCACTGTACCAGTCTCAAATGTCTTGGATGGCTACAACCTGAACTCAGAGCTCAGTTAACCTTAGCAAATTCTATGCCTATAATTCTACAAGGAAGAGTACTCCTATGCCTCACCAAACTTCTCCTGTTTGTGGACAACCCCTCCTCCAGCTCTTCCATAAACAACTTACTAAGGATTCTGTTCATGCACACAGGCATGGGCTGAAACTCGTTCAGCTACAAAACTGTCTTTCTAGAATACCATCTCATCCCCAATCAGAGCTGTTCTCACCCCTAAAGCTTTTTTGTTGCCAAACTGAAGGAACATCTCCAGCAGTCTAAGGTCTGTACATCCGCTGCATAAATTAATCAACCTAATAGTTCCACCTACAAATGAATGTTTACAGCCGCACCATGACATTTTATTATGTATCATGCATTTCATATTTTATATACTTTTATCCTGTACCATTGTCTTGACCTGTACTCTACTGCAGCCTGGTCATGCCAGATGAAGGCACTTGGTGCCACTGCACCTACTCAGTCATCAAAATAAATCAATAAACACATAAATGAACAAATAAATAAGGCTGAGTAGTACTGTCACCATTGTACGAGGTCTCATGTCAACTGATCTGAGAAGGGTTTATAATTGTCTGCCTGGAATGACAGCAACTTCGCGACAGAGTTGTACCTGATTATACAGTGGGGTCTGAGAATCCAGCTTTGGTTGGCTGACTTGCACTTTGGATGAGTGTAGATCCTACAGCAATCCACTCAAAAGTGCCAGTCAGCCACTGCTCCAAAATAATATCACTATACCCTCTGATGGCTCTGAGCTCAAAACATTTGAGCTGCAACTGTTTTTTCTCCACTTACAGTGGTAGTCATAGAAAAGTTTCACAGTACTGAGGTTTACCTAGGTATACTGTGGCAGAATGAGGCAGGATCACATTACAGTCAATGCGAATTACCTCAGTGGCACCTTGGTGGTACCTCGAGGTAGGAAACTTTTCGACAACTACCACTGTACATTCATCAGTAAAAGTAAACATGGAAACCTGAGAACCAAGAAGTAAGCAGTTTTCATCTTTTAAAAACCTGCCTTAAAAACTACACCAACCACCCAAATGAATTTTACTCAAAAAAACTGATTTGTGTGAAACTGTCTCACTGGCCACTCACACCCACCTGGCCTATGGCTCGCTCCTGGCTCCGTATCTGCTCTCTATCCACATACGCTAATGATCAGCTCAAAACTCTTTATAAAAATTCCTGACTGCAGAGATTAGGAAGCCTTTTCAGTTTCAGCCAGCCTATAATAGCATCACAACCCCCAGTACACTTTTTCAAGATTGCTCTGCCTCTCTATCCTAGCTCTCCCACTGCTGGCCACTCCTTCATGCTATCTCCTTCCCCCTATGCATTAATACACTGCCACTCTCCCTGAACCTGCCAGATGTTCACAATTCCTTCAAACATGGTTTAGTTGGAATTGAAAAAGAAAGTTTACTTTTAAAAGCCTCATTTGTAACTGGCCTGGTCGCGCAGAGGACTGAGGTGCTGGACAACTTACCTCACGCCACGCTGGCAACCCAGGTTCAGGAATGAACTTGGGTCGTCGGGGAGCCGGCCTGAGGTGGAGAGTGGGAGCAGGATCGAGCTGCCTAAGGGCGGCTCTCCTCTCCTTGGGGGGGGGGGGTCGCCCTCCCGCAGTACCGCCACCTCAGGCGGGTAATGGGCGACCAGTAGGGGTGGGCATCCCGCACTCGCGTGACGTGCACGTGCTCCACATCGCGTGCGCTCATGCCAAGGACATGAGGCTGGAGGAAAATGGTGAAAATGGCTAAAACAAAGAATAGGGGAAAAAAATGACTCACTTATGCCTAATGAACAACCCTTTCAGTGCCGGTGGATGGGGGAGTAATGGGGGACTATATTGTACAGTGTGGAAGGACAATTCCCAAAAACTTCTAAAACACATATAAAAGATAAATTTAAGACATTTTGTAAAAAAAAAAAATCTTTATTTTAATAAAGTGTTTGTTGTATAATCACAATAATCCACTACAAAATGTGGGTTATGCTGGATTGACCCACTTCTGGTGCGGTTTAGTCACTTGGCCCGCAGCCCACACCAGGCATGAGTAAATCCTAGCATAACCCACACCCTGTTGTGGACAAAGCTAAATATTTGAACTTCTCAGGTCCCTCTTAAGGGGGAGGTTGTGGTTTTCACTTTGGGAATCTGTCATTCAGCTTCACCCGGGCCTGCCTGTTGCCAGCTTGACGTTCCCCAGGGCACTTATGTGTGTGTACACAAGGGCTGACGATGGAATCTTGGGGTGGGGGGCTTTGAGACTGGTCCGTCGGGTTTCCACGCGTTTGGACGCGGTCAAGGTCAGTCATCTGTGGTGGGGAAGGGGGAACCATAGGCCACTCAGGTGTTCTGGGTCTTTTCATACAGGCAAGCTATCCCGGAGACACACTAGCCACCAGAGCAGGGAGACTGATTACTTAACTTCGGGCAGGCGATCTGGGGGGACCACTAGCACCACAGAGTTTGATTACTAAACTTCAGGCTGGTGACTGGAAGGAGAGGGCGATCACTAGCCACCAGGAAGGGTACTTTCTGCAGTTTGGACTGGCAATCGGAGGGAGGAGGACCATTACCGCTAGGGAGGGTTGTTGTTTGTTCTTACAGGCTGACAACTGGAGGGAGGGGGAACCACTAGACACCAGGGATGTATCTTTGTTCTGCCAGACTGGTGACTGGGGGTGGGGTTTTCAATGAACCACAGGGGGTGGGTGTGCTCCCCCACCAGCTGATGGGCTGGTCAGTTGCATTACCTCCAGCAACTGCTAGAGTTGCGCAGTGTGAGAGTAGTTTCTGATTGGCGGTATTTGTGCAGTACAAAGGACTGCGCCAAACTCTTTTTGCAGTGCAGATCTGCTGAATATCAGCTTGTGCTGATACTCCTGTGGTTGTCTGGGGGCACTAACCCTGTTTGCCTGTGCAACCAACCCTTTGGAATATTGTGCTCTAGTGCAAAACCCAGTTTGCGAGGCAAAACTGGTTGGCTAGCACAAACATTTGAACATCAGGCCCCAGATGTGATCTTTAGGCTGGCCTCAGGAAAGAAACTGACAAGTTCTGGTACAGAAAATCAAACTGCAGTGCTTGGACTTGCAGAGGCAGGTCAACACCTTTACTTTAAATTGCAAAGTTTTAAACAGCAGTCAAAAGCGTGGCTCATTCACCTTTACCTTTATTTTCCAAGTCATTCAACAGCATACTGCTTCTTCTAAAATCAAACAGTTAAGCTGGCTGGTCCGAAAAATATAAATCCTGTAGGTGTTACAGCATTACCCTTTCCACAAGCCGTCATCATATATAAGTGCCTCGCTCAGCTATGTGGCTTCAGTTAAAATCAAATAGGTACAGTTAATCCACCTTACGATCATGTGGACTCAGCCACCCATGTACAGCCACACCCTTAATGTTTTGACATCATACTGATATTTTCATCATAAGTGGTGTACTGAATTACATTGCCCCCATAGGACAGCCACTTAAAGACACAGTACCACAATTAAAGTACAAGATACTAACATGCTACATACCACATTTAAAGTGCTGATAGCAAACTCAAAACATCAAACTGCTTGAAATGTGATTCAGTGCGCCACTCTGATGAAGATGACACTGAAACATTAAGCATGTGGCTGCACCTGGGTGGCTGAGTCCGCAGGATCATAAGGTGAATTAGCTGTACCTATTGGATTTTAACAAGCAGTATAGCTGAGCTGAGGCAGCATATATGATGACAGCTTGTTGAAAGGGTAGCGAAGTAACACCTACAGGATGTGTATTTTTCGACCAGCCAGCCAACTGTTTGATTTTAAAGGGAGTGGTATACTGTTGAATGACTTGAAAATAAAGACAAAAATAAATGAGCTGTGGTTTTGACTGCTGTTTAAAGCTCTTTAAAACTTTGCAGTTTAAAGTAAAGATGCTGACCTGCCTCTTCAAGTCCACAGACTGCAGTTTGTTTTTCAGCATTTACAAACCCCCTGTGTATGTGCAAATCACAATTCTGAGCCGGATCTTTACTGTGCGTGGTTCATGATAAAAGTTCTCTTACATTCTGTGTAAAACAGGAAATGCAACCTAAAACAATCAGGATGCAGAGTTTAAACTGCCAGTAAAAGACATCTTATAAAAAAGAGCAACGTTTAGTTTAGAGAGATAGAAGGACTGAGATTTAAATTGCAAGAGAAATTCTTACATGTAGGAAAACTTCCTTTGTTTGTACTGCCCATACACACAGGCAAGCTATCCGGGGAAGGGGGGGCTATGAGCTATCATGTACAATTACATTTTTTTTGGTTTTACTGTTATTCATAATAACAAAATGCTACTTGCGAATTTTATAACTTCTCCTGGTCTGCCTATGCTTCCTGACATATGCCCCTATAATAGTTGGTTTTAGAAGTGGGATTTGAGCCCACGCCTCCATTTTTCAGCAGGGTGGGTATCACTACCATAAGAACCTCCCCTTATCACCCTCAGACAGATTGTTTTGTTGAGCATTCTCCCACTTGACTGTTCCCCTTAACTACTCCTCCCCCCTCCTCCTTTTACTCCTTTCACTTTTCCTCCTCCAGCACTCTCATTTCCATTGCACTTCAAACTTTTTGTTTAGTTTGCATTACCTTTTGTATTATTTGACATTGCTCTTATGACCTACTCCACTGCTTGGTCCATACCGCTTATTCCTAATTGTTCCCACTGTTTATGATTTATGAAATTGTTTGTATTTTGTTTGAAAACAAAGTCATTGTTTAGCTTTATATTACCCACCACTTTTTTCTTGTAACCTGTTCTACTGTTTGGACCATACTGCTTATCCCCGACTGTCTTATTGTTTTAGATGCATAAAATTGTTTGTATTTGTTTTAAGAACTGTACGCCTGAAAACGGGTAGCTTTTTGCTCACAAGGCCTTTCCAGTATAATAAATAAACTGAAACTGAATCAACACCTGAAATGCAAATTAAAAAAGTCTGCGAAAAGTGAAGGGAAAGACTGGGACTAATACTTGCCTTACCTGCTTTCTACTTACAGAGAAGTGCCTCAAGCATCAACAGGTTTTTCACCCTTTGTAATGTTGTGTGGTAGGCAACCTAGAAGGCCACCAGATGTAATAAAAGAAACACGGGAAGATAACCCCACTCAGAAAGAATCTATTACATCTTATATGTGTGCACTAAGAAAGAAACTGGCAAAATATGTTAAAATTGCCCATACTGTAGTGTAACCCCTAGATGGCGCTATCCCAGGGGCTACTACCCCTGCCTGATTTGCCACTAACAGGTTGAGGGGCCTGGATCCAATGGCGGGTGCCTCCACCCAGAGGTCAGGGTTTGCAATAGTTAAACTAACTTGGTCACAGCCCTCTGGGACACTGCAACCCCTTTCTTCCCACTAGTGGCCCACAATATATCAGAATTACCTTCACAGTATACACTTACCCCCAGGTCTGGTCCGGCACTGGGACCTCCTGTGAAATGAGATACAGTGCAACAATCACAGTACAATACTTTAACATAGACAAATACCTCAGGCAGTATAACTTTGCTGAAACAAGCAGCTCTGATTTATTTAGGGGGATATAACAAGGACAGGGAAATCAGGTTAATTAGCTTATCACTCTAATAATCTACCTATGGCTCTGTGCACAGCTATCCCTATCAGTTACTGTCCCTGGGTTACCCAAGCCTAGTGGCTAGTCCAAACCGCGTGGCAGCTGGTAGGGGCCCTTCACACAGAGAAAGGAGAATTAAACAGTCAGCAGTACAGTAATTCCATTTGGATTTAATGTGGCAATTCAACAGGAGCGACCTGAATTAGTACTCACACCTCTCAAATAAGATAGGGTCCTTCAATGTCAGCAGGGCTCACTTGAGGTACACAAACCTCTTCACATCCATATAAAAGAAAGCACTATACCAGGCAGACTGCATCTGTATCCCGATCGCACTTACTGCACACACCCGGAGAACACACAGCAGATTCAGTTCCTGACAGACCCGAGTGCAATTTTCAGCAATTCTTCCAGTCTTCTACAGGGTGAGCCTGTTTTCTACTCTTCAGAGATCCTTTGATTCTTTTCACAGGACGGATTCAGTCCTAACAAGCTGTTACACAAGCTGCAGACCGGAACTCTGGGCCTTACACACGTTTTTTGACTAAAACTGCACACTGAAAAAGCACAGGGCTCCTTCCTTCTTCACTGCCAAAGCTCAACTGACACTCCAACTGACAAAACCGGGCACTTCCTTTGAGTTCCTCCCAGTTCTTGACTGGATTGGCTGTCACTCACAATAGACTGCTGCTGTTGGTCCAAAAAGGCACTGAAGTCTAAACTACATCTCCAGAGTCACTGCCCATACAATCCTCTTGTGGCTGGCTCAGATTATAAGTCCAAGTTCTGATTAGGTCCAAGGCACCATTTTAGAGCTAGCTTACCCCACACTGATTGGTCCAGTTCAGCAGTTCAAAACTAGAATGGGGAACTAGCAGACACAGTTCTGACTGCAAAGAAAGCAGGTTAGACAAACTGTAATTTCATTATTACTCTAAATAATTTCTGGCAAACAGTTACATCTTTCAGATAGGTTCCCTTTGCACTCTTAGTGACTGCAAAAATGAAGTGACTTGGCAGCAGCTTGAGTGGTACTCAATCAAAGAAACACACAGTCCCCCATACAAACTAATTATGTCTGCAAGCAGACAGCTCTTAAAAAGACAGTACCAGAGGTTCTAAAAACACTCACTGATAAATGGCTTAAATGCCAAACACCATTCAGGCTTGGAGCATTCAAGCAAGCTCCTGGAAGTCTTTTGGGAACCCCCATTTGCAGGGGGGTTACACTGTAGTAATCAGGAAGAGGCCCAAAAACAGCAGAAGGTGTTTTATGACCATGGCGTAAAAGAAAAAGTTTTGAGCCAGGTGAAAAGGTCTTGTTACTGTTACCCACTACAGAAAACAAACTGTTAATGAAGTGGCAATGGCCTTATAAAGTGGTTATACCTATTGGTGCAGTTAACTATGAGACTGAAACCCCTGATAGGAAAAATCCTACTAAGATATACCATGCTAACCTCCTGAAGAAACAAGTTGAAAAAACACCAAAAGTTGCTTTGTTAGTATTATCAGAAACTGCTAAAGATACTGATATAGCTTATGACAGATTGGCACAAACTAACTTCTGATGCTGTAAAGGTGAATGTTTCCTTATCCACAGAACAGCAGAAATATGTAACTTGGTAAAGTACTTTTCCCACAGTGCTCGGCTGAGCAAAAGGGGTTGAGTACGTAATAGTGACAGGGAATGCTCGCCATATCAGACAAAAGACACACAGAGTACTAGAGCTCCTAAGAGCAGACCTGGTTAAGAGAATACAAAAAATGAAAGAGTTGGGTATCACAGAAGAACCGATAAGTGCTTGGTCATCTCCAGTAATGTTTGAAATTGTAAATAAAAAAGAAGGGGGTGCAAGACTCTTCCTTGATTTTAGGAAACTTGATCAAGGGTCGTATTTGACAGCTATCCTATGCCCAGGATAGATGATTAGTTGGACAGACTGGGATGTGCCAAGTACATTAGCACCCTCGATCTCACCGAGGGTTGCTGGTAAATTACCCTAGCTAAAGAAATCAGAAACAAAACTGTAGTCTCCACTCCAACTGAACTCTATCAGTTCACTGCCATGCAGTCTGGTTTACATGGTGCACCCGCTACATTCCAGCAATACATGAATGTAATTCTAGCTCCTCACACTGGTAATTGTGCTGCTTACCTGGAAGATGTTGTGGTATACAGTCCAGATTGGAAAAACCACCTGGAAAACCTACAAGCAGTTATCCAATCTATCAAAATGCAGGTCTGACCATTAATACTATCAAGTGCACATTAGGCATGCAAGAAACCAGATATTTGGGTTATAATTTGGGAAATGCAGATATAAAGCCAGAGACTTCCAAGACAGAAGCTGTAGTTAATAGTCCTGTCCTAACAAACAAACATGTCAGGTCATTTTAGATCTGGCTGGTTATTACCAAAATTTGTTCCCAACTTTGCCAGTTAACTATTCCCTCACCAAATACACAAAAAAACAGTACCCCAAATAATGAAGTGGTCCCAGAATGTGATGAGGCGTTTAGGACCATTAAGGCTGTATGCTCAGCTCTTGTTTTAAAGTCCAGACTCTGAGGAACAATTTCTGTTACAGACAGATGCATCAGAGACAGGCCTAGGTGCAGTTCTGAGTCAGAATACAGATAGGAAGAAAATCCCATTCTGTATATTAGAAATTATAACAGAGAAAAAGTACTCCACTATTGAAAAAGAATGCCAGCTCTGAAATGGGCAACAGAGTTCCTTAAGTTTTATCTGCTAGAGCTGACTGTACTTATAAAAACAGATTACAATCCTCTCTGTTGGCTTAATCAAATGAAGGAAAAAATTCCCTGAATCACACAAGGTGATACCTGGCACTACTGCCATTTAACTTCAAAGTGATGCACAAATCCGGAAAACAGAATGTCAAGATATGGTTCAGGAATTGAGAATTCAGAAGGATGAAAAAAATATGTGTGCTTAACTGAAATGTTTGCTGTACAAGGTGTTGTTAAAAAATGGATACTGTATTCCATACACAAAGAACTGTACACGTTAAAAGTAATTTTAAAGAGAAATAAAGGAATGATTTGGAAACATGTTTTTTAAGAGAAAGAATAATAACAGGTTCCCTCATAAAGAGGGGATGTGTAACAACATTGGTTAAGACCCTATCCCATTTGTTATGCAGAGAGTTATGAGTAAGGATCTATTTTGTCTTCTATTCTGCCACTTGTCTTTTGCCTGTCAGACTGCACACACCAATGTTTCTTGTAGGCGCCTAGGAACTGACCACTCCAATGGTCCCACAGTATCCCCATAAACTCCTTCTTTCACCTGTTGTTTCTATTCTTTCAGTCTCCCTTTGTTTCTCTGTGGTTAAAAACACACACATATATATATATATATATACACATATATATACACACACTTTTCATGTGAAACTGGAACCCCTTGATTTGCAAATGTATATACTTATATTCTTGAAATGACTGCAGAAAGCTATTTAGGTTTCTTAAAAAGGTAAGTCTGTAATACAAGGGGTTCACCCTGAAATGTATTTTTGACCTCCACAAACTTACATAGATACATAGACAGTGTCGGCAGATAAGGGCCTATAGCCCACCCAGTCTGCCCATTTGAGCTTGTAAGTTCAGTTTGTTTTCCTAGAAGTCTGTTGCCCCTTACCCCTGACCTCCAGAATTCCTTTATGTCTATCCCATGCATTCTTAAATCCCGTGATTGTTTCAGCCCCACCACTTCCTCTGGCAGGGTGTTCCACTTGTCCACCACCGTTCTGTGAAGAAATTCTTTCTCATGTTTCCTCTGAATCGTCCTCCTCAACTTCATCCATGCCCTCTTGTCCTGGAACATCTTTTCGCTTAAAAATAGTGTTTTCCTGCACCCTGTTCCTCCCTGTAAGATACTTGTATGTCTCTATCATATCCCTCTCTCCCTCCTCTCCTCCAGGGAGTACATGTTCAGTTCCTTCAACCTGTCTTCATAGGACTTGTGATGCAATCCATGCACCATCTTTGTTGCCTCCTCTGAACCTTCTCTACCCTGTCTATGTCCTTACGTAGGTATGGTCTCCAGAACTGTACACTGTACTCCAGGTTAGGCCTCACTAGTGTCTTGTATAGCGGAATTATGACCTCCCTTTTCCTGCTGGTGATGCCCTGCCTATACATACCAGCATCCTATTTGCTTTACCTGCTGCCTTGTCACACTGTTTCCTACCTTGGGGTCATCAGAGATGACAACCCCAAGATCCCTTTCCTGCTTGGTGCATGCTATATCCTCACCCCCAACTGATATATTGTGCCAGGGTTTTGTGCCCCATATGCATTATCTTGCACTTCTTTGCATTGAATTTCAACTGCCAAACCCTGACCATTCTTCAAGTTTCTGCAGGTGCTTCTCATTCTGTCTACACCCTCTGGTGTGTCTACTCTGTTACAGAGCTTTGTGTCATCAGCGAACAGTGAAATTCTGCCTTCTAGGTCCCGTGCAATGTCACTGATGAAGATGTTGAATAGGACCGCCCCAGCACTGATCCCTGTGGTACCCCACTGGTCACTCTTCCCTCTGTGGAGTGACAGCCATTTACCACCACCCTCTGTGTCCTGCCACCCAGCCAGTTACCTACCCACCACACTACTGTCCTGCCCACACCCATATTCCCAGTTTGTGTAATAGTCTTCTATGTGGCACAGTGTCAAAGGCCTTGCTGAAGTCCAGATAGGCCATGTCACTGCCCTCCTGATCCACCTCCCTAGTCACCCAGTCAAAAAATTCAATGAGGTTGGTCTGACATGACCTCCCCCTGGTGAAACCATGCTGCCTTGGGTCCTGTAGTCCATTGACAACCAGATGTTCCACCAATCTCTCCTTCAGTAGTGCTTCCATGATCTTCCCCACTACCGAGGTGAGGCTGACTGGTCTGTAGTTCCCTGCTTCCTCTTTGTTCCACTTTTGTATAAGAGGGACTACATCTGCTGTCCTACAGTCTTTGGGTACCTCCCTGGTTCCAGTGATTGGCTAAACAGGATAGCCAGAGGTTCAGCCACCACCTCTCTTAGTTCTTTAAGGACCTGAATTCACTCATCTGGCTCCATTGCTTTTTCAACTCTTATTACTTCCAGTTCCTTCAGGACCCTTTCTCGTGTAAAGGGACTTGTGTCCATTCTGCACCATTCTCACCTTGTACTCCCTTCAGACCCATTACCTCCTCTTCCTCAGTAAAGACTAGCAGAAATACCTGTTCAATATGTCAGCTTTACTGTTGTCATTCTCCATGCAGCCCCATCCTCCTCCTTCAGTCTCACTATCCCTCCTTTGTCTTTCTTTTCCTTATGTACCTGTAAAGGTTTTGTCCCTCTACCCACTGATTTTGCAATGTGTTCTTCTGTCTGAGCTTTGGCTTCCTTACTGACCTCCTTGCCTCCCTTTGCTTCTCCTGGTACTTCTCCCTATCCCTTCTGCCTGTGTCTTTTTGTATTGCCTGAATGCAATCTTTTTGGCTTTCACTTTCTTTGCTACCTCTTTGGAAAAGCGATAATGGTCTCCTCTTCCTTTTCCTCTTGCTAACCTGCTTAATGCATAATTCTGTTGTTCTTGTAATCCCATTTTAAATACTGCCCACTGTTCCTCAACCCTGATACCTGTCCCATTCCCTTAATGCCTCTTTCAAGTATCTCCCATTTTCCCAAAGTCTGCCCCTAAAATCCAGGATACGTGTTTTGTGTGGTTTGGTTCTGCTCTTTCTGTGATTTCAAACCACAATGACTGGTGGTCACTGTTTCCCAGGTGCTCCCCACTGTTACCCCCATCACACTGTCCCTGTTTGTGAGCACAAGGTCCAGTATTGCCTTCTGCCAAGTTGGTTCCATGACCAGTTGCTTGAGGAAGGCACCCTGAAGGAGTCCAGGATAAATCTGCTCCTAGTTGATGCTGCTGCTGGGATGCTCCAGTCCACGTCTGGAATATTGAAGTCTCCAACCACCACTACCTCACCCTTGTCTGCCATCCTTTGGATGGCTAGCATCAGCTCCCCATCTGTTTCTTCCTCCTGGGCTGGTGGTCTATAGACCACACCTGTGCAGATGGCTGTCCCCATTTTCCTTTCCAGCTTAACCCACAGTATCTCTCCCCCATTTTGTTCCTCCTGGATCTCTGTGGCCCTTATGTCATTTTTCACGTACAGTGCCACTCCTCCTCCCTTCCTGCCTGCTCTGTCTCTTCTGAATATGTTGTAGCCAGGTATGGCCATCTCCCAGTTGTGGTTATCATTACACCAGGTTTCAGTGATGGCCACAATGTCCAGGTCTGACTGTACCATGACAGCCTCCAGATCTTCCATCTTGTTGCTAAGGCTCCTGGCATTTGCACACATGTTTACAGACCTGCCAATAGGAGACCAGCTCTGGGACAGAATGTTCTGTTTTATTGCACCTGTTGAAGATTACATATGCTCTTTAGACTGGCCTCAGAAAATTGACAAAGTTCTGTACATTTTGAGAGAACAGGAGATGCAACTTACAACAATCAGGATGCAAAGTTTAAACTGCCAGGAAAATGCACCTTATAAAAAGAGAGCAATGTTTTGTTTAGAGAGATAGAGAAGCTGATACTTCAATAGAAATAGAGAGAGAGAAACTCTCAGATCTAGGACTGTCTTTATTTGTACTGCCTATATGAAGAGCTGTTCTGTACAATTTTTTTTAATTTTATTGTTACTGATAATAAAATACTACATGTGAATTGTATAACTTCTCCTGGTCTGCCTATGCTTCCTCACCTATGCCCCTACAACAAGGCATCCAAATCTGCTTTTGTCATCGGAGGGTGAACAGATGTGTATCTCTCTGCTGATGTGCAATCTGGAGGAATTACAAGGTTTCCTCCAAGTGCTCCTGATGTTGTTGCTGTGCATGCTTCTAGACTGCAATATATTTAATAAATGTCCTCTAAGGACCACCTTCAAAGTGTCCCAGGTTATGGCGTCAGAGACCTCTGTCCCTTGATTATCCCGTAGGATTTCCTCAATCTTTCATTAAGGTAATGTTTAAATTCTGGTTACCTTTTTTTTTTTTAATACAGCTTTTTGCCACCCCATTGCCACCTTCTACTGCCTTCAGGCCTTGGTTCAGGACTCCCAGTCCCATCTGCCATTCTCTGGTCGTCAGGCTGGCCAGGATCCACACAGTGTGGGACCCAAGAGTCCCAGGATGCATCACACACACACCAATGGGGGACATGCTTTTTCTCCCAGGTTTTCCTTTCCTTGATTCCTCGGGGCCTCGGTGACTGGTCATGCATGTGTGTGGAGGCATGCATGCACGCCTGTTCCACCACCCACCTAGCACCAGCCCATTTGCCTGGCTACCACCAGCCTCCACTCGGTGGCAGCCAAGAGCCAGGAAGGCACCTCCCCAAACCGGGAGAGAGCTACCAATTGGCCACTCAGTCCTTCTCCAGCCCCCGGCTGACCCCAATGGCCTGAGCTTGTTCCAAATCCGGATCGCCAGTGTGGGAGGTAAGGTGTTCAAGGCACCTCAGCCCTCTGTGCCACTGCGCCGGTGTAAATTCTGGGTACTTAAGGTAATATGGATTAAGGCGACATCTGGTGTCCCGCCTTTCCAGGCCTAAGTCCCAAGTGCTGATAAGGGGGAATGGTCGAGTACAACATGGCCTCAGTTCTGCAATCCACTAGGCTTCCTGGGTATTCCATTAATGAAAAATAATAATCACTTCAGGAATATGTCCCATGTACATGTGAGTAATGGGTATATCATTCGGAGCCCAGGTGTGAAAATATCCACATATCTGTCGCACCTCTTCAGATACAAAGCGCAGCAGAATGTTTGTGCTATGGACTGCCATGGGGGATGCCTGTTAGAAGAGTCCAGATTGGGGAAGAAGGGTAAATTAAAATCACCTGAGAGTAGAAGGGTGCCCTTACGATGAGTCACTATTAGATCTTGAAGTTTTTTAGCAGAAGCAGCGTTAGAACCTGGAGGGAGATATAGGTTGACTAGTGTGACTTCTCTGCCATGTAAGTGGCCCTGAACAACAATCAGGCACCCATCTTCATCTGTGATCACCAGTAATTCTTGGAAGGGAACATGCCTTAGGAGAAGTGACACCTCTCCACTTCCCATCTGGTACCTCCAAGGAATAGACTGCGGAGAAACCAAATTTCTGTAATTTGTCATGCTCAAGAAGGGGCTAATGAGTCATTTGCAAATGTATAAAACTGGGTTTGGATTTTTTGATATGACAGACGGTTTTGGATTGTTTGATAGGGTTTTCAGACCATTTACATTCAATTTGTAAAGCTGTAGGGTAGTAGCATTACATGCCACAGAATTTAAAGGAAGCTACAGCCCAGCCTTGTCCACCCCCTCCCCCACGTGACTCCATCCAGAGAACAATGCTGACATTTTTAACAACAACAAGGGGAACCAAGGAGAGAAACAAGACTGGGGAACAATCCCAGCTAAGAGAGAAGCAGTTTAACTCAAACCAAAACTAACACCAAAGGGTGTAACTTTGTCAGAACAAGGTCTTACAAGGCAAAGATCTTGCAAGTTGGATCTTTTGCAAAGCATTCACCCTGCAACAGGTTAAGCCTCAAAGAAGGGCCTCTAATTGACTATATCAGTTTGGAGAAAGGGTACAGATGATGTTACAGCTTCTGTCCTTCCCTTTGTTAATAGGGAAACAGTCACAGAGGTGTAGATTAGTTTCATATATGTGGTGACTGCATGAGGCATACATCAAGGTCCCATTAAACTTAACTTCACAGCATATGCAAATATTAAACAGACTACGAGGCCCAACAATTATTTCTAGCAGTACAGGTCCTACAGTAGGTGCCATTTCCAGATAAACACTGTAATCAAGTTCAGAGAGTCCGTGTGAAGTGCAGAAGACCCCCCCACCCCGTGAGGGTCTTCCTGAAGTTGCAGAAATGAAGTACCCACCAGGGCTCCATTGACGGCACAGCTGGCTGCCACAAGTCTAATGCTAGACCGGGGCCAGTTGTGGTTATGTATGTCCAGGACTGCATACAGCCTATAAGGCAGGTCAGTACAGAAAGGTCTTTACTCCCAGCAATTACAGTTAAGCTTGATGCCTCAGAAGAGAACCTTACTAATAAATGTCACTTTGCTGAGGCAGGTGTTCAAAGGACAGGGAGATGTCAGTACAGCTAGCAAAGTTTAATATCAGTTAGGCACTACTGCAGGACCTGGCTGTCCACCATCACAGGTACTTGGCCTCCGCACCCCTCAGACCCCACCTCCTCCTCACTAAACAACTCTCCAACCCACCGCCCATGCCCAAATCCCTGTCCAGCACTCTAACTTGTATGAGTTGAGGCCCCTCACCCCTGGAGACAATCTAACTCAGAATCAACCTGTTGGGTTACACACAAAACGGCATTGCATCAAACAATGGCACTCCTCTAGTACTGCAATGCAGATCTGCTTAGTCGGTCAATCATGGGGGCATCCACGCTGCTGCAGGGAGCTTGCTGCACTATGGGGGCAATGCAACCAAAGCTGATCCAATGCAAGCCGCTGTAAAGGGGGGGGTTGAAATTGAATGACTGCCCAGGAGGTACAACAGAGTGGGAACTGGCCCCGAAACCATCTCTGCCACTCAGCCCTTCAAAAGTCCTAGCTGTCCTAATCAGCCAAACATGTGTCTCAAGACAGCGAGGAAGTTCAGACAGCAAAGAAATTACTACAGGAACGTTATATAGCAGCATACATTCTGTGGGGACCATTGTTAACTGTGCTCTCCAATGGTGTCTCAGGGCTAGAGGTACCCATTTAGTAAACAGCTAAGAGGCACACCTAACTCAAGACTCCTGGGGTAGGTCTGCAGGGGAAAGGGAGACTGAAGAGGCCTAGGAGAAAGCACAGTGGGCCCCTGGCAAGGGGTAACAAGTTAGGACCTACTTCAACTAAAATCTTTGTAGCTGTTCATGGTAGAGTAGACTGCTTTGATGAGGCTGATGACGGACATAGGGGTGACTGGATTGAGAATGTCCCATGATGTCCTGGAGCCTGGTGGCAATGTGGAGTCTTTGTAGTTCCTTTTGAGTTTGGCAGGATTGCGTGGTCCACAATCTCTGAGCCAGTTTATAAGCCAGGAGAGGAACTGTTGGCTATTTGAGAAACACAGAATCAAAGAATTTCGGCAGATAAGGATGAGTTGGCCCACTTAGTTTGCCCATTTTTCCCTGCCTATCCCATCACTGCGCACCCTACTGATCACTGGCTCTCCTCCCCCCACCCTTGCTTCCCTACTAAGATTCTCTAGTGCCTATGCCATGCATGCTTGAAGTCCACCACTGTCTTCACCCCACCACCTCCGATGGAAGACTGTTCCAGGCTCCAGTTCAGAGTGTCAGAAGAAAAATTACTCACCTTAGTAATGTTGTTTCTTCTAATGGAGTCTTGCTATATTATAGACATTAGCAGTTTGATCCAGCTCTAGAACTGCTGAGGTGAAATGGTTAAAACCATTCAAAATAGAATTTTGTCAAGAGAGCAGCTCTGTCTGTGTCATTTCAAACTTGAACTGTCTGATCTTTCGAGTCAAACTCACTAAGGTCTGTGTGGAAGCTGTAACCTACACTAGCCAAATGGCTACCTAAATAATAACAACCATTGATGGTCCCAACACCCAAGACTCAAGTCAGGGACCAGAAATACTAACACCATTCTAATAATATGAAAATGGAACATAAGTATAATAAAACACACACAGTACACATATACACCCCAAAGTCCCAAAGGGACAAAATGCTAAAGAACATAAGTAGTGCCCACACTAATTGCCGCACCCATCAAGTAGAGGTTCTGAGAGGGGCAGGTTGGGGAGGTCTATAATATGCAAGACTCCATTAGAAGAAACAACATTACTAAGGTGAGTAATTTTTCTTCAAACAACATAAGTCTTGCTATATTATAGACATAAGCAGAATACACAGCAGTACCTCCATGGAGGAGGGCAGAACCTACTTAGGGAATAGGCTCTGAAGAACAGCTGTGCCAAACCGAGCATCTCTCCTGGCCTGGACATCCAGGGAGTAATGCTTGGTAAAGTGTGTGCCGTTTTCCAAGTAGCAGCCTGGCAAATCTCTAATATAGGGATGTCTCTGGCAGCAGCTAGAGGCAGCTGTACCCTGGTAGAATGAGCCCTCAAACCAGGGGGCTCTGCCCACTTTCTGATAACAAAATTGGATACAAGAGACAATCCACCTGGCTATTGATCTCTTAGTGGCAGGTTTGCCTTTCCCAGCTTCACCATAGGTAAGGAAAGTTGGAGGATTCGAACTTGACCTTTGGTACGCTCTATATAATAACTAAGAGCTCTCTTAACATCCAGGCTGTGCAACCTCCTCTCCGAAGAGGAGTGATCAGTGAAAAATACTGGAAGGAGATAGATTGATTAAGATGGAAATCTGAAACCACCTTAGGCAAAACTTCCTATTAGTCCTAAGGACTACCTTATCCCTGTGAAAGAAATAAAGTCAGTCTCCACTGACAAGGCTTGCAATTCACTTATGCATCTGGCAGAAGTGATAGCCACTAGAAAACAGTTTTCCAAGTTAGGTACTTAAGCTCTGCAGAAGACAGAGGTTCAAAGGGGTTGCATTAACTGGGCAATGCAAACATTAAGGTCCCAAGCAGGGGCGGTTCCCAAAAGGAGGATTAGTATGGAGTAATCCTTAAAAACTTGGAAAACACAGGATGAGAGGAAAGAGGGATGACTTTCCTGCTGACACAAAAGCAGACACAGCTGCCAAATGAACTGTCAGGGTAGCTGGTCTGAGACCCAAGGAATTAAGATGTACCATGTAATCTAACAAAATGGGCAATTCAGCAGATTCTGGGAAATATTTTCCCAGCACACCAAATGGAAAACCTTTTCCATTTAGAACTATAAGTAGCCCTAGTGGAAGGCGTTCTGGAAGCCTTTAGGATCTCAAGAACACCCTGAGAGAGGTGTAAATCAGCAACTCTAACTCCTCAAGAGCCAGGCCTTGAGGTTGAGGGATTTGAGGTCCGGATACCAAACCCTTCCTGGGCACAAGTCAACAGATTGTGATTCCTGGGAGGCACAGGAAAGATGGACTGTCAGAGACAGAAGGAGTGGGTACCAGGGCTGCCTGGCCCAATCCGGGCAATCAGAATCACCCTGCAAGGCTGAGATCTGATTTTGACTAGTACTTTGAAAAGGAGAGGAAAGGGGAAAGCATAGAGGAACTTCCCCTCCCAATCCAGAAGAAGGGCATCCAGGGGAACTGAGCCCAGCACTGGAGGCCTGCAACAGAACAGAGGAAGTTTGTGATTATCTGGGGCTGCAGAAAGATCTATCTGAGGATGCCCCACCTGGCAAAATATCCCCAGCACTTGAGGATCCAGGGACCATTCGTGATGGCCATGGGAAATCCTGCTGAGGGCATCCGCTAGGACATTGTCCTTCCCTGGAAGATGAACTGCTATGAGGGAAGTGTTCAGGGAATAGGCCAGAGACCACAACTTCATTGCCTCGGTGCACTAGGCCGAAGACCGAGTGCCCCCCTGTTTGTTGATGTACCACATTGTTGTGGTGTTGTCTGTTCTGACTTGCATCACCTGGTCGTGGACAGATGCAGAAAAAGCTCGAAGAGCTAAAAAGACAGCTCTGAGTTCCAGCAAATTGATGTGGAGCAGAGATTCCTGGGGGGACCAAACTCCCTGAGTGGAAAGGTCGCCCATGTGGGCTCCCCAACCCAGAAGGGAAGCATCTGTAGTGAGAGTCAAGTCGTGAGAAGGGGAAATGAAGGGACCCCGCTCTAAATTGCTCTGATCCTGCCACCACTGGAGAGCTAGGATCAAGGTTGAGTCACTGGGACCAACTTGGAAGGGGTCTCTTCTCTGAGACCAAAAGGTTCTCAAGCGAAACTGAATGTCTCTCATCTGAAATCTGGCTCCCTGCACAACAGCTGTGGATGCAGCCATGTGCCCCAGGAGCTGCAGAAAGTGTCTTGCTGGTGAGAGACCTGCAGAGTGAAGGAAGAGGCCAGAGCCACTAAATTCCTTACCCTTTCTGGGGAAGAAGGCTCTGGCTAGCTTTGTGTCCAATTCTGCCCCTATAAAGGTGAGTACCTGGACTGGTTCCAGAACCGACTTTGGAGGTTTAGCAGAAAACACAGGAGGAGAAGCTGCTGGGTGACCTGCAGGTGAGATTTTACCTGTTCTGGGGACTGGCCTACAATGAGCCAGTCATCTAGATAGGGAAAACAGCAATCTGCCTCCTTAAGTGGGCCACTGCCACTGCTAGACACTTTGTGAATACCCTAGAGCAGAGGTAAGGTCAAGGGCATGCTCTGAACTGGTAATGACCTGAGGGCAGTTCGAATCTGAGATACTTTCGATGGGATCTTCTGATTAGGACATGAAATAGGCATCCTTGAGGTCCAGGGAGGCTAGCCAGTCCCTGGCCTTAGGGAAGGTAAAATCATTGCCAGAGTTACCATTTTGAACTTTGGTTTCAAAAGATGCTTGTTCAGACATCTGAGATCTAAGATGGGCCGCCATTCTCCTGTCTTTTTTGGGGTAAGGAAGTATCTGGAATACAGACCCCTGCCCTGATGCAGGGGAGGAACCCTTTCTACTGCTCTGAGAGCTAACAGGGATGAGACCTCTGTTTCCAGAGCAAGGGTCTCTGAAGCACTTGTAGGTAGAAAAAATCTGCTTCTCAACTTGGGAAACTTTTTGAAGCTGAGAACCAGACCCTGGCTTACTACTTTCAGAACCCACTTGTCTGAGGTTAAAGCCCAATTCTGACTGAAGTAAGCCAGCCTGCCCCCACTGGTACAGGAGAATCGGCCCTGGGCACCCCATCAGGGTGCCTGTTTCATAGGAGCTTTAGGCTGGGGGTGGGAGCAGATCTGCCCACCCCTCGTCTGCCCTGCCTCTGAAGAAGCCCCTCTGAGCATAGGCAGAGGAGGCCTGAGTCTGGTAGAAAGGCCTGTGAAAGGCCTACCCCTACCCTGGGGCATGCCTTTGAGGTGGCTTGCGGCTCCTTAGCCTGGGCACTCTTGTAAGTAGTCCTATATTCATCCATCTTCTTCATGTAATTCTCTGTCTGCTCTCCAAACAGAGAATTTCCCACCACAGGAAAATCCATAGCCTTAGTCTGGGAATCCTGTGACAAACTAGTACACCTGAGCCAGGCCAACTTAAAAGCTACAGATGTGGCCATGACCCTAGAGGAAACATCATTAACATCCACAGCAGCATGAAACTGAACCTTAGAGGCTTCAATGCCATCAGCAGCCACCTGTTCTAGTTCACTAGCCAGCTGGCCATGGGCCTGCTTGACAATTGCATAACAGTATCCCATCTAGATTTCTGATACCTAGCTACATAAGCCATATAATTTGCTTACCTGAGTCCCAGAGAGGCTGCCATATACTGTTTTTTTTTTTTGCCATGGCATCAATCTTCTTGGAATCCTTGTCAGGAGGATGTGAAGCCAAGGAATATTAGCTTTATCACAGGCAGCAGCCTGAACTACTAACATGACTGCATTGCTGAGAAAGAATTCTGTATCAGGGCCTGACAATGTATACCTTCTGTCCATCTTTTTATCTACAGGAGGCACAGAATTAGGAGCTTTTAAAATTTTAATTGTTTGTGTCCTAAAAGACTTATGTAAAGGAATAGACAATCTCCTAGACTCTGGAATATCCATCATTTCTACAAAATCAGGCTCTCTTGCTCATCCACAGCCTCTTCTAAAGGAAGCTGGAGGGTTTCAGCAACTTTTTATAAAACATAAAATGAGATGGGGACTCAGACAGCATAGGGGAGATTCTAAAGGTCTGTCTGGGGAGATGTCCGGTTCAATGGGCACACCAGACCTTCCCAGCCACAGTCATACTGTTCATAATCTTCCTCCCCCTCTGGTTCATAAAATTCCTCAATATCATAATCCTGAACCACTGGGACGGACGACCCGACCTTTACCAGATAGTGGTGGTCTGGACGGACCCTGAGACAGTGACTGGACAATTTGTATGGCTTTGCTATCTCTGCAGCAGTTGGGAAGGAATTTTGGACTCAGACCTGCTGATTTTCTTGTTTCTTTACTGGAATTGGTTCCTCAGAACCAGCTTTTCTTTGCCGAGGAAGTCTGGCCCTGGTCAGAGGCACTCCCTCTGGTTCGGTTGGCACCGAACCGGGCTGAGCCATCAGGTCAGCGGACTTTACCCCTCGCTCCCTGAGCCTGTCCAATCTTTTTCCAGGGTGGCTGCAGGAAATTCTTACATACCTGGCAGTCTGACTGGAGGTGGTCAAACCAGACAATAAACACATGTGGTGTGTGGGTCAGCCTTGGCAGAGACTTCCCCACAAACATCACAGTGTTGAAATCATGGCCCGGTTTTTCTTTTGGGTTTCTCAGACATAATGCCAACCCTAACCAAAAACTTGCCCTTTTAACAGCAGTGCCGACAAGACACCTGTCAGTTCCTAACCGTGTCACGGGTATTGGAAAAACATAATAAATCCGTTTTTAGAACCGATAAGAACAGGGAACCGCACTCTAAAATAGTAACTTTAGTTTTAAATGAGTTTTAAACCCACTGATCGGTTCAAAACCGAACCGATAACTTACAAGTTCCACAGACAAAACCTTCATTTACTTACGGTTACCACAGATAGAGCTTGAACGAGCGGTTTTTGCGGTTAAAATAAAACTATTCTCGGTTAAATCCAACGAGAAAACACTTTTAAACTGAGAAATGAACCGAGCAGAAGGAGAAATCTCCGGAGCGACTGTTCACTGAGGCGGAGTAAAGAATCTGACAGTTCAAGTTTGAAATGACACAGATAGAGCTGCTCTCGTGCCAAAATTCTATTTTGGAATGGTTTTAACCATTTCACTCCGGGGCAGTTCTAGAGCTGGATCAAACTGCTAATGTCTATAATATAGCAAGACTTCATGTTGTTTGAAGGGGAAGATTCTGGCGCTGCAACCCCATTTGCACAGCCTCTGCTGATTCAAATGCCTCGTGTCTTCTGGGAAAGTAATGACCATCTTGGCGGGATAAGGAGTGTGGAATTTAGAACCTTGCTCATGGATGGACTTCATGTGGGGATATAGGCTCTACTTTTCATAATGGGGGATAGGCATAAGAAACATAGAAAATGATGGCGAAAAGACCAATGTTCCATTCAGTCATCATTATCAATGTAAGCGTGGTGTCCTTATAATTTCCTTCCTTCCCCTGCCGAATGGTATGCAGCATCTTCTCCCTCTCTTGATAACTAAGGAAAGGAAAACTACAGAGTGTGGTCTCACCTCTGGGAAGGAGGCTTAGGGCCCACTGTGTGGTGTGTATGGTTGATCCGGCGTGAGATCGACAGGTAAGTCAGGGTAGTGCACAGCAGTTCCTCGAAGAAAGGATGACTGTTGGGCCCTCAGCACCCTAGGGTGAATAACAGATTTGCAGGTTGCTCCTGTAGACACGGCTCTCCACATCTTCCGCTTTGTTCTGTAATGTTTAGATAGCTGAGTGTAGCTATATTATCACCCACTCGGCTATGTGCAGTTGTTGGTCTTGGACCATTAGTTGACCATTGACCCCTAATAGGCATCTGTCCAACTTATTAATGTCAGTCCTTAAAGCCCTTGTAAGTCGCATTTTCCTGCGGAAGCCTCTGAGTTCCTGAATCATGATGTCCATTTGGGGCTGGAGGGTACTGGATCCCTGTGCCATGGCCTCCCTCCTCCTATGTCTTGTGGTGCGTGAGGCCTGGTAACACTTGCTGTTGAACCTGAGAAAATCCATCCCCATCCACAGACTCTGCTGGAGATTGATTACGTTTTGGTTTCCCCATCTTCTTTGTAACCTCTTGGCTATCTGTAAATGTCAATATTTTCAAGTTTGGAGCGAATTTCGAGGGTACTATTGAGCGGATCGAACAGCGCTCAAAGCTCAGGCTGCCATCCTGGCCATGACATCACTGGAAGTCCAGTGATGCCTCTTACTACTGTTTTATCAAAACAACAACTGAAAAAATAATTTAAAAAACTGCATTTCAAAACAAATGACATTACTGGTTCCTAAAACTGGCTATGAAAAGCTGTTCTCTAGCCCCAAAAAAGAAAAAAAAACATATTTTTACATCAGAATGGAAGCAAAACACTACTGTGACACTACACAGAATGAAAATCAGAGGCTCTGAAACATGCCGAATGTCAGAAAGCATTTTGTTTCACCTTGGGGGGGGGGGGGGTTATCCTTGCCACAATTAAATACTGACTTTACTATGTTACTGTAACTGATGCTGCCATCTATTACAACAACGAACTAAAAGAGAAAATGCATACATACGAAGAACTTATTAAAAAGTCTCCACTCACCATAATCTCTTTGACAGCTGCCCTCAGCACTTTCTCCGTCTCATTGATCTCGAGTGGACGTGCAATTGCAGCTATTCTCATGTCCTACACAAGGAGAAAAAAAACAGTTTTGTTCATTAAGCATGGTACAGCAACCCCTCTCTGATTATGTCTCCAGCTAGCTGGGTCCTATAGATGCAGAAGTCATGTGGCAAAGCACCATTTCTGTATGCAGGCCCTGTACTGGACAGTTTGCTCCCCACTGACAGAACTGCTCCCAGCCTTGCTACTTTTCAAAGAATGGCCACTAAACACTTTGAAACAGGAAATCTGTGTTTAAACCTGGAAACATAAAATCCTTGCGTAAATGTGTTTTGTGCAGTATGTACTGTTATCTGTAATCATGTATAACTGAATGAAAGAATTAAGTTTATACTGTTTTAACAGGATTGGACCTCTAGCCATAAGTCCGTTTTTAGAGTCACCATGTGTAAAGTTATATGGTCAGTGACACAGTAATACAAATATTAATAGACTTAGAAGATGGGTCAGGAAAATTCTGAAGCCTGATTGGCTAAGGCCACCAACCACCTGGCCCAGTATTAGGCAAGAGAAACCAGGAAATAATGAGCTCCAGTCTCTGCCTGCCTATTTACATTCCAAATCATCGAGTTGTAATAGAACTGTCAAACTGAAATTTTTGCTATGTTTTTCTCTTGTTAGCGAGACACAGCCACCCCAAGTAAAACAATCCGTTAGCTGGTTTCATAAAAAAAGTGTTTTTACAAAAAAAAAAAAAAAGTACCTGACACACACTATCCAAGTTTTGTGATATTTTAAGGTTTAAACAGTTATTCTATTTTAAATTAACAGTGTTGGCACATCACGTGGCAGTATAGCGTAGTGGCAAAGGAGGCAGTATAGTATAATGGTTAAGGACACTGAGCCGCAAACCTGGAGACCTGGGTCTGAATCCCATCAGCCCCTATTTGCATATTGTGAGACTCTGAGCAAGTCCTTAACTCCTTGTGCTCCCAAGTCACATCTGGAAATAAGCTCTGGCTTAGTGTGCCTTTCCTGGTTAAACAATTTCCCTTTCCCTTACATGCTCAACGTTACTGGAGACAGTTTCCCCAAGTTGCCCTGGCTCCACCCCGCTCGACCAAATAGAATCAAACGAAGCACATTCTTCCCACCATATCTGCTGAGCCCTGCATATATCCGCCTGTTGTGGCTACTCCTCTCTGCTTTTGTCTCATGCTGTCATTCCTGTCATCTGAACCATGCTGCTAAATGTCAGTTTACATCTGCGGTCAGACAGTTTCCCAATCATGCTACTGTCCTGCCACTTCAAAATGACACTGCCATCACTACTCTCCACCGTACAGCTGAGTATCCAGAGCAGAGAGCACGTTCTTCCCTATAAACACATAAATAGGACAGCTGTCCGGTGGGGTTGCTGTGGAACTGGCAACAAGTGAGCACACCTCACAAGGTACTGTAAAAAAAAAAAAAGTTTTAACAGAACCAGCACCCTCCACTGGCAACTGTGCCAGTGCAGGGACTACTTTACAATAAAACATTTATTTTTGAATTTTTAAGATTTTTTTATTTTGTAACTATTTTATAAAATTTAAGCAGATACCCATTTTCTAAGTGCAATAATACCCTCCAGGGTTGATGGTATGGACTATACAGGACCTTTCGGGGACTATAAGGCCTTCCTCCTGCAGTGTAAGGCCTCAGTACACCCCTGGGTGGTCTGGTACAGCCCAACGCCAACTACCCTGTCAGGTACTATTACTGCTTGCATAATTAAACCACAACCAGATACAATCATATTAAAAAGAAATCCAGTCCAAAACTGCTGCTTTAAATCAGCCTAGCGTAGGACTGTAGCTAATGCAGGTGAGTCAGCAGCCAGCTCCAAGAGAAGGCCACCTGATAAGAACAAGTAATTAGACCAAACATGATCATATTTTTGGTAAGGTTAGTCCTCAGCCAAGGATGTCTTGGTAAGGTAAATTCTCTGCCAGGGATGTATGTCATTGTCTATGTGTTAGCCATCTTGGATGTGACCTTACTGTAAACAAGACTCCAGACTCGGTATTTATTTTTTTGAAATCTGGTAACCAGGAAACGTGCGCTGAGCTGGAGCTTGTTTCTAGATGCCATGCCAGCACGAGGCAAACAAACGGGTACACAGTGAAAACAAATGTGTTACATGGTATAGTAATACCAAAAGAAAGACACATTGCACTTACATTTGAAGGTAAGTATACAAAATCGCTGTGATTGCACTAGGCAAATATAATACATACAGAAACTGGTATGTGCAAATAGCCCCACACCAGGCACTTGGGTTAATATCCCAATACTGACACTGCAGTGCAGCGTGAAGGGGGTGCTGCCCTCCTGAGGTGCCGTCTTTTGGATGAGTCGTTAAACCGAGGTCCCACCACCTGCCTGTTCAGGTGGATGTTAAAGATCCCATGGTACTTCTCGAAAAGAGTAGGGGAATTTACCTGGTGCACTGGCCAAAGTTCCTCCATTCACTAAAATACCACCAACAGCTTAACCTGGTGCAAGGTCAGTTTGCATTCATCTGTATCCCCTCCCTGGGTCATGCCTGAAAATAGGCAGAATTTGTCTAGTGCACTTACCGGTCAACAAAACTAAATAAAATGAATAAAATAAATTCCAGCTGTATATAGGAAAATGGATTAAATTAATATCCAGTCAAGTGAGTCAAAAGGCAAGCAGGTTGAAACTTGAAAGGGCAACCAACCTTTAATACAGCACAGAGGAGAATCTTTTTTTTTTTTTCACCAGGAGAGACACACTAAGCTGAAAGCTTGTTTACAGGTGCGACCTGGGAGCACAAGGAAGTTAAGTGACTTGCTGAGGGTCACACAGTATGCAAGTGGGGCTGTATAACACTAATATATACACTAGTATAATAACAGAATCTCGTTGCAAGAGCAGGAGGATAGGCTAGCCTGTCAAAAAATATCTTGGAGTGAAAGAATGAATGAATAAGCCCCTAATTTAAGATTCACTTCAACCATTATATAGAGAATAATGGCTGGATAGGGAGTTATAATGAGATTTTACACCACCCCCCGAAGGGTGGGATGCCACAAACACCGAGGGTGAAGCTCGAGGGGTTTATTAAGCCATCAACCCGAGGGTGTGTATAAAGTCGAGTTTACACCTACCCAGCCTTTATTTTATATCATTGCTGGGGAGCGTTTTTTCACCACAGCAATTATATAAAATAAGTGAAGACATGCCTATGGAGCCATGGACCGGTCGAGGTTCAGCATGGTCCGTAGGCTCCAGACAGAAAAAAAAGTACCTTTTTTTTTTTACAGGTAGACATTATGATTTTTTTTATTTTTTAGCTCAGTAATTTTTTTGTGTGTAAAAAGAACTCACCTCCGACTAGTCGTGAGGATCGGGGCTGGTGCAACAGTCTAGTGCTGAGCAGTGGGACTGGCACAGACAGGGAGAAGACTGCAGCCAACGCATGCGCAGAGCAAGGGAAATCTGCCACATGTTCGTCATTATAACCTGCAGGTTATAACGGCAAATTATAACCATGTTTCCCTATAAGAGAAAACGCTCCCCAGTTATTATATATATATATCATATTTACTGGAAAGGGAGAAGCCAGAGAAGGCAAAGGGGGCAGCAAGGTCAGCTCCCAGGGTGGGGCTGACCAAGCGAAGCAGAGCCAAAGACCGTTAGGCCTATTCTGCTGGCATTTTAATATGTTAATATTTACGTTTAGTTGTAGTTTCAAACATGTACATATGTGATGCCATTAGAAATAATTCATACCCTCTGGCCATATACACCACAGGGATAACTGTGCTACTCTTATAAACTGGATTCTTACCAGTGGACAGAATCATTGCTGTGGTCCACTTTCTGATACTGTCAGGAATCACTCTCCAATCTTTTGCGTATTGAGGTCAAAATTCACTAAACATCCTACTAGGATGATCCAATTCCGTGACTTCTCAAACTCTGACCCTGCCTAGTTTCTTCAGGAACCTACCATTACTGATTGGTCTTACCTCTGAGGCACCAATGATATTTTAATTTGGCTGCACCTTATTTCAGCTCCAGTTTGTTAGACTTCAAGACAAGTATGCACCATTTACAAAGAGAAGGGTGCATGGCCCTTTCATCAAATGGATGAATGGTGCTTTTTAATCAATGATCAAGACTAGAGCCAAGTACTGGGCACAATTTGAAGCAACCAAATGTATCTCTGACTAGGAAAAAACACAAGATGGTTTGTAAAAAAGGCTATAAGGCTCAACAAATGCTTATACTGTCAAAAGTGTTTTAATTTCTCTGCCGGAAAACCCATGCCATTATTAGAGATGTGTTAAACAGATGCTTAGTCAATGTGGCAACTTTTCACCTTCTTATATAGATATTATTAACTGCAATAATCTCACCACAACTGCTAATGCATTCAATAAGTAGTTTGCTGCTCTATCCTCCTACACTGACTCCATCCCTCCTTCTTCCCAGTACTTCCCTCCACTCGTCTCCCCAGCTTCTTCTACTGGATCCCGTACTTTTTGTTCTATCTTATGGTGGTTGGAGTCTCTGAAGTCTGCCACAAACTTAAGCAAATCCCTTCATCTAAATTGGTCAGCTCCAGTGGGATCAAATCTAGCTTCTTCGCACTGCTGCCTGGGAGCATGAATCTCAAATCACTACATTGAACAATCTCTCTTTGACTTCTGGGATTATGCCCAACGTCTGGAAATTGTTCCATACTATTCCTATCTTTAAGAAAGGCAATTCTAAAGCTATTAGTAATAACAGGCCTATTACCAGGCCTATTACCATTCTACCTACAGTACATTAAACAAGGTACAGTACTTCAAAAACTGGTGGCTACTCAGTTAGCTGACCTTAATATTGGTATTTGCACTATTACAGAAACATGGTGGAGTCAAAATGATTAATGGGATAAACAAATACATAGTTATGACTTGTTTCATAAGGATAGGACTGATAAACGTGGTGGGGGGTGGCATTATATATCTCAAATAAAATAAATTTTGAGACTATAGATACATCCAAATGGGACAAAAGAAAAAATTACTCACCATAGTAATGTTGTTTCTTCTAATGGAGTCTTGCTGTATTCAGACATAATGCAGTTAGCCCCAGCACTTGAACTGCCCCGGAGAGGAAAGCGTTAACTCTATGCAAAAGCATAGAACGTTGAGTTCGAGCTTGGTTTTCAAACCTCTGTCTGTGGTACTTCCTAGTGTAACCATCAGATTCTTACGAGCTAACTAACTAGTAACTAAAGTATGAAAATGTTCAAATATAGACAAAGGGCAAAATGTATCTTCTGGGGCCCCAAAAGACTCAAGTCGAGAACCCAAGAAGGAAAGATAGTGACAGTATTTAGTAAAACACCAGAAAAATAATAATAATAACATCTACCCCACCCAAGAGGGAAGGTACAAAGTACACCCCTGAGGTGCAACACTGTACCTGCCAGCCCGCTTCCCAAAACCAGGTTCTGAGAGGGGAGGTAGGGGGGAGGTCTGAATACAGCAAGACTCCATTAGAAGAAACAACATTACTATGGTGAGTAATTTTTTCTTCAAACAACATGAAGTCTTGCTGTATTCAGACATAATGCAGACTACCAAGCAGTTCCCTATGGAGGAGGGAATGCAGAACCTACTTTGGGAAGAGGCTCTGCAGTACTGCTGTACCAAACCTAGCATCACTCCTAGCCTGGATGTCCAGGAAGTAATGCTTGGTGAAAGTATGTACTGTTTTTCAGGTGGCTGCTTTACAGATCTCTAACAAAGATGTATCTCTGGCTGCAGATAGAGAAGCAGCTGTACCCCTGGTCAAATGAGCCCTCAGGCCTGAAGGGGGTGTCCTACCCAATTTGTCACAACAAAATTGTATACAAGAAACAATCCACCTGGCAATAGTTCTCTTAGTGGCAGGCTTACCCTTTCCCACTTCACCATAAGTGAGAAACAATTGAAGACAGTCATTTCTATGTGCCTTAGTATGCTCAATGTGGTAGCTAAGGGCCCTCTTAATGTCCAGACTGTGTAACCTTCTTTCACCTGAAGAAGAATAGTCAGTGAAAAACACAGGGAGAGATATAGACTGGTTCAGATGGAAATCTGAAACAACTTTGGGCAAGAACCTCCTATAGGTTCTGAGGACTACTTTGTCCCTGTGGAAGGAGATGAAGTCAGGTTCCACTGACAGGGCTTGCAGCTCACTGATCCACCTGGCAGAAGTAATAGCTACCAGGAACACAGTTTTCCAAGTCAAGTACTTCAATTCGGCCAAAGCCAGGGGTTCAAAAGGTGGTTGCATTAGCTGAGCTATGAAGACATTAAGATCCCAAGGTGGAGTGGGCTCCCTAAAGGGAGGGTTAATGTGAACCAGACCTTGGAAAAACTTTTGGAAAACAGGATGAGATGCCAGGGAAGAGCCGAAAGGAATGCAGAGACAGCTGCCAGATGAACCTTCAGAGTGGCAGGCCTAAGGCCTAAATCATTGAGATGAACTAGATAGTCTAAGGTTGTGGAAATGTCTGCAGAATTGGGCAGGATACCTTTCTGAGAGCACCAAATACTGAACCTTTTCCATTTGGAGTTGTAAGTTTTTCTAGTGGAAGGTTTCCTAGAGACCTTCAGAATATCCAGAACTCCCTGAGAAAGATGTAGAGCTGCATATTCTGACTCTTCAAGAGCCAGGCCTTGAGATGGAGAGACTGGAGATTGGGGTATCAGATCCGCCCCTGGGAAGAGGACAGGAGATTGTATGTCCTGGGCAGAGACGGGGACGTGACACTGACAAGGACAAGAACAGCAGTAGAGGATACCAAGGCTGTCTGGCCCAGTCTGGAGCCACCAGTATCACTGTGCAGGGTTGAGTCCTGGTCTTGATCAGAACTCTGAACAGCAGAGGGAAGGGAAGGAAGGCATAGAGAAACCTGCACTTCTCTAGTCCAAAAGGAGAGCATCCTGGGGGACCGTCCCCAGGACTGGAGGTCTACAACAAAACAGTGGAAGTTGATGATTGTCTGGTGCTGCAAAGAGATCCATCTCTGGAGTGTCCCACCTGGAGAAGATGACCTCCAGTATGTGAGGATCCAGGGACCATTCGTGGTGACCCTGAGAAATTCTGCTCAGAGCATCTGCTAGTAAGTTGTTCTTCCCTGGAAGGTGAACTGCTACCAGAGAAGTCTGAAGAGAATAGGCCAGAGACCACAGCTTCATGGCCTCTGTGCACAAGGCAGAGGACCGAGTGCCTCCCTGCTTGTTGATGTACCACATTGTGGTGGTGTTGTCCATTCTGACTTGGACCACCTTGCCCTTGACTGAATCCGAAGCTCTGCAGGCAAGGAGGATTGATATGAAGGAGAGACTCCTGTGGAGACCAGAGCCCTTGAGCTGTCAGGGCTCCCAGGTGGGCTCCCAAGCCTAGGAGAGAAGCATCCGTAGTTAAAACTACTGATGGGACTTGAGTGAGAAATGGAACCCCTTGCCTGAGGTTGTCCTTGTCCAGCCACCACTGGAGAGCTTGGACCAGTGCCTGAGTCACTGGAATCAGTTTGGTAAGTGAATCCTTCTTGAGAGACCAAAAAGACCTCAGATGAAACTGAATGTCCCTCATCTGGAACCTTGCTCCCTGCACCACTGCCATGGAAGCTGCCATGTGGCCCAAAAGCTGGAGGAACTGGCTTGCTGGGCAGGAGACCTGAGGTCGAAAGGAGGAAGCGAGATCCACTACGGCCTTTACCCTTGCCATGGAAAGGAAGGCTTTTGCTTGTACAGTGTCTAACTCTATGCTTATAAAGGTGAGAAGATGAACTGATTCGAGCACAGACTTTGGAAGACTGAGAAGAAAGCCCAAGGAGCTGAGCAGGTTCTGGGTAGTTTGAAGAGCTGACTTGACCTGTAAAGGAGACTGACCCCCTAACAGCCAGTCATCTAGATACGGAAAAATGGTGATACCCTGTTTTCTGAGATAAGCCACCACTACTGCAAGGCACTTTGTGAACACCCTTGGAGCTGATGTTAGACCGAATGACATGACTCTGAATTGGTAATGGCCTAAAGGCAACTCGAACCCGAGGTATTTTCTGTGGGAGCACCTGATAGGAATATGGAAGTAGGCATCCTTGAGGTCCAGAGACACTAGCCAATCCCCTGGCCTTAGAGAGGGAAGGATTATTCCCAGAGTTACCATTTTGAATTTTGGCTTTACAATGTGTTTGTTCAAATATCTTAGGTCTAGGATGGGTCGCCACTCCCCTGTTTTCTTTGGGGTAAGGAAGTACCTGGAGTACAGTCCTTTTCCCTTGTGCTGAGTAGGAACCTTCTCTATAGCTCTGAGAGCTAGAAGAGAGGAAACCTCTGCCTCTAGGGCAAGGGTTTCTGAGATTGATGCAGGTGGAAAAGACTTGGCCCTCTTTTTTGGACATTTTTGGAAGCTGAGGGCCAGTCCCTGGCTTACTACTTCTAGGACCCACTTGTCTGAGGTCACAGACTTCCAGGCCTGGAAGTAGTAAGCCAGCCTGCCCTACTGGAAATGAGAGTCGACCGGGCTGACACATTAGGGTGTCTGCTTGGCAGGAGCCTTAGACTGAGAGGAGGAGGAGCAGCCTACTCATCCCCTCCTACCTCCCTCTGAAGAACCCCCTCTGTGGGAAGGGAGAGGAGGCCTGGGCTTGGTAAAAAGGCCTTTGAAAGGGCCTGCCCCTAGACTGCTGCTTGTGTGGAGTGGCTTGCCTTTCCTTGGCCTGTGCACTCCTGTACGTGGTCCTGTATTCATCCATTTTCTTCATGTAAGCCTCTGTCTGCTCCCCAAACAGAGAATTACCTACTACAGGAAAATCCATAGCCTTAGTCTGGGTATCCTGCGAAAGGCTAGTACATCTGAGCCAAGCATGTCTCCTGAGAGACACAGATGTAGCCATGACTCTAGATGCCACATCATTGGAGTCCACAGCAGCATGAAATTGCATTTTGGATGCCTCAATTCCCTCAGCAGCCACCTCCTCCAGCTCCTTGGCTAGCTGGGGAGAGGTCTGTTTAGCCAGTTCCAGAACTTTGTCCCATCTGGATTTCTGGTACCTGGCTGTGTAGGCCATATAAGTAGCCTGCCAGAGTCCCAAAGAGGATGCCAAATACTGTTTTTGGCCATGGCATCCACTTTCCTGGAGTCCTTATCCGGGGATGTGAAGCCAAAGGAATGTTAGCCCTGTCACAGGCTGCAGCCTGCACTACCTAACATGGCTGTAATGACTGTTAAGGAACTCCATAGCTGAGCCTGATATTGAATACCTCCTGCCCATTCTCTTGTCCACAGGAGGTAATGAATTAAGGGTTTGTAAAATTTTGTGTGTCTGTTTCCCAAAGATTTATGAACAGGATAGACAGCTTTTGGATTCTGGGGTGTCCATCATCTCCACAAAATCAGCTCTTCCTCCTCCACTCTCCTCCTCTGCTGCTTCAACCAAGGGAAGCTGCAGGGTTTGTGCCACCTTTCTGTAGAACAAAAAAGTATGAAAGGGACTCAGAGAGCCTGGGAGGAGAGACACCTGAGGGTCTGTCTGGGGAGATGTCCGGTTCAATGGGCACATCCAGACCCCCTTCATCATCATCACCGGGATAGTCTTCGTCTCCCTCCCACTCCTCATAATAAACATCTGGGTCATAATCCAGAGGAGACAGACCCGACCGAACCAACTGCCGAACCGGCGGTGTCGGTTGAGACAGAACTGGTGTAAGTGACTGGACAATACTAATCGCTTTGGCTATTTTGTCGCGGTGGAAGAGGATACAGGATCCAAACCGGCAGACTTGACGCTTTTCTTTGATGGAACCGACCCCTGGGTCGGCTCTCCTTTTGCCCGAGGAGGTATCGCCTAGGTCAAGTAGGCACCTCCTCAGGTTCGGCCACAACCAACCCGGGCTGGCCATCCGGATCTATGGACTTCTCGGCCTCCCTTTCCTTCAACCTACTCAGTCTTTTATCTAGATTGGTTTTAGGAAAGTTCTTACAGATTTGGCAGTCTGACTTGAGGTGGTCAAACCCCAGACAATAAACACAGATGAGGTGGGGTTCGGCCTTAGCAAAGGCCTCCCCAAACTCAGTACAATGTTGAAACCCAGTGGGACCGTTTTTTCTTCTTGGGTTTCTCAGACATGGCCAACCTAACAATTGCCCTATAGCAGCTTTCAAGCCAGGTAATGAGCAACCGATCAGTTACAAACCGTGTCACGGGCTTTTTAAAAGAACCAGCAAAAGTCCGGTTCTTTTGAAACTGATTGGTACCGGAACACTACACTAATCCCAGAAAAAGAGAAAAATTTCAACAAGTCGGTTCTGAACCGGACCAACCAGAAAGAAACTGAAGAAAGACAATTTCCACTCTTTAGCAAAATAAAACACAGTCACTACCTATCTACATACTACCTGTACCATAGACAGAGGCTGGAAATCCGAAAATAAACAAATGTGGTTAAAACCGAATGCTTTTATTTTTTCTTTTACCAAACCGAGCAGAGGAAATTTCCGGAGCGACTTCACTGTTAGGCGGAATAAAGAATCTGACGGTTACACTGGGAAGTATCACAGACAGAGGTTTGAAAACCGAGCTCGAGCTCAACAGTCTATGCTTTTGCATAGAGTTAACTCTTCTCTCTGGGGCAGTTCAAGTGCTGGGGCTAACTGCATTATGTCTGAATACAGCAAGACTTCATGTTGTTTGAATTGAGGTTGTTTGGGTAAAATCTTCCCTTCCCAGTCAGACAGTATTAACATTGCTGTGATATACAGGCCACCATCTGCACTGATAGAGCTGGATGAACAAGTATTAGATTTTCTAAAGACTATTGGGGATACTAAAAGAATGTTGTATTAGAGGATTTAACCCTACCAGGGATAAACTGGGAAACACTTCAGACTAATACTGTATTAGAATCAAATTTTTGGAAAATTGTTTATTAGCTGGAATGGAACAGTTTGTTACCACTAATACTAGATGCAACCATATTCTTGACCTTGTGTTAAGTAACTTATCGGATAACATAAAAGTTTGTAGGGTCCTCCACCTCTTGGGTCAAGTGACCATTCCATGGTTACATTTTCCTGGACTTTTCAGTGCAGACTACTAAGTAGGATAGCTAAATACAATTACAGCAAGGCAGTTTTGATGGCATGAAACTGAATTTGAATTCATGGAACTGGGAAAGGGTTCCTGGATAAATCATTAGATTCAGTATGGGACATTCTGACAAATAAAATAACTTTCTTAAAGGAGAATTTCGTTCCCCAGATTAAAAGTTCAGAAGGAAACTTTAAAGTTGTACCCAAATGGATGACAAACTCTGTCAACGCATTTGATTAAGAAGAAAAATCGAGCTTATCGGAGGCCAAGAGATCTGGTAGTGTTTATGTTGGGATATGTATAAAGATCTATTGAAACAGTCCAAGAAAAGTATTTATGAGGCAAAAAAAAATATAAACTGAGCTTGGCAAAAAAGGTCCAAGATAATCATAAATCATTTTACGCTTATATTAATGATAAAAAGGGGACTAGCCGGGCTATTGGTCCACTTGTTGCATCAGATGGAAATATTGTCTCTGATCAATTTCAACTTGCCTAAATGTACAATACTTTTTTTGTATCAGTATTTAATAACAAAACTTCTCCAGGACTACCCCACTTAGTGTCTAATCTTGACACCAATTATTTATGTAACAAAGTAGAGATTCTTAAAAGATTACAGAAGATAAATCCAAATAAATCTCAGGCCCAGATGAAATCCACCTAGAATAGTAAAAGAAATGGCTCATACTCTGGCAGGTCCGTTAACAGAAATTTTTCAAAGGTCACTCAATTTAGGATACGCATGAAGGAATGGAGACAAGCCATGGTGGTGCCTATCTATAAGAAGGGTAGTAGGCAAGAAGTGTCAAACTACAGGCTGGTCAGTTTGACATCTGTCTTGGTAAAATCTTGGAGGGTAACCTTAAGGATTACATTATTGAGTACCTAAAAATTTCTGATAAAATGGATCCATCACAGCATGGATTCACTGGTGGAAGGTCCTGTCAGACCAATTTATTAGAGTTTTATGGACGGGTGAGTAAGGCCTTGGATGAGGGGCAGAATGTGGACGTGGTGTATTTGGACTTCTCAAAGTAATTTGATAAGATCCCCCATGGAGAATTAATACATGCGCTAATAATGCATGGCCTCGATGGAAAAATAACAAGATGGACAGAGGCATGGCTGGAGCACAGGACACAATCTGTCACAGTTAAAGGCACAAATTCAACATGGGTGGATATGTCTAGTGGAGTGCCTCAGGGTTCCGTATTGGGGCCTTGTCTTTTTAATATATACATCGCATCAATGCAGGTTAAGGATGATATTTGGTTATCTAAATTTGCTGATGACACTAGGGTGGGGTACATAGTGAACAATCAGACTGATGCTTCCCAACTTCAGGAAGCATTGAATGAATTGGACACATGGGCATCGGATAAGAAATTAACACAATATTGATAAATGCTCGTCATGCACTTCGGGAGGCTGAACAAAACAGGACCTATACACTTGGTGGGCAAACTTTGAATATAGTGGAGCAACAGAGTGATCTGGGCATTATGATCACAAAGGACTTATCTTTTAAAACACACATGTAATGCGGTCATAAAGAAATCGAGTTATATTTGGCATTGTATAAACAAATATATAACATGTAAAAATAAAGAGGTAGTGCTGCCACTGTATACATCATTGGTTAGACCGCATTTGGATTATTGTGCACAATTTGGGGCACCAGGTAGGTGGTCAGAGATAACAGCATTGGAGAGGGTCCAATGGAGGACAACCTATAGTATGGTGGAAGCAAAAGGATATGATTACCCAACAAGGTTAAGAATCCTAGACTTGCATCCCTTAGAACTTAGGCGATTGAGAGGGGACATGTGTATGATCTATAAATCATTTATAGATCTAGGATTGTGGAAGCTTCTGGGACTAGATTTAAGAGAGACACCCTACAATACTAGGGCCCATCTACTACAACCAACAGTTGAATGCCCAAGAACGAGGAAAAGGAAAGCTTGGCTGACCCTAAGAGTGACTGAAATTTGGAATAGGTTACCTTTGGAGATTGTAACCTGTACAAATATGAACAGTTTTAAGAAGGAACTGGATATTTATTTTTTCAAACATCGGATTAAGGGGTATTAAATAATGGCGAGCAAAAGGACTTTGTCTACAAAAGCTCTGTTTGACCTATGATACCTATGATGATACCTTACAGAACACAGTCACCATCCCAACATGGCTTTAGGTGGGGACATAGTATCACCTCGGCTTTACTTTAACCAACAGCATCGCTACTACAATGGAGAATGGAAATTTCACTGGTTCTGTATTTTCTCAATCTCACTATGGCCTTCAACCTGGCAGATCATTCCCTGCTTTGCTCCAAACTTCATAAATTGGGAGTCTCCTCCTCTGCACGTCTCTGGTTTGCAAACTGTTTGTTTAATAGGCAAGAGTGTATCAAGTCTGCATCCTCTTTCTCAAATCTGGCCCCTCCTCCTTCAGTATCCCACAAGGATCAGTACTTGAGCCACTCTATGCTCTATACATCAACAATCTTCATCACTGTCTGCCCTATAGCACACCACTTCCCTATGCAGATGACTAGCTCTTCTCCTTAGTGCAAATAATGTTGGGAATCTTAACAGGCATCTGTCCAAGCTGCCCCAATGGCCCAGCGGCAGCACCTAGCGCTGCCATGCAGGCGACCTCAGTTTGTGAGTGAGCTTGGCTTGCTGTGTTGGAAAGCATGCAAGACAAAGGCAGTTGCCATGTGGCAGTGCCCCTCAGCTGGGGAGGTTTGCGGTACATTTTGGCACAACTGTGACTCAGCGGCAAGGCCAGGGATCCTGCTCCCACTGCAGGGTCAGCTGTGTGCATGTGAGGCCATGAGGAAGGCTATGCTCATGATGAATTAGATGGGAAGGACAAATAATGGTAGAAAAACTCCATGTTTCCTGTGACAACCTACCCTTTGGGCCATACTAGCTTACAAGGTAGTTTGGGTCTAATTCACTTATTCTGCTGCCACCACCTGATTATATCAGCAAATACCTTTGTCCTGCTCAAGGACGTGGGAGATGAAATATGGTAGAGTGCACTTTGGATAGTGGATAGCAGAAATATTATATTTACCTTTTCAATAAGGATGCACATCCACTGGTTCTATAACATTTGACTCTTTACTACAAGATACTACAGATATTTACAAACAGGATATATATATATATATATAGCAACCAAAAAGATTCACACATTTACAGGAAAGGAAAAATAATGCAGTTAGATGACTTGAAAAAAAAAATTTACAGTCTAGTCTCACACTAGGCTCTATATTTACCTACCAGCTAACTTGAAAGGACATTCACCTAGACTGCCCTTCCCCTCACACAGATAAGCTAGCTATCAAGCAGGCTCTCCCTTCCCTGGGACACTCACCAAGAGAGTCTAGTCCTCTTCAAGGCTGCGGAAGGTCAGAGTGAGTTGGGTCCAACTCCTCAATTTATGTGCTCAGGGTGGGACCTTTCCTTGGAGTGACAGACCGTTCAGTATTCCCCACCCATGAGTGAGTATGAGTGTATCTGTGTGCATGAACACATCACCAGGCCAAATTGCCTTGTTCTCACCTAGCATTTCCTCACATCAGGCTATTACGTTATTGCATCCTGCCTGCTCAGGATGCCTTTGTGGGAAAATCTGCACTCTCCCATCAACCTTATTTTTCCTTAAGATTTCCCAGTGTCTGCTGTTGGGACATGTGATCCGAAATCCATTTTTTGTGCCCTATGTAAATAATTTATATGAGAAACAAAGAACTTATATGAGAATAAGTAAAATCAATCATTACACTAACAAAAAAAAGGTTAAACTAACCTGATCACTTTCCCATCACACTTCAATAACAGTTATAAGAAAAAAAAAAGAAGGAATTCAAGGGAATTGGGGCAGTGCTAAATCCCAACATATCTTTTTTCCAACTTCATTTTTCCAGGGTGGAAGTCTGTCCCAACAGACAAATGGGTCCTGGAAGTGGTAAGCCAAGGACTTGCTCTCAGTTTCAAGAAAGTCCCCAAAGTAAGGACAGGGTCTTTCAAGCCTTCCTCACCACTGGAAACAGCTGCTCTAAGGCAGAGGTTTCAGCCCTGCTGCTCCTGAGAGCAGTGGAGCATGTGCCTGTAGTACACAGGGGCAAAGGATTGTACTCAAGGTACTTTCTTACCCCAGAAAGCACTGGGAGTGGCAGCCCATCCTAGACCTAAGATATCTGAACAAACATCTTTTAAAACCAAAGTTCAAGATGGTGACTCTGGGAATCATTCTTCCCTCTCTGAGACAAAGGAGACTGGCTAGCTTTTCTGGATCTCAAAGATGCCTATTTTCACATCGTATCAGATGCTCCCACAGAGAGAGTACCTCAAGTTTAGCGTTGCCTTCAGGTCATTATCAGTTCAGAGCAATGCCTTTTGGCCTGACTTCAGCTCCCAGAGTCTTTACAAAGTGCCTAGCAGTAGTAGTGGCTTTTCTCAGAAGACAAGGCATTTCTGTATTTCCCTGTCTGGACAATTGGCTCACTGTAGGCCAGTCCTCAGACCAAGTCAAGTCAGCTCTGGCTGTTACCCAGAAGGCTTCTGGGTTCTCTAGGGTTTATCCTCAATCTTTCCAAGTCAGTGCTGGAACCGGTTTTAGATACTCACCTTCATAGGGGTAGAGCTGGATACCATTCAGGCAAAAGCCTTCCTACCTCTTTCATGGGTGAAGGCTCTCATGAGACCTGGCAGCCTCTTTCAAACCTCGAGTGTCTGAGCCAGCCAGGCATTTTCTTCAGCTTCTAGACCACATGGCAGCTTCCACTTCAGTGGTCCAGGGAGCCAGGTTCCAAATGGGGACATTCAGTTTCACCTCAGGTCCTTTTGGTCCCAAAGAGGATCCACTCACCAAATTGATTCAAGTGACTCAGATTCTTGCCCAAGCTCTCCAGTGGTGGTTGGACAAGGAAAACCTCAGACAGGGAGTTCCTTTCCTTCCCGGTCCCTTCAGTTGTTCTCACAACAGATGCATCCCTCCTGGGGTGGGAGCTCATTTAGGGACCCTCACTGCACAGGGCACTTGGTCTCAGCAAGGGTCTCTTCTCCACATCAGTCTCCTGGAACTCAGGGCTGTGCTTCTGACCCTTTAAGCATTCTTGGCCTCAGTTCAGGGAAAGTGGTGCAGGTCCGGATGGACACCACCACTACCATGTAGTACATAAGCAGGCAGGGAGGCACTCATTTCACGGCCTTGTGCACAGAAGCCATGAAGATATGGTCATTGGTGTACTCCCTTCAGACCTTCCTGGTAGCAGTGCATCTGCCAGGAAATGACATTCTGCTAGCAGATGCCCTCAGCAGGATCTCTCAGGGTCATCACGAGTGGACCCTGAACTGTCAGATCCTGCAGATCATTTTTCAGAGATGGGGCACTCCAGAGATAGATCTCTTTGCAGCCCAAGACAATCATCAGCTTCCTCTGTTCTATTGCAGACCCCCAATCCTGGGGTCTGCTCCTCAGGATGCTTTCCTGTTGGATTGGACAAACAGGTTTCTTTATGCCGTCCCTCCTTTCCCTCTGATATTCAGAGTACTGATCAAGATCAGGTCTCAACCCTGCACAGTAATCCTGGTGGCTCTGGATTGTGCCAGGCAACCATTGCACCCTCTGTTGCTGTTATTGGCAGTGACAATTCCTCTTTGTCTACCCAGGAGGCACAACCTCCTGTCTTCCTCCCAGGGGAAGATTTGGTATCCCAATCTCTAGTCTCTCAGACTCAAAGCTTGGCTCTTGAAGGGTTAGAGTATGCAGGATTGCACCTTTCACAAGGTGTTTTGGATATTCTGAAGATTTCTAGGAAACCTTCTACCAGAAAGACTTACAACTCTAAGTGAAAAAGGTTTAGCATTTGGTGCTCTCAGAGGGATATACAGTCAGATTTTGCTGGCATTTCCACAGCATTGGACTATTTAGTCCATTTGAACTCTTTAAGCCTCAGGCCTGCTGCTCTTAAGGTTCACCTAGCAGCTGCCTCTGCTTTTCTTTCAGCAGGGAAGGGATCTTCCCTTGTTTCTCACCCTGTGTTCAGTAAGTTTTTCAAAAATCTGGTTCATCTCAGTCCTCCCTTTAGGGAACCAGCTCCGGCTTGGGACCTGAATTTCTGTATTGCACAGCTTATGCAGCCCACTTTGAGCCTTTGTCTTCAGCTGGCTAAGTACTTGACTTGGAAGACTGTATTCTGGTAGCCATTACTTCCGCTGGGAGGATCAGTGAGTTACAGGCTTTGTCGGTGGAACCTGACTTTATTTCCTTCCACAGAGATAAGGTGGTCCTCAGGACGAATAGAAAATGTCTCCCTAAAGTGGTGTCAGATTTCCATCTTAACCAGTCTGTGTCTCTGCCTGTGTTTTTCATTGATCACTCTTCTTCAGGTAAGCGAAGGTTGCACAGTCTGGATGTAAAAAGGGCATTGAGTTATTATATTGCCCATACCAAGGTCCATAGGGGTGGCTGTTCTCAGTTATTTCTCACTTATGGTGAGGTGGGCAAGGGTAAACCTGCCACTAAGAGAACTATTGCCAGATGGATTGTTTCTTCTTTCCAGTTCTGTTATACTAAATTGGGCAAGAGCCTCCCTCAGGCCTGAGGCACACATATCAGACCAGGGCCACGCAGCTAGGATATTCCTCCGGAAATCTGTAAAGCAGCTACCTGGAAAACTGTTCACACATTCACTAAGCATTACTGTCTGGATAGCCAAGCCAGAAGTGATGCTAGGTTTAACACTGCATACTGCAGAGCCTCTTTCCTAACTAGGTTCTGTAGTTTCCTCCTCCATGGAGGTACTGGCAGTAGTCTACAGATTGTCAGAATACAGCAAGACTTCATGTTGTTTGAAGAAAAATTACTCATCATAGTAATGTTGTTTCTTCTAATAGAGTCTTGCTATATTCTGACCTCCCACCCTGCCTCCCCTCTCAGAGCCTCTGTGTTTTGGGTTGTGGGTTGGCAGGTGCAGTGTTTCACCCCAGAGGTGTACCTTTTGGATCCCATTCTGCTTAGATTGGGCTCTCTTGTTCTATTACATTGTTTGATTATTGTCACTATATATATAAGGTTTTCTTTTGGGGGTTCTCGACCTGAGTCTTTTGGACCCCGTTTGTTAGTGCCTTTGGCCTTTAAAAGTTTTTATGAAAACAATTTCTATTCTGTGAGTTAGTATTAGTGCTCATAAGAATCTGACGGTTACACTGAAGTGTACTAGGGACAGAGGTTTGAAAACCGAGCTTGAGCTCAACGTTCTATACTTTGACATAGAGTTAACCCTTTCCTCTCCGGGGCAGTTCAAGTGCTGAGGCTAACGGCAGATTGTCAGAATACAGCGAGACTCCATTAGAAGAAACAACATTACTATGGTGAGTAATTTTTTCTTTTGGCTTCTTCAAACCCCAAAGCAGTTTACACAGAATAAAACACAGAGTGCAGGGCTGTGTTTCAATTATTTCTCATTACTTACATTCCCTCTGTGTCTGCCTGCAGTACAGCACAGGAGAAGGCAAGCAACTTATTGCCTCTTGTCTTACTTATATGTTCCTTATACAGTACTTGGGAGAAGGGGGGAAGAGACTACAAGACTGAAAGTGGCCAGATTTCAATCTGTAGCTAGAACAGTAAACTTACAAGAACAGGACAGTGTAAAAGAAAATGCAGCACAAATTCAGACAGGGGCTCTGGTCCTGTCACAGTGCCCAAGGACATCATTAATAGTATCGATGTCTTTCCCATGCATTTAGATGACAGTGTTATCTGCATAGAACACAGTTTGGCAGTATTGCAGATCTTTGGTTGGCAATTAATAAAATAGTGACTAAAAAAAGGTCATAGAATGGATCCCTATGAAACACCAAAAGAGATAAGATTTGCCCGCAACGTGATTTTGCTAGTTTTGACTATTTGTGACCTGTTGTGCTGATAGTTAGAAAACCACAAAGTAGCTTGAGTCCCTCAACTCCAGTTAAGATAGCTTCCGAATGATTAGGTTATGGTCCACCAGACAGAAGGCTTTGGTGAGGTCTACAAACATGGCACCAGTCGACAGGCTTTGTCCATGGCTTGGTGGACTTTATCTGTGAAACTGACCAGTGTTGTACAAGTTCCATGGTCCTTCCTGAAACGGTGTTGCTTCTCACAAAGTAACCTGTGCTGTTCCAGATAAGAAGTAAGCTAATTATAGAATATCCTTTCCTGTACCTTGGCCAAGGCAGAGAGGATGCATATAGGCCTGTAATTATTCAGAACAGTTTGCTTGCCTTTTCTGTGTGATGGTACCATGGAGCTACTTTCCAGATATCAGGGATTTTCTTAGACTCAAAACATAGTTTGAAAACGTTGACTATGGGAAGTGATTTGTTAGACAGCAATTTTAGAAATGTGGGGATTAAACTGTCAGTGCCAACAGATTTATCAACTTTTAGTTGGTGCAGTGGTTTGCGGACTTCTTTAATGGTGATTTTTTTAAGTAAAAAAGGGGATGGCAGCTGGACTGGTGGCAAAGAGGTCTAAGGTGCCATGCACACTTTACCTTTTCCCATGCCAGCAACCCACATTTGGGAACAGATTTGGGTCATCGGGCATCAGCCGGGGTGGGATAGGATCGAGGTCTGAGGGACTGCTTTCCTCTGCTGGAGTGGGAAGGCTTGTTAGTCTGGCCTAGGCTGCCCTCAAGCAGAGGCCAGGGCGTAGAACAGTGTCAAAGTGGCAACGTAAGGGAGGAGACTGTGGGGAACGTCGGATGGCTGCACCGCCATGCACAAATCCAATGCTCTGTAGCACGGCAGGGGGAAAATCGGAAAATGGAGCATCGGGGGGGCCTAATGAAGCCCAGCTCAGCTGTCTCTGAGCCTGTACCACCATTCGGTTGGCAGCCTGCTCCGCCTCGGACTTATACTTGGGGGGGACAGGACGGCCTTCCCTCTCCAGCCTGCGAAGAGGGGGGAACTCATGGGAGAACTACAGAGGAATAGGCATAGTTGAATAGCTGGGTGGAAGTAATAAGAATGGTGACTCTGTCAAGGGTGCAGTACTTGTTCCAAAATATCCTGCTTCAGCTCCCACAAACCTCATGGAGACTTTGGAATCCTGAAAACTCCTCTTTTATATGGGCAGGTCATCATCCCAGAGTGAAGCTTATGACTCTTTTCTTACTTAGGCATTAAAGGGGGGAGGATTAGATCTCCTAAATGTAAAGTTATACTCTGGGGCAGCCCACCTATGATATCCTCCTTTGGCACATGGCAGGTACTCCCCCCATGGTCATTAAGTATCGAGAGGAGCTCATTTCCTACAAGAGATCATCGCCCAGTTCCATTGTGATTCTGCCACCTCCCATCCAGGGGACCTTATTGTCTGGCTCTGACACCAGCTTATATTCTGGGCCATTATTCACAAGGTTCTTCCTTGAACCTTTGAAAAAGTGAGAGTTCTCGCAAAACGCATCAGGTGACGCCACAGAAGGGACTTCTAATCCAGCCTGTCCAGGAAACATCTTGAACATTGTGGACTTTCATGGACTTTGTGCCTACTGCTGCTTATTGCTGCTATTTGTTGCTGTGAGTGTTTTTATGTGCCTTCTTCACTATTGCATGCACGGAATCCTGGTTTCTCTTTTTAAACAAGAATTTGTCTGTAAATAGCCTTCATTTTTCAAAACTACCTCTACAGTGCATATAGCAAATATAGCACATTTAAACACACTGTTTGTATTACATGGTACCAAAATTAGAGTGCAGCATTTCGCTGTGCCATGCTGATGTCAAGGAGGTGCGGGATGGAGGAGCAGAAAGGGATTTTCGATCAGGGTGACTGCCAGGCAGTTTACAACAGAAAGACATGGAAAGGCACCAGTATGGCATGGCTAAGGAGGCATTACTCCATTCAGATGATAAAAGTATGCACACTAATAACACCGATGCATAAACTGACAGTTGTCTCCGCTGACAGCAGTTTGATCTTCTCTCACTCCCCATGCTTTGTTACACAGGCAGAAATAACTCCGTTTTTATAAAATGACAGACTGACAAGGCATTTGGATTTTGGCATAATGCATTGCTAACAGGGTGTCTTGGGGAAGGGGGAAAACAGTATGTACACCTAGTAATGGTAGTATTCCCTTGCAGAACTGCTGCAACTTCACTGTACTGCACAGTGAGTCGCTCCTCTTCCATATGTAGTGACGTCGGCGGGAGGAGCCAGCAGCTGAATAGCAAAGGCAAGTGCAACAGGGCTAAAATGAGGCTCAAAAACAAATCCAAAATATGGAAGGCAGAGTAAACCTTGGCCAAAAATAAATGCACACAACATTTCAGGTCTAGTACTGCATATAATGACTACAAGCTGTAACCTTTTGGACCATCATGAAAGGTGCTCTTTAAGATCCTGTAACTTGTTAAGTTAAGTCCATTGTGTCAAGGAGATACTATAGGAAGGTATTATAAACACGATGGGCCAGATTCACAAAGGGCTGCGAATGCCGCAAACACCAGGTACGGTGAACATATGGCACACAGGGCTTGCGTCATTCTTTTGGCCAGCAGTTGTGATTCTTGATCCTGTGTGCCAACTGCCACAAGGTAGACCAACTTTTTCTGGTTTAGCTTGCAGCAATCCTGGTTATCCGTTTTATGGGGCTTGCACCGAATATTTGGTGCAAGCTGCTGTATATCGGGAACAGTGTCATAAATGCACCCAATCTACTTGAATCGGGTGCAGTGTGTGGCAGAGTTGTTGGTGCAGCTGTGGCAGCAAACAGGTTTGACACACGGCTTGATGCAAGCCCTGCCTCACCTTTTGAGAATCCAGCCCGATGTCTTTTAAGTAGTAGTCAGTGTTACAAGAAAGATGATCAGTTATTGACCCTATTCTGGCAGAGCAGAGAAGTGATGTGGCATATATGGACAAAGGAGGTATTGAATGAAGCTAGGATCCAAGTCATGCAGGGCCTTGAAGACCATCTGTAAATCTTCCAGCTGACTGCCATCTAACTGGAAGCCAATGCAGATTTCACAGCACAGGTATTATATGATAAAAGTGTTTATACCAGATATCAGTCTGGCTGCAGCATTCACACTAGCTGGAGATGACACATCAAACTTCCCAAAAGTCCTAGGTACAGACTGATCTTTGGTGAGAGCTCTTGCAGCAGGCAGTAACCATAAGGACTAAGCTGCCAGGCACCAGGACCCACAGGAAACCTTCTAGCTAGCAGTCTTCAGCGGAGGACTGCCCTCGACATCAACCAACAGTATAAAGGGGCAGTCCTCAGCCCCACATCAGTTCTTTCCCCGCCCATTGACCCGTTAGCCGGCTCCTCGGATGCCTTCTAGCAGCTGGTTTGACTGCTTTCGCACCTTCAGAGTTTTTCTTCCTTTTGATGAAAATCTTGAATTTCATTCCTTTCTGCATGTCTTCATCTCCAGCATCGTCTGTTTCATCGATGGCTGAAGAAAATTCAAGTCTCGCCTACGGCCAAGCAACTGCTGTTGAAGAGACGGTCACTAAGGCCTGCCTTTGCCTAGACCGAACCATAACACCGTGGCCTACGAGCACTGCAAATAATTCAACTCCCAGACTCCGATCTGCCGCCAGAAGGCCCTTAAAACTCACCTCCTTGAGTAGTAGCTGCCACCATGCAGACTCAGCCAGTGGGGAAGAGGCCTTCTTTTTCTTCTTCAGTTTCCGCCTCCACCTCGAAGCCACATAAGGAAAAATGGAAGAACTCAGGGAAACACAAGTCTAAGGACCAGGAAAAGTCCCGGGGGTGCTCCCGTTCCAGGTCCCCATTCCACACAAAGTCTTCGTCCGGCTTCTCATCTCACGGGGGCTCGGACCATTCCTCACGTTCTGCCCATTCCTCCTCCAGGCAGCCTGCAGCAAAGCCTCCTGCCATCGTTCTGGCATCGGGCGGGGGCAAGTTCGGGTCAGGGTCTTCGGTCTCTACTCTGATGCCACTCATGGTGAAGGCCACACCAGCAGGGTCACCCACCACCCTAGGGTTGGAACTGGTCAGAAGTAGGGCGGTGATGCTTCAGCTCCTACCCACTAGGTTCCAACGACGGCCTCCTCCAAGGCCTTGGACAAGACACCCCATCATCTGGGGCAGGTGTCAGGCTCGCACGAGCACCCGACACCCCTGCCCCGCAATCTGGTGCTTTCACCTAAGGCCATGGCCAAGCCAATGGCTCCATCTCCCCCGGACTCCACCAAGCAGCCGCCTGCTAAAGTTATGCCTTCCTGGATGTCCGATTGGGCTTCGCCCACCTCCTTGCCAGCCCATTCTCTGTCACCGGTCAAGGTAGACTCCTTGCCCTCCAGTGGAGGCTCCCGGCCAGTTAATCTTAGGCCAGACGGGGCTTCTAACTTCCCCATCGCACCTCTGGCTTTGTCGCCACCTCGGATGCCAGACCCCTTGACGCCAGGTGCTCCAATGCCATTCAGGCTGACGCCAGCTCCTCATTCGCCAGCTGGACCATCTGTTCCACAATTCTCCAAGGACTAGATCCAGGAACTCTTCTCCTTCTGGTGGAACCAGATCAAAGGAGACTTCCTCCCTCACAAGGAGCTCGTGACCACAGAGCCCGAGCTGCAGCTGGACCATGACAAGGACCAGAAGGCTAAACAACTGTCTCCTGCTCCAAAGGACCGTACCCTGAGCCCAGACGACCACCACAGTAGACCCCCATGCACAGGGCAGTGTCACAGCAAGTACTGTCACTCATCCAGCTGTCACCATTGCTGGTTTCACAGCCGTTGATCCCACAGTGGGCGCTGGTCCCGTAGTGGACGCCGGCCCCATAGCCAACATCACTCTAGCTCTTCATCCTCCTCCTCGGTGGACACCAGTCACAGTTCTTCATCCTCTGGCTCGGACCTTTCTGAACCTAGGGGTCACCCTTCCTCTCTGGATAATTAGGACACCCCCAGGTCGCCTCCTGATGACCTGCCATTCATGGACATCATGAGACACATCCAGGCTCTAATGGATGGGAGACTGAGGACCTGGATCCAGAGAGGTGGAGGCTGTCAAAATACCTGGGCCGAAGGAGCCCAAGCCTCTGGTGGTGCCTTCTTTGGTAGACACCTTTCAGGACCTCAAGGTTAACCTGAAGCACCCATCCACCACCTCTGCCATCTCAAGAAGTTGGACAGGCTGTATAGAGCCCCTAGGGAAGAGCCTTTCCTGGTGAAACACCCTCACGGTGAACTCTATGGTGATTACGGCTGCTCACGATAGATCGAAGAAGGTTAAACATTTGAGTACTCAGCCTCCCGATCAAGAGTCCAGATACATCAACCAGATGGGGAAAAAGGTTTACTCATCCTCCACTTTCTCCATCAGATCCCTTAACTTTCTCACACACACACACACACACACACACACACACACACACACATGGTTCAATACCAAAATGCCCTGTGGGAGAAAGGTATAGAGATAGCTCAAGCCCTTCCAGACTCAGCACAGAAAACTGAGTTCTTGGACCTCCTGAAGTTGGGGTCATATGTATGCATCCCTGCCTCAGAAGGTCATAATGATTTGAAATGGTTCATGTACTGTGCTAGGGCCCATTGCCCTTTGACTCAGTACCCATCAGATATTTATGTGAGTTGCTTCATTTTTAGGCTCTTGCCTATCCCCACCCCCACCCAAGGAGTATCTATCAAAGCATTCTACTTACTGTTCATTATTTTAATTATGGATTTTATTCTGATTACTCGTAGGAGAGAGAACCCGGTTTATTTTACACTAGCCCAAAGAGGATACCTCACCCCAGTTAGAAGATCCCACATAGTTATGTAACCACCCAGTCCACTGGGGTTACTAGAATCCCATTAGTACTAGTGTTAGGCAGGTAGGAAAAGGCAGCTGGTAGGGAGCTCATTAGGGGCTTTCTACATAATTACATCCTTGTTTACTCAGCTAGCTTGTGAGAGGGATGGTCATGTCATTTAGAACTCTTGCAGCAGCATAATCATTTTTGAGTCAGCTGCTCAGGAGAAGCTTAGAATGTTTAGCAGTCTGAGTTAAGAGAGTGTCAGAGTGGCAGGAGGTCTTCCAGTGGGGCTCTAAAAGGGAGCTCTGGTCACTTCTCACCCTAGTTTGGTAAAATCCTAGGTTTGCCTTGGAAGTAGTGGAAACCGTTCACTTGCAGGACTCTTAGGCCCTGGACACACTACAGAACTGTTTTTGAAAACCATTTTTAAAACCAGTTTAGCTAAACCATTTCAGTGCAGCCACACTACTTAGTAACCATTTTTGAAAACGGGTTAGTGTGGCCACACTGCTATTGTTAAACCTGTTCTCTTTGTAACTATTTTGTGTGAAGTCCAACACTCAGAACTGTGCTTGCCTGGACACACTGCAGCTAGAACTGTTTTAGTTAAACCATTACAGCTTAAAACACTTTTACTCCTGGACAGACCCGTAAGTAAAACCATGCTAGCTCTAAAATGTTTTTAAAAATGGTTTTAAGACTAGGTATCTAGCTGGGTTTAAAAACACTTTTGTTAAAACATTTTAAGGGGCTTGTAGTCTGTCTGCAAACAGTGCTAGGGGGATTTAAACTGTTTTAAGGCACTTAAACCGTTTTGAGTTCTCCAGTGTGTCCAGGGCCTTAGTTTCACTCCAGGGGGAGTGAGAGGAACTGCCATGTCTTGTGGATCCAAGGGGCAATCCCCTGAAGGTCCTGAAGTTTACAGCTGTCTTTTTTTTTTTTTTTAATTCAACTTCTTTATTATTTTTATAATAATGAGTCTAATATACATAGAAACCGAAACTATAAAATGTAACAGTTAACACAAAGCACTATCTATTCCCCCACATGCCCAACCCACCCCTGGAGTGTCCCGTAGGAGGTAAATACAGATACAGCATTCTATGCAAAGAAGACACAGAAGGACAAGACATAAGAGGAGCTGGGAAAATCTGGTACAGTTAGTGCAAGTAAAGCGCATATAACTTGCCCCATCTTTCGTCAAAAAATTTGAGTCTGTTGTGGGAGCCGGCAATCATGCATTCAGTCCTGAAGCACAATTAGATGATCCGCAGAGGAACATCCTGGAACAAACCCAACTTGTTCTGGGATCAGAAAGTGCGTCCATACCTTCCTAATGCGCAGGGAAAGAATTTTGGTAAGGATCTTAATATCATAGTTAAGGAGAGAGATAGGATGATAACTTGCTGGGCTGAGGTGTGGTTTGTTGGGTTTGAGGAGAAGAACAATAGTGGCTTCTAGTAATGAGGGATCAAGGGTGTTGGCAGTAAACATGTAAGTATACAGTCTAAGTAGTAAGGGAGAGAGTTCCTTGGAGAAAGATTGATAGAAATTGGAGGGAAAGCCATCTGGTCCTGGAGCCTTATCCAGAGTTAGATTGTTAATTGCTTCTTCCATGTCTCTCAAGGAGATGAGAGTGGAAAGGAAAGCCTGCTGGTGAGTGAGAAGACAAGGAAGATCCACCGAATCTAAGTAGTCTTCTGTTTCATGGGGAGTCGGGGGAGAAGGGTTCTTCCCATATAGATTGCTATAAAATCCTTTGAATGCCAGGGCTATGTCCTGAGGTGAGGTCTTGGTAGAGCCGTCCGGAGCTAGAATGGAAGGAATCAGCCTGGAGCCTTCCAGCTTACACAAGCACAGAGCGAGGAGCCTACTGGCTTTCTCGCCTTGCTCCACAAATTTGGCCCGTGTTTTAAGGATGGCATATTCTGCCTCTCTCTCAGTAGGTCTGCATATTTATTTCTTAGTGAAAGCAGCTTTGCCAATATATTGGGAGAAGTAGATGAGGAAAGATTGTGTTCAGCCAACCTGATTTGTGTTAGAAGAGATAAGGCCTCTACCTCTCTCTCTTTTCCTTCTGGAGGAAAGTTTAATAAACTCCCCTTGGACATAGCATTTAAGTGCACACCAAACAAAATCCTCCCTGTTTACCGAATCCCTGTTTGAGTCAGTGTAGGATTGTATAAGAGATTGGATTTTGGCAATGATAGATTGGTCTTTTAAGAACTGGGTATTCAGCTTCCAAGCTTTATCTCTTTGCAGTGTGGGTCTGGAGAGAGGACAACCCAGGCCACAGAGTGGTCAGATAAAACAATTGGTTCTATCCTGCCTGCCATAAGCCCGTCAAGAGGGAAGGCTAACTAGAATATAGTCAAGCCTGAACCAGGACTGATGAATATTGGAGTAGTAGGAGTAGAGACAATGGGAGGGATTAAGTATGCGCCATGGATTGCGCAGGCCGAGTAGGTCTGTAGAGTCCCTCAATGCTCTTTGGGATGGAGAGGGGGGTTTCAGCAGAAGATAGAACCTGTCTAGACCTTGTGTGGGAGGAATATTCCATTCCCCTCCCAAGATTAGGGGTGTGGGTAGAAGAGATGCTTGCCTATTGGCCAAGTCCATTAGGAATGGGGTGTCACCCCTGACTGGACCATATAAACATCCCAGGACAACATCAGTGTGAAAAAGGGAACCTTTAATCAGAATAAATCTGCCCTCAGGATCAGAAATGGTAGATTCAGCCTGAAAAGGAATGTTGCCCATAATTAGAATGGCCACTTCTCTGCTCGAGGAAGAGTTTCCAGAGGCAAAAACCTGAGAGATCCCCTGCCTACGCAACCAGATAGCCTCTTTCACTAACAGATGTGTCTCTTGTATGAAAATGATACCAGCATTAAGTAAATTACAGTGTTTCAGGACTTGGCACCTCTTCGTGGGGTCCCAAACTCCTCTAACATTCCACGTTAGGAATTTAATGGTCTGACTCATCATAATTAACAAATAGTATATCCAAAAAAATATTGTGTCCATTAACCAGGTAATGTAAGGGCACACTCCAAACCCCTCTCTCCCCACTCCAGCCCCCCGCCCCCTTCCCGCTCCCCAGTCATCCAGACTAATACCACTATAAGCTGAGTGGATGAAACAAAGGCAATAAACCAGTGATTCAAAATTCTAATCTGTGGAAACATGAGACCCATGTCTGGACTGACAATTGAAGGATCCCAACATAGTCCCCACTGTCCCAAACCCACCCTCAGCATGTTTAAAACCAGCCAACAATTATGCAGAGCCACCCACCCACTAACTACGATCCCTGTCCCAACAAATAAACTATTTACAAGCCACCCCAAGGAACAAGACCAAAGTTGGAAATGACACTTTACTATGAGGAGAGGGAAACCCTTTGAGCCTGGTTCCACTCTATTTTAGCGGGGTGTGATGTAAACAGGTTCTGATTATTGACCCAAATGAGTAGAAGCAGACCAACTTCCCCATGTACCAGAATGCAATGCTGGATAGACTAGCCAGCCAGTGAACCCCGGAGCCATCTCCCCCATTGAAGTGACTCACTGGAATTATTTGAGTCAATATTCAGTTACAGTAAGGAAAGCTTTAAACCTACTTGCTTCTCGTCTGAGGTTAGCCAGGATGTTGGATCTCCAGTGAGGATAAGTTGCCCGTGTCCCCTACAAACGTGGGATGCCATTATCCCATCCCTTCGGTTTGTTTCTGAGGTGGGACAGACCACTACATGACAGTGCCAAAGGGAGACAAAAGCCTTGACCCTCATAGGGGTAATTGGTCATCGGGATTACCAGGGGATTAGGATATTGCTGCAACTAACATACACGAGGAGCCAGCTAGGTCTCTAATAAAAACTTTTAACCATTAGGTAGAGGTAGGGAGCATGGAGAGGAAGCTGAGGAATAACCTTCCCGTGCTGTTCCACCCACCGGAGTGATAGGGGCCTGAGGAGGGGAACCAAATCTGTCCTGGACCAGTGCATGTAAAACCTGGTCCCTGGAAACACCAACCCAACCTAAAGTACCGGTGTATGGAATGCCCAAGTGGGGCAATCGGAGGGTGCCTGTCCCGCTCCATAGGTCCCACCCAGCGTCCTGGGGTGACAGGAGTGTGGAAACCTAGCGGTCCAAATCACAGCCCAACTTAGATGTGAGTCGAGTATTCCCCCTCCCTTTTTCAACCCCATATGCCCAGGAGCAAAACGAAGAATTGGGCCATCAACAAGAGGGAAAACAAAAGCTGTGATAGATGCATTATTTGAGTAACACAATAGCATAGCTCTGGTAAATATATAAAACAGTTCAGGTGGCTGCGAACAGATTGGGCATGCGCTGGCTCAGGTCTTTCTTGGCAAAGTCCAGGCTTTTGTAGGACATCCAGGTGTCATTTAGGAAGATTTGCAGGCAAGCGTGATAAGACATTTTGAATTTTATGCCTGCTGCTGTCAGCTTGGAAACGATTGGGTGAAAAGTCAACCACTTCTGCCTGGTTTCCAAGGGTAGATCTTGGGTGATATGCAGCGGTTTACCCTCCGAAAGTATAGACTGCAGCTCCCGGGCCTTGGTGAGCACATGTTGTTTCTCAAGGTAGCTTAGAAATTTTAGTATGATGGGTCGTGGAGGAGCATCATCTAGGGGTCGAGGTCGGAGCGATCGATGTGCACATTCGATCTGGTAGCTGGTATTGAAGGGAGAGGGTCCCATTACTTTGACTCGTAACTTCTGGATAAAGGTAATGACGTTGGAGCCCTCTACCAACTCCGGCAGCCCGAAGATAAGAATATTATTCCTGCAGCTGCTTCCTTCAAGATCCTCTAACTTTGCTTGCAGTTTGGTGAGTTGTTGTCGCGGGTTTACAATCTCTGGGTCCAGTCACTCTTTCCAGGACTCCATCGACTTTGTTCTGGCTTCTGCATCCCCCAGCTTACGGCCCAGGTCTCCCATGTCGGATCTCAGGGACTTGAGTTCAGATAAACTGTCTGCAAGGGCTTCCCGGAAGGAAAGCAATCCCTGAAGAAAACGATCTTCAGTAAGAGGCCCTGAGGAGGGTGATTGGGTAGAAGATTTCGAGCTCTAGGCACCTTGTGCTTTAGCTTTTTTGGGAGCTTTCAAGGGCGAAGTCGGTAGTGTGTGATGCGGTGGGCTCGCCGCATGTTGGCTTCCATCGTGGCGATTCTTGCCAATAGTGATAGGAAAATCTTCCAGACAGATGCAGTAAGTAGGCAGGCAGCAATAAGTAGTGTAAAAGTCCAAAATAGCTGTTATTTATGGCGGATTGACTCAGATGTAGAGAATGGAGGAGAGAGCTCCAGTCGAAGGCTGTTACCAGTCTGCAGACATCACGTGATCCTCCATTTGCAGCTGTCTTAAAGAAGGACAGTGAGTGGAATCTGACAAGCTACCAGAGCAGAAAAGGTGCTTTTCTTTGTCCTTTCCATGACTGGGAGGAAGGAGCAACTAATCTGCAGCACAGATTATGTGACTGTTCACTTAGGAGTTGGCTGAGGTGTTTGTGCCCCAGATAAGGCTAGATCACACTGGTCAGGACCCTTTCACCACAAATGTTGTGAATTTAAAGTTGAAGTTGGGAGTCTTTAGCAATTCAGTGGGGATTGAAGGCTTCTTTTGTGTAACCCTGAAGGAATGGCAGAGACTGTCTTGGGGCAAAGGGTGGAGGAACGCCATCTGGAGTTTCAGTAGGGCTAACTGGTTCATGGATGGGCACTTGTGTTACCTGGGCAAAGGCCATGTGCCAGGAGGATTTTAAAGTGTGTAGAACATCCCACAAGTATACACTTTGGAAATGGAAATATGTTTTGGAATTGTTTAAGTGTGTGGTACATCCCACAAGAATACTCTTAGAGGGAAAGGAGATGTTTCTGTGGAAAAGTACTGCCTAGCAAAGTGTTTCTGTAATAGAGTGTGTACCTGTGTTGCAATGACAAGCTGTTGAGGGTCCACCTGTGCTTTAGTAACATCTGTGAATAAAGCCATACTGCACAATCCCAGTTACTGCTTTGGACATTCAGCTTATTGCTTCTGTGTGAACATTATTGGGGTCCTTCGGCAGTTAGGTCTAGCATACGCCTAGCATCCTCTTCCCCTGGACCTGGTTTTAAGTAGAAAGGTTTATTTTTGGTATTGTACCCCACCCACTGTCCTCTAGATAATGAGCCTGGTATATACTCCAACACTAGTGGTGGTATCATTTGTGTAATTCTGCCAAGAGCAAATTGCATGCCATGTATAAGGAACTGGTTCTTTTAGGGGGGATGCCAGCTGAGATGAGTGGCAAGGGGGTTACAGTTACTTCATAGTTTAGAAAAATGGGTCCAACTTATGTATCCTTTCTGCATGAGGAGTGGTGCACGGGAACTTAGAATGTTTTTGAGCGATGCTGTCTCCTCTGTGCTGCCTCCCAATCATTCTGTCACCGATGCTGTCTCCTCTGTGCTGCCTCCCAATCATTCTGTCACCGGGTCTTTAGTTTCTGCTAAAGAGAGCAATTGCCCCGGAAGGTCCTCCTAGCTAACTTCAGTGGCCACGTTGTAAAGTTTCGTTACTGAAAAAGATGTAGTTTTGTTATTGTAAAAAAACTGAAGTTAACATATAATGAGCAGTAAACCTTTGGAACACACTACCTAAAGAAGTAGTGACTGCTGATTCAATAGACACATTTAAAATTAGAGTGGATACTTATGCCTTTAAATAAATACTCTACAAGGTAACCCTGCTGAGGTGGGAGACTGACCGACCCCGTGGACTAATGCTTTCTTCTGTCTACCTACCAAGTACAGCACTAAGAATAGTATAGTACATTTGCTGTGTCTCCTATCTGTGTTTTAGCACATATTTATTTTTTCATCTTTTTTATGGTTCCCAGCAGTTCTGGGAACTGTATCCTAGGCAGCATTAATGCTGTATTTACAGTGACTGTGGTGGAGGTTGCTGTTTAGTTTAAACAGCTTTACAGTTCCATGTTAATGGTTTTGCTTTGAATAAAAAGATGTATTAAGTACTATTAAACAATTTAGTGAATTGGAATAAATGGATGACCTATATTGCAGGATCCCCTTCCCAGGTCGCTCCTGTAAAAAAGTTTTCAGCTTAGTGTGCTATACCTGGTTAAACAACTAAATAAAATAAAAATAAAAAAAAAAATTTGAAATAAATGCTGCATTAGTAAGTAGTAATGTAGAAGAATGATACCGAGAAGTTTCTTTTTTTTCTTTATTGTTCTGTGTGCTTTTAGTCTCTTTCTTCTTCGTTTCTCATAGAAGTAGTAATTGTGATATGGTTACCACCTACTCGGTTTTGACTGAATGATTCGGTTTTCTAGGTCCAGATTGGTCTTCCGGTTTTACCACTGCAGATCTGTTTTATGGTGGGCCAAGCAGCATCTGTGAGAGCCTCCATTAATTTTGATTTTCATTTGCTTCTTATCTGATCATAAGCAAGTGTCTGCCGTTTAGTATGCTTATTTGCAGTGCAGGCTATTCTGGAGGTGTCCTCAAGTGCAAGCTGCTGTAAAGTGTCGATTGTGTCACTGTCTGCCCAGTCCTCACCTCCAGTCACACCAGCAAATTGGAAGGCTTTTGCTGGGAAGGATAAATTGTACCCCTAAATCAACCCATACATTTTTAAAACCCACTAACATGCAAACAGGCAACAAATTATGGTTGCTGCCTGTCCTGCTTCAGACTGGATAGTGGTGTTTTCAGGATCCAATTGGGTCATCCAATTTTGTTCAGAGGTAGTATATTTTTAGCCATTCTGAATACTCACGTATTTGTAAAACAGAGTCTATCAAATCATTCTCAGTTTTATGAACATATGAAGAAGCCAACAGAAAGAAGCCATTTGGCCTATCTAGTCTGCTCATGTTGCAGGGTCCACAGCTTGAGCTGCTGACCTTGTCCCCCCTCCCCACTCCTCCCATCCTTTCCATCCTCCCTACCCATGATCCTTACCTTCCCTCTACTATTCCAGCATCTCTTAAAGCTGCCCACCGTCTTTAATGAGATCACCTCTTCCAGCAGCACATTCCGAGTGTCCACCACCCTCTCTGTGAAGAAGTTCTTCCTGACCTCCCTCCTAAACTTCCCTCACTCCAGCTTAAGACTGTTTTCCCTCATGTTATGGTTGCAACTTAGCTTAAAGAGACCCTCCTTATCCACCTTATTTATCCCTTTCAAGTACTTGAAGGTCTCAATCATTCCCTCTCGCGCGTGCTCTCTCTCTCTCTCCTGTCCCCCAGGGAGTACATGTTCAGTCCCCTCAGCCTCTCCTTACTCTGCTGACCCGCTATCGTCTTTGTAGCCCTCTTCTGGACCTTCTCCATCAGGTTAATGTCCTATTTGAGGTGTGGTCACCAGTACTGTACTCCATACTCTAGATGTGGCCTCACCAGTGACCTGTGCAATGGCAGTATAACCTCCTCTCTCCTACTACTGATCCCCCTAGATATGCATCCCAGCATCTTGTTTGCCCTTGCTACTGCTTTCTTGCACTGCGTGAGAGTGCTCAGGACACCTGTGATCATCACTCCCAGGTCCTTCTCCTTCTCTGATGCAGATACCTGGACTCCGCCCAGGTAGTACTCCATCATGGGATTCTTGGTTCCAATGTACATAACTTGGCTCCAGTGTGCATTTACCTGCATGTTAAGGTTGTGAATAAGTTGTAATGTGATACAGACCTTTGCTTGTAAACCAGTCCGTCCGGGAGGTGTAAAGTAGGGCTATCAAGACCACTAGCAGCAAATTACCCTAATCTTTTCCATGCTGCTTTGTAAGTACTGTACTGTATAAGACATCTGTGCTAGGGAACAGTTTTTATAACTTTATATGCTCTCTGTTTTTGTTTTAGGTTCTGATATTTGTAGACCCTTTTTTGTTAAATTAATAATCATAGTTAGGGAGGCAGTATACCGCATAGGGAGGCAGTATAGCGCAGTGGTCTAAGGCTCTGAGCTGCAAATCTGATGACATCCAGCAGACCAGACCTGGGTTTGAATCCCACAGCTTCCACTTGCATACTGTGTGACCCTGAGCAAGTCACTTAACTTCCTTGTGCTTCCAGGTCGCACCTGGAAACAAGCTCCGGCTTAGTGTGCCTTTCCTGGTTAAACTATTTCCCCTTTCCATAGTTCATTTACTTTGTAATTCCTATATGTCAAATCTCTCTCTCCTCAGCAGGTACTGCTCTTAGTTTTCATACTATCTGTACATTCCACCTAGCAATTCCAGGCCATTAGATGAACAGCACGGAATGGTATCGCTAATGCCATGTAAAGTCTTAGAAATAAGGAAGGAAAGAGAGAGAGAGAGAGAGAGAGAGAACAGGAGCTGATGATGTGAAAGAAACACAATCTAGATTTGAAGGCACCACAAAACTAGTTCATTAATGTATCAAAATTGGCCAAAGCGTATCTGAATACATGTCTTACATGGAAAAGTGAGGTATTCAACAGTATAAAAATGATTTCCTATTACTTTTAAAGACTCCTCTGACATTGTAACTTAATTTGGAGTAGGAGCAATGGGAGCGACTGCAGACAGTGACTCATCTTAAAATGGCAGATGAGATTTGTAATTAAAACTTGTCTGACATTACAGTTGTTGTCACTTGACGTGTGAATTAAAATGTATACCCTCCAGCCTCAACCCTTGCTGAGAGATTTAAATTTAAATCAAACAACTTAGAATAATCATGATGTCATTAGACAAAATCACAGACAGTGCAATCACAGCAGCCATTTTGAATAAATCGGTGAGCCAGAATCTACAGTCTGTTTGAGTGATGTCTATTTTTCAGTGAAAAGAGGAAGATCAGGGTGGGATTGTAAAGTTAAAAAGGGAATGGGGGAATACTGTGCAGAGGGGGACCAGGAAAGGCAGACATCCTGAACAAATACCTTTTTCAGTGTTCACAGAGGAAAGAGAAGGGGAAGGGCCACAAAAAAGTAACAATTTTTAGAGGGAGGGAGAGAGGTAGACACTAGTCATTTTTTGGAGGAGACAGTCCTGAAGGGACTCTCTAATGCGAAGGTGGACAAAGCAATGGGGCAAGACAGGGTGCATCCAGGGGTATTGAGGGAGCACAGGGAGGTACTGGCTGCACCTTTGACGATCCTGTTTAACAGCTCCTGGAAGCACGAGTGGTACTGGAGGAGGGCAGATACAGTCTCACTTCATAAAAGTGACAGCAGGGAGGAGGCTTGCAATTACAGAACAGTCAGCCTGACATCGGTGGTGGGAAAGCTAATGGAATCGCTGCTGAAGGAAAGGGTTGTGGAATATCTTGAATCCAGTGGGTTACAAGACCCAAGGCAGCATGGGTTCACATGACAGAGGTTGTGTCAAACAAAACTGATAGATTTCTTTGATTGGGTGACAAAGGAATTAGATCAGGGTGGAGCAGTGGACGTGGCCTGCCTAGATTTCAGTAAGGCTTTTGACATTGTTCCACATAGGAGACTAGTAAGTAAGCTGGGTAGCTTAGGACTTGGTCCAAAGGTGGTAAACTGAATATGAAATTGATTAGGGGGATATATGACAGAGGATGGTGGTAAACATAGTTTACTTCAGGGAAGGGAGGGTCTTTATAAGTGTCATTGCAGAGGAGCTAGAAGGGAAGGTCTGCCTCTTTGCAGATGACACAAAAATCTGCAGTAGGGTGAACACGGGGAGGGTGAAAACTAGAGGAATGGTCAAGGAATATAGTTGGGTTTCAGTGTGAAAAAGTGCAGAATAATGCACTTACAGCACAGAAACCCAGGGGCGGAGTACAAAATGGGTCGAGTAGTGTTGATGACTAACAAGTAGGAAAGAGACCTGGGGGTAGTCATATCTGATGAGATCATTATCTAGGCTAAAGGTGATTAGTCAGTGTGACAAGGCAGTCGGGGGGGCTAGTGGGATGTTGTGGTGCATAGGGAAGAGGTATCACCAGTAGAAAGAGGGAGGTGATGTTGCTCTGTATAGACCACTGTAAGACCCCACCTAGAGTACTGTGTCCAGTTCTGGAGTCCACATCCCTGGAAGGACATAGAGTGGAGGCAGTCCAGAGGAGGGCAAATTGCAGGGTCTTCATACAAAGCCCTTGTAGAGAGGCTAGGGGATCTCATACATGCACACCTGGAAGAGAAGGAGAGGCGGAATATAATAGAGACCTTTGAATACCTTACAAGGGTAAATAAGGTACGGGAGGGAAGCATTTTTCAGAAACAAAGGTGCTCAAGAACAAGGGGACTTTCTGTGAAGCTGGAGGTAGGGAGATTCAGGAGGATGTGAGGAAGTACCTCTTCAAAAAAAGAGTGGTGGATTCCTGGAGCAGTCTTCCAGGGGAGGTAGTGGGGTGAAAACTGGTGGGATTCAAGAATACATGGGATGGGCACATGGAAGTCATAGTGGAAAGGGAGGAGGGAACAAGAAGCAGCTGTAGGTCAAGTAGGATCTGTAGTGATCATGTAGATAGGGAAAATGGGCACACTAGATGGGACAAGCGGTGCTCATCTGCCATCAAATTCTGTGTTTCTATGTTAAAAGGGGTGGGGCTAGGGTGGAGTTTGGAGGTGTGGTTTAGGATCCAGTTTTCCGCCATCCAGAGGTGGCAACCTAAATTGTGAATGTTTAATCACTGAAAGCCACACATTTAGTCACTCTGTTACTTGAGTGTAATAACTAAAGTCTGATATTGTATTGCTGTATGATCCTTGCTGCTTTCTTCTCTGCAGTTCTGGATGGTAGAACTCTGAAGCCTGAGGTCTCGATGGGAGGGCAGGTAAGGGCGGATAAGCAAACTAGCCGGACAGGTCTGATTTGTTTAATCTTCTTTGCACAGAGAGACGACTTCTACTCTGTGAAAGAGAGAATTTGTTAACATTATGGATATAACTGTAGTCTTCTCATTCCTGGCTACGTGCTGATAGCATGGCTATACTTTTCTTTGTGTTTCTGTTTTTAAAAGTTAAAATAAAAATTGTATTTAAGGGGTGGGATTGCAGCCTAGCTGGTGGAAGCATTTATCTTCATCAAGGATTTCAAACAACATGAAGTCTTGCTGTATTCTGACAATTTGCAGTTAGCTCCAGCTCTTGAACTGCCCTGGAGAGTGATGGGTTAAATTCTATGTCAGGCATAGAACGTTGGGTTCGAGCTCGGTTGAAAACTCTGTCTGTGTCCTTTTGAAACTAATGGCGCCACCCCCGATGTCCGCAGAACCAGGGAGAGACTGCCCTCTCCCCCTTTCTTCCCCACCAGTACCCTCCCCTTCTCAGGCGGGGACAGCACAGGACTCCTTGATGTCGAAGACCAATCGTCAGGGTCTATCCCGCCCTCTCCTGATGGGGTCACAGGGATGGAGGCTCCTTCTCAGCTGTCTGGCCTTACGGTGGAGGCCCCTCCTCCCCCATCGGGTGGGATCCTTTCAGATCCGGCGTCTATCTTGATCTTGATCCCACCATCAGATCCGGCGACTCCCAACCCGACACCGGAACCTCCGACGACTCTTCCTCAGCCTGGACCCAGTGGTCTGCCCCAGCCTTTGGCTTCATTGCCAGACATGGTCCCTCTGGGTCCCCTTCGTCTGGCCCCTCCGATGCCAGACCCCCTTCCGGTGCCGGATCGGGTGGTGCCGGTCCCGATGTCAGTACCCCTGATGCTGGCTATCCCAACACTGGATCCGCCACCGATCTATACAACGGCGGGTCTGACGTGGGTCCCCCCCTCCGTCAGACCCCCTGATGACGGGGAATTTTTCCAGACCCCGAACTGTTCCTCATTACCCACCTGGGTATCCTGGGGACCACTACCCGGCTGGTCCTCCTCCTGACTGGAGTTCCTTGGGACAGTATTACTCTGGGTACAATCCCTACCAGGGTTATCAGGGGTATTATTACCCTTCTCCACTGTGTAATTCCACCTCCTCCTCCTCCTCCTCCCTCCCCTCAGCCTCAAACTCCTCCACCCACCTCCAGCTATGCGGACCTCAAGACCTTAATCCAATCGTGTGGCAGGGGCACACTCGGAGTTGGTCTCAGATCTGGAGAGTAGGCTCACTCCCACGCCTCCCAGATCTTTGTCCTGAGGAGCTCCTCTCCTTCAAGTCCATGTCTCGGCAACAACACGTCACACCATTGTTGTTCTGGACATTCGTGGTCTCCCGGATGAGGGGGCAGATGATGATGGTGAAGAGGATGCCGACGTGTTGGCGGAGGATGTTTTGGAGGAACCCAAGGGTCTGAAGGGCAAGGTTTCCCCCAACTCCCTCCAGAGGACCCTGCCTTTTCGGATCTTTTGAGGTCCATGAAGGATTTTTTCAACTGGGGTCAGAGGACCAGGACCCCATGAGACAGAGACTATCTGAACACCTGGACTTGGAGTCCCTGTCCCGGCCCCGATTCCTCCTTGATCGGACCTCACCAGGACCTCATCACTGCGGTCTGGCAGATGCCTCATTCTCTCTCCCAGCTGTCGCCAAGAGAGGACAGAGTGTACTGGTGCCAAAGGAAGCTCCTTTTCTCAAGATGCATCCCAAGGTGGACTCTCATTATCTCAGCTGCTCATGATCGCTCGTCTGCACCTAAGCACATGAGCACCTCTCCTCCAAACAAAGAGTTGAGGCAGATAGACCAGTTCGGCAGGAAGGTTTCGCCTTGCCACATGTGCGCTCCGTCCCTGAACTTGTACCATATGTCACATCAAAAAGCTACCTTTTGGCCAGGTTAGAGGCCCGAGTCCAATCAATGGACCTTTCAAACCTCAAGGAGGAGCTTGCCAAGGTTCTTACTGTTCTCGCTTCTCCTAGGCGTGCTGCGGGCTGCACGAGCTCCGTTGATTCTGTTGCTCACACCTCAGCGACTGCTGTCGCCTTAAGATGGCATTCCTGGCTTCACATCTCTGGCCTCGCCAACGAGGTACAGTCTATGATTCAGGATGCCCCTTTCCGGGGCTCAGTGCTTTTTGGTGGGAACACCAAAGATATTATTACTGATCTTTAGGACAGAGACCTCGCCCTCAGATCAGTGAGGTCCATGTACCGATCGGGCACTCAGCAGCAGCCCTTTTGGAAAAGGACCTGGCGACAGAGGAAGCAGGTCTCTGCTCGATTCCAGGGCAAACGCAAGGCCACAGGTTCCACCACTCCTCCTACCTCCAAAACCGACGACGCTCAGGAGGCCTTCCCCCTGAATGCCTTGCCACTTCCTGACTCCCTATCCCCACTACCTCCTCAGTCACACGATGAGGAGCAGGTGGGGGGAGGTTCACCCACCATGCGCAGGAATGGCAGGCGATAACCTCAGATGCATGGATCCTGCAACTGATGTCCATTGAACACACACAATAGAGTTTCTGGAAATTCATCCAGAATCGACACCAAAAATGACTTCTACTCTAGGGATCAGGCTCTTCTCGTTCGGGAAGAAATTCAAAGCCTTTTGCTGAAGCAAGCAATAGAGTGTGTTCCCCTCTGGCAAAGAGGCAGGGGGTTTTACTCCCAATTTTTCCTGGTTCCAAAAAAGGCGGGAGACTTGAGACCCATTCTTGATTTGAGCAGTCTCAATCTGTTCGTCGAGTACAAAAGTTCGATGTTAACGCCCAGAGTCTTTTTCCACTCCTTTGGAGAATCATTGGTTGTGCACTCTGGACATTCAGGATGCTTACTGCACAATCCCAATCTTCCCGGCCACTGCCGATTCCTGCGGTTCCTTTTTCCAAGGGAAGCACTTCCAGTCTTGATGCTAAAATCATATGTACAGCAGGACCTGTCAGAGGTGTTGTTATGCGTGTATTTTAAGCATCAAGACCCACATAGAAGTAATAAAAATAAATAATAGTAACTTCTGTGCCACTGCTATTCATTCATAAATTGGAGTTTGCCAATGCCAAAGACTGGGTGGAATACCCATAGTAATTTGGTCCGCCGATTGGAACCCCAAAGCACTTCCGATTCGCCAAAAGTTTCAGTGCTTTTAAATATTAATTTAATTTGAAAGATCATCATCGAGCAGCCCTGGACTCCAGCAGCAATCAGTAGAAAGGTATGTGGGACGAAGCTGGCTGCTACGATTAGTTTGCAGGTCACCTTTAATCATGAATTTCTGTGGTAAGTCCTAAAACAATACCATGTACCACCAACTCTGATAGCTTGGATCAAAGGGTTATAGAGAACAGCCATGGTGGTCCCACTAATTAATGGCTGGAAAGGGCCCATGATACACATTAAAAGAGGTGTGAGACAGGGATGCCCACTAAGCCCCATTCTATATTTATTTATTTATTTTATTTAACAAATCGGAAAGACCTTTGAGCCAAGGGCTCTTTTACAGAGGTTCCACGTCAAGTCACAAGAATAGCAAATTACAATGGTTTCAGTAAGTAGTACAACATGAGGAAAGTAATTATATGAACAATATGGCAAGATAAATATTGTGTCAAGTGCAGCCAGTGGCCTTGTCTGAAGAGGGGTGAAAGGGCTTACAAGGAGAGAAAGTACTGGGGGTGAATTGGGGGTGGAAGGAGCAAAAAAAGAGCAGGGAGGGAGATTCCACAGTGAAGCTTGAGCAGGAAAGACCCACTGGGTGGAGAGTAGAGAGAGAGAGAGAACAAGGTGAGGAAGCGGGAGTGGAGGGTGAGGGAAGGGGGATGAGGTAGGATGAAAGAGGGGAGGAATGGGAAAGGATAAGGGAGGAAGTGCTGTGAGTGGAATAGCAGCAGCAGCATAGGGCCATACAGGGCAAAATGGTAAAGAGGGAGGTCCAGTGCATTTAGCTTTCAGCAGAGATTAGGTATAGTAGTCACAAGATGCTCTGGAAACTAGGAATTGATGCAGCTTCCGCTTAAATGGTCCAGGGTTGCAGTCGTCGCAATCTCAAGAGGAAGGGAATTAAATAAATTAGCAGCTCTAACTGCAATGGATCGCTGTCAGAGCTGAGGTTTGCCAGCGAGGGACAGTAAAAGTTTGGCTCACAGAACTTTGTGTGTTCCAAGTGCCCCAGAAGGGACTGAAAAGCTGAAGGGAACCTGGTGGTAGGAGATCAAGATCTGCCTTCTGAGGAGAAGGCAGGCTTGATATTCAATGCGAACCTGGAGTTGAAGCCAATTTGCTTGTTCATAGCTGTCACAAGTGTGAGTAATGTATACGCTGCACCAGTTAGTAGATGGCATGCCTTATTCAGAGCTGTGGTGAGTAAATGTAGGGTTCGTCCTGTGACGGAACCATAAATGACCAAACCATAGTCAATAATAGACACAATTGAACTTTGGATAGCCAATCTGAGGGCTTCGGTAGTAAGGCAGTGTTTATGCCTGTATAGAAGGCCTAGCGATGTTAACTACCTTGGCAACATTCTCAACATGGTTGAGTAGGAGAGCATACTATCCAGAGTAACTCCTAGGTATTTAAAAAATTGAGTCTGATCAAGGATAACACTCAGCACTGTTTTAATCACCAGTTGTTTGGCTTTTGTGCTTGCTGTGGGTAATATGGAAGAGCATGACCTTAGTTTTTTGCAGTTACACCAACTTATGAAAGATGAACCAGGACTTGGCTTCAGTAAAACTTTTTCTGAAGTTAGTAGGATCAGCAGTCTTTGAGAAAATGACCGTATCATCCGCGAGAGGAGTACTGGTTCGGAACAGGATGCCAGAAGATTATTAAGGAAGGTGCTGAATAGAAGGGTCCCAGTATCGATCCTTGCGGAACCCCAGGGCAGACACTATTCTCACCTGCTGTGTGCGGTTTGCTAAATAGCTGGTCTAGATGTCTTTTTCATAGGCCTGTTACTTAGAAAAATAAATAGGGCACAAAATGTATCCCCACTTAGTTACAGCCCCGGCACAACCCCGCATAAAGCATTAGCATATGTGGATGACTTATGTCTTTTAGTAGCAAATACACCTTCCATTATAGAAGCCATACACCAGTGCGAACAATTTGGAAACATGTCAGGGGCATCCTTGAACATAGATAAATGTATAGGGTATAATCTGGACACCAGTCAAGAACCCCAACTAGTAGTTAATAGAATAAAAATAAGCTCAGGACCAATTACAATTTTAGGAATTCAATATGGTGTACTGGATATGGACATAGCAAATTGGGACATGAAATTTAAAATAGGGAAACAGTAGGTAGACAACTGGAATAGGTGGAAGTTAGGGAAAAAGAAAAGGGTGTGCCTTATTAGAACATATTTACTACCCATCTTTCTTTATATCAGTGCAGTTTTTCCACCTCCTAGGGTCATGGAAACCAAACTACTGGGATTATTCTTTCAGGTGTTACGGGGGAGTAGGCTCAACGCAATTAAAAGAAATATCACGTATCTACCCCTGAATAAAGGCAATGTCAATAGGTAAACCCAATCCTTTTTTTAATAGCATCTTCCTGATCTCTAATATTAAACCATTGTTGTTAAATCGGAACAGAGGGTGGGAGGCATGGGTTTTTGATACATGCCAACAGTGGTTTTTACAATGGGAGGCCAGCACATTAAAAATAGTAAAAAATACTATTATGATACCCTGTTACATAAAAGATGCTTTCACTGGACTAAGACAACAGAAGGTGACAGCCCATACCATGATAACATTACTAGAAAATTGCTATACCAGATGTTACTAGAAACCATATGTACAGCAGACAAAATTTTTGAAAATGTCCAGAACCATCATCTATTACTATTCAGTATCTTCATCAGTGACATTGAGAGGACCTAGAAGGCAGAATTTCACTGTTTGCTGATGACACAAAGCTCTGTAACAGAGTAGACACACAGAGGGTGTAGACAGAATGAGAAGGACCTGCAGAAACTTGAAGAATGGTCAGGGGTTTGGCAGTTGAAATTCAATGCAAGGAAGTGCAAGATAATGCATATGGGGCACAAAAACCCTGGCACAATATATCAGTTGGGGGGTGAGGATATAGCATGCACCAAGCAGGAAAGGGATCTTGGAGTTATCATCTCTGATGACCTCAAGGCAGGGAAATAGTGTGACAAGGCAGCAGGTAAAGCAAATAGGATGCTGGGATGCATAGGCAGGGGCATCACCAGCAGGAAAAGGGAGGTCATAATTCCACTATACAAGACACTAGTGAGGCCGCACCTGGAGTACACTGTGCAGTTCTGGAGACCTCACCTATGTAAGGACATAGACAGGGTAGAGAAGGTTCAGAGGAGGGCAACAAAGATGGTGCATGGATTGCATCACAAGTCCTAAGAGGACAGGTTGAAGGCACTGAACATGTACTCCTGGAGGAGAGGAGGGAGAGAGGATATGATAGAGACATACAAGTATCTTACAGGGAGGAACAGGGTGCAGGAATGCACTATTTTTTGCGAAAAGATGTTCCAGGACTAGAGGGCATGGGAGAAGTTGGAGGAGGACGATTCAGAGGAAACGTGAGGAAGAATTCTTCACAGAACGGTGGTGGACAAGTGGAACACCCTGCCAGAGGAAGTGGTGGGGCTGAAACAATCACGGATTTAAGAATGCATGGGATAGACATAAAGGAATTCTGGAGGTCAGGGGTAAGGGGCAACAGACTTCCTGGAAAACATAAACTGAACTTACAAACTTAAATGGGCAGACTGGGTGGGCCATAGGCCTTTATCTGACGACACTGTCTATGTATCTATGTAACCATATCTTCCTCCATTGAAATCATTACTAAGCAATCCTAGAATACCTCCTCACATGTGGGACGTGCACTGGCTCACATGTCACGAAAAGCTGAATGTAAAAGGTAATTACAAACATAAACAGCTTACAGAAAGAATATGTAGTTGGCCACAATGTAGCCAACGCCTAGAAACCCTAGAACATTTGCTTTTTACATGTTCATTTATAGAAAACTTTTGGAAGTACTTAGCTTTGCAGTGGTCGGAACAACGCTTCCAAAATGTAATATATGGATTCTTTAACAAGTCATTGGACAAATGGCATAAAAGTACGCTCTGTTTAATTTTTACAGTTATAAAGTGGCATATTTGAATGGGTAGATGTATGTTTACATTACAACAACAAGAAGGGTCATATCAACAATTAAAAGGAAAAATTATAAAAGATTTGCTAACTGTGTATTATAAAGAAAGCATCACTCTTCCACAAATGAACTATTGGAACTTTGGAAGCACTTCTTCTGGATAACAAACTCAGACACAGCTGTGACTTAAGTTATGAACACTCTGGATTGTTTTCTTTTTATTTATTGTTGGATTCATTGTACTTGCCTGATTTCATGATTTTGTAATGTTACTTAGTTGTACTGATTTTTGAATGGTTTTTATTTCACATTAAATTTTCCCTACTCTTTTTGAGAAGTGCCATGGGATCTTTAACATCCACCTGAACTACCACCAGGACAGGCAGATGGGACCTCAGTTTAACGTCTCATCCGAAAGACGGCACCTCAGAAGTGCAGCACCCCCCCCCCCCATGCTGCACTACAGTGTCAGTATTGGGATTTAACTCGAGTGCCTGGTTTTGGGATAGAACCCACAACCTTCTGATCTTCTGGCCTCAGAGGCGACTGTACAACCTGCTGAGTCACTGACACTGTCAGGTTGAGTCCTACACTCAAGGTAGGAAGGAAACCAGTTAGTAGAGGAGTCAGAGAGCCCCGCAGCCTGAAGCTTGCCAAGGAGAAGAGGGTAGGCTACAGTGTCAAAGGCTTTGGCCAAGTCGACAAACACAGCAGAGGTGATAAGGCCCTGGCCTATACCAGACAGAATGGAATCAGTGAGCCAAAGAAGTGAGGAGATGGTAGAGTGGAACATGTGGAATCCAGACTGGAAAGGGGTGAACAAAGAGGAAGAGTCAATGAAGGGGGTGAGCTGAGCCAGCACAAGGTGCTCTTGAAGTTTGACTGAGAGCTACACTTTGCCTGTTTTGAAGTGCATAAAGAAGGAATTAAACAAATGAGAGATTTTCAATCCATTTAAATGTTCTTCAAATAATACATTATTTAATTCTATGCCAGTTCGATCTTTAACTACATTTTTTTTGTAGAATACTATGATCCGGCTTAACATGAAAGGCCAATTCCCAAGAATATGCCATCAAATTACTTAAAAAAATATTGATGTGGATCTGGACAGCCAAGTCCCGCCATGCTTCTGAGAGTTACAGTGTGACTCCATGCAATACGGGGCTTACCCTCTCCACAAAAATTTGGAAAAAATACACGTAGCGTCTGCAAACCATTTGGACGATGGTCCACCGAACATTACTTGAGTAACAAGTATCAAGTGAGGTTGTGCCATCATTTTAGTAAGCTCCACGCTACCCCAGAGTGACAGAGACAGACTCTGCTAGTTGTGCAACTTACTTTTCAAACTCTAGGAAATCTTACTATATTCTGACTTATGTAGTGTGGTCTCACCGTAGGACTGCCATGGAGCCCAAAAGGTTACTAGAACCTGTGCAAATGATGGAATGCTAGGCTCTAGCTCGATTTTCAAACCACTGTCCCTGGTAAACAGTTTTAAGCCAGATTCTTTACTCCTCTTGCTTCAGTAAGACGCTTCCGAGAGCTTCCTTCATCACTTGAAAAATTAGTTTTTCTGGTTTTATCTAGTACTGTTTTAGTTTATCTGGTATTTAAAGCACTGTCCTTGGTTAGGGTTCGTTGGGTAAGTAGCCCGGTTCTCCTTTTGGTTCTCTAACCGACAGGAAACTGGTATCTCCCTTATTTTCTTTATATTAATAAAAATTTCATAGCTTGATTTTAATTTAAATTGTACTGACTCGGGTGTAAGTCAGTTTTTGGCTAACTTTTTACCGGGGTAACTCCTGGTTTCTTATCGGTTAGCGTAACCGAACAAAAAAAAAAAATAATATTTGTTTTTATATGTGAAGCTTATAGAGCAGTTTTCTTCTGGAAGGTGTCACAGAAAGCCAAGAAGAGAACAGGACCTACAGGTTTCCAGCACTGTACTGAGTGCAGGGAACCTTTTGCCAAGGTTGATCCACATTTAATTTGTGTACTCTGTCTGGGGCTTGAACACCTCAAGACAGACTGTGAGATCTGCAAAAACTTTCCTCAGTCTATGGTCAAGAGGTGGTTGAAAAGACTACAGGAAAGGATGGCTGACAAGGCTGCTGACCCAGCCGTTGAAAAATCGGTTCCTCCTCAAAAAGAACCGGAGGAGCTGCCCTCTGAAAGGGGCAACGGCTCTTCCAGCAAAAAATGGACTGCAGACACTGCTGCTGAACCAGCCATTGTGGAAAAAAGAGAAAAGAAAACATCAGGAACCGCAACTGAAAAAAGCTGCAGCCCCTACTGCAGAAGAGATCGCTAACGTGATCAGAATTATTCAGTCTCTTCAGACCGTAACCCCAGTTATGGTTGGGAAGCAGTCGTTATCTACAGCGGTCCAGACTCCCAGTTCAACCCAGGTCTCCGGTTCATTAGACCTCGGTTGTGACCAATTTGGAGACGAGAAAGAAGAGGAGGAGGAGGAGGATGATTTCGGAGAGCCCATTGAACCGGACATTTCTTCTCATCCTCACCAGCCAGATTCCCCTGACAAGGGAACCGAGGATTTTACCTCTTACTGCTCATTCATGAAATAAATAGCCCAGACCCTCAACCTCCCCACTCAGGAGTCAACTGAAGATGAGGAAGAGGACTATAAGGAAAGGATAGATGTGCCAGCATCAAAGAGGTTATTGCTGCCAATCCACAAGTCCCTTAAAAAGCAGACATTTAAGCTTTTGCAGACACCCACTTCAGTACCTCCTACTGACAAAAAGTGGACAAGAAGTACTGGGTAGCCAAAAATGGGGTTGAATTCCTTTTTGGGCACCCTAGTCATGAGGCGATAGTGCAGGCTACAGCTTGTGACAAAGCTGGCATCCCCCTGGCCTCTCACCCTCTGGACAAAGACTCTAGGAGGGTGGATTCAGTAGCAAAAAAGGTGTACCTGGAGTCATCCCTTGCCATCAGACAGGCCACATACGTACATGGCCAGGTATCAAATGAATCTCTGGTTTACTGTCATAGAGATTTCAAAAGCAGTCCCATCTCCCATGGCAGCCGACCTGGAAGAAGCTGCTAAAACGCAATGTAGAATGGCAGTGGATGCCAGTGATACTGCATCCAGGCAGATGGCAGCATCAGTGTCCCTTGGGAGGTTTGCCTTCCTCAGAACTAATAATCTGACGCAGGACACACAAACCAAAGCCATGCACTTCTCTTGTGACCCTATGTCTCTATTTGGAGAACAAATAGAAGCATATATGAAAAAAATGGATGAATATTAGGCTGCCTACTGTATAAGAGTGCAGCAGCAAAGAAGAGAGCATCTACACCCCAGAAACACCAGACCAGAGGTGGCAGGAGCAGAGCTCGCTACAGGCCTTTTCCAGCCTCAAGCTTTCCCCCCAGTATCAACAGCAAAGGGGATACTTCAGCAGCAGAGGCAGAGGGGACGGTGGCTTACTAGCCCCAGTACTCAGCCAGCAACCCAGATAAAGCAGACACCTGAGGTGCATGTCCCGTTGCCTCCCCAGTCCCAGTAGGGAGGGCAAGCTGGCCCACTACCTACAGGAGTGGGAAAATATCCCACAGACAAGTGGGTCCTGGAGGTAGTGGGACAGGGCCTTGTCCTCAGCTTCAAGCTCATCCCAAAGCTGAGGTCAAGGGTCTTCAAACCCTCTTCCCCATCAGAAACAACCTTGCTAAAGGAGTAAGTTTCATGCCTTCTGTTACAAAGGGCAGTAGAGCCAGTTCCCTCAAACCAGAAGGGAAAGGGCTTGTACTCAAGGTACTTCCTCACAATAAAGAAAATGGGAGTGGCAACCCATTCTGGATCTCAGACACCTAAACAAACATTTGTCAAAGCCAAAATTCAAAATGGTGAGACTGACTACTATCCTACCAATCCTAGACCTAAAGGACGCTTACTTTCACATCTCTATAAGGCGGTCACACAGAAAGTACCTCAGGTTCAGACTGCCATCAGGCCATTATCAATTCAGGGCAATGCCCTTTGGATTAACCTCTGCTCCAGAGGTGTTCACAAAATGTCTAGCTGTGGTCGGCACACCTAAGGAGACAGGGATAACAGTGTTCCCTACTTGGATGACTGTCTGATAGTAGGTCAGTCATATCAGCAAGTGAAAGATGCATTGGCACTCACACAGGATACCCTGCATTCACGGGGGTTTCTGGTGAACCTAAAAAAGTCTGTGCTGGAATCGGTTCAGCTACTCAAATTCATAGGAGCAGAGTTGGACTCACAAAAGGGAAGGGCTTTCCTCCCTCGATACAGGTAACCAGCTCCTTCAAACTACACGTCCCAAGGCTGGCGAGGCATTTTCTGCAACTGCTAGGCCACATGGCAGTGTCCACAGCAACTGTGTCAGGAACCAGGTTCCAAATGAAGGACATTCAGTTCCACCTGAGAGTTCACTGGCTTCAAAAAAGGAATTCTCTGTCAAAGCTAGTGCCTGTCACAGTAACATTTCTCCAAGCTCTACAGTGGCGGCAAGACAGTGAACCTCAGGCACGGGATGCCATTCTTACAGCAAGCCCCCTCACTGGTACTGACCACAAATGCATCCCTCCTGGGTTGGGGGGAACATCTGGGGGATCACATGGCACATGGACAAAGCAGGAATCACTTCTGCACATCAACTTGTTGGAGCTCAGAGCAGTACTCCTCAATATCCAATCATTTGCCAGTCTAGTAAAGGGCAAGGTGGTTCGGGTCAGAACAGACAATACAACCACCATATATTACATAAACAAACAAGGGGCACATGGTCAACTCCACTGTACACGGAGGCAAGGAAAATCGGGACCTTGGCATACTCCTGGAGGTTTCCCTCGCAGCTGTCCATCTCCAGGAAAGGACAATGTTCTGGCAGAGATGCTCTCAGCAGAATCAACCAGAACCACCAGGAGTGGTCACTGAACAAGCAGGTCCTGGAGGAGGCTGTCTTTAGGAGATAGGGCAGCTCAGGCAATCTCAGCTAGCACAGTTCTGCTGCAGACCCGTCTATCAAGGCACAATCCATCTGGACGCACTTCTGCTGGATTGGACAAGGAGGTTTCTGTATGCATCCCCTCCCTTCCCCTTGCTGCTAAGGGTGCTGAACAAACTCAGAGCCCAGCCAGCAACAATGATTCTCATTGCCCCAGACTGGGCCAGACAGCCCTGGTACTCCATGATTCTATCAATGTCAGTAACCAAACCAATCAGCCGCCCCAGGAGGCACAACCTACTGTCATCCTCTCTGGGCAGGATCATGTATCCCAACCTGCAATCCCTCCGGCTCAAAGCTTGACTCTTGAGGTCTTAGAATATGCAGATCTTCATTTATCAGAAGGGGTTATGGAAATACTTAGGGTATCCAGAAAGCCATCCACTAGGAAAACCTATTCTTTCAAATGGAAGAGATTTTCCATTTGGTGCCAAGGCAGGGATAAGGACCACAACCAGGCTAGTTTGTCAATAGTCCTGGATTACCTAACCCATCTCCATTCTACAGGCTTAAGGGCCTGTACTCTGAGAGTGCACCTGGCAGCTGTCTCAGCTTATTTATCTGCGGGCAAGAGGTTGTCTCTAGCCTCAAACCCAGTGTTTAAAAAGTTTTTTAAGGGATTGCTGCATTTTCATCCTCCACATAGGGAACCAGCTCCTGTGTGGGACCTGAACATTTGCATTGCCCAGCTCATGCAGCCCCCCTCTTCGAATCCATGTCTTTGGGAGACCTCAAGTATGTGACTTGGAAAACAGTATTCCTGGTGGCCATGACTTCTGCTAGAAGGATTAGTGAGCTTTAGGCCTTGTCTACAGAGCCTGGGTACATTGCTGTCCATAGAGACAAAGTCGTTCTGAGGACTAACAGAAAATTCTTGCACAGGGTGGTATCAGAGTTTCACCTTAACCAGTCCATTACACTGTCTGTCTTTTTTACTGATCATTCCACCGCAGGTGAATGCAGGCTGCATAGCCTGGATGTAAAAAGGGCAATCAGCTACTACCTTGACCACACAAACAGTCATAGGCAGGATCAAACTCAGCTCTTCCTCACCTATGGCGAAGTGGGGAAAGGGAAGCCAGCTACTAAAAGATCCATAGCAAGATGGATTGTGGCTTGCATTCAGTTCTGCTACAACAAGGTGAGTAAGCAGCCACCTACAGGCCTCAGGGCCCATTCAACCAGGGGTACAGCGGTCTCTTTAGCAGCTGCTGGGGATATTCCCTGGTAGGTATCTGTAAGACAGCTACCTGGAAGACAGTCCACACATTCACCAAGCATTATTGTTTGGATGTCCAATCCAGAGGATGCCAAATTTGGCACAGCAGTCCTTCAGAGCCCGTTTCGTAAGGTCGATGCCTACGTCAAAAGGTACTGCTTGGGTAGTCTGCATAAGTCAGAATACAGTAAGATTTCCTGGGGTTTGAAGAAAAATGACTTGCCGTAGAATCTTGTTTCTTCCAAGAGAATCTTACTGTATTCTGAACTCCTCCTCCTTTCCTCCCTACTAAGAACCTATGGTCACTGCACTCCAGCTGTACTAAGGATGTTACAAACCTGTGGGTATGTTTCTTCTCTTTGGCATCTGTGACTTGAGTCTTGGTGCCAGTTTGAACCATTTGGGAAAATGATAATTCATAATGAGGGGTACTTGTTGTTAGTAGTAGTAGTAGTAGTATAAGTTAGGTAGTTCTTTGTGCATGCTTCATAAAATCTGACAATTTAGAACCGTTTGCCAGGGATAGTGGTTTGAAAACCGAGCTCAAGCCTAGCATTCCATCATTTGCATAGGTTCTATTAACCATTGTGGCTCCGGGGCAGTCCTATGGTGAGACCATACTGCATAAGTCAGAATACAGTAAGATTCCCTTGGAAGAAGCAAGACTACCATGGCCCTAAAAAAAGGGCAGATAAAACTTTTCAGCTCCTGCCTGAAAAAAAAACATTTTGGCCATGATTTGAAAAACAATAGCTGTAACATTCATGAGGTACTGGAAAGATATGGCTCTGTTGTAAATTTGGGGTAAAAATATTGAAAATTACCAAGGTTACGAGGCTGCATTCTCAAAATTCAACGCAGGCTTATAACTTTGTAGTTTTTTAACATTTTTTACACCACATTTTCAACATTACCTCGTTGTGACCATGCCTCATGAAGACTGGCAGAGAAAATGTTTGACTCCCGGCTTAAAGGTGATTTTGCGCCGGGACTGCAAAATCAGTTTTTGGAATGCAGAAACACATTTTGGGCAGGAATTGAAAAATGACAGCTGTCACATTCATGAGGTGCTGTAAAGAAATGGCTATGTTGAAAATATGGGGTAGTTACCAAACTTACAAGCCTGTGTTTGCAAAATTACCTACATATAGCCCTCCTCACACCACGACGGACAGCCGTGAACTCTCAGTGAGTGTGTACAGAGTTCAGTACACTCTTAAGCGTGTACTGACTACTGTACATGCTTATGACAGTTCAGTCAGAGGCTGGCTGTGGCAGTGTGAGGAGAGCTGTGCCAGTCACCAGCGTGGGTCAGGTTGGAGGGAGCGGGGTGGTGGGTCACCACCTGCCTTTGGGGGAGGGGGCCACTAGACTACCAGAGTTTTGTGGATGTCATTTGGATGGTGATCAGGGAATGGGGAAGGGACCAGTGGACCACCAGGGATGTATTTATATGAAACGGGGGTGTCGATTGGTGAATGGGGGAGGGGCCACTGGACTACCAATGATACTATTTTGCTATATGGTGACAGGGATTGGGGCAGGGGAGGAACACTAAACCACCAATGTTTTTTTTAACTATGGGGTCGGGGATCGGGGCAGGAGAGGGACGCTGAACCACCAATGATTTACGTCCAGGGATCTGGGCTGGGGGGGACCTGGCCCGGCGCACTTGAACAGTGCTCACATGCAGATGCGCCCATTATGGGCACATAAATGTTCCCTAGTGCTGTGCATGCCCAGTGGGCTCATTTGCATGTTTGGGCTGAATATCACCCATGGGGGCCGCAGCGCTAGCCAGTGTGTGCTGTGCTTTACCCCTATGGGTGGTCTTAAGCCCCACCCTCTGGTAGCTCTGCGCCAAACATGGTGACCGCTTGCTGTCCGTCGTGCTACTAGGGTCCAGTATTCAAACAGGTAGCATGATCAGTTCAGATTGCACTGTCTGTTTGAATATGGCACTAGAGATGGCGGCCCTGTTTTTCATGCGGCACACCTGTTTGAGAACGCAGTCAGCTGGGTCTGAAAATGGGTCCCTTTATGTTTACAGTTACTATTGTGGCTGCACCGAATATTTTCTAATGTTTTCTAAGGTTCTGTTAGCTTAATTCTCTCAGATACTATTATGTGAGACAGGAGAGGGGATTTTGTTAAAAAGGCCATTCGTCCTTTGCCCTACAGTGAGTTTCATGCCTTTTTGTAAATGGCACATTTCATTTAGGATGCATATCACACACTGCAAAGAGTGCTACAGTGCCTTAGTGTTGACCATATTTCTCTGCATTCAGTAGCATGTGAGTTGGTGCATCCAGCACTGCCAGAGTTAAGTAACATGAGGATTCTGGCTGGTGGGGTGGGAGCAGCGGCCCTAGCGAGGAGCCTGGAGGACTGCTGTTAGTCCTCGACGCCACACACATGCTATTAGCTGGAACGGTACATAGAACCATTAGGGGACAGGTTCCTCTGTAGTAATCAGCAGAGTTCTTATGGGATCAACATTGAACTAATGAGGACTACAGAGGCACTGTTGTTGTTTTCTTCCCACCTGCAGACAGGAAGCAATTTTAAATGTTTTCCTATTACGGGATAAAGGGCATAGTTGGAGCTCGAGATCAGTTTCTCTAAATTTTTCAAAATATTTTAGGACTATAAATGGCTGGAGATGGTTAGTATCAACTATATCTTTTTAACAAGCAGAGTTAAATATTTTGGGGCATTGGCTATATGAAGCTTCTAGTTGATATAAAAAGTTGATATACATAACGTTGTATTTTCCTCCACAAGATGTACCATAAGAAATTATATTCTTTTCTCTGAATTTATGAAAATACGTCCTTGATAATTGTACCATTTCAGTTATCTGCTTTGCATGTGATGTGTATAATCCTATAAATAAAGCTAAAAAAAAAATTAGTCACACTGTTAAGGCTGTTTTCTCGGTTCACAGTGACTGTGTTCAACAAAGAAGTGCTTCTGCCCCAATTTGCAGCAGTTTTTGGCTCAGAAAGACTGGTCGAATGTAAACAAAATTTTGTTGGCTTCCAACAGCTGTAGTTGACGCAGAAATCACTGGCTTTCAACAAATGAAGTCAGAACTGTTAAAGTAGTGCCCTTTTCTGATCTCAAGTTGGAGACACCCATGAAAAGGAGTCCCTTTTCTCCAAGTAATGCACAGTGTGATTCTGACTACAGATGCCTCCCTTCCAGAATGGAAGTACATTTCACCACACGGTGAAGGAATATGGAACTCAGCAGACAGGCAAGGGCATGTAAACCTGCTAGAGCTCAGGGTAGTTTGTCTGACCCTGAAGTATTTTCAGAACTAGTTAGGGATCGAGTCCTGTGATCTGGGCATACAGTAGCACAGCGATGTATTATATCAACAGACAATGTGGTGCAAGATTCTCAAAGCTGTGCAAAAGCACTAAAATTTAGGATCTGGCATATACTGTCAAAGTTCAGGTATCAACAGTCCATGTGGCGGAAGGACAATGTCTGTGCAGACTTACTAAGCAGAATGGGCCATGTCACACAAATGCTACCTGGAACACTCTGTGCTGTACCAGATTTCCAGGTAAGGCAGGCTGAAAGGCTTGACCACAACAGAAGTTGACAGATAACTCACTTTTATGCTGCTGTAGTTCAGACTCAAAGCAGCAAACTACGACGATGCATTTTATCTTTGCTACTCCTAGGTGTAGTGCAGTCAATATATCAGCCCCAAAATAATATGGACATTTAGTACACTCAGAGGTGGCACACGGAGAAAGCGTTTGCAAGAAGAGCAACATGTATTATCCATAACATTAGCAGATGTTATCATTACCTGCCCCTAATTGCCCAAAACACTGACCATGTCCCTTTCAGTTCCACATACTCCAGGGACCAAATCCTATGTATTTTGTTTTTGTTTGTTTTTTCCAGGGTTGCTAACAGCAAAATCATCAGAAATAAAATGAGCCTTTGAACGCAGATAGGTGGCTGAACAGAACGTGGAATGTTGACTATAAAAAGAAAAGGATGATGCTCTTGAATAACATATTTCTGTCACTAATAACTATAACTGCTACCTTTACTGCAGCAATCCTCCTGTCCCCTTCCCGTCCTACTCTTGGCTCTGTCTCACTATATACTACTCCGCTCCACCCTACCAAGCCTTGAATACCTCCCTTACCCTATATTTTCTGTTGCTGCTCATTTTACTAAAATGTATGTATTGCAAATACCAGTTGCCATGTCTTCCATTGTTAGTATACTACCTGAAATGTTCATCACTTCATACCATTTGTTTGCTCACCACCTATTGTCATCTGATGTGGTGTCCTCGTATGTAATATCTTGCTTGTATTATATGATCACCTGCATACATGTTATGTTATTGTCTATCAATTATTTTTATTTATGTATATTCGTTGTAAGTGTACATGTCACAGGACCTCCTTGTGAATGAGCTTGCTCAATGGAGTTTTCCTGCAATAAACTTGAACTTGAACTAATTAGTGTGTGTCTGCAGAAGTGCACACAGGTTTGGTTCTTACCACAGTAAAGAACAAATAAATAATTGCCATGCTGAGGACTGTCATTATTGTCCGTGATCATGAATCACATTTATGAATATTGATAGGGACTTTTTGATGGTGATTTTTCTGAGCTGTGGATGAAGTTTCATGCTTTAATGATATCTTTCCCACACAGGCAGTCGAGATGAATTCATCTGGGCAGTAGTAGTGCTGTTCACGAATTTCAAAATTTGGTACCACTGTTAAGCCTACCTCTTTAATGTTTTGGGCTCATAGATCATAACATGAATGAAGTGACAGTCTGGCTTGAGTCCATAGCATGAAACTATAAGTACACTATCAGAACTTGCAGACCAAAGCTTAGCTGCTTTTGTTCAAAGGAAAATATATGGAGCTATTTTGCTTGACCTCGAGGAAGCCTGTTACACTGTCCTTACTGGGTACCAATTAAGAAGCATCAATAACTAGGGCTTGAATTTTTCATAGCTCATGTAACTGGCAGGGACAAAACACAAAGTGGGAAATCGAGATGCTGATTCTGTGTTGGGCCCCATCAGTGTGGTAGTTTCACAAGGTTTCCAAGAGTCGAGAAGTGAGAATGATGACACTACACTGAGGAGACCCAGCGGACGAAAAACATTCCTGTAGGTTGTCATTCTTCACCTATACTGATCAGATGTACAAGCCTGTTTAAAAGGCGATGTCTTTTCCGGCAAAGCCTTGTCAGCCTGCCTTCCACAAGGGATTGCATACCCATGATGCCTTGCTCTGGGATTGAGGCTTTGAGGTAATTTGTGCTTTGGAGAGATGCACAAAAACTGAACAAAGTTTTCTAAGAGTTGGTAGGGCTCAGTTGGCAGCACATTGCCTCTGTGCCAGAAAGTTGTACTTCTTGTCCCATCACGAGGACTCAGCTCATGCCCCACTTGCTGGCACTGCAGTGCTGTACTGTTGGGTACACACACTAGGGTGTCGAGTCCCCTTTTCAAATACTTGGTGAATATTGTACTCTACACCCCAGATAATTGGCTGTTATTTGGTGTCTAGTATTTACCCAACTTTCAAGAAAATTAAAATAAAAATGCTGTTTCTAACAACATGAATACAGTTCACTGTCCACACTTTGGCAGTCTTCCTGGAAACAGGAGTCATTGGAAGTCTTCAAACTAAGTTCTCCCCCATCCAGGTGGTATGACCTCTGGCTTTGCCCTGTGACATCAGATCTTCCTTTGCACTGAAAGGTATAGGTCTCCTCCTTTGCAGCTGTGCGATATAGAAGGGATTTGAGTTGTTAAAGCTCTTTCTTGGTGAATCTTTGACTTTACGGGTCCATTTCAACCTGGGAGCCTCCACCTGGCCCTGACCACTCTTGGGTCTCACCAGACCTGTGTAGGGTCCCTGACTTTCTGTAGTTATCCCCCACAGGAGGCTGAGGGAATAACCATTTCCCTCAGGGTGAGCCAGCACCACCCTCTTGGGTGGTAAGCTTGGTACTCTGACCCGTAAGTGGGAATAAGTGGTGAAGATTGATTCTTGGAAGATAAGAAAATTACGTGCTCACTCTAACTCTTGATCTTCTAGAATATCTTTGCCACTTATTAGCATGCCTGCCCCCCATACCCCACTTCGCTTGAGCCAAGCATCTGGGCAGCTCACCCTGCTTTTCCTCTTCTTTCCTTCTGCTCCCTTGCCCTCTCTTTCTTGTCCTCCCTTGGAGCCTTTTGTAAACAAACAAAAAAAAAAAAAAAAGAGGGGCTTGTCCTCTGCCTTCTTTTGGGCCTTGTCCCTACAAAAAAAAAAGAGGAAACACACAAATATCTATATCAAGGCCTTCGACACCGTCCCACATAGGAGGTCGATAAATAAGTTGTGCAGCCTGGGAGTGGTCCCTAAGGTGGTAAACTTGGTCAGAAACTGGTTGAGTGACAGGACACAGAGGTGGTGGTAAATGGCGTCAATCTGAGGAGAGGGGGGTAACCAGTGGGGTGCCACAGGGATCTGTGTTGGGGCCAGTCCTCTTTAATGTCTTCATAAGTGACATTGCAGAGGGGCTTGAGGGGAAGGTATGCCTCTTTGCTGATGACAGTAGGATCTGCAACAGGGTTTACACTCCAGGGGTGGAAAAAATGAGAAAGAACCTAAACATGCTTGAGGAGTGGTTGAGAGTTTGGCTGCTAAGAGTCAATGCAAAGAAGTGTAAAATGATGACTTGAGGTGCAGAAATCCAGAGTACAAGATGGGAGGAGATGCTGATGATCAACAGTCAAGAAAGGGATCTGAGGGCAATCATACCTGATGACCCTAAAGATAACCAAACAATGTGAGAAGGCTGTGGGGAGAGCCAGTGGGATGCTAGGATGCATAGGAAGAGGTATCAGTAACAGAAAAAAGGAAGTGGTTATGCCACTGTACAGATCACTAGTGAGACCTCATCTGGAGTACTGTGTCTAGTTCTGGAGGCCGCATCTCTTGAAGGACATAGACACAATAGAGGCAGTCCAGAGAAAGGCAGCAAAAATGGTGCAAGGACTGCACCAAAAGTCATATGAAGAAAGACTAGAGGACCTCAATATGTATTCCCTGGAGGAGGGAAGAGAGAGGGGGATATGATAGAGACATTCAGGTACATCAGGGGGACAAACAAGGAACAGGAGGGTAGCATCTATCAGAAAAGAAAGTGTACAAGAACAGTGGGGCATGATATGAGGCTAGAGGGGGGTAGGCTCAGGGGCAACATGAGGAAGTACTTTTTCACAGAAAGAGTAGTGTATTCTTGGAACAGCCTCCCTGCGGAGGTGGTAGGGGCAAAAACAGGGAAATTCAAGAATGCATGGGATAGACATAAGAGTACTCTAGCAATAGGGAAGAGAAGGTAAGGCGGAGATCAGCTAGGGTCTGTGGTAATGCATTAGTAGGGAAAAGGGGCAGACTAGGTGGGCCATATAGTCCTTGTCTGCTGTCACCTTCTCTGTATCTGTGTATATCTGTGTCTGTATGTCTATCTGTCAAGAAAAATGAGGATTTTTTTCCTTTCTTTGTCTGCCCCCAACTTCAGCTTTGGCTTGCTACCTTAATTTCCTGTGCAGCGGCTGTTTATCCCCTGTTCACAGGCGTTTTTTCCTAGCCTCTTTTATACTGTTCATAATTCTCTCATCTAAACCTGGGTAGCACATTTCCAGGGATAAATTCCCTTATCACCCTATTCCCCTCCTTTTCTCTCTAGAGCGGCAAGGGGGCATTTCTTTTTCCCTTTTTCTCTACAAAAAGTGTATAAATGCTAAACCAAACAAAAATGAGATGGAAAAAGGGTAATTTGACCTCTTTTCTCTGGGGCCTTTCTTGGGCTCAAATCTCCTTCCTTCTGTCCCGGTGGCTCAAGACTTTGTCCTCAAACCCACTACTCGAGGCCTTCCCGCCCGCCTCTTTAATTTGTTAATTGGGTTTTATTCTTTTTATGATTTTGTGTCCGGTATCCTTATTCTGTCTCTTTGGGCTCTTTTAGCCCCTCTCTGTTTTTCTTTCCCACTTTGTTTCTTCTCCTAGCTAACAGAATGAAGGAAGGCAGGGGACAAGCATTGGTTACTGGCCAGTCCAAAAGCACCATGTCATAGCGTGTTTCTCGTGTCAGCACCATCACCGATGTCTGATCCTAACTGTAGTCTGCTAAAGACTTTGCTCCCACTGAGTCCTAGTGCCTCTGGCACAGCCACATAAGTGGTAATAAGTGGTGAAGATATTCTGAAAGATCAAGAATTATGGTGAGTACGGTAGGAGTTCTCTGCTTTGAAGAACTAGCCCTTAAGTATAAATTACCACATACAGATTGATTCAGATACTTGATTATATATTAAGAAATAGAATAATATCAGCTAAAATACCACACCCGACCCCTCCTCTGCTTAAATTATACCTCGATCATATACAAGGCAACCACTGGGGTCACTTTATAGGGGCACTATATAAAATACTCAGAGCTTTAACCCCAGAAGCAACCAACTCTATTCTTAACAGCTTGAATAAAGATCTAAATGGGGGGATCCAGTATGAACATTGGTCTGAGGCAGCTTTAGCTGCAGCAAAGATCACCTCTTCGAACATCTGGAGAGAACTCTCCTGGAAGTGTCGACACCGATACTTTCGCTCGCCAGCTAAACTTACCAAATATTTACCAGAGAGATATGGAAAGTGCTGGAGAGATTGTGGATGTAGGCAGGCACACCTGGCACATATGATGTGGCAGTGCCCACTGTTAACGCCATGTTGGGTGTCATTACAAATAGCGATCTCCAGAAGTGTGGGAAGTCAGTAGAAATAACAGAGAAATGTTCCTGTTAGACATATATCGGACCACTCTCCTTCTTGGACCAGAACTTTGCTGCGGTTTATTTGTTGGCTGCAGAGAAGACTTAACAAGAAGATGGATGTCAACTAAAGTTCCAACATTGCATGAATGGCAGACAATAATGAAACATATATACACCAGATGGAAGATTTGTCCGCCAAGATAGCGGACAAAGAACAGGTATTCGAACAAAATGTCAGAGATGGATGATCTACCTGGTAGAGGTTGACCAGACTTCTGCCTTTAACTGGAGAGGGGAGGGAGGGGGGAACGAAGGGGGTAAGGGACAGAAAGAATAAAAAGAGGATATATATGACAATCACTTGTAACAAATGTCAGTCATGTAGAAATATCTTTATGTATTTGACAATGCCTAAAGACATATTAACTGCGATACTGTGTCTTAAATGTATGTACAACATTATTTAAAACCAGTGAAAATAAAATATTTAAAAAAAAGATTTATGGCGGTAGGTAATTTTCATCTATTGATTCATTCAGCTTTTCAGTAATATTAGTGTAACTAGATTTTTTGAATTGGGGAAGGGGATGTATACTGTACATTTATTAACATACAGCAGAGTATTAAGTGCTTGTGTAATAATACAAATAGAAAATGATTGCTCTCTGCAAAAAATAGCTGTTTCCATAAAGCCCGTGTTGTTTGCTACATATGTGGCAAGGTCTCCACTTGCTCTACTGTGGCTTCCTTGTTTTGAAGCTTTAATTATTCAGTATTCAAAACCTTACAGTACCACCTTGTTTTCATTCTGTATCTTAAGTTTCAAACCCCTGGAATCCCTCAATTATGTAATAACTGCAATCATTCCCTGGAATGAGCTGCCCCTGAGCTTAGAATTTTATTCCAGTTAGAGAATCTTAGAATGAAATTCAGAACTCTGCTGTGGGGTCATGCTCAGCCTCACATTCTAAAAGGCAGATTTATTTCTGTGCCTAAGAAAGCAGTCATCCTGAAGTCTTCACAGAGTCGTTACAGTTTGTTTTATTAACTCTTATTTGTTTAGTTATGTTTTGATACTCTGTGTTAGCTAGGGTGTAGTTTAGCTTATTTTTACTGATTCTACGGTTCCACATCAGTTCCCAGGAACCGAAGATGGCTGTTTTGAGGCACAGGTCCGACCTTTTGGAAACTGCATTTTTCTTTAAAAAAAATTGTTTCTTGCAGTTTGAATTGCTGCTTTGCAGTACTGCTGTGTGGCTATTCTTGATTCCCTTTTTCAGGAACTGAGATGAGAATTTGGCTAAAAGTACTGTTTGAACACCATTAGGTATTCATTTTACATTGTGGTTCAATTTAAAAAGAAGAAAAAAAGGAACCAAACTCCATTTGTGATTTTAACCCCCCTTTTCCTAATAGGGGTTTATTTCTTTGGCAAATTACTGTTGATGTTTTTTTTTTTTTGGGGGGGGGACTTGAACGTTTTCTAAGGGTCGTCTGCATTTGGCATGACTGACAAAAAGAAAATGGGACCCACATGCTTTAAAAATTGTAAAGCTTGTTTTCATCTTCTGGCAAAGGCAGAGCCACAAGTCTTGTTTAAGGTGCCTGGGTTCAGATCATGATTTCATCAGTTGCAAGCTTTGCAAAGTTTGCCCCAAAATATAAAGGAAAAGGCTAAAATTAGAAGTCATTAGAAGACATTATGGCTTCTCAGTCTGCCTCTATGTCACCTAAAGGCTCAGAGGAGGGTCCAGCCCTTCAAAGTAAGTAGCAGTCCCTGGCAAAGAGCACAGATAAGAAATAAAAGGCTGCTAAAGATGATTCAGAAATCAGGGTATCTGAACTAGGAACTCTGATTCCAATAGAAATTAAAGAGCCAAGACAGAAAACAAAAACATGTTACTGTCGCTCCTCTTGAAAAAGGAAAGGAGCCACTAGCAGACACATATAAAATGCCCTCAATAGAGGACGTGACTAAAACATGGCAATTCCTCCAGGCATTCCAGGTTATTGGGAATTTCATGAATATCCCTGCCACCCCCTCCTTTCCCAGGCTCCAGTTCCATTCCTAATGCTTGTGGAGGAAGAGGCTGAATTGTATTTTGAGGAGGAGGAAGGGGATGAAGAAGAACCCATAGAACCAGATGGTGCTTCAGAACGAGAGTTTGTCTCCCCTTTTGGAATCTCAGGTGACTATACTTCACACTATACTTTTGTGAGGCATATGGAAAATACCCTCAACATCACCTCACAGGATGCTGAAGAGGATGAGGTGGAATTTTTGGATATGATGGGTTTAACTCCCACAGAAAGGGGGTTGTTGCTCATTCACAAGTCCCCCAAAAAGCTCACTTGTAGAATCATGTCAGCATCTTTGACAGGGTTGGTTGGGCCCTGTCCCATTTGTGATTGTAGAGAGTTTGAAGCAAGGATTCTGCCTACTGTCTCTGTCATTTCTATTGGACTGCGTGGTCAAGTCTTGCCTTTACTTGTTTATTCCTTTTCCTTTTTGCTGTCTCTACTTTGCTTATATGTGAGATTAACCCACTCCAGGCGTGGGTCTGTCAGGTTTAATGTATGGCTTGGGGAGGGGGGGGGGCGGCCTAGTGGTTCCAACCACCCAGCCATACATTAATACCTGATAGACCCACGCTCTGGAGTGGGTTAATTCACTTGTAACTTGGGGAAGAAAAAGGGCTCACTTACGAGAATTTCTTCTCCATGTTACAGGTTTGAATCGATTATTTTGCCACTGTAACTGCAGTTCTGGTGGTGCATGTGAACTTCCGTTTTTGTTCCCCAGGAACATGAGTAGATTTCCAATTAGAAATAGTTTCTTTTGCCTGTTACATTTGCACTATTTACCTTCTTACTTCATGTTTCATTATTGGTTTCAATAATGCATGCAGTTGAACTGTTCTGCATATATTGTGACTTGGAATCTTGGTGCGCCATTACTATGTTTTCTCCAGTCGTGCCTGAGATGCTGCGGTTTTACAATCGTTTTCTCCCCCCCAACATCAGCAATATTTGGTTTCTTACCGGGCATTTTTTTCTGTGATTGAATAGTGTGACCAGCACATTTGCACTCGAAAGAGTGGTCCAGTATGAAGGTCTTTGTCCATTTCCTGAACTAGATGCTCCCGTTGGAAAAGAGGGCGTGCTGTGATATGATGAAAGGAGCCGTGGTCGTCCAATCATGGAATACTTCGGCAATGTGATTATTTATTGGCGGTAGTTGTGTTGGCTACATATTCATCCTGACTACAGCAAGTTTCTGCATTTTAAAATGGGACTGGTTGTTTTCATGAATGCTTTTTTTATTGTTATGTAACACATCTTACGAGAACGAGGTCCATTCCAGTGGGTGGGTGGGAACATCTACAGAGATACACACATGTAGGAAATAGATGGATTGGTGGTGCATCTATGCGATGTAAAGTTATAAGTGTTTTTATTTGGTACTGCTGAGTAGTTACTATTCCTATTGTTTTTTCAGTCCGGCTATATTTGAAACTGGTGGATCTATGAGACGTAGTAGCAGCTGTCTTACAACCTTACAGTATGCACTTATTAAACAGAAACGTCCATGTAGTGGCCACTCTAGCAGCTACACCATACATTAATTCCAGCGTGCCCATACATTAATTGAGATTTAATGTATGGCCACGCTATGCACACGTGATGCTCTTTGTCCAATAACATGTAACCCTTTTTCTTCCCCATGTTACAAATAGTTACAAGAAATATGTATGAAACTGGGTTCCCTGATTTGTAAACTAGATGTAGTTATTATGGTTGAAATGATTGCAGAAACAGCTCTGAGTTTATTAGCAAATTGTAACAGAATGTGACCTTGTAACTTCAGGCTGGAGGAATCTGTCAGCAAAAGAGGTCAGTTTGTAGTTGAGTCATAATACTCTGAAAGCTAGAATCTGACAAGGTTCTGAAATTCTGGGTCACAGTGCTCTGGTGGAAGCTAGAATCTGACAAGGTTCTGAAGTTCTGGGTCACAATTCTCTGGTGGAAGTTAGACTCTGACAAGGTTCCAAAGTTTTGTGTGAAAAGAGAAGAGTAAGCGTCTTAAGGGTTTTTTGTGATTTGGAGACCAGAGGCTACAGCGAGCTGGTTGATTGTAGACTTCAGTTCTAAACTCAGAAACTGGACTTTGTTTTTGGACTGCCTATGCTAAGAACCAGTCTGCATTTCTTTTTCTTTTTATTCTTTTGTTACCAATAATAAAACACTACTTGTGGATTTTACAATTTATCCTGGTCTGCCTGTGCTTCCTGACCCAAGCCTCAGCAACAGGGTTTACTGTGAAAACAGCGGGGAGAAAATAGCGTAGAGCGGTATCGCGCATGGATGTCAGTGCAGCACAAACACAACACAGCTAAGGATAAGAACACCACAACACCACCAAACCAAAGACAGACCATTCAACTGTCACACCAATAATCCACTATGCTACGAATGGTAAAGCAAGAGAAATCCATTTATTGACACATATACCAACACAGTACATCACCAAAAGAAAGCACAAGTGAAACAAAAGAAGTTACTCACAACTCCAGGAACTTTAATAATGAACTCGACCCCTGCACATATGTTGCATGGTAGTAGCAAATTCAGGAGCCCACATCTGTGACCTGCACCATTAAAGAAAGGTCCCAAAATTTGTTTGGAAACAACCGCAGTTCACATAATAGTAAATCTAATGGGTATGTCCCAACCACAAAAACCATTACTGGAGCTGAAAGTTTTAAGCAATGTCACGGAGGTAATCATACCGAGACCTCTCTCCATATTCCGCAACGATGGCACAAATACGCTTGGCAGTGGCTTTATACTTCTTATGGAAACTTGGTATGAAGGTACCAGCAACAAGCTTTTCCACAATGAAGGTATTGAAACCCTGTTCCTAGTTTAAAAAATCAAGTAATCTCCATATGGAAGGATGGTGGCCTCCAATGAACTGGTTTAACTTTCTATGCCAAGTCTTCACTGCATTTATGGTACATGAAATATCTGACTGCACTGCTTCGTAACAGTTCCACAAATCAGTCGAAAACAAAGGACTCCATCTAACCCCCCACCCCCCGAGCAAGTTGGCGTTCTAACCAAGTGTCTTCAAAGTAATCTAACAATGGGGACAGCATATAGTTTTAAAAAAGTAAAATGACAACACCTCACCGAATGTGGCTACAACATCTTTCACTGGCACATATGCCAAAGCAGACAGAAATCAAATATATAATGCAAATTGTGGATCAGCAGTGTACCTATTGCAGACTTCACACAGCTCCTGCACCTTCCTCCAGATGGCTTGGCACATTTGAAAAAGCAACCATGCAACTGGACAGACAGAAAAGCAGATTTAAAAAACTTCATGGCAGCCAGTTCAAAGTCTATCAGTACAGTCTCAGGGGCCAAAGTACCACAAAGACACTGCAGCACTGTGAATGCACGTGAGTAGGATGAGGAACTTCCAGACGTCATCAGTACATACACCAAAGGAATGACACATGAAACTAAACACCATGTACTGTATACAACTGGCCAAACATGGAAGGGCAACACTTGAAAGCCCCATCAGCAGACCAATGGGGGCAACTTTTCAAATACTACAAATCTTGAGCGATGGAAAACAAAGGGACCCTGTCATCCACAGCACCCGAGTCAAACAGAAAGGATTCCCCCTTGTCTATCACACAGTGCTCCGGTGGCAGAACGAGTGACTTGGCATGAGCAGGCTGTGGAGCTGGACGTGCACTGACACTCCTACTCTTCCTGACAGTCCGTTGCAGTAGAGACATAGCAGGCAGCTTCCTGGACATGGAAGGTGATAGCCCCGAGACGCTCGCCACGATTATCTGGTGAGTAGTTTTGCAGGTGGAGGAAGCTCTCTCCTTCGTCTTGGCCACAGCCTGCTTCACAGCAACCACAGGAGCATCAGGCAAATGGTTAAGTTCTTCAGCAGTTTTCAACACTGACTTCCCACACAAATGCAGCCAAGCACCACAGTGACCCCTATCATACTCGAGGCACTTCCAGTAACTTTTCTCACCGCACAAGCACTCTCTCCAGAACAAGAATCCCTCATAGAGGGCTAACTGACATCCCTTTTGGCTTTTTATAAAATAAACAGACTTTGCTCCTGCGACCCACGCTACAAGCACTGACACAACTTGAGGCAAGAAACACACACCTGTAACACATCCTTCATACACTTAACTACTCAAAACTCGCCACAGAGAAAACACACCTGATGATAGCCCAGCACAGCCTGTGCCTAATCCCCCCCACCCCAGCCGCATGAAATAGTACCACGCTGTCATTCTTGCCACGCTCATATAACTGGCGTGATTAATACAGCGTGGTTAATGCCCGCACTGTACTGTCCCTGCTGTTATCACCGGATACCCAGCAACAGCACCCTCTTCAGTTGCTGACATAGATAAGAAAATTGAGAAGAAGTTCCAGGTGGATAAACAGGGTTCATTGTACCTGTATTCTCACCTTGATCATGAGGGAGTGGGCCAGGAGGAAGGATAGTATGGGCAAAAAAGTGTATACTTCAATGTCCTTGCTATTAAGTTATACATTATACTTGGCCTACACAGCTCTGTACCCAAAAGCCCTCTGGAGCTCAATATTGGCAATGAGCAAGAAGGCTACTAGTGACTTGGCACAAGATTTGGCTGACACAGCAAAATCAGGTATTGATGTCACAAAATACCAGTTCCATATGGCAGTTGATACAAATGACCCAGCATCCAGGGTCATGGCCAATGCAGTCTCATTAAGAAGGTTTACCTGGCTTAGAACTACTAACCTATCCCAGGACACCGAGACAAAAGCAGTGGATTTTCCTTGTGAGGGAATTCGCTGTTTAGTGACGAGACAGAGGCTTACATAAAAAAGGTGGATGACTACAAAACCACCTACAACAGTAAGAAGGAAAAGGCCTCCACTTCCTATAGGCCTTCTGGAAGGGGAAGTAGAAGTAGGGGTTACTTTCCCCCTGCATACATTACCTATGACTTCCTGCCACAGAGGAGTTTCATCAGAGGTAGGGGTGGAGGGGCCACTGGGTGTGCAGTTGCATGATAGACCACCTTGGCTTGGGCTTAGTAAAACCTCTGACAAGTTTGCACAAGTCACTCATCCATTGCCAGGGTTGAGATGACTGACTTTTTTCAGACTTGGTCAAAAATTACCACAGACAAATGGGTTATATAAATAGTGAGGTTTGTCCCTGCAGTTCAGAAAATTCCCAAGACTGCAGAATCACAAAGGTTTTCACCCTCACACTCTGGCAGAAATAAGAACATAAGAAAAGTCAAAACATAGTTCAGGCAGGCTTTTCCTCCCACCAGAAGTTCAACTAACACAATACACACCTGGCACATAAACCATGCAAGGAAACATGCAGCATTGACAAATGCTTGTTCTAGGATCGGGGATATGTTGTTCTATCCACACTGTTTGGCATGTTCTTTCCTTTTAAGAATCTTGCCAGAAAGTCTTGAAGCTGGCTCCTCCCACCCACCCGGGTGACATAACCCTCAGTTCTGCCCCATGACGCCAGATCCTCCTTTCTGCTGGAAGATACAGGTTCCCTCCTTACTGTTCTCGCGTTCAGTAGGCCCTGGCTTCAAAATCCTCTGATTTGCTTAAACTTAAACTCATCAGAGTTAATAAAAATCGCTTTGCCATCTGGACCGCTATGGAAGATAAATCTTTTCCTGGTTTCCGCCGTTGCCCATGTGGGCAAAAGATGTCTCGCACAGACCCACATGCCACATGCATGTATTGCCTGGGTGTCGGCCATGACACCCAGGCCTGTGAGATCTGTCGCACACTTCACCCGAACGTCTTGGACGATCGTCTCGCACAGCTAAAATTGGGCAAGCCAGAGAAACTGAATCTGCCAGTCAAATCTAAGGCAGCCCGATGGGCGATCTCTGCAGCTGCAGGGTCTGCCGAGCAGCTCAGACAAATGAAGGCCTTCGAGGAAGAGGTGGCTCAGGCCATGAATCGGTCCTCTAAGTCCTTTTTTGTACTGCTCAACTTGGGCTCCACTTTCTCCGGATCCTTTTGGGAGATATGCCAGTTCCTTCCCACCAAGGGTGAGCGGCCTTTGGGTACGTATGTCTCTTGGTCCCGTAAAAACAACAGGGAACCAAGAGAATCTTCGTCTCACCGATGACATTCCTAGGATCGTGAGAGATCTCAGTCCCAGGAAGCATCTGTCTCAACTTTGGTCAAAGTTGAGGCCTCAGCCGCTTGTTTCACGGTTCTACTGTCAGGCCAGCAGGCCCAGACACTGGATGGCGATCTGGTTGAGATCATTCTCGACCCAGTCAACCCGTTGTCACCCGACGAGGCTGACAGCTCCTTATTCAGGACCTTGGTCCTGCCTCTCCACAATGAAGAGACCCAGCCCGTTGGGAAACCCATCGGAGAACTGGTCCCCAACCAAGAAGAACCACCGGTCTCCCTGGTGCCTTCTGATCGACCCCATTGGTCACCCCGATGATTGAGGTCTCGGACTCCTTCGACCAACAGGCCGAAGAAGGTGCATAAGCACTTTAAGAAGAGGCATCACGACATTCTTCTTCTTCCAACTTGGATAAGGAAAGGCTTCATTGGAAATTCCGTCGACACTATGAAACTCTAATGTGGCAACAGCTGATCTTGTCATTTCAAAAGCTGATTCTGGCTTCCACCCTGGCCATTACTTGGCTATCACCTCCCAGGCCGAAGCTGACTGCTCCAGAGCTGGCCCACTCCATTCCTCCTCCCACGGATCCGGTCAACACTGTTTCGGTTTGGCCAAAATCGACCTCTCCACTGATCTTGGTGGAGCCACCACCTAAACAGCCCCCGGTGGGGGTGCCTGCCAAAGAGTCTCGTCCCCTTCCGGCTCTCCCGCGTAGGCTGTCTGTTAGCCTCACTCCTGACATTCATAGGCGGGTGGAGGGAGACTCAGGTGGCTGGCTGATTTATCCAGACTCCTCGGAGTCCGAGGATTCAGACCTTCACTCCCGTCCCTTGGATGAAGAATCGGTCAGTAGTCTCTCGACGGAGGAAGGACCCTCTTCCTTTATGGGCATCGTTTGTCTTACCTCCAAATCCAGGGAGATGCCTCTCGAACCTGTCCAGAAATGGGCTGAATATCCCCTCACGGAGATCCTCAAATGGGGGGATTCCCCGAAGGAAACCTTGCCAGTGGCTGTGGCCATTATTGCTCCGGCTTTGGAGCTAAGGCAGCATCCTGCCTCCTGCCCTGCACCTTCTGCCGGTATGGCCCGCAAATACGTGGTGCTCATTTGGTCCCTTTTGGGGTTCACAGAGCATCCCTCTGCGGAGGGTCTGGTGACTGAATCTGTGTTCAGATGCTTGTGTAGTTCGGCTGATACAGATAAACCTCTGGACAAGGAGTCCAAAAAACTGGACCATTCTGCCCATAAAGTCTATGTCGCCACTATGCTGGGCCTCCGTCAGGCCAGCTCAGCTGTCATCCTGGCGCATTTCTCTCATGCCCTTCTGGGCTTCCTTGATGAGGTCCTTCCTCACCTTCCCGCAGACCTCCAGATCACGGTCAAGCAGGTCCAGGACCAGGATAGGGCTGTTGCGAACCAGCAACTCCAGACGGCTCTGGACCTCAGGGATTCATGCACCTGTTTGGTGGCAGCCATTGTTGCCATGCATTGCAGGGCTTGTATAAGGGTCTCCACCTTCACGGCAGACACCCAACACAAGCTAACAGACATCCCTTTCATGTGTACTGACCTCTTCGGCACAGGTGTGGACAGTCACCTCCAACGCATTGAGAAGTCTGATGCCACCTTGGACTCTGTAACTTTTGCACAAAAAGAATCCCAGGGTTCCAAAAAGCTGAAGAAAAAGCCATTTCAGCACTCTGCCCCTGTGGCCAAGCAGCCCCACTTCCAAGTGGGGCAGCAACAGTAGGCACAATCTAGGTGCCCTCGGCCCACGTGCGGGCCTTCAGTGGCCTGTAAGCTTGAAGGACGGGGCTCAGGTGGTCCCCAATCTGGACCCTCTTCCTCCAAGCCTGGTAAGTGATGGGATGGGGGTGGCCACCCTTATACCTGTCACACAAGCTCTGGGTCCTTCCGTTGGGGGCCGGCTCCGCCACTTCCTTTCCGCTTGGTCCACTGTTACCACAGACACGTGGGTTCTAGAAGTGGTGGGCCAGGGACTGCCTCTGGAATTCGAGCAGTACCGTCCAAGCTGAGCCCACGCCCCACGGGAGGATATGGTGTCCATAAACATTCAGTCAGCTCTTCGAGATGACATTACCCAACTCCTCTGCAAGGAGGTGGTGGCCAGAGTCATGGACCCCCGGTCAACCCAGGGTTCATATCCAGGTACTTCCTGGTTCCGAAGCGGACGGGGGGGCCGGTGCCCCATTCTAGATCTGCACAACTTGAACCAGTTCCTCAGGTCACGCACCATCAGGATTGTAACTGTCCCAGATCATACCATCTCTCGAGCAGAACATCTGGTTTTGCTCTCTGGATCTCCAGGACGCATTCTTTCACATCCCGATCCATCCGTCTCACCAGATGTTCCTTTGCTTCCGATCAGAAGAAGCCTTATTTGAGTTCCGAGCCATGCCGTTCGGCCTGTCACCAGACCCACAGGTCTTTGCCAAATGCATTGCAGTGGTGATGGTCCATCTTTGGCGTTGAAGGGTCAGAGTTTACCCATATCTCGATGACTGGCTCTTGGCGGGTTCTACCAGACGAGGTGGAGAGGTCCAGGGACCTGGCCCTCCAGACCTGCACTGACCTTGGTCTCCTGATCAACGAGGCCAAGTCGGAACTCGTACCTTCACAGGTGATATGTTTCATTGGGGCAGAGCTCGACTCCTGCCGAGCCAGAGCCAGACTCCCAGCGGACAGGGCGGAGGTTCTCTCCTTCTTTGCCCAATCATTTCTGGTTGGGCACTTGCGCCCTGCCTGGGACTTTCTGTGCCTTCTGGGGTACATGGCGGCCTACACCACAGTGGTCCGATGGGCCTGGTGGCATATGCGCCTCCTCCAATGGGAGCTGGCCAGTTGGTGAACTCAGCGTCATGGTCACTTCAACCAGCTGGTCACTATAACCCAGAAGATGTGAGGTGCTCTCCGGTGGTGGACCGTCCTGGATCACTTGCAGGAAGGGATCCTGTTTGTCTGTCCCGAGCCAACGGTCGTTCTTAAGACCAATGCCTCTCTCATGGGCTGGGGAGCCCACATGGGGAACCACAGAGCCCATGGGTTCTGGACCCCCGAGGAATCCCAAAATCATATCAACCTGCTGAAGCTCAGAGAGTCAGACTGGCACTGTCAGCATTCCCTCCGCTCCTTCGGGGTCAAGTGGTGCAAGTCCAGACAGACAATACCATGACCATGTTCTACCTCAACAAACAGGGCAGCACGCACTCCCGGCTGCCGTGCAGGGAAGCACGCTGCATCTGCACCCTCGTGAGTCACCTGGAGGCAGATCTCTTAGCCATCCATGTGGCAGGAGTCTCAAATCAACTGGTGGATGCTCTCAGCCGTGTAGGCGAGACGTCCCACGAGTGGTCTCTCCATCCAGAGGTAGTACACAGCCTGTTCTCCCACTGGGGCCAGCCTCAGGTGGATCTGTTTGCCTCCAAGGAGAACACCAAGCTGCGGCTGTTTCATGCCCGTCCCCCTCAGCAGGGCTCGCTACAGGGGAATGCCTTCTCGAGGCCATGGATCCCAGGCCTCTTCTATGCCTTCCTTCCACTTCCCTTGGTTCACAGGGTGATTCTTAAGGTCAGGAGGGACAAGGCACAGGTGATCCTGGTAGCCCCAGATTGGCTGCACCAGTTCTGGTATCCAGATCTCCTCAGCCTCAACTCCCGGCCTCTGAGGCATCTTCCAGTATGCCTGGACTTATCTGTCAATCAGGGGAAGGTATTCCATCCAGACCTTCAATCCCTGCACCTGACAGCCTGGTTCCTGAGTGGCTAGAGTTCCAGGCTATGGGTCTCTCTGAGGATGTACTCACAGTAGTAGAAGCATCCAGGAAAGCATCGACCAGGAGGTGCTATGCCTTCAAATGGAAACGGTTTTCCATTTGGTGTCAGGGTAAGGGTCTGGACCCTTTGTCCTGTACAGTGGCTAGCATCCTAGACTACCTTTGTTCTCTGTCCAAAGGGGGTCTTCGGTCTGCGAGCCTTAAAGTGCACCTGGCAGCCATCTCTGCTTACTGGGCGCAGGCCGGTCAGCAGGCAGTGGCACAAGAGAAGGTGGTCTGGCATTTCTTTAAAGGTCTTGACCACATATCCTTTCGGTGCGTGAACCTCCACCTGCATGGGATCTACTGCTGGTACTGGCAAAGCTCATGGGCAAGCCCATTCAAACCGATGCACAAGTGTGAGATGTCACATTTGTCATGGAAGACTGCCTTCCTGGTGGCTATCATGTCAGCCAGAAGGACTGGGGAGCTCCAAGTGCTCTCGGTGGAGTCTCCTTACCTGGTCTTCCACAGGGACAAGGTTGTCCTGCGTCCCCACCCGAAATTCCTTCTGAAGGTGGTGTCGGAGTTCCATCTTAACCAGGTGTTGACTCTGCCTGTGTTCTCCCTGAACTACACCTAGGAGGCCGAGTATAGGCTTCATACTCTGGACCTGAGATGAGCGCTCTCTTATAAGGAGCGGATGGCGAATGTTCGGGGAGAAGTTCGCCAACTGTTTGTCACCTACGCTGAAGCCACAGCTGCAGACCTGCAGCAAAGCGGACGATTGGTAGATGAATTACATCCGGCATTGGTCTTTGCTACCGGTTGATGTGCAAGGAGCCTCCCAGAGGGATAAGAGCTCATTCTGCCCATCATACTGCTGCATTGGTGGCTGCTTCCAGGGACATCCCTATCCAAGAAATCTGCCTGGAAGACAGCAAACACCTTCATTACCCACTACCACATCGACCTAGAGTCACGCGGGGATGCTGGTTTTGGGGCTTCGGTTCTCAATCTCTGTTCCCCAAGTAAGTATATCAGAGGGGGTTTGCGCCTTGCCTCCCTCCCTCCTTCTGGAGAACTACTTGGAGTCTGCCAGACAGTGTGGATAGAACAACACATCCACAATCCTAGAAAAACAGGTTACTCACCTGTAACAGTAGTTCTAGGAGTGGTATATGATGTTCATCCACACAAACCCACCTGACCTCCCTGGCTTCAGCGCACAACCTGAGCTTCCAGCGTGCAAAGGTCTGGCGTCATGGGGCGGAGCCAAGTGTTATACCACCTGAGTGGGTGGGAGGAGCCAGCTTCAAGACCTTCTGGCAAGATTCTTAAATGGAAAGGACATGCCAAACCATGTGCATGAACAACATATACCATTCCTGGAACTACTGTTACAGGTGAGTAACTTGTTTTTTCTTGCTACCCGCCACCCAGCTAATTCTTTCTTGTCAGGTTACCATAGCACCTATCCTATGTTAACTTGAACTCACTGACTGTCTTAGACTCCACCACTTCTTGTGGCAGACTGTTTCAGGGGTCCACAAACCATTCTGTGAAGAAGAACTTCCTATTGTTGCTTTTGAATACTTAAGTTGGAGATGGATGTAAAAAAACAAAAGTAAATGCAGTGCAAAACATGCCTCCCTCACAGTGGGGAAAGGGACGTTACTCAAGATACTTCCTGACCCACAAGAAAAATGGGGAGTGGCAACCCATTTTAGACCTGAGGTATCTGAACAAATATTTAAAAAAGGAAAAGTTCAAGATGGTAACCCTGAGCTCAGTGATCTCATCACTGCAAAAGGGAGACTGGTTGGGGTCCCTGGATCTGAAAGGCACCTATTTTCACATACCATCAGTCAGGTCCAGTCATAGAAAGTACCTCAGATTCAGGTTAGGGAATTGCCATTACCAATTCACAGCCCTTCCCTTTGGCCTGTCCACTGCACCAAGGGTATTCACAAAGTGCCTAGCCATAGTGGCAGCACATTTGCAGAGGCAAGGGGTGGTAGTTTTTCCCTACGTGGACGACTGGCTAGTTTCAAAAAATTTTTACCAGGAGGCCAAGTCCTCCCTTCTTCTGACGCAAGGCACTCTGGAGGACCTGGTCTTTCTCATAAATGTACAAAAGTGACAATTGGACCCTGTTCAGATTCTGGACTTTATAGGTGCAGAACTGGATACCCAGCAGGGGAAAGCATTCCTTCCCCAAGCAAGAGTGGCAAATCTGTTTACATCTGTAAAATTCTTCAAGACAGGTCAGCCCAGATCTGCAAGGGGTTTCCTGTGGTTGCTAGGCCACACAGCATCATCCATCATAGTGGTGCCGTGTGCCAAGTTCCAAATGAGAGATATCCAGCACCAGCTGGAAAACCATTGATCCCAAAGGTAGGTACCTCTTTCAAAACTAGTTCTAGTCACAAAATCCCTGCTACAGGCACTGGTATGATGGAAGCAGGAATGCAGCTTCAGAGAGGGGGTTCTCATCTTTCAGCAATCACCTACGGTCATACTCACAAGAGATACCTCCCTCCTGGGCTGGGGCGCCCATCTTGAGGACCTCACAGTAAGTGGCATGTGGAATACTCAGGAGACTCAAGAACACATTATTCTCCTGGAGCTCAGGACAGTATACCTGACAATTCAGGCCTTAACCTCCCACATCAGAGGTCAGTCTATCTGGATCAGGATGGAGAATACCACAACTATGTATTACATAAACAAACACGGAGGAATAAGATCTTCAGAACTGCACAGAGGCAGTGAAGCTCTGGAACTTGGCATACTCCCTGGAGGTCCAGCTTTGCGGCATTACACCTGCTGGGGAATGATACAATATGCTGGCAGATTCCCTGATCAGGATCGGTCAAGGAGGTCACGAATGGACACTGACCCAGCAGTGCTGGTGACAGTGTTTAGAAGGTGGGATGTACCAGAGATTGAACTGTTTGCATCTAGGGAATACAGCTCCCACTGTTTTATTGCAGATTCCCATTGGTGGGTACAGTCTTAGAGGATGCTCTAGTCCTCAACTGGTCAGGAAAGTTTCTGTATGCCTTCCCACTTTTGTTGAAAGTGCTTCTAAAACTGAGAAGGGAGTCAGCAACAATGATTCTCATAGCTCCAAATTGGGCCAGGCAGATTTAGTACTCCCCGCTCCTGTCCCTCTCCAGCAGATATCCTATCAACCTACCCCAGAATAGAATTTCATGACATTATCTCAGGGCAGGATAACATTTCCAGATCTGAGAACTCTGCATCTCAGAGCATGGTACTTGAAGAGCTAGAGTTCTCTGGACTAAATCTTTCTGAAAAGGTTATGGAAGTGCTTAAGTTTTCCAGAAAACCGGCAATAAAGAAAACCTATGTCTCGAAGTGTAAAAGAATTTCCCTTTGCTGTTATTCTAGACAAATAAGCCTCTCATGTGTGAATCTATCTTCAATCCTGGACTACCTAGTCCACCTCCAGTCCCTGGACCTCAGGGTCTCAACCCTTAAGGTTCATTTGGCAGCACTGTAAGCTGGCAAAGACAGATCAGTTGCCTCGCAACGCATTTTCATAAAGTTCTTTAAAGGCCTTAATCACCTGTACCCTCCAATAAGGGATCCTGTCCTTCCATGGGACCTGAATCTGTGCATTTTCCAACTGTTGGAGGCTCCTTTTGAGCTTATAGCAACTGCGGCTTTCAAGTAGGTCACCTGGAAAGTAGTTTTCCTGGTGGCACTGACATCTGCCAGAAGGGTGAGGAAGCTACAAGCCCTCTGCACAGATCCTAACTATATCATTTTTTCACAGGGACACTGTAGTTCTAAGAACTAAGGGTGTCTGAATTTCATCTGAATCAGTCAGTTGCCTTTCAGATCTTACTTTGAGGGGGCTCTTGCAGCAGGCAACACCAGTAGGACTAAGCCGCCAGGTGCTAGGACCACACGGAAAACTTCTAGCTAGCAGTCTACAGCTAGGGACCGCCCCCAATGTTGGCATGCCGCCGTCCGCCTATGGTATAAAAGGGGTGGTCCCCAACTCCACCTCAGTTCTTTTCCCACCATCAACCCATGCACATTGGACCTTCACGGATGCTTGCTTCAGTCGACTGCCCTTTTGCTTCATGCTTTTCTGTGTTTTTCTTTATTTTCGCTTTGAAATTAAAATATTTTATTTTATTGTGCATGTCTTCCTCTCCAGCTTTGTCTTTTGACTGGTCTATGAAGTGTGCTTGCGGCAAGCAGCTTCCCTCCAAAGACAACCACTCTTCTTGCCTGTTCTGCTTAGGCTCTGACCACAACACCAAGGCCTGCCAGCATTTCAACCAGGCCACTTGGAGATGCCATTTGAAGACCCTTCAAGACTTTTTGCTGCAGCAGAAGTTAGTCATGATGGAGAAAGAGCTCCAGGACAAAGGCTCTTCCTCTTTCCTGGTCTCTGGGGCTTTGACGACTTCTCCCGCCTAGAAGGAGAAGAAATCGACTGGGAAGCATAAGCACCGGGACAAGAACAGGGTCCATCCTTGGTCAGCTTCCCGCTCTTGGTCCCCACACAAGCAGTGACTGAGTCAGTGTCTTCCTCCCAGGACAGGTCGTCCTTCCCCCCACCAGTGGCAGCCCTCACTTCTGCGGGATTGCCCGTCTTTCTGCCGTCCGCCCTCATTTCTGTCTCGGGAGGTGGCTCCTTGGGGCTCTGGACTTTGTCCACTGCCCCCCCAGCCCCTGATGCTTAGGTCCTTACACCCAGCGTGTCCTCAGCCAAGCGGCTCAGTCAGGCTGTCTTCTGTGAGCGGCAGGCCTTTGAGCATTGCACCCCCTGTCCTGGTGTTGCCCACATCAGTTCCTGACTCCAGGACTGGCACCTGCCTGGAGCAAGCGTGCGCCTCCTCTACACAGGCATCGCCTTTGCCTCCATCGGGAACTAGTTCCCCTATACAGATTCCTGCCTCCCCTTCAGGGCTGGTGGCGCCTGTCTCGCTGGACTGGTGTCAGCCTTTGCCCATCCAACCGACACCTGCTCTGCCTCAACCGTCGTGACCTCAACCTCAGTCAGTGCCAGCTGAGTTGTCAGGCAATCCCCAGCCAGCACCTGAGGGACTGACACCGGGGCTCCCAATGCCTCAGAGACCGACACCGGGGAACCCAGCACCTCAGGGGCCTATGCCTGGTTACCTGACACCTTTCAGACCTGAGCCAGGGTATCCCATGCCCCAGGGACCGATACTGGGATAGCTGATGCCATCTCCTTAGTATCCACATCCACCTTATCGCCCACCTCCACCGGTGGATTACAATTTGCTTTTCTCAGCCTGGTGAGCTTTCATGAAGGCTAAGGAGACCTCCAAGAGGCCCCCTACTCTGCCTGCTAGGGACCTTCCTCCTAAGGACTCGGGCCAAGCGGGGCCTGGTCAACCCCCGTCTCCAGTACCCTCTCTGGTTCGAATGGACCAACGCAAGGAGGACCGTCGATCACCGACGACGGTCCCAGAAAGTGAACCATCTGGTAGGGATTTCTTCTTTTCCCCTTTGCAGGACTCTGATGATTCCGGGGGGTATTCTGAGGATCCTGAAACCCCCAAGGAAACCCATAGGTCCCCCCCAGACTATCCTACATTTAGAGACATCATGAGGCCTATTCAGTCCTTGATGGGCTGGGAGACGGAAGAACTAGACCCCAGGCGTCATCATCTGGTGGTCTATCTCCATAGAAAGGAGACACTTCCCTTAGTGGTGCAACCTCTTGTTGAATCAAATAGACATTACCAAGGCCACCTGGAACCATCCCTCCTCCACTCTGGCCTTGGCCAAGAAGTCTGACTGCCTTTATCATGCTCCCATTGGCATAGCCTATCTGGGAGAGCATCCAGAGGTGGACTCAGTGGTCATGAATGCAGCTTATGACCATACCAAGAAACCCAGGCAGCTTAGCACCCACCCTTCTGATAAGGAGTCTTGCCAAGTCCACCAGTTCGTCAAAGCGGGTCTGTGCTTGACAGCTGGCCATCAGGACTCAGAACTACACCTGGCCACATGGTGCAGTATCAAGAATGCTCTGTGGGAAAAGGCTTTGGATCTCGTCAGGCCTCCCAGAATCCCATGAAACCAGTGGTCCAGCTCCTTAAGTTGGGCTCGGACATGGACAACCATGTCCTCCTGGCCGCTTATGACACTGTCGACGCAGCATGTCAAGTGGTGGCTACTGGTGTCTGTGTCTGCCGCCACTTCTGGCTATGGGTATCAGGTTTTGTGCCCGATGTGCAGGTGAAAATCCTGGATGCCCCCTTTCGGGGATCTGTCCTTTTTGGTGCAGGTGCCCAAGACATTATTTCTTGCCTACAGGAATCGGGCAAAGCCTTGTTTGGTACAGTCTATGTACCCTTTTCAGCCCAGATCCAACCAGCGTCAGTCCTTTTGTCAGACCCCTAGAGAGCAGCCCAGAGGTGCCTTCAAGCACAAAGCTTTCCCCCAGCCGGCTGGATCTTCTGCCCCGAGAGCATCCCCAGCCACTCTGCCCACCCACAGTACTACTGCTTGACTCTTTACCCAGCCCCCCCCCAGCAGAGGCCTGGGGGGAGGTGGTGGGGGGTCACTTTTCCCTATACCTCAGTGGGTGGTGCACTGCAACTTCAGACCAATGGATCCTTCAGATGGTGGAAAGGGGGCACACTCTGGAATTTATGGAAATCCCTCCGGACAGCCCTCTCTTGCAGTCCCATTACCCTCAGGTCTACATCCTCCTAATTCAAGAGGAAATTCAGGCCTTGCTGCGCAAAAGGACCATAGAGCCTGTTCCTCCGGCACAGAGAGGGAAGTGGTTCTACTCCCACTTCTTTCTCGTCCCCAAGAAGACAGGGGACCTGAGACTGATTTTGGATCTCAGTCACCTGAATCTGTACATAGAATACAAGCAGTTCAGGATGGTTTCCCTTCATGCGTTGCTGCCCCTTCTTCACTAGGGGAACTGGCTTTGTTCACTGGATATGCAGGATGCCTACCTTCATATCCTGGTTTTCCCGTGCCACCATCGGTTCCTCTGTTTTTGCTTTCAGGGGATCATATTCAGTTTCAGTCCTCCCCTTTGGTCTTTCTTCAGTTCCCAGGTCTTTACCAAGTGCCTGACAGTAGTGACTGTGGCCCCAGAGACAGGGGCATTATGTCTTCCCTTACTTGGATGATTGGCTGTTGACAGCCCCCTCCAGGACTCAGTTGATTGGGACCCTGGAAGCTACCTTTCAGATGTTCCAGACCCTGAGGATTACTGTGAACCTCCCTAAGTCTTGTCTCCTGCCAAGCCAGCACCTCCAGTACATTGGAGTGGTCCTAGACTCGTCCCTGGGCAAAGTCTTCCTGCCTCAGGACAAAGCAGAATGTTTGGTAGCATAGACCCAGCTGGTTGCCTCTTCCCAGTACATCCCAGCCAGGTCTTTCCTGCACCTCCTTGGGCACATGGTGGTGGCCATAACCATGGTTCCCCTATCCCGCCTGCACATGAGAGTGCCTCAATGGACTCATCGAGCCCAATGGGACCAGTACATCGATGACCTAGATCAGCAGGTCCTGGTCTCCAATCCAGTGAAGCAGACCCTGGAACGGTGGCTAAACCCCTTCAATCTCCTCAAAGGGTTTCTTTTCCGAGCTGTCTCCCCGCAACAGATTCCGACTGCAGTTTCCTCAGGCCTGGGCTGGGGTGCCCACTTGGCCCATCGTCAAACTCGAGGGGGATCTGCTCAGAGGGCGAGATACATCTCCACATCAATGTCCTGGAGATGAGGGCCATCCTTTACGCGATGCAGGCCTTCCAGACTCACCTTGTTTCAGGCCCTCTTTTGGTTCAGACAGACAACATATTGGTAGTCTGTTACATCCAACAAGCAAGGAGGGACTCTTTCCTACCCTCTTTGCAGGGAGGCCATGAGAGTCTGGTACTGTGCCATTCAGCACAACCTGGAACTAGCCCCCATACATGTTCCAGGCATCCAAAACGTCCTGGCAGACAGTCTAAGCAAGTCCAGGATGAGGGCTCATGAATGGGAGCTTCTCACCTCCATTGTCGAGGACCTCTTCAAGAGGTGGGGCTGCCCTGAGCTGGACCTTTTTGCATCCCCACTCAACGCAAAACTGCCCAGTTTGTGCTCGCTCAATCCAGGGCCTGGTGTTTTCTGGTGTGATGCGTTGACCTCTCTTGAACAGGGTACGCTTTCCCTTCCTTTCCGCTCCTGCAGAGGGTACTTCTCAAGCTTCAGTCAGAGGGGGTGGAGATGATTCTCATAGAGCACTACTGGACACATCAGATATCAATCAATCAATCAATCAACTTTATTTAACCAGGCATAAACACCATTGAGCAAACTCATTTTCAAAGTGTTCCTGGACATTCTACAATACAATACATAGCCACAGATACGGTAGCCAACAAAGCAAAAACATTGTACAGGTGTAGGTCAATATAGGCCTATACACAAGGTTCTAACATAGGTACATGCAATTACAGTTCATAAAAAGTTCACAGGAGAGAGAGCAGGACGACAATCCTAGGCTGTCTCCGCTGAAAGAAGAAACAATCCATCTGGCAATAGTTCTCTTAGTGCAGGTTTACCTTGCCCACCTCACCATAAGTGAGAAATAACTGAGAACAGCCACCCTTATGGACCTTGGTATGGGCAATATAATAACTCAATGCCCTTTTACATCCAGACTGTGCAACCTTCGCTTACCTGAAGAAGAGTGATCAATGAAAACACAGGCAGAGACACAGACTGGTTAAGATGAAATCTGACACCACTTTAGGGAGACATTTTCATTCGTCCTGAGGACCACCTTATCTCTGTGGAAGGAAATAAAGTCAGGTTCCACCGACAAAGCCTGTAACTCACTGATCCTCCCAGCGGAAGTAATGGCTACCAGGAATACAGTCTTCCAAGTCAAGTACTTTAGCTCAGCTGAAGACAAAGGCTCAAAGTGGGCTGCATAAGCTGTGCAACACAGAAATTCAGGTCCCAAGTCGAGCTGGTTCCCAAAGGAGGACTGAGATGAACCAGATTTTTGAAAAACTTACTGAACACAGGGTGAGAAACAAGGAAGATCCCTTCCTGCTGAAAGAAAAGCAGAGGCAGCTGCTAGGTGAACCTTAAGAGCAGCAGGCCTGAGGCTTAAAGAGTTCAAATGGACTAAATAGTCCAATGCTGTGGAAATGCCAGCAAAATCTGACTGTATATCCCTCTGAGAGCACCAAATGCTAAACCTTTTTCACTTAGAGTTGTAAGTCTTTCTGGTAGAAGGTTTCCTAGAAATCTTCAGAATATCCAAAACACCTTGTGAAAGGTGCAATCCTGCATACTCTAACCCTTCAAGAGCCAAGCTTTGAGTCTGAGAGACTAGAGATTGGGATACCAAATCTTCCCTGGGAGGAAGACAGGAGGTTGTGCTCCTGGGTAGACAAAGAGGAATTGTCACTGCCAATAACAGCAACAGAGGGTGCAATGGTTGCCTGGCACAATCCAGAGCCACCAGGATTACTGTGCAGGGTTGAGACCTGATCTTGATCAGTACTCTGAATATCAGAGGGAAAGGAGGGACGGCATAAAGAAACCTGTTTGTCCAATCCAACAGGAAAGCATCCTGAGGAGCAGACCCCAGGATTGGGGGTCTGCAATAGAACAGAGGAAGCTGATGATTGTCTTGGGCTGCAAAGAGATCTATCTCTGGAGTGCCCCATCTCTGAAAAATGATCTGCAGGATCTGACAGTTCAGGGTCCACTCGTGATGACCCTGAGAGATCCTGCTGAGGGCATCTGCTAGCAGAATGTCATTTCCTGGCAGATGCACTGCTACCAGGAAGGTCTGAAGGGAGTACACCAATGACCATATCTTCATGGCTTCTGTGCACAAGGCCGTGAAATGAGTGCCTCCCTGCTCGTTTATGTACCACATGGTAGTGGTGGTGTCCATCCGGACCTGCACCACTTTCCCCTGAACTGAGGCCAAGAATGCTTAAAGGGTCAGAAGCACAGCCCTGAGTTCCAGGAGACTGATGTGGAGAAGAGACCCTTGCTGAGACCAAGTGCCCTGTGCAGTGAGGGTCCCTAAATGAGCTCCCCACCCCAGGAGGGATGCATCTGTTGTGAGAACAACTGAAGGGACCTGGGGAAGGAAAGGAACTCCCTGTCTGAGGTTTTCCTTGTCCAACCACCACTGGAGAGCTTGGGCAAGAATCTGAGTCACTTGAATCAATTTGGTGAGTGGATCCCTTCTTTGGGACCAAAAGGACCTGAGGTGAAACTGAATGTCCCTCATTTGGAACCTGGCTCCCTGGACCACTGAAGTGGAAGCTGCCATGTGGTCTAGAAGCTGAAGAAAATGCCTGGCTGGCTCAGACACTCGAGGTTTGAAAGAGGCTGCCAGGTCTATGAGAGCCTTCACCCATGAAAGAGGTAGGAAGGCTTTTGCCTGAATGGTATCCAGCTCTACCCCTATGAAGGTGAGTATCTAAAACCGGTTCCAGCACTGACTTGGAAAGATTGAGGATAAACCCTAGAGAACCCAGAAGCCTCTGGGTAACAGCCAGAGCTGACTTGACTTGGTCTGAGGACTGGCCTACAGTGAGCCAATTGTCCAGACAGGGAAATACAGAAATGCCTTGTCTTCTGAGAAAAGCCACTACTACTGCTAGGCACTTTGTAAAGACTCTGGGAGCTGAAGTCAGGCCAAAGGGCATTGCTCTGAACTGATAATGACCTGAAGGCAACACGAACCTGAGGTACTTCTGTGGGAGCATCTGATCGGATGTGAAAATAGGCATCTTTGAGATCCAGAAAGCTAGCCAGTCTCCTTGTCTCAGAGAGGGAAGAATGATTCCCAGAGTCACCATCTTGAACTTTGGTTTAAAAGATGTTTGTTCAGATATCTTAGGTCTAGGACGGGTTGCCACTCCCAGTGCTTTCTGGGGTAAGAAAGTACCTTGAGTACAATCCTTTGCCCCTGTGTACTACAGGCACATGCTCCACTGCTCTCAGGAGCAGCAGGGCTGAAACCTCTGCCTTTAGAGCAGCTGTTTCCAGTGGTGAGGAAGGCTTGAAAGACCCTGTCCTTACTTTGGGGACTTTCTTGAAACTGAGAGCAAGTCCTTGGCTTACCACTTCCAGGACCCATTTGTCTGTTGGGACAGACTTCCACTCCTGGAAAAAGTAAGCTAGCCTGTCCCCCACTGGAACTAAGAAGGCGACCCAGTCTGACACATCAGGGTGTCTGTTTGGCAGGGGTCCTAGCTTGAGAGGTGGATGCAGCCCTGCTCATCCCCCTTCTCCCTCTCCCTCTAAAGAACCCCCTCGGCTGAAAAGTAGAAAAAGCCTGAGCCTGGTAGAAAGGCCTGTGAAAAGGCCTGCCTCTGCCAGCCCTAGACTGCTGCTTTTGAGGAGTGGCCTGCCTTTCCTTGGCCACTGCACTCCTGTATGTGGTCCTATACTCATCCATTTTCTTCATGTACTCCTCTGTTTGCTCCCCAAACAGAGAGTTCTGAGTGACAGGAAAATCCATAGCCTTAGCCTGGGTATCCTGTGAGAGGCTAGTACATCTGAGCCAGGCGAACCTCCTTAGGGAAACAGACGTGACCATGACTCTTGAAGACACACATCATTCGAGTCTACAGCAGCGTGCAACTGAACTTTAGATGCTTCAATGCCATCTGCAGCCACCTGCTCCTTGGCTAGCTGGGGAGGGGCATTCTTGGCTAACTCCAGAATTGTATCCCACCTTGACTTCTGGTACCTAGCCACATAGGCCATATAAGAGGCCTGCCTGAGTCCTAAAGAGGATGCCAAGTACTGTTTCTTTAGCCATGGCATCCACTTTCCTAGAATCCTTATCTGGGGGATGTGAAGCCAAGGGTATGTTAGCCTTGTCACAGGCTGCAGCCTGCACTACCCCAACATGGCTGCAATGGTTACAGAAGAATTCTGTCCCAGAGCCCGACAGCATATACCTCCTGTCCATCTTTTTATCCACAGTAGGCATGGATGTGGGGGCCTGTAACATTTTTTGAGCCTGTTTCCCCAAAGACTTATGAAGGGAAATGGACAGTCTCTTTGACTCTGGGACATCCATCATCTCCACAAAAGTCAGACTCTTCATCTTCATCCGAGGCTACCACCGTTGGGAGCCGGAGAGTTTTTGCCACCTTTTTATAAAATAAAAAGTGTGAGGGGGACTCAGACAGTCTGGGAGGAAGAACACTGATGAGCCTGTCTGGGGAAATATCAGGCTCTACAGGCTCATCTAGGCCACCAAAGTCATCGTCATCATCACCTTCATAATCTGGATCTCCTTCCCAATCAACCTCGTAAAAAGCCTCCGAATCATATTCTGATGGGGCTGGAACCGACAAAACCGACAGTCTTTCAGAACCGGTCGGTTCGGTCAGAGTAGGTCGAAGCGATTGGACTATACTAATCGCTCTCGCAATCTCCTCAGCGGTTGGGATCTGCGGGTTGGGATCCGAACCGGCTGACTTCTTCCTACGCTTTGCAGAACCTGATTTCTTCAAATCGGACTTTCTTTTGTCCGAGGAAGTATCGCCCGTGTCAGCAGGTACTTCCTCAGGTTCGGTCGAAACCGAACCAGGCTGGCCATCCAATTCAGCGGATTTTTCGGCCACCCTTTTCTTAAGTCTAGCTAATCTCTTTTCTAGTGCAGACTTAGGGAAATTCTTACATATTTGGCAGTCTGTATCAAGGTGGTCAAACCCCAGACAATAAACACAGATGAGGTGGGGATCAACTTTAGCAAAGGATTCCCCACACTCGGAGCAGTGTTGAAACCTAGTAGGACCATTTTCTTTTTAGGTTTCTCAGACATAGCCACAACTATTAAGTTACCCTTAAAAGCATTCAAGCCAGGCAACAACCAGAACTTTCAGCTACCGACCGGTTCAATGGTCATGGAAAAAACTGAATGAAAACTTTGTTTATTTCAAGGCTGAAAGATACTGGACACCACAACAAAAGCAAAAATAAACAACAATCAAGGATCAAGATGGTTCCAAATTGGACCGACCGGAATGAAACCGAGGAAACAAAACAATTTATTTTCTACAAAAATTTACCACTATCACTATACCGTACCCTGGAAAGAGATCTGATGACTGAAAAGAAATAAATCTGATGAGATTTACCGAATGATTTACCGTACCGAACCAAAGCAGCAAGGAGAAACTCTCCGGAGCGTCTTCACAGTAGGGCAGAGTAAAGAATCTGACGGTTACACTGAAGTGTACCAGGGACAGAGGTTTGAAAACCGAGCTCAACGTTCTATGCTTTGGCATAGAGTTAACCCTTTCCTTTCGGGGCAGTTCAAGTGCTGGCGCTAACTGCAGACTGTCAGAATACAGCAAGACTTCTTGTTGTTTGAAACAAAACATTCTTTCCTAGGTGAAGCATAGGTGTGTAAAGGTCAGATGAGTCAGCCTGTCTGTGTTTATTTAGGATGAGCCAGCCTGCATGTGTTTGCTTAGAGAATTGTGAGTCAGACAGCTCACATGGTGCTGACATCATCAGCAGGCAGGTATAAAAGTCCACCTCCTGAGATGCAAAACAGATGAGTCAGCAGAGACTTGACTGTTGTGGAGGAAACAGCTCGTAGTACATGCAAGTTTTCATGTGCTGAATCTATTGTCTGGAGCGAAGCTTGGAAGTTGTGCTCTGAGAACTGTGCACTGTTTCTGCAGAACTGAAGGACTAATCACCTATTTCCTTTCTGTATGTGTATTATTTTATTTTGGAAAAGAAATACATAAAGTCGTTCTACACCTTTTACCTGTGTTTGTTGCATCTGTCTACCCACTAACCTCCACATCTGCTGTGGAAGTGGGATACTTGTGCGTCTAGGCTGGGAGAGAGACATCAGCAGGGGATCTAGCCCTGATATCCTGGCAGATGTCACAGGAGCAGCAGGTGCAGAAAGGTAAACATGTGGAATACAAGTCACCTATCTTGACCAGAGCGATGCCAGAGAGGCGGGTGAAAAGTCTCTTCCAGAATTGGACCTGGGGCCAGGAGCAAAACCAAACCTGAAGTCAAGGATGTCATACCACAGACTGAAGAGGACATCGCATCTGCACCACCACCAGAAGAGGTTGCAAGCTCCTAAAGTGGCTGTGCATTAAAACACATGGAAATGGAGAGGAAAAGAGGAACAGAGCCTGCCATGTGTACTTTTCAGGACTTGGGTCCAGGCGTCCAAAGGGCACAAGCTCTACAGGAGGCAGCACTGAAGGGGTGTACTTAAGACCAGAAGGGACTAAATCATTGTTTCATGGGGTGATCCCTGTGATGAGGTGGACTTGGGTAAGATGCAAACTAATGAGATGAAAATCAGGAAACTGTATGCCTATGTCTAAACAGTTGATAATGTTCCTATCTGTAATGCGATGAAATGGAGAAATGCTGCTAATGTTATGTCTGTATGCTCACTGAAATATGTGAGTACTGCTGAAAGATTTGGGGGTGAATTAAAAGTCTGAAATGTATGGTAACTGAAATTTAAACATAGCGGAAGTCAGGTATGGTTTTCATAGAAATAAGTAAAAAAGTTGGAAACCAGTCTCACTGAGCAAGAAAAAAATAGTGAAGGCTGGTTCCCTTTTATAGAGGGGGTATGTGACAGGGCCAGAGCACCTGTTTGATTTTGTGCTGAATTTTCTTTTACACTGTCCTGTTCTTGTAAGTTTACTGTTCTAGCTACAGGCTGAAATCTGGCCACTTCCAGTCCTGTAGTCTCCCCCTTCTTCCAAGTAATGTATAATGAACGTGTAAGTAAGACAAGAGGCAGTAAGTTGCTTGCCTTCTCCTGTGCTGTGCTGTACTGTACTGCAGGTAGAAAAAGAGGGAATGTAAATAATGAGAAAGAATTGAAACACAGAGCCTTGCACTCTGTTTTATTCTGTGTAAACTGCTTTGGGTTTTCAAGAAGCCAAAAACAAAACATTCTTTCCTAGGTGAAGCAAAGGTGTGTAAAGGTCAGATGAGTTAGCCTATCTGTGTTTATTTAGGATGAGTCAGCCTGCCTGTGTTTACTTAGAGAACTGTGAGTCAGACAGCTCACATGGTGCTGACATCATTAGTAGGCAAGTGAAAAACCTGCCTCCTGAGATGCAAAACAGATGAGTCAAATGGTCAGTCAGTAAAGACCTGACTGTTGTGGAGGAAGCAGTCTCATACATAGTACATGCAAGTTTTCATGTGCTCAGAATCTATTTGGCTGAACGAAGCCTCGGAAGTTGTGCACTGAGGGAATTGTGCACTGTTTTTGCAGAACTGAAGGACTAATCACCCATTTCCTTTCTCTATGTTTATTATTTTATTTTGGAACATAAATACCGCAAAGTACGTTCTACACCTTTTACCTGTGTTTGTTGCATCTGTCTACCCACTAACCTTCACAGGCACAACTTCCACTCCCTGCAAAAATGGTTCATGAATAAAAAACTGGTCCTAAATGTCTCCAAAACGAAAGCTATGCTACTGGACTCTGGCCAAGGGTTAAGAAATACACCCACAACCTCAATAATTCAACCCTAGATGTTGTTCAACTTAAACTAGTTAAGGAGTTCAAATACCTTGGAGTTACTATCAATCTCTGTCTTACTTTGACAAGCATATGACCAATACTGTCAGAACTGCACATCGAAAACTGAGATTACTCTACTGTACCTCAAAGTATCCAGCACCCGACTCAAGAATCAGAATCGCCCAAAGCTGCATTCTCCCTGTGACAGAATGTTGCTCTGTTGTGACAGACGCCGCACCCCTTATAGTATGGATGAGCAAAAGGGCCCTAACCTACAAAGTTGCTAAATTTGCATCCTTTGAGCACCCACAGTTTCACCACTGTACCAGTCTCAAATGTCTTGGATGGCTACAACCTGAACTCAGAGCTCAGTTAACCTTAGCAAATTCTATGCCTATAATTCTACAAGGAAGAGTACTCCTATGCCTCACCAAACTTCTCCTGTTTGTGGACAACCCCTCCTCCAGCTCTTCCATAAACAACACTAAGGATTCTGTTCATGCACACAGGCATGGGCTGAAACTCGTTCAGCTACAAAACTGTCTTTCTAGAATACCATCTCATCCCCAATCAGAGCTGTTCTCACCCCTAAAGCTTTTTTGTTGCCAAACTGAAGGAACATCTCCAGCAGTCTAAGGTCTGTACATCCGCTGCATAAATTAATCAACCTAATAGTTCCACTCTACAAATGAATGTTTACAGCCGCACCATGACATTTTATTATGTATCATGCATTTACGTATTTTATATACTTTTATCCTGTACCATTGTCTTGACCTGTACTCTACTGCAGCCTGGTCATGCCAGATGAAGGCACTTGGTGCCACTGCACCTACTCAGTCATCAAAATAAATCAATAAACACATAAATGAACAAATAAATAAGGCTGAGTAGTACTGTCACCATTGTACGAGGTCTCATGTCAACTGATCTGAGAAGGGTTTATAATTGTCTGCCTGGAATGACAGCAACTTCCGCGACAGAGTTGTACCTGATTATACAGTGGGGTCTGAGAATCCAGCTTCCTGGTTGGCTGACTTGCACTTTTGGATGAGTGTAGATCCTACAGCAATCCACTCAAAAAGTGCCAGTCAGCCACTGCTCCAAAATAATATCACTATACCCTCTGATGGCTCTGAGCTCAAAACATTTGAGCCGCAACTGTTTTTTCTCCACTTACAGTGGTAGTCATAGAAAAGTTTCACAGTACTGAGGTTTACCTAGGTATACTGTGGCAGAATGAGGCAGGATCACATTACAGTCAATGCGAATTACCTCAGTGGCACCTTGGTGGTACCTCGAGGTAGGAAACTTTTCGACAACTACCACTGTACATTCATCAGTAAAAGTAAACATGGAAACCTGAGAACCAAGAAGTAAGCAGTTTTCATCTTTTAAAAACCTGCCTTAAAACTACACCAACCACCCAAATGAATTTTACTCAAAAAAACTGATTTGTGTGAAACTGTCTCACTGGCCACTCACACCCACCTGGCCTATGGCTCGCTCCTGGCTCCGTATCTGCTCTCTATCCACATACGCTAATGATCAGCTCAAAACTCTTTATAAAAATTCCTGACTGCAGAGATTAGGAAGCCTTTTCAGTTTCAGCCACGCCTATAATAGCAATCACAACCCCCAGTACACTTTTTCAAGATTGCTCTGCCTCTCTATCCTAGCTCTCCCACTGCTGGCCACTCCTTCATGCTATCTCCTTCCCCCTATGCATTAATACACTGCCACTCTCCCTGAACCTGCCAGATGTTCACAATTCCTTCAAACATGGTTTAGTTGGAATTGAAAAGAAAGTTTACTTTTAAAAGCCTCTTTGTAACTGGCCTGGTCGCGCAGAGGACTGAGGTGCTGGACAACACTCCGCCACGCTGGCAGCCCAGGTTCAGGAATGAACTTGGTGTTCAAGGGGCGGCCTGAGAGTGGAAGTGGGAGCAGGATCCCGAGCTGCCTAGGGGCGGCTCTCACTCTCCTGGGGAGGGGGGGGGTCGCCCTCCCGCAGTACCGCCACCTCAGGCGGGTAATGGGCGACCAGTAGGGTGGGGCATCCCGCACTGCGTGACGTGCACGTGCCTCCACACGCGTGTGCTCATGCCAAGGACATGAGGCTGGAGGAAAATGGTGGAAAAAATGGCTAAACAAAGAATAGGGGGGAAAAAAAATGACTCACTTATGCCTAATGAACAACCCTTTCAGTGCCGGTGGATGGGGGAGTAATGGGGGGACTATATTGTACAGTGTGGAAGGACAATTCCCAAAAAACTTCTAAAAACACATATAAAAAGATAAATTTAAGACATTTTGTAAAAAAAAAAAAAAAATCTTTATTTTAATAAAGTGTTTGTTGTATAATCACAATAATCCACTACAAAATGTGGGTTATGCTGGGATTGACCCACTTCTGGTGCGGTTTAGTCACTTGGCCCGCAGCCCACACCAGGCATGAGTAAATCCTAGCATAACCCACACCCTGTTGTGGACAACAGCTTAAATATTTGAACTTCTCCAGGTCCCTCTTAAGGGGGAGGTTGTGGTTTTCACTTTGGGAATCTGTCATTCAGCTTCACCCGGGCCTGCCTGTTGCCAGCTTGACGTTCCCCAGGGCACTTATGTGTGTACACAAGGGCTGACGATGGAATCTTGGGGTGGGGGCTTTGAGACTGGTCCGTCCGGTTTCCACGTTTGGACGCTGGTCAAGGTCAGTCATCTGTGGTGGGAAGGGAGAACCATAGGCCACTCAGGTGTTCTGGGTCTTTTCATACAGGCAAGCTATCCCGGAGACACACTAGCCACCAGAGCAGGAGACTGATTACTAACCCGGGCAGGCGTCTGGGGGACCACTAGCACCACAGAGTTTGATTACTAAACTTCAGGCTGGTGACTGGAAGGAAGGCGATCACTAGCCACCAGGGAGGTACTTTCTGCAGTTTGGACTGGCAATCGGAGGAGGAGGACCATTACCGCTAGGGAGGGTTGTTGTTTGTTCTTACAGGCTGACAACTGGAGGAGGGGAACCACTAGACACCAGGGATGTATCTTTGTTCTGCCAGACTGGTGACTGGGGTGGGGTTTTCAATGAACCACAGGGGGTGGGTGTGCTCCCCCACCAGCTGATGGGCTGGTCAGTTGCATTACCTCCAGCAACTGCTAGAGTTGCGCAGTGTGAGAGTAGTTTCTGATTGGCGGTATTTGTGCAGTACAAAAGGACTGCGCCAAACTCTTTTGTGCAGTGCAGATCTGCTGAATATCAGCTTGTGCTGATACTCCTGTGGTTTGTGCGGGGGCACTAACCCTGTTTGCCTGTGCAACCAACCCTTTTGAATATTGTGCTCTGGTGCAAAACCCAGTTTGCGCAGGCAAAAACTGGTTGGCGCTAGCACAAACATTTGAACATCAGGCCCCAGATGTGATCTTTAGGCTGGCCTCAGGAAAGAAACTGACAAAGTTCTGGTACAGAAAATCAAACTGCAGTGCTTGGACTTGCAGAGGCAGGTCAGCACCTTTACTTTAAATTGCAAAGTTTTAAACAGCAGTCAAAAACGTGGCTCATTCACCTTTACCTTTATTTTCAAGTCATTCAACAGCATACTGCTTCTTCTAAAATCAAACAGTTCGCTGGCTGGTCCGAAAAAAATATAAATCCTGTAGGTGTTACAGCATTACCCTTTCCACAAGCCGTCATCATATATAAGTGCCTCGGCTCAGCTATGTGGCTTCAGTTAAAATCAAATAGGTACAGTTAATCCACCTTACGATCATGTGGACTCAGCCACCCATGTACAGCCACACCCTTAATGTTTTGACATCATACTGATATTTTCATCATAAGTGGTGTACTGAATTACATTGCCCCCATATAGGACAGCCACTTAAAGACACAGTACCACAATTAAAGTACAAGATACTAACATGCTACATACCACATTTAAAGTGCTGATAGCAAACTCAAAACATCAAACTGCTTGAAATGTGATTCAGTGCGCCACTTCTGATGAAGATGACACTGAAACATTAAGCATGTGGCTGCACCTGGGTGGCTGAGTCCGCAGGATCATAAGGTGAATTAGCTGTACCTATTGGATTTTAACCGAAGCAGTATAGCTGAGCTGAGGCAGTTATATATGATGACAGCTTGTTGAAAGGGTAGCGATGTAACACCTACAGGATGTGTATTTTTCCGGACCAGCCAGCCAACTGTTTGATTTTAAAGGGAGTGGTATACTGTTGAATGACTTGAAAATAAAGACAAAAATAAATGAGCTGTGGTTTTGACTGCTGTTTAAAGCTCTTTAAAACTTTGCAGTTTAAAGTAAAGATGCTGACCTGCTCTTCAAGTCCACAGACTGCAGTTTGTTTTCAGCATTTACAAACCCCTGTGTATGTGCAAATCACAATTCTGAGCCGGATCTTTACTGTGCGTGGTTCATGATAAAAGTTCTCTTACATTCTGTGTAAAACAGAAATGCAACCTAAAACAATCAGGATGCAGAGTTTAAACTGCCAGTAAAGACATCCTATAAAAAGAGCAACGTTTAGTTTAGAGATAGAAGGACTGAGATTTAAATTGCAGAGAAATTCTTACATGTAGGAAAACTTCCTTTGTTTGTACTGCCCATACACACAGGCAAGCTATCCGGGGAAGGGGGGGCTATGAGCTATCATGTACAATTACATTTTTTTTGGTTTTACTGTTATTCATAATAACAAAATGCTACTAGCGAATTTTATAACTTCTCCTGGTCTGCCTATGCTTCCTGACATATGCCCCTATAATAGTTGGTTTTAGAAGTGGGATTTGAGCCCACGCCTCCATTTTTCAGCAGGGTGGGTATCACTACCATAAGAACCTCCCTTATCACCCTCAGACAGATTGTTTTGTTGAGCATTCTCCCTTGACTGTTCCCTAACTTCTCCTCCCCCCCTCCTCTTTACTCCTTTCACTTTTCCTCCTCCAGCACTCTCATTTCCATTGCACTTCAAACTTTTGTTTAGTTTGCATTACCTTTTGTATTATTTGACATTGCTCTTATGACCTACTCCACTGCTTGGTCCATACCACTTATTCCTAATTGTTCCCACTGTTTATGATTTATGAAATTGTTTGTATTTTGTTTGAAAACAAAGTCATTGTTTAGCTTTATATTACCCACCACTTTTTTCTTGTAACCTGTTCTACTGTTTGGACCATACTGCTTATCCCCGACTGTCTTATTGTTTTAGATGCATAAAATTGTTTGTATTTGTTTTAAGAACTGTACGCTTGTGAAAACGGGTAGCTTTTGCTCACAAGGCCTTTCCAGTATAATAAATAAACTGAAACTGAATCAACACCTGAAACGCAAATTAAAAAAGTCTGCGAAAAGTGAAGGGAAAGACTGGGACTAATACTTGCCTTACCTGCTTTCTACTTACAGAGAAGTGCCTCAAGCATCAACAGGTTTTTCACCCTTTGTAATGTTGTATGGTAGGCAACCTAGAAGGCCACCAGATGTAATAAAAGAAACACGGGAAGATAACCCAACTCAGAAAGAATCTATTACATCTTATATGTGTGCACTAAGAAAGAAACTGGCAAAATATGTTAAAATTGCCCATACTGTAGTAATCAGGAAGAGGCCCAAAAACAGCAGAAGGTGTTTTATGACCATGGCGTAAAAGAAAAAGTTTTGAGCCAGGTGAAAAGGTCTTGTTACTGTTACCCACTACAGAAAACAAACTGTTAATGAAGTGGCAATGGCCTTATAAAGTGGTTATACCTATTGGTGCAGTTAACTATGAGACTGAAACCCTGATAGGAAAAATCCTACTAAGATATACCATGCTAACTCCTGAAGAAACAAGTTGAAAAACACCAAAAGTTGCTTTGTTAGTATTATCAGAAACTGCTAAAGATACTGATATAGCTTATGACAGATTGGCACAAACTAACTTCTGATGCTGTAAAGGTGAATGTTTCCTTATCCACAGAACAGCAGAAATATGTAACTTGGTAAAGTACTTTTCCCACAGTGCTCAGCTGAGCAAAAGGGGTTGAGTACGTAATAGTGACAGGGAATGCTCGCCATATCAGACAAAAGACACACAGAGTACTAGAGCTCCTAAGAGCAGACCTGGTTAAGAGAATACAAAAAATGAAAGAGTTGGGTATCACAGAAGAACCGATAAGTGCTTGGTCATCTCCAGTAATGTTTGAAATTGTAAATAAAAAAGAAGGGGGTGCAAGACTCTTCCTTGATTTTAGGAAACTTGATCAAGGGTCGTATTTGACAGCTATCCTATGCCCAGGATAGATGATTAGTTGGACAGATTGGGATGTGCCAAGTACATTAGCACCCTCGATCTCACCGAGGGTTGCTGGTAAATTACCCCAGCTAAAGAAATCAGAAACAAAACTGTAGTCTCCACTCCAACTGAACTCTATCAGTTCACTGCCATGCAGTCTGGTTTACATGGTGCACCCGCTATATTCCAGCAATACATGAATGTAATTCTAGCTCCTCACACTGGTAATTGTGCTGCTTACCTGGAAGATGTTGTGGTATACAGTCCAGATTGGAAAAACCACCTGGAAAACCTACAAGCAGTTATCCAATCTATCAAAAATGCAGGTCTGACCATTAATACTATCAAGTGCACATTAGGCATGCAAGAAACCAGATATTTGGGTTATAATTTGGGAAATGCAGATATAAAGCCAGAGACTTCCAAGACAGAAGCTGTAGTTAATAGTCCTGTCCCTAACAAACAAACATGTCAGGTCATTTTTAGATCTGGCTGGTTATTACCAGAAATTTGTTCCCAACTTTGCCCAGTTAACTATTCCCCTCACCAAATACACAAAAAAAACAGTACCCCAAATAATGTGAAGTGGTCCCCAGAATGTGATGAGGCGTTTCGGACCATTAAGGCTGCATTATGCTCAGCTCTTGTTTTAAGAAGTCCAGACTCTGAGGAACAATTTCTGTTACAGACAGATGCATCAGAGACAGGACTAGGTGCAGTTCTGAGTCAGAATACAGATAGGAAAGAAAATCCCATTCTGTATATTAGAAATTGCATAACAGAGAGAAAAAGTACTCCACTATTGAAAAAAGAATGCCAGCTCTGAAATGGGCAACAGAGTTCCTTAAGTTTTATCTGCTAGGAGCTGACTGTACTTATAAAAACAGATTACAATCCTCCCTGTTGGCTTAATCAAATGAAGGAAAAAATTCCCTGAATCACACAAGGTGATACCTGGCACTACTGCCATTTAACTTCAAAGTGATGCACAAATCCGGAAAACAGAATGTCAAGATATGGTTCAGGAATTGAGAATTCAGAAGGATGAAAAAAATATGTGTGCTTAACTGAAATGTTTGCTGTACAAGGTGTTGTTAAAAAATGGATACTGTATTCCATACACAAAGAACTGTACACGTTAAAAGTAATTTTAAAAGAGAAATAAAGGAATGATTTGGAAACATGTTTTTTTAAGAGAAAAGAATAATAACAGGTTCCCTCATAAAGAGGGGGATGTGTAACAGCATTGGGTTAAGACCCTATCCCATTTGTTATGCAGAGAGAGTTATGAGTAAGGATCTATTTTGTCTTCTATTCTGCCACTTGTCTTTTGCCTGTCAGACTGCACACACCAATGTTTCTTGTGGCGCCTAGGAACTGACCACTCCAATGGTCCCACAGTATCCCCATAAACTCCCTTCTTTCACCTGTTGTTTCTATTCTTTCAGTCTCCCTTTGTTTCTCTGTGGTTAAAAACACACACATATATATATATATATATATATATATATATACACACACTTTTCATGTGAAACTGGAACCCCTTGATTTGCAAATGTATATACTTATATTCTTGAAATGACTGCAGAAAGCTATTTAGGTTTCTTAAAAGGTAAGTCTGTAATACAAGGGTTCACCCTGAAATGTATTTTTGACCTCACAAACTTACATAGATACATAGACAGTGTCGGCAGATAAGGGCCTATAGCCCACCAGTCTGCCCATTTGAGCTTGTAAGTTCAGTTTGTTTTCCTAGAGTCTGTTGCCTTACCTGACCTCAGAATTCCTTTATGTCTATCCCATGCATTCTTAAATCCGTGATTGTTTCAGCCCCACCACTTCCTCTGGCAGGGTGTTCCACTTGTCCACCACCCGTTCTGTGAAGAAATTCTTTCTCATGTTTCCTCTGAATCGTCCTCCTTCCAACTTCATCCCATGCCCTCTTGTCCTGGAACATCTTTTTAGCTTAAAAATAGTGTTTTCCTGCACCCTGTTCCTCCCTGTAAGATACTTGTATGTCTCTATCATATCCCCTCTCTCCCTCCTCTCCTCCAGGGAGTACATGTTCAGTTCCTTCAACCTGTCTTCATAGGACTTGTGATGCAATCCATGCACCATCTTTGTTGCCCTCCTCTGAACCTTCTCTACCCTGTCTATGTCCTTACATAGGTATGGTCTCCAGAACTGTACACTGTACTCCAGGTTAGGCCTCACTAGTGTCTTGTATAGCGAATTATGACCTCCCTTTTCCTGCTGGTGATGCCTGCCTATACATACCAGCATCCTATTTGCTTTACCTGCTGCCTTGTCACTGTTTCCCTACCTTGGGGTCATCAGAGATGACAACCCCAAGATCCCTTTCCTGCTTGGTGCATGCTATATCCTCACCCCCAACTGATATATTGTGCCAGGGTTTTGTGCCCCATATGCATTATCTTGCACTTCTTTGCATTGAATTTCAACTGCCAAACCCCTGACCATTCTTCAAGTTTCTGCAGGTGCTTCTCATTCTGTCTACACCCTCTGGTGTGTCTACTCTGTTACAGAGCTTTGTGTCATCAGCTGAACAGTGAAATTCTGCCTTCTAGGTCCCTGCAATGTCACTGATGAAGATGTTGAATAGGACCGCCCCAGCACTGATCCCTGTGGTACCCCACTGGTCACTCTTCCCTCTGTGGAGTGACAGCCATTACCACCACCCTCTGTGTCCTGCCACCCAGCCAGTTACCTACCCACCACACTACTGTCCTGCCCACCCATATTCCCAGTTTGTGTAATAGTCTTCTATGTGGCACAGTGTCAAAGGCCTTGCTGAAGTCCAGATAGGCCATGTCCACTGCCCTCCCTGATCCACCTCCCTAGTCACCCAGTCAAAAATTCAATGAGGTTGGTCTGACATGACCTCCCCTGGTGAAACCATGCTGCCTTGGGTCCTGTAGTCCATTGACAACCAGATGTTCCACCAATCTCTCCTTCAGTAGTGCTTCCATGATCTTCCCACTACCGGTGAGGCTGACTGGTCTGTAGTTCCCTGCTTCCTCTTTGTTCCCACTTTTGTATAGAGGGACTACATCTGCTGTCCTCCAGTCTTTGGGTACCTCCCCTGGTTCCAGTGATCGGCTAAACAGGATAGCCAGAGGTTCAGCCACCACCTCTCTTAGTTCTTTAAGGACCCTGGGGTGCACCCCATCTGGCTCCATTGCTTTTTCAACTCTTATTACTTCCAGTTCCTTCAGGACCCTTTCTCGTGTAAAGGGACTTGTGTCCATTTCTGCACCATTCTCACCCCTTGTACTCCCTTCAGACCCATTACCCTCCTCTTCCTCAGTAAAGACTGAGCAGAAATACCTGTTCAATATGTCAGCTTTACTGTTGTCATTCTCACGCAGCCCCATCCTCCTCCTTCAGTCTCACTATCCCTCCTTTGTCTTTCTTTTTCCTTATGTACCTGTAAAGGTTTGTCCCTCTACCCACTGATTTTGCAATGTGTTCTTCTGTCTGAGCTTTGGCTTCCCTTACTGACCTCCTGCCTCCCTTTGCTCTCTCCTGGTACTTCTCCCTATCCCCTTCTGCCTGTGTCTTTTGTGTTGCCTGAATGCAATCTTTTTGGCTTTCACTTTCTTTGCTACCTCTTTGGAAAACCATAATGGTCTCCTCTTCCTTTTCCTCTTGCTAACCTGCTTAATGCATAATTCTGTTCTTGTAATCCCATTTTAAATACTGCCCACTGTTCCTCAACCCTGATTCCTGTCCCATTCCCTTAATGCCTCTTTCAAGTATCTCCCATTTTCCAAAGTCTCCCCTAAAATCCAGGATACGTGTTTTGTGTGGTTTGGTTCTGCTCTTTCTGTGATTTCAAACCACAATGACTGGTGGTCACTGTTTCCCAGGTGCTCCCCACTGTTACCCCCATCACACTGTCCCTGTTTGTGAGCACAAGGTCCAGTATTGCCTTCTGCCAAGTTGGTTCCATGACCAGTTGCTTGAGGAAGGCACCCTGAAGGAGTCCAGGATAAATCTGCTCCTAGTTGATGCTGCTGCTGGGATGCTCCAGTCACGTCTGGAATATTGAAGTCTCAACCACCACTACCTCACCTTGTCTGCCATCCTTTGGATGGCTAGCATCAACTCCCATCTGTTTCTTCCTCCTGGGCTGGTGGTCTATAGACCACACCTGTGCGGATGGCTGTCCCATTTTCCTTTCAAGCTTAACCCACAGTATCTCTCCCATTTTGTTCCTCCTGGATCTCTGTGGCCCTTATGTCATTTTTCACGTACAGTGCCACTCCTCCTCCCTTCCTGCCTGCTCTGTCTCTTCTGAATATGTTGTAGCCAGGTATGGCCATCTCCCAGTTGTGGTTATCATGACACCAGGTTTCAGTGATGGCCACAATGTCCAGGTCTGACTGTACCATGACAGCCTCCAGATCTTCCATCTTGTTGCTAAGGCTCCTGGCATTTGCACACATGTTTACAGACCTGCCAATAGGGAGACCAGCTCTGGGACAGAATGTTCTGTTTTATTGCACCTGTTGAAGATTACATATGCTCTTTAGACTGGCCTCAGAAAATTGACAAAGTTCTGTACATTTGAGAGAACAGGAGATGCAACTTACACAATCAGGATGCAAAGTTTAAACTGCCAGGAAAATGCACCTTATAAAAGACAGCAATGTTTTGTTTAGAGATGAGAAGCTGATACTTCAATAGAAATAGAGAGAAACTCTCAGATCTAGGACTGTCTTTATTTGTACTGCCTATATGAAGAGCTGTTCTGTACAATTTTTTTTAATTTTATTGTTACTGATAATAAAATACTACATGTGAATTGTATAACTTCTCCTGGTCTGCCTATGCTTCCTCACCTATGCCCCTACAACAAGGCATCCAAATCTGCTTTTGTCATCGGAGGGTGAACAGATGCATCTCTCTGCTGATGTGCAATCTGGAGGAATTACAAGGTTTCCTCCAAGTGCTCCTGATGTTGTTGCTGTGCATGCTTCTAGACTGCAATATATTTAATAAATGTCCTCTAAGGACCACCTTCAAAGTGTCCCAGGTTATGGCGTCAGAGACCTCTGTCCCTTGATTATCCCGTAGGATTTCCTCAATCTTTCATTAAGGTAATGTTTAAATTCTGGTTACCTTTTTTTTTTTTTTTTAATACAGCTTTTTGCCACCCCATTGCCACCTTCTACTGCCTTCAGGCCTTGGTTCAGGACTCCCAGTCCCATCTGCCATTCCTCTGGTCGTCAGGCTGGCCAGGATCCACACAGTGTGGGACCCAAGAGTCCCAAGGATCGTCACACACACACCAATGGGGGGACATGCTTTTTTCCCAGGTTTTCTTCCTTCCTTGATTCCTCGGGGCCTCGGTGACTGGTCATGCATGTGTGTGGAGGCATGCATGCACGCCTGTTCCACCAACCCCACCTAGCACCAGCCCATTTGCCTGACGCTACCACCAAGCCTCCACTCGGTGGCAGCCAAGAGCCAGGAAGGCTTACCTCCCCAAACCAGGAGAGAGAGCTACCAATTGGCCACTCAGTCCTTCTCCAGCCCCCGGCTGACCCCAATGGCCTGAGCTTGTTCCAAATCGGATCGTCCAGTGTGGGAGGTAAAATTCAAAGCACCTCAGCCCTCTATGCCACTCTTGGCGGTGTAAATTCTGGGTACTTAAGGTAATATGGATTAAGGCGACATCTGGTGTCCCGCCTTTCCAGGCCTAAGTCCCAAGTGCTGATAAGGGGGAATGGTCGAGTACAACATGGCCTCAGTTCTGCAATCCACTAGGCTTCCTGGGTATTCCATTAATGAAAAATAATAATCACTTCAGGAATATGTCCCATGTACATGTGAGTAATGGGTATATCATTCGGAGCCCAGGTGTGAAAATATCCACATATCTGTCCAGCCCTCTTCAGATACAAAGCGGCAGCAGAATGTTTGTGCTGCGGACTGCCATGGGGGATGCCTGTTAGAAGAGTCCAGATTGGGGAAGAAGGGTAAATTAAAATCACCTGAGAGTAGAAGGGTGCCCTTACGATGAGTCACTATTAGATCTTGAAGTTTTTTAGCAGAAGCAGCGTTAGAACCTGGAGGGAGATATAGGTTGACTAGTGTGACTTCTCTGCCATGTAAGTGGCCCTGAACAACAATCAGGCACCCATCTTCATCTGTGATCACCAGTAATTCTTGGAAGGGAACATGCCTTAGGAGAAGTGACACCTCTCCACTTCCCATCTGGTACCTCCAAGGAATAGACTGCGGAGAAACCAAATTTCTGTAATTTGTCATGCTCAAGAAGGGGCTAATGAGTCATTTGCAAATGTATAAAACTGGGTTTGGATTTTTTGATATGACAGACGGTTTTGGATTGTTTGATAGGGTTTTTCAGACCATTTACATTCAATTTGTAAAGCTGTAGGGTAGTAGCATTACATGCCACAGAATTTAAAGGAAGCTACAGCCCAGCCTTGTCCACCCCCTCCCCCACGTGACTCCATCCAGAGAACAATGCTGACATTTTAACAACAACAAGGGGAACCAAGGAGAGAAACAAGACTGGGGAACAATCCCAGCTAAGAGAGAAGCAGTTTAACTCAAACCAAAACTAACACCAAAGGGTGTAACTTTGTCAGAACAAGGTCTTACAAGGCAAAGATCTTGCAAGTTGGATCTTTTGCAAAGCATTCACCCTGCAACAGGTTAAGCCTCAAAGAAGGGCCTCTAATTGACTATATCAGTTTCGGAGAAAGGGTACAGATGATGTTACAGCTTCTGTCCTTCCCTTTGTTAATAGGGAAACAGTCACAGAGGTGTAGATTAGTTTCATATATGTGGTGACTGCATGAGGCATACATCAAGGTCCCATTAAACTTAACTTCACAGCATATGCAAATATTAAACAGACTACGAGGCCCAACAATTATTTCTAGCAGTACAGGTCCTACAGTAGGTGCCATTTCCAGATAAACACTGTAATCAAGTTCAGAGAGTCCGTGTGAAGTGCAGAAGACCCCCCCCCCCCGTGAGGGTCTTCCTGAAGTTGCAGAAATGAAGTACCCACCAGGGCTCCATTGACGGCACAGCTGGCTGCCACAAGTCTAATGCTAGACCGGGGCCAGTTGTGGTTATGTATGTCCAGGACTGCATACAGCCTATAAGGCAGGTCAGTACAGAAAGGTCTTTACTCCCAGCAATTACAGTTAAGCTTGATGCCTCAGAAGAGAACCTTACTAATAAATGTCACTTTGCTGAGGCAGGTGTTCAAAAGGACAGGGAGATGTCAGTACAGCTAGCAAAGTTTAATATCAGTTAGGCCACTACTGCAGGACCTGGCTGTCCACCATCACAGGGTACTTGGCCTCCGCACCCCCCTCAGACCCCCACTCCTCCTCCTAAAAACAACTCTCCAACCCACCGCCCATGCCCAAATCCCCGTCCAGCACCTCTAACTTGTATGAGTTGAGGGCCCCTCACCCCTGGAGACAATCTAACTCAGAATCAACCTGTTGGGTTACACACAAAACGGCATTGCATCAAACAATGGCACTCCTCTAGTACTGCAATGCAGATCTGCTTAGTCGGTCAATCATGGGGGCATCCACGCTGCTGCAGGGAGCTTGCTGCACTATGGGGGCAATGCAACCAAAGCTGATCCAATGCAAGCCGCTGTAAAGGGGGGGGTTGAAATTGAATGACTGCCCAGGAGGTACAACAGAGTGGGAACTGGCCGCGAAACCATCTCTGCCACTCAGCCCTTCAAAAAAAAGTCCTAGCTGTCCTAATCAGCCAAACATGTGTCTCAAGACAGCGAGGAAGTTCAGACAGCAAAGAAATTACTACAGGAACGTTACATAGCAGCATACATTCTGTGGGGACCATTGTTAACTGTGCTTCCTAATGGTGTCTCAGGGCTAGAGGTACCCATTTAGTAAACAGCTAAGAGGCACAATTCTAACTCAAGACTCCTGGGGTAGGTCTGCAGGGGGAAAGGGAGACTGAAGAGGCCTAGGAGAAAGCACAGTGGGCCCCTGGCAAGGGGTAACAAGTTAGGACCTACTTCAACTAAAATCTTTGTAGCTGTTCATGGTAGAGTAGACTGCTTTGATGAGGCTGATGACGGACATAGGGGTGACTGGATTGAGAATGTCCCATGATGTCCTGGAGCCTGGTGGCAATGTGGAGTCTTTGTAGTTCCTTTTGAGTTTGGCAGGATTGCGTGGTCCACAATCTCTGAGCCAGTTTATAAGCCAGGAGAGGAACTGTTGGCTATTTGAGAAACACAGAATCAAAGAATTTCGGCAGATAAGGATGAGTTGGCCCACTTAGTTTGCCCATTTTTCCCTGCCTATCCCATCACTGCGCACCCTACTGATCACTGGCTCTCCTCCCCCCACCCTTGCTTCCCTACTAAGATTCTCTAGTGCCTATGCCATGCATGCTTGAAGTCCACCACTGTCTTCACCCCACCACCTCCGATGGAAGACTGTTCCAGGCTCCAGTTCAGAGTGTCAGAAGAAAAAATTACTCACCTTAGTAATGTTGTTTCTTCTAATGGAGTCTTGCTATATTATAGACATTAGCAGTTTGATCCAGCTCTAGAACTGCCCCGGAGTGAAATGGTTAAAACCATTCCAAAATAGAATTTTGGCAAGAGAGCAGCTCTATCTGTGTCATTTCAAACTTGAACTGTCTGATCTTTACGAGTCAAACTCACTAAGGTCTGTGTGGAAGCTGTAACCTACACTAGCCAAATGGCTACCTAAATAATAACAACCATTGATGGTCCCAACACCCAAGACTCAAGTCAGGGACCAGAAATACTAACACCATTCTAATAATATGAAAATGGAACATAAGTATAATAAAACACACACAGTATACACATACACCCCAAAGTCCCAAAGGGACAAAATGCTAAAGAACATAAGTAGTGCCCACACTAAATTGCCGCACCCCACCAAGTAGAGGTTCTGAGAGGGCAGGTTGGAGGTCTATAATATAGCAAGACTCCATTAGAAGAAACAACATTACTAAGGTGAGTAATTTTTTCTTCAAACAACATGAAGTCTTGCTATATTATAGACATTAGCAGAATATACAGCAGTACCTCCATGGAGGAGGGGCAGAACCTACTTAGGGAATAGGCTCTGAAGAACAGCTGTGCCAAACCGAGCATCTCTCCTGGCCTGGACATCCAGGGAGTAATGCTTGGTAAAAGTGTGTACCGTTTTCCAAGTAGCAGCCTGGCAAATCTCTAATATAGGGATGTCTCTGGCAGCAGCTAGAGACGCAGCTGTACCCCTGGTAGAATGAGCCCTCAAACCGGGGGCTCTGCCCACTTTCTGATAAAATTGGATACAAGAGACAATCCACCTGGCTGTTGATCTCTTAGTGGCAGGTTGCCTTTCCCAGCTTCACCATAGGTAAGGAAAAGTTGGAGGATTCGAACTGTGACCTTTGGTACGCTCTATATAATAACTAAGAGCTCTCTTAACATCCAGGCTGTGCAACCTCCTCTCACCGAAGAGGGTGATCAGTGAAAAATACTGGAAGGAGATAGATTGATTAAGATGGAAATCTGAAACCACCTTAGGCAAAAACTTCCTATTAGTCCTAAGGACTACCTTATCCCTTGGAAAGAAATAAAGTCAGTCTCCACTGACAAGGCTTCAATTCACTTATGCATCTGGCAGAAGTGATAGCCACTAGAAAAACAGTTTTCCAAGTTAGGTACTTAAGCTCTGCAGAAGACAGAGGTTCAAAGGGGTTGCATTAACTGGGCAATGCAAACATTAAGGTCCCAAGCAGGGGCGGTTCCCAAAAGGAGGATTAGTATGGAGTAATCCTTAAAAACTTGGAAAACACAGGATGAGAGGAAAGAGGGATGACTTTCCTGCTGACACAAAAGCAGACACAGCTGCCAAATGAACTGTCAGGGTAGCTGGTCTGAGACCCAAGAATTAAGATGTACCATGTAATCTAACAAAATGGGCAATTCAGCAGATTCTGGGGAAATATTTTCCCAGCACACCAAATGGAAAACCTTTTCCATTTAGAACTATAAGTAGCCCTAGTGGAAGGCTTTCTGGAAGCCTTTAGGATCTCAAGAACACCCTGAGAGAGGTGTAAATCAGCAAACTCTAACTCCTCAAGAGCCAGGCCTTGAGGTTGAGGATTTAGGTCCGGATACCAAACCCTTCCCTGGGCACAAGTCAACAGATTGTGATTCCTGGGGAGGCACAGGAAAGATGGACTGTCAGAGACAGAAGGAGTGGGTACCAGGGCTGCCTGGCCCAATCCGGGGCAATCAGAATCACCCTGCAAGGCTGAGATCTGATTTTGACTAGTACTTTGAAAAGGAGAGGAAAGGGGGGGAAAGCATAGAGGAACTTCCCCTCCCAATCCAGAAGAAGGGCATCCAGGGGACTGAGCCCAGCACTGGAGGCCTGCAACAGAACAGAGGAAGTTTGTGATTATCTGGGGCTGCAGAAAGATCTATCTGAGGATGCCCCACCTGGCAAAAACTATCCCCAGCACCTTGAGGATCCAGGGACCATTCGTGATGGCCTGGGAAATCCTGCTGAGGGCATCCGCTAGGACATTGTCCTTCCCTGAAGATGAACTGCTATGAGGGAAGTGTTCAGGGAATAGGCCAGAGACCACAACTTCATTGCCTCGGTGCACTAGGCCGAGACCGAGTGCCCCTGTTTGTTGATGTACCACATTGTTGTGGTGTTGTCTGTTCTGACTTGCATCACCTGGTCGTGGACAGATGCAGAAAAAGCTTGAAGAGCTAAAAAGACAGCTCTGAGTTCCAGCAAATTGATGTGGAGCAGAGATTCCTGGGGGTACCAAACTCTCTGAGTGGAAAGGTCGCCCATGTGGGCTCCCCAACCCAGAAGGAAGCATCTGTAGTGAGAGTCAAGTCGTGAGAAGGGGAAATGAAGGGACCCCGCTCTTAAATTGCTCTGATCCTGCCACCACTGGAGAGCTAGGATCAAGGTTCGAGTCACTGGGACCAACTTGGAAAGGGGGTCTCTTCTCTGAGACCAAAAGGTTCTCAAGCGAAACTGAATGTCTCTCATCTGAAATCTGGCTCCCTGCACAACAGCTGTGGATGCAGCCATGTGCCCCAGGAGCTGCAGAAAGTGTCTTGCTGGTCGAGAGACCTGCAGAGTGAAGGAAGAGGCCAGAGCCACTAAATTCCTTACCCTTTCTGGGGAAGAAGGCTCTGGCTAGCTTTGTGTCCAATTCTGCCCCTATAAAGGTGAGTACCTGGACTGGTTCCAGAACCGACTTTGTAGGTTTAGCAGAAAACACAGGGAGGTGAGAAGCTGCTGGGTGACCTGCAGGTGAGATTTTACCTGTTCTGGGGACTGGCCTACAATGAGCCAGTCGTCTAGATAAGGAAAAACAGCAATCCTCTGCCTCCTTAAGTGGGCCTGCCACTGCAGACACTTTGTGAATACCCTGGAGCAGAGTAAGGCCGAAGGGCATTGCTCTGAACTGGTAATGACCTGAGGGCAGTTCGAATCTGAGGTACTTTCGATGGGATCTTCTGATTAGGACATGGAAATAGGCATCCTTGAGGTCAGGGAGGCTAGCCAGTCCCTGGCCTTAGGAAAAGTAAAATCATTGCCAGAGTTACCATTTTGAACTTTGGTTTCAAAAGATGCTTGTTCAGACATCTGAGATCTAAGATGGGCCGCCATTCTCCTGTCTTTTTTGGGGTAAGGAAGTATCTGGAATACAGACCCCTGCCCTGATGCAGGGGAGGAACCCTTTCTACTGCTCTGAGAGCTAACAGGGATGAGACCTCTGTTTCCAGAGCAAGGGTCTCTGAAGCACTTGTAGGTAGAAAAAATCTGCTTCTCAACTTGGGAAACTTTTTGAAGCTGAGAACCAGACCCTGGCTTACTACTTCAGAACCCACTTGTCTGAGGTTAAAGAAGCCCAATTCTGACTGAAGTAAGCCAGCCTGCCCCCACTGGTACAGGAGAATCGGCCCTGGGCACCCCATCAGGGTGCCTGTTGCATAGGAGCTTTAGGCTGGGGGTGGGAGCAGATCTGCCCACCCCTCGTCTGCCCTGCCTCTGAAGAAGCCCCTCTGAGCATAGGCAGAGGAGGCCTGAGTCTGGTAGAAAGGCCTGTGAAAGGCCTACCCCTACCCTGAGGCATGCCTTTGAGGGTGGCTTGCGGCTCCTTAGCCTGGGCACTCTTGTAAGTAGTCCTATATTCATCCATCTTCTTCATGTAATTCTCTGTCTGCTCTCCAAACAGAGAATTTCCCACCACAGGAAAATCCATAGCCTTAGTCTGGGAATCCTGTGACAAACTAGTACACCTGAGCCAGGCCAACTTACGAAAAGCTACAGATGTGGCCATGACCCTAGAGGAAACATCATTAACATCCACAGCAGCATGAAACTGAACCTTAGAGGCTTCAATGCCATCAGCAGCCACCTGTTCTAGTTCACTAGCCAGCTGGCCATGGGCCTGCTTGGCCAATTGCATAACAGTATCCCATCTAGATTTCTGATACCTAGCTACATAAGCCATATAATTTGCTTACCTGAGTCCCAGAGAGGCTGCCATATACTGTTTTTTTTTTTTGCCATGGCATCAATCTTCTTGGAATCCTTGTCAGGAGGATGTGAAGCCAAGGAATATTAGCTTTATCACAGGCAGCAGCCTGAACTACTAACATGACTGCATTGCTGAGAAAGGAATTCTGTATCAGGGCCTGACAATGTATACCTTCTGTCCATCTTTTATCTACAGGAGGCACAGAATTAGGAGCTTTTAAAATTTTAATTGTTTGTGTCCTAAAAGACTTATGTAAAGGAATAGACAATCTCCTAGACTCTGGAATATCCATCATTTCTACAAAATCAGGCTCCTCTTGCTCATCCACAGCCTCTTCTAAAGGAAGCTGGAGGGTTTCAGCAACTTTTTTATAAAACATAAAATGAGATGGGGACTCAGACAGCATAGGGGGAGATTCTAAAGGTCTGTCTGGGGAGATGTCCGGTTCAATGGGCACACCCAGACCTTCCCAGCCACAGTCATACTGTTCATAATCTTCCCCCCCTCTGGTTCATAAAATTCCTCAATATCATAATCCTGAACCACTGGGACGGACGAACCGACCTTTACCAGATAGTGGTGGTTGGACGGACCCTGAGACAGTGACTGGACAATTTGTATGGCTTTTGCTATCTCTGCAGCAGTTGGAGAAAATTTTGGACTCAGACCTGCTGATTTTCTTGTTTTCTTTACTGGAATTGGTTCCTCAGAACCAGCTTTTCTTTGCCGAGGAAGTCTGGCCCTGGTCAGAGGCACTCCCTCTGGTTCGGTTGGCACCGAACCGGGCTGGCCATCAGGTCAGCGGACTTTTAGCCTCTCGTTCCCTGAGCCTGCCCAATCTTTTTCCAGGGTGGCTGCAGGAAATTCTTACATACCTGGCAGTCTGACTGGAGGTGGTCAAACCCAGACAATAAACACATGTGGTGTGTGGGTCAGCCTTGGCAGAGACTTCCCCACAAACATCACAGTGTTGAACCAATCAGGCCCGGTTTTTCTTTTGGGTTTCTCAGACATAATGCCAGCCTAACCAAAAACTTGCCCTTTTAACGGCAGTGCCAGGCAAGACACCCTTATCGGTTCCTAACCGTGTCACGGGTATTGGAAAAACATAATAAATCCGTTTTTTTTAGAACCGATAAGAACAGGGAACCGCACTCTAAAATAGTAACTTTAGTTTTAAATGAGTTTTAAACCCACTGATCGGTTCAAAACCGAACGATAACTTACAAGTTCCACACAGACAAAACCTTCATTTACTTACGGTTACCACAGATAGAGCTTGAACGAGCGGTTTTTGCGGTTAAAATAAAACTATTCTCGGTTAAATCCAACCGAGAAAACACTTATCAAACTGAGAAATGAACCGAGCAGAAGGAAATCTCCGGAGCGACTGTTCACTGAGGCGGAGTAAAGAATCTGACAGTTCAAGTTTGAAATGACACAGATAGAGCTGCTCTCGTGCCAAAATTCTATTTTGGAATGGTTTTAACCATTTCACTCCGGGGCAGTTCTAGAGCTGGATCAAACTGCTAATGTCTATAATATAGCAAGACTTCATGTTGTTTGAAGGGGAAGATTCTGGCGCTGCAACCCCATTTGCACAGCCTCTGCTGATTCAAATGCCTGCGTGTCTTCTGGGAAAGTAATGACCATCTTGGCGGGATAAGGAGTGTGGAATTTAGAACCTTGCTCATGGATGGACTTCATGTAGGGGATATAGGCTCTACTTTTCATAATGGGGGATAGGCATAAGAAACATAGAAAATGATGGCAGAAAAAGACCAATGTTCCATTCAGTCATCATTATCAATGTAAAGCGTGGTGTCCTTATAATTTCCTTCCTTCCCCTGCCAAATGGTATGCAGCATCTTCTCCCTCTCTTGATAACTAAGGAAAGGAAAACTACAGAGTGTGGTCTCACCTCTGGGAAGGAGGGCTTGGGGCCCACTGTGTGGTGTGTATGGTTGATCCCGAGCGTGAGATCGACAGGTAAGTCCAGGGTAGTGCACAGCAGTTCCTCAAGAAAGGATGACTGTTGGGCCCTCAGCACCCTAGGGTGAATAACAGATTTGCAGGTTGCTCCTGTAGACACGGCTCTCCACATCTTCCGCTTTGTTCTGTAATGTTTAGATAGCTGAGTGTAGCTATATTATCACCCACTCGGCTATGTGCAGTTGTTGGTCTTGGACCATTAGTTGACCATTGACCCCTAATAGGCATCTGTCCAACTTATTAATGTCAGTCCTTAAAGCCCTTGTAAAGTCGCATTTTCCTCGCGGAAGCCTCTGAGTTCCTGAATCATGATGTCCATTTGGGGCTGGAGGGTACTGGATCCCTGTGCCATGGCCTCCCTCCTCCTATGTCTTGTGGTGCGTGAGGCCTGGTAACACTTGCTGTTGAACCTGAGAAAATCCATCCCCATCCACAGACTCTGCTGGAGATTGATTACGTTTTGGTTTCCCCATCTTCTTTGTAACCTCTTGGCTATCTGTAAATGTCAATATTTTCAAGTTTGGAGCGAATTTCGAGGGTACTATTGAGCGGATCGAACAGCGCTCAAAGCTCAGGCTGCCATCCTGGCCATGACATCACTGGAAGTCCAGTGATGCCTCTTACTACTGTTTTATCAAAACAACAACTGAAAAAATAATTTAAAAAACTGCATTTCAAAACAAATGACATTACTGGTTCCTAAAACTGGCTATGAAAAGCTGTTCTCTAGCCCCCAGAAAAAAGAAAAAAAACATATTTTTACATCAGAATGGAAGCAAAACACTACTGTGACACTACACAACGGACGAAAATCAGAGGCTCTGAAACATGCCGAATGTCAGAAAGCATTTTGTTTCACCTTGGGGGTATCCTTGCCACAATTAAATACTGACTTTACTATGTTACTGTAACTGATGCTGCCATCTATTACAACAACGAACTAAGAGAAAATGCATACATACGAAGAACTTATTAAAAAGTCTCCACTCACCATAATCTCTTTGACAGCTGCCCTCAGCACTTTCTCCGTCTCATTGATCTCGGTGGACGTGCAATTGCAGCTATTCTCATGTCCTACACAAGGAGAAAAAACAGTTTTGTTCATTAAGCATGGTACAGCAACCCCTCTCTGATTATGTCTCCAGCTAGCTGGGTCCTATAGATGCAGAAGTCATGTGGCAAAGCACCATTTCTGTATGCAGGCCCTGTACTGGACAGTTTGCTCCCCACTGACAGAACTGCTCCCAGCCTTGCTACTTTTTCAAAGAATGGCCACTAAACACTTTGAAACAGAAATCTGTGTTTAAACCTGGAAACATAAAATCCTTGCGTAAATGTGTTTTGTGCAGTATGTACTGTTATCTGTAATCATGTATAACTGAATGAAAGAATTAAGTTTATACTGTTTTAACAGGATTGGACCTCTAGCCATAAGTCCGTTTTTAGAGTCACCATGTGTAAAGTTATATGGTCAGTGACACAGTAATACAAATATTAATAGACTTAGAAGATGGGTCAGGAAAATTCTGAAGCCTGATTGGCTAAGGCCACCAACCACCTGGCCCAGTATTAGGCAAGAGAAACCAGGAAATAATGAGCTCCAGTCTCTGCCTGCCTATTTACATTCCAAATCATCGAGTTGTAATAGAACTGTCAAACTGAAATTTTTGCTATGTTTTTCTCTTGCTTAGCGAGACACAGCCACCCCAAGTAAAACAATCCGTTAGCTGGTTTCATAAAAAGTGTTTTACAAAAAAAAAAAAAAGTACCTGACACACACTATCCAAGTTTGTGATATTTTAAGGTTTAAACAGTTATTCTATTTTAAATTAACAGTGTTGGCACATCACGTGGCAGTATAGCGTAGTGGCAAAGGAGGCAGTATAGTATAATGGTTAAGGACACTGAGCCGCAAACCTGGAGACCTGGGTCTGAATCCCATCAGCCCCTATTTGCATATTGTGAGACTCTGAGCAAGTCACTTAACTTCCTTGTGCTCCCAAGTCACATCTGGAAATAAGCTCTGGCTTAGTGTGCCTTTCCTGGTTAAACAATTTCCCCTTTCCCCTTACATGCTCAACGTTACTGGAGACAGTTTCCCCAAGTTGCCCTGGCTCCACCCCCGCTCGACCCAAATAGAATCAAACGGAAAGCACATTCTTCCCACCATATCTGCTGAGCCCTGCATATGTCCGCCTGTTGTGGCTACTCCTCTCTCTGCTTTTGTCTCATGCTGTCATTCCTGTCATCTGAACCATGCTGCTAAATGTCAGTTTACATCTGCGGTCAGACAGTTTCCCAATCATGCTACTGTCCTGCCACTTCAAAATGACACTGCCATCACTACTCTCCACCGTACAGCTGAGTATCCAGAGCAGAGAGCACGTTCTTCCCTATAAACACATAAATAGGACAGCTGTCCGGTGGGGTTGCTGTGGAACTGGCAACAAGTGAGCACACCTCACAAGGTACTGTAAAAAAAAAAAAAAAAAAAGTTTTAACAGAACCAGCACCCTCCACTGGCAACTGTGCCAGTGCAGGGACTACTTTACAATAAAACATTTATTTTTGAATTTTTAAGATTTTTTTATTTTGTAACTATTTTATAAAATTTAAGCAGATACCCATTTTCTAAGTGCAATAATACCCTCCAGGGTTGATGGTATGGACTATACAGGACCTTTCCGGGGACTATAAGGCCTTCCTCCTGCAGTGTAGGCCTCAGTACACCCTGGGTGGTCTGGTACAGCAGCGCCAACTACCTGTCAGGTACTATTACTGCTTGCATAATTAAACCACAACCAGATACAATCATATTAAAAAGAAATCCAGTCCAAAACTGCTGCTTTAAATCAGCCTAGCGTGGGACTGTAGCTAATGCAGGTGAGTCAGCAGCCAGCTCCAAGAAGGCCACCTGATAAGAACAAGTAATTAGACCAAACATGATCATATTTTTGGTAAGGTTAGTCCTCAGCCAAGGATGTCTTGGTAAGGTAAATTCTCTGCCAGGGATGTATGTCATTGTCTATGTGTTAGCCATCTTGGATGTGACCTTACTGTAAACAAGACTCCAGACTCGGTATTTATTTTTTTGAAATCTGGTAACCAGGAAACGTGCGCTGAGCTGGAGCTTGTTTCTAGATGCCATGCCAGCACGAGGCAAACAAACGGGTACACAGTGAAAACAAATGTGTTACATGGTATAAGTAATACCAAAGAAAGACACATTGCACTTACATTTGAAGGTAAGTATACAAAATCGCTGTGATTGCACCTAAGCAAATATAATACATACAGAAACTGGTATGTCAAATAGCCCCACCACCAGGCACTGGGTTAATATCCCAATACTGACACTGCAGTGCAGCGTGAAGGGGGTGCTGCCCTCCTGAGGTGCCGTCTTTTGGATGAGTCGTTAAACCGAGGTCCCACCACCTGCCTGTTCAGGTGGATGTTAAAGATCCCATGGTACTTCTCGAAAAGAGTAGGGGAATTTACCTGGTGCACTGGCCAAAGTTCCTCCATTCACTAAAATACCACCAACAGCTTAACCTGGTGCAAGGTCAGTTTGCATTCATCTGTATCCCCCTCCCCTGGGTCATGCCTGAAAATAGGCAGAATTTGTCTAGTGCACTTACCCGGTCAACAAAAACTAAATAAAATGAATAAAATAAATTCCAGCTGTATATAGGAAAATGGATTAAATTAATATCCAGTCAAGTGAGTCAAAAGGCAAGCAGGTTGAAACTTGAAAAGGGGCAACCAACCTTTAATACAGCACAGAGGAGAATCTTTTTTTTTTTTTCACCAGGAGAGACACACTAAGCTGAAAGCTTGTTTACAGGTGCGACCTGGGAGCACAAGGAAGTTAAGTGACTTGCTGAGGGTCACACAGTATGCAAGTGGGGCTGTATAACACTAATATATACACTAGTATAATAACAGAATCTCGTTGCAAGAGCAGGAGGATAGGCTAGCCTGTCAAAAAATATCTTGGAGTGAAAGAATGAATGAATAAGCCCCTAATTTAGATTCACTTCAACCATTATATAGAGAATAATGGCTGGATAGGGAGTTATAATGATTTTACCACCCCCGAAGGGTGGGATGCCACAAACACCGAGGGTGAAGCTCGGGGGTTTATTAAGCCATCAACCCGAGGGTGTGTATAAAATTGAGTTTTACACCTACCCAGCCTTTATTTTATATCATTGCTGAGGCGTTTTTCACCACAGCAATTATATAAAATAGTGAACATGTCTTGGAACCATGGACGGTCGAGGGTTCCAGCATGGTCCGTGGCTCCAGACAGAAAAAAAAGTACCTTTTTTTTTTTTACAGGTAGAACATTATGATTTTTTATTTTTTTAGCTCAGTAATTTTTTGTGTGTAAAAGAACTCACCTCCGACTAGTCGTGAGGATCGGGGCTGGTGCAACAGTCTAGTGCTGAGCCAGTGGGACTAGCACAGACAGGGGAGAAGACTGCAGCCAGCATGCGGGCAAAGGAAATCTGCCACATGTTAGTCATTATAACCTGCAGGTTATAACGGCAAATTATAACCATGTTTCCCTATATGAGAAAACGCTCCCCAGTTATTATATATATATATCATATTTACTGGAAAGGGAGAAGCCAGAGAAGGCAAAGGGGGCAGCAAGGTCAGCTCCCAGGGTGGGGGCTGACCAAACGAGCAGACGCGAAAGACCGTTAGGCCTATTCTGCTGGCATTTTAATATGTTAATATTTACGTTTAGTTGTAGTTTCAAACATGTACATATGTGATGCCATTAGGGAAATAATTCATACCCTCTGGCCATATACACCACAGGGATAACTGTGCTACTCTTATAAACTGGATTCTTACCAGTGGACAGAATCATTTGCTGTGGTCCACTTTCTGATACTGTCAGGAATCACTCTCCAATCTTTTGCGTATTGAGGTCAAAATTCACTAAACATCCTACTAGGATGATCCAATTCCGTGACTTCTCAAACTCTGGCCCTGCCTAGTTTCTTCAGGAACCTACCATTACTGATTGGTCTTACCTCTGAGGCACCAATGATATTTTAATTTGGCTGCACCTTATTTCAGCTCCAGTTTGTTAGACTTCAAGACAAGTATCGCCATTTACAAAGAGAAGGGTGCATGGCCCTTTCATCAAATGGATGAATGGTGCTTTTTAATCAATGATCAAGACTAGAGCCAAGTACTAGGCACAATTTGAAGCAACCAAATGTATCTCTGACTAGGAAAAACACAAGATGGTTTGTAAAAAGGCTATAAGGCTCAACAAATGCTTATACTGTCAAAAGTGTTTTAATTTCTCTGCCGGAAAACCCATGCCATTATTAGAGATGTGTTAAACAGATGCTTAGTTAATGTGGCAACTTTTCACCTTCTTATATAGATATTATTAACTGCAATAATCTCACCACAACTGCTAATGCATTCAATAAGTAGTTTGCTGCTCTATCCTCCTACACTGACTCCATCCCTCCTTCTTCCCAGTACTCCCTCCACTCGTCTCCCCAGCTTCTTCTACTGGATCCCGTACTTTTTGTTCTATCTTATGGTGGTTGGAGTCTCTGAAGTCTGCCACAAACTTAAGCAAATCCCTTCATCTAAATTGGTCAGCTCCAGTGGGATCAAATCTAGCTTCTTCGCACTGCTGCCTGGGAGCATGAATCTCAAATCACTACATTGAACAATCTCTCTTTGACTTCTGGGATTATGCCCAACGTCTGGAAATTGTTCCATACTATTCCTATCTTTAAGAAAGGCAATTCTAAAGCTATTAGTAATAACAGGCCTATTACCAGGCCTATTACCATTCTACCTACAGTACATTAAACAAGGTACAGTACTTCAAAAACTGGTGGCTACTCAGTTAGCTGACCTTAATATTGGTATTTGCACTATTACAGAAACATGGTGGAGTCAAAATGATTAATGGGATAAACAAATACATAGTTATGACTTGTTTCATAAGGATAGGACTGATAAACGTGGTGGGGGTGGCATTATATATCTCAAATAAAATAAATTTTGAGACTATAGATACATCCAAATGGGACAAAAGAAAAATTACTCACCATAGTAATGTTGTTTCTTCTAATGGAGTCTTGCTGTATTCAGACATAATGCAGTTAGCCCAGCACTTGAACTGCCCGGAGAGGAAAGCGTTAACTCTATGCAAAAGCATAGAGCGTTGAGTTCGACTTGGTTTTCAAACCTCTGTCTGTGGTACTTCCTAGTGTAACCATCAGATTCTTACGAGCTAACTAACTAGTAACTAAAAGTATGAAAATGTTCAAATATAGACAAAGGGCAAATGTATCTTCTAGGGCCCCAAAGACTCAAGTCGAGAACCCAAGAAGGAAAGATAGTGACAGTATTTAGTAAAACACCAGAAAAATAATAATAATAACATCTACCCCACCAAGAGGGAAGGTACAAAGTACACCCCTGAGGTGCAACACTGTACCTGCCAGCCCGCTTCCCAAAACCAGGTTCTGAGAGGGGAGGCAGGAGGTCTGAATACAGCAAGACTCCATTAGAAGAAACAACATTACTATGGTGAGTAATTTTTTCTTCAAACAACATGAAGTCTTGCTGTATTCAGACATAATGCAGACTACCAAAGCAGTTCCCTATGGAGGAGGGAATGCAGAACCTACTTTGGGAAGAGGCTCTGCAGTACTGCTGTACCAAACCTAGCATCACTCCTAGCCTGGATGTCCAGGAAGTAATGCTTGGTGAAAGTATGTACTGTTTTTCAGGTGGCTGCTTTACAGATCTCTAACAAAGATGTATCTCTGGCTGCAGATAGAGAAGCAGCTGTACCCCTGGTCAAATGAGCCCTCAGGCCTGAAGGGGGTGTCCTACCCAATTTGTCACAACAAAATTGTATACAAGAAACAATCCACCTGGCAATAGTTCTCTTAGTGGCAGGCTTACCCTTTCCCACTTCACCATAAGTGAGAAACAATTGAAGACAGTCATTTCTATGTGCCTTAGTATGCTCAATGTGGTAGCTAAGGGCCCTCTTAATGTCCAGACTGTGTAACCTTCTTTCACCTGAAGAAGAATAGTCAGTGAAAAACACAGGGAGAGATATAGACTGGTTCAGATGGAAATCTGAAACAACTTTGGGCAAGAACCTCCTATAGGTTCTGAGGACTACTTTGTCCCTGTGGAAGGAGATGAAGTCAGGTTCCACTGACAGGGCTTGCAGCTCACTGATCCACCTGGCAGAAGTAATAGCTACCAGGAACACAGTTTTCCAAGTCAAGTACTTCAATTCGGCCAAAGCCAGGGGTTCAAAAGGTGGTTGCATTAGCTGAGCTATGAAGACATTAAGATCCCAAGGTGGAGTGGGCTCCCTAAAGGGAGGGTTAATGTGAACCAGACCTTTGAAAAACTTTTGGAAAACAGGATGAGATGCCAGGGAAGAGCCCTTCCCTGCTGAAAGGAATGCAGAGACAGCTGCCAGATGAACCTTCAGAGTGGCAGGCCTAAGGCCTAAATCATTGAGATGAACTAGATAGTCTAAGGTTGTGGAAATGTCTGCAGAATTGGGCAGGATACCTTTCTGAGAGCACCAAATACTGAACCTTTCCATTTGGAGTTGTAAGTTTTTCTAGTGGAAGGTTTCTAGAGACCTTCAGAATATCCAGAACTCCCTGAGAAAGATGTAGAGCTGCATATTCTGACTCTTCAAGAGCCAGGCCTTGAGATGGAGAGACTGGAGATTGGGGTATCAGATCCGCCCCTGGGAAGAGGACAGGAGATTGTATGTCCTGGGCAGAGGCAGGGACGTGACACTGACAAGGACAAGGACAGCAGTAGAGGATACCAAGGCTGTCTGGCCCAGTCTGGAGCCACCAGTATCACTGTGCAGGGTTGAGTCCTGGTCTTGATCAGAACTCTGAACAGCAGAGGGAAGGGAAGGAAGGCATAGAGAAACCTGCACTTCTCTAGTCCAAAAGGAGAGCATCCTGGGGGACCGTCCCCAGGACTGGAGGTCTACAACAAAACAGTGGAAGTTGATGATTGTCTGGTGCCGCAAAGAGATCCATCTCTGGAGTGTCCCACCTGGAGAAGATGACCTCCAGTATGTGAGGATCCAGGGACCATTCGTGGTGACCCTGAGAAATTCTGCTCAGAGCATCTGCTAGTAAGTTGTTCTTCCCTGGAAGGTGAACTGCTACCAGAGAAGTCTGAAGAGAATAGGCCAGAGACCACAGCTTCATGGCCTCTGTGCACAAGGCCGAGGACCGAGTGCCTCCCTGCTTGTTGATGTACCACATTGTGGTGGTGTTGTCCATTCTGACTTGGACCACCTTGCCCTTGACTGAATCCGAGAAGCTCTGCAGGGCAAGGAGATTGATATGAAGGAGAGACTCCTGTGGAGACCAGAGCCCTTGAGCTGTCAGGGCTCCCAGGTGGGCTCCCCACCCTAGGAGAGAAGCATCCGTAGTTAAAACTACTGATGGGACTTGAGTGAGAAATGGAACCCCTTGCCTGAGGTTGTCCTTGTCCAGCCACCACTGGAGAGCTTGGACCAGTGCCTGAGTCACTGGAATCAGTTTGGTAAGTGAATCCTTCTTGAGAGACCAAAAAGACCTCAGATGAAACTGAATGTCCCTCATCTGGAACCTTGCTCCCTGCACCACTGCCATGGAAGCTGCCATGTGGCCCAAAAGCTGGAGGAACTGGCTTGCTGGGCAGGAGACCTGAGGTCGAAAGGAGGAAGCGAGATCCACTACGGCCTTTACCCTTGCCATGGAAAGGAAGGCTTTTGCTTGTACAGTGTCTAACTCTATGCTTATAAAGGTGAGAAGATGAACTGATTCGAGCACAGACTTTGGAAGACTGAGAAGAAAGCCCAAGGAGCTGAGCAGGTTCTGGGTAGTTTGAAGAGCTGACTTGACCTGTAAAGGAGACTGACCCCCTAACAGCCAGTCATCTAGATACGGAAAAATGGTGATACCCTGTTTTCTGAGATAAGCCACCACTACTGCAAGGCACTTTGTGAACACCCTTGGAGCTGATGTTAGACCGAATGACATGACTCTGAATTGGTAATGGCCTAAAGGCAACTCGAACCCGAGGTATTTTCTGTGGGAGCACCTGATAGGAATATGGAAGTAGGCATCCTTGAGGTCCAGAGACACTAGCCAATCCCTGGCCTTAGAGAGGAAGGATTATTCCCAGAGTTACCATTTTGAATTTTGGCTTTACAATGTGTTTGTTCAAATATCTTAGGTCTAGGATGGGTGCCCTCCCTGTTTTCTTTGGGGTAAGGAAGTACCTGGAGTACAGTCCTTTTCCCTTGTGCTGAGTAGGAACCTTCTCTATAGCTCTGAGAGCTAGAAGAGAGGAAACCTCTGCCTCTAGGGCAAGGGTTTCTGAGATTGATGCAGGTGGAAAAGACTTGGCCCTCTTTTTTGGACATTTTTGGAAGCTGAGGGCCAGTCCCTGGCTTACTACTTCTAGGACCCACTTGTCTGAGGTCACAGACTTCCAGGCCTGGAAGTAGTAAGCCAGCCTGCCTCCTACTGGAAATGAGGAGTCGACCCGGGCTGACACATTAGGGTGTCTGCTTGGCAGGAGCCTTAGACTGAGAGGAGGAGGGAGCAGCCCTACTCATCCCCTCCTACCCCTCCTCTGAAGAACACCCTCTGTGGGAAGGGAGGAGGCCTGGGCTTGGTAAAAGGCCTTTGAAAGGGCCTGCCCCTAGACTGCTGCTTGTGTGGAAGTGGCTTGCCTTTCCTTGGCCTGTGCACTCCTGTCGTGGTCCTGTATTCATCCATTTTCTTCATGTAGCCTCTGTCTGCTCCCCAAACAGAGAATTACCTACTACAGGAAAATCCATAGCCTTAGTCTGGGTATCCTGGGAAAGGCTAGTACATCTGAGCCAAGCATGTCTCCTGAGAGACACAGATGTAGCCATGACTCTAGATGCCACATCATTGGAGTCCACAGCAGCATGAAATTGCATTTTGGATGCCTCAATTCCCTCAGCAGCCACCTCCTCCAGCTCCTTGGCTAGCTGGGGAGAGGTCTGTTTAGCCAGTTCCAGAACTTTGTCCCATCTGGATTTCTGGTACCTGGCTGTGTAGGCCATATAAGTAGCCTGCCAGAGTCCCAAAGAGGATGCCAAATACTGTTTTTTGGCCATGGCATCCACTTTCCTGGAGTCCTTATCCGGGGGATGTGAAGCCAAAGGAATGTTAGCCCTGTCACAGGCTGCAGCCTGCACTACCCTAACATGGCTGTAATGACTGTTAAGGAACTCCGCAGCTGAGCCTGATATTGAATACCTCCTGCCCATTCTCTTGTCCACAGGAGGTAATGAATTAAGGGTTTGTAAAATTTTGTGTGTCTGTTTCCCCAAAGATTTATGAACAGGGATAGACAGCTTTTTGGACTCTGGGGTGTCCATCATCTCCACAAAATCAGGCTCTTCCTCCTCCACCTCCTCCTCTGCTGCTTCAACCAAGGGAAGCTGCAGGGTTTGTGCCACCTTTCTGTAGAACAAAAAAGTATGAAAGGGACTCAGAGAGCCTGGGAGGAGAGACACCTGAGGGTCTGTCTGGGGAGATGTCCGGTTCAATGGGCACATCCAGACCCCCTTCATCATCATCACCGGGATAGTCTTCGTCTCCCTCCCACTCCTCATAATAAACATCTGGGTCATAATCCAGAGGAGACAGACCCGACCGAACCAACTGCCGAACCGGCGGTGTCGGTTGAGACAGAACTGGTGTAAGTGACTGGACAATACTAATCGCTTTGGCTATTTTGTCCGCGGTTGGAGAGAGGGATACAGGATCCAAACCGGCAGACTTGCGCTTTTTCTTTGATGGAACCGACCCCTCGGGGTCGGCTCTCCTTTTGCCCGAGGAGGTATCGCCTAGGTCAAGTAGGCACCTCCTCAGGTTCGGCCACAACCAACCCGGGCTGGCCATCCGGATCTATGGACTTCTCGGCCTCCCTTTCCTTCAACCTACTCAGTCTTTTATCTAGATTGGTTTAGGAAGATTCTTACAGATTTGGCAGTCTGACTTGAGGTGGTCAAACCCCAGACAATAAACACAGATGAGGTGGGGTTCGGCCTTAGCAAAAGGCCTCCCCAAACTCAGTATGTTGAAACCCAGTGGGACCGCTTTTCTTCTTGGGTTTCTCAGACATGGCCAACCTAACAATTACCCTATAGCAGCTTTCAAGCCAGGTAATGAGCAACCGATCGGTTAAAAACCGTGTCACGGCCTTTTTAAAAGAACCAGCAAAAGTCCGGTTCTTTTGAAACTGATTGGTACCGAACACTACACTAATCCCAGAAAAAGAGAAAAATTTCAACAAGTCGGTTCTGAACGGACCAACCAGAAAGAAACTGAAGAAAGACAATTTCCACTCTTCAGCAAAATAAAACACAGTCACTACCTATCTACATACCTGTACCATAGACAGAGGCTGGAAATCCGAAAATAAACAAATGTGGTTAAAACCGAATGCTTTTATTTTTCTTTTACCAAACCGAGCAGAGGAAATTTCCGGAGCGACTTCACTGTTAGGCGGAATAAAGAATCTGACGGTTACACTGGGAAGTATCACAGACAGAGGTTTGAAAACCGAGCTCGAGCTCAACAGTCTATGCTTTTGCATAGAGTTAACTCTTTCCTCTCTGGGGCAGTTCAAGTGCTGGGGCTAACTGCATTATGTCTGAATACAGCAAGACTTCATGTTGTTTGAATTGAGGTTGTTTGGGTAAAAATCTTCCCTTCCCAGTCAGACAGTATTAACATTGCTGTGATATACAGGCCACCATCTGCACTGATAGAGCTGGATGAACAAGTATTAGATTTTCTAAAGACTATTGGGGATACTAAAAAGAATGTTGTATTAGAGGATTTAACCCTACCAGGGATAAACTGGGAAACACTTCAGACTAATACTGTATTAGAATCACACTTTTTGGAAAATTGTTTATTAGCTGGAATGGAACAGTTTGTTACCACTAATACTAGATGCAACCATATTCTTGACCTTGTGTTAAGTAACTTATCGGATAACATAAAAGTTTGTAGGGTCCTCCCACCTCTTGGGTCAAGTGACCATTCCATGGTTACATTTTCCCTGGACTTTTCAGTGCAGACTACTAGAAGTAGGATAGCTAAATACAATTACAGCAAGGCGGATTTTGATGGCATGAAACTGAATTTGAATTCATGGAACTGGGAAAGGGAGTTCCTGGATAAATCATTAGATTCAGTATGGGACATTCTGACAAATAAAATAACTTTCTTAAAGGAGAATTTCGTTCCCCAGATTAAAAGTTCAGAAGGAAACTTTAAAGTTGTACCCAAATGGATGACAAACTCTGTACGGCATTTGATTAAGAAGAAAAATCGAGCTTATCGGAGGGCCAAGAGATCTGGTAGTGTTTTATGTTGGGATATGTATAAAGATCTATTGAAACAGTCCAAGAAAAGTATTTATGAGGCAAAAAAAATATAAACTGAGCTTGGCAAAAGGTCCAAGATAATCATAAATCATTTTACGCTTATATTAATGATAAAAGGGGACTAGCCGGCTATTGGTCCACTTGTTGCATCAGATGGAAATATTGTCTCTGATCAATTTCAACTTGCCTAAATGTACAATACTTTTTGTATCAGTATTTAATAACAAAACTTCTCCAGGACTACCCCACTTAGTGTCTAATCTTGACACCAATTATTTATGTAACAAAGTAGAGATTCTTAAAAGATTACAGAAGATAAATCCAAATAAATCTCAGGGCCCAGATGAAATCCACCCTAGAATAGTAAAAGAAATGGCTCATACTCTGGCAGGTCCGTTAACAGAAATTTTTCAAAGGTCACTCAATTTAGGATACGTCATGAAGGAATGGAGACAAGCCATGGTGGTGCCTATCTATAAGAAGGGTAGTAGGCAAGAAGTGTCAAACTACAGGCTGGTCAGTTTGACATCTGTCTTGGGTAAAATCTTGGAGGGTAACCTTAAGGATTACATTATTGAGTACCTAAAAATTTCTGATAAAATGGATCCATCACAGCATGGATTCACTGGTGGAAGGTCTGTCAGACCAATTTATTAAGTTTACAGGACAGGTGAGTAAAGCCTTGGATGAGGAGCAGAATATGAATGGTGTATTGGACTTCTCAAAGTAATTTGATAAGATCCCATGGAGAATTAATACATGCGCTAATAATGCATGGCCTCGATGGAAAAATAACAAGATGGACAGAGGCATGGCTGGAGGACAGGACACAATCTGTCACAGTTAAAGGCACAAATTCAACATGGGCAGATGTGTCTAGTGGAGTGCCTCAGGGTTCCGTATTGGGGCCTTGTCTTTTTAATATATACATCGCATCAATGCAGGTTAAGGATGATATTTGGTTATCTAAATTTGCTGATGACACTAGGGTGGGGTACATAGTGAACAATCAGACTGATGCTTCCCAACTTCAGGAAGCACTGAATGAATTGGACACATGGGCATCGGATAAGAAATTAACTTACAATATTGATAAATGCTGCGTCATGCACTTCGGGAGGCTGAACAAAAACAGGACCTATACACTTGGTGGGCAAACTTTGAATATAGTGGAGCAACAGAGTGATCTGGGCATTATGATCACAAAGGACTTATCTTTTAAAACACACTGTAATGCGGTCATAAAGAAATCGAGTTATATTTGGCATTGTATAAACAAATATATAACTTGTAAAAATAAAGAGGTAGTGCTGCCACTGTATACATCATTGGTTAGACCGCATTTGGATTATTGTGCACAATTTGGGGCACCAGGTGGTAGGTCAGAGATAACAGCATTGGAGAGGGTCCAATGGAGGACAACCTATAGTATGGTGGAAGCAAAAGGATATGATTACCCAACAAGGTTAAGAATCCTAGACTTGCATCCCTTAGAACTTAGGCGATTGAGAGGGGACATGTGTATGATCTATAAATCATTATAGATCTAGGATTGTGGAAGCTTCTGGGACTAGATTTAAGAGACACCCTACAATACTAGGGCCCATCTACTACAACCAACAGTTGAATGCCCAAGAACGAGGAAAAGGAAAGCTTGGCTGACCCTAAGAGTGACTGAAATTTGGAATAGGTTACCTTTGGAGATTGTAACCTGTACAAATATGAACAGTTTTAAGAAGGAACTGGATATTTATTTTTTCAAACATCGGATTAAGGGGTATTAAATAATGGCGAGCAAAAGGACTTTGTCTACAAAAGCTCTGTTTGACCTATGATACCTATGATGATACCTTACAGAACACAGTCACCATCCCAACATGGCTTTAGGTGGGGACATAGTATCACCTCGGCTTTACTTTAACCAACAGCATCGCTACTACAATGGAGAATGGAAATTTCACTGGTTCTGTATTTTCTCAATCTCACTATGGCCTTCAACCTGGCAGATCATTCCCTGCTTTGCTCCAAACTTCATAAATTGGGAGTCTCCTCCTCTGCACGTCTCTGGTTTGCAAACTGTTTGTTTAATAGGCAAGAGTGTATCAAGTCTGCATCCTCTTTCTCAAATCTGGCCCCTCCTCCTTCAGTATCCCACAAGGATCAGTACTTGAGCCACTCTATGCTCTATACATCAACAATCTTCATCACTGTCTGCCCTATAGCACACCACTTCCCTATGCAGATGACTAGCTCTTCTCCTTAGTGCAAATAATGTTGGGAATCTTAACAGGCATCTGTCCAAGCTGCCCCAATGGCCCAGCGGCAGCACCTAGCGCTGCCATGCAGGCGACCTCAGTTTGTGAGTGAGCTTGGCTTGCTGTGTTGGAAAGCATGCAAGACAAAGGCAGTTGCCATGTGGCAGTGCCCCTCAGCTGGGGAGGGTTTGCGGTACATTTTGGCACAACTGTGACTCCAGCGGCAAGGCCAGGGATCCTGCTCCCACTGCAGGGTCAGCTGTGTGCATGTGAGGCCATGAGGAAGGCTATGCTCATGATGAATTAGATGGGAAGGACAAATAATGGTAGAAAAACTCCATGTTTCCTGTGACAAACTACCCTTTGGGCCATACTAGCTTACAAGGTAGTTTGGGTCTAATTCACTTATTCTGCTGCCACCACCTGATTATATCAGCAAATACCTTTGTCCTGCTCAAGGACGTGGAGATGAAATATGGTAGAGTGCACTTTGGATAGTGGATAGCAGAAATATTATATTTACCTTTTCAATAAGGATGCACATCCACTGGTTCTATAACATTTGACTCTTTACTACAAGATACTACAGATATTTACAAACAGGATATATATATATATAGCAACCAAAAAGATTCACACATTTACAGGAAAGGAAAAATAATGCAGTTAGATGACTTGAAAAAAAAAATTTACAGTCTAGTCTCACACTAGGCTCTATATTTACCTACCAGCTAACTTGAAAGGACATTCACCTAGACTGCCCTTCCCCTCACACAGATAAGCTAGCTATCAAGCAGGCTCTCCCTTCCCTGGGACACTCACCAAGAGAGTCTAGTCCTCTTCAAAGGCTGCGGAAGGTCAGAGTGAGTTGGGGTCCAACTCCTCAATTTATGTGCTCAGGGTGTGGGACCTTTCCTTGGAGTGACAGACCGTTCAGTATTCCCCACCCATGAGTGAGTATGAGTGTATCTGTGTGCATGAACACATCACCAGGCCAAATTGCCTTGTTCTCACCTAGCATTTCCTCACATCAGGCTATTACGTTATTGCATCCTGCCTGCTCAGGATGCCTTTGTGGAAAAATCTGCACTCTCCCATCAACCTTATTTTCCTTAAGATTTCCCAGTGTCTGCTGTTGGGACATGTGATCCGAAATCCATTTTTTGTGCCCTATGTAAATAATTTATATGAGAAACAAAGAACTTATATGAGAATAAGTAAAATCAATCATTACACTAACAAAAAAAAGGTTAAACTAACCTGATCACTTTCCCATCACACTTCAATAACAGTTATAAGAAAAAAAAAAGAAGGAATTCAAGGGAATTGGGGCAGTGCTAAATCCCAACATATCTTTTTTTTTTCCAACTTCATTCCCTGGTGCACCTCTCCCCAGCACCCCCTAGCTAGTCACCGACATTCTCATGGACTTACTGGTTATCCACCAGTTACCCATTCCCATGACGGGGTAGGTGGCCTGGCATGTCAGTCATCCATGGGCCCAATTTTATATGTGCTAGGGCTTACCTGATTACCTGGTGGAGGATGCTGGGAATAGTGCCACATGCAAGAACTCTTGTGGTGATCCAGGGCAGCACTGTAAAAAAGGACGATGCTTTGAAAGCAGACAAGCAACTTGGACAGGTGGAGTGGCAGGAGAATATAATGTGGATCTTCCTTGATCTACAGGTCTACACCGCTTGGATGTGTAGAAAGAGGTTTAATGGTGTTCAATTGGAGCTCAGGGGCCTGAGCATTCATCATGCATTATGCTGACTGCTAGAATGAAAATCTTGTATGATGGTAAAACACATCTATTTACACACTTATGAAAACTAGCAAATTGGTTAACAAGATCTTATTGAGTTTGATGCTGATGGACCAGCTGGTGTCTGAAGAGGATTCAGATGCATAGTAGGTACTAGAGTTAAACACAGAATGAGTCTCAGGGAAGACTTTTTTGCACTGCTTGATATTAAATGCGGATCCTTGAAAGTTAATGCATCATGTTTTTCACTGAATGTTTCCTTCAATGCAGGGACTTGAGACTCATAAAATTATTTATTGCTCATTTATTTCAAAAGCTTTACTCTTCTCTTCCTACCAGAAGGCAAAGTGCTTTTGACACCAATATTTTATTTGCAGGTACAGTTAGAAACAAAGTAAAAGAAACATGAAATGTGTTGGCAGAAAAGGACTGGTATGCCCATCTAGTCCTTCCTATTTTCCCTGCCAATTACTACACCTGCCACCCTGGACCCTACTTGGTCACAGGTGTCTCTCCCTCCTCCCTGTCCTCTACCTGTTATGCCCACGTCCCTCTCCCATGCATGCTTGGAGCTCCCCACTGTCTTCGCCCCCACCACCTCTTCTGGCAGGTTGTTCCAGGCATCCATCACCCTTTCTGTGAAGTAGAATTTCCTCACATCCCTCAAACTCCACCCCCCAGCTTTATAGTATGCCCCCTGTGTGCTGGTACTCCTCCTCTGAGACTCTCCTCCTGCACCTTGTTCACCCCACGTGAGGCACTTATAGGTCTCAATAATGTTCCCTCTCGCTCTCTTCTCTTACAGGGAGTATATGTTGAGCTCCTGCAGCCTCTACTCATATGGTTTCTCATGAAACACATGTACCATTTTGGTAGACCTCCTCTGGTCCACTTCCACCTTGTCAATATCCTTGCAGAGGTGTAGCTTCCAGAACTGGACACAGTACTCCAGGTGGGGGTTTACTAGTGAGCGATACAGTGGCAACACCACTTCTTTTCCCTGATACAAATCCCTTCACTGTGCACCCCAGCATAAGGCTAGCCTTGCTTACTGCTCTGTCATATTGCCCTGCTAACTTGAGATTATCAGATATGATTACCCCAAGCTCTTTCTCTTGTTTGGTGACTGTAAGTACGTCCCTCCATCTTACACAGAGACCCTCGCCCCCAAGCTACCCCTGCTCCAGGTGCATGACTTTGCACTTTTTGGCACTGAAACTCAGCTGCCACACCCTAGACCACTCCACTAGTTTCCCCAGATCCCTCTGCATTTTCTCCACCCCCTCCTGGGTGTTCACAACGTTGCAGATTTTTGTGTCATCCACAAAGAGACACACCTTCCGCTCCAGTTCCTTAGCAATGTCATGTATAAAGATATTGATGAGGACAGGACCCAGTACTAATCCCGGGGGTACTCCACAGGTCACTCTCCCGTTCCCCGAGTGACTGCCATTTACAACCACCCTCTGCTTCCTGTCTTTCAACCAGTTCCATATCCAACTCATCACCTTCTCCCCCATCCTCAAGTTGTTAAGTTTCTTAACCTCCTGTGTGGTATAGTGTCAAAGGGACTGAAGTCCAGGTAGGTCACATCCACTGCCCTCCCTTGATCCACCTCCCTAGTAACCCAGTCAAAGAAATCTAAAAGATTTGTTTGACATGACCTCCCCCCATGAAGCCATGCTGCTGGTGCTCTTTCAGCCCATTTGTCTCCAGGTACTCCATCAGTCTCTCCTGCAGCAGGGTTTCCATTAATTTCCCCACTACTGATGTGAGACTGACTGGTCTGCAATTGCTAGCCTCCTCCCTGCTGCCACTCTTGTGTGCAGAGGGATCAACCATATCGGCCCTCCTCCAGTCCTCTGGAACTACCCTGTTTCCAATGAACTGCTGAACAGTGTTGCCAGAGGGGCAGCTAGCACCGTGCTCAGTTCTTTTAGCATGCATGGATGGATCCCATTTGGCTCCATCGCCTTGTTTTCCTTTAGGGCTTTGAATCCTCAGGGGACTCTCTCTTTCAAAAATGGAAGCGGGTCCACTCCCCCCCACCAGTGCCTGCTGATGCGTGTTGGTCCAGCCCTTCCCCCCCACTGTGAAGACCAAGCAGAAGTACTCATTTAAAATGTTAGCTGTATCCTTGATCTTCTTCTGCACAGTAACATCCCCCCACTCTCCTAATCCTCCCTATTGCCTTCCTCTTTTCGTTCATGTACCTGAAGAAAGTTTTATCCCCTTTTTTGACCTGCTGGGTGATCCTTTCCTCTGTCTGAGCCTTTGCTGTCCTTACGCTCCTTCCTGCCTCCCTCTGTTTATCCACATATACCCCCTGTTCTCCGCTGCTGGGTCTCCCTGTACCACCTAAAAGCTGTTATTTTCCTCCCTTACCACCTTAACCACCTCCTTTAAGAACCATAGTGGCCTCTTCCTCTTCTTGCCTTGCTTATTTCCTTCAAACAGCTTGCCGTTACCTTAGTTATTCCTACCTTTATTCTTTTCACCTGCCCCCGGCTATCCCTGCCTTCAAGGTATTTTCTAAGGCAGTCCCCCATTTCTTTAAAATCTGCTCTCCTGAAGTCTAGGACCCTGGTCCTAGTGTTATTGGCCCAGTCCGTATACCAGACCACACTGTACAATGATGACTCGTACCCAGGGGGCTACCCAGTGTGACGTCTGCAATGCTGTCCCTGTTCACTGTGACAAGCTAACCAACTGCTAGCCCTTATCTGTAGATATAATTCTGATGTGTATATACATATTTTTTTTAATCTAATTCCGTGTATATTTACATGCCACCAGAATGCCATGTTAATTCAAGGGGACATAGAGAAAAGACTGGATTAAAAAAAAAAAAAGGTTTTGACCTTCCTTTGACCTAGAAGGCCAACTTGCTTGCCAGGAATCTGACAAGTTACTGTCAAAGACTTTGGGGATAACTGATCGAAGGGGTATTTCCAATAATTAACTGACCAAGGCAAAGAGAGGTGAATAACGTGTTCAGGAGATAATCCTTTTAACTTAAAAAAAGCAGGATGCTGGGTTCCAAGGTATTACCTTTGATGAGATGAAAGGAAAAAAGAAACATCCTTCTAATAATCCTGTGTGAGACTGTAATGTCAGGTGTCATAAATGTAGGTTGGGTGACATCACCAGGTGGCAGAACATTGTGTTGACAAAGTGCAAGAGTGACATTTGGTGGCCTAAAATGGAAAGGCCAGCCTCTATTTACAGACAGGTATACAAAGCCCAGCACAGAGCATTTTGGACACACAGTTTTCATCTGGACTTCACCTGACACACATGAAGCCAAACTGCTAAAACAAAGTGGCTGCCAGCACACACTTTTCCTCTGGACATTCTCTTGATTACAAGCACAGAGACTAAGAACCAGAAACTGTACCTACTTTTTATGGACTTCAAAATATAAGGTAGACTTTTAGCTAACAGTTTTACTGCATTTACATGTATATATCTTTTCATTTTATTCCTGTATACTGTAACCCAAATTAGTATATTCTCTTGTTAATTGTAACTGTATTTAAGTATTTTATCAAAAACCTTTGTTTTCCTAAAGAAATTCTGCCTGTGTGAGATTTCGATATTTTGCGTGAGATTTCTATATCTGTGTGTGAAGTGTAGAAGAGTATTAATAATCTGCGACAACTGTTAATTACTTAGAGGGGCCACCATAAACAACCAAATTGAGAAAATGGTCTGTAAGGGACATCTGGATAAGGATAGGGAGATTACCGGAGTCTGCAAGGATTCTGAACCAGGCTGTTGCATGTCCTGTAGTGAGAAGACCAAATAAGGTTTTACACTGCTATCCCCGAAGAGAGTGTGATGCCAGGGTCTTCTTCCTTTGTGTAATAGCCAAGGAAGGCTTCATATTTGGCCACAAGACTCAAGACTGGTATTGTGCCCTTATCCAGAGCAAGAGGGACGACCTGGGTCCTCGTGGCTGAGGTGCAGTAGTGACCCCAGTAAGCATTCAAAAAGGATGAGGAGGGTATCCCTGTCTCTCCTCCCCCATCACGGATTGCACTTAAGGGTGGGCACTGTGAGCTCAGTGGGCCTGACCCCCAGGAGTGGGTTCATGACAGACCTGATGCGCAGCATTGGGATCCGAGAGATTTAGTTGCATAGTGTTGCGATTTGAGACATACTGGTGGCACAGGTATAACAGTTGGATTTGAGCTCAATGTATCAGATTGATAGACTGCAAACAGTCCACACATAATCAAAGCAGAGATATACAGGTTACTCACCTTTAACAGGAGTTCTAGAAGTGGTATATGTTGTTCATCCACACTTATTGGCAGATTCCTTGCCGCTTTAAATCTTGCCGGAAGGTCTTCAAGCTGGCTCCTCCCACCCACCCGGGTGGTAAAACTCTCGGCTCCGCCCATGACGCCAGATCTAGCCCGCTGGAAGCCAGGTTGCACGTCGAAGCCGGGGAGGTCAGGTGGGTTGTGTGGATGAAAACCATATACCACTCCTAGAACTCCTGTTACAGGTGAGTAACCTGTATTTCAAGGGACGCGGATATGTTGTTCAATCCACACTTACTGGCAGATTCCTAGCAGTCCTCCGGGAGGAGGGAGTTAAGGTGCGCACCACCTACTTAGGGAATAAGGATTGGAGAACTGAGTTCCCAAAACCAGCATTCCGGCGTGACTCTAGGTCGATGTGGTAATGGGTAATGAAGGTGTGTGCTGACTTCCAGGTAGCAGCCCTGCAGATTTCCTGGATAGGGACATCCCTGGAAGCAGCCACTGAAGCAGCAGTATGGCAGGTAGAATGAGCTCTTATCCCTTTGGGAGGCTCCATGCCCGCCAGCCTATAGCAAAGATCTATGCAGGAGGTGACCCACCTGCCTATCGTCCGCTTGGCTGCAGGTCTGCCAGGTGCGGCTTCAGCATAGGTGACAAACAGCTGGCGAACCTCTCTCTGAACTTCAGCCGTCCGCTCCTTATAATAAGAGAGCGCTCTTCTAGGGTCCAAAGTATGGAGCCTATATTCAGCCTCTGAGATGTGATTGGGGTAGAACACTGGCAGAGTCAACACCTGGTTAAGGTGAAACTCTGACACCACCTTCGGAAGGAATTTCGGGTGGAGGCGCAGGACAACCTTGTCCCTGTGGAAGACCAGATAAGGAGACTTGATGGAAAGCACCTGGAGCTCTCCCATCTTTCTGGCTGACGTAACAGCCACCAAGAAGGCGGTCTTCCACGACAGGTGAGAGATGTCACACCTGTGCATCAATTCGAATGGCTTGGCCATGAGCTTAGCCAATACCAGCAGTAGATCCCACGGAGGTGGAGGTTCTCGCACCGGAGGGGATATGTGATCGAGGCCTTTGAAAAAGCTCCCGACCACCTTCTCCTGTGCCACAGACTGCTTGCCGGCCCGCGCCCGGTAAGCAGAGATGGCTGCCAGGTGCACCTTGAGGGTCATCGACCGAAGCCCTAGCTGAGAAAGGGACCACAGGTAGTCCAGAATGCTAGCCAAGGAACAGGAGGAAGGGTCCAACCCCTTGTCCTGACACCAAATGGAAAATCTCTTCCATTTGAAGGCATAGCATTTTCTGGTCGACTCCTTACAGGATGCCTCAATGACGGTGAGGACCTCGTCGGAAAGACCCAAGGCCTGGAACTATAGCCGCTCAGGAACCAGAGCCGTCAGGTGCAGGGATTGAAGATCTGGATGGAGTACCTTCCCCTTGTTGACTGAGATCAGGTCTGGGTAGGCTGGAAGCCACATCAGGAGCCTGGAGCGGAGGCTGAGGAGATCTGGATACCAGAACTGGCAGGGCCAGTCCGGGGCTACCAGAATCACCTGCACCTGGTCCCGCTTCACCTTGAGAAGCACCTTGTGTATCAAGGGGAATGGAGGGAAGGCACAGAAGAGGCCTGGGGTCCAAGGCCTTGAGAAGGCATCCCCCTGCATCGAGCCCTGCTGAGGGGGTGGGCGTGAAACAGCCTCAGCTTCGCATTCTCCTTGGAGGTGAACAGGTCCACCTGAGGGGTGCCTCAGTGGGAGAACAGATCTTGTACTACCTCCAGCAGGAGAGACCACTCATGAGATGCAGCGCCTATCCATCTGAGGGCATCGGCCAGACTGTTTGAGGCTCCTGTCACATGGATGGCTAGGAGATCCACCTCCAGGCTGATCACGAGAGACCAAGTGTGGAGAACCTCCTTGCATAGAGGCAAGCAGTGTGTCCTGCCCTGTCGGTTGAGGTAGTACATGGTTGTGATGTTGTCCATCTGGACCTGGACCACTTGACCCCGTACAAATGGAGCGAAGGTGGTGAGGGCTAGTCAGACCGCTCGAAGCTCCAGCAGGTTGATGTGGCATCGAGACTCCTGAGGGGACCAGAGGCCGTGGGCTCTGAGCTCTCCCAGATGGGCACAACAACCCATCTGAGAGGCGTCGGTCATCAGAGTGACCGTCGGCTCAAGGCGGACAAATGGGATACCCTCCTGCAGATGAGCTAGAACGAGCCACCACTGGAGGCCGTTCCACATCTCCTGGGTCACTGTCACTGGCTGGACCGGAGCGCTGTGACCACTGGCGGGCCAATGCCCACTGCAGGGCACACATATGCCAGCGGGCCATGCTGGTGCAGGCTGCCATGAGGCCCAGAAGGTGCAGGAAGTCCTGGGCAGGATGCAATTGCCCAACCAGAAATGATTGGGCAAAGGAGGAAAGGACCTCGGCCCTGTCCACCGGGAGCCGTGCTCTGGCTCGAAGAGAGTCGAGCTCTGCCCCGATGAACTGAATCACCTGCGATGGCATGAGTTCCAACTTGGCCTCGTTGATGAGGCAGCCAATCTGAGAGCAGACCTGGGGGGCCAGATCCCTGGACCGCTCCACCTCCAACCTGGAGGGGGCTGCAATCAGCCAATCGTCCAGGTAAGGGTACACCCAGACCCCTCGGCGCCGCAGGAATGCTGTCACCACTGCCATGCATTTGGTGAAGACCCTGGGAGCTAGAGAGGCAGAAGGGCATGGCCCGGAACTCGTAAAGGGATCCCTCTGCTCTGAAGCGGAGGAATCATTGGTGAGGTGGATGGATTGGGATGTGAAAGAACGCATCCTGAAGGTCCAGAGAACAGAATCACACACCTCGTTCCAAGGATGGAATGATCTGAGCCAGAGTGACCATCCTGAAGGTGCAAGACCTTAGGAACTTGTTCAGGTCATGTAGGTCGAGAATGGGGCGCCAGTCCCCCCGTCCGTTTTGGGACCAGGAAGTACCTGGACACAAACCCTGGGTCTGGAGGGGGGTCCGCCACCTCCCTGATCACCTCCTTCTGGAGGAGCAAGGCAATGTCGGCTCCATGAGCCGACAGAGAGGCTGCAGAACCCGTAGCCCCTCGTGGGGCGACGGCTTGATTAGGAGGGGAACTGCTCAAATTCCAGAGGCAGACCCCTGCCTGCCACTTCCAACACCCAGCGGTCCGTGGTGATAGCAGACCAGGCGGAAAGGAAGTGGCGGAGCCGACTCCCACAGCGGGAACCCAGGGAGGAGTGACAAGGTTGGGGGTGACACCCCTCAACCCGTCACTGGGCAGGCTTGGAGGAAGGGCCGGCCGAGGAGCCGCCTGGGCCTTTTCCTCCAGGCTTCCTGCTGCAGGAAGCAGCAGGCTTGGCTTTGGGGTGCCAAGCACGAGCCTGCTGGCCCTGATGCTGGTGTTGCTAGGCCGGACATGCCGCAGGGGCCGAAGGATGAAAGGGCTTACGCTGCTGCTGGCAGCCTTTGTCCTTCTGGGCAGACGTGACCAAGTCCAAGGTGGTGTTGGACTTCTCAATCCATTGGAGATGACCCTCCACCCCGGGCCCAAACAAGTCGGTATCCAGGAAGGGGATGTCTGCCAGCTTGTGCTGGGTATCAGCCGTAAAGGTGGAGATCCGCAGCCAAGCTCTGCGGCCGCTACTGACCGGACACACGAATCAGCAATGTCCAACGACGTTTGGAGCTGCTGTTTAGCTACCGCCCTTCCCTGATCCCACACCTGCTTGACCGTCATCTGAAGGTCAGCCGGGAGATAAGGAATCACCTCATCCAGGGAGCCCAAAAGGGCGTGTGAAAAGTGTGCCATCAGAACGGCCGAGTGTGCCATCAGAACGGCCGAGCTAGCCTGACGAAGGCCTAGGGAGGAAGCAGCGTATACCTTCCGCCCTGAGTAGTCCAATGTCTTGCACTCCTTATCGGGAGGTTTGTCCACATCCTGAGCACTCCCGGAACGCCGGAAAACACTATCGGTTACTAACCCCTCCGCAGAGGGGTGCTCCGAGAAACCGGAGAGTGAACCGGTAGGGACCACATACTTTCGAGTCATCCTGGCCGAAGGTGCGGGACAAGATGCTGGCTGCTGCCACAGCTCCAGGGCCAGGCCAACAATGGCTTCGGCCACTGGAAAGGCCTCTGTAGGGGAATCCCCTTGGTCCAGTATCTCCCTGAGGGGATACTTGGCCCGTTTTGAAACGGGTTCGAGCTTCATCCCAGTGGACTCTGAGATGTCGAAGCATTTCCAAAAACGAGGATGGGGTCTGTGAACAGCTGCAGAGCGCCTGAGCCACCCTCCACGTGCAGAGATCGATCAGGAGTGAGGGTGACCGACAACCTATGGGGCAAGCCCTGACCTGACCAAGAATCCTTGGTCGGGGTCCCAGTCTTCGGCTGTAGAGTCGGAGGTTCCACCACAATAAGTGGAGCAGCCGGTTTTGGACGAACAACCGGCGCCGGTTTCGGCTCCTTGACTACAAGGGGTTGTTTCGGCCACTCAGATGACAGCCACTTAATGGCTGGAGAAGGCGACGGAGTTGGCTTATTCCCAGACAATAAGAGCTGCTGCCACATTAAATCCTTGTAACGCTGGCGCAACTTGCGCTGGAGCCTATCCTCCGAAGAGGACCAAGGATGAGCAGCGACGCCACTTTCCATGGTGCCGAGACCGAGACCGCCAGCGGGACCAGCTGGACCTGGAAGAGATCCGAGACAGAGACCTTTGGGGATTCCGAGGGTGGGTCAGAGAGAGGACAGGGGAAACCCGCTCCTCTCTCGGTTCAGAGATCTTAACCAGGGACTCCAGCACAGGAGGCATAGGCAAGTCTTTGGTTTCCACCGGGGGAACTGGTGAAGTAGGGTTGTCAGCATCACCAGTCGACAAACCGTCCGACAGGTCGAGAAAAATCTCGATTGCGTCGATGGGTGTCTCAGCCGGCTGACCTGACGGGGACACCGTGAAGCCAACGGCCTTAGCCGCAACCTCAACCGAAGTCGAAAGTTGACCATCCGGTGAAGGGGATCTCTCCCGCTCCCACAAATGTCGATGGTGGGACTTACCTTTTGAGTCCTTCTTCTTGGACCGACTGGAATGTCCCGATGGTCCTTCTCCCTTGGTGGAGAGGGATTGGCAAAGCTCTTTAAAAGAAGCTGTATATGAAGAGCCCAAGGAGAACGGGATAAATGCCGTGACTGAGGAGGAAGATGACATGGCCTGGGCCGCCTCCTCCTCGAGGGCGATCATCTGCTCAACTGTTCCGCAGAGCCAGCGGACACCGCCGGGCCTCCTTGACTTGACCGGTGGATGCCGCTTTTCAGGACGCCTCAGAAGAAGTCGAGCAGCGGGTCCTCCAAGACCGGCGAAAAGGATCTGCACAAATCACAAGCCTCCAACCGTGGCCAAGCCCTAGGCAGTAGACGCACGTGGAGCGCGGGTCGGTCCGGGACATCTTCTGCCCACAGGCGCACAGATTAAAGCCAGGAGTCGATTTGTCCATAGTAGACGCGAGGGAAAAAGACCACCGAAGTCTTGAAAATTTGAGAATTAGTTTCAGGTTAACCGAAGAGTGTGGATCCAGGCCTAAAACGCAGAGCGCTAAGGAGGGAACCTGAGCTTCCAAGCGGTAAGGAAGATCTGGCATCATGGGGCGGAGCCGAGAGTTTTACCACCCAGGTGGGTGGGAGGAGCCAGCTTGAAGACCTTCCAGCAAAATTTAAAGCAGCAAGAAACCTGCCAATAAGTGTGGATTGAACAACATATCCACATCCCTAGAATAAAATATATATATATATATATATATATATAAAAATTTGGTTACAATATAAAGTTCCCTACCTGTTTTGTTTTTTTCTCAGGTGTAAGCTAGTGTAGCAGTAGTTAGGGAAGAAGATGGCTTCCATCTACCGTGAATACACTGCAGACTGCCTAGAGCAACTGTGTCAGGAAAGAGGGGTCCACTGTGAGGGGCGAACCAAAAAGCACATCGTGTAGGATTTTGTGGCAGCCGATGAGCAAGCGACTGCCCAAAACTGCAAGTCACAGTCGGTGACTGAAAGGGACCAGACCTTGGGCGTGGAGGTGCCAAAGGACATAGCAGAGTCAAGTCCCAGGGAGGAGGACAGTGAGACCAAAGGGAACCCAGAGCCACAGCACAAGGGGAAGGTCACCACAGAGCTGGAGCTAGAAGGGATCCGGCTACAGTTTGAGCTGAGGAAACTGGAGTTCGAGCACAGAAAATCTGAAACCCAGCAGCAAGGGAATTTGAGCAGAGGAAGTTCGAGATGGAGGTGCAAGAACAGCAGCGACAGAGAGAGTATGAACTGGAGAAGCGAAGACTCCAATGACAAATGCCAGAGGAGGCAAGTGGCAGGGATGAATCTGGAACTCCAGGGCTGGGGTACAAATTAAATTCTAAATTAATAGCTGAATTTAAAGAGGGTGAGAATATGGATGCTTTTCTGAATTCATTTGAAAAGGTCTGTATTCAGGCCAGAATACCCAGGGAGTCCCGGAGCTTCTAGCTATCCCTGCTGCTTACTGGAGAAGGGCGTGAGGCACTAGGCCAAATGGACAATCAGGAAAGTAATAATTATGAGAAACTTAAAGCTGCATTGCTTAAAAAGTATGAATTAATGCCTGAAGAATACAGGATTCAGTTCCTTAAGCTCCAGAGAAGCCCTGACATGAGCTATAAGGAACTTGCCACAAAGCAAGGTCAGTTTTTGAAACGTTGCTGGGAGTGGAAGCAAACTCTGTAGAAAAAAATTGAGGTTGTACTTCTGGATCGCTCCTTTTGGGCTTGCCCAGCAGAGCTGAAAACCTTGTTTGAGGACCATGACCCCAAAACAGCGCAGCAGGCTGCAGTGCTCTCGGACCACTATACCAGGAACAGGCCTGTTCTGAAAGGGAGTGGGGCAGGTGTGGCAGTGCAGAAAGGGAAAAGCGGACCTGCACGGCAGCTAAAACCCTCACTGCCTCCACAGAAAGGGGGAAGCCCAAGGTTACAAAAAAAGGATTTATCGGATAAAAGAAATGATGATTATTGGTCTTGCAAACAACCAGGGCATCTTGCTAGACAGTGTCCTAAAAAGGTACAGAGTGGACAAAGTGGTGCTCAAACAGAGTTGGGTGCATTGTGTATCCCTGAAAGCATGCCTATGAACATGAGGGAGCACATATACCCGGTTACTGTAAATGGGGGTACAGACCCGTGGGTTAAGAGACATGGGGATATCTCTTACCTTAGTAAAAGGGGATTTGATCGAGCCTGAACAGCTTATACCTAATCAGTTGGTAACAGTAAGGGGATTCACTGGGGAGAAAAAAACTCTGCCACTAGCTAGTGTTCTCCTGGACTGGGGTAAGATGCGAGAGAGGGTGCAAAAGGTGGCAGTAGCAGACAACCTCGCCCTGGATGTGATTATAGGGAATAATCTCCAGAAGGGGGTGGTGTGTGTGGTTACCCGCAGTCAGACGGCAAAGGACGATTGTAGTTTCCTGGACCCCATAGAGGCATCTGTGGAAGACAATGGAAGGCTGGTTCCCCAGCCTGTGACTCCTGAAATGGAGAGTAGTGAAAAGGAAGTAGGACTTTCCCACATAGCGGTTCACAAAAGAACTACAGAAGGTTACTCTGAGGAGGGAAGGGTAACCAGTGGTCAAAAGGTTAGGGATGGAAGTGACCCTGAATGCCCTGATGCTAGAGCTATGGACCCCAGTTTAGGGACTGAAGGGGACATGTCCCATGCCTTAAGAAAGTGTGAAGAATTTGCAGCTCCTCAGAGGACTGATCCTAGTTTGGAGAGGTTGAGGGCTTGTGCAGAATCTGATGGGACACAGGGAGATGACGTGAGATAGAGAGTATTTTGGGACAATGGACTGTTGTATACGCAGGACATAAGGACAGAGGGATGGGTGATGGGCAGGCAACATGTCATTCCCCATGGGTACCATGAGCGGTTGCTCAAGATCGCTCATGATATCCCCATGTCCGGACATCTGGGAATCACGTGCACCATGCAGCAACTGGCCCAGAATTTCTATTAACTCAACTTCACCCAGCAGGTGAAGGAATATTGCAGGTCTTGTCACTGGTGCCAACCAATAGAGAAGGCAGGTAGTATTTCCAGCCTGATTACTTTCGGTTAACACCCCAAGCTCACTGCCAACCGGCGGGCACTTTCGGAACAATCAAGCAACACAAACAGCTCACCTGAGGAGCTGAGGAAGCGAATTTCAACCTGATTACTTTCGAGGAAAAGAGAGCCTCTTCTCTTCATCTGGACACCTGAAGGGGGGAGCTACCTGATGAACACTTATATTTTATGAACTTTGTTCCTGTTCACCGATGGGTGGGCTTGTTATTGCTTTCTTTGTGCTACTAATGCTGAAGTGTAAAGCAGGATTCACTGGGTGCCTAGAGTTGCCTTGCTGATTATACCTTAAAGCCAGACATACTAAGCAGCTAATATAGAGCAGACTTGTTTAATTTTGTGGTATTGGATCTAATTGCTGATTATACCTTAAAGCCAGATATACTAAGCAGCTAATATAGAGCGAACTTGTTTAATATTGTGTTTTGGATCTAATTGTGCTTGTAACTGAAGGTATTAGGATAGCTGGGTCCTAGTGTGACCTCATTTGAGAATAGCCCTGTTTGCTTAGAAGTAGAGCCTTTGTGTAAGTCATCATTTTTCTCCCGCTGCATAATATTGAGAGGCTTTGTTTTCTCCCTACATAGGCAGCCCCCCACAAAGCTCACTGCCAACCACGGCAGGTGATTGGGACAAACAAGCAACACAAGCAGCTCACCTGAGGGCTGAGGCAATTTCAGCCTGATTACTAGGGGTAAGGAGAGCCTCTTCTCTTGATCTGGGCGCCTGCTGGGGGTGTAGCTGTGGCGCTGCGCGTATACCCACCAAAGGCGGCTGTCAATTTAAGGATCCACCCGTGACATCACATCCGGTGACATCACGTCCTGTTGCCCAGAACAATCTCCCCACTTTCCCATTTGCAGGTTATACCTGCTGGCCACTAGAGGACTTATGCTCCTAGCTACTCCTACTCCTACCTGTACAGTACTCCTTCCCCTTGGATCTTGCTCACCACAATGTATTGGCCCTGCCTCCCACGCTCTGCTGCTATCCCACTAGCAATGCACTTGCCCACTTGCCCATCTACTACTCCTTTGTCGTCCTGGCACCCCTCCCTCCCCTTGCTCCTGAACCTGCTCTCTTGCCCCTTGGGACCTCTGTGTCTCTGAGTCCTCCTTCCCTCCTAGCTTCCTCCTCGCCTCAGGCACATCTGGGTGTCTTCTTATTCTTGCCTTCCTTCCTGTACCACCCTGCCCACCCCTGCTCCTCAACATCCCTCCCCACCCTCATGTCAATCGTAGGAAAACCTCTCACGAGTCTCCCAGCAGGGTGTTGGTCATGCTACTTCCTCCTGTCAGGGAACATTCATCCAAACCCTGGCCGTTCCCAGGAGCTCCCCGACTAGCACCACAGGCCTATGCATGGTCTCCATGAATATCTGTAGCCTCCTAAAAAGTTTAACTCACTACAATGCCTGGTCACATCTCAACCCAGATGTCATCGCTCTGGTTGAGACTTGGCTGTCGAAATCTCCCTGACTCCCTGGTCTCACTTTCTGGTTTCACCCTCTTCCAGATCCGACCGTGTTGGAAGCGGGACGGCAACTCTTGCGCTATTTATGTCAAGGAATCTCTCTTCCCCATACTAGCCTGCTACTCAATCCTTGACTCCCAGGGCCCAGGCGCTTCGCTGAAACTAACCTGACCTTTAAAAGGACCCTTTATCTGACTACTGCATCGTGCCCCCAGGAGGACCAAAAGCATGAGCCGTTGCCTCTCTTACGAATACCTTTCCTCCTGCACTCCTTCCACTGATCAAATTCTGGTGGGTGACTTAAATGTCAACAGCCTCAGCCCTCCTCCTCCTCTACCCGTGACTCCTTTTTCTGCAATAGACTAACAACTAGTTACCCAAACTACTAGGACTAACCCAACAGAGGCTCCAGTACCCTGCTTGATGTGGTACTCACCAACTGCCCTAATCGGATCCCCAATGTACAAGTCCTCCCAGACTCTCTCAGCGATCTCCCCATTCTATACCCTGGTCATCCTCAGTCCCCAAACCCCATACTTCCAGTCCACATGCCGATGGCGTCCTAATACTAAGTGGTCTAACAAACTTTGAGAACTTCTGTCCCAAATTGACTGGTCTATACAGGCAACTCCTGACATTGACACAGCTCTCTCCTTCTTTGCCGAACTTTTAATAATGCCTGTGATATCTTTGCCCCAGTAATCGACCCGCTTGGGTTCTAAAAGCAGAATGCCCCCTGGGTAACAGCAGTGATCCACCAACTCAAACATAGGGACAACCTATGGCACCGTGCCATTGAGACTGGCCAGCCCAGTGACAGGCAGTTATAGCTGCCACCCGAAACAAGTGCACTCGGCCATCAGAAAGGCCAAGTCTGAGCACTATCGGTCCTCACCACAGCTCATGGGGGAACCCAGAACCTTCTGGGATAACATTAAACAGTTAAATGGGAGTACCTCCCACCACCCATCAGATCAACATTAATGGCGTGATCTCTCAGACCCAGCCCTCATAGCCAACCTACCTCAACACCTCATTCACTGACCTTAGCCCTATCCTCCCTACAAATTTTTTGACCTCCTCCCCAGCGCCTGCCATCTAAATCTTTCTAGCCTTATTTTTCTCCTCTGCCATGTTTCTGCCAGAACTTTGGCACTTTTGTCACTGCCCTCAAGAGTAATTAGTACGGACAGTGACACATGAGATCAGTGTATCCTACAGCTGGTCTTAGACACAGTCCTACTCCCGATCCGTGCCTCATCAACCACTCTCTTTGCCTGGGGAAGGTTAACTGCCTGGAAAGTCGCCACTGTCACCTATCTTTAAAGGGAGGTGGGGTGATAGGTTGGCTGGAAACTGCTCGACCAATCCCATTCTCTCTCCTCTCCAAGGCCTTGGAAAAAGTGGGAAGCCTTCTCAAATCTCTGACTACCTTTCCACCTACAATGTCTATGTCTGAGCAGCATGGCTTCAGTGGGCCCACAGGTGCCAACACAGCCCTCTAGGGGTTCTCCAACTTTCTCCACTCCTCCTTAGACACTGGTTCTCTAGCTGTGCGGTCTTCACTGACCCTCTAAAGCTTTCAACACTGTCTCCCACCCCTCCTTCTTGATGCCCTTAGTCTCTCTGGTTTTGCTGCTGGCTATCTCCTGGTGCACCAGTTATCTGTCTGACGCTCACAGTGTAAAATTAATGGGACTACTCAGATATCTGTCCCATCTTTTCTGCAGGGGTCCCCAGGGCTCCATTCTGGAGCCCCTACTATTCTCCCTTTTACCTTCACACCCTTTCACGCTCTTGCTCGGGAACATTCTATTTTGCGCTGATGATGCAGTCATCTTTGCCTCAAGTCAAACCTACTGCCTCCAGGACTGCTGCAGAAGTCCTTAAGCAGGCGAGGCTGGTTCAAGGAAAGTACAGTTCGTGAGAACTTGCAGTCAGTAGATCTTCGAGAACAGCTCTTGCAGCAGGTTACACCATTGAGACTGAAGCCGGCGAAATAAAGGACCCCAATTCTAGCTAGCTATCTTCGGCGGGGACACGCCTCCGGCCGTCAGGCATGAGGCGGTCCCGCTGAATTCAGTTCTCCCGGAGACTTCCGGCGCGAGCTGACATCAAAATAGACCGGATCCACGTCAGAGACAAATGGGAAAAGTCCTGTTAACAAAGAAACTGAAGCCATGCCTCCTCCAAGGGAAGGTGGGCAGGAAGGTACCTGCTGCAAGAGCTGTTCTCGAAGATCTACTGTTCTGGCAAGTTCTTCAAACTGTACTATCTTACTTCAAGATACAGCTCTTGCAGATCCGAATCATAGGACTGATTCCCAGCAATAGTGCTACAAACACTCTGGGAGGAGGAAATAAGAAAGAAGCGTTCAGGTCCTGAATCTAGGACAGGAGACCCTGTAGCACTGCCAGGCGAAGCCTGTAACCCGCCGTGACGTGTCAGGCTATAATGCCTGATAAAGAGTATGAATGAGCTCCAAGTGGCTGCCTTTAAATGGCAGAAGTGAGATGTTTGATGCTGCAAAGATGTGGCAAACTGTTGGAATGACCCCAGACTGCTCCTGGGAGGGCCTTCGTTTGATATCATAACAGTAAAAGAGATGCACTGGACAAACCAGCGAGACAGGGACTGTTTGGATACTGGTTGGCCCTTCATCCTTCGATAAAGGCAACAAGCTGCCAGTCGCGAGCTGCTTAGTTCTACTCAGGTAGTACCTCAAGCTGCGGTGGACATCCAGGGTGTGGCTAAGCGCCTCCCTCTGTTAGAGTAATTAGGAAAATAGACCAGCAGGTCAATATCCTGGTTGAGAGAGATGTGGAAACTACCTTGAGCAAGAATTTGGGATTAGATCATGAGGATACTCTGTCCGGTGGAAGAATTAAATAGGGCTCTTTGCACATGAGAGCCTGAAGCTCAGAAACTCTTCTCGCTGATGTAACAACAGCCAAAAATAACGTTTTCGACAGAAAGCGCGGCTATGATAGCAGCAGATTCAAGGGGGCGCGTGGTTGCTCCAGGACAAAACAAGTCCCAGGAGGCACTGGGTCCATAGCAGGCGGCCCTAGGTGCAACACCCTCTTAGAATTCTCGACAGGCATCTAATTGCCACTGTGCTGTCCCATCGGAGGTGATAAGCTGAAATGGCACAGAGGTGCACTTGTCGAGGTAGGTGAGACCGAATGGAAAAGGAGGTGGGTACTCCTTGCCGCTTTCACGGAGAAAACCTAAGGGGGAAGGCAGCGTGCTGCGAGCAAAGACAGAAAGCAGTGCCATTTCATGGCATCACGTCGCATCACGTTGCCCGACTTTCTGGCTGCAGAAAAGAACTTCCGCAACCTCTTCGCAGCGAGACCCGTGACGCAGATGGCGCTGTCTCTAGGATCATGCGTGCAGGTTCAGTGAGCGTAAGTCCGGGTAAACCAGTGAACCCTTCTCCTGAGACAAGAGGTGGGAGCTGAATAACAGCGAGCGGAGGTTCGGGACAGCTTAATTAGTAAAGACCAGATCTGCTGGGCAAGAATGGGGCCACAGATCACTAGTTGCATGCTCCCTGCGCAGTTTGAGAAGAACTCTCTGGATCAGCGGAAGGAGGAAAGCGTAGAGGAATCTGTCCACCCAGGAGAGGGACAATGCATCTACGCCAGAAAACACCAGAGCCCTGGATCTAGCGAAGCAAAATTGGGCTGTTCTGCGTTGGATGGGGAAGCGAACAAGTCCAATTCTGGAGTTCCCCACGAAGAAAACAGATCCTCTGCTACCTCCTGAAGGATTCCCACTCGTGGACTCTGGCCTGGGAATGACTCAGGCCGTCTGCGATTATGTTGCCCACCCGGGGTATGAACTGTGATCAGGTTAGCGCCATGTCGGATTACCCAATCCCACCCTCATGTGCCTCCTACAAAGGTGAGTGTGCGCCTCCTTGTTTGTTAAGGTAATACATCACCGTGTTGTCTGTCCTGAAGCAGGAGAGTGCTCGTGGGACCTGACTGAAAGGCCTGCAGGGCATAAAGGACAGCCCTCATCTCTGGGACGTTGATATGGAGAGGGTGCCTCAGAGGGGTCCAGTACCCTGGGACTTCACCGTCCAGGTGTGCTCCCACCCTAGGCCTGAGGCATCTGTGGTGAGATTACCTCCGGGACGAAGCTATGAGCAGGACACCATAGAGTGTCCCTGGGTCAACCACCACTGCCAGTCTCGAATCGCGGTATTCGTGATTCTGACGGATGCTGCATGTGGTCTTGCCTTTGGTCCACTGCACTTTGAGCATCCACTGAGTTACCCGCATGTGGAGCCTTGCGAAAGGGACAGTAGGAATGGCCGAAGCCATGTGTCTGAGCAAGCAAAGGACCGACCTGGCTGGGGTGAACCCGGTCGGCCAACTCCCAGTGGGGGATCTGATGCGATTCACTCTGTCGTCTGGAAGAAATGCTTTCCTGAATGGTGTGCAAGTACTGCGCCTATGAACTGCAGTTTCATGCGATGGTACCAGGACAGACTTCTCGTGGTTGATTAGGATATCCAGAGATGAAGCAGGTCCTGAGTGCTCTGGATCGCCCGGTAACTCGCGCCTCTCTGGAAGTGACCAAAATAATCGTCCAAGTAAAGAGAACCACCTGTAATGACTGTCTCCTTGGGGCTGCCACGACTGCCATGCATTTGGTAAAAAGACCCTGGGTGCGAAGACAGCCCAATGGAAGGAGCTCAGAACTGAAGATGATGGCCGAGCTTCTGAGGCACAGGGACCTCTTGTGCGGCTTGAGCTATAGGGATGTGCAGGTAAGCGTCCTGCATATCTAGAGGCGTAAAAAAGCGTCTTGCTTCAACAGAATAAGACCGGAAGAGTTACCATGCGGAATCTTTTAATGACGACCGACAAGTTAGTCGCTGAGGTCCCAGAATGGACCGGAGGTCCCCTGTTTCTTTGGAACCAGGAAGAAATGGGAATAGTATCCGTGTCCTCTCTGGTTCTCTGGGACGTATCTACTCCCCTTCCCTTTTGCAGGGCTGTGAGCATCTCTTGCCGATCAATGACTTGTGCTGACCCGGTGCCGGGGAGAGCAGAGGAGCCTCGGTGGCTTTTCATAAATTCTGTATGAAGAGGCTCTTCCGACCAACTGTAAGAACTCACCCGTCGGGTGGTTATAGTCTGCCATCCTGGCAGAAATTCACAATACGACCCTTCACCATGCGTCCCGCTGCGATCCAGGGGGGGCAGAAGGAGGCAGACTGTGGCGGCTGAGGGTCCTGCTGGCTGGATCGGCTTAGGACACGCTGGCTCCGACTGCAGGTTGTGTTCCTGGGCTCTGTGAACCCTCTGCTGTCGGCAGGGGTGGGACTGTTGTCTCTCGTCCGCGCCAGCGAAACGCTCTGGTTCCTCTACGAAAGGAACTCAAGCTTGGGTCGGGTGCATGGCCTGGAACCGACCTCCACCGCCTTCCCCGCCTCTTGGAGTTTGGTAATTATCTTCTCTGAGGTTTACCAAACAAAACTTCTCCCTCAAATGGGGCATCCATGATGTTTTTCTGGACGTCGGGGTAAAGCGGAGACAAGGAGCCAAGAGTGCCTCTGGAGGCATACCAGCGTTGCTCGGGCCGAGGAGTCCATGAGCTTACGCGGCTCATAGCACCTGGGTTCCCACGCTCAACTCCGTGACGTGAGGAGCTGTAACATCTTCCTTCTGCTCACCTTCCGGCAATTTCTCAGCCGCATCCAGACCCTGCTCCCACAGGGCATTTTGGAACTGCACCATGTGGGTCAAGTAATTTAGGATCTGATGGTGCAGGTGGCGGAAGCTACATGCATTACCCATGGAGTCCAACTGCTTGGACTCTGGGTTCGGTGGCAGGTGTCAGATGTTGCAGTCTCTGGACCGGTCATGAGAGGCTGTTATGACGAGAGAGTCGGCCTGAGGATGCTGGGTCAAGTACTGGTCTTCTCTTGAGCCTTGTCAAGCGGGTCAGCTTTCTTTGGCATCGCGGGAGCTGAATGTGGGCGCCCACGCTGCCTTGGTGACGCCCACGAAAGTGTTCACCAAGGGTGGCACCACCACAGGCTTGTGGTCCTTCTGCCAAGATAGCTTCTCCAGGCGCAGCCTCGGGTCTAACTCTTCCGCATCCCATCCCATGTTCTCCTGGATGTGTCCCATGATATCCGAGAATGAAGGGTCATCCAGAGAGACTTTGGCAGCTCACGTGGGTCCGGAGAAGGGATGGAGAGGGGAGATGGGATCTGGATGTAGAAAACTCTGATCCCGTGTCCTCCGTCAAGGCGAACGCGTGGCGCTTTCTGGGTCTCTTGGGACTGGGGTGACCTAGAAAAGGATCTGGACGAAGTCTCCTTTACGAGTCCCCTTGAGGGGTCCTGGGCTCCCGGGAGGAGGTAACCGCCTGCAGACCCAGACAGGGACCAGGCGCGAGGGACCAGAGGCTCAACCGTGTAGGAGGAGGAGGAGGAGGAAGGAGGTGGAGTGGGGACCATGTCCTTTTGATGGTATCCCACCAGTAAAGTGAAAAGCTCCTTCACCTCTGTAAAGGAAGAGCCCGGCGGCGGTCTGGGCACTGGTAGTCGGCTCCACAGGGGGCTCAGGTTGGGCGAGGTTCCTGGGAGTCTCAACAGGACCGGGTCGCCCATCTGGTCCTCGCGGCTGGTTACTCCTCCTCAGTGATGGTCTCCTGACCGGCCGTCGGTCGGAGATGTTGGGGTCTCTTCTCGACTGGAGGCGGCACGGTCCCCCACGGCGTCCCGGTGAAGAGTAGTCTGGCGGCGACGGCCTTCTGGCAGACGCTTGCTCTGGGGACCTGTGGCGAGAGGCCGACATCGGGTCCTGCGGCCTCTTGAGTGAGGTGAGCTCCTTGGTTTTCCGAGGAGGCAAGGAAGCAGACCTGACGTCGGGTTCCGGATGGCAGGAACCCGACTTGTGGTGATGGTGGCGATCCCCCGACTTAGCCAGGGCCTTGGAAGACGAGAAAGGCCTGGGAGTCTTGGCCTGAGAAGAGGAAGAAGATTTTCTCACAGCAGCAGGGGGAGGCTGAGAGCTGGCCCGGGAAGAAGAGCGGTCGGACCTGGAGCCAGAGCTGCGCGAGTCGGAGGCCCTAGAAGGGGACCTGGAAGGGGCCCTCTCTCTGTGCTTCTCAGCATGCTTGCGGGCCTTCTGCGATGAATCCCCCTTGGAAGCCATGGACTTGAGTTGCTCCTCTAACAGGAACAGACCTGTGGGGCCTTCTGGCTGACGGATCGGGTTCTGCTGTTGAACCCCTGGCCAAAAGAGCAGGACCGGTGTCATGGTCTGGGCCTAGGCACTGGACACAGGCCAGAAATGCGGATCCTAAATGGGATCTGCTTCCTACAGGCGCAGATTCGAGGAGGACTGAGGTCGGGGAGGACATCAGAGAGAAAACCTAACCTCGAGAACAAATTTCCGTAGGAAAGCACTTTACCACGCTGCATGCTAGAACCGAATCAAGGGTCGAGGCTACATGCAACCGACGAAGGGAAAGCAACTGGGAATCTGGTGGGACTGCCCCCTTATGTACTACGCCTGACGTCGGAGGCGGGACCGACGTCGGGGGTGGTCCCCGCTGAAGATAGCTAGCTAGAATTTTTCCGTGGGGTCCTGACGCCTGCCGGCTTCAGTCCTAATGGTGTAACCTGCTGCAAGAGCTGTGTCTCGAAGTAAGATCACAGATTGGTGATAAATCTTAAAAAAACAAAAACCATGTTCTTCACTCATCCTCGAAACAAGTCCTGCAACTTCAAACTCCTCATTCACTCTGGGTCCTCTTTCCCACTCGAACAAGTTTGCTCCTATAAATACCTAGGGATCCATTTTGACCCCTCCCTCTCCTTCCATGGAGGCGGGACCGACGTCGGGGGTGGTCCCCGCTGAAGATAGCTAGCTAGAATTTTTTCCGTGGGGTCCTGACGCCTGCCGGCTTCAGTCCTAATGGTGTAACCTGCTGCAAGAGCTGTGTCTCGAAGTAAGATCACAGATTGGTGATAAATCTTAAAAAAACAAAAACCATGTTCTTCACTCATCCTCGAAACAAGTCCTGCAACTCAAACTCCTCATTCACTCTGGGTCCTCTTTCCACTCGAACAAGTTTGCTCCTATAAATACCTAGGGATCCATTTTGACCCTCCTCTCCTTCCATGGACACATCGCTGCCCTAGCCACTGCCACTAATATCCGATTGGGCATCTTACATCGGTATAAACACTGCCTCCCCGGAGGCTCTTCTTCATAGTCACCTCCTCTATCCTGTCCCTAGTGGACTATGGACTGCCGGTGTATGGTGCTGCTGATCAGACCACACTCCATAAAATTCGCACTACTCTGAATAAGGCCTGCAGGTTAATTACTGGGGCACCTAGGTTAACACACACCTGTCTACTGTACGCTAAAGCACTGGTACTTGATCTTGACAAGCGTCTCAAATATCTGACCTGTACCCTTACAAAAAAGACCCTCCTTGGGCTATCCCCGCCTGGATTGACCACCACCATCCGCCGCTCTGTCCCACTAGTTCATACTCGGACCTCTGGGAAAACCTCTCTTGTTATCCCTAGAGCTAGGACCTCTCACGGCCAAAGAGTTCCAGCTTTGGGCCCCCTCTGGTTCAACACACTGCTCCCTCCATCTCCGAAGCTCCAACTATATGGTTCAAACATCATACGGAACCACCTTGTTAACACCCAAGCTGTAATTGCCACTAGTCAAAGTCAAGATTAATACTAATGACAAACTTACTACTAAGCTGCTAAGGACAACATAACTCTGGTATTGTTTGCATCAATCCTACCTACCAGCTTGTTTGTATCTATGTCTTAAGTTACTGTTATACTATGTTATACTGTTATACTGTGTATTTTCGTTTGTCTTACTGTGACAAGGTACCTTTGTAAATGAGCCTATGGCTCAAAGGTTTTCCAAACTGCTGTCTAAATAAATAAAATAAAAATAAAAAAAAAAAACAAAGCCACCCTAATTCCCTTGCCCATTGTGGAGGAGCCATTTCAGAGGGTAGGAATGGATATTGTGGGACCTCTGAGTACCCCAAGCTCCTCCAGGAAGAGGTTTATCCTGACAGTGGTAGATTATGCCACCCGATACCCAGAGGCTGTCGCCCTCTCCTCACTTAGGACAAAGTGGCAGACGCTTTGCTAGGGATTTTCTCCCATGTCGGGTTTCGGCAGGAGGTTATCACTGATCAAGGGGGTACCTTTATGTTGGACCTGATGAAGTGTTTGTGGTAGAAGTGTGGGGTGGTGCAGACGCACGACACCTTATCAACTGTAACCCAATGGGCTTGTAGAAAGGTTTAATGGTACCCTAAAATCGATGCTCCAAGCATCTGCTAAACAGCATAGGAGGGACTGGGAGAAATACCTTCCCCACCTGTTCGCATACAGGGAGGTGCCCCAAGAGTCAACAGGGGTTTTCCCCCTCCGAACTCATATGAACATAGGGTGCGTGGGCCCCAAGACTTTATCTGTGAAGATTGGGAAGGCAAACATGCCACCCAGGGAACTCCCATAGTGGAGTATGTACTAAAGTTTAGGGAAAAGCTGAAGGAGCTTATGGAAGCAGCCCAGGGCAACCTGTCAGCCGTCCAGCAGAAGCAAAAGGTCTGGTACAACCGCAGAGCCAGAGCTCGCTCATACAGTGTAGGTCAGGAAGTCATGATCCTAATCCTGGTCCAGAAGGACAAGCTGCAGGCTGAGTGGGACCATACAAGGTAGTCTGACAGGTTAATGACGAGAACTATATTATAGAACTACCTGACAGGAGACATACCCAGAGAATGTACCATGTCAACATGATGAAGCCATATACAAATAGGGCAGACATGGTATTTGCAGTGTGTAGTCCTAGGAAGGGGATGGAAGAAGAAGAAGACCCCCTACTGGACTTGCTGGAGGAAAGCAAGCAGGAGTACTCTGGAGGCAATCAAACTGTCGCCGCAGTAGACCACGAAACAGACCCAGGAAGTGAGGGAGGTTTTAATGGACTTTGCCCCTTTGTTTACAGCCAAGCCTGGACTAACCTCCTTAGTGACACACAATGTAGACACGGGGACGCACGCGCCCATACGGCAGACAGCCTATCAGGTGTTTGAGGCCGTCCTAAAGGACATTAGGAGAGAGGTTGAGGAAATGCTGGATTTGGGGATAATCTAGAAATCCCACAGCCCCTGGACCTCACCCGTAGTTCTCATTCTCAAACCAGATGGCTCTGCTTGCTTTTGTGTGGACTATCGTGGACTCAGCACAGTCATAAAGTCTGATGCCCACCCAATGCCACGGACAGACGAACTACTGGACAAGCTCGGAGGGGCAACATACCTTACCACAACTGACTTGACAAAAGGGTATTGGCAGGTGGAGTTAATTGCCAGAGTTAGGGAGAGATCGGCCTTCATCACTCCAATAGGATTATTCGAGTTCAAGGTAATGCATTTTGGAATGAAGAATGCCCCTGCCACCTTCCAAAGGTTGGTCAACCAGGTGTTACATGGCATTGAAGAGTATGAGGTGGCATATCTGGATGCTGTCATCTTCAGTGCCAGTTGGAAGGAACTCCTGTCCCACCTGAGGGAAGTGTTGGGTAGGATACAGAGGGCTGGGCTCACTGTCAAGGCTGAAAAGTGCCAGGTGGTCATGGCGGAGGTGGCATACCTAGGACATGTAGTAGGGGAGAGGGCAGCTCCATCCCAATCAAGCCAAAAATGAGGCAATAGAGATGTGGCTCAGGCCTGAAATCCAGAAGCAGGTTCGGAGTTTCCTAAGGACCGCCGGGTACTATTGAAAGTTTGTACCAAATTACAGTGTCCTGCAGGGCTAGTTGTAGAATTTGCTGGGCCCTGGTGCAAGACTATGTAGTGGCCCCCCCCCCCCGGTTGGGCCCCCCAGCACCCCTAATAATATTGCTGCTCTTTCATTTTGTGAACTTAAAAGGTGTAAATGGTGTTATCCGTTATCTCTCCTCTCTGTTTCCCCTCCCCACACTGTGTTTCCTGCTGCTGCCTAAATCTTTTTTCTTTATGTTTAGGGTTCCCTGAATCACCAACACTGGACTCAGTCAGCACAGTTTATTTTGGCACACAGAAGAACAACAAGGACATTGATCAGCACAAATTTAATTACTGTCCATCCTGCGAGAGAGAATGATAGACTGCCATGCACTCGCTCAGTCTGTCTGCAGATGGCAGACGACACTGATCTTGCGAGAGGGTCCACCGAGGCTTACACCAACAGCCACCTGACCAACTAAGAGATTGTCAGGTGACTGGGTGCTTGAGAGTCACTGTTATGCAAGCGCGGACAGTTCAGCTGCTGCTCATGGATATGCTCGGACTGCTCGCCCCAGCCTGCACCGCCCGGATTGAATGCTTTAATATTAATCACAGACACAGCCTTCACTTCAGCTGAGCCTGAGATGAGCCCCACCCCAGTGTCCCCACCAGCAAATCAGAGCAGCGGCAGCTAGTACTCAACCAGGGAGGGAGGGAGCAGGAAGGAGCGTCAAAGTGACTCAACTGTATTGAGTGAACAGAGGGATGAAGCAGAAACACCACTATTGGCGCAGGATGGAGCATGAAGGAGCCCCTGGCAGTGCCCCTCCCAAGCGTGCTAAAGAAAAGAATGCCCAAAAGGGTAAAATGGGAGCCAGCCTGTGAACAAGCCTTCGCACGGCTAAAGGAGGCAATGTACAATGCCCCTGTGTTGGCCAGTCCAGATTACAGTATGCCATTTGTAGTCCAGACAGATGCCTCAGATGTGGGGATTGGAGCAGTCCTCAGTCAGACCTCTAACCAAGGGAAAGATCACCCCATAGTGTATCTTAGCAAAAATGTGCTTCCCCGGGAGCAGGCATATTCCATAGTTGAAAAGGAATGCCTTGCACTGGTATGGGCCTGAAGAAATTAGAGCTGTACCTCTATAAAAGGCACTCTGAGGTACAGACCGATCATAACCCCTTGCTGTGGCTAACGCAGATGGGGAAAATGAATGGTTGTCTCTTAAGATGGAGTATTGCCTTACAGGGCTGTGATATGACCATTATCTACAGGGCCGGATCAGTCAATGCAGATGGGCTATCTCGCCAGTCACAGCAGTGAACAGAATTTGTGAAAATCATACCATGCATAGGGATGGATTCCCACAAATTCAGTCTAGAAGGAGGGATGTTGTGAGCTACCCAACTACTAGTCCTTATTTGTAGATATAATTCTGTTGGATATATATTTTTTTGATGTAATTCTGTGTATATTTACATGCCACCAGAATGCCAGTGTTAATTCAAGGGGACACAGAGAAAAAACTTGACTTAAAAAAAAAAAAGGTTTTGACCTTCCTTTGACCTGGAAGGCCAACTTGCTTGCCAGGAATCTGACAAGTTATTGTCAAAGGTTTTGAGGATAACTGAGCAAATGGGTATTTCCCATACTTAACTAACCAAGGGAAACAGAGGTGAATAAACTGTTCAGGAGATAATCCTTTTAACTTAAAAAAGCAGGATGCTGGGTTCCAAGGTACTGCCTTTGATGAGATGAATGAAAAAAACAGGAAACATCATTCTAACAGTCCTGTGTGAGGTTGTAATGTCAAGTGTTATAAATGTAGGCTGGGTAACATCACCAGGTGGCAGAACATTGTGTTGGGGAAGCGCAAGAGTGACATCCGATGGCCTAAAATAGAAAGGCCAGCCTCTGTCCACAGACGGGTATATAAAGCCCACCTCAGGGCATTTTGGACACACACTTTTCATCTAGACTTCACCTGACACACAGGAAGCCAAACTGCTAAAACACAGTGGCTACTAGCACACACTTTTCCTTTGGACATTCTCTTGACCACAAGCACAGAGACTAAGAACCAGAGACTGTACCTTATTTTTATGGACTTCTAAATATAAGGTAGACTTTTAGCTAACAGTTTTAGTGCATTTACAAGTATATATCTTTCCATTTTATTTCTGTGTACTGTAACCCAAATTAGTATATTCTCTTGTTAGTTGTAACTGCATTTGTTTAAGTACTTTAGTAAAAACCTTTGTTTTCCTAAAGAAATTCTGCCTGTGTGAGATTTCTATATTTTACGTGAGATTTCTAGATTTGTGTGTGAAGTGCAGAACAGTATTAATAATCTACGACAACTGTTAATTACTTAGAGGGGCCACCATAAGCAACCAAATTGAGAAAAGGGTCTGTAAGGGACATCTCGATAAGGATTGGGAGAATACCAGAGTCTGCAAGGATTTTGAACCAGGCTGTTGCATGTCCTGTAGGGAGAAGGCCAAATCAGGTTTTACACTGCTACCCCCAAAGAGAGTGCGACTCCTGTGTCTTCCTCCTTTGTGTAATAGCCAAGGAAGGGTTCATATTTGGCCACAAGACTCAAGACTGGTATTTTTCCCTTATCCAGAGCTAGAGGAATGCACTGGGTCCTTGTGGTGGAGGTGCAGTCGTTACCCCGGCGAGTATTCAACAAGGATGAGGAGGGTATCCCTGCCCCCCCATCACGGATTGTGTCACAAACCCACTCCTGGGGGTCAGGCTCACAGTGTCCACCCTTAAGTGCAATCCGTGACATTTGTAAGTACCAGATCCAGCACTGCCCTGTTTCTAGCGGGTTCTGTAACCAGATACCCAAGAAATTCCCATTGTAGAGAGTATAGGATGGTCCTGATTCTAGTTGCAGCTGTGGCCAGAATGCTCCAGACTACATCCAACAGATTAATCAAAGTCCTCCATAATCAATATTTTCCTTTTTGTTGCCATTCTGCCAGTGGCCTCCCCTAAAACCCTGTCCAACTCCTCCCCCAGTGTTGGTAATGTGTACACCACCCCATGTGGATAAAGGCCCCGGACCCTGTATCCAAGCCAACCCTAAGGACCTCCAGCCCTTCCTTATCCCTGTTATGTCCTCATAGCTCCATGACCTTTATACCTTCCCTCACATATAAAACAACCCCCCATTCCTCCCTGCCCTACCTTCTGAAACATGGTGTAACCCAGTATGGCCACATCCCAGCTATGGTTGTCAGTGTACCATGATTCTGTTATGGCCACCAGATCTCGGTCTGCCTCTGCAGTGGCTGCCTCAAGGTCAGGAATGCTATTTCCTAGGCTCCTTATGTTGGCACACAAGGTCCTGCACTCCTTTTGGCACTCTTGCCCCTACTTTGCCTTCCCTTCCAGAGTTCACCCTTCACCCATCCCTTGTCTGTGGGACTGTCCTCCCCTTTTTTATTCTCCCTCTGTCCACCCTCCTCAATTCTTATCTTGACCATGGAACCACCTCTCAACCATCCCCCTCCACATCCCTTCGCCCCTCTACCCCTGGGGAATTCATTTCCTGGGCTTCTTGTCTCTGCTGCTCCATTCTCTGGGTGGGGGGGATTCACTGTCTCCCTCAATTTTAGTTTTTTGCCTCCCCGACTATTTTAAATGCCCGTTGAAGTAGCAGTTAAACCTTCCACTCAGAACTGCCAGATAGGGTGACCACCAAACATCCCAGCTGCCTTTTCCCAGTGTCATGATTTTTTTTTTAAACCAAGTGTTTCGTCCCGGCGTTTTGCCACACACAGGTTTCTGTCCATACTGAAAACTGCTGCAATGTTGCTGGTGGTTTCAGGCCATTTAAAAAAATAAAGAACACTGTTTTTTTGCCTGCAGCTACCTCATCACACCCCTTCCCTCCCTGCGCACACGTCATAAACACACACACTCTCACACATATACACAAACACACACACGCACACACAGACGCAACCAATGGACTGCCACCGACCTAGTAGCATAGCACTGAATGGAAGCAGTCAATGTGTGACTGTACATCTGTGCGGTATGTGCAGTGTGTGTGTGTGTGTGTGTGTGTGTGTGTATATGTGCATTAGTCTGCAGCACAGTGACCGAATGCTCTTCTGCGTTGTGTGAGCGAATCCATGATGGGGTTGGGTTGTGAGTCTTCTCTGCCATTTAGGCAAACCAGCAGGTCAGGACCAGAAGGTACCATTGATGGGACATGGGAGACTCCCAGGAGACAAGAGGGATATAGCTTGACAGCACAGCCAGTGGAGGGTGGCCAGCCCAGGAGCTGGGTGCCTCAAGTGAGTGAAGGCCAAGAAAGAACAGTGCCTGCACAGCACAGCCAGGAGAGGGTGGCCTGCCCAGGAAGTGAGTGCCTGAAGGTCAAGGATGGAGCCTGCACAGTATATCCAGTGGACTGTAGCCAACCCTGACATCACATGTGGGGAGAAACAAACAAAATGTTTAATTTTTGGCACAAAAATCAGCAGGCAGCCTCTTAAACACCAGAGTTTCTGGGGCCTAGTTTTTTTTTTTTTTTAGCTTGTGTTGACCGGGTAAGTGCACTAGACAAATCCTGCCTATTTTCAGGCACGACCCGGGGGAGGGGGACACAGATGAATGCCAACTGACCTTGAACCAGATTAAGCTGTTGGTGGTATTTTTAGTGAAATTTTTAGTGGTCCCCAGTCCCCCGGCGCTATGTAAAACTTTTTCACATGCACATTGCCACTTGTCCCAGTTTAATATTTCAGAAATCTGGTTACTCTACAATAGAATATATCCTGGCTCTGCAACTTGCAGCAACTTCGGCGGTATTGTACTACCACTGTTGCTAGTGTATTGATAGTAATCACACTCTGGCAGGAGGATAATGTTTATGCAAAGCATCACCACTTGCCATACTGTGTCTGGTCTGACCCGAATCTTTCTTCTTTATGGCAAAATTTTACACGTAAATCACTTGCTAATTAAAGGCCTGCACCATGCTATACTGGCTGGTGAACTTTGTTCTAAATGCTTTAAGTCTATTAAAAATCTTTGCCTAAAACGTTTAAGCACATGCATATTTACAGAGCTGCTATAATATTAAATAAACACTAGTTCTATCCTAGTTACTAACAACAGAGCCACGGTAAGACAGATGAAACCTACGTTGTAACAGATTTCAATAGCGTGTTCTAGCTTATGGCATGTCTAACAAGGAAATAAGAAACCCTGCATAACTGTAATATTACAGGGAGCTGTACCCAATCCAATACATTCTCTATAAGCCAACTTGCCTGCATGCATCTTTCTGGAAATCATTACATTGTTTGATATAAATCAATAAAATATAATTTAAAAACTACTGAACACCGTGGCGCTTCAACAGTTCTGCAAGCTGATAAGAAGAGTACTGCAGCGTCCCAGAATTCCTGGAGGGCTACATTCTGTTTCCAAAAAAATTATTGGAAATAAATATCTGGACCATCACAAAAATGTTTTGCAGTCCCATGACAAAAATATTTATTCTACACTGCAGCAGGCATTCTACCTTTTTAAGGGAGTTTAAAAGAAAACAAAACAAAACTGGGCATGAAACACTGAGGATTTAAAGAGGTATGTGATATAGAATCCTAGTAATTTTGGAGCCAAAGTAGTCACTGCCACTTCCTCACGTGAGGTGTTAGCTGACAGATACTGTCGTTCATGATGCCAGCTTCCAATGTCAATCATATTGAGCCTGCTTTTCAGAGACAAGATCCATCCTTGACAAAGAGAGCCCTGATTAGACCAGAATCCTACAAACTGTTAGTGTCAAGCAACATAAAACCACCATCTCAGGAACAGATGCCATAAAAATACACAAGACCATTATTGGGTTAACTTAACAAAGCCACAGAGTTCAGCATCTGCATGGATAACAGTAAACAAGACAGGTTATGTATGCAGCTAACCTGCTAATTTAAGAAAACTCATACTCCATTCCCAGTTCTCGAAATAGCAAGTACCCTTGAGAGGTCATAGACAAAGAACTGCAATGTGATGTGTGCACCTGGTGAACTGCAAAACTACACACACTGTAAATAAAAACATATATTTTAATAAACTATTATTAAAGGACTTGACATTTAAAGTAACTGCGTATTATTAAACATAATTTGCACATACCATCACTTGAATTATAAAAGTAGTACAGATCTGAAGCCGTTGGCAACTATAATGAATACAGCTGCATGTTCTTCTCAGGGTTGGGGGATCCAAACAGATACCTCCATGCCCAACACCGATAACCCTCTTTGATTGGCTGGCGGACGTGGCCAACACTAATGGTGCTCCTGGACAGGTCAGCAGGAAGTAGTCAACAACAGAACCAACCAGAGTGCAGTTCTTTGGGTGAATGAAAGGAAGAGGATCACGCCAGTGCTGCTCCTTGGTTAGCTGACAGAAAATGGGGACTTGTGCTACTTCTTGGCTAACAGACAGGAACTGGCCAACATTTATGGTACTTTTGGTTGACTGGCAGGAAATGGGCAACGGCTGTGCTGCTCCTTGGATGGCTAGCTAAAGTGTCCACAGCAAGTTCTACACCTTAATTAAGAAAGTGGCCAACACATAGTGCTGTTCCCAGGTTAGCTAGAAAAAGGTTGCCAGCGCTAGTGCTGCTGAGTGACCAAAATTAGTGCTGCTCTTAGTTGGCCAGCAGGAAGAAAAGGTTACTTACTCACTGCAGTAACAGAATTTCTTCTAGTGGAATGTGACTTGGGATTCTAAGTTGTGCATCATTTCTGTGCCTGCATAATGGCCCAGAATATTTGTAGATTCTGAAAGAATGCACCCTGCACTGCACTAGGCATGCGCCTCACAGCATTCAAACTGTAGCTCTTTGAGCTGAAGAGACCAGGATAACTTATGACCTAAATTATTGTGCAGAAAGGATGCTCGGACTCATTCAGCACACAACTGAATTCTATCCATAAAAAAAAAAAAAACTTCAAAAAAAGAGATGGGCATGCAGACATCGGAGTTACAGAAAAAGGAAGAGAAATTAATGGAGGAGACACAGTCATGCCGTGATGCTAATTCCAGACTGCAGCACTGTACTGCTCAAGACACTGAGCGAGAGATATGTTAAGAGATGATTGTGAAAGATTGAAATGTGATAAGAAACAGCATATTTTAATGATATTCTGAGTGATATGAATGAAGTTTGAGAGAAGAGAATGCTGAGTTGAAAGAAGATTACAAACGTGTGAGTTGTGAGTTGGATAAAGAGCTTAGGGAACACGTTGAATTGGGAGCCGCGTATAGAGTGTTACAGCTTGAGGTTGAGAGACATATTGAGCAGGGCACCGCAAAAGTCTGTCACAAGAAATGTAGACAAAAGGTGGCAAAGTTGCGTCATCAACGGGAGGTTCTTGCCGGCCATGTTAAGGCCATGAACGGGTTTCAGTATACGCCCACTGAGATTGCATTATCCAGCGATGACGACTCTGATGACGAGGCACGCCACGTCACACGCAAGTTCAACCCCGGTGGTGGAGCAACTTCTACCAGCCATCCACAAGATGGCGCGGTCGGCAAGCACACTGCATCGCCACGTCTACACAAACATGGCAGATGCCATGTACAACAGCAAGATGGCAGCCCCCATGATACAGGCGGAGGGCCTGTATTCTGTGGTTCACCTCCACTCGCTCCTCTCACCAGGGCAGATAAGTCAGAGATCCGTAGCATGATTAAGGATGCGATTAGTCGGATCACTGTCCTGGAGGATCAAAAGAAGGCCATCCAGGACCAAACTGACAAAATGCTAAAAGATTCTGTTAATCAGGATCACATGTACAAGGCAATCACTGATGTGGCAGCAGAAGCTGCACTTCACAGAGCTTGGGAACGTAATGAATTGAATGCAACTACACGTACTTCCAATCCCCTACAAGTTGCTCACGCTGTCCAGCAAATTGCACAGAGTATTGGACAGATGAGCCCAACTGACAATCTGTTGTCACTTGGAGAAAGTGCACTCCCTTTGCAAGAAACTCTCTCTCCAACCCGAGTACCAGGTTCAAGTCTTGCAGCAGATGATCCAAGCTACCCTCTGGGCCAATCTCTCAGAGAGAGTACGTAATTCCGACACCCTCGCTTTTGATGACATTTCAGTGGCCCTCATATCCGCCAATTCCCCAGGTGTCGTAGCAGCTTGCTTGGCCTACATGGTTAAGCAGGCCGCAAAAGAAAGTCCCGCGGCCTACCATCAACGGTTATGGCTTGCATACAACACTGGCAAAGGCCTCACAAACAAAGATGCCGACAGAGACCAAATTGAGTACAAGGATTTCTACATCCGGAATATGACTCTGGCCTTGCGGAAAAAGGTTAAACTCAATGTTTACCTGAGTATTGATACGTTTGCGGCTATCCTCACTAAGCCGGAGCATGCTCATCGGATCTACCTCCATACCCTTACTTCCAGCAAATCCAACAAGATGGCTGCAGTACAGCCCACCCCTGATGCCCCTACCCATTATACAGTAGAGGGAAATAACCAAACAAATGACGCCCCTTCTGACAACAAGCAGTTGCGGGGGGAGAGACCAGAACTATAGAAACAACAGGAACAAAGACAGAGGCAACTGGAAAAATCCAAATGCCCAACAGTATAGCCAGAACGCAACAGTCCTAGCTATCGACAGATCAGAGACGAAAACAAGACCCTCCACAAGCTGCTGGAGGAGATCCGTGCCGAGAGGGAAGCTAAAGCAACACGAACTATAGCAGCCCTAGCCCCGACCGCTGAACGGACAAGCAGCCGAGGAAATCCTTTCCTGACCTTGGCTGTCGAATGCTTGAAAAGCCGAGGGAATCCTTTTGTTGCACCAGTTACTGGCCAGGCCAATGCGACATCCAAGGAGGAACCACCCGTACAGGCCGTTGCAGCGCCTATGACATCACAGGTACATTTGTACCCACTGCAAGACATACAGAAGGCCTTGGAAGACCCTGCAGGCCTTCAGTTTCAGAAACAGGATGATGATGCTGACTCTGAAAATACTGATTGACAATTACAGGCCCCAGTCCAGATTGTGAGTGATTCAATCATTGACACAAACTGACAGCCTTGTGTAAAGGCCACGGTCAGAGGCCACCAACTTACAATGCTTCTGGATACCGGAGCAGCCATGTCAGTCCTCCATGATGAGGACCCAGTCTCATCTGACTGGTCTACTGGCTGGAAGACCAGTGCACAGGGTGCAGATGGTACCCAGCTACACACCTACTGATCTATTCCTCTACCTGTGGTGGTAGGCCACCCTCCAGACTGATTTTGCTTTTGACCTCATGATTCTATGCCATCACCGTAGCATCCTGGGAATTGACTTCCTAGCATTACACGGCTGTGTAGTAGATCTGGCCAATACACTATTCCTTCAGATCAAAGGATAATGTCATGCTGTCACCATCTCAGACTCACACGTGGTGGCAGCCATCTCCCATAACAACAAGGAGTATGACGTCATGGCTTTGTTCAAAAGTCAAGACCTGTTTTCTGAGCTGGCACCGCTGCTGCAAAAACCCCTTGACGTGTTTGCCACAAACAAGCATGACTGTGGTAGGATGCACACGATCACTGAGATCACAGGGGTCTAACCCTGTGAGGCAGAAGCAGTACCCATTCCCTGCTGAAGCCTTGCCATCATTGAGGGAGACCATCCAATCCCTGCTTCAACAAGGAGTGATTAGGACCTGTGTCTCCACTGTTAACTCACCCGTTTGGCCTGTGAAAAAGCCAAATAGAGTTTGGAGACTTACAACTGACTACAGGAAACAATCACATTACCCCTAGCTGTGCCCCAACAGTAGCATCAGCACCTGATGTACTCAAGCCGTTGACACCTGACAAAAAGTGGTTCACAGCTCTTGACATCTCTAATGGGTTCTGGCCACTCTCATTAGCACAGGAAAGTCAATACAAATTTGCTTTTGCCTTTGATAGACGTCAGTACACCTGGAACTGTCTTCTCCAGGACTTTCACAACAGCTCTTCCATCTCCACATGATGGATGCCCTGCAGGGGTTCTCCACACTCCAGTGTCTCCTGCAGTATGTGGATGACTTGTTCCTAGCAACTACCACGAAAGACGATCATTTGGCACTTCCAGATGAACTTCTGTCTCTCCTCAAATGAGCAGGTCTCAAGTGCAACCCCTCTAAGGCACAATTGTGTGAAAAAGAGGCAATCTTCCTTGGCCCACGCATTACAGACCAAGGTAGGAGCCCAGCTGTCAAGAAGATCCAGGGCTTACAAGATCTGCCACTTCCTACTAGCATGGCAACACTCAAGACACTTTTTAGGAATGGTAAACGACTCCAGGGATTTTATCCCTGACTTTGCCTTGAAGGTTGCTCCCTTGTATCAACTTTTGAAAAAGGATGTCCCATGGACATGGGGCCCCACTCATACTGAAGCTGTAACACAGCTCAAGCAGGCCCTAGCCTCAGGCCCAGCACTGGTCAATCCTAACCCACACATTCCATTCCATTTGGAAACTGCCACATCTAATGTGGCCATGTCTGCAGTGCTGGCACAAAAGTACAATGGGTACTTCAGGCCCATTGCCTATGCTTCTCAGACGCTGTCCTCAAGAACACTTTTGGGAACCTTTTGGGCTAACAAACATATTCTGTACATCACTGGGTATGTACCTATTGTTTTGCATACCTGTCGGACCCCAACCAATTTTTTGCTTTCAGACAGAGTAAAAGATGGTTCAGTTTCCAATACCAGACTCACCCAATGGTCTTTGCTTTTGCAGGACAGGGACATCAAAGTACTGCCTGCAAAACTGCCATCCATCCTGGCTCATGGCCTACTCTACATAGGTAAGCCCCATGACTGTGCACTCCAACCTCCTAACTTACCTGAGCCGGGACCATTCTTATCGGCTACACCAGATGTTTTGAAGATACCAGCATGTATCGCTTCTTTACAGATGGATCCACCTCCTATGTGGACGGACAGCAAGTAGCAGGATTTGGGGTGCTCAAAAGATGGTGCTCTCAAGCGCATTTCAAGGAAATGCACTGTCATTTCCTCACAGTATGCCAAATTGCCAGCTGTAGCCTGTGCTCTAGAAGTTATGCTCCATGGTGACAAGGATGCCCTCATCTTTGCAGACTCCAACTGGGTCTGCTCCTCCCTTACTGAATTTCTACCATTCTGGGAGATGGCACACCTGTCAAGTACAGGGATCTTTTTGTGTACACACACACACACACACCCTGACAACAGTTCACTCATAAACTGTACATTCATAAGATAAAGGCTCACTGCAAAACTGACCCGTACCATGAATTCAACAACCGAGTGGACTCGCTTGCCAAAGCAGGTGCTCGGGGGGGACATGGTCAATGACTCACCCAGTAGCTGTGGCAGCTATTTTCTTAGCCAACACCAGGCAGAAACCGCAACCAGAACCTTCACTGGACCTTTCTGCTGCACAGAAATCTAACCAGAATTAAAACGTGTTCAAATTCCTGGACAAAGGAACTGAATAGGAACTACCTACTTGGAGTCCATACAAGAGACACTGACAACATACATCTGTCTAGTGATCAGAAACTCATCTTGTATCGAAAGGAAAATACAGGTGACAAATTGGGGTTGCACCACAGTTTTTGTGAACCAAATTCATCTATATGGTTCATGTCACCCCCATTGGTGGACACAAGAGGGCAGATAATACCATCCAGAGACTCAAAACCATCATCTGGTGGCCTGGTATGACCAAAGATGTAGAGCACTAAGTGGACAACTGCATAGTGGTTGCCCTGAACAACCCAATTTCGGTGAAAAGAAATGCCAAACTATTGCCACAAAGGCAATCTGGACCATGGAATGCGATACAAATCGATTTCATTGGCACCTTGACTAATTCAAGCAAGAACAAGTATGTACTTGTTGTCACAGATTTGTTTTCTAAGTGGGTGGAGGCATTCCCCATTAAGAATAATACGGCAAAGACAACTGCCAAGATCCTGGTGGATCAATCATTCTGCAGGTGGGGCCTACCCCTTAAGGTAGACTCATGACCAGAGAACCAGTTTTACAGCTGAGTTGATGAAGGAGACGCTCTAAATGCTTGGAGTAGATCAAAAATGTCATATCCCATACCATCCTCAATCCTCAGGCCAGGAAGAAAGAACAAACAGAAGAATCAAACAGATGTTATGCAAATTCATCAACGACAATCCCAAGGACTGGATTCCCTCTTGCCTCTATTGCTAATGGCAATCAGGGGCATTCCTGCATCAACTACCCAGTGCACACCATATAAGGTTATGACTGGTAGAGCCATGAAATTACCTGAGCACCTCTTGATTGATCTCCACACCCCCCACTGCAGATAGGGTATCTGTGGACAAATATGTTAAAAAACTTCATGATGACATCATGAAGACACACCTGTTTGCTGCCAATCATATGGGTACAGCTCAACAAGAAGCTAAAGCTCATTTTGATAAACATGTCAAAGAAGTCAACTGGTGTGGAAGGGTGTGGGAATTCAACAACACAGACAGGTATTTTTGGCTTTGAAACACACTTTGTCTTCAGTGTGAATTTTATTCAGACTTTTTTGAATATAGAAAAGCCAATGCATCAGAAATATAAAGAAAAATAAATAAAATAATAAAGGAAATCAAATTCAAGCTTTCCAGTTTCAGCACTGCTCTTTCTCAGCAGTGCTGCCACAGAGTGGAACAACAAAAATGTTATCCAGTGTTTCCACTATCTTCTGTGCCATCTGCAGTACATGTTGCCCTACTGCTATCTGAGACTCATCTGACTCTTGGAGTTACTGAGGTGCTTATATATCAGCAGCCTCTGATGTCACTGGGTCAGCTGATCCGCGCCTATATTATTTAACAGATATAAACCTATTCTAATACAGGCAACTGGGGGGTCAGCTAGACCAAATCATGTACAACTGCATATAAAAAACATACCTCTAGGTTTAGCATCAGAAAATTTGTTTGTAACCAAGGTTTGATACCATAATCACTTAATAAGCGTCTAAGTGTCCTAGCTCCGCCCCAGGACAGTATTATGGACTGTCCATGACCTTTCATATCCCCATAAATAAGCCTCATTTTGGGACCGCTGCTTCCTAAGGCACATAGGGCTAGCAAGCAAGACAGGTAAGAACAAACATTCTTCCTAAGTTTAAGTACTATTTGTACCAAATCTAACAAGTTTTATAAAGCTTCCTGTAATATGGTTCTCTTTTTTGTTTACAGAGGTATGCTTGTGTTTGGTTTTATCTTTTCGTAGCTGACGGCTTCCTTTTCATTTGGGCCTGCTATAAATCAGCTAGTTCCATCTAGCATCAGTTCAGGGACCCATTAAACAAGAGAAAAACCCTTGCTTTTAAAAAGATATGACCCTTCTTTATTGAGCCTATTTTCCTTTGCATACTATCTTGAGAGAAAGAAGAGGAGGTCCGTGCTTCATATCGGGAGCCTTGCATGGCTCCTCACACAATAGCACCACCACCAGAGCCGTTCTCTCGCTCACTACAGAAGGGGTGAAGCGCTGCTTGCATGTCTCGCTTGCCTCTCCTCGCTCGCTTGCAGGTAGTGCGGCAATTGTACAGTCGCATGGTGCAGCAAGAAACAAGCAAACCTTACATTACAGGCTCTACCAACAGAAAGCCCAGACTATTACCTTCTGTTTTCTTTACTGGGGTACCAGCCTTTCTATTTTACTGCTAAATGCCTTGTACTGCTATACCAAATGCCTTTACCTAGACAAAGCATTTGTTTCAAAGGTAGAACTATACTCCCTGGCAAGACATTACAAGAAACTCACTGTACAGGCGTCCCTGTATACATTTCTTTTGTTTAATTCCTTACCTGGCCAGCATTTGTTCATTTTATATTTATCAACCACACAAAAAAAAATAAGGGCTATAATCCTTATGGCTTATAGGTACTAACAGCAAGGTACTAGTAGCCTAAATATGTACCTTCAGACCAGTTATACCCCTCGGAGGCAACTTCAATTTACCTCATACGTACCAACACTACCAAGGACACAGAAAAGAAAATGAGCAGAGAGAAAGAATAGCTTAAGAAATTACGATGGGAGGCCACTCTACCATAATGAGAAATGGGAACTAGGTCAAGGGAGACCCAGAGGAAAGTAAGATGCTACTGCAGTAGACTAACAGGCAGGGAAAAGATGAGAGGAGTTGTCCTGGAGTGCACTTTAGGTTCGGGGCAACTCTGTCACAACTGGCAAGTTGGAGACCAAGTAATGCTCCTCCAATACAGACAACCAGCTCATTCATTTGCCAGCAAATGGGAAGGCCCATATCCCATTGTCAACAAACTCAGTCCTGCTGTCTACCAGGTCAGAGTTCAACAGCAAAAAACAGACCACCGACGAGTGGTCCCATGCTAATCAGCTCAAGTTGTACAAAGGTGACTAAACTTACTTTTCCTAACCCACTTAGGGCAGACTAGTACCCCACACTTAACAAACCTTTTCTGTTTTCTTTCAGGTAAACTGGCAAGATGGCTATCTTGCACATCCTCATCCTGGTGGGACTACTTTCTTTCACTTACACTCAAGAAAAACCTCTTTCGACTGAGCACAGACAACATATAGCACATCTGCTTAATAAACTTAAACATTCAGCTAGAGCTATCCCAGGCCCACAGGGAGTTCACATTGATGTCCCCAACAAACTGATTACTGTTAAGGAAGGCTCAGACACCTATCTTAATGCCATAGTGTTGCCCCAGACAAATCCACATTGCAGATACAATGGGATACTGATTTTAATGGTTACACACTTCCTGTAGCTCGTTTATCCAAAGGTACGTTTCATGGATGGCCCAATACAGGGATTGCACCAAAGAAAAAATTACTCACCTTAGTAATGTTGTTTCTTCTAATGGAGTCTTGCTGTATTCTGACTATTGCAGTTAGGTCCTGCCTTTCAACTGCCCTGGAGAACAAAGAGTTAAACTTTCCATGGCAGCATGGAATGTTCACCGTGAGCTCGGTTGAAGCCCCTGTCTGCTGTTGTTTAAACTCCAACCATCAGATCTTTATGAGCAATACTCACTAGAAGTTCTGTGTGGAAACCGTAAAACTCACACTAGCCAACTGGCAACTAAATTTATATAAAAGGGTTTTTTGATTTCAAAGCAAAGACTCAAGTCAGGAAACCCAAAAACAAAACACATCCCAAAACACAACACTCACCCAAAATAAAGGAGTGTGAAAGGAGGACACCCTAGGGTGAAAACACTGCTCCTGCCCACACACATCCCAAAACCAGGTTCTGAGAGGGAGGCAGGGTCAGAATACAGCAAGACTCCATTAGAAGAAACAACATTACTAAGGTGAGTAATTTTTTCTTCAAACAACATGAAGTCTTGCTGTATTCTGACTATTCCAGACTACCAAGCAGTACCTCCATGGAGGAGGGACAGAACCTACTTTGGAAACAGGCTCTGAAGTACTGCTGTGCTAAACCGAGCATCACTCCTAGCCTGGATATCCAGAGAGTAATGCTTGGTGAATGTATGGACTGTTTTCCAGGTGGCTGCTTGACAAATTTCTAAGATAGGAATATCCCTGGCAGCAGCCAGAGAAGCAGCTGTACCTCTAGTAGAGTGAGCCCTCAAGCCTGAGGGTGGAGTTCTACCCAGTTTTTCACTGCAGAATTGTATACAAGAAACAATCCACTTGGCAATAGATCTCTTAGTGGAAGGTTTGCCCTTACCAACCTCTCCATATGTGAGGAACAACTGGAGGGACTCAAACCTGTGACCCTTGGTGCGCTCTATGCAGTAGCTGAGGGCCCTTTTAACATCCAAGCTGTGCAGCCTACTCTCTCCAGTGGAGGAATGGTCAGTGAAGAAAACAGGGAGAGACATAGACTGGTTAAGGTGGAAATCTGAAACCACTTTAGGCAAAAACTTCCTGTTAGTTCTTAGGACCACTTTATCTCTATGGAAAGAGATGAAATCAGGCTCCACTGACAGGGCTTGCAATTCACTGAAACGCCTGGCAGAGGTAATGGCTACCAAAAACACAGTTTTCCAAGTCAAGTACTTAAGCTCTGCAGAGGACAAAGGCTCAAAAGGTGGTTGCATAAGCTGAGCAATGAAAACATTATGGTCCCAAGCAGGAGCAGGGTCCCTAAGGGGGGATTGGTGTGCAGCAATCCCTTGAAGAACTTACAAAACACAGGATGGGCTGACAGAGGAGAGGGCTTGCCTACTGACAAGAAGGCAGAAACAGCTGCCAAATGCACTTTAAGTGTAGCTGGCCTAAGGCCTAGGCCATTGAGATGGACCATATAGTCAAGAACCGTAGGCAACCCAGCAGATTCTGAGAAATATCCTTATTAGAACACCAAATAGTGAAACTTTTCCATTTGGAATTGTAAGTCTTTCTAGTGGAAGGCTTTTGAGAAGCCTTAAGGATATCAAGAACCCCTTGAGAAAGATGCAGATCAGCAAACTCTAACTCTTCAAGAGCCATGCCTTGAGATTGAGAGACCTGAGGTTCGGGTACCAAATTCTCCCGAGAGGATGTCAACAGGTTGTAATTCCTGGGAAGAGACAGGGGAAGGTGGACTGCTAAGGACAGCAACAGGGGGTACCAGGGCTGTCTGGCCCAGTCTGGAGCAATCAGAATCACTTTGCATGGTTGTGACCTTATCTTGACTAACACCTTGAACAGGAGAGGAACGGGGAAAAGCATACAGAAATTTCCCTTCCCAATTCAGAATCAGAGCATCCAGGGGACTGAGCCCAAGACTGGGGGTCTGCAACAAAAGAGAGGAAGTTGGTGATTGTCTGGGGCTGCAAAAAGATCTATCTGTGGAGTGCCCCATCTCGAGAAAATCACTTTCAAAACTAGGGGATCTAGGGTCGATTCGTGATGGCCCTGGGATATCCTGCTGAGAGCATCCGCTAGGACATTGTCCTTCCCTGGGAGGTGAACTGCTATCAGACAGGTTTGCAGGGAATAGGCCAGGGACCACAACTTCATTGCTTCTGTGCACAAGGCCATATACCGAGTGCCTCCTTGCTTGTTGATGTACCACACTGTGGTGATGTTGTCTGTTCTGATCTGGACCACCTTGTTCTGTACAGATTTGGAAAAGGCTTGCAGTGCCAGAAACACTGCTCTGAGTTCCAAGAGATTGATGTGAAGCAGAGATTCTTGAGGTGACCACAGCCCTTGGGTGGTAAGATCCTCCAGGTGGGCTCCCCAGCCCAGCAGGGAGGCATCTGTGGTGAGTATTACTGAATGAGACTGAGTGACAAAAGGAACTCCTTCTCTCAAATTGTCCTGATCCTGCCACCATTGTAAAACCAGGATCAGGGTTCGAGTCACTGGGACTAGTTTGGTAAGGGAATCCTTTCTTTGGGACCAGAAGGCTCTTAAGTGGAACTGAATGTCCCTCATCTGGAATCTTGCTCTCTGGACTACTGCTGTGGAGGCTGCCATGTGGCCCAGAAGCTGAAGGAAATGCCTTGCTGGTTGAGACACCTGTAGGGTGAATGAAGAGGCCAGTTCCATAAGGGTTCTTGCCCTGTCCAGGGGAAGGAAGGCTCTTGCCCTTACTGTATCCAGCTCCGCCCCTATGAAGGTGAGGAGCTGTACTGGCTCGAGAACTGATTTTGGAAGGTTGAGGAGGAATCCTAAGGAAGTGAGCACTTGCTGAGTTATTTGCAAATGTGACTTGACTTGGTCTGGAGACTGGCCCACTATGAGCCAGTCATCCAAGTATGGAAAGATGGAGATCTTTTTTCTCCTTAGGAAAGCAACCACTACTGCCAGGCACTTTGTGAAAACCCTTGGGGCTGATGTTAGGCCAAAGGGCATTGCTCTGAATTGATAGTGGCTTGAGGGCAACTCGAACCTGAGGTACTTCCTGTGGGAGCAGGGAGGCTAGCCAGTCCCCTGGCCTTAGAGAGGAAAGGATTATTCCCAGAGTCACCATTTTGAACTTTGGTTTTAAAAGGTGCTTGTTCAGATATCTTAGGTCCAGGATGGGCCGCCATTTCTCCTGTCTTTTTGGGGGTTAGGAAGTACCTGGAGTACAATCCTTTGCCCTTGTGTAGGGTGGGAACCCTCCCTATGGCTCTGAGAGCCAGGAGGGAAGAAACCTCTGCATCTAGGGCAAGAGTCTGATGGATTTGCAGGTGGAAAGGATCTGGTTCTCAACTTGGGAAATTTTTTGAAGCTGAGAACCAGTCCCTGGCTTACTACTTCCAGGACACACTTGTCTGATGTCAGAGACTGCCAGTCCTGGACAAAGTAAGCCAGCCTGCCTCCTACAGGTATTGGAGAATCGGCCTGGGCAGACCCATCAGGGTGTCTGCTTGGCAGGGGCTTTAGGCTGAGGGGTGGATGCAGGCCTGCTCATTCCCTGTCTGCCTCTCCCTCTGAAGAACCCCCTCAGAGCATAAGAAGAAGAAGAGGCCTAGGCTTGGTAAAAAGGCCTTTGGAAAGGCCTGCCCCTGCCCCTGGAATGCTGCCTTTGAGGAGTGGCTTGCCTTTCTTTGGCCTGAGCACTCCTGTAGGTGGTCCTGTACTCATCCATCTTTTTCATGTAGTTCTCTGTCTGCTCCCCAAACAGAGAATTACCAATAACAGGAAAATCCATGGCCTTAGCCTGGGTATCCTGTGATAGGCTAGTACATCTGAGCCAAGCCATCCTCCGAAGGGCCACAGATGTAGCCATGACTCTTGAAGAAACATCACTGGAGTCCACAGCAGCATGAAACTGCACCTTGGATGCCTCAATCCCATCTGCAGCTCCTTGGCAAGCTGGTCAGGGGCCTGTTTAGCCAGAGTCAGCACAGCGTCCCATCTGGACTTCTGGTATCTAGCTGTGTAGGCCTTATAGTTAGCCTGCCCGAGTCCCAAAGATGCTGCCATGTACTGTTTCTTTGCCATGGCATAAATCCTCCTGGAGTCCTTATCTGGGTTGGGGGGTGATGCCAAAGGTATATTTCCCTTATCACAGGCAGCAGCCTGCACTACCCCAACATGGCTGCATTGCTGAGAAAGGAACTCCGTGCCTCAGCCTGAAAGAGTGTAGCTCTTGTCCATTCGTCTGTCCACAGGAGGTATGGAGTTAGGAGTCTTAAGAATTTTATTTGTCTGTTTCCCAAAAGATTTATGGAGAGGAATAGACAGTCTCCTGGACTCTGGGATTTCTATCATTTCAACAAAATCAGGCACCTCCTGATCCTCTACTGCTTCTTCCATAGGAAGCTGGAGGGTTTCAGCCACTTTTTTGTAAAACATAAAGTGGGAAGGGGACTCAGAAAGCCTAGGAGGAGAAACACCTGAAGGTCTGTCTGGGGAGATGTCCAGGTCAATAGGTACATCCAGACTTTCATAATCACCATCATCATCCATACTCTCCGTCCTCCTCATCCAGTTCATAAAATTCTTTTGAAGTGTAATCCGGAACCGGGGGAACCAACTGAACCGAACCCCTGCCAGATGGTGCCGGTTCGGCCGGAACCGAAGTAAGCGATTGCACTATTCTTATCGGCTTGGCTATCTCATCAGTGGTCGGAGTATGAATTTCTGGATCCGAACCGGACGATTTATCTTTTCTTTTTCTTTTAACCGGAACCGACTCCTCAGAATTAACATAGAAACATAGAAACATAGAAGTTGACGGCAGATAAGGACCGCAAGGCCCATCCAGTCTGCCCATTTCTTTTTCTACCTTATAAATGTGCCATCGGCCTTTGCTATGTCAGTGACCTATCTATTCATAGTCATTTGTATTGCTCCCTTATGCCTATCCCATGCCTGTTTGAAGCCCTGCACTGTATTCATAGCCACTACTTGTGGTAAGCCATTCCATGCATCTACCACCCTTTCTGTGAAAAAGAATTTCCTCACATTCCCCCTTGGCTCTCCTTTTGCCCGAAGAAGTATCGCCCTGGTCAGAGGGCACTCCTTCTGGTTCGGTCGGAACCGAACCGGGCACGCCATCCGGGTTTAGCTGACTTCTCGGCCTCCTTTTCCCTCTGTCTACCTACTCTCTTATCCAGGGTAGCTTTGGGAAAATTCTTAAAAATTTGGCAGTCTGAATCGAGGTGGCCAAACCCCAGACAATAAGAAAAAATTACTCACCTTAGTAATTGCTTTTCTTCTCATGGAGTCTTGCTATATTATGACAATTAGCAGTTAGCCACAGCACTTGAACTGCCCCGGAGAGGAAGGAGTTAACTCCAGGCTGACTGGAGTTCCAAGCGCGAGCGCTTTGCTGAAAGCTCTATCTGGCTAGTTTCAAACTGAAACTGTCAGATCTTTACGGAGCCAACACTAAGCAAAAGTCTGTGTGGAAAAAACCCTACACTAGCCAAATGGCTACCTACTAGTAGAATAACAATAATAGAAACAACAACAACAACATCACCCCTAACAAGCACTATTAGGCCCCCCCCTCCCCAAAAGACAGAAGTCCAGGAGGGGGGCCAAACACACAACCAAAAACAGAAATACCTAGTTTTCCTAATCCTAAAGAAAAGGGAAAAGGGAAAAGAGCTATAACGGCATGACACAGTGCTTGCACTAATTTGCCAACCTCAAGTAGAAGTTCTGAGAGGGGCAGGTTGGGGGTCATAATATAGCAAGACTCCATGAGAAGAAAAGCAATTACTAAGGTGAGTAATTTTTCTTCAAACACCATGAAGTCTTGCTATATTATGACAATTAGCAGATTACACAGCAGTACCTCCATGGAGGAGGCCAGAACCTACTTAGGAAATAGGCTCTGAAGCACGGCTGTGCCAAACCAAACATCTCTCCTGGACTGGACATCCAGGAGTAATGCTTGGTAAAGGTGTGAACTGTTTTCCAGGTAGCAGCTTGACTGATTTCCAGAATGGAATATCTCTAGCAGCCGCTAGAGATGCAGCTATACCCTGGTGGAATGGGCCCTCAGTCCTGAGGGGGGTTCTCTACCTAGTTTTTGGTAGCAAAATTGGATACAAGAGACAATCCACCTGGCAATTGTCCTCTTAGTGGCAGGTTTCCCTTTGCCAACCTCACCATAGGTAAGGAAGAGTTGGAGGGATTTGAACCTGTGACCCTTAGTGCGTTCCAAATAGTAGCTTAAAGCTCTTTTGACGTCCAAACTGTGCAATCTCCTCTCAACCGAGGAAGAATGCTCAGTGAAAAATACTGGAAGGAGATGGATTGGTTAAGATGGAAATCTGAAACCACTTTAGGTAAAACTTTCTGTTAGTCCTGAGGACTACCTTATCTCTGTGAAAAGAAATAAAACCTTTCCACTGACAGGGCTTGTAACTCACTTATCGTCTGGCAGAAGTGATGGCCACTAGGAAAACAGTTTTCCAAGTTAGGAACTTAAGGTCTGCTGAAGACAGAGGTTCAAAGGGGTTGCATTAACTGAGCAATGCAAACATTAAGGTCCCAGGCAGGGGCTGGGTCCCAAAAGGAGGGTTAGTGGAAGTAACCCCTAAAAAACTTGGAAAACACAGGTGAGAAGAAGGGAGGCAGGCTTTCCTGCTGATATAAAAGCAGAGACAGCTGCCAGATGAACCTTTAAGGTAGCTGGCCTGAGGCCTAAAGAATTAAGATGGACCAAGTAGTCCAGCAAAATGGGCAAATCAGCAGATTCTGGGACAATTTGCTTCCCAGAACACCAGATGGAGAACCTCTTCCATTTGGAATTATAAGTGGCCCTAGTGGAAGGCTTCCTAGAGGCCTTTAAAATATCAAGGACACCTTAAGAAAGGTGTAAATCAGCAAATTCTAACTCCGCAAGAGCCAAGCCTTGAGGTGGAGGGATTTGAGGTCCGGATACCAAACTCTCCCCTGGGCACAAGTCAGCAGGTTGTGGACCCTGGGAAGGTCCAGGGGAGGGTGGACTGTCAGGGACAGAAGCAGTGGGTACCAGGGTTGCCTGGCCCAGTCTGGTGCAATCAGAATCACTTTGCAGGGCTGGGATCTGATTTACTAACACCCTGAAGAGAAGGGGAAGGGGGGAAGGCACAGGAACTTCCTTCCCAATCCAACAGAAAGGCGTCCAGGGGACTGAGCCCATTACTGGAGGCCTGCAACAGAACAGAGGAAGTTGGTGGTTGTCTGGGGCTGCGAAGATCTATCTGAGGAGTGCCCCATCTGGCAAAGACTGACCCCAGCACTAGGGATTCAAAGACCATTCTGATGACCCTGAGAAATCCTGCTGAGGGCATCCGCTAGGACATTGTCCTTCCTGGAAGGTGAACTGCTACTAGGGAGGTGTTCAGGGAGTAAGCCAGAGACCACAACTTCATTGCTTCGGTGCACAAGGCTGATGACCGAGTGCCCCCCTGCTTGTTGATGTACCACATTGTTGTGGTATTGTCTGTCCTGACCTGAACTACTTTGTTCCGGACAGATGCTGAGAAAACCTGAAGAGCTAAAAAGACAGCTCTGAGTTCCAATAGGTTGATGTGGAGCAGAGATTCCTGGGGGGACCACATTCCCTGAGTGGAAAGGTCGCCCAAGTGCGCGCCCCACCCCAGCAAGGAGGCATCCGTGGTGAGGGTGAGGGAATGAGAAATGGGAATGAAGGGGACCCCTTGTCTTAGATTGCTCTGATCCTGCCACCACTGAAGAGCTAGAATCAGAGTTGGGGTCACTGGGACCAATTTGGTAAGGGGGTCCCTCCTTTGGGACCAATAGGCCCTCAAATGAAACTGAATGTCTCATCTGGAATCTTGCTCCTTGCACTACAGCTGTGGAGGCAGCCATGTGCCCTAGAAGTTGCAGAAAGTGCCTTGCTGGTCGAGAGACCCGCAGGGTGAAAGAGGATGCCAGGGCAATCAGCTTCTCTACCCTTTCCGAGGGGAGAAATGCCCTGGCCAACTTTGTGTCCAATTCCGCACCTATGAAAGTTAGTACCTGAACTGGTTCTAGAACTGACTTTGGTAAATCAGCAGGAATCCCAGGGAAGTGAGAAGCTGCTGGGTGACTTGCAAGTGGGATTTACCTGATCTGGGGACTGACCCACAATGAGCCAGTCATCCAGGTAGGGAAACACAGCAACCCTTGCCTTCTTAAATGAGCCACTACCACAGCTAGACATTTTGTGAATACCCTTGGAGCAGAGGTAAGACCGAAGGGCATTGCTCTGAACTGGTAGTGACCTGAGGGCAGTTCAACCTGAGGTATTTTCGTGAGAAGGCCTGATCAGGACATGAAAATAGGCATCCTGAGGTCCAGGAGGCTAGCCAGTCCCTGGCCTGAGGGAGGGTAAAATCATTGCCAGAGTTAACATTTTGAACTTTGGTTTCAAAAGATGCTTGTTCAGGTACCTTAAGTCTAGAATGGGCCGCCATTCTCCTGTCTTTTGGGGTAAGAAAGTATCTGGAGTACAGCCCTGCCCTGGTGACAAGGAGGAACCCTTCCACTGCTTTGCAGTCTAGGAGGGAAGAGACCTCTGCTTCAAAGCAAGGGCCTCTAAAGGGCTTGCAGGTGGAAAATGTCTGGTTCTCATCTTTGGAAACTGTTTGAAGCTGAGAACCAGACCCTGCTTACTACCTCCAGAACCCATTTGTCGGAAGTTAGGGACACCCAGTTCTGGCTGAAATAAGCCAACCTGCCTCCAACTGGTACAGGAGAATCGGCCCTGGGCACCCCATCAGGGTGCCTGCTTGGCAGTAGCCTTAGGCTGAGGGGTGGGGGACGGTTTACCTGCGCCCCGCCTACCTCTGCCTCTGAAAAAAAACCCTCTGTGCAAAAGCAGAGGAGGCTTGGGATTGATAAAAAGGCCTGTGGAAAGGCCTGCCCCTACCTCTGGGAGTGTGCCTCTGTGGAGTGGCATGCCGCTCCTTGGCCTGGGCACTTTGTAGGTAGTTCTGTATTCATCCATCTTTTCATATAATTTTCCGCTTGCTCTCCAAACAGAGAATTTCCCACCACAGGAAAATCCATAGCCTTTGACTGAGTATCCTGTGACAGATTAGTGCACCTGAGCCATGCCAACCACGGAAAGCTACAGAAGTGGCCATGACCCAGAGGAAACATCATTAACGTCTACAGCAGTATGAAATTGAACTTTAGAGGCTTCAATGCCATCAGCAGCCACCTGTTCCAATTCACTAGCCAGCTGGCCATGGGCCTGCTTGGCTAACTGCAACACTGTAGCCCATCTAGATTTCTGATATCTAGCCACATAAGCCATATAATTTGCCTGCCTGAGTCCAAAGAAGCTGCCATATACTGTTTTTGCCATGGCATCAATCTTCCTGGAATCCTTATCAGGAGGATGTGAGGCCAGGGGGATATTAGCCTTGTCACAGGCTGCAGCTTGTATCACACCTACATGACTACACTGCTCAGTGAGGAAGTCTGTATCAGGGCCTGATAAAGTATACCTTCTGTCCATTTTTTTATCTACAGGAGGGACAGAATGAGGATTTTTAAAATTTTTGTTGTTTGCTTCCTAAATGACTTATGCAAAGGAATAGACAACCTCCTAGACTCTGGGATATCCATCATCTCAACATAATCAGGCTCCTCTTGCTCATCCACAGCCTCTTCCAAGGGAAGCTGGAGGTTTCTGCAACCTTTTGTAAAACATAAAATGAGAAGGGACTCAGACAGCATAGGGGAGATTCTAATGGTCTGTCTGGAGAAATGTCCGTTCAATGGGCACGCCCAGACCCTCCCAGCCACATACATAATGATCAAAATCTTCCTCCCCTCCTGTGGTTCATAAAATTCCTCAACATCATACTCTTGAACCACTGGAACTGAACGAACCAACCTTTTGCCAGCTGTTGGTGGTTCGGCCGGTCCCTGAGACAGTGACTGGACAATCTGTATGGCTTTAGCTATCTCTGCAGCAGTTGGAGGCAATCTTGCACTCCAGACCTGCTGATTTCTTAGATTTTTTACTGGGACTGGTTCCTCAGAACCAGCCTTCCTTTGCCGAGGAAGTCTCGCCCTGGTCAGAGGGCACTCCCTCTGGTCCAGTGGGTGCTGGACCGGCTGGCCATCCGGTCAGTGAACTTTTGGCCTCGTCCCCTGAGCCGGCCCAATCTTTCTCCAGGGTGGCTGCAGGAAATTTTACACACCTGGCAGTCTGACAGGAGGTGGTCAGCCCTCAGACAATAAACACATGTGGTGTGTGGGTCAGCCTGGCAAAGGCTTCCCCACAAACATCACAGGATTGAAACCCAGTGGCCCGGGTTTTCTTTTGGGTTTCTCAGACATAATGCCAGCCTATCCAAAAACTTGCCCTTTTTATGGCAGTGCCAGGCAAGACACCCTTATCGGTTCCTAACCGTGTCACGGGTATTTGAAAAAACCCAATTTAAGAGATAGGTTTTTTTAGAACCGATAAGAACCGGGAACCGCACTCTAAAAGCCCAAGCTATTATTTAAAATTGTTTTTTTTAGCAAACCGATCGGTTCAAAACCGAACCGATAATTAATTTCCACACAGACTTTAAAATCCTGTACTTACGGTTTACCAGATAGAGCTTTGAACCGAAATGCGGTAAAATAAATACTTATTGCCGGTTAAAATGAACCGAAAACACTCGTTTGAACCGAGAAATGAACCGAGCTGAAGGAGCAGATCTCCGGAGCGACTGTTCAGTGAAGCGGAGTAAAGAATCTGACAGTTTCAGTTTGAAACTAGCCAGATAGAGCTTTCAGCAAAGCGCTCGCGCTTGGAACTCCAGTCAGCCTGGAGTTAACTCCTTCCTCTCCGGGGCAGTTCAAGTGCTGTGGCTAACTGCTAATTGTCATAATATAGCAAGACTTCATGGTGTTTGAAACACAGGTGGTGTGGGGATCAGCCTTAGCAAAGGCTTCCCCACACACACAGCAGTGTTGAAACCCAGTGGGCCCGGTTTTTTTCTTGGGTTTCTCAGACATGGCCAATCCTATCAAAACTTACCCCTTTTCAGCAATCCGCCAGGCAAGACTCCCTATCGATTCCTGACCGTAGTTATGGGTCTTGGAAAAACATAATAAAACTGTTTTGAACCGATACGGACCGGTTACCACACTCTAAGTAAATTCACAAACTTTTTTACCTGAACCGATCCAACATTTACAAGTTCCACACAGAAACTAAATGCAAAACCTATCTAGTACTCACGGTACCACAGACAAAGACTTAAACCGACAAACGACACTTTAACCGACTTTTTTGAACCAAGCAAAGGAGAAATCTCCGGAGCGACTGTGCAGTGAGGCAGAGTAAAGAATCTGACAGTTGGAGTTTAAACAACAGCAGACAGGGTCTTCAACCGTGCTTGCGGTGAACATTCCATGCTGGCCATGGAAAGTCTAACTCTTTGTTCTCCGGGGCAGTTGAAAGGCAGGACCTAACTGCAATAGTCAGAATACAGCAAGACTTCACGTTGTTTGAAAGGAGGATTAGGACTCAAAGGGGATCTACGGGGAGGCGGTTGCGGGAGGGCAACAGTATGGTGGAGGAGAACTCTAGGAGGAATTGGGAGGGAGGGCGACTCCTGGGAATTAACTGAGCTGCACACTGGAGCAGACTCGGTAGACCATGATGGCCTGTTTCTGCTGGCAATTTTGTATGTTCGTATGAGCTGCTGCTTTGGCCTTCCTCCAGAGAGAATTCTGGAATCTGACCATATGGGCCTGCTAATTGGCTAGCCTAAGGCCCAGGGTATCAGAGGCGAGCGTCCTCTTGACCATGAGGTTCCAGTTTCCTTGGCTCCTTACTTAGAGGAAGAGAACCGAGATGTCAAGGTCTCTTAGACCTGTAGTAGGCTGCATTTATCACCACTGGATCAGCCTGTGGTTGCCCTCAGAAAAAAGGCTTCCATGACGGAGCCTGATACAGTTTGTCTGCTTTTCTGGGCACAGCAGGGATCATCCTTTGTCTGCAAGACATAAAATAAGCGGGTTCGCATCGCAATTTGCGACCCAAGATTGGGAAAAAGCGAGTCAACTTTTGGAATGATTATCAGTCATTGCTAATCATTCTGAATTGGCCCTGGTTCCTTTAAAAATGCCCTTTTTTGGCATTTTGGGCCATGTTTCTTTACATTTATTCTTTTACGGTTTTTTTTTTCTGTCCTCCTCCCTCGCACCCCTCCTGATTGGGCGATCCCCCCTCCCCCCCAAAGTCTCTGCGCGGGAGAAACATGTCCTCTTGCAGCGTGACACCAGGAGAAGAGCAAGCAGGTCCAAAAGCTCCAGCCACAGCAAAACTTAAGGTAAGGTCCAGTTTCCTTTTCCTTTTTTTAATTAATATTATTTTTACGCTCGTTGGTTGTTTCCAGTAATCATTTTTTTATTTGTCTTGCAGGGAGGAGACGCACTGGAGCAGGAGAGACGAGGAGGCTGAGACAGCGTGAGAGGGGACCGGGACCAGAGCCATGCGAAGCATTGTGGCAGAATGAGCAGGCATGACGCAGATACCCGGCGAGCAGCTTACTCGTGGAGGAGCAGCACGCAGAGCAGACAATTGGAGGAGTCTCTAAAAAAAAAAAAAGAAAACAAGTACAACTTTTCAATTTTTGTCCGGGGAGCCTGGAGGAGGGAGGAGTGAACTGAATGGCAAGGCACACGGCAGGGCAGTGGCATGACTGGGGAAGGGGGGCAAGGCAGGCACCGAGTTGTGGGCAAAAATTAATGGAGAGCAATCAGGGAGGAGAAACAACAAGTAAATGTGAACTAACTATTGCTTGGCAGAGTGAACAGGTGTAAACAGTCTTTATTTTGTGCCCAGCCCAATCGAATGCCAGAGACTGATCTGATGGGGGAAAATATGAAACTTAACTGGGCTCTTGCAAACCTTGGGAACAGAAAACAAATATTGTGCCCTGGTTTTTCCTGAGAGTTCTGAGGACTAATGTATTGTGCCTGCCCTGCTTTTGGCAGAGATGAAGGGGCAACTTAGTGGTTAAACAGTCATGCCCATCTTTAAAATGTGCCCAGCCCTTACTGCAGCAATGATGGGGGATAAGCAAACAAACTGTATTGACTTGGAAGCAGCAGAACATTTTTGGGAACAGAACAAGAAGAATTGTGCCCTGGTTTACTCCAGAGACTTTTATGAAGGGGAGAAAACAAAAGAAAAACTTATGTGACATGAAAGTAAAATGTACCCTGCTTTTGGCAAAGATGAAGGGGACAATAAGTGGTCATCTGCCCACCCTGCCTGCTTTTTTTGTGCCCAGCCAGCCCTTTTTTGCAGCAGTGATGACTAAGAATTGTGCCCTCGTTTTTCCAGAGTTGCCAGGGGAGACAGAAACAAAGCAGTAAAACAAAGCAGTATATGTGCCTTCCCTGCTTTGGCAGACATGATAAGGGGACAAAAACAAAAATACACCTGCTCTGTTGCATGGAGAAGTTGTACTCTTGTGTGCTGCCCTGCCCATCGGACCTGAGGGGACATTACAAATTAAGACACTAGCCCCGATGCCAGCTAAGACATTTGCTGCAGCTGTGAACTTTGGGGAAGTGTTCAGTTCATAGCTCTGAAACTTTAAGTGTGTGCCCTGCCTATGGCAGAGATTGGGGACAAGTAAGACTATGTCCTGCTGCCAGCTTTCCTGCAGCAGTGAACGTCTTGGGAAGTCAAGTGTTCTGTTCACAGCTCTGAAACCTGAAGTGTGTGTCCTGCCTATGGCAGAGATCAGGGACAAGTTAAACATAAACAATGCCCTGCTGCCAGCTTTCCTGCAGCAGTGAACTTTGGGGAAGTGTTCTGTTCACAGCTCTGAAACTTTAAGTGTGTGCCCTGCCAATTGCAGAGATGGGGACATTTTGGGGAAGGGGGCTCGGGAGTCACAGCAAATCTGCAGCTGCCATTATTTTTTTTTTTTACAGTTAGCCAGATTACAGTAACTTGATGTGTTAATTCACAGCTTGACAGACTCTTGTTTTGTTAACTTCAAACTTTTTATTTACAGTCCGACATGGCTGGAGTTAAATTAGCAACTACAGAGGGATGGCGTCAAAAATACAATCCAGAGAAAACTGGCTACAGATTAGCAGTGAGGGAGACTGTGCAGTGCGTGTCAGTTGCAAACTGTGCTGTGAGTACAGAGATGAGCTACGTTGGTTGAGGAACTTAAGTGAGGCATTAACTGCAGGGATTACAGGCCCCCAACTAAAAGTTGACACCATCTGGAAACATCTTCTGACAGAGCAGCACAAGAAAACTGTTGACATTTTGAAATTTGGTAGAACAAGGTAAACACTTGATATATATTGCCACACCACAATTGGGAAGTTTAAAATGGGGGGGGGGTTTAGGGGTTTGGATCAAGATTAAAGCATATTTAATTTATTTGCAGGGAGATCTTTCAGTAATGCAGAGGAACAGCATAGAACGATTCTAGGTAGGCTGATGGAGATCCTGTATATGACGGCCAGAGAGGACATCCCTATTAAAAAGTTTGAAGCAATAGCAGAACAAGAGAAGCACCATGGAGTTCATTTGCGCAATAAATACATTAATGCTGTTAGTGGGAAAGAACTCACAATGTGTATTGGCAAGCACCTAGAAGAAAACCTGCTGGCAACTGTCAAAAATGCAAATTATTTTTCAGTGCTTATGGACGGTAGTATTGACAGTGGTGTAATTGAAAAGGAACTGGTTTATATAACTTATGTAAATCCCACCAGTGGTTAAGTGGAGACTAAGTTTTTACGAATAAAAGCTGTATCACATGGCACAAGTGAGGGACTGAAAAATCTCCCTTTAGACATGTTTACAGAGTCTGGCATTAATATAAAAAACAAGGTTGGGTTTGGGGCTAATAGGGCATCTGTCAACATGGGTGTAAGACGGGGTCTTGCTGCTCTTTTAAGGGAAGACATACAGTGGTTTGTTGGTGTTCATTGTTTCTCACACAGATTAGAGCTGGCCATAAAAGACACTTAGGATAACACCTATTTCAACGATGTTTCAAACTTTCTGACCCAACTGATTCATCTCTATCAGAAAAGTCCTAAGAACGGCCCAGTGGCGCTGAGGGTTGAGGCGCTGGACGCCACACCTCGTTCCACGCCGGCGACCGGTTATGGTGAGCGAACTCGGACCGCGGTCGGAGGGAAGAGGGATTGAGCGCTAACGGCAGCTCTCCTCTCTGAGGAGGGTTTCCACACTTGTCCTGTTGTTTACTGCTATCTCGGGTGAACCCGGAGTGGCAGGGCATACTGGGGCATGTAAGGGAAAGGGTGCAGTGTTAGCCAGGAGCCCTGGGAGGAGTTGTGTCATTATGCATACCTCCAACTGGCTCTCCTAGAGCGCTGACGACTCTGGGACCAAAGAACAGAGGAAAAACAACCCGTCACTCCTAGGTGACGACCCCTCTAATAACGAGCACGTCGGCAGCTGACACTAGGGGCAGACTCCGCTGTATCACCTGCTCCACCGTTATCTGGGGAAGGAACCTCTCCTCACCCCACCCGGGGCGGTAATCTGGGGGTATTCGGGACTACTGAGGGGGTGACTACTCTGGGGCAGACTCCTGGGTCGGAGGCCGGGGTAGCGTGGCCTCTGAGGGTTCCGAGTGAGTGGAGTGACGAGGTAGGAAGGTGGAGATAAAAATCAATGTTAAAAAAAATAAAAGAAAAGTCCTAAGAGACTCAGAGAGTTATGGTCCCTTGCCCAGGCCATGTAGATGTCAGTGGAAAAGCCCAAGAAGGCCCATGGCACACGGGTGCAGCATGAACTTCTTGCCACCCGTGCTGTTACCAAATCATTCCCCGTAATTTGTGCCCATTTAGAATCCATGGCCGCAGATCCAACTCATGACTAGGCCAAAGCCAAGGGAGTGTTGCAAATTATGACTAAATTCCAAATAGTGGCACGCCTTTTGTATTTTGAACAGCTGCTTCAGCCACGTGCCAGGTTGTCACTAGCACTTCAAAAAGTAGTAGTTGAAATGCCAGAGCTACTTAGCTCTGTTGAAACTTTGAGAAACACTCTTAACCATGCTAAGCAGAGTGGTCCCATAGGTGGCAGTGAACTTGACATTCTCTTAAAAAATGGGTCTGATGTTCTTTCAGGAGCATGTGCTCAAGTCACATACAAGGGTGTGAAATTAACACATTTTAGTGGCCAAGTAGTTAAAACTTTTAAACAGCAAACTAAGAAATACATTACAAATATTGAGAACTGTTGTGAACAAAGGTTCGGTTTGACTGATGAAAGTAATATCTATAACCATGCAAAAGTGTTAAATACCAAACTTTGGCCAGCAGTTGCAGACAGAAAGGAACTGGAGCTGTATGGTAACAGTGACATTACTGCAGTAGCTAACCACTTTTTAGCACTATTGCAGCCTGAGTGTGACAGCACTCTGCTACTTGTAGAATGGCAAGAGTTTAACTCATTTGCTCCCAGTGGCCATTTTGGGTCCATTCCAGCAATGGATGGTTCCAATGCCATATGGCGTCTATGGGAAAGAATTTGCTCAAACCAATCTCATCAATCTTTCTGAGTCTGCTAACTGGTCAAAGCTGGCATGTGATTTCCAAAACTCTTGTCCAAATTTATTGAAGCTTGTCAATGTGTTGAAAGTATTTCCAGTGTCTAATGCAATTGTAGAAAGGTGTTTTCAACTATGAACAAGGTAAAAACTGACTGGAGAGCAAGTCTGGCAGAGGATACTGTAGAAACACTGATTCACATTAAAAAGCAGGGGCCCCCTTCCATCTGAATTCAATCCAGACAGGGCTGTAGACATATTTTTTAGTGCTAAACCCAGACGTCCTGGTGAATTGGCAGCTGAGGATGGTGGACCACCCCCAGGTCCCTCCCTCCCCACCAAAACAAGCCAGAATTACTGGCTACATGCCTGGTGGAGAAGATTAGCAAACAGATTGCACCCAGTCCTTGTTGGTAACTGTGTGGTCAATCACAGTCCCAGGTGGTTACTGTGTGGTCAATCACGGTCCCAGGTGGAGTTTTTATGCTGGGGCAGGGGTTCATTATGTTTAATTTGACACGACTCATGATCATGATCACGCTCACGAATTCACAGTCTGGTTTGGCAGACATCCAGTCTCGGCTCTTAAAATGTATGTGATGCAGCACAATTGCTGTATTTCTCTGGTAATGGCTAAATCAAACAGTCTCAGAAACTTGTGTAAATGTGTATTTTATCAAAATAGAGCAAGATAAGTACATTTTATGGGGTTTTGAGCAAAAATATGAATTTTTTGTAACTGCTAATCATTTTTTACTTTGATTAGCGAAGGCTGCTAATCAAGCCTACAACACTAATTTATGCCTTGGTCTGTACCAGGCAGCCATGGTGGTATCCTCCGATGCAGCTAGCAGAGGAGGAATAATCTGAGGGGGAGAATCTGGAAGTTCCAGAAATTCAACCAGGTTTCTCCTGGTAATGTCCTGCTCCTCAAAATTAAACGACATAGCTGTTTGGAGCTGCTTCATTACTGAGATGAAGGAGAGGTTGTCGGGGGGGGGGGGCCCTCAGGGTATACCTGGTGGAGTCCTCACCCCCGAGGAAACAGCGGAGGTAGACTTACATGGGCTCCTATCCCCCATCTTCCTCCTCCTCTTGTGGGATGAGGTCAGGAATATACTCCTGATCATAGGTGCCGGAACGGGGTGAGCCACTAGGGCCATGGCCGTACCACTTTCATAAGTGGCCCTATCACTTTTTGCTATCATGGTAATATATTTAATAGGGGAACATTTACCCCTTACGTCCTTGGCCCTACCAGTTTTCAAACCGTTCCGGCACCACTGCTCCTGATCCTAGTCAATGGGCTCTGAATAGTGCAGAGAAGGCAACAAGGATGTCGACACCCTGGAATAAGCAGGGCACATCGACATGGTAGTCATCAACATGAGGGCTAGCCTGGTAAGCCCTGGCATTGTCAGGTCCGGAGGAAGCACAAGGCGATGAATGACCTCCATAAAGGAGGAGATCTTCATCTGGACACTGACGGTGGCCAGCGTCACTGGCAGGCGTTGTGGCGTCAATGGGAGATGCTTGATGCCCAGCATCAACGGAACGGTGTGAAGCAGCAATGGAGTAGGCAGGAACCCCGATGTCGATGACCATCGCCAGCCGAAGAAGGTCCGGTGGAACCCACTGCCAGCTGCCCCTGAGGGAGCTGGGGACCAGGCAGCAGAGGTTGCAGCGTCAGCAGGGGTGTTAATAGGCCCAATGTTGACAAGTCATCGCCGGCCATGGAAGGTCAGATGGAACTCACTGCCAAGGCCAACCTAGTGGAAATGAGGGCTTCAGCGGCAGGAGGTGCCATCACCAAGGCGAACGATAACGCTGCAGCGGCCAGCACTCGAGCAGTGACCAAGAGCGTAATGAGGGGACTTCTCCCTGCTTTTCTCCCTCTCTCGGCGTTTGTGTTTCCCAGACAACTTGTCCCAGGCCTCAGAGGAATGGGAACCCATGGACAGTGCCGGCGACGTGGAGGAGCTTCCCACCTAGAGCCCCCTCTCCATTCTGGCTACCTATTCCAGGAGGAAGGACTGCAGGGCTGTCTGACGGCAACGCCGGGTAGCCGGGATGAAGCTGCAGCAGATTTCATAGACCTTAACATCGTGAACCTTGCTGAGACAGTGGACACAGGTATCGTGGTTGTAGATTTTTCCACTGCACTCACAGTATCTGAAGAGTCTCACAGACTTGGTCGACATACAAGGCAACGTAAAACACTTTACAAAACAAAGTGCTAACTAACTAGGGTGAGAAAAAATTAGAGAAATTCAAACATTTCAAAGTTTTTGTGGTCGACTGAAACAGTGGTGTCTCCATGGAGTCTGATGTGAAATGGTCAATGGCGGGAAAAGAACTGAGGAGGGTGTGGGGCCACCCACATTTATATGGTAGAGAATGTCAACATTTGACATCGTCGTGGGTGGCCCCTAGTAGACTGGCAGCTAAAACGTTTCCATGTGGTCCTAGTGCCTGGCGGCTATAATTCCATAGGTGTAGCCTAAAGAAAGAGATATCCTCGAAGAGGATCTAGGGCTTCAGTATCCAACGACAACCACCACTTAAATCTCCAATCCCTAATTTTTTGGGATTCCTAATTTCAATACATATCACTGAATTACTTTACTGCACAAGTGTGCACAAGGAAACACACCTGAATACCTCCAGTTTTTCCTCACTTCCTCCAGCTACAACTATGCCCTCCATTCCAGGACCTAGTCAGCTTTGTGGTACTCAAGGCTAGCAAACACTGTGGTACAGTAGGTATGCATTCCCTTGCCTTGCCCCTGACTGCTAGAACAAACTTCCACCTCTCCTCGGAGTGCCACCAGTTATTCACCCTCATGTGGGATTTGGTTGCTAACTGATTTAATATAAGTACTGCAATGAGTGGGAGATCAAGTGCATGTGTGCAGGCACCCCTCCCAAGTCCTCTTGAAAATGAAATTCTGCATATCTGTCATGAGGCTATCGGTGAGAAAAAATTATAAAATAAATTATAAGTAGCTCATTCTGAGCCCAACAGGGCCTCTGTTACACACTCCTGGCAGCTGGGTCTGATGTTTCTACTCACCCTCAGTTCCACCTCTTTGCCCAGCAGATCATATAGAGAAGCTCCTCTGGATGTGATCTCAGATGCCAACTGCCTGGCAGCTTTCAAATCAGCAATCTGGAAAGGAAAAAACATTACTAAATAAAAAGTAAAAATGTGTGTTTTTTTTTTTATTTGCAAAAGCAGTGCTGTTGATACAGTACCTCTTCACTGGCACCTTTCATGATATTAAAGAGTGTGTCACCAGCCAGGTGGCGCTGACGGTTGAGGCACCTAGTCTTATCTCACGTCATGCCGGCGACCCGGGTTCGGGAATGACCTCGGGTCATCAGGGAGATGGCCGGGGTGGGGGAGGATGGAAGCAAGATTGAGCCACCTACCGGCAGCTCTTCTCTCCTGGGGAGGATGCTATCCCTCTCGTAGTCCCATCACCACCAGCTGGAGGTCCGGTGGTGGCATAGGTGGGTGGAAGAGGTAGCTAGCAGGGTGGCGTGTGCGTGCCTCCACATGTGCACGTCCGCACCAAGGATGAGGGGTAGGGATGGGTGAAAAAGGGAAAAACTGAATAAAGAAAAAAAAGAAAGAAAGAAAGAAAGAAAGAAAAAGTGTGTGTGCCAGGGGCAGAGCTAGCTGCTGATTGAGTCAGATGCTTCCAAGGCAGCTCCATTTCATGTGCTGAACAAACTAAAATGTTGTTATTTTAAGCTACAATGCGGATATTATTTGTCATCCATCAGTGTTGATGACAATGTCCTCTATACAACAGTATATTCTGATACCATAGGCGGCATGGGAACACTTGTCAGGCTCAACAACTTGAGACTGGCCCAACAAAGACAGAGAAGTTCACTGGCATAAGTGCCAAAAGGCAAATGTGTGTAAGGATAGAGCAGTGATGCAGAGTTAACAAACGTGGCCCTGCTGATGGCAGTGCAAGATCTTAAGTCCAATCTTAAACAAGTAGTCAGAGACCTTTACAAAATTCACTGCTGAAACTAAAATGGGTACCCTGCAAACTAACTTTAAAACAGTTTCGAACTCTGTTGGGAAATCAAATGTTGAGACCTCTGGGGAAAATCAAATAAGGGACTTCCGGTTGAGCTCTCACCGTGATGACAGCCTAATACAAGGACTCCTAGTTCCCCTGAAACACATTCCCCAAAACAACATTGCAGACTTACTTATTTCACAAAGCAGACACAAAGAGATGGGAATATAGAACAGAGACTTGGCAAAAAATTGAGAAAAATACTTTACGAGTGCCACAGCGTGTAAGAGAACTCCAGAACATCAGCGGGAGAGGCACCAGAGTCAGAGCATTCTTTGGCCTCTGCAGACCATCTTGGGCATGCCCCGACACCACGATCTAAACCACCCAAGAATAAACGGGTGAAATTAGACACAATATACAAGAAGCTGCTATCTTTTCCCGCGGAGGTGAAAGATCTGTATGCTGAACTCTGCAGAGATGTGGTTACCCTAGAACACAGACCCGATGCCTCTGAACACCAAATTACAGCTGCTGAAAATGGTCAACAAACTGGAGACCATGGTGCAGACACTACAAGACCAATATACTCAGCTGCAAGTCAGACAAGAAGATGCAGAAAACTGTGCACAATGGAAAAATATCAGAATATATTGTATATCTGAAGGCTCAGAGAATCAGGATATCGTAGATTTTGTGACCACCTTATTAAGAACAGCACTGGAATTGGCACCAGATTTGCAGTTAGAAATGGAGAGGGTGGACCGTGCCTTAGACCCGCAGCCTTCAGACCCAAATGCCAGGCCTAGATTGATAATTGCATGATTCTTAAGCTACACGACTAAAGAAAAGGTACTAGCAATGGCTTGGCGCAGACAGAAGGTCTACTGCAGGCAAACCAGTATCTATATTGACGACTATGCCAAGCAGACCATGCAGGATAGGAGGGCCTATGCTGACATTCTGCCACTGTTAAAAGAAAAAATTATCAAGTTCAATACCCCTTATCCAGCGAGACTGGTGGAACAGCTTCCATCTGGTCATAAGGAGTTTAGTTCTGCAGAGGAGGCAAGGGAAGAGCTGGCGAAACACGGCCTACAGTTAAAAAATAAAAACCTACAACAGGCATCAGAGAGCAGGCCTTTCCGATGGCAGACAGTCCCAGCTACCAGAAATCCATGGAGTGGAGTTGCTCTGACACCCATCTCAACATGCCTGGCAGCCTTCCACCGCCCAGCTCACAGGAGAACATGAAGGTCTATGGGGACTTAGCGGTTTTGGATCTGCAAGTGAGCTGGACACGGCAAGCTGAGCAAACAGCATAGCACCGCACTGGCGAGACTTTCCTGAACTTTCTGTGGGGAAAAGAAGAACAGCCTGAAGACTATACATGAAAGGGAAACCGGCATGATGTTCTCAACTCCTCGGCGACAGGAAAGTACTCCCATGGCTCACTTTATCAACTAACAGTACCAGGTTTATGCTGGGGAAATTGATTAAATAATAAGTAACGTTTTTTTCCTTTTTAGTAGTTTGGGACTTTAAGGGTTCAGAATAATAAGGGTACTACTGAAAATACTAAAAGGAGCTGTGGGCAGTGATGTTAACTGCCAGCTCAACAGATTCATACAGACCATACAGAAGTAATCAGTAAAATGCTGACATCCAATATGGAACTCTTTATATGGACACACAGGAACTCATAAACTGTATCCATTTAGTGTACTGGACCTTGAGAAGCCAGTCTCTACAACACTACAGTTTGTGTAATGATGTTTTTCTTTTCCCTTAATATTTCAGTTTAACTGCATTCATGACTAGATGAGGTGAGGTAAATACAGGTTACTCACCTGTAACATGAGTTCTAGGAATGGTATATGTTGTTCATCCACACTGTCTGGCAGGTTCCTTGCCGCTTTAAATCTTGCCGGAAGGTCTTCAAGCTGGCTCCTCCCACCCACCCGGGTGGTAAAACTCTCGGCTCCGCCCCATGATGCCAGATCTGGCCCGCTGGAAGCTCAGGTTGTGCGTCGAAGCCGGGAAGGTCGGGTGGGTCGTGTGGATGAACAACATATACCATTCCTAGAACTCCTGTTACAGGTGAGTAACCTGTATTTCTAGGGACACGGATATGTTGTTCATCCACACTGTCTGGCAGACTCCTAGCAGTTCTTCGGGAGGAGGGAGGCAAGGCACACCCTCTACTTAGGGAATAAAGACTGGAGAACCGAGGCCCCAAAACCAGCATCCCGGCGTGACTCAAGGTTGATGTGGTAAGCTGACTTCCAGGTAGCAGCCCTGCAGATTTCCTGGATAGGGACGTCCCTGGAAGCAGCCACTGATGCAGCAGTATGACGGGTAGAATGAGCTCTTATCCCTCTGGGAGGCTCCATGCCCGCCAACTTATAGCAGAGATCTATGCAGGAGGTGACCCACCTGCTTATCATCTGCTTGGCTGCAGGTCTGCCAGGTGCGGCTTCAGCGTAGGTGACAAACAGCTGGCGAACCTCTCCCAATTTCAGCCGTTCGCTCCTTATAATAGCGGCGCCCTTCTAGGGTCAAAGTATGGAGACTATATTCGGCCTCGAGGTGTGATTGGGGTAGAACACGGCAGAGTCAACACCTGGTTAAGGTGAAACTCCGACACCACCGCCGGAAGGAATTTCGGGTGGGGCGCAGGACAACCTGTCCCTGTGGAAGACCAGGTAAGGAGACTCGATGCAGAGCGCCTGAGTTCTCCCATCCTTCTGGCTGGCGATAGCCACCAAGAGAGGTCTTCCACGACAGGTGAGAGTTCACACCTGTGCATTGGTTCGAATGGCTTGCCCATGAGCTTTGCCAGTACCAGCAGTAAATCCCACGGAGGTGGAGGTTCTCGCACCGGAGGGGAAATGTGATCAAGGCCTTTGAAAAAGCGCCAGACCACCTTCTCCTGTGCCACCAACTGCTCCCCGGCCCGCGCCCGGTAAGCAGAGATGGCTGCCAGGTGCACCTTTAGGGTCGTCGACCTAAGCCCTTGACTAGAAAGGGACCATAAATAGTCCAAAATGCTTGCCAAAGAACAGGAGGAAGGGTCCAAGCCCTTGCCCTGACACCAGATGGAAAATCTCTTCCATTTGAAGGCATAGCATTTCCTGGTCGACTCCTTACGGGACGCCTCAACAACATTGAGGACCTCGTCGGAAAGATCCAAGGCCTGGAACTCTAGCCGCTCAGGAACCAGGCCGTCAGGTGCAGGGATTGAAGGTCCGGATGGAACACCTTCCCCTGATTGACTGAGAGCAGGTCAGGCGAGCTGGAAGCTGCCTCGGGAGCCTGGAGCTGAGGCTGAGGAGATCTGGGTACCAGAACTGGCGGGGCCAGTCTGGGGCTATCAGAATCACCTCGCCTTGTCCCTCCTTGCCTTGAGAGTACCTTGTGGATCAAGGGAAATGGGGGAAAGGCGTAAAAGAGGCCCGGGGTCCACAGCCTCGAGAAGGCATCCCCCTGCAGCGAGCCCTGCTGAGGGGAGCGGGCATGAAACAGCCTCAGCTTCGCGTTCTCCCTGGAGGCAAACAGGTCCACCTGAGGTGTGCCCCAGTGGGAGAACAGATCTTGTACTACCTTCGGCAGGAGAAACCACTCGTGAGATGCAGCCCCTATCTGGCTCAGGGCATCGGCCAGGGTGTTGGAGGCTCCTGCCACATGAATGGCTAGGAGATCGGCCTCCAGGCTGCGCACGAGTGACCAAATGCGGAGAGCTTCCTTGCATAGAAGCATGGAACACGTCCCGCCCTGGCGGTTTAGGTAGTACATGGTCGTGGTATTGTCCGTCTGGACTCGGACCACTTGACCCCGGAGAAACGGAGCAAAGGCGGTGAGAGCTAGGCGGACCGCTCGGAGCTCCAGCAGGTTGATGTGGCATCGGGACTCCCGCGGGGACCAGAGGCCGTGCGCTCGGTGTTCCCCCAGATGGGCACCCCAACCCATCAGAGAGGCATCGGTCGATAGAGAGACCGTCGGCTCGGGGCGGACAAACGGGATGCCCTCCTGCAGATGAGATGGAACAGTCCACCACCGGAGAGCGTTCCACATCTCCTGGGTCACCATCACTAGCTGGTCCAATGGATCGGAGCGCTGTGACCACTGGCTGGCCAGACCCCACTGAAGGGGGCGCATGTGCCAGCATGCCCAATGGACCACGCTGGTACAGGCCGCCATGAGACCCAGGAGGCGCAGGAAGTCCCGGGCAGGGCACGATTGCCCAACCAGAAATGATTGGGCAAAGGAGGTAAGAACCTCGGCCCTGTCCGCCGGGAGCCGTGCTCTGGCTCGAAGAGAGTCGAGCTCTGCCCGATAAACAGAATCACCTGCTTGACTCGAGTTCCGACTTGGCCTCGTTGATGAGGAGGCCGACTTGAGGACAAACCTGGAGGGCCAGATCTCTGGACCGCTCCACCTCCTGTCTGGAGGGGCTGCTATCAACCAATCGTCCAGGTAAGGGTACATCGGACCCCCCGGCGCCGCAGGAAAGCTGTCACCACTGCAATGCATTTGGTGAAGACCCTGGGAGCTGAAGACAGGCCGAAGGGCATGGCTCGGAACTCGAAGAGGGATCCCTCCGCTCGAAAGCGAAGGAATCTCCGATGTGACGGACGGATAGGGACGTGAAAGAACGCGTCCTGCAGGTCCAGAGAGCAGAACCACACGCCGTGTTCCAGAGATGGTATTATCTGCGCCAGAATGACCATCCTGAAGGTTCGAGACCTTAGGAACTTGTTGAGGTCATGTAGGTCGAGAATGGGGCACCAGCCCCCCGTCCGTTTCGGAACCAGGAAGTACCTGGACACAAACCCTGGGTCTGAGGGGGGATCCGCTACCTCCCTGATCACCTCCTTTTGGAGGAGGAGAGCGATGTCGGCCCGACGAGCCAGCAGTGAGCTGCGGACCCGAGACTCCCAGTGCGGCGGCTCTGAAGGCGTGGCCTGCTCGAATTCTAGAGGCAGGCCTTTTCCCACCACCTCCAGTACCCACCTCTCCGTGGTAATAACGGACCAGGCGGAAAGGAAGTGTCAGAGCCGCCCCCCCCACGGGGGAACCAGGGGTGAGGTGACGGGGATGGGGGCGACACCCCTCAGCCCGTCACTGGGCAGGCTTGCAGGAGGGACCGGCCGAGGGACCTCCTGGGCCTTTTCCTCCCTGCTTCCTGTTGGAGGAAGCCGACGGCTTGGGTTTGGGATGCCAAGCCCGAGCCTGCTGGCCCTGACGTTGCTGGGCCGGGCGCGCGGGCGCAGAAGGACGAAAGGGCTTAGGCTGAGGCTTGCAGCCTTTGTCCTTCTGAGGAAGAGACCGAGTCAAGGTAGCATTGGACTTCTCGATCCTCTGCAGGTGACCTTCCACCCCAGGGCCGAAGAGGTCAGTCCCAAAAGGGAACATCCGCCAACTTGTGCTGGTATCCGAGTAAAGGTGGATATCCTCAGCCAAGCCGATGGCCTTATAGCCACTGCGGCCGCCACAGACCTGGCACATGAGTCCCCGATGTCTAAAGCAGTCTGGAGCTGCTGTTTGGCCACTGCCCTGCCCTGGTCCCGCACCTGCCTGACCGTAGTCTGCAGATCCGCGGGAAGATGAGGGACGACCTCATCCAGGGAGCCCAACAGGGCATGAGCAAAATGTGCCATGAGGACGGCCGAACTGGCCTGACGAAGGCCGAGAGAGGACGCAGTATAGACTTTTCACCTGGCATAATCCAATTTCTTGGATTCCTTGTCGGGAGGTTTGTCCACATCCCTGGCATTCCCGGCGCGCCGGAAAACGCTGTCGGTAACCAACCCCTCAGCAGAGGGGTGTTCCGAAAAACCAGACAGGGAACCGGTAGGGACCGCATACTTCCTGGCCAACCTGGCCGAGGCGCAGGGCAGGAAGCAGGGCGCTGCCAAAGCTCAAGGCTGGGCCCACTATGGCCTCGGCCACGGAAGAGCCTCCGTGGGGGAATCCCTCGGTCCAGAATCTCCATGAGGATACCTGGCCCGTTTGAAGCAGGTTCGAGACTTCATCCGGTGGACTCTGAGATGAGCGAAGTAATCCTAGGAAGGATGAAGGGCTATCGTCCACCGACTGTCCTCCTGAGGACTCCAAGTCCATTCGCTTGGAGAAAAGGGAGGAACCATCATCGGACTCGGAAGAGTCCTCAAAGAGCTGCCTCGGGCCTGAGCCACCCTCCACCTGCCGAGGTTTATCGGGAGTGAGGGTGACAGACAGCCTATGGGGCAAACCCAAGGCCGACCGAGAATTTTTGGTCGGAGCCCCAACTAATGGCTGTGGAGGCGGAGGTTCCACCAGAATCGGTGGGGCAGCTGGAATTGGCCGAACAACCGGCCTGGGAACAGGCTCCTCGGCTACAACGAGGGGTTGTTTCGGCCGCTCCGGTGACAGCCACTTAATGGCCGGGGAAGACGACTGGGTCGGCTTATTCCCGTTCAAAAGGAGCTGTTGCCACATGAGTTCCTCGTACCTCCCGGCGCAACTGCGCGAAGCCTCCCTCGTCCGGAAGGAAGAGGGCGCTGCCTGTGATGCGGAGACCGAGACCGCCTATGGCGGCGGGATCGGTGGACCCCTGAGGATGTCGGACCGAGGTCTCGACTGGGCCGAGGAAGGCGAGGAGAAGTGTCGGAATCGGCACCGCCTCGCTGGACGATCTCACGAGCTCCGGAACCGGAGGCACAGACGAGCCGACGGGATCCTCAGCTCACCGGGGAACGGGGAGAGGAGTTCTCAGCTTCTCCAGCCGACAACCCGTCCACGGGTGGAAAAATCTCGACCGGCGTCGTGAGTCTCAGTCAACTGGCCTGGCAGGGGACACCGTGAAGCCAGTGGCGAAGCTGAGGGTCGGCCGAGTCGACTGTCGACAAGGGAGGGATCTTTCCCGCTCCCAGGCGTCGGCGAGAGACTTACTTTGCTCTTTTGGACCTGGAAAAAGGTCCGAAGAAGTTGGACCCTCACCTTTCGTCGAGAGGGTCAGACAAAGCTCCTTAAAAGAAGCAAATGCGAGGCACCGAGGCGGGACAAATGCCAGACCGAGGTAGCGCCTCGCGCCTCCTCTTCGAGGGCGATCATCTGCTCGAGCTGATCCGCTGAGCCGCCGCTGCAGACACCGCCAACCGGGCCTCTTTAGATTTCACGGTGGAATTCTTTCTCGGGCGCCCCAGTTGTAATCGGGCAGCACGGTCTTCAGGGCGTGGGCCGAAAGAAGAGCACAGGTCGCAGGCCTGCGGGTCGTGTGCTCAAGGCCCAGGCAGTGAGGCCGCGGGAGTGCGGATCCGTCCTAGACATCTTCTGCCCGCAAGGGCACCTCCGAAACCGAGTCGATTGTCCATCCAGCCGCAGGAGAAGAAGACCAAAGTCTTTTAGCAAAAAACTTTTGATTTCAAGATTCAAGAGTTAGGAACCAGTCTTAATCGCAGAGTGTTAAGGAGGAACCTGAGCTCAAGCGGTAAGGAAGATCTGGTGTCATGGGGGAGCGGAGTTTTACCACCCGGGTGGGTGGGAGAAGCCAGCTTGAAGACCTTCCGGCAAGATTTAAAGCGGCAAGGAACCTGCCAGACAGTGTGGATGAACAACATATCCATGTCCCTAGAATATCTTTATTACTGAAAGCAGGTACTAGATTCCTATCATTATTAGCTCTTTTTTATTTCCTAATAATGGAGACTGCAGCTATATGAATAAGGGTCTGAAGATTAAAGGCCTATAAAAAGGTAGACCTCACATTCGAACCTGAACAGCATGAGGGGAGGAGAATTTTGCAGTCATACATGTTTATTTTAATCAAGATAAGGCAATAATGATAAACAGATGGTGAGACAAGACATAAGATGGTCTAAGATAAATGACCAGACAGGGAGCCATGAACATCAATAGCTCTCAGAACTATAAAGGCCACTTCAAGATTAAGAAGGAATTTGCCCAGCCTGGTGGCGCTGAGGGTTGAGGTGCTGGACGCCACATCTCTTGCCACGCCAGGAGCGTGCTCGGGTGCCAGGGGTCGGAAGGAAGGGAATGGATTGAGCGTCCTCTGGATGTCTCTCCTTTCCTGGGGGGGGAGTGTATTGGGGATGGCCGGTGTCCCAGCGACTCCCAGTGAAGACCAGGGGGCACTGCAGGATAGCAGTCCAGACAGTTGCGTGGGTTGAGCGTGGCGGACGCCAGCAGAGTTGCCACTGCGCCACGCGCCATTGCACGCCACTAAGGGGGCGGAAGTACCTTGAACACCCCGCTGGCTGGCGGGCACTTTGAAACCCTCCACCGCTGGATAGGTGATGGCTCCACAGTGCTTGACCACCAGACGTCCGTAACTGGATCTCTGCCTCTGCCCCTTGAACTCCCCCCGGACCTAGGGGTTGGGGGTCCCATGGGGAGAGCTAACAGCTTTGAGAAGGTTGGGGGCGAGCTAGTAGCCTGAGAGAGTTCCAGTCCGATGGGGCACCATAAAGAGAATCAAAAAAAAAAGGTCAAGACGGAATTTGAGAATACTAATATAAAGATATGGCAAACAGGAGAGCAAATAGCTGCCAATGAAAAGTAGCTCAGTTTGGTTATATTTTCATGGACCAACTTGTTATTGTTTATACTATATTGTTTTGCATTTTTGTAGTCCAACAATTTTGCTGTCTTTTGGGGGGACTGTAACCCTTGGGAGGCCCTGGGGTATTATACCCTCGGTTTTCCTCCAGTACTTACTTGGGATTACTCGGATTGCAAAGGTGGAAGAAGGCATATGCCCTTCGAGACCACCTCCCGCGCACCAGTGGGATGCACATTAATTCCCATAAGTAAACAAGTATTTATCTAATGAATGTTTAAAAACCTCAGATGAAGCAATACTAACCAGATTTGAAGGCAATGTATTCCAAAGTTTACATCCTCTGACAGTAAAAAAAAAATGTCCTCTTTTGTTAGTTTTGACTTTTTGTACTCTTAAGTTGTTTGTTATGACATTTTAAGCCCTCTGGTTTCATTACCCATTCTGTATTACATTCCTTAGAGAGGTGTGGGTCTTTAAGAATATTAAAAAGTATTAATACAGCGCCCCTTTTTCTACAGGTCTTTAGGTCACAGAGGTTCAAATTAATTAACCTGTCAGGATATGTTAAAGTGCTTACAGTGGATATGAGTTCAGTGGCCTTTCTTTGCACCAATTCAATAATTTGAATGTCCTTTTCAAGATAAGGAGCCCAAAATGAAGCCGCATAGTCAACATGTCGTCTGACATACATATGATAGAGTGGTAAAATACAGGCCCTGCTTCTGTTGGCAAACGCTTTTCCAATAGATGTTAGAATACTATTAGCTCTGTGGGCAACCCCTCTGCATTGATCTGCCTGAGTGAAGTCTTTATTTATAACAATGCCCAGGTCACTCTCTGATTCTACAATTTTGATGTAACTCATGCTAATTTTATAGGAGGCATTGGGATTTATTTTCCTCAAAGTGGATAACTGAACATTTATCAATATTGAAATCCATCTTATCTTTTGCCCACTTATTAGTTTTCATCAGATCTTGTTTTAAAAGTGTATCAACCTCTGAGCTAAGCTTTGTATCATCAGCAAATTTTACCATTTTACATTCAAAACCTTCATTTATATCTCTTATGAAAATTCCAAACATAACCAGGCCGAGAGTGGACCCCTGGGGAACCCCACTAGTGACCCTTATTTCCTTGGACAATATACCTGATATTCAAACTTTCTGCATTCTATCAGTCAGCCACATGGACACCCATCTAACAATAAAAGGGTTTAGACCAATATTAATCATTTTTATCAGCAGCTGTTTATGTGGGACCTTATCAAAGGCCTTCTTTAAGTCAAGCAGAACCATATCAACTGGTATTCCTTTATCTAGACTGCTGCTGATGTTCTCATAAAAGGAAATTAGGTTTGTCGTACAAGATCTACCTCGTACAAAGCCATGTTGTGTTTGGTCGTCCAAGTTTCTATCCCCCAGTTCTTTTTCTATTCTGTATTTCAAGAGTTTTTCTGAACACGTACACACTATTGAGGTAAGGCTAATGGGCCTATAATTGCTCGCCTTATTCCTACTGCCCTTCTTAAATACAGGGACTACCATGGCATTCCTCCACTCGATTGGTATATCTCCAGATCTGAATGATTTATTGAATAGAACAGTGAGTGGTATAGACAGTTCTTTAGATGTTTCTTTAAGGAATTTACTATTAACAAGAGCCGATCCTGGAGAGGATTTATCTTTTAAATCCTCAAGAACTTTGTTTACTTCCTGTTTGGTAACTGCATTATAACGTTTATTATCTATTTTAGTTTGCACAATGATGTTATCTCCCTCAGAGAAAACTGAACCAAAAAAATGTATTAAATGCATTTGTTATGTCAGATGGAGTAGTTAATTCTTTATTATTTTCAATTAGTGGCCCTATTGTATTGTCTTGATACAAATTATTCCCTTATATAGGCATAACATTATTTGGGGTCTTTATTTACACTAAGTTTGAATTCAAGTTTGTTTCTCTCTGCCCTAATAACCTGTTTTGATTTTCTTTTTTGGGGGTGAGGGAAACAGGAAGCACACAAAGGGAGAAAAGAATGGCTCTCCCCTGCTTTGGAAGTCACTGATTTAATCCCCCCCCCCCCCAAACTTGTTATACAGTTTGGGAAGGGATTCATAATGTATATAGTTACAGGGACATACATTATTTTTTGATCCCTGATCTACTGAATATAGCCCAGTTGGCTAGACAGTTGTTAATCATACTATCAGGACAAAAAGGAAAAATTGCTTGTTTCTTGAACAGTATGCATACCAGGAAACAGTGGGAACAGTTTATTAGGGCACTGAAGGTACAGCATGGCTATGTGGTCCAACTAGGTATATGTGGTGGGGGAAGGGGGCAGGGCTTGGAGTGTGGATCAAATCAGCCAAAAGATGGTTTGTGGGACAGGATGAATACAGATATATGATGTAAAAGCTGGAATTCAGTGGGACATGAACCCAAAACCCATTAGAGGCATGCATAGTGAGTTTCTCTTTAAACAGAACTACAGATGGAGGTATCGCTGGTAAAATTCTTGTCACTCAAGATCAGTGGGCTTAACAACCCCAATAAGAGATCCCGACTCCTTCAATACTTTAAAAAACAATTAAGCGAGGTGATCTTTCTTCAGGAGACTCATCTAACTGAGGGAGAACACCTGAAGCTGTCCTGGGGAGATTGATACTGTTTTTTTTCATTCTCATATCCAGAGGGTAAGCGTAGGGGTACAGCAATTCTGATCCTGTCCACCACTCAATTTCAGGTAGAATCGCAATATGTAGACTCAAAGGGATGTTATGCAATATTAACAGGTCTCTCATATGGGAAACAGGTTACTTTAGCTAACGTTTCTTTCTCCCCTCAAGCTTCCCCAGCCAAACTTAAGCAGTTTTTTAGTAAATTATTACATAGGATGCAGGGCTGCTTGATCATGGGATAGGACTTAAATTTGACCCTTTCCCACAACTAGACACCTCCACATCGGGGTGCATCTCCTGACTGCAGCGCAGAGATATTTCCGCATTTCAATAAACGCTCTTTGTGTAATGGTATATCTGGTGACATTTATTTCCTACCACTATAGCATATACATTCCACTCACCACGCTTTAACATGCATTCCTGCTTAGACTATTTTTTTTTTATTTCAAAAGAGTATACAGATTGGTTACAAGATATTACAATTTGCTCTAGGTTTTTGTCTGACAATTCCCCTTTGCTTTTAAAACTTAATCTGAATACACCAAGGAAGACCTCTGGATGGCGCTTCAATACCTCGTTCCTTAGGGATGAGAGCTTCAAAAAAGCCTTTAATAATAAAATCTCACAAATTTTAACTGAAAATACCACTCCAGCGGTGTCTTCTAGTATCATATGGGACACAATAAATACAGGTTACTCACCTGTAACAGGAGTTCTAGGAATGGTATATGTTGTTCATCCACACTCATTGGCAGTATCCTTGCCGCTTTAAATCTTGCCGGAAGGTCTTCAAGCTTGCTCCTCCCACCCACCCGGGTGGTATAACTCTCGGCTCCGCCCCATGACGTCAGATCTGGCCGCTGGAAGCTCAGGTTGTGCGTCGAAGCCGGGAGGTCGGGTGGAGTCGTGTGGATGAACAATCATATCCATTCCTAGAACTCCTGTTACAGGTGAGTAACCTGTATTTCTAGGACATGATATGTTGTTCATCCACACTCATTGGCAGACCTAGCAGTTCTCCGGGAGGAGGGAGGCAAGATGACACCCCTACATACTTACTTGGAAAGAGACTGAGAACTCGAGGCCTCAAACCAGCATCCCGCGACTCAAGGTCGATGTGGTAGTGGTATGAAGGTGTTTGCTGACCTAGTAGCAGCCCTGCAGATTTCCTGGATAGGGACGCCCCTGGAAGCAAGCCACCAAGGCAGCAGTATGGCGGGTAGAATGAGCTCTTATCCTCTGGGAGGCTCCATGCCCGCCAACTTATAGCAGAGATCTATGCAGGAGGTTACCCACCTGCTTATCGTCCGCTTGGCTGCAGGTCTGCCAGATGCGGCTTCAGCGTAGGTGACAAACAGCTGTGAACCTCTCCCAATTTCCAGCTGCAGCCTCCTTATGGTAATGCTGCAGCGCCCCTTCAGGGTCCAGAGTATGGAGCCTATATTCGGCCTCCGAGGTGTGATTGGGGTAGAACACCTCTAGAGTCAACACTTGGTTATGTGAAACTCCGACTTCCATCCTTGGAAGAATTTCGGGTGGGGGCAGGACAATGTGTCCTGTGGAAGACCAGGTAGAGACTGGATGGAAAGCGCCTGGAGCCTCCCATCCTTCTGGCTGACGTGATAGCCACCAAGAAGGCGGTCTCCACGACAGGTGAGAGAAAGCACACCTGTGCATAGGTTCGAATGGTTTGCCCATGAGCTTTGCCAGTACCAGTAGATCCCACGGAGGTGGGGGGTTCCGTGACTGAGTGAAAATGTGATCAAGGCCTTGAAAAGCGCCAGACCACCTCCCTCCCCGCGCCACCGACTGCTTCCCCGCCCGCTACCTGTAAGCAGAGATGGCTGCTAGTGCACTTCTTAGGGTCGCCGCACCGAAGCCCTTGACTAGAAAAGGACCATAAATAGTCCAAGATGCTTGCCAATGAACAGGAGGAAGGGTCCAAGCCCTGTTCTGACACCAAATGGAAAACCTTTTCCATTTGAAGGCATAGTACTTTCTGGTCGACTTCACGGGACGCCTCAACTACATTGAGGACCCTCACGGAAAGACCTAAGGCCTGGAACTCAGCCAGCCAGGAACCAGCTGTTAGGTGCAGGGATTGAAGGTCCGGATGGAACACCTTCCCTGATTGATTGAGAGCAGGTCCGGCGAGCTGAAGCTGCCGCGAGTCCTGGAGCTGAGACTGAGGAGATCTGGTACCAGAACTGGCGAGGCCAGTCTGGGCCATCAGAATCACCCATGCCTTGTCCCTCCTCGCCTTGAGGAAGCACCCTTGTGGATCAAGGAAATGGGGAAAGGCGAAAAGAGGCCCGGGTCCATTGCCTCGAGAAGGCATCCCCTGCAGCGAGCCCCTGCTGAGGGGGCGGGCATGGAACAGACTCCAGCCTGCTCTCCATGGAGGCAAACAGGTCCACCTGAGGTGGCCCCAAAGGAGAACAGATGCTGTACTACCTCCGAGGAGAGACCTGCGGGATGCAGCCCCCATCCGCCTCAGGCATCGGCCAGGGTGTTGGAGGCCCTGCCACGTGGAATGGCCAGGGAGATCCGCCTCCAGGCCGCGCACGGTGACTAAAACGCGGAGAGCTTCCTTGCATAGAAGCATGGAGCGCGCTCCGCCTCTGGCGGTTTAGATAGTACAGGTCGGGTATTGTCCGTCTGGACTCGGACCACTTGACCCCGGAGGAACGGAGCAAAGGCGGTGAGAGCTAGGGCGGACCGCTCGGAGCTCCAGCAGGCTGATGTGGCATCGGACTCTCCTGGGACCAGAGGCCATGGAGCCCGGGTGGTTCCCCCAGATGGGCACCCCAACCCATCAGAGAGGCATCGGTCGACAGAGAGACCGTCGGCTCGGGGCGGACGAACGGGATGCCCTCCTGCAAATGATCTGGAACGGTCCACCACTGGAGAGCATTCCACATCCCCTGTGTCACCGGCACAAGCTGGGTCCTGGCGGGATCTAGCCAGGGACCACTGGGCTGGCCAGTCCTCACTGAAGGGCGCATGTCCAGCCGGGCCCACCGGACCACGCTTGCACAGGCCGCCATGAGACCCAGGAGGCGCAGGAAGTCCTGGCAGGGCGACTGCTCAGTCCAGAAATGATCGGGCAAAGGAGGAAAGAACTCGCCCTGTCCGCGGGAGCCGCGCCTTTGTCGAAGAGAGTCGAGCCACGCCCGATGAATAAAATCACCTGCTTCGCTCGAGTTCGACTCTGGCCTCGTTGATGCGAGGCCAGTTGAGAGCAGACCTGAGGGCCAGATCTCTGACCACTCTCGCCTTCCTGGAGGAGCTGCTATTGCCAGTCGTCCAGGTAAGGGCACACCCGACCCTCGCGCGCTCGCAGGGAATGCTGTCACCACTGCCATGCATTTGGTGAAGACCCTGGGAGCTGAGATACATGTAAGGGCATGGCTTTGAACTCAAGAGAGATCCTTCCGCCGAAGGCAAGGGTCTCTGGTGAGACGGATTGATAGGGACGGAAAAAAACGCGGCCCTGCAAGTCCAGAGAGCAGAACCACACGCCAGTGCTCCAAGGATGGTATTATCTGAGCCAGAGTGACCATCCTGAAGGTTCGGAGACCTTAGGAACTTGTTTAGGTCTGTAGGTCGAGAATGGGCGCCAGCCCCGTCTGCTTCGGAACCAGGAAGTACCTGGACACAAACCCTGGGTCTGAAGGAGGGTCCACCACCTCTCTTACCACCTCCTTCTGGAGGAGGAGAGGACTCGGGCCTCGACGAGCCGCCCAGCAGTGAGGCTGGGGATCTTCAAGCCTCGGTGGGGCCACGGCTCTTGGAAGGGTGGTGCCTGCTCAATTCCAGAGGCAGCCCTTCCCACCACCTCTAAGACCCACCCTGTCCGTGGTAACAGCGTACCAGGCGTGAACGGGAGTGCCGAGCCGCCTCACGGGGGGACCTAGGGTGGGTAGACGGGATGGGGCGACACCCTCGGCCCGTCACTGGCAGGCTTTGGAGGAGGGACTGCCGAGGGACCTCCTGGGCCCTTCCTCCCGGCCTCAGTTAGAGGAAGCCAGGCTTGGGTTTGGGATGCCAGGTCGAGCCTGCTGGCCCTGACGTTGCTGGGCAGCGCTGGGGCGTGAAGGACGAAAGGGCTTAGGCTGTGGTTTATGTGCCTTTGTCCTTCTGAGCGAAGAGACCGAGTCCAAGGTGGCATTACCATCTCTCTGCAGGTGACCTTCCATCCTCAGGGTCAAGAGGTCAGTCCCTGAAAGGAACATCCACCAACTTGTGCTGGTATCCAAGTAAAGGTGGATATCCTCAGCTAAGCGCCCGACGAGATAGCCACTGTCAGCCACCGATCTGGCACATGAGTCCCCTACATCCAAAGCAGTCTGGAGCTGCTGTTTGCCACCGTTCCTGTTCTGTCCCTGCACCTGCTAACCGTAGTCTGCAGATCGAGGAAGATGAGGGATGACCCCATCCCAGGGAGCCCAACACAGGGCATGAGAAAATGTGCCAAGAGGACGGCCGAACTGGCCTGACGCAGTCGAGAGAGACGAGCGAGACTTTTCGACCTATTATAGTCCACTTTCTGACTTTGTCAGAGGTTTGTCCACATCCTCGCGCAGCCGGGCGCTACTGAAAACGCCGCTGTTGTCGGTAACCAACCCCAGCAGAGGGTGTCTCCAAAACCGGACAAGGAACCGGTAGGGGTCAGACACTTCCTGGCCATCCTGGCCAAGGCCAGGGCAGGGAGCTGGGGCTGCCACAAAGTCTCCAGTGCCGGACCCACTATGGCCCTCGCCACCGGAAAGGCTCTCCTGCTGAGAACCGTCCAGAATCTCCGCGGGGATACCTGGGCCCGTTTGGAACGGGTTCGAGCTCCATCCCGTAGACCCGAGATGAGCCAAGCAGTCCTAGGAAGGACGACGGGTATCGCCCATTGACTGACTCTCCTGAAGACTCCAAGTCCAGTCGCTTGGAGAAGAAGGAGGAATCATCTTCGGACTCGAAGAGTCCTCAAGAGCTGCCTCTGGGCTGAGCCACCCTTCACCTAGCCGAGGTAGGTCGGGAGTGAGGGAACTGACAGCCGATGGGGTAAACCTTAGTCGACAGAATCTTGGTCGGAGCCCCAATGGTGGCTGTGGAGGCGGAGGTTCCACGGAATCGGTGGAGTAGTTGGTTTTGGCCGAACAACCGCCTGGTATAGCTCCTCGGACAAGTCGAGGGTTGTAAGTCGGGTTGCCCGTGACAAGCCACTTAATGGCCGAAGGCGCCGAGTCGGCTTATTCCCGGCCAGGAGGAGTTGTTGCAACATAAGGTCCGCATCGCGCACGCACTTACGCCTGGGTCCCTCATCCGAGGAGGAGGACGAGGACGAGCGCGACGCTGCCATCATGTGTCGAGACCCAGACCCGCCTATGACGGTGGGAACGGCTGGACCGCCAAGAGGTCCCGAGACCGAGACCGAGTCCCGGAATTCCGGGTCGGTGCGGGAGGTGTCGGCCGGAACCGCACTCTCTTCGCTCGAAGGTCCATCCGAGGACTTCGAACCGAGGCACAGACGAGCCCATGGATCCTCAATCCTCCCGGGGAACCGGGAGAGGGAATCCGGCTGCTAAAGGCGATAGCCCATTCAATGGGTTCAGAAAAATCTCGACTTCATCAGTGGGAGTCTCGGTCAACTGACCTGACGGGACACCGTAGGCCAGTGGTCAAGCCGAGCGGGTCGATCGGGCCGGCTGGACGACGGCCCGGGAGAGACCTTCCCGCTCCCAAGAGCGCTGACGGAGGGATTTACCCTTGTCCTCTTTTTGACCGAGAAAAAGGTCCAGCAGACGCGCAGGCCCTTCCTTTAGTGGAGAGGGACAGACAAAGCCCTTAAAAGAAGCCGTGTGGTAGGAAGAAACCCAGAGAGAGCTGGATAATGCCGCGGCCGAGGAAGATACGCCCGCCGCCAGCCTCCTCTCTTCGAGGACACCATCCGCCTCGAAGCTGATCCGCCTGAGTCGCCGCCCGCGGACACCGCCAACCGGCCTCCTTGGACTTCACCGAGGGAACGCTTCTCGGACGGCCCAGTTGCAATCAAGCAGCACGGTCTTCGAGGACGAAATGGAGAAAAGATGAGCACAGGTCGCTAAGCCCGCGGGTCGCGGCTCAAGGCCTGCGGCATAGACACCGCGGAGTGTGGATCCGTCCGAGACATCTTCTGCCGCATGGGCATCTCCAAACTGGGAGTCGATTGGTCCATCGTGAGTCATGAGGGATCGAGACTGAAGTCTTTTGCAAATTTTATTTTTAAATCCAGCAAACGGAGAAATAGGAACTAGTCGCAAACGCAGAGCGTTAAGGAGGGAACCTGAGCTCCATGGTAAGGGAAGATCTACGCCATAATGAGCGAGGTTATACCACACGGTGGGTGGGAGGAGTAAGCTTGAAGACCTTCCGGCAAGATTTAAAGCGGCAAGGATACTGCCAATGAGTGTGGATGAACAACATATCCATGTCCCTAGAAAAGCGGTTATCTGTGGTGAAATCATAGCATATGCTACATATAAAAGAAAGCAACAGGAGGAGGCACATAAAATGCTACGGGCAGAACTTCAGGAATTTCAGCAGGCCCCAGAGGCTAACAAACTTTACCATTTGCACCTCCTCGGTACTACTTCATGGCCTGGAATAGAATCCTCTCTAGATTTGTGTGGGCAGGGAAACGCCCCAGGATAAGGTGGTCTTTGCTGCAATTACCGGTTGACAGAGGGGGCATAAATCTTCCAAATCTATTGGAATATCACAGAGCAGTCACATGTAAAACAATTATGACATGGCTTAATAATGACTATCAAGTACCATGGAAATACACTGAATTTGTACTGAATGATCTATTTGATGTTCTTCCGATTGTTTTTGCACCACTGTCAACCCCCACCAAATTTTAAAAATGACACATCTGGCACATGCCACACCTTGAGAAGTTGGTATGGGATTAGAGCCCAATCCACATTAGAGCAGACCTTTATTATTTCAGACTATTAACAGCAAAGCAAGAATTTTTACCAGCACAAATGGACCTCACCTTTCGTAGGTGGCACAAAAGGGGGTTATCTTTGATATATACATTTTTAGACACCCAGGGCATAGTAACTTTTGCAGCCTTGCAAGCATCCCATCATCTCCCTCATCAGGACCATTTCCAGTATCTGCAAGTACGGGCATATCTGTTGAGGAAAAATCCTCCTTGGAATGCTTTGCCAAGTCACATACCACAATTTATGTATCTTTTAACAGAAGTGATAAGGGGCTCACATACACCACATCTTATTGGTCTTACTTACAAAGCCCTTAGGAATCATTGGGCTGAATCCACACTGAATGTTCTAAAAACGTGAAATATGGATTTGGGCTCTGATATTATCTATGAAAAATGGTTAGAACCAATTCTACCCTCCATGAAAATATCACAGGCCCCATATTGGCAAGAATTTATTTGGAAGTGTCGGACCCACTTTTTTAACACCCGTGATAAGTTCATCAAATATTTACCATTGAAATATGGAGCGTGTTGGAGATAGTGTGGTGAACCCCAGGCAGATATGGTGTACATATTTTGGAGCTGTCCGAAGACTGTTCAGTTTTGGCAAGAGATAGGGTCAAGTTTAGCACAATTAATAGATGCTGACCTGACTTTAACACAACCGTTGGTATAGCTAAATATATATATATATATATATATATAATAGAGAGAGAGAGAGAGAGAGAGAGAGAGATATCAGAAGATGGCATAGTGCCTGCTAGTAAAAGTAAATTATATCTTTATTTGGCAGTGGCAAAGAAGGTGATCACTCACTTGTGGCACACCACTACTGCCCCAACATTAGCTCAATGGCATTCAGTGATGAATGGAATCTATTTTTTAGAATGTACAATCTCTACTCAGTTGAGTAGGGCACAGCAATTTGAGTTGTCATGGAGGTCATGGGTCTTTTATATATCTCAAATGGATGAGTCATTTGTTCCCTAAACCATATTTGGAAATGAAATACCTAAATAACCCCAGCTGCCCCCATGTGTAAAGAATATAGTAATAAGTGTATTAGTAGGTTGAATTGCCACATACTGCATATACTTGTCAATGATTGTTAAACTCATGATATGGACCGATTTGTGCTGTGTATTGTCTCATTCACTGTAAAGGAATCTGAAAAATAAAGAATATAAAAAAAAAATGTTGAGTTCAGAAGCAGATATTCTTAAATTTGTATCTGAGATTTTGCAATCCGCACTACATCTCTCTATTTCTGACAAGCTCCTAAAAGCTTACTGTATCACACCAGGCAGAGACCTGCCAATGTTGAACAACCTCACATGATCATGCTTATAACCTCAAAGACTCGTGTCCGAGACAAGATCCAACAGGCTGCAAAAGAAAACATTATTTACCATTGTAATCTTGTTTCTTCTAATGGAATCTTACTGTTTTCTGAGAAATGCAGTATGGTCTCACCATAGGACTGCCCCAGAGCCAAAATGGTTAATAAAACCTATGCTAATAGTGGAATGATAGGCTCGAGCTCAGTTTTCAAATCACTGTCCCTGGTTGCGCTTCCTGCAACTGTCAGATTCTTACAAAGCATGCAGAAGCTAAATACTAACTATCCAAACTAAGTTTACTACCCCTAAATACCCCTATTAGGGGGCCAGAAACTCCAAACAATAGAAGGCATCTCTAAGACTCAAGTCAACAGATGCCCAAAAAACTAATAGGTACCCACAGGTTTCCAACATCAGAGATACAGGAGTGAGCAGAGCCCTGTAGGTCCTGGCAGGGGAGGAAGGGTGGGAGCTCAAAATACAGTAAGATTCCTTTAGAAGAAACAAGATTACTATGGTAAATAATGTTTTCTTCAAACCCCAGGAAATCTTACTATATTCTGACAAATGCAGACTACCCAAGCAGTGCCTTTGGAGGTGGACAGAGGACCTACTTAGAAAACAAGCTCTGCAGAACCACTGTGCCAAACCTGGCATCACTCCTGGCCTGGGTGTCCAGGCAGTAGTGCTTGCTAAATGTGTGAACTGTTTTCCAGGTAGCTGCCTTGCAGATTTCCAGAAGAGGAATGTCTCTGGAAGCTGCTATAGATGCAGCAGCCCCTCTAGTAGAATGGGCCCTAAGCTCTTCTGGGGGCTGCTTACCCACTTTGTCATAACAGAATTGGATACCTGAGACAATCCATCTCACTATGGATCTCTTTGTGGCAGGTTTACCCTTGCCAACCTCTCCACAGGTCAGAAAGAGCTGGGTTCTATCCCCTCTGTGACCTCTTGTGTGCTCTAGGTAGTAACTAATAGCCCTCGACATCCAAGCTATGTAGTCTATGCTCACCTGAGGAGGAATGATCAGTAAAAAAGATTGGCAGGGTGATGGACTGATTAATGTGAAAGTCAGATACCACCTTAGGGAGAAATTTATTATTTGTCCTGAGTACCACCTTGTCCCTATGGAAGGCCACATAATTGGGCTCCATTCACAAAGCCTGAATCTCACTAATCCTTCTGGCAGAAGTAATGGACACTAAAAACACAGCCTTCCAAGTCACATACTTAAGGTCAGATGATGACATGGGCTCGAAAGGAGGCTGCATAAGCTGTGCTATGCAAATGTTTAAGTCCCACACAGGAGTACGGACTCTATGAGGAGGGTGCAAATGCAGTAGCCCCTTAAAAAACTTTCGGAACACTGCATTAGAGGCCAAAGAGGATGGCTTACCTGCTGACAGGTAAACAGACACTGCAGCCAAATGCACCTTCAAAGTAGAGGTCCTAAGGCCTAGGAAATTGGGATGGGTGAGATAGTCAAGAACTACTGATATGCCAACCTGGGTATGGTCTAAGCTTTTGTCCCTACACCAGAAATAAAATCTTTCCCACTTAGAAGTAGAGATTTTTCTGGTAGCAGGTTTTCTGAATACCCTAAGGACCTCCATTACCCCTTCTGAGAGATTCAAATTTGCATACTCTAGGTCCTCAAGAACCAGGCTTTGAGTCTGAGGGATCGAAGGTTGGGGTAGAGGATCCTGCCCTGGGAGGAGGTCAGCAAATTGTGCCTCCTGGGTAGGCTGATTGGCTTGGCTACCGAGAGGGACAGAACTAGAGAATACCATGACTGTCTGGCCCAATCTGGGGCAATGAGGATCACTGTAGCTGGCTGGGACCTGAGCTTGTTCAGGACTCTCAACAACAATCGGAAGGGAGGGAAGGCATACAGGAACTTCCCTGTCCAATCCAGGGTCAATGTGTCCAGTGGTACTGTGCCCTTCAGTGGGGGTCTGCAACAGTACAGAGGGAGCTGGTAGTTGTCTGGGAAAGCAAAGAGGTTTACCTCTGGAGTGCCCCACCTTCTGAACACCAGCTGCAGTACTTGCTTGTTTAAGGACCATTCCTGATGGTTCTGATTTATTCTGCTCGGTACATCTGCCAGAACATTGTCCTTCCCTGGAAGGTGGACTGCTGACAGAAAAATGTTCAGGGAATAGGCCAGGGTCCATATTTTCATAGCTTCTGTGCACAGGGGTGTAGACCTTGTGCCTCCCTGTTTGTTGATGTAATACATAGTAGTTGTGTTGTCCGTCCTGACCTGGACCACCTTTCCTTGCAGCAAGCTGGCAAATGCCTGAAGTGCTAGGAACACTGCCCTGAGCTCCAAAATGTTGATGTGCAGCAATGACTCCTGTTTGAGCCAGGTACCGTGGACAGTATGTTCCCCTAGGTGTACTCCCCACCCTAGTAGGGAAGCATCTGTAGTAAGCACCAGAGATAGTTGCTCTTGGAGGAATGGGACCCCCTGTTTGAGGTTTTCCAGATCCTGCCACCACTGGAGTGCCTGCACAAATGTTTGAGTGACTGGGACCAGCTTTGATAACCTGTCTCTTTTTTGATGCCAGTAAAGCTTGAGGTGATATTGAATATCCTTCATCTGAAATCTTGCTCTTGACACTGTGGCAGTTGAGGATTCCATGTAGCCTAACAACTGGAGGAAGTTTCTGGCCGGCCTGAGGCTGTGAGGCTTGAAGGAGCCTACCAGCTGCCCTCAGCTGAGAAAGAAAAGACCTTCCTCTGACTGAATCCAATTCTGCTCCTATAAACTCCAGAAGCTGTACTGGCTGCAGCACTGACTTCTGCTGATTTATCAAGAAACCCAGGGACTGTAACTGTTCCCTGTGTTAAGGCTAGAGACTGCTTGACCTGCTGAGGAGACTGCCCCACTATGAGTCAGTCATCCATTTATGGAAAAACTGCCACTCCTTGCCTTCATAGGTGTGCCACCACCACAGCCAAGTACTTTGTGAACACCCTTGGAGCAGAAGTAAGGCCGAAAGGCACTGCCCTGAACTGATAGTGACCTGATGGCAGTCTTAATCCGAGGAATTTTCTGTGAGACTGCCTTACTAGGATATGGAAGTAGGCATCTTTTAAATCCAGAGACGCCAGCCAGTCTCCTTGCCTTAAAGTTGGCAGAATCGTTTTTAAGGTGACCATTAGTTTCAGTAAATGCCTGTTCAGGTATCTGAGAGCCAATATGGGTCGACCAGTCCCGTTTTCTTGGTTGTAAGGAAGTATCTTGAGTAAAGGCTCTTTCCTTTCTGTAAGAGAGGAACTGGCTCCACTGTTCCTAATGAAGCAGGTTTAAGACCTCCTTTTCCAGTAAGAGTGTCTCTGAGGGGAGGAAGGTTGAAAAACTCTTGCCCTCGGTCTTGGTCTGAGTTTGCAACTGAGTCCAAGGCCCTGACCCCCTACCTCCAGGACCAACCGATCCGTGGTGATGGATTGCCATTCCTGGAGATAGTGGATCAGCATGCCCCCTACTGGACCTGGGGAGGAGACCCGAGCAGATCCCTCAGGGTGTCTGCTTATTTTGAGGTGCTGACTGGGTACTGGGGCTAGTTCGGTTAGTGCCTCTCCTGCCCCTGCCCCTACCCCTGAAATAGCCTCTCTGCTGTTGATATTGTGGATAGGCTTGAGGCTGGAAGAATGGCCTGTAAGTTCTCCCCCTATGACCCCTGGCATGCTGCTTTTGGGGGGTAGAAGCCTTATCCTTAGCAGCAGCACTTTGGTATGCTGCTTTGTATTCATCCATCTTCCTCATGTAAGCCTCAGTCTGCTGTCCAAACAGAGACGAAGGCTCACATGGGAAGTCCATGGCTTTGGCCTGGGTATCTTGTGTAAGACTGGTAGTCTGTAGCCAAGCAAATCTCCTGAGAGATACTGAGGAAGCCATCTGCCTGGCTGCAGTGTCACTGCTATCCACTGCCATTATGAATTGGACCTTGGAGGCCTCTACCCCTCTCTTGGCGGCTCCCTCCAAGTCTGCTGCCATTGGTGCTGGCACAGATTTTGTAATCTCCAGCACTGTGTCCAAGAGTGTCCTTTGGTACTTGGCAACATAGGCCATGTATGAAGCCTGCCTAATTGCCAGTGAGGAACCCAAATATTGCTTCTTTGCAACAGAATCCAACTTTCTGTAATCTTTCTCAGGAGGCTGTGATGCTAGGGGAATACTTGCTTTATCACAGGCTGCTGCCTGTACCACACCCTCATGGCTAGGGTGGCCGAACAGGAACTTGGCCCCACCCTTAGCTACCCAATATTTCCTATCCACCTTTCTATAAACTGGTGGAATAGAGGTTGGGGTATGCAGGATTTTCATAACCTGCTTCTGCAGGGACTTGTGGATGGGCAGTAAGAAAAAATTACTCACCTTAGTAATTATGTTTCCTCTAATGGAGTCTTGCTGTATTCTGACAATTGCAGTTAGCTCCAGCACTTGAACTGCCCCGGAGTATGCCCCGGACAGTGAAGGGTTAAAATTCTATGCCAGGCATAGAATACTGGGCTCAAGCTCAGTTGAAAACTCTGTCTGTGACACTTTGAAACCAAACCGTCAGATTCTTATGAGCTAAAACTCACTGACTATATAATGTGGAAATTGTAAAATTCCTACTAGCCAACTGGCCACAAAGACTTTAGATTCCTAAAAGACTCAAGTCAGGAAACCCAAAGACCAAAAACCTAGCAATAAGGAATAAAAAAACTCTTAACTAATCAAACACAAGGCACCCAACACAACAGAAAGTGGGGGGAAGACACCCCTGGGGTGCAACACTGCACCTGCCCACCCACTTCCCAAAACAGGTTCTGAGAGGGGAGGCAGGGAGGGAGGTCAGAATAAAAAATTACTCACCTTAGTAATTGTGTGTCTTCTAATGGAGTCTTGCTGTATTCTGACAATTTGCAGTTAGCTCCAGCTCTTGAACTGCCCCGGAGAGTGAAGGGTTAAAATTCTATGCCAGGCATAGAACGTTGGGCTCGAGCTTGGTTGAAAACTCTGTCTGTGACCTTTTGAAACCAAACCATCAGATTCTTACGAGCTAAACTCACTGACTATATAATGTGGAAATTGTAAAACTCCTAGTAGCCAACTGGCAACAAATACTTTGGATTCCCTAAAAGACTCAAGTCAGGAAACCCAAAGAACAAAAACCAGGTAATAAGAACTAAAAACTCTTAATTAAACAAATACAAAGCACCCAACACAACAGGATGGGCCTAAAGACACCCTCAGGGTGCAACACCACCTGCCCACCCACTTCCCAAAACAGGTTCTGAGAGGAGAGGTCAGAATACAGCAAGACTCCATTAGAAGAAACACAATTACTAAGGTGAGTAATTTTTCCTTCAAACAACAAGAAGTCTTGCTGTATTCTGACAATCTGCAGACTACCAAGCAGTACCTCCAAGGAGGAGGGACAGAACCTACTTTGGGAAAAGGCTCTGAAGCACTGCTGTGCCAAACCTAGCATCACTCCTAGCCTGGATATCCAGAGAGTAATGCTTGGTGAAGGTATGAACTGTGTTCCAGGTGGCTGCATGACAAATTTCTAACAAGGGGATATCCCTAGCTGCAGCCAGAGATGCAGCTGTACCTCTAGTGGAATGGGCCCTCAGGCCTGAGGGTGCATTTTCCCAGTTTTCATAGCAGAATTGAATACAGGACACAATCCACCTGGCAATGGTTCTCTCTTGGTGGCAGGTTTTCCTTACCTACTTCCCCATAAGTGAGGAACAACTGGAGAGTCAAACCTGTGACCCTTTATACGTTCTATGTAGTAACTAAGGGCCCTTTTAACATCTGAACTGTGTAGCCTCCGTCCCCTGAGGAGGTGTGATCAGTGAAGAACACAGGAAGAGAGACAGATTGGTTTAAGTGGAAATCAGAAACCACTTTAGGTAGGAACCTTCTATTGGTTCTAAGGACCACCTTATCTCTATGGAAAGAAAAGAAGTCAGGTTCCACTGACAGGGCCTGTAATTCACTGATACATCTGGCAGAAGTAACAGCAACCAAAATCACAGTTTTCCAAGTCAAGTACTTGAGCTCTGCTGAAGACATAGGCTCAAAGGGGGGTTGCATCAGCTGAGCAATACAAATATTCAAATCCCAGGTAGGAGCAGGATCCCTAAAAGGGGGATTGGTATGAAGCAATCCTTTGAAAAATTTATAGAATACAGGATGAGATGACAGAGAGGAAGACTTCCCCACTGACAGGAAAGCAGAAATAGCTGACAAATGAACTTTGAGAGTAGCTGGTTTGAGGCCTAGGCCATTAAGGTAAACCATGTAATCCAGAACTGTAGACAACTCAGCAGTGTCTGGGGAGATGTGCTCCTTGGAACACCAAATACTGAATCATTTCCATTTGGAGTTGTAGGTTTTTCTGGTGGCAGGCTTTCGAGAAGCCTTGAGGATATCCAGAACCCCTTGGGACAGATGTAAATCTGCATACTCTAACTCTTCAAGAGCCATGCCTTGAGATTGAGTGACTGGAGATTGGGGTAACAAATCCTCCCGAGAGGAGGTTAGCAGATTGTAATTCCTGGGAAGAGACAGGGGAAGATGGACTGCTAAGGACAGCAACAAGGGACACCAAGGCTGCCTGGCCCAGTCCGGAGCAATCAGAATCACCTTGCATGGTTGTGACCTTACCTTGACTAGAACCGTGAACAACAGAGGAAAAGGAGGGAAGGCATAAAGAAACTTCCCTTCCCAGTTCAAAATCAGAGCATCCAGAGGGACTGAGCCCAAGACTAGGGGTCTGCAACAAAACAGAGGATGTTGGTGATTGTCTGGGGCTGCAAAGAGATCTATCTCCAAAGTGCTCCACCTTGAGAAAAATCACCTTCAACACCAAAGGATCCAGAGACCATTCGTGATGGCCTGGAAATCCTGCTCAATGCATCTGCTATCACATTGTCCTTTCCTGGGAGGTGCTAGAGAAGTCTGCAGGAATAAGCCAGGGACCATACTTTCATGGCCTCCGTGCACAAGGCTGTGGACCAAGTGCCTCCCTGCTTGTTGATATACCACGTGGTGGTAGTGTTGTCCATCCTGATCTGAACCACCTTGTTCTGTTCTGACTGAGAGAAAGCTTGTGGGGCAAGAAGTACTGCCCTGAGCTTCAGGAGGTTGATGTGAAGAAGGGATTCCTGAGGGGACCACAGTCCCTGGGCCGTGAGAGCCCCGAGATGGGCTCCCCACCCCAAAAGGGAAGCATCTGTGGTAAGAACCACAGAGTGAGTCTGAGAGACAAATGGAACACCTTGCCTCAGATTGCCCAGGTCCTGCCACCACTGAAGGGCCTGAATTAAGGTCTGAGTAACAGGAACTAGCTTGGTAAGATGATCTTTCCTTTGGGACCAAAAGGTTTGCAGATGGAACTGAATGTCCCTCACCTGAAACCTGGACCCTTGGACCACTGCTGTGGAAGCTGCCATGTGGCCCAGAAGCTGCAGAAAATGTCTTGTTGGTCGAGAAACCAGAGGGAGAAAGGAAGAGGCCAGCTGAGAGATGGCTTTTGCCCTTTCCAAAGGAAGGAAGGCTCTTGCCTTGAGGGTGTCCAGCTCTGCCCCTATAAAAGTGAGGAGCTGTACTGGTTCAAGAACTGACTTGGGAAGACTGAGAAGGAACCCCAGGGAAGTGAGACCTTGCTGGGTGACCTGCAGATCTGACTTGACTTGGTCTGGAGACTGGCCCACAAAGCCAATCGTCCGGTATGGAAAAATAGAATCCTTTTCCTTCTTAAAAAGGCCACCACTACTGCTAGGCACTTTGTAAACACCCTTGGAGCTCAGGTTAGACCAAGTGCATTGCTCTGAACTGGTAATGGCCTGAAGACAATTCGAACCTGAGGTATTTTCTGTGGAGCACCCGATGGGAATGTAAAAATAGGCATCCTTGAGGTCCAGGGAGGCTAGCCAGTCCCTGGCCTCAGAGAGGGAAGAATTGTTCCCAGAGTCACCATTTTGAATTTCGGGTTTATTAGGTGCTTGTTTAGGTATCATAGATCTAGGATGGGTCGCCACTCCCCTGTCTTTTTTGGGGTAAGAAAGTACCTGGAGTACAGGCATTTGCCCCTGTATGGAGTAGGAACTCTCTCTATGGCCTTTACGGCCAGTAGAGACGAAACCTCTGCCTCTAAAGCAAGGGTTTTTTGTTTTTTTTTTAAATTGAAATTTATTGGAGAACTTTTTTTTTCCATAAAGATACATATATTAACAAACAGACAATAGATCAACTTCTATCCTCTTACACAGTATTAACACCAATACCAAAGGAAAGAAAAGGAACAGAGAAGAGAAGCAGGAGAGAAGAGACAGAGAGAAGAGATTATAGGACGAGAGAGTGCCCTCACAACTTAAGAAACGGTAATAAAGCGAGCCAACATTTTTTAAATTATATTTTTATAGAAAATCAACTATCAGTCAAACATTGTGATTGCTGCTCTATAAATTATTGACTCTAACAGAAGTTAAAGATGCCCCAGCTGGTACTGAGGGCCCAGGCATCCACAGTCCCCATAACGGTACACCTATAGTAAATGTACATAATGAATATGACATGTCCTGAAACTTATGATAAAACGAATCTAAGCTTCTGAAGAGGAAAGACCTCCTGTCCTCCTTTCTCAGCCAGAACATCTGGACTGAACCTGGATACTCTTTTTAAACATATCTGGCCAGCAATTCTAATACAAGTTTCCCCTCCTGAGAGGCCATGAAATGCAGAAATGGTAACCATCTCCCCCTAAACTTATCTTAGGATAGTCTCAACTTGGCCATCAGATATTCCACGTCTAGGATCCTGGTGCAGATATCATACCATGAAGTAATTGTACTGTAGGCTTATCCAGCGTAAGCCATAACAGATTAATAGCCTAAAGGGCTGCTCCCACCAAGATTCCATACAGGTAACAGGAAGATCTGGAAGTCAGAAGGGGGCAATCCCAATAACCAATACTGAGGGGCCTCTGGCATTACTATCTCAAAAATCCTTTCAAAGGTATCTCTTACTTCCCTCCAGTACTACCGTGTAACTTTACATTCCCAAAATATATGGAGATATGTACCAACCAACTGACAGTTTCTCCAGCAAAGGTTAGAATGATGTAGCCCATAGTGTTTTGTCACAACTGGGACTCTAAAAAAATCTAACGGCCAACTTCCACTGAAATTCTCACCAGAAGAGGGACGATGTGGTGTTCTGAATAGCCTTCCAGATGGAAATCCAGTCTGAATCTGATAGGGCCACCCCAAGGTCGCTATGCCAAGTGTCCTTGACCTGGATTAGGGAGTCACCCTCTGCAAAATTCATCCCTGCACTACCTTCAAGATCAATTTTTTTTTGATGAGGAGACTTTATCAGGGAGGATAAAGTGAGCTGCACTGGATTAGCTGAAGGTTCCGCACCCAACTCAAGCTCATTTTCATTTAAGCAGACATAATGTCTTAGCTGGAGGTAATGGAAAAAGTCAGTATGTTGGAGTTTCAATTTGGCCTTTAGTTGTTAGAAGGGTTTTATTAGATTCCCATCGAAAAGCTGGCCCAGACTGATCAGACCACCTCTCCCCCACAGATGAAAACCCAGGTCCCACCTGAGTGGGTCAAATCTAGGCAGCCCAATATAGTCGTGGATTGCTGTTTTAAGGATCACTGGTTTTTAAGATCATGTCCTCGAAACTGGGAAATCAACCTGGTGAAGGATTCCTAAAATCAAGCTAGGCGCAGCCTAGGAATATCCAGGAAAATAAGGTCTGAAATATTTCCCAAGGAGAATCAAGCCCTTTCAATCGGAACCCACATAGGAGGGGAATCCTGAGCCATAGTTACCAATGGCTGTAGCTGGGATGCCCAGAAGTATTTCTGGACATCAGGGAACCTAAGCCCCCTATCTTCCTGGAGCCAGCATGGTCTTCCATCCTAACACAGGCCTCCTCCGGACCAAATAAATCTAGAGAGAGAGAGTAGAGTTCAGATCTGTAAGAAATTCCTCGGGGTCTGAAAGGAATGGCACCCATTATAAACAACAGGAGAGGGAGAATGTTCATGCGATAGTCCCTCTGCCAGAGTGCAGAAAGTGGCTCCCTCCACCTGTTGCAGTCCTCCCAATCTCCTGAAAGCACCCCTTAAATGATTTGTGGATATGTAACCAAAGTCCTAGGGACCCATGTCCCTAGATATCTAAAACCGGACTTACACACCACTTAACCTGCTGCACCCTCTGGTGAGGGCAGACCCAAAGAACCCCAAGAGGCCAAATAACGGATTTATCTGGATTAACCTTATAACGGAGAGCTCGAATTCAGAAGGTCAAATCTTGGAACAGCACTTACTGGATTTGAAATATATAACCAAGGTGTCATCCACAGAGCAAGGAGACCTTGACCCCACCGTGACCTGGAGACCTTGAAAATATCAGTTTGCCGAATGCATGCTGCCAGGGGTTCCAAACTGAGGCAAACAAGAGAGGAGAGAACAGCCTGCCTGGTGCCTCGCTCAATCTAAGTGGTGGAAATCGTCCCATTCAACCGGACCCTTGCTCCAGGTTTGGAATATAAATTGATTATCCAAGTCCAAATTTCTCACCAAACAAAGCCCCAGGACCAGGTCAAATAATGCCAATTTAGATGATCGAATGCTTTCTCAGCATCTAAAGACAATATTGCTAAAGTGAAGTCTATAGAGACTGGGCGTAAAAAATGACGAATTTAACAACAATCTAATGTTGTCTTGGGAAATGCCTCCTGGTATAAACTCAGTTTGATCTGGGTGAACTAGAGCGGGACCACTTTCTGTAAACATTCGCTGATAATCTTAGCGAAGATTTTTAGCAGAATTGAATACAGGACACAATCCACCTGGCAATGGTTCTCTTGGTGGCAGGTTTTCCTTACCTACTTCCCCATAAGTGAGGAACAACTGGAGGGAGTCAAACCTGTGACCTTTGTATGTTCTATGTAGTAACTAAGGCCCTTTAACATCTGAACTGTGTAGCCTGCCCCTGAGGAGGTGTGATCAGTGAAGAACACAGAAGAAGAGACAGATTGGTTTAAGTGAAATCAGAAACCACTTAGGTAGGAACCTTCTATTGGTTCTAAGGACCACCTTATCTCTATGGAAAGAAAAGAAGTCAGGGTTCCACTGATAGGGCCTGTAATTCACTGATACATCTGGCAGAAGTAACAGCAACCAAAATCACAGTTTTCCAAGTCAAGTACTTGAGCTCTGCTGAAGACATAGGCTCACAAGGGGGTTGCATCAGCTGAGCAATACAAATATTCAAATCCCAGGTAGGAGCAGGATCCCTAAAAGGGGATTGGTATGAAAGCAATCCTTTGAAAATTTATAGAATACAGGATGAGATGACAGAGAGAAGACTTCCCCACTGACAGGAAAGCAGAAATAGCTGACAAATGAACTTTGAGAGTAGCTGGTTTGAGGCCTAGGCCATTAGGTAAACCATGTAATCCAGAACTGTAGACAACTCAGCAGTGTCTGGGGAGATGTACTCCTTGGAACACCAAATACTGAATCATTTCCATTTGGGTTGTAGGTTTTTCTGGTGGCAGGCTTTCGAAGCCTTGAGATATCAAGAACCCCTTGGGACAGATGTAAATCTGCATACTCTAACTCTTCAAGAGCCATGCCTTGAGATTGAGTGACTGGAGATTGGGGTAACAAATCCTCCCGAGAGGAGGTTTGCAGATTGTAATTCCTGGGAAGAGACAGGGGAAGATGGACTGCTAAGGACAGCAACAAGGGACACCAAGGCTGCCTGGCCCAGTCCGGAGCAATCAGAATCACCTTGCATGGTTGTGACCTTACCTTGACTAGAACCGTGAACAACAGAGGAAAAGGAGGGAAGGCATAAAGAAACTTCCCTTCCCAGTTCAAAATCAGAGCATCCAGAGGGACTGAGCCCAAGACTAGGGGTCTGCAACAAAACAGAGGATGTTGGTGATTGTCTGGGGCTGCAAAGAGATCTATCTCCAAAGTGCTCCACCTTGAGAAAAATCACCTTCAACACCAAAGGATCCAGAGACCATTCGTGATGGCCCTGGGAAATCCTGCTCAATGCATCTGCTATCACATTGTCCTTTCCTGGGAGGTGCTAGAGAAGTCTGCAGGGAATAAGCCAGGGACCATACTTTCATGGCCTCCGTGCACAAGGCTGTGGACCGAGTGCCTCCCTGCTTGTTGATATACCACATGGTGGTAGTGTTGTCCATCCTGATCTGAACCACCTTGTTCTGTTCTGACTGACAGAAAGCTTGTGGGGCAAGAAGTACTGCCCTGAGCTTCAGGAGGTTAATGTGAAGAAGGGATTCCTGAGGGGACCACAGTCCCTGGGCCGTGAGAGCCCCGAGAGCTCCCCACCCCAAAGGGGAAGCATCTGTGGTAAGAACCACAGAGTGAGTCTGAGAGACAAATGGAACACCTGCCCTCAGATTGCCCAGGTCCTGCCACCACTGAAGGGCCTGAATTAAGGTCTGAGTAACAGGAACTAGCTTGGTAAGATGATCTTTCCTTTGGGACCAAAAGGTTTGCAGATGGAACTGAATGTCCCTCACCTGAAACCTGGACCCTTGGACCACTGCTGTGGAAGCTGCCATGTGGCCCAGAAGCTGCAGAACATGTCTTGTTGGTCGAGAAACCAGAGGGAGAAAGGAAGAGGCCAGCTGAGAGATGGCTTTTGCCCTTTCCAAAGGAAGGAAGGCTCTTGCCTTGAGGGTGTCCAGCTCTGACCCTATAAAAGTGAGGAGCTGTACTGGTTCAAGAACTGACTTGGGAAGACTGAGAAGGAACCCCAGGGAAGTGAGACCTTGCTGGGTGACCTGCAGATCTGACTTGACTTGGTCTGGAGACTGGCCCACCAGAAGCCATTCGTCCAGGTATGGAAAAATAGAAATCCTTTTCCTTCTTAAAAAGGCCACCACTACTGCTAGGCACTTTGTAAACACCCTTGGAGCTCAGGTTAGACCGAAGTGCATTGCTCTGAACTGGTAATGGCCTGAAGACAATTCGAACCTGAGGTATTTTCTGTGGGAGCACCCGATGGGAATGTAAAAATAGGCATCCTTGAGGTCCAGGGAGGCTAGCCAGTCCCCTGGCCTCAGAGAGGGAAGAATTGTTCCCAGAGTCACCATTTTGAATTTCGGGTTTATTAGGTGCTTGTTTAGGTATCATAGATCTAGGATGGGTCGCCACTCCCCTGTCTTTTTTGGGGTAAGAAAGTACCTGGAGTACAGGCATTTGCCCCTGTATGGAGTAGGAACTCTCTCTATGGCCTTTACGGCCAGTAGAGACGAAACCTCTGCCTCTAAAGCAAGGGTTTTTTGTTTTTTTTTTAAATTGAAATTTATTGGAGAACTTTTTTCCATAAGATACATATATTAACAAACAGACAATAGATCAACTTCTATCCTCTTACACAGTATTAACACCAATACCAAAGGAAAGAAAAGGAACAGAGAAGAGAAGCAGGAGAGAAGAGACAGAGAGAAGAGATTATAGGACGAGAGAGTGCCCTCACAACTTAAGAAACGGTAATAAAGCGAGCCAACATTTTTTTAAATTATATTTTTATAGAAAATCAACTATCAGTCAAACATTGTGATTGCTGCCTATAAATTATTGACTCTAACAGAAGTTAAAGATGCCCCAGCTGGTACTGAGGGCCCAGGCATCCACAGTCCCCATAACGGTACACCTATAGTAAATGTACATAATGAATATGACATGTCCTGAAACTTATGATAAGAACGAATCTAAGCTACCAGAGAGGAAAAGACCTCCTGTCCTCCTTTCTCAGCCAGAACATCTGGACTGAACCTGGATACTCTTTTTAAACATATCTGGCCAGCAATTCTAATACAAGTTTCCCCTCCTGAGAGAGGCCATGAAATGCAGAAATGGTAACCATCTCCTAACTTATCTAAGGATAGTCTCAACATGGCCATCAGATATTCCGATCCTAGGATCCTGGTGCAGATATCATACCATGAAGTAATTGTACTGTAGGCTTATCCAGAGTAAGCCATAACAGATTAATAGCCTAAAGGGCTGCTCCCACCAAGATTCCATACAGGTAACAGGAAGATCTGGAAGTCAGAAGGGGGGGCAATCCCAATAACCAATACTGAGGGGCCTCTGGCATTACTATCTCAAAAATCCTTTCAAAGGTATCTCTTACTTCCCTCCAGTACTACCGTGTAACTTTACATTCCCAAAATATATGGAGATATGTACCAACCAACTGACAGTTTCTCCAGCAAAGGTTAGAATGATGTAGCCCATAGTGTTTTGTCACAACTGGGACTCTAAAAAAATCTAACGGCCAACTTCCACTGAAATTCTCACCAGAAGAGGGACGATGTGGTGTTCTGAATAGCCTTCCAGATGGAAATCCAGTCTGAATCTGATAGGGCCACCCCAAGGTCACTATGCCAAGTGTCCCTAACCTGGATTAGAGTGTCACCTCTACAAAATTCATCCCTGCACTAACTTCAAGATCAATTTTTTTTGATGAGGACTTTATCAGGAGGATAAGTGAGCTGCACTGGATTAGGCTGAAGGTTCCGCACTCCAACTCAAGCTCATTTTCATTTAAGCAGACATAATGTCTTAGCTGAGGTAATGGAAAAAGTCAGTATGTTGGAGTTTCAATTTGGCCTTTAGTTGTTAGAAGGGTTTCATTAGATTCCCATCGAAAAGCTGGCCCAGACTGATCAGACCACCTCTCCCCCACAGATGAAAACCCAGGTCCCACCTGAGTGGCGACAAATCTAGGCAGCTCAATATAGTCATGGATTGCTAAGCTTTATGAATACCTAGTTTTGAAGATCATGTCCCCTAAACCTGGGAAATCACCCTGGTGAAGGATTCCTAAAATCAAGCTGGAAGCAGCCTAGGAATATCCAGGAAAATAAGGTCTGAAAAATTTCACAGGAGAATCAGCTCCTTTCAATCTGAACCCACTTAGGAGGGAATCTGGAGCCACAGTTACCAATGGCCGTAGCTGGGATGCCTGAAATAGTTCTGGACATCAGGAACTCAAGCCCCTATCTTCTGGAGCCAGCATGGTCTCTCCATCTAACACGGCCTCCTCCCGGACCAAATAAATCTAGAAGAGTAGAGTTCGATCTCAGCCAGAAATCCTCGGGGTCTGAAAGGAATGGCACCCATTATAAACAAACAGGAGAGGGAGAAGTCAACATGGATAGGTTTCCTCTGCCAGAGGCAGAAAGGGGGAGCTCCCTCCACCTGTTGCAGTCCTCCCGAATCTCCTGAAGCACCCTTAAATGATTTGTGGAATATGTAGCCTTAAAGTCCCTAGGGACCCATATCCCTAGATATCTAAACCCGGACTTACACCACTTAACCTGCTGCACCTCTGGTAGGGGCAGACCCAAGGAACCCCCCAGAGGAAATAGCTCAGATTTATCTGGATTAACCTTATAACCGGAGAGAGCTCCGAATTCAGAGAGAAGGTCAAAAATCTTGGGAACAGCACTTACTGGATTTGAAATATATAACAAGGTGTCATCCGCGTATAAGGAGACCTTGACCTCCACCCTCGTGACCTGGAGACCTTGAAAAATATCAGTTTGCCGAATGCATGCTGCCAGGGGTTCCAAACTGAGGGCAAACAAGAGAGAGGAGAGGGAGCAGCCCTGCCTGGTGCCTCGCTCAATCCCAAATTGAGTGGAAATCGTCCCATTCACCCGGACCCTTGCTCCAGGTTTGGAATATAAATTGGTTATCCAAGTCCGAAATTTCTCACCAAACCCAAAGCCCCCCAGGACCAGGTCCAAATATTGCCAATTTAGACGATCGAATGCTTTCTCAGCATCTAAAGACAATATTGCTAAAAGTGGGGAGTCTATGGGGAGCTGGGCCAAAAAATGACGATCTTAACAGCAATCTAATGTTGTCTTGAAGTGCCTCCTGGGTATAAACTCGCCTGATCTAAGAATCTAGGCAGGGACCACTTTCTGTAAACGTTCGCTGATAATCTTAGCGAAGATTTTTGCATCTTGGTTGAGCAGCGAAATTGGTCGATACCCAGCACATGAGGCATGATCCTTCCCCGGTTTGAGCAATACCGATATGAGGGCTTCCACCCAAGTGTCTGGCAAGGCCCCTGCTCCTGCGCCACATTACAGACTCTGGTGAGCAACGAGGTTAACACCTCTTGGAACCCCTTATAAAATTTCAAAGTGAACCCGTCCGGGCCGGGAGCCTTGCCAGAGCAGAGAGCCTTGATAGCCGCCCCCACCTCTCCCTCGGTGAAGGGAACCTCCAGAGAGTCTCTCTAAGTGCAAGACAGGGCAGGGAGCTCCAATCCTTGTAGGAAATTTGAGACTTTCTCACCATGCTCTTGTATTTCTTCCTTCGCATAGAGTTGCTTATAAAAATCCGCAAACTCTTGTGCTATCTCACCAGGAAGAACCCTATGAGGGAGATTAGGTGGGTCCGAACTAACCTTAGCCATGTACCTATCGGCTGCCTGCTTACGGAGCCTTAGAGCAAGCAATCTGCCTGCCCTCTCTCCCCTCTCATAACAACGCTGTTCTCGGGTATATCTGAGGAGTCTCCACCCGTCAGTGTAGTAAAGAATTATAAGAACCCTTGGCCTCCCTTAATTTTTTGAGGTGAGTGATTAGACCTTGCACGTTTATGCATTGCCTCTAAGTCAGCAATAGATGCGAGAGCCTCCTCCATATGAGCCTGATGCTATTTATGCTTACGAGAGGCAAACGCTATCGTATGCCCTCTCACAACTACCTTTAAGGCATCCCACAAATCCTTGGGTTTGGAAAACGCCTCAGTGTTTTCTTTTAAATAGCACTGAATAACCCTTTTAGTGGATTCTTTATACTGTTTATCATTTAGTAGGCCCGGATCAAATCTCCAGAGTCCACCCCCACCACTGTGTCCCAACGAAGTTGTGCCTTAACCACAGCATGTTCGGAAATCGTGATCGGGAGGATGGAAATATCCCTAAATGAATGCAAAGCATTTCTCTGGGTGTAAAATCTGTCCAACCTGGAATACATATTGGAGGCCAGGGAGAAAAAGGTGAAATTTTTCACCGAAGGATTGAACTGTCTCCAAGGATCTATTAGTCCAGCTTCCGCGAGCAGGTTACGGAGTAACCGAGAGCAAGACCTTGATCCTGGGATTTTAGTAGAGCTTCTATCTTTACTGACGTCCTCTACACAGTTCCAATCCCCCATAAGGATAACTTGTCCAGGGGGTAATCTCGCTACCGAGGTAAAAAGGGAGCGAAAAAACTCTCCGGAGGGTGGCGTAGGGGCATAAATTCCAACCAAATGTATTATTTGACCTTTGTAAATGCCAGAAACCTCAGTTGATGTCCAGAGCCTGACTTAATTACAGACTGAATCTGAAAGGGAAGGCCCCTGCGAAATAGAATAGCTACTCCCCCCCTTTTTGGATTGTGGGTGCTCGTCTGAGCATACCATACTCACCCAATCCCTGCGCAGTTTCATGTGCTCTCCCAGGGTCAACCTGGTCTCCTGTAAACAGGCAATGTTACACTTTTCCCTTTTAAATTCAGCTAATACCTTCACACGTTTAACAACATTGTTAATTCCTTTTACATTAAGTGAGCAAATTGTCAAGTCAGCCATATTATGTATCTAGGAAAACTCCAGAAATTAATAGGCACCCTGTATCCACTTATACAATCATAACACCTTGTCATACAAAAAAGGCACTCTCTCAAAGAAAAGTAAAGGCAGAAAAGAGAGAAGGAACAGAAAAAAGACAGAGCAGAAAACATTACAACAATCCAAACACACATTAAGTAAGATAAAGCTATAAACATAGCACTAAAGAGTACTGAACCTAGCTCACATAGGGAGCTCAACGACGACAATTGCCATCTATCACTGGCTTAAAGCAAAGCGTCCATCCATGCTGATAACTATGAGCTCCGGCAGGCACTTCAATATGAAGTAAGGGGGGAAAAAACTACACCCCCTAAAGGGAACAACACTCCACTAGGAGTAAAAGGGTTAGGGGCTCCCCAGAAACCTAAGGAGTCGCTAACCTGTGCCCTCTATTAGTTTCCCTAAGGAAAAGCTTCCGGGAAGGGCTGGAAAAAGAACCCTCGGTCTCCAACATTAACCAACTAACCGAAATCATCATCAATGAGGAATCCAATGCAACTCAGACGACATAAAAAAAAGGGGGGGGGGGACAGTGAGATTATTAATTAGCCCTCATTCTAAATTGGCACAGAAAAGAAACAAGTAGACCATCTCGCAGATTGGGGGGGGGCACACCAATATGTACTCCCACTCAGATAAAAAGAAAAGGCTGCTGTAGGGATTATCTCATCCTTGGCCGAAAATATAAGGATTTAAAAAATTCCCCCCTTTAAGCTAATGACGAGTAGGACCATCTGTAGCTGTTTATTTTGAGAGGATAAGTGAACAAAATGCCCATGCCCCATTTGAAATCAGAATATTTATCTTACATTAAATTATGCAGGCTGCCCTTCTTATAGGTGTCTGGGGTATGGCCGTGGGGACAGCGCCCTCCTTCGTGAAGACCCACACCAAATCAGCATCCATCTTACAGAAAGGAAAGGAAGAGGAACAAAAACAACCCATGGGGTCAGGGGGACAAGAACCAGAGCCGGATTCCAGGAAGGCGCTACCCCAAAAATAGGTCCCACACTCTCTGGCATCCGAAATGAAGGAACCGCCCTCCAACCCCCCTTCGGCACCAACACGAATCTATCTCCTGCAAAAAAGGGATCCCCCGAACTCTCCACAACCCAGGGCCAGGGCCGCTAGTGGAAGAAAAACAAAAAGGCAAACATCTTAAATGCATTATTGTAAACACTAAAGCACTTAGCTTAAATTGCAATTTTAACACCCTAAAGTACACATAATTGAAATGGGTTCGGGTACTCCAGTCAGTCCCCTAGAAAGAAAGGGAGAAAAAAAAATCAGTTAATGCAGTTCAGGTAGTCTTCTCGGAGCATTTCCCCTTGGCAATCCATTTAGATATATCGTCCTGTAGAGGCAAAACAGAGTCCGTTCTGAAGTGGGGCCGATTATTATTCCTCGAGCCTGGGGCCACTACCAAGAGAAGCCGCTCAATCTCCTTCTCCGCGATCTCTTCTTTAATGTCTGGGAACTGAATGTCCTTAGAAACCAGGAAATCGTGGGCCATCAGTAAAGAGTCATAGATCTTAGGACCCTGGGGTGAATCTATCCACAATCTGGCGGGGTAACGCAACTGGGCCCTCATGCCCTTCTCTTTAAGCTGTTTCACAATGCCAAGCACCTTCCTCCGATGTTGGACAAAGGCAGGGGGAAAATCCTGGTCCACAAACACCTTCGTCCCATCGAAATTCAGATCCCTCTTTGCCCATGCCAGACAGAGGACCTTATCCTTAGTGGGGTACCTCAGGAATTTGATTATGATGGCTCTTGGGGGGGGCGCCCTGCTTGGGCTTTGGGGCAAGGGCCCTGTGAGCCCTTTCGATCTCCAGTTGGGTTTCCTCCTCCATCTGCAGCTCCGTTTTTAACTAACAATCCATAAAGGCCACCATGTTGGCCTGCTCAGCCCCTTCTGGTATGCCGACCACCCGTATATTGTTGTGCCTGGAATGCGCCTCTGCATCTTTAGCCTTGGCTGTTAGAGCTTTCTCCCTGCCGTATAGGAAAGCCAACGATCGGCCGTAGGCCATATGCTCAGCCTGCAGCCCCTCAAGGTGCTGTTCCACAACAGTTGTCCTAGACTCCAGTTTTTTAAAGTCCCGCTGGATGTCAGAGACTTTTGCGGCTATCTTGTGTAGGGGCTTTATTATTTTCCTTGATTCTGCCCTGGTGCTAGTGGAACCGGAGTCAGAACACGAATCCTCGGCCCCAGACGCTGAAAGCACAGATGAGCGCGAGGGAGCTGGACTGAGGCCTGCCATCGGTCTATCTTGCGAGTTAACTGTGGCTATTTTGGCAACCAATGATCCCCTTTTCTTCGTGCGGACCACTGTGGGTCCCTTCTTGTGCCTAGGACACAGAGTGGGAGTGCAAGATGTCACCACAAAGCACTGGATTCTCTTCAGTTTATCACTGGAGAGCCAGAGCGAAGAGTTAAGCGGCCATTCCCGCCTGCTATGTCACCGGAAGTCCAAAGCAAGGGTTTCTGAAGTATTTGCAGGTGGAAAGGATCTGGGTCTCAGTTTCAGAAAATTTTTGAAACTAAGAACCAGCCCCTGGCTTACAACCTCCAGGATCCACTTGTCTGACGTAACAGACATCCAGTCCTGGACAAAGTAAGCCAGCCTGCCTCCTACTGGAATGGGGGACTCAACCCGGGCTGACACATCAGGGTGTCTGCTTGGCAGGAGCCTTAGGCTGAGGGGTGGATGCAGCCCTGCTTATCCCCCTTCTGCCTCTCCTTCTGAAGAACCCCCTCTAGAGAAAAGGAAGAAGAGGCCTGTGCTTGGTAGAAAGGCCTGCCCCTGCCCCCAGCTTGCTGCCTTTGAGGAGTTGCCTGCCTCTCCTTGGCCTGGGCACTCCTGTAAGTGGTCCTGTACTCGTCCATTTTCTTCATGTAATTCTCTGTCTGTTCCCCAAACAGAGAATTACCCACCACAGGGAAATCCATGGCCTTGGCCTGGGTATCCTGCGAAAGGCTAGTACATCTGAGCCAAGCCATTCTCCGAAGAGCCACAGATGTAGCCATGACTCACGATGACACATCACTGGAGTGCACAGCAGCATGAAATTCCACCTTTGGTGCCTCACTCCCATCAGCAGCCACCCCCTCCAGCTCCTTGGCTAGCTGGGAGGAAGCCTGTTTAGCCAGTGCCCCACCTGGACTTCTGGTACCTGGCTGTATAGGCCATATAGTTAGCCTGCCTGAGTCTGCTTCTTTGCCATGGCATCTATCTTCCTGGAGTCTTTGTCTGCAGGGTGTGAAGCCAAGAGAATGCTTGCCTTGTCACAGGCTGCAGCCTGCACTACCTCAACATGGCTGCATTGCCGATAAAGAAACTCCTTATCTGAGCCTGACAAGGTGTACCTCTTGTCCATTCTCTTGCCAACAGGAGGCACAGAGATAGGAGACCTTGGAATTTTTTGTGTCTGTTTCCCAAAGGACTTATGGAGGGGAATAGACAGTCTCTTAGACTCTGGGATGTCCATCATCTCAACAAAATCAGGCTCCTCCTGATCCTCCACAGCCTCCTCAATAGGAAACTGGAGGGTTTGAGCCACTTTTCTGTAAAACAGAAAGTGGGGAAGGGACTCAGAAAGCCTAGGAGGGGAAACACCAGAAGGTCTGTCTGGGGAGATGTCCGGTTCCACAGGCACATCCAGACTTTCACCATCATAATCATCCTCTTCAAAATCCCCCTCCTCATCAAACTCTGGTTCGTAAAAATCTTCAGGGGAATAATCCTGAACCGGGGGAACCAACCGAACCGAACCCCTGCCAGAAAGCGCCGGATCAGTCGGAACCGGACAAAGCGATTCAACAATCCGAATCGCTCTATCTCTTCAGTCGGAACATGAAGTTCTGGATCCGAAACCAGATGATTTATCTTTGTACTTTCTCTTTGTAGGAACCAATCCCTCAGGATTGGCTCTCCTCTTGCCCGAAGAAGTATCACCCTGGTCAGAGGGCACTCCTTCTGGTTCGGTAGAAACTGAACCGGGCTGGCCTTCTGGGTCAGCGGATCTCTCGGCCTCCTTATCCCTAAGTCTACCTAACCTTTTATCCAACGTAGACTTAGGGAAATTCTTGCAAATTTGGCAGTCTGAATCGAGGTGGTCAAACCCCAGAGAATAAGCACAAGTGGTGTGGGGATTGGCCTTAGCAAAGACCTCCCCACACACACTGCAGTGTTGAAACCCAGTGGGCCTGTTTTTTTTCTTGGGTTTCTCAGATATGGCCAACCTAACAAAACTAACCCTTTATAAGGCAACTGCCAGGCAAGACTCCCCTGTCGGTTTCTCACCGTGTTACGGGTGTTGGAAAAAAACGTTCAATTCACGTTTTTTTTTTAACCGATACGGACCAGTAACCACACACTAAACTTTTTCACAAGATTTTTGTCTAAAGGATCAGTTCAGCTGAACTGATCGAAAAAGCCTTACAATTTCCACACAATAACTATCTTACGTACTTACGGTACCACAGACAGAATCTCGAACCGATAAACAGAACTTAATGCGGACTAAAACCGACAACTTTAACCGACTTTGAACCTAGCAGAAGGAGAAAATCTCCGGAGCGACTGTTCAGTGAGGTGGAGTAAAGAATCTGACTGTTTGGTTTCAAAGTGTCACAGACAGAGTTTTCAACTGAGCTCGAGCCCAACGTTCTATGCCTGGCATAGAATTTTAACCCTTCACTTTCCAGGGCATACTCCAGGGCAGTTCAAGTGCTGAAGCTAACTGCAATTGTCAGAATACAGCAAGACTTCATGTTGTTTGAAAACTCTTTTAGGAGCCTGAACATCCATCATATCTCTATAGTCCTGTTCCTCCTCCTCATCAGCTGATTCAAGTGTGGGGAGGTCCAGGGACTGAGCCACCTGTTTAACAAATTTAAAATGAGAGGTAAAGTCCTCAGTACCCTTGTCAGGGAAGTCAGGACGATGAAGAACAGGTGAAATATCCAGATCAATGGGTTCACCATAGTCCTCATCCTCATCCTCGTCAGCATCATCGTCATAATCCTCAGCAAAAGTGTCCAGCTCAGGTTCCAAGGAACCGGGAACCAGAGTGAAACTTGAGGCATCCAAACATGGCCTCTTCGGAACCCGAACCAGGGTTACTGGTTGAAGTGACTGAATTATTCTAATAGCATTTGCTATTTCCTCAGCAGTTGGAACTGTGGTACTCGGTTGCAGTTTAACTGTTGAATGCTTTTCTTTTCTTTTTCTCTTTCCTGCAGGTGCCGGGTTAGCGGCAGGGTCAGCAGGTCTCTTTTTGGCTGAAGAAACGTCACCCTTGTCAGAGGGTTGATCCTCTGGTTCTTTTTGGCTCGAAATCGATTTGTCTGCAGCCAGTTCAGCAGCCTTCTCAGACATCTTCTCCTGCAGTCGTTTTAAGTGCCTCTCAAGCATCGCCTGAGGGAAGTTTTTACAGATATCGTAATCCCCTTTGAGGTGGTCAAACCCCAAGCAAAACACACAAACAAGATGAGGATCTGCTCTTTTGAATGGTTCCCCACACTCTGTACAATGCTGGAAACCTGTGGGGCCCGTTCACTTCTTGGTCTGTGACATTGATCAGTTGTAAAAAAACGAACTAAACTGAGAATTACCCCAGTAAATTTAAACTACGAAAAACTGCCTTACCAGACAGTAACCAGTAAATTTAACTTAAATAAAGACATGAATAATATTGGTTCCTTCCCAGTTGGAAGAACCGAGGAGGAACTGAAAAGACTTACCAAAACTACACTAATCTAACTAATTCTACCTGTGAACCATGGACACTGCTTCAAAAAATCGAAATAAAGTAAACAGACTTTAAAATAAACCGAGAAAATAATCTCTTCAGTTAGAGTGAACTTCCAGAGATGTCTTACTGAGGCAAGCGGAGTAAAGAATCTGACGGTTACAGGAATTGCAACCAGGGACAGTAATTTGAAAACCGAGCTCGAGCCCAACATTCCACTATTAGCATAGGTTCTATTAACGATTTTGCCTCCGGGGCAGTCCTATGATGAGACCATACTGCATTTGTCAGAATACAGTAAGATTTCCTGGGGTTTGAAGGAAAGGGTACTTTCTTGTTACAAGATTGGACCCCCATACACATCTTCCCAGATCTCAGTTTTGCCACCAGGCAATGGTGAGAAAGTTCTGATACAGTTCGTCTGGGCCTTTGTGAACTTGGAGTCACTCATGCTCTACAACTCCCTGCCCATTTAAAGGTGATGTACTCCAGCAAGACATACTTGTTCATGGACAATGGGAAGGCACTAAAACACCTAGATAAATTTACAGCTGAATTTTCCATCCAGCCAGCAGAATGAGAGTTCGAGTTGAATGCTGGTGACTGAACTGCCATAAAAAAAACTTGAACAGTGCTTCACTTTATTAATTTCATGAGATGAGGTGGGCTGTGTTTTATTTTATTGACTGATCTGCATTTCACATGTGCATTTCTCACTCCTGTTGAGGTCTCCTTAGTCGCCACTGCTAGCTGGGTCAGGTAATTATGTCCCAGGATGGAGTGGTGCTGTTGGGGGAGAGGGGGACATATTATGGCACATAAAATAGAATCACTTTTTTTTTTTTTTACGACTGGCAACTGCTGTAGTTCCCTGGGATGTAAAATAGTCATCGTCACGTAGTAGGAACATGCTCAGCACTATATGCTCACTTAGATGGCACCCACCTACAGATAGCATTTCTGGTGAATATGGGCCAAGGGCTATGGTGCAGAGATCGCAGGGAGGTGAGTTTTCTACCAGATAATTTGCAGCCATCTCATATACAGAGATATACTGTAATTTAAGAAGGAGGTAGGGTAATAGAGGAGGAAAGGCAAAAGGCAGCCATCCTTAATTACTACTTTTGCTCTGTCTTCACCAGGAAACACAGTGGGCCCTTGCCAGACAGTGACATCAAGGCGGCCACTAAGGGGGTCCTAGAGATGAAGCAGCCAGTATCTACCGGCAAAAAGGTTCAGAAAAGGTTAGTAGCCCTTAAGATAGATAAGGCCCCAGGATTGGACAGGATGCACCAGAGGGTGCTCAGGGAGCTGGTAGAGGATCTAGATGAACTCCCAGGAGGGCTATTCAATACATCATTACAGACAGAGATGGTTCCGAAGGACTGGAGGGTGATGGAAGTGGTTCTGCTCCATGGTGGGGGTTGGGGGGGGCAAGGAGCAGGCAGGGAACTACAGATCTAGCAGTCTTAACCTCAGTTGTAGGGAAACTGATGGAGTCATTAGTCAAAGAGGATCTAGTGGACTACCTGGACAGCAGTGGGCGCCAGGATAGCTAACAGCACGAGTCTGTGACAGGGAGGTTTTGTCAGACTAACCTTATAGTTTTCTTTGACTGGACGACAAGGACACTGCATGGGAGCCACACCGTGGATTTACTCAACTTCAGTTTCAGCAAGGCCTTCGACTCACTGCCCCTCAGGTGACTGCTGAAAAAGATGGAGGATCTGGGGTGGCAAGGGACATGTTAAGATGGGTAGGACATTTGCTGAAGTAGAGGCAGCAGAGGGTCACGGTAAATGGGGTCAAATTGGAGGAGAGGGAGGTTACATGTGGGGTGCCATAGGGATCTGTCCTGGGACCAGTCCTCTTCAATATGTTCATCAGTGACACTGGACAAGGAATCCGGGGCAGGTAGTGTCTCTTTGCAGATAACATGAAGCTCTGTGGGAGGATGGACAGTGACAAGGGAATTAGGGAGATGCAGAGTGACCTGCATAGACTGGAGAGGTGGTCTAAAGTATGGTAGTTGGAGTTTAATGCCATAATGTTTAAGGTGATGCACATAGGGAGCAAGAACCCAGACGGAGTACCGGATGGGTGGGGTTAAGCTGAACTCAGTGACTAAGGAAAGGGTCAGGAAAAAAAGGAGCCAGCAACAAATCTCCAGTTGCAGCACACCTCATTTATTTAAAGTGCAAATACACGGAGTAAAAAAATCCATAGTATGTGTAAACAATCTCATGACATCACTCTGGCACAGAATGACCTACCGATTTCATTGCTCAACAAAGCATCCTCTGGAGAGAGTACCAGACTGAGGAAAGGGACTTAGGAGTCATCATTAGTGATACCCTTAAACAATCAAGTCAATGTTATAAGGCCTTTAGTAAGGCAAACCAGATGTTAGAATGTATTAGGAGGGGTAATGACAATAGACAAAAAGAGGTAGTACTACCTCTTTAAAGATCAATGGTAAGGCCAAACCTGCAGTACTGAGCCCAGTTCTGGAGTCCTCACCTAAGGCAAGATAAGGACAGGCTAGAGTAGGGCTGTCCAACGAGTGGCTCGCGAATAACATGTGGCTCACCAAGCCATTTTATGTGGCTCGTGAAGGCTTGGGAACAAGTTACCACTTTTGTGTCAGTTTTCCATTTTGTGGTCAGACAGCATTTCGCCTCTGAATTTCACCTTTTTCGCCTGTCTCCCTGACTGCTGTAGTAGGTATTAATAGAAGTAATTAACGGGGAGTAATTATCAGAGTGCAATGGACCGCAAATCGCAGATGATTATTAAGAGACAGTTGCAGTCTGATTTGCTGTCACAGAGATAAATGTTGCGATTTGTAACTTGTGGTCCGATTTGTTAATTGACCCTCTCTCTCCTCTGTTTGGGTCCCAGTATTCCTTCATACATACCTGAGATGAACAGGCACAGCAAAGAGACAGAAACAAACCACAGAAAAATAGAAATAGATGTCAGCTGCAATGACGGACTTAACAATTCTTTTACCTCTCCCCTTGATGGTAACCTGCATCTGAATCAGCTGAAAGGCTGCACTTTACAATGTACAAATTGCAGTCTGAACTGATTATTTAATGAAGGTAGATACAGTAAGTGGTCTCACTGACATTCAGGAAAACTCTGAATTGCAAATTAAAATGTTTATAACTCAACAGAAGTTCACCATCTCAGTAGCATACCACACATGCTAAGTTTGATTTGCACAACTGCCATCGTTACACTGTTATGGCTGGCTGTATAAAAGGACCTAACATACTAAGATGCCAGCAGAGTAAGCCCAAAGGTCTATCAAGTCTGCTCGAGATCAGCACCTGGTAGATGCATCCTTCACTGCCCTCCCCCCCTCACCTCTTCCCCATCGGGTGTGCATCTCCAGTTCCAGCATTACTGTTTAATCTTCCCCCTATACCCGTCCCAGCCCCTTTTGAAGCCCTCCACGGCTCCACCACCATCTCAGTGAAGTAATGTCTCCTAGTCTCAGCCCTTGCCCTTGAGCCTCCCTCCTACCAGCCTCAGGTGATGCCCCCTGGTGGCCTCTGCCTCCCACAGCTGGAGAATCCTATTAGGGCATGCCCTACTTACCCCCTTAAGGTATCTGAAGACCTCAATCATGTCCCCTCTGCCCCACCTCTCCTCCAGGGAATACAAGTTAAGCTCCCAGAGTCTCTTCTCATAGGTCCTTTCCCCCAACCCCTGTATCATCCTGGTCACCCTCCTCTGGACCTTTTCAAGGAGTCCAATGTCCTTTACCAAATGCGGTCACCAAAACTGCACACAGTATTCAAAGTGTGGTCAGACCAGGCAGTTATACAGAGGAAGAACCACCTCCCGCTTCCTGGAAGTTATTCCTCTTGCAATGCACCCCAGTATTTTATTTGCTTTGGCCACCGCCCTCCTGCACTGTTCAGAGTTATTAATTTTGGCATCCACCACCAAGCCCCAGGTCCTTCTCCCCATTCGTAACCTGCAGTTTCTCCTATCTCAGTAAGTATTCTTGAGATGAGTTTCTAAGCTCCAAGTGGAGAACTCTACACTTCTTAGCGTTAAACTTCAGTCCCCAGTTACGAAACCACCCCTCAAGGGTCTCCAGGTCCTCTTGAAGGACCTTTCTGCCCTCCACCCGATCCACTACCGCCCCCAGCTTGGAGTCATCAGCAAAGAGGCTCATCACACTCCTGATACCTCTTCTGATGTCAGAAATGCAAGTAGGAGTGGGCCCAGCACCAACCCTTATGGAACCCCACTGATGACTCTCCTAGGAGATGAGACCACCCCCCTCAACATCACCCTCTACCACCACCCAGTTAGCCAGTTTCCTATCCACCTAACCATCTTCTTCCTCACCCCCATTCCCTCCAACTTATCCCTCAGCCTGGGATACGGCACCGAGTCAAGTGCCTTGCTGAAGTCTAGAAAGAGGACATTCTCTACTAGTTCAGTGCCCTGGTCACCCAATCACAGAACTCCATAATGTTAGTCTGATACGACCTGCCATGCACAAAGCCACACTGGTGATCATCCAAATGGCCCCCTGCCCCCAGGTACTCATCCAGCCTCTCCTTCAATATGGCTTCCATTATTTTACCCACCACGGACGTCAGGCTGACAGGCCTGTAATTGCCTGGCTCCTCCCATAGTCCTCCTATGTGGATGGACATGACGTGAGCCATCCTCCAATCCTGAGACACACACCCCGTCCGTAAGGAGAAGCAGTGCTTTGCTAAACTGCCTGAGTTTTATCTGGACTCACTGTCGAATTACGAAGTTTAAACATTTTTTTTTTTTGGCAGACTTGTAAATTAAAATGTAATGCTTGCCTGGCTTATGCTGCTCATTTTTAATGGAGACCTGTGTAGCAACGTTTCATAACTAGTTTTGAAGGCTATTAAAAAACAGTGTTGGGGTGGGGGTTATCACATGTAAGGAAGAAGTGAAAAATTTTTTTTTTTTTTTTGGCATACTTGCACATTAAAATGTAATGCTTGCCTGTCATATGCTGCTCACTTTTAAGGGAGAACTGGCACATTCAAATGTGACTTGCCAGATTTAAGGGAGAAGTTTAAAATGCTTTTTTTATTTTTTTTTGGCAGACTTGACCATTCATTGCTGTCATGGCTTCCATTCACCCACCAAAAAAGAAACAAAGAATATATTCGAGAACAAATATTTTAAAATTAAAACTAATTTTGAAAAATACTTAATAAAATCTGATTAATAAATCAATATTGAGTACTGCTGTCATTATTTTAACTACAAATCATTGTAAATATGTGCAAATACAGTAAGTATGCACCAAATATAACATACACGCTTGAAATGGACAGCCGCTTGTTACGGACAAATTCCCATTGCCAAATGCCATTTGCTATAGGGAGCTGTAATAAATTTATCTGATTAGGCAGACCTGTAACTCCACATTTGGCAGCCGCCAAGTTGCTAATTAACAACACCCTTGACACCTCAAAAAAGTGCAAATGTGTATAATTGTGCTGGACAACTTCCCTCCCGAGCTAGAGAGTCACTTAATCACTATTTGTGACATCTCAGACAAGTGCAAATCTATAGAGATAAACATTTACAAGCCGGTGCTCCAGTCTACCCAAAGATCCTCTTCCTAGTGAAACCGGCATTGACGCTTTCAGGTAAAGAGAGAAAGAGAGAGACATACAGACAGAAAGCTGCTTCCCTAGCAAACCCACTGCAACTTGCGGTGTTTGTCACTCACTGTGCTTCCCTGTCAAACCTGCTACTGCAACTTGCAGCATTTGACACTCGCTGTACTTGCCTGTGCTTCCCTGTCAAACCCGTTGCTGCAACTTGCAGCGTTTGACACTCGCTGTACTTCCCTGTGCTTCCCTGTCAAACCCACTGCTGCAGCTTGTGGCGTTTGTCACTCACTATACTCATGAATAAATAACAAAAAAAGGCAAATCAAACTACTGTACCATACCCCCCCCCCCCCAGCACTGCTCAATATGATATCCAGTCAACAAAACTGAAAACAAAAGATACAGCTTACGGCTGTACTCCTCTGCTACTTGCAGCTCTAATAATTTCTGTAATAATCTCTCTGAGACCGGGCACAGGAGCGGGAGCTGGAAGTACTGTCTGAATGCTCACACACCCAGTGTTCCCAGTGTAGGGAGAGAGATGCAGCTTGCAGATTTGAGCTCGAACGATGTACCAGATGCCGCTTGTAACAGACGTACTATATAGTACTATGTCAAACTAGTCTGTTACAAGCGGCGCATACTGTATGTGTAATTATGGTAATTATGGGACATCGTATGTGGTGCAAGTTGCTCTTGCCTTGACTCAAAAATTAAAATGTTGCTCCCACCCCCAAAAAGGTTGAACACCCCGCTAGAGGCAGTGCAATGAATGGTGACCAGGATGATACAGGGCCAGCAGGATAGATCTTACAAGGAACGGCTCAAGGCACTAAACATACAGTACACTCACTTGAGACTGGACAGGACAGGGGGTGATGTGATAAGGGCCTTCAAATTTCTGAAAGGAACAAATAAGGTGAACTGCAAGGAGTTATTTAGCACAAGCACAAATTCGATGTCACAGGCACACAAGTGGAAACTGACAGGAGGAAGGTTCAAGAGGGATAAGAGGAAGTATTATTTTATAGGCACGGTGGTGGAACCTTGGAATAGACTGCCAGCTGAGGTGGTAGGAATCAAACCCATAAATGTTTTTTTAAGCATGGTTGGGACAGAGTGAAGGTCATGGTGGCTGCTCAGGGCAATAGTAGCAGGGAAGAAAAATTACTCACCTTAGTAATTGCTTTTCTTCTCATGGAGTCTTGCTATATTATAACAATAGCAGTCAGCCACTGCAGCTGAACTGCCCGGAGAGGAAGGAGTTAACTCCAGAAGATCTGGGAGTTCTACAAGTAGCAGGCTGTGCCCAAATCTATCTGGCAGTTTCAAATGAAACTGTCAGATCTTCTCGTAACCAACATCAAAGGAGCCGGAAAAAAGTCTGTGTGGAAAAACTACACTAGCCTATGGCTACCTACTAGTAGTAATAACAACAATATAAACAACAAAGAAACACCCAGAACCATAATAACAAAGATTGATGGTATTATGGTTCGTTTTACCACCCTTGACAAGCACATATGAACCCCCCTTCCCCCCAAGACTCAAGTCCAACAAGGGGGCAATAAAAAAAAAAATAACCTAAATGAACAATCTAGATCCCTAACCCAAAGGAAAACAGGGTTAGGGGAAAACTAAAATGGCATGACACAGTGCTTGCACCAATTTGCCACCTCTACCCAAGTAGGAGTTCTGAGAGGGGCAGGAGGGAGGGTGGTTATAATATAGCAAGACTCCATGAGAAGAAAAGCAATTACTAAGGTGAGTAATTTTTCTTCAAACACCATGAAGTCTTGCTATATTATAACAATAGCAGATACACAGCAGTACCTCCATGGAGGAGGTCAGAACCTACTTAGGAAATAGGCTCTGAAGCACAGCTGTGCTAAACCGAGCATCTCTCCTGGACTGGACATCCAGGAATAATGCTTAGTAAAGGTGTGAACTGTCTTCCAGGTAGCAGCTTGACAAATCTCCAGAATAGGAATGTCTCTAGCAGCCGCTAGAGACGCAGCTGTACCCCAGTGGAGGCCTCAATCCTGAGGGGTACCTACCCAGTTTCTGATAACAAAATTGATACAAGAGACAATCCACCTTGCAATTGTTCTCTTAGTGGCAGGTTTCCTTTGCCAACCTCGCCATAGGTAAGAAACAGTTGAGAGGATTCGAACCTATGACCTCTGTGCGCTTCTAGATAGTAACTTAATGCCCTTTTGACATCCAAGCTGTGCAGTCTCCTCTCACCTGAGGAGGAATGCTCAGTGAAAAATACTGGGAGGAGATAGATTGATTCAGGTGGAAATCAGAAACCACCTTAGGCAAAAATTCTCTATTAGTCCTAAGGACTACCTTATCTCTGTGGAAAGAGATAAAATCTTCTTCCACTGACAGGGCCTGTAACTCACTTATGCGTCTGGCAGAGGTGATAGCTACTAGAAAACGGTTTTCAAGGTTAAATACTTGAGTTCTGCTGAAGACAGAGGCTCAAAGGGGTTGCATTAACTGAGCAATGCAAATATTCAGGTCCCAGGCGAGCTGGTTCCTAAAGGAGGGTTAGTATGAGTAACCCTTTAAAAACTTGGAGAACACAGGGTGAGAAGAAAGGAGGCAGGCTTCCCTGCTGACATAAAAGCAGAGACAGCTGCCAGATGAACCTTCAGGGTAGCTGGTCTAAGGCCTAGGGAATTCAGATGGACCAAATATTCCAGAAGAATGGGAAGATCAGCAGATTCTGGGATAATCTGCCTCTCAGAGCACCAGATGGAAAACCTCTTCTACTTGAATTATAAGTGGCTCAGTGGAAGGCTTCCTAGAATCCTTTAAAATATCCATGACACCTTGAGAATGGTGTAAGTCAGCAAATTCTAGCTCCTCAAGAGCCAAGCCTTGAGGTGGAGGGACTTGAGGTCCGGATACCACCTCTCCTGTGCACAGGCCAGTAAGTCGTGAACTCTGGGCAGGCTCAGGGCAGGAGTGGACTGCCAGGGACAGGAGCAGAGGGTACCAGGGCTGTCTGGCCCAATCTGGGGCAATCAGAATCACTCTGCAAGGTTGAGATCTGATTTTCACTAGTACCCTGAAAAGGAGAGGAAAGGGGAAGGCATGCAGAACTTCCCTTCCAATCCAACAGAAAGGCATCCAGAGGGACTGAGCCCAGTACTGGAGGCCTGCAGCAAAAAAGAGGAAGTTGGTGGTTGTCTGGGGTCATGAAAAGATCTATCTGAGGAGGCCCCAACTGGAAAAGACAGACCCTAGTACTTGTGGATTCAGAGCCCATTCGTGATGGCCCTGAGAAATTCTGCTGAGGGCGTCCGCCAGCACATTTGTCCTTCCCTGGGAGATGAACCGCTATCAGGGAGGTGTTCAGGGAATAAGCCAGAGACTACAACTTCATTGCTTGCACAAGGCTAAAGACCGGTGCCCCTTGCTTGTTGGATGTACCACATTGTATGGTGGTATTGTCTGTCCTGACTTGAACCACTTTGTTCTGGACAGAATCTGAAAAGACCAAGAGCTAAAAGACAGCTCTGAGTTCCAGAAGATTGATGTGGAGCAGAGATTCCTGAGGAGACCATACCCCTGAGTGGTATGTCGCCCAGGTGAGCCCCCACCCTAACAGGGAGGCATCCGTGGTGAGGTGAGGGAGGGAGAAATGGGAATGAAGGAACCCCTTGTTTCCAGATTGCTTTGATCCTGCCACCAGTGTAAGGCCAGGATCAGGGTTTGAGTAACTGGGACCAATTTGGTAAGGGGTCCTTCCTCTGAGACCAATAGGCCCTCAAGTGGAACTGAATGTCCCTCATCTGGAATCTTGCTCCTGCACAACAGCTGTGGAGAGCATGCCATGCGAGGAGTTACAGAAAATGCCTTGCTGGTGAGAGACCATGGGGTAAAGGAGGATATGGTATGTGTCCACCCTTTCCGAGGGAAGAAAGGCCCTGGCTAACCACGTGTTCAATCTATGCCTATGAAAGTTAGGGCCTGAACTGGTTCCAGAACTGACTTTGGTAAGTTTAGCAGGAATCCCAGAGAAGTGAGAAGCTGCTGGGTGACTTGCAGAGTGATTTCACCTGACCTGAGACTGACCCACAATGAGCCAGTCGTCCAGGTAGAAACACAGCAACCCCTTGCTTTCTTAAATGAGCCACTACTACAGTGAGACATTTTGTGAATACCCTTGGCGCAGAGGTAGGCCAAAGGGCATTGCCCTGAACTGGTAGTGGCCTGAGGGCAGTTCGAACCTGAGGTACTTTCGTGTGGGAAGGCCTGATCAGAACATGAAAATAGGCATCCCTTGAGGTCCAGGAAGCTAGCCAGTCCCTGGCCTTAGGGAAGGCAATATCATTGCCAAGTTAAATTTTGAACTTTGGTTTCAACAGATGCTTGTTCAAGTATCTTAAATCCAGAATGGGCCGCCATTCTCCTGTCTTTTGGGGTAAGAAAGTATCTTGAATAAAGCCCCTGCCCTGATGGCAAGGAGGAACCCTTTCCACTGCTTTGCAGACCAGAAGAGAAGAAACCTCTGCTTCCAAAGCAAGGGCTTCTGAAGGATTTGCAGGGAAATGCCTGGCTCTCATCTTTGGAACATATTTGAAGCTGAGAACAGACCCTGGCCTATTACCTCCAGAACCCATCTGTCCGAGTTAGGGACAGCCAGCTCTAGCTGAAATAGGCCAACCTGCCCCACTGGTACAGGAGAATCGGCCCTGGGGCACCCCATCAGGGTGCCTGCTTAGCAGCAGCCTTAGGCTGAGGGGAGGAAGACGTCTACTTGCGCCCACGCCTACCCCTGCCTCTGAAGAAACCCTCTACGAGACAGCAGAGGAGGCTTTGAAATTGTAAAAGGCCTGGAAAAGGTCTGCTCCTACTGGGAGCATGCCTTTGTGGCATGGCATGCTTCTCCTAGCCTGGGCACTTTTGTAGGTAGTTCTGTATTCATCCATCTCATATAATTTTCTGTTTGCTCCCCAAACAGAGAATTTCCCACTACAGGAAAATCCATAGCCTTTGACTGAGTATCTTGGGACAGATTAGTGCATCTGAGCCATGCCAACCCACGGAAAGCTACAGAAGTGGCCATGACCCTGGAGGAAACATCATTAACATCAACAGCAGTATGAAATTGAACTTTAGAGGCTTCAATGCCATCAGCAGCCACCTGTTCCAACTCACTAGCCAGCTGGCCATGGGCCTGCTTGGCTAACTGCAATACTGTGTCCCACCTAGATTTCTGATATTCAGCCACAAGCCATATAATTTGCCTGCCTGAGTCCCAAAGAAGCTGCCATATACTGTTTCTTCGCCATGGCATCAATCTTCCTAGAATCCTTGTCAGGAGGATGTGAGGCCAGAGGAATATTAGCCTTGTCACAGGCTGCAGCTTGTACCACACCTACATGACTACACTGCTCAATAAGAAGTCTGTATCCAGGTCTGACAAAGTATACCTTCTGTCCATTTTTATCTACGAGGAGGGACAGAATGAGGATTTTTAAAATCTTTGTTGTTTGCTTCCTAAATGAGCTTATGCAAAGGAATAGACAACCTCCTAGACTCTGGAATATCCATCATTTCACATAATCAGGCTCCTCTTGCTCATCCACAGCCTCCTCTAAAGGAAGCTGGAGGGTTTCTGCAACCTTTTGTAAAAATAAAGAAAGAAGGGACTCAGACAGAATAGGGGAGATTCTAAAGGTCTGTCTGGAGAAATGCCGGTTCAATGAGCACGTCCAGACCCTCCCAGCCACACATATATTGATCAAATTCCTCCTCCCCTCCTGTGGTTCATAAAAATCCTCAACTTCAAAATCTCTGAACCACTGGGACTGAAACGAACCAACCTTTTACCAACTGTTGGTGGTTCTACAGATCCCTGAGACAGTGACTGGACAATCTGAATGGCAGCTATCTCTGCAGCAGTTGGAGACACAATTCTGGACTCCAAACCTCCTGATTTCTTTGTCTTTTTACTTGGGACTGGTTCCTCTGAACCAGTCTTCCTTTGCCGAGAAGTCTGCCCTGGTCAGAGGCACTCCCTCTGGTCCAGTGGGTACTGAACCGGCTGGCCATCCGGTCAGCGGACTTTTTGGCCTCTCGTTCCTGAGGCAGCCCAATCTCTTCTCCAGGGTGGCTGCAGGAAATTTTTACACACCTGGCAGTCTGACAGAGGTGGTCAGCCCCAGACAATAGACACAAGTGGTGTGTGGGTCAGCCTTGGCAAGGCGTCCCCACAGACATCACAGTGTTGAAACCCAGTGGGCCGGTTTTCTTTTGGGTTTCTCAGACATAATGCCAGCCTATCCAAAAACTTGCTCTTTTGATGGCAGTGCCAGGCAAGACACCCTTATCGGTTCCTAACCGTGTCACGGTATTTGAAAAACGTAATAATTTGGTTTTTTAGAACCGATAAGAACCGGAACCGCACTCTAAAACCCACAGTACAGTTTTAAAAGGCAGAAAAAACGCAATCGTGGTTCAAAACTGAACCGATAATAAATTTTCCACACAGACTTGAATATTTGTACTTACGGTTACCAGATAGAGCTTTAGAACCGAAATCGGTAAAAATAATGACTTTTGCGGTTCAATGAACCAAAACTACTCTCTTGAACCGAAATGAACCGAGCTGAAGGAGCTGATCTCGAGGTGACTGTTCAATCAGGCAGATAAAGAATCTGACAGTTTCATTTGAAAGCACCAGATGAGAGTTTAGGCACAAAGCCACTCGCTCTAGAACTCAAGATCTTCTGGAGTCACCTTCCTCTCCGGGTCAGTTCAGCTGCAGTGGCTGACTGCTATTGTTATAATATAGCAAGACTTCATGGTGTTTGAAAAGATTAGCGTGGATGATTGTGAGAGCTAGTACCCTGGATGACATTTAGGTCCCGGGGATTGATAGGGAACCAAGGGCAGACTTGATGGACCATCGGTCTTTCTCCACCGGCATTGTCTCTGTTGTTATGTTTCTACTCTTATGTTTGTTGAAATTTTATTTTTTATGTAGTTACACTATGCTACTGAACTGCATATGTACTAAATAAGATAACCACACAATTAGTTCAAGTGCCTTAGAATTTGTTAAAATCTGCTATGCTGAGGGCTTTTCCCTACCTGCTGTTTATTCCTACTTCTGTTTAGCATTGTGTGATGTTAATGCTCCATGGTTTTGCCCAAATGTTTGGATTTGCTATCACTTAGAAAACAAAGTTTTAACAGACCCACGCATGTGATTCTATTGGGTTTGTGACCTTGGAACTACAAGCTCTTTAACTTGTTTTTGGATTCAGTGCCATGGTCTTGCAGCAAGAGCTCATACTCTATGTTATGGACAATATAATATTCTCTGTGGATATTAGCAATTCCCCCACTAACTGTAACAAAGGATGTCCAGTGCCCTTTTATCTACTTATGATATTGCTTGCTGTGTCTAATACTTGGAACCATGTCAGTTTTCTATAACTTGTTCATGGTGAAACTTTATAAATAAAAAAATATTAAACAAAAAAAAAGTGTGTGTCTCCTTGGATGGATAGCAACTTGCTGGGTAGAGCAAAAGGTTTTATTAATGCCAGACTATGTCCACTAGTTAATAACAAGCTTTGAAAAAAACACGTCCTGTCATCAGTTGCATTATGCAGTCTCAGAAGTGAAAACTTGAAGTTGTTCGTCTTTAAATGATATAGTTAATATAGGCACTCAGGATAGCTGTACAGAATGATGAAAACACATCTAAAGCAACTGGCCTGGTAAGTGGTGGAAAAACACTTCAGCTAACCAGATAAATTATTACAATACATGGATGAGATTTTTTTCCCCCAATATAAGTAGTCAGCAGCTACAGCATTTAACAGTAACCATCCAAACGCATCTTATAAATAACAGACTCTGGCCAGAGCCGATAAGGCTGCAGAAGACGAATCTGGGTTAAAAATAATTTTTTTAAAATATTTTTACACCAAATTTTCAACACAGCCTTGTGGTGACTCTGCCTCACAAAGAAGGGCAGAGAAAAGTTCACTCTTGGCCTAAAGGTGACGTCCTGCAGGGACTGCAAAATCAACTTTTGGTCCGCAAACACACATTTCGGGCAGGAGTTGAAAAATGACAGCTGTCACATTCACGAGTAGCTGTACCGAAATGGCTATTTTGAAAATTTGTGGTAAAAATATTGAATATTACCAAAGTTACGATCCTGCATTTTCAAAATTTAACATAGCCTCATAACTTATTAGGTGAACATATTAGAATCATAGAACACAAGAATGTGCAAAGTATAATACCACCCCATATTAAATTTATTCAAGGCCAGGGAATGAATTGCTAGTCTCTTTTTTGGCATTGAAAAAGTTTCACCTGGTCCACGGGGAGGAAAGTTGGATACAGTTTTATTTAATCAAGCCCTAAATATCATGATATTAGGGCAGAAAGGGGATTAGAATGTGCTCAGATGGAAGTGAGGATAAGGTCAAGAAGATTTATTGTGGTACTGTACTTTATAAAGATCCTGCTGAAAGAATGCAACACATATGTCAAGCAGAAAAACACCAGCTTGGCATAGATGCTGAATTCTTTTTTTTACCTCTAAAAAAGAAAACAGTCCCTCGTCGTCACCCCAGTCCCCCTGCCCCATCCCCGCACTCCCACTGAGCACCCACCACTCTGCACCCCTCTCTTACCCCATACTACCTTTTAGAGGTTGGTGCTGTCATCTTGTCTGGACCGGGACACATCTGCACTCTTCAAAGCCGAACCTCAAACTGAAGAATCAAAGGTAAGCGTGCTATAATGGCATTCAATGGGGTTTTCAACTTAAGTTGATAAATCAGCCAGTTTTTGAAATTTTGGACCCAAATTTTCAACATACCTGGGGACAGCTGGACTGCAGGGGGGTGACAGGGTCCCTCCCCGGGACAGGAGAGCTGCCTTGTGGCTACTCAATCCTGCTCCCTTCCTCCCCCCAGCCAGCTTTCGATGACCTGGGCTTGCTCCTGAACCTGAGTCGCATAGCATGAGGTGTGGCATCCAGCGGTTCAACCCTCAGCGCCACTGGGCCGGCTCTTCAGTTTTTTAAGGTCTTCCATCATTCTTTCAACACCCCCTGGTATGTCCACCGTATTGCATGCCACTGTATCCTCTGCGAAGAGAAATGCCTTCCCCTCCAGTCCCTCTGCAATGTCCCCAACAAAGACACTGAAGAGATCCAGCCCCAACACCAGCCCCTGCAGCACCCTGCTCATCACCTCTCCCTCTTTAGAGTACTCTCTGCTTACCACAACCCTCTGACTCCTGTCATTCAGCCAGTTCTCCACCCACAGAACTATTTTAGGATCCACCCCTAGGCTGTGCAGTTTGTTAATCAGCCTTCTATAGGAGATGGTGTAAAAGGTCTTTCTGAAATCCAGATAGGCCATATCCACCGTACCTCCATAGTCCTACTTTAGTTACCCAGTCATGCAGTAGATTAGTACGAGTTAGTGCAAAATACAGTGCTCATCCAAAATACAGTAAAAGTTAGGCTTAGATGTATAAGTAAACAAATGACATATAATGACTCCACCAAGCCACAGTGATGGAAATTTCCCTGCAATACTTCACATCAACGCAATCCCGCTGGCATTGCCAACACATCCCAACAACGACCCACAACATGCAGACACCAACCGCCACACTGAACTGTATCAACTGTGTGTGTGTGTGGGGGGGGGGTGCATGTATATTCTATGTGTGCAGACAGTGCACTGCAATGTTATACTGTAATATATATGCATATATGTGTATCTGTATTAGTCAGCATGTGTGCATCACAACAATTAGAAAGTGCAGTTAGGATGCTCTTCGATTAGTGCAAAAAGTACTAGTCTACATTTCCCCACTATCTAGATCAGTTTCAGCCTTCTGCATGTCATTGCTTATTTAACTATGGTGTCTAGTGGCAACTTCCCACCCTCTGATGTCCCTTAGAGCCTGAAAAGAAGAAAAAGGTCCCTTGACGTCTCTTCTTTAATCTGCAAACGTGTGTGTAGATGGTGCACTGCTATGTTATACTCACTGGAATATATATGCATATATGTGTATACGTATTAGTCAGTGTATGCGTGTATCACAGCAATTAGAAAGTGAAGTTAAGTGGCTCCGTGGTTAGTGCAAAAATTGCTAGTCTGCAGTCCCCCCGCTATTTAGATCAGTTTCAGCCTTATGTATATCATTTCTGATTTAAATGAGAGCCTGTTGCTGCCTCCCCTTCCCCAATAATTGTCCCCCACCATGCCCAGTCCATATTAGTCTTCTGACATGGGGATCTGTTCCTAGACCTAGTACAACATCAATACCAGCGGAGAACATCTGGCATGGAAAAATGCTTGTTGTAAGGGGTTATTACTGTTGCCACTGTTACCAAAGTATAAAATGTAAGCCTGTTTGTTATAACGCACCCCCCAGTCTGTGGAAATAAATGTAGTTTCAGTTTGCATTTGAGTTGCAATTTCATTATCTTGATTGCTTGCAGAGGCAGTTGATTCTACTTTTACTTCAAAACTGGCAGATGCCTTCGTGTGTGTAAAAAAAAAGTTTGTAATATTTATGTGGCAATTTGAACCTCAGATACAGCTTCTATTGCATTCTGGGTTTTACCCATGTTTCTGTTGTATTTTCACTTGATTGATTAGATGCATACTATTTTAAGATGCAGTTTGGGTTACTGGTGTAGGTCCTTTGCATGGCAATGTATGAAAATCAGGCTACTGAATGTTTTATTTCCATGAAATAATCATTCTTTATATTCAAACATTGTTTTTCCATTCATGCTACACTGTCAGGCTGGTTCAATCCATGCGGTGATTGCACCTGGTTAGCACAGCTTATCATGGCTTTCACACAGCTGTGTAGCTTTACTTTTGGAAGCCTGCTTACAGCCAACTTACAGGTATAGACCAGTACCTCATTAGTAAAATCTGTTGATTCTGGATACATATAAAACAAAAAAAAAAAAACAGTTTAGTTTTACTAAGTTGTGTATTACCAACTGTGGACTGAGTTCAGCAGGTCTGGTGTGCACTGCCAAATGAGAATTTCAGCTGGCAATGCTTATGAGAAAGGGGGCTTACAATGATGATTTGCTTGCTGCATAAAAACTCAGGATTTGTTTCTAAAAATGTACCATTTGCACACATAACCAATGCAAATCCGATAGTAGGCAGTATAGTGCAGTGGTTTAAGGCTCTAAGCTGCAAACCTGGAGACCTGGGTTGAATCCCGCAGCCTCCACTTGCATACCGTGTGACCCTGAGCAAGTCACTTAACTTCCTTGTGCTTCCAGGTCACACCTGTAAACAAGCTTCAGCTTAGTGTCTCTCTCCTGGTGTTAAAAAAAAAAAAAATCAGCATTGAAAGCCTGTCTCTTATAATTGCCAGCCCCTGTTCTCATACAGCAATGCACTCGGGACATGCAGAACTTGGTCCTCAGTACCCAATAAGTAAAATACTGAACTAAGCTGTGCTCCACACTCACATCTCTCACGTTATTTCTAAAACTAAGGAGCATTTTAGAAATAGCAATAGAACAGAGAAGCTTCAAAATACAGAGTTGTTGCTTCAGAGCTCTATGCATTTGAAGCTTTGGTGGTGTTACAGCTCATTTCTGTTATATTACAGACTCCATCTACCGGTACGTGTAAAAACTCATTTTGTGCAAATTTCAGTAAAAGCTCATTTGCACAGTATGAAACTCTCGAGCTATACAAATTAGCTGTGACACAGCAAAGCAGATTTAAATAGCATGGAGCTATTCAGCAGCAGTCTGGTAATGTGACATTTCATGTTCCGTTGTTCTATTGCAATTTACTGCTGTTTACTGAAATGCCTCAGAATAAGTGTAAATGCTGTTTACCAAGTTGAAGTCAAAAGAAAACATGAGTTTCTTGTACTCACTGAAGCACTACAAGGTGGGAGAGGTGAGCTGATTGTCCAGAGCATTTGTTTCTTAACCCTTAGGCTGCCGAAAGAACTAGAATGAATCTATCTGATTGAGCTCTAGACAGATATTCAGTCTGCAGCCCTGCAAGGGTTAAATTGAAGGGCTGCAAAGACCTGGAAGGATCCTTCGTAAACTGCATACAAAGTGTTCCATTTGATTGAGCTCTGGACAGATGTTGGCTACAAAAATGTGGAAGGATCATTTGAAAACTCCAAAGGAAGTGTTCCACAGTCTGAATCCTGTAGCCCATTTTTAGAGATAATGCAAGAGGGCTGCAGCCCTAAAAAATGGTTAAGTCCAGTACACTTGGAAATAAGCCCATTAAGGGGACCAACAGATCATAAAGACAGTCACCCTTTGGGTTTTATGGCTTTATGATCTGGTTAGCCCCCTCAACTGGTTTATTTCCTTGTGTTTCACACTTACCCATCATTTATTCTGTATCTCTCTGCTACCGTTAGTCTCTCACCTTTCAGGGATATATTTTTCTATCTCTACTACTGTCCAATTCTCACTTTTCATGGATATTTTACTCTCTGTCCTACTGCCAGTCCCTCACCTTTCATGCATACATTATTTTCTATGTCCTACAGTCAGTCCCTCACCTTTCATGGATACATTATTCTCTCTGTCCTACTGCCAGTTCCTCACCTTTCATGGATAAATTATTCTCGCTGTCCTACTGCCAGTTCCTCACTTTTCATGGATACATTATTCTCTCGGTCCTACAGTCGGTCCCTCACCTTTCATTGGTATAATATTCTCTCTGCTCTACTGCCAGTCCCTCACCTTTCATGGATACATTATTCTCTCTGTCCTACTGCCAGTTCCTCACCTTTCATGGATACATTACTCTCTCTGTCCTACTGCCAGTCCCTCACCTTTCATGCATACATTATTTTCTCTGTCCTACAGTCAGTCCCTCACCTTTCATGGATACTCTATGTTCTACCGCTAGTCCCTCACAGTTCATGAACATATTACTCTCCCTGTGCTATCATCAGTCCCTCAGCTAGATACACTACTTGCTCTGTCCTACCGTCAGTCCCTTACCCTTAATGGATATACTACTCTCTCGGTCCATCATCCTTTAGCAGTCATCACCTTACATGGATACATCACTCTCTCTGCCTTACCGTCAGTCCCTCAGTTTTCATAGATACATTACTCACTCTCTCTACTGCAGTCAATCCTTCACCTTTAATGGATACATCACTTGCTCTACCCTAACATCAGGTACTCACCTTTCATGGATACATCATTCTCTCCATCAAACCATCAGTTCTTCACCTTTCATGGACACATTACTCTTTCTGTCCTGCCATCAGTTCCTTACCTTTACTGAATACATTACTCACCCTTACTATCAGTCTCTCACTTTTCATGGATACATTTTCTGTCTTACCACTACTCCTCATCTTTAATGGATACATTTTCACTACCCACTACCAGAAGTCTCTCACCTTTCATGGATACATTATTCTCCACTTGCTACCATCAGTCTCTCTCTCCTCCCATGCAAACTACGTTTATTAATGTGAAAGCAAGAAAATCAATTCATAAGCCCGTTATTATAATGCTGCTTCACCTTTGAGCCCAGATCAAATTTGAATTTGCCACTGTCTTCTTCTTCAGGCCCCACCGAATCCACTCCTTTCGTCCTCATGGCGTTGTACAGTACCGAGGTGATTTTTAACAACTCTCTCACTGCGTACCCATCTGCCTGATACAGACGCTTGATGTTCAGTTTTATGTGAGCCTTTGTTGCCTGTTTGACAAAACAAAAAGCATTAAACCCAAATGGGATGGAAACAAAGGGTATTTGTTTCAGATCAGTAAATAAATGGGAATTCTAGCTTTGGAAAAATAATAGGGCCTTTCACATTCATCCATCGCAATGTCAAAGAGGTGAGCAAAAAGAAAACCTCAAACTGGCACCACACTGCAGATTAAACAGTCAGTTTTTTTTTTAAATTTACCAACCAGTAGGTGTGACCACCTACTTCAAGCGACGCATTGAGTTGCCAGTGAAAGCTTCCACAGTCTGCTATGATATATGGTAACCTATTTTGGTCTTTAAAAAATCCAAAATGCATTTTAAAGGGCATAAGACAAAAAGAGTGACTGATCATGAACTTTATCTAAAGTTTGAAATTCATGGTTAACCTTGGCTACTTTGAGTGTAGGCAAGAAAAGGTTACTTTCCTTGTAGCTATGGTTCTTATTGATAATTTTATCTAATTACCCTTGTAAGCAGATAGTCTGCAAGTGCTACCTGTTCCAAAATGTTTAAGTAGTTTAAATCAATTGCAGCGTTTATCCCATGACCGCAAGAAAACATTACTCGCTGTACTACTGATGTTTCTTCTAAGGGGTCTAACAGTGGTTTGTACAAGTCTGCACTCATCCTGCGTCTCAGATGTTGCCCCAATGATAGAATGTGAAATTTACTGAAAATTAAAACACTGCACTGTAGTCATGCTCCCCCTAGTGTTCTAATGTCAGATTTGGTGCTGAAGAGCAAAGGAAGCAGCGACCTCACATCTAAACTATTCTAATATTCTTAATATACACAATTTAATTAGGAATGCCATTGCCACAACCTAAATATCATGAAAAAGAACAGTTACATAAGAACTCACCATAGCAACAGATCTTTGAGAGAATCTCCTCTATTATGCCACATCTTTGGAACTGTAAGCCATCAGCATCAGGACCACAAGTAAGCTTTTTGCTAGCTGGGGGTCACCCACAATGACAATCAGCATCAACATGTATAGAACTTGGGTGGCGTTATCATTCCTTAGTCCCCCGCTGAAGACTAGCCTCGGAGGGCCTCTAACTGTGAGGAACCAGAAGATGATACTAGCACCAGGCAAAAAGGAGAGGCATGGGACTGGAAACAGGATACATGGAGCAAGGCTTTAGGCACAGCATCTGATATAACACTCAGAAACCAAAAGGGGGGAGGAGGGAAGAGTACAATATGGCCTAACGGAGGAGATTTTCTCAAAGATCTACTGTTATGGTAAGTGCTTACGTAACTGTTCTATCTTCATCGCGGATATTTCCTCCACTAGGCCACACCTTTGGAATAACTCCCAAGCAGTACAAAATAAACTGGGAGGATGGCACAGTCTGATATGTGAAAAGGACAGAATTCCTTGCAGAACAGCAAGCCCCGAGCCCGCACATCTATGAGACACGCCGTCCAGACTGTAAAGTTTAGTGAAAGTGTGAACATTGCTCCATTTTGCTGCAGCACATATGTCAGCAGCAGGGACATTTTTGAAAAACGCAACAGAAGTGGCCATACCCCTAGTGGAGTTAGCACGAAGAGCAACAGGAAGTTCCTTACCATATTTCCTGCAAAAAAACAGTAATACAATTTGCCAGCCATTTGGACAGCCAGTGTCTAGACATAGGAATGCCCTCTTTTCCAGGGGTGAATGAAACAAAAAGCTGAGAAGATTTTCTGCAGCCCTTGGTGTGAGCCACACAGTATCTCAATGTTCTATGCACATCTGAAGTATACAGCAGCATCTCACCCTGGTTGACATGCTCATGATAATAAACAGGAAGGCATATTGTTTTGTTCTGTATAAATTGTGATACCATCTTCAGTAGAAATTTAGGATTAATATGGACAGAGTCTGTCTTTGTGAAAAATCAAATAGGGGGCTCACAAATTGCAGCCTGATGCACGGAAATCTTTCAAGCAGAAATCACAGCACCTAAAAATAACATTTTGCGATAGGCTCAAAAGAAGCCAATGTCAATTTCTCAAGCATAACATTTAGGTCCCAAGGTAAGATTGGATTATGAATAGGAGATTTCATATAAAGTATGCCTCTCAAAAAAAAAAAGTATGAGACACCGCCAATTGGGCAACTGTATGGCCATTAAAAGGGGCATGGAACGCTGATATAGCAGCCAAATGTACCTCAACAGAGGAATACTGCAAGCCTGAGTTGGACCAGGGCAAGCAAATTTTACAGCACAGAATTCACAGACCTGTAAAAGAGTTCACAGTCCAGACACCATATTCCAGAAAGCAGACCACACAGTATAGTGCTTCTATTTCAGAGAATCACTATGTCTGGTAGACGGCTTTCTAGCCGTAAGCAGGACTTCAGCAACTTTACAGGATACCCCAAACCATGCAATGATTATGCTTCCAGAAGCTATGCATGCAGTGCAGGGACTTCAGGTCTGAATGAACAAGGCAACCCTTTGTCCTGTGACAACAGACCCTGAAACAGAAGTAGAGGACAGGATGCTCCACAGCCAGATTTTTTTTTTTTAATTATATTTTATTCACTGGGGACCTAGGGCATTTCTCCAGGGTACTACTCGACTGCTGCCTCTACTCCCTGCCTGAAACTTCCTCTACTGGTCGCCATCCGTGCCGTCTCCACTCGGCCCCATGGTTTGTCCAGCCCTCCCCCCCCCAGATCATCCCCTGGGGGAGAGCCCGCCCACCCTTGATAGCCTGTTCTTTAATTAGAGGGGCAGCCAAGGGGACCTGGTAGAGCTGGAGATCCATGGAGGCAGGTCTGGCGTCAGGATGTGGGCAGGTCTCTGGGCCCCTTTCACCTCCACTATGTCACCAGGGTTTTTCCTTAAATTTGCTCCCTGGAGGGCAGACGTGCAATGATGGCAGCACACCTAACGTGCAGCTGTGAGCCCCTGACACTGCATCGAGCCTCGCTACCTGTAGGGTCCCCAGTCTCCACCAGGGGCCACTATGAAGTGAGGCATACCCCTGAACCCACCCCGGGGGGGGGGAGAGCAGCCCTCTGGATGCTCGATTCCCTCCCTCCCCTGCTGACCCAAGTCCATCCCCGAACCCGGGTCACCAGCGTGGCGCGAGGTGTGGTGTCCAGCACCTCAACCCTCTGTGCCACTGGGCTGGCCTCTACCGCCATATGTTGAAGGACAGGAACCAATAGCTGGCAAAGTCAGAATGGAGCAGCGAGGATGAAAGCGACACTCTCCACCTGTAACTTGAGCAGAACCCTCTGTATTAGAAGAATGGGGGAAATGCATACAGAAATGTACCTTTCCAAGACAGGATAAAAGTGTCTCACTAAAAAACTCCAGGCCCTGGAACAAGCAAGAAGAAATGCAGCAGTTTTGCATTGTGTGGGGAGGCAAAAAGGTCCAGCTCTGAATGACCCCATCTTGCAAAAGGAAAAATTACTCACCTTAGTAATGTTGTTTCTTCTAATGGAGTCTTGCTATATTATGACAATTGCAGTTTGTCCCACCATTAGAAGTGCTCCGGAGGTGAAAGGGTTAACTACCATTCTAAGAATGGAGTTTAGAGCGCGAGCTCGGTTAGAGAAGCTCTGTCTGGGTAATTTCAAACTGAAACTGTCAGATCTTTACGAGCAAAAACTCACTAAGGTTCTGTGTGGAAGCTGTAACTCACACCTAGCCAACTGGCTACCTAAATATTAACACATATTCCTGGTCCCAACACAAAGACTCAAGTCAGGGAACCAGAAAATAATAAAATAATAAAACAAGGTAGAATAAAACACACCCTTAAACCCCAAAACTCCCAAAAAAGGGTGAAATATATAATGGGCATAACTGTGCCCATATTGACTGCCCATCCCATACCCAAGTAGAAGTTCTGAGAGGGGCAGGTTGGGGAGGTCATAATATATCAAGACTCCATTAGAAGAAACAACATTACTAAGGTGAGTAATTTTTCTTCAAACAACATGAAGTCTTGCTATATTATGACAATTGCAGAATACACAGCAGTACCTCCATGGAGGAGGGACAGAACCCATTTAGAGAATAGGCTGTGAAGCACGGTTGTGCTAAATCAGCATCCCTCCCGCCTGGATATCTAAGGAGTAATGTTTGCGAAAGTGTGTACTGCTTTCCAGGTAGCTGCTTGACATATCTCTAAAATAGAGATGTCCCTGGCAGCAGCTATAGACGAAGCTGTACCACTGGTAGAGTGAGCCCTCAGGCCTGAAGAGGGAACCTTTCCAGTTTTTGATAACAAAATTGGATACAAGAGACAATCCACCTGGCAATGGATCTCTTAGTGGCAGGTTTACCTTTTCCAACCTCACCAAAAGTGAGAAAAAGTTGGAGGGATTCGAACCTATGACCCTTGGTACGCTCTATATAGTAACTAAGGGCCCTCTTAACATCTAAACTGTGCAACCTCCTCTCACCAGAGGAGGAATGGTCAGTAAAGAACACTGGAAGGGAGATAGATTGGTTAAGATGGAAGTCTGAAACCACCTTAGGCAAAACTTCCTGTTAGTCCTAAAGACTACTTTATCCCTGTGAAAGGAAATAAAGTCAGTCTCCACTGACAAGGCTTGTAACTCACTTATGTGCCTGGCAGAAGTGATGGCTACTAGAAAAACAGTTTTCCAAGTCAAATACTTGAGCTCTGCAGAAGACAGAGGCTCAAAGGGAGGTTGCATCAACTGAGCAATGCAAACATTAAGATCCCAGGCAGGGGCCGGGTCCCTGAAAAGTGGATTAGTATTAAGTAATCCCTTGAAAAACTTGGAAAAAAAAAAGGGTGAGTGGAAAGAGAAGAGGGCTTTCCTGCTGAAATAAAAGCAGAGACAGCTGCCAAATGAACTTTCAGGGTAGCTGGTCTCAGGCCCAAAGAATTAAGATGGACCATATAGTCCAGAACAATGGGCAAATCAGCAGATTCCGGGGAAATATGCTTCTCGAGCACCAGATGGAAAACCTTTTCCATTTAGGAATTATAAGTGGTTCTAGTGGAAGGCTTCCTGGAAGCCTTCAGGATGTTGGAGAACACCTTGAGAAAGGTGTAGGTCAGCAACTCTAACTCCTCAAGAGCCAGGCCTTGAGGTTGAGGATTTGAGATCGGATACCAAACCTCCCTGGGCACAAGATAACAGATTGTGTCTCCTGGGGAGGCACAGGGAAGATGGACTGTTAGGACAGAAGGAGTGGGTACCAGGGCTGCCTGGCCCAATCTGGAGCAATCAGAATCATCCTGCAAGGCTGGGATCTGATTTGACTAGCACCTTGAATAGGAGAGGAAGGGAGGAAAAGCATATAGAAACTTCCTTCCCAATCTAGGAGAAAGGCATCCAGAGGACTGAGCCATCACTGGGGGCCTGCAACAAAACAGTGGAAGTTGGTGATTGTCTGGGGCTGCAAAAGATCTATCTGAGGGTGCCCCATCTGGCAAAAACTATCCCCAGTACTTGGGGATCCAGTGACCATTCGTGATGGCCCTGGGAAATCCTGCTGAGAGCATCTGCCAGGACATTGTCCTTTCCTGGGAGGTGAACTGCTATGAGCATACCTCTCAACTGTCCCTGATTTTCAGGGACATCCCTGATTTTACCTCAAAATTTTACTTTGTCCCTCCTCAAAATTGTGTTTCCGTGACCAGACAGTGTGGGTTGTAAGCACAAAATAATGTCAAACATTAAAGTTACAGACTTGTTCTTCCATAGAAAATGCATTTTACACTAAGCCCCTTATTCTACCAGCTTTCTGGGTGGATGTCTCTAATTTTGAAGATGTGTCCCTGATTTTGGTCCTTTGTCCCTGATTTTTTTAATCCTTGTCCCTCATTTATGAGGCAGAAGGTTGAGAGGTATGGCTATGAGGGAAGTGTTCAGGGAATAAGCCAGAGACCATAACTTCATTGCTTCGGTGCACAAGGCCGAAGACCGAGTGCCCCCCTGTTTGTTGATGTACCACATTGTGGGGGTGTTGTCTGTTCTGACTTGTACCACTTTGTTCTGAACAGATGCAGAAAACACTTGAAGTGCTAGAAAGACAGCTCTGAGTTCCAGCAAATTGATGTGGAGCAGAGATTCCTGAGGGGACCACACTCTCGGAGTGGAGAGCTCTATGAGCTCCCCATCCCAGAAGGGATGCATCCATAGTGAGGATCAAGGAATGCGACAGAGGGATGAAGGGACCCTGTCTTAAATTGCTCTGATCCTGCCACCACTGAAGGGCCTGGATCAGGGTTCAGTCACTGGGACCAACTTGAAAGGGATCTTTCTCTGAGACCAAAAGGCTCTCAAGTGAAACTGAATGTCCCTCATCTGAAATCTTGCTCCTTGCACTACAGCTGTGGAAGCAGCCATGTGCCCTAGGAGCTGTAAGAAGTGCCTTGCTGGTCGAGAGACCTGCAGAGTGAAGGAGAGGCCAGGCCACCAGGTTCCTTACCCTCTCTAAGGTAGGAAGGCTCTGGCCTGCTTTGTGTCCAATTCTGCACCTATGAAGGTGAGTACCTGAACAGGTTCCAGAACTGACTTTGGAAGATTGAGCAAGAAGCCCAGAGAGGTGAGCAGCTGCTGGGTAACTTGCAGGTGTGATTTGACCTGTTCTGGAGACTGGCCTACAATGCCAGTCATCTAGATTGGGAAAAACAGCAATCCTTTGCCTTCTTAAATGAGCAACTGCTACTGCCAGACATTTTGTGAATACCCTTGGGGCAGAGGAGAGGCCGAAGGGCATTGCTCTGAACTGGTAGTGACCTGAGGGCAGTTCGAATCTGAGGTACTTTCGGTGGGAGCTTCTAATTAGAACATGGAAATAGGCATCCTTGAGGTTCAGGGAAGCTGACCAGTCCCCTGGCCTTAGAGAAGGTAAAATCATTGCCAGAGTCACCATTTTGAACTTTGGTTTCAAAAGGTGCTTGTTCAGATATCTTAGGTCTAAAATGGGCCGCCATTCTCCTGTCTTTTTTGGGGTAAGGAAATATCTGGAGTACAGACCCTTGCCCTGGTGTAGGGGAACCCTTTCTACAGCTCTGAGAGCTAGGAGGGTTGAGACTTCTGTTTCTAATGTAAAAGTCTCTAGAGGGTTTGCAGGTGGAAAAATCTGGCTCTCATCTTTGGAAATGTTTTGAAGCTGAGAACCAGACCTGGCTTACTACATCCAGGACCCATTTGTCTGATGTTAGAGACTCCCAGTCCTGGGCAGTAAGCCAGCCTGCCCCTACAGGTAGTGGAGAACTGCCCTGGGCACCCCATCAGGGGCCTGTTTGGCAGGGCTTTAGTCTGAGGGTGGGAGCAGACCTACTTGCACCCCGTCTGCCTCTGCCTCTGAAGAACCCCTCTGAGCATAAGCAGAAGAAGCCTGGGTTTGGTAAAAGGTCTGTGTGAAAGGGGCCTACCTCTCCCCTGAGGTCTGCTTCTGAGGAGTGGCTTGCACGCTCCTTGGCTTGTGCACTCCTATAAGTTGTTCTGTATTCATCCATTTTCTTCATGTAATTCTCTGTTTGCTCCCCAAACAGAGAATTCCCCACCACAGGAAAATCCATAGCCTTAGACTGGGTATCCTGTGACAAGTTAGTACACCTGAGCCAAGCTAACCTACGAAAGGCCACAGATGAGCTCATGACTCTAGAGGATACATCATTAGAAACCACAGCAGCATGAATTGCACCTTGGAAGCCTCATACCATTAGAAGCCACCTGCTCCAGCTACTTGGCAAGCTGGCCAGGGCCTGTTTAGCCAAAGCCATGACAGTGTCCCATCTAGATTTTTGGTATCTTGCCACATAAGCCATGTAATTTGCTTGTCTGAGTCCCAAGGACGCTGCCATGTATTGTTTTTTAGCCATGGCATCCATTTTCCTGGAGTCCTTGTCAGGAGGATGTGAAGCCAGGGGAATGTTAGCTTTACCACAGGCTGCAGCCTGAACTACCCCAACATGACTGCATTGCTGTGAAAGAAAGTCTGTATCAGGACCTGACAAAGTGTACCTCCTGTCCATCTTTTTGTCAACAGGAGGCACAGAATTAGGGGCTTTTAGAATTTTTATTGTTTGCTTCCTAAAAGACTTATGTAAGGGGATAGATAATCTCCTAGACACTGGGATATCCATCATTTCCACAAAATCAGGTTCCTCTTGCTCATCCACAGCTTCCTCTAATGGGAGCTGGAGGGTTTCAGCAATCTTTTTATAAAACAAAAAATGAGAAGGGACTCAGAAAGCATAGGGGGAGATTCTAAAGGTCTGTCTGGGGAGATGTCCGGTTCAATGGGCACATCCAGACTCTCAAAGTCACATTCACACTGTTCATAATCCTCCTCCCCCTCCTCTGGTTCATAAAAATCTCCAATATCATATTCTTGAACTGGTGGAACCGACCAGACCGACCTCCTACCAGACAGTGGCGGTTCGGACGGAACCGAGAAAAGTGACTGTACAATTTGTATAGCTTTTGCTATTTCTGCAGCAGTTGGAGAAGGAATTTTGGACCCATACCTGCTGATTTTAGTTTTCTTTGCTGGAACTGGCTCCTCAGAGCCAGCTTACGTTGCCCGAGGAAGTCTCGCCTGGTCAGAGGGATTTCCCCGGTTCAGGTTGGCACCGAACCGGGCTGGCCATCCGGGTCAGCGGACTTTCTGGCCTCTCATTCCCTGAGCCTGCCCACTCTCTTATCCAGGGTGGCTGCAGGGAAATTCTTACAAATCTGGCAGTCTGAATTGAGGTGGTCAAACCCCAGACAATAAACACATGATGTGTGTGGGTCAGCCTTGGCAAAGGCTTCCCCACAGACACTACAGTGTTGAAACCCAGTGGGCCCGGTTTTTCTTTTGGGTTTCTCAGACATGATGCCAGCCTAACTGACAAACTTGCCCTTTTAACGGCAGTGCCAGGCAAGACACCCTTATCGGTTCCCAACCGTGTCACGGGTCGTGGAAAAACATAATGAAATCCGTTGTTTTTAGAACCGATAAGAACCAGGAACCGCACTCTAAAAGCTTTAAAATGCTTAAACTTTAAAGTTTTAACCAACCTGATCGGTTCGAACCGAACCAATAACATTTACAAGTTCCACACAGAAATAAAAACCTGTCTATTACTTACAATACCACAGACAGAGCTTGAACCGATCGGTTTGCGGTTAAAAATAATACTCGCGGTTGAATTTAACCGAGAAAATACTGTTTAAACCGAGAAATGAACCGAGCAGTAGGAGAAATCTCCGGAGCGACTGTTCAGTGAGGCGGAGTAAAGAATCTGACAGTTTCAGTTTGAAATTATCCAGACAGAGCTTCTCTAACCGAGCTCGCGCTCTAAACTCCATTCTCAGAATGGTAGTTAACCCTTTCACCTCCGGAGCAGTTCTAATGGTGGGACAAACTGCAATTGTCATAGTATAGCAAGACTTCATGTTGTTTGAAAGGTTGTTTACCACAGAAGTCAGCAGTTTCCATTCTTGAATCAATAACTAGAACCCACTGAACCTGTCTGCCAAGATGTTCTGGAGACCTGGGAGAAACACAGCCAATAGTTGAAGGTCGTGAGACAGAGCCCAGTACCATACTTTCACTGCTTCCTGCACAGGGGCTAGGGACGGAGGGTCCCTTGCTTGCTGATGTAATGTATTGCACTGACATTGTTCATCTGTACTGGCAGAGGACCAGGGCAGAGATGATTCTGAAAAGCCTGGAGGCTGTACAGGACAGCCTGCACTTCCAGGACATTTATGTTCAGCTTGGTCACCACCTTGGTCCATGACTTCTGTATGGGCTGAGATGAGAACTCAAGTCACAGCCTCAAGTATCCGTGGTGAAAATCTGTACAGGAGCTGGTACAAGGAATGGAATGCCCTTCAGTAAGTTTTCAGCTTATCCATCATAACAATGCTCTGCATAGGAGAGATGTGAGAAGAACCATTTGTTCCAGTTCGTCCATCAACTGATCCCACTGGATCCTGAGTGTCCATTGTGGTATCCGAATATGAAACCGGGCTAGTGACACAGTCACTATGGCCTCTGACATGGCTGAATAACATCCTGTCCCATCTGTTATGCAGAAAGCGTTAAAAGCAAGAATCTGTTCTATCCTCTCACCTTCTGGCTGAGTGTACAATCGCATTTTCTTGTGAGACCTAGGAACTGATTACTCTGACAGTCTCACGATTCTCCCCCTCCCGCTATCCCCGCCTCCACTTGCTGCTTTTACCTTTTCTTCCCCTTTGCTTATCTGTGGTTATAAAATATATATGTGAATCTTTGTGCGAAACTGAGATCCCTTGGTTTGAAAATGTACATAGTTATAGTGTTGGCTAATTCTAGTTGGCTACATACTTTATGTGTTCATTTTTCCATCTGGTAAATTTCAATCATAAAACTTCCCAGTTGTCTAAGTTTGTGGGTTGTATTTGCATCCACTTCCTTGTGATTGCATTTTTTGCTACCGTTAATGCTGCATCGAGTAAATATTTCTGATATTTACTGTAATGCCTCTCTGGATAACCTAGGAGCAGTGCCATCCTAGGAGGTCAATGACAGGACATCTGAAAGCAGTTCTTTGAGATCTATTTCTATATTTGCCCAATACTGGCATAGTTGAGGCCATGCCCCCAAAATGAGTATGATGGGCAAAAGTGCCCCACATTGCCTCCAACATGCCACATTACCCCCCCATACTCATTTTGCAGTGATCTGTGTGGTTCTAAAAATATGACTAAGGTCTTCCATGTGAATTCCTTCCAATAATTTGAAGAGGACATATGTCTGTCCACTCCTTGCCTGAGATTTGAACATTTAATTCCTGGGTCCAATGCTGCTTTTTTGTTTCCAATGTTTCTTCCAGAAGGGTGCACAGAGCTTTATATGCTTACGATATTGAATGCTGCAGGATTCCTTGCTGCTGAGAGGCTTTTATTAACATAAGTAGTGGGTGCTGTTCAACATACGCTGTTAGATTACCTAGCTTTACTCACAGGTAATGTCTTAGTTTATAAAAAGCAGAAATGATCCACCACTGTTAGTGCATACCACTGTTTTAAACAGGTGAAAGTATGGGAATGTCTTCCGTCAAACAGCTGGCATAGATGCTAGAATCTGTCCTAGTATGGATCATAAGTGCCTACTGTAGGCAGCGATGGGCCTGATGTCTGCTATAGATGCGAAAGGTGCACCAAGGAGAAGACTCTCTCCCCATTGGTTGAACTCTGCAGAATCCACCTCTGGAAGTAGGTCGTGCCTTGGACTTCTAAGCCTGGATGGAGTGTCCAGGAGGTTCACACCCGAAGAGGGGTGAGGTAGGGTTCCTAGAGACCCTTGGGGTGCACAATACCTGCGCTGGCAGTCCGTCGGGGCTGGAGAAGGGCTTGATGGTTGCTGACTGGTATGGTATGACGCCTCCCGGAAAGGGATAGGCCAGGCGGTCACCACCAGGTGATCCACGCTGAACTCGCTTAAGAAAGTGCGCGTCATCCGTTCAGGATTGTATCTTCCAACCCTGGAGATGTGGAGCTCATTGACCAGCCCTGACAGGAAAAGTTGATAAGAGGTCTGGTAGGCGTCTGAGGACAGGTTGGACAGAGAGATCCTCTTCCTTGGGGGAGGAAGACGAGGAGGCCAATGAGTCCAAAGAATCCAAGTCCGGCTGCTTCTGGGGGGCCAGGTGAAAAACCTGTTCGTCCATGGCTCTTCGTTACAGGAAATCAGCAGCCATGGCCCTGAACTGTTCCCAGGTCAGCAGCCCCATGGGACCGGGTGGTTCGGGATGGAGGAGTGGAAGGCAGAGGTAAAGGAATAAATGCCTCATGAAGGGACGCCCACTGCCAGGGCTAGAGACCATGCAGTAGGTCCAGCACCCTGGAAGGATCTGCCAGTTGGAACAGCAACTGACCTGCTCAACCAGCCTGAAACAGTCAGGACTGAGCCCTGAAGTGGAGTCCCTCTTGTGAGGCAACCAGGGCGCGTGGGTCAGAAGGTAGCCCCTAGCCTCCTGCAATAAGGCCGCACTCAGAGACAAGAAAGGGAGAAGGAAAGCTTGGCACCTCACCTCACTTACGCCCCCCTCACCTCGGCCCAACAATAAGGGTTAAACCTCACCTACCAGCCCCGGGGCACTACGAGGGAACCCTTCTTCCCAGCCCCAGGCAACTCAGTGGCTCTGGGAAACAGAGCCAGTCTGGTCACCGGGCCTGGGGACTCAATCCCTCCTGGCCTCGAGGTCCATGCACCTTACCGGTGCCCTCTCAGTGCCATCCCGAGGCGAGGCTCGATGCTACAAACAGCGCCGAGGCCAGTGCCGGCTAGGACAACTGGCCCAAAGGAGAGGAGGTTGGGAAGGCACAGTGGTACTGGGCGTAGGAGAGCCTAGGGACTTTGAGGAGTCGGGCAGCCAGTCTGGATCTGCCACCGAATCGTCCTCCTCCGAACAGAAGCAGATCCAGAGGACCTCCAGCAGGGCCAGTCCCAAGGCTCTCCTACTCCCGGTGCCATAGGCGGCATCACAAGATGACCCAGTACCGCCCACAGCGCCACCCCGATCACCGAAGCCGCGAATGACTCCAGGATCCGAGGCGGCTCAGATAGGCATCATAGAGGAAACCACCAGGCTACAACACCAGGGGAGCCTCACCTCCGAGGAGGTGACTACCAGTACTGTGCTCCCAGCCCGGCCCCCAGGGGAGTCGGACCGTGCATCCAGCACCGTAGAAGGGACCTCCAGCATGACGAGGCTTGAAGGGGTGGAAGCCCCTCCTCCACAGCCCATATAGAGCCGGAAGGAGACCTGGAGAAAGGGTCAAGGGACCTACGTCTGGTGTCCCGCCAACGAGGCTGAACTCCAAAATTCAGTGGCATGTGGCCAACTTTAAACGCGCTGCCTTTGAGCAGTCTGCAGTCCATGGAGAAGCAGATGTCACATCGGTCCATATCATGGTCTGGGCCCAGGCAGGTCAAACAACGATCGTATCGGTCCACAATACAGTATTGCTGGCTGCAGGGACACTGACACATGGGGGAGCCGTCTTGCTTTGGAAGACTTTTCTTGTCCCTAGGGAGATATGATCAGATGGAAAAATAAACTAAAATCACAGAAAAAAGGCCTCGGTGCTGATAGAAAGAAAAGGTCTTACCAGTTAGGAGATCCGGAGTCAAATCTGTGCCGAGAGACCGGAACGGCACGCAGAACTAGGCTTCAGCGTTGACAAGAGTGGAATAAGGTCGTGGTGTTGCAGTAGGAAATTAGTTTGCCCACAAGGTCGCTAGTCACTCAACGGTGGGAGAAGCAGAACTGAGGTGAAAGAGGAGTTGGTGTTGTTTACTGGCCATTCTCGACCACTGCGCTGTACGTCTGCCTCAAGGGCAGCGCTGGGCCAGTGCCGACTCCCCTCTCACCCCCCAAAAAAATTTACAAAAATTGCTTCAGCAGGGCCCTGATCCTCCAGTCATAACCCACCAGTGATGAATGGTGAAGACTGACAAAGATAACATCTGGTGGGCTTCAAGCATGCATGAGATAGGCACAAAGGGATCTTGGTGGTGGTGGGAAGTAGCCAGAGATCAGGTAGGGTCTGTTGTGACAGTATAAGCAGGGACAAAATGGGCAGACGGGGTGAGCCAAATGGTCCTTATCTGTCGACAAATTCTGTTTCTATGTTTAAGCAGGTGGGGATAGATTACAATTTACTCATTTATAGGAGTAGTAAGACACGTCTGGGTATGCAAAAATATAGAAGTTGATGGCAGAAAAGGACCGCAAGGCCCATCCAATCTGCCATTTCTTTTTCTACCTTATGAATGTGCCATCGGCCTTTGCTGTGTGGGTAGTTATGTGATAACTGCACTTCCAGGTGCTGAAGGCACTCAGCATGAACACCTCATGCCTCACAGGGAACCTGGCTACGTGTTCATCACATAACTACCCACACTCTGTTGCGTCATATTGCTTACTTATGATTTAGTAGGTGCTAAATAACAATATAAATAAAAGCAAAGTACAAAGATGGACAGCAACAATACAAACATGAAAAGGGTGCAACGTGTTATTAAAAGAAGTATAGCTTTCTTCAGAAAAAAGACAGAACTACGTCAACGGTTTCTCACTGAAATACTTCGGGCTCCTTAGTAGTTGGAACTGTCTGACATTACAATGCCAAAACCTATGGAATTCTGTTTGTCACTGGATAGTTTGATACCTTTTACTGGACCAATATATGTCTTGCACAAAGATGGTACAATGCACATTCACGCAGGGCCTATTAGCAATTTGAAAAGTAAACGTGAACACTCACTTACTTCATTACACAAAGCAATTATTTTAAAAGTACAAAATAGTTTACTAACACATTAAAACACAATTAATAAAACAGAAAATTATCTTTTAAACAGAAGTGATCATCAACTTATTAAACACAGCGTGTCCTCCCATGACATCACTACCTGTCCTAAATTTCCCATGATATGGCTTCTGCCTTGTTTTAAATTTTTGGCTAATTAACATATGAATTTCTCTGGACTGCTAACACCTACAGGGAAGCCCAATAATGTACCTGGTTTGAAAGAGCTCTGCGTGGTCTTTCAGTCTTTAAGAGAACTTCCTAAGTTTACTTTCCCTTTAAAGAGCAGCTGACACACTCTGGTCAGGCAACTCATACCAAGCAGTTGCCTGCTGGAGAGCTAAATTTGCTAGGTTTTGAATTTTTTTATTTAGTACAAAAATAAATCTGTACCTTAATATGGCCCACTCGTAACTTCTTTACTGGCAATTCTATAAGTATGGGGCTATAATACATTATATATTAGCCCCATGCATGAATTACTGCCTGCAAAGTACATTTAGACAGTCCTCTCCCCCAATATTAGGAATATCTAGACAGAGTACCCACAGCCCCGTTCCCTACTCCACATCATCAAAAAGCTTGTTTTACAGGAGGAGCTGCAGTGCTCGGTGGTCACTCAGCTCATACACCAAAGTTATGATCCAGGCATATTGAGGCACATATTTCTTTTCTTACTGAATAAAAATTTCAAAACCTAGCAAATTTAGCTGCTTGGGCAGGCAACTCATTGGCTCAAGTTGCTTGCCCATGATCTGAGAGAATGCCAACTGCTCTCTAAGCATTTCAGCAGTTTAAAGGGTAAAAACTGTTCCCCATTGCCCTAAGTAGAATGCTCTTACAAGGCACTCCCAGCTCTAACTGGCTGAAACAATACTGATTTGGTACTATTGCACATAAACACATACACACACTTGTGTGTGCATGCATATGTCTGTGTTTGTAGAAGGTTTTAATCTAAATGAAAGCCACAACACCATATGTTTATAACACAGGCGGCCCTACAGTGAAGAATCTTTGGATGCTTGAAACTACAGTAACTTGTAACTCGTTGTTGCCGTAAGTGCAAGGATATCCTTGCCAAAAAGAAGTGCAGGTCACAATTCCTCTATCCGGGTTAAATCAATTGAACTGGACAGACCCATATAAGTCCCACTCGATAAGGTATCCCTACCACAGCAGTAAAGACAAAATTCAAGATGTAGACAGTTTCACATTTCAGGCTTACCATGAACTGAGCGACTGCTTTGATGAAAATACCGGTCCTGTTCTAGGTCTGTATCCGTCGGGATGTCAGTCTGTGGCTCATACCTGTTAACAATGGCAGCAATCAAGCTGGTGTTGTAATAAAGCAGTAAAAGGACTTCAAACAGAGCAGCAAGCATCCTTGAAAGCACAGTTCTCCTCTTGCCTCACTTGGCTAGGCCAGAGACAAACTGCAAGTGCCACAAGAAAGTCATTGCTGGGCTTTAAAGGAGATAGGAAATTATTTTTACATAGTCAACTGCCCTTCTATCTTGCTTTCCATGCCAGTTATATATTCTGATATGCTTTGATGATTTTTGATAAATAATCAATCTAGCCTAGGAGTGCCCTCAGATCTACCTAGAGCTCCACTCTCCTCACCAGCTACTGCTCTCAATTTTCATATTTCTAAGACATTCTGTAACATCAATAACTCCCATTCCATGGTATTCATCTGAATGGCCTGCAATAGAGTTATTTATATCACAGAATATTCAAGCAGTATGGAAAGAGAGAACGGCAACTGCTGAGGAGAGAGAGATTTGAGGTAGTTACAAAGGCAACAAAATCAGATTATTAATTTAACAAAAAAGGTCTAAAATGTACCAGAGTAGTGGGTAGACAATAAAATGACAACTGGAGGGCATCTAGACGTATAAAAATGTTTCCTCCATCACCAGTAACAGTGCAATGCAAAGCTCTGCATTATAAACTTTAGGATGGTGCTATACATAACTTCAGTACCAGGCACAAAAGAAACAAGCATTTGTCAATGCTGGATGTTCACCACTGGTATAGAAGCCCTAAAACCCTAGGGTACTAGATGTGTTGTAGTGCACTTTGTGGCTTATATATTATGTTAGGCTCAAGAAAGGGAGGAGTGGGTGGAGGATGATGGAGGAAAAGCAGAGATCCTAAATGAATACTTATATTCGTCTTCACCAGGGAGAAGGGACGGACTAGTGCCTTCAGGAGGAGAAGAGGAGTAGGGGAGGAACACAGATGTAGTGACAGATGAGGATAGAGTGAGGAGGGACTGCTAGCATTGAAGGTGGGCAAATCCCATCAGACCCAGACAGCGTACATTCAAGGGTACATACCTTCATAGATGTTGGCGTAGATAAGGGCCTACGGCCCACCTAGTCTGCCCATGTGCGCACGTACTTTGCTTCTTCAATCTTCTCTAGAACTAGGTTGTTCCCTTAACCCGACTACTAGGATCCCCTGATGCCTATCCCAAGCATTCTTAAATCCTGTAATCATTTTGGGCCCCCACTGCCTCTTCTGGCAGGGTCCACCACCCTCTCCATAAAGAAATTCTTCCTCACGTTCCCTCTGAACCTCCCTCCAGTTTCATCCCATGTCCCCTAGTCCTGGAACAACTTTTCCTATGAAAAACTGTATTTTTTTGTACCTTATTCCACATTGTGAGGTGCTTATATGTCTCAATCATATCCCCTCCACTCCTCCAGGGAGTACATATTTAAGTCTTTCAGCCTGTCTTCATAGGTTTTATGATGTAATCCTTGCACCATCCTGGTTGCCCTCCTCTGAACTGCCTTCACCCTGTCTATGTCCTTCTGTAAGTAAGGCCTCCAGAACTGGACACTGTATTCGAGGTGTGGCCTCACTAGTGTCTTGTATAGTGGAATTATGACCTCCCTTTTTCTACAGGTGATATCCCTCCCTATGCAACCCAGCATCCTGCTTGCTTTTCCTGCTGCCTTGTTGCACTGATTCCCTACCTTGAGGTCATCACAGATGATAACCCCTTGGTCCCTTTCCTGCTTCGAGCATTCTATAGCCTCCCTCCCTCCCTCCCCCAGCTGATATGTTGCTCCTGCGCTTACCCCATGTGCATTATTTTTCATTTCTGTGTTAAACCTCACTGCCACTCCCTTGACCAGTCCCCAAGCTTCTGCAGATCTCTCCTCATTCTATCCACACCCTCCAGGCATGTCCACCATGTCCAACTTTGTTGAATGTCTTCACCTAGGACATTGGGGATGGTGTTAAGGGCAAAATGTGCCTATTCATGAACAACACCAAGCTCTGCGGGAGAGTGAACACAGCCGATGGGACACAGGACCTACAGGATGATCTGGAAAAGCTGGGAGGTGGTTTGGGATCTGGAGCTTGGCTTCCATGCCAAGAAATCCAAAGTTATGCACACTGGTGCCAGGAATCCCAGGACAGAGTACTACCTGGGTGGAGTCCAGGTATCTGCACCAGAGGAGGAGGAGGAGAAGAACCTGGGAGTGATGATCACTAGTGACCTGAGTCACTCCACGCAGTGCAAGAGAGCAGCAGCAAGGGCAGACAAGATGCTGGGATGCATAGCTAGGGGGGTCAGTAGTATGAGAGAGGAAGTTATGCTGCCCTTGTACAGGTCACTGGTGAGGCCACGTCTAATGTATGAGTTCAGTACTGGTGCCCACACCTCAAAAGGACATTAACCTGCTGAAGAAGGTCCAGAGCAGGGTTACAAAGATGATAGTGGGCCAGCAGTGTAAGGCATACGAGAAGCGGTTGAGGGCACTGAACATGTACTCTTGGAGGAAAGGAGAGAGAGAGAGGATGTGACTAGGACCTTCAAGTACTTGAAAGGGATACATAAGGTCGATAAGGAGAGTCTCTTTAAGCTCAGTGGCAACCATAAAATGAGGGGGGCACAGTCATAAGCTGGGGGGAATTAGGAGGGAGGTCAGGAAGCACTTCTTCACAGACAGGGTGGTGGACACTTGGAATGCACTGCCAGAAGAGGTGATCTCGTTGAAGACAGTGGAAGCTTTAAAACAGGCTGGGATAGGCATGGGGAAGGTAAGAATCATGGGTAGGGAGGATGGGAGGAGTGGGGAGGGAAGCAGGGACATAAACTCAAGCTGAGGAACCTGCAATAGGAACAGATTAGATAGACCAAATGGCCTTCTTATGCTGGCTTCATGTTTGTATGTCGCATTACCAAACTTAGGAGCCTGCATTCGTAATTTCAAATGCAGGCTCATAACTTTGTTGCTTTGTAATACTGTTGCCCATTTGTGGTTTTTGGCATATCCCTGATCATGATATTTTATTGTATTTCATGAACTCAATATTTATTGTATTTGTGTTAATTTTATTGTTTTTATGTGAAGTTTGCTGTTAAGCCGCCTTGGTTTTAGAAAATTTTCTTGAAACTTGGCTTCCCAGCCAAATGCCCTTTGGGGTAACCCTTGCCTCAGTGTTTACACAGAGAGGTTCTTTGGTTTTAGAAAGGCGTGGTAAAAATTAAAGATTTTTATTATATTATAAACTGTCAACATAGCCTTCTTATGACCCCACCTCATGAACAAGTGTAGAGAAAATGTTCAACTCCTGCCTGAAAGGTGATTTCATGCAGCGACTGCTAAATCACACCTTTGGGGATGCAAAAGCGCATTTTGGCCAGGATTTAAAAAATGACAGCTGTCACATTCATGAGGTGCTGTAAAGAAATGGCTATGCTGAAAATTTGGGGTAAAAATATTGAAAATTACCAAAGTTACGAGCCTGCATTCACAAAATTGAATGTAGGCTCATAATAACTTTGTTGTTTTTTAATACTTTTACGCCAGCTTTTCAACATAGCCTTCTTATGACCCCGCCTCATGAACAAGGGCAGAGAAACTTATCAACTCCTGCCTGAAAGGTGATTTTGCACAGCAACCACGAAATCACCTTTTGGGACAGATTTGCCTAACTTCACTGCAATTGTTTATGAGGTTAGATCCCAAAATACACATTGAAAAATTGGGGCTGCATAAATGGCCAAATTATGGCACTAAGTTCAAAACCCATTGAAATACATTGAACCACATACCTGATTTATTCAGTTCTTGGTCCGGCTTTGAAGAGTGAAGGCGTCTGTGCAGTCCACAGTGGATTACAGCACTGTACCCTCGGTGGGTAGGTAGGACTGGGGGCTGGTGGGGGAACTAACGCGAACATACACTGATGGATGTTTTTCTTTTTTTACAGGGTAAAAAAAAATGACGAGGGATGGTTTCCATTATTTCAGATGGCGACAGGGACACTGGAGGATTGGGTACATCCAATGTCAGTGTTATGTCTGTTGGGGGGCACCGAGAAGGAGGCTCAGGTGGACAGGACAGTTGCAGGGGCAGCAGCAGTATCAACGAGCCTTTTGGCACTTCAGCGCCGACAGTGACACTGGGGGATTGGGAACCCCAATGTCAGTGTTATATTTGGTGGTGGGTGGAATGTTGAGAGGGAGGTTGGGTGAGGGCACAGTTACAGGGTGGCAGCAACACGAAAGCCTTCTGGCACTCCAGAGTGTAGAGATGTGACCCACGCGTCAGAGGCGGCACGATAACCAGCGTGGACCACGAACTTTTCACTTTTGATGACAACGCAGGACTGGGCATCAAGTATCAGTGCTATGTTTGACGGGAGGGGCTGAAGGAGGATCGCGTGCAGGGGAGGTTATGGTGTGCCAGTAACAGACATCAATGCACAGTCTTCTCTGTTACAGCTGGCATGAGCCCCTGGATGTTTGAAATTCCAGGCTGATCATGACACAGCAGCACTGCCTGCTGGGTGGCATAGATCAAAGGAAAGAGCCGACCCAAGATTGGGTCGGCTTTTTCTTTTCAAGAACATGACGTCTCCGTCCAGCAAGCCAAAACTCTGTCACGACCAATCTGGCTGATGACGGGTCTAGCACTGTCGCACCCATAAAGAAAACATTACTTACCATAGTAATCTTGTTTCTTCCAAGGGAATCTTACTGAATCCTAACAAATGCAATGTGGATAGGACTGCCCTGGAGCCGAAATGGTTAATAGAACCTATGCTAACAGTGGAATGTTAGGCTCAAGCTCAGTTTTCAAACCACTGCCCTGGTTGCACTTCCTGCAACCATCAGATTCTTCTGAAGTATGCAGAAGCTAAACTAACTAGCTAATTAAGTCTACATAACATAATAATAACCCCTTATTTGGGACAAACCCTTCTCAAACAATAAGGGTATCTTTCAAGATCCAAGTCAACAGATGCCTAAGAAATAATCAGGTATGCCCACAGGTTTCCCACTAACATGTACAGCTGGTATGTAGTGCCCTGTAGGTACTAGTAGGGGAGGAAAGGTGTGAGCTCAGAATACAGTAAGATTTCCTTGGAATAAATAAGATTACTATGTTAAGTAATGTTTTCTTCAAACCCCAGGAAATCTTACTGTATTCTGACAAATGCAGACTACCCAAGCAGTGCCTTTGGAGATGGGCCGAGGACCTACTTAGAAAACAGGCTATGCAGGACTGCTGTACCAAACCTGGCATCACTCCAGCCTGGGTATCCATGCTTGGTAAATGTGTAAACTGTTCTACAAGTAGCTGCTCTGCAGATTTCCAGCAGAGAATGCCTCTTGAAGCTGCTAGAGAGCATCTGTACCTCTAGTGGGTGGGCCCGAGACCCTAAAGGCTTGCTTGCCCACTTTACTGAACAGAACTGGATACAGGCCACAATCCTCTTGCAATGGATCTTTGTGACTGGTTTACCTTTTCCTATTTTCCCACAGGTCAAGAAGGTTGGGATCTGTCTCTCCTGTAGCCTTCTGTATGCTCCAAGTAGTAGCTGATAGTTCTTTTCACATCTAGAATATGCAGTCTACGTTCCCCTGAAGTAGAATGATCAGTGAAAAAGACTAGCAGTGTAATGGACTAATTAATGTGGAAGTCTGACACTACTTTAGGGAGAAACTTATTATTAGTCCTAAGGACCACCTCCTTGTCCCTATAGAATGCAATATAGTCAGTCTCCATGGACAAAGCCTGTAGTTCACTAATCCTTCTGGCAGAGGTGATTGCCACTAGGAACACAGCTTTCCAAGTTACATACCTGAGATGTGCTGATGACATAGGCTCAAAGGGTGGCTGCATGAGCTGTGCAATACATATGTTCAGATCCCACACTGGGGTAGGGGTCCTATGTGGGGAATGTAAATGTAGCAGCCCCTTAAAGAATTTCCTGAACACTGGGTTAGAAGCCAGGGACGATGCTCTACCTGCTGACAGGTAGGCTGAGACAGCTGCCAAGTGCACCTTTAGAGTGGATGGTCTCAGACCCAGGGAGTGAAGGTGGGTTAGGTAATCCAGTACAATTGGCAATCCCACAGTGTCTCCAGATTCTTGCCCTGGCACCAAATGGAGAATCTTTTCCATTTTAATGTGTAGTTCTTCCTGGTGGAGGGCTTTCTGGAAACCCTAAGGACCTCCATGACCCCTTCGGAGAGATTTTTTTATTGTATTCTTTGGTAACCGGGTAAGGCCCACTAGGCACAAGTGCCTGTTTTCAGTGGTGACCTGGGAGCACTGGGTGGTTAAGTGACTTGCTCAGAGGCACACAGTATGCAAGCGGAGGTTGTGGGAATCAAACTTAGGTCTCGTCTACTGGATGTACCAAGCTCGTTCACACCTCGTTCCTCTAACCTCTAGGCTATACTGCCCGCCTGCATGCAGGTTAGCATACTCTAGGTTCTAAAGAACCAGGCCTTGAGCCTGAGAGACCAAAAGTTGGGGTACAGTATCCTGCCTTGGAAGGAAGTCAGCAAATTGTGGTTCCTAGGAAGGCTGATCAGTTTGGCGACTGACAGTGCCAGAACCGGGGAGTACCATGGCTGCCTGGCCCAGTCTGGGGCAATAAGGATCACTGAAGTTAGCTGGGATCTGAGCTTGTTCAGGACTCTGAGCAGCAGTGGGAATGGAGGAAAGGCATACAGAAACTTTCCTGTCCAGTCCAAAAACAGTGTATCCAGTGGGATTGAGCCCCTCACTGGGGGCCTGCAACAGAACTGGGAAGCTGGTATTGTCTGGGGCTGCAAAGAGGTCTACCTCTGGAGTGCCCCACCTTTTGAACACAATTTGTAACACTTGCTTGTTCAGAGACCACTCGTGGTTGTTCTGATTGATTCTGCTGAGGGTATCTGTCAGCACATTGTTCTTCCCTGGAAGGTGGACTGCTGACAGCGAAGCTCCCATCGAGTAGGCCAGACTCCAAATTTTCATGGCCTCTGTGCATAGGGGTGTTGATCTTGTGCCTCCTTGTTTGTTTATGTAGTACATGGTGGTTGTGCTGCCTGTCCTGATCTGCACCACCATTAACTGTAGCACACTGGCGAATGCTTGAAGTCCCAGTAAAACTGCTCTGAGCTCCAGCAGTTGATATAAACATACCAGACGCCAGCAGAATAGGCCTGTTGGTCTATCAAGTCTGCTTGTGCTTCAGCACCCTGATTGGGTACCATAGCCCTCTATCTGTCGCCTTCCACTGTTACTCCATCCCCCAGTCCTGCCCCCAGCAATTCAGCCTCTGTTTCACCCCTTGCCTATACCTGTCCCACCCTCTCTTGAATCCCTCCACTGTAGCTGTCTGTACCAGCTCCCTGGGCAGCACATTCCACAGTTGCACCACTCTCTCAGTGAAGTACCTCCTCCTCCTTTCCCCCCAATCCTACCACCCTCAATCTTCCAACTATGTCCTCTGGTGATTCCAACCTCTTTCAGTCGAAAGATCCTATCTCATCTTACCTTATTTACTCCCCTGAGATACTTGAAGACCTCAGTCATGTCCCCCCGGTCCCTCCTCTCCTCCAGTGAGAACAGGTTGAGCTCCCCTAGTCGTTCCTCATATGTCATATCCTCCAGGCCCCAGGTCATTCTGGTTGCTCTCCTCTGAACCCTCTCCAGGAGTTGGATCTCCCTCCTTAGGTGTGGCCTCCAGAACTACACACAGTACTCAAGATGTGGTCTAACCAGGCTGTTGTACAGTGGCAAAATCACCGCCCTATTCCTTGAGGTAATCCCCTTAGCGATGCATCCCAGCATCTTATTTGCCCTGACCGCAGCCCTCCTGCACTGCTCTGAATTATTCATATTAACATCCACCAAGACTCCCAAGTCTCTTTCCTCCACCGTGGCCTGCAACTCACCCCCAGGGTGTACACATAGTTGTGTTTTCCGCCCTAGATGTAGCACCTTGCACTTGGAGGAGTTACATTTCAATTTCCAGGTGTGGGACTACCTATCCAGAGTATTCAGGTCCTCCTGCAGGGCCAATTCCAAGGAGGTAATTAGAGACACAGTTATATGGTGCACCGTAGTAATGTAATGTAAACTGCTACGAAAGGCGCCACTGCTATATATACAATTAAGAATGTCACATGCCAATAACTTGCATATGTACTACTGTTTACCATGTTTTCTTGTACCTTGACTCCGGTTGCCCCTGAAAAAGGGACCTCCGGGCCCAGTGACCTACCCGTCATCAAAATTCAATAAATAAATAATATATATAAAGTAAATAAAATATGTACTGGGAAGCACTTACTCGGCAGAGCTGCTCTCGGCTTCAAACAACATGAAGTCTTGCTGTAGTCTAACTATTGCAGTGATATCCAACCTTTGAACTGCCCGGAGAGGAAGAGTTAACTTTCCATGCAAGGCATGGAGCTGAAACTCGACTTTCGGTTGAGACTCTGTCTGTTGTTGTTTAAACCCAAACCGCTAGATTCTTTACTCCGCCTCACTGAACAGTCGCTCGAGATTCCTCCTTTGCTCGGTTCAATTTAGTCGGTTAAAGTGTCGTTTTTTCCTCTGTTTCAACGAATTTATCCATCTAACCTGTCGGTTTCAGTCTCTGTCTGTGGTACCGTGAGTACTAGATATAGGTTTATTATTGTTTGCTCTATGTGGAACTTGTAAGCGTTGGATCGGTTCGGTTTGAACCGATCAGGTTATTTTAAAAGTTTGTTCTACTATTAGGTGTGGTAACCGGTCCTTATCGGTGCTAAAAAAAAGCAGTTTCATTATGGTTTTTCCACGACCTATAACACGGTCAGGAACCGATAAGGGTGTCTTGCCTGGTGGATTGCCGAAAAAGGTAAGTTTGGTTAGGACTGGCCTGTCTAGAAACCCAAAAGAAAAACCGGGCCCACTGGGTTTCAACATCTGTAGTGTGTGGGGAAGCTTTCCAAGGCTGACCCCCACCACCTGTGTTTATTGTCAGGGTTTGACCACCTTGATTCAGACTGCCAGATTTGCAAAATTTCCCTCAGCTACCCTGGAAAAGAGTAGGTAGGCTGAGAAAGGGAGAGTCAAAAAGTCTGCTGATCTCGGATGGCCAGCCGGTTCGGTTCAACGAACCAGAAGGAATACCCCTCTGACCAGGGCAAAACTTCTTCGACAAGGAGAACGGCACCTGAGGAGCTTCCGGTTCTGTTAAAAGAAAAGAAGGGATAAGTCAGCCGCTTGGGATCCACAAGTTCCTTCTCCCACCACTGATGAAATAGCCAAAGCGATAAGGATTGTTCAATCGCTAACCCGGTTCCGGCGAACGGCACCATCAGTTAGGGCTCGGTTCGTTGGTTCCCGGTTCGGATTATAATTTAGAGAATTTTTATGAACGGAGGAGGAGGAGGAAGGAGAGTATGAGGATAGTGATGGTGATTATGAAAGTCTGGATGTGCCCATTGACCGGACATCTCCCAGACAGACCTTCAGGGGTTTCTCCTCCTAGGCTTTCATGTCTCTTCCCATTTTATGTTTTACAAAAGTGGCTGAAACTCTTCAGCTTCCTATGGAGGAAGCAGTAGAGGATCAGGAAGAACCTGATTATGTTGAGATGATGGACATCCCAGAGTCCAGGGGCTGTCTATTCCCTCCATAAGTCTTTTGGAAACAGACAATAACAATTTTAAAGACTTCTAATTCTATACCTCCTGTGTCAAGAGAATGGACAAGAGGTATACTCTTTCAGGCTCAGATCACGGAGTTCCTTTCCCAGCAGTGCAGCCATGTTGGGGTAGTGCAGGCTGCTGCCTGTGATAAGGCAAATATACCCTTGGCTTCACAACCCCCAGATAAGGACTCCAGGAGGATTGATGCCATGGCAAAGAAACAGTACATGGCAGCATCTTTGGGACTCAGGTGGGCTAATTATATGGCCTATACAGCTAGATACCAGAAGTCTAGACGGGACACTGTAATGGCTCTAGCTAAACAGGTCCCTGGCCAGCTTGCCAAGGAGCTGGAGCAGGTGGCTGCAGATGGTATTGAGGCATCCAAGGTGCAATTTCATGCTGCAGTAGACTCCAATGATGTTTCATCTAGAGTCATGGCTACATCTGTGGCCTACTCAGGATGGCTTGGCTCAGATGTACTAGCCTGTCTCAGGATACCCAGACTAAGACCGCAGGATTTTCCTGTTGTGGGTAATTCTCTGTTTGGGAGCAAACAGAGAACTACGAAGAAAATGGATGAATACAGGACCACCTATAGGGTGCTCAAGCCAAGGAAGGCAAGCCGCTCCCAGAAACAGCATTCAGGGGTGAGGGCAGGCCTTTTCATAGGCCTTTCTACCAAGCCAAGGCCTCCTCTTCCGCCTTTGCCCAGAGGGGTTCTTCAGAGGGAGAGGCAGGCCAGGGTACAAGCAGGCCTGCTACCACCCCTCAGCCTAAAGCCCCTGCCAAACAGGCATCCTGATGGGTTTGCCGGGCGATTCTCCACCACCTGTAGGGGCAGGCTGGCTTACTTTTCCAGGACTGGATGTCTTTAACATCAGACAAATGGGTCCTGGAAGTAGTAAGCCAGGGACTGGTTCTCAGCTTCAAAAATTTCCCAAGATGAGAACCAGATCCTTTCCACCTGCAAATCCTTCAGAGGCACTTGCCCTAGAGGCAGAGGTCTCTTCCCTCTTGGCTCTGAAGCCATAAAAGGTTGCACCCTACACAAGGGAAAAGTTGTACTCCAGGTACTTCCTAACTCCCAAAAGACAGGAGAATGGCGGCCCATCCTGGATCTCAGATACTAAACAAGCACCTTTTAAATCCAAAGTTCAAAATGGTGACTCTGGGAATAATTCTACCCTCTCTAAGGCCAGGAGACTGGCTAGTTTCCCTGGACCTCAAGAATGCCTATTTCCACATTCTCATCAGAAGCTCCCACCGAAAGTACCTCAGGTTCGAGTTGCCCTGAGGCCACTATCAATTCAGAGCAATGCCCTTTGGCCTAACTTCAGCTCCAAGGGTGTTCACAAAATGCCTGGCAGTAGTGGTTGCTTTCCGAAGGAGAAAGAAGATCTCCATCTTTCCATACCTGGACGACTGGCTCATAGTAGGTCAGTCTCCAGACCAAGTCAAGTCACACCTACAGATAACTCAGCAACTGCTCACTTCTCTAGGATTCCTTCTGAATCTTTCAAAATCAGTTCTAGAACCAGTGCAGCTCCTCACCTCCATAGGGGCAGAGCTGGATACAATAAAGGCAAGAGCCTTCCTTCCCCTGGACAGGGCAAGGACCCTTGTTACACTGGCCTCTTCATTCACCCTCAGGTGTCTCGACCAGCAAGGCATTTCTGCAGCTCCTGGGCCACATGGCTGCCTCTACAGCAATGGTCCAAGGAGCAAGATTTCAGATGAGGGACATTGAGTTCCACTTAAGAGCCTTCTGGTCCCAGAGAAAGGATTCTCTGACCAAACTAATTTCAGTGACTCGAACCCTGATCCAGGCTTTGCAATGGTGGCAGGATCAGGACAACCTAAGGCAAGGAGTTCCCTTTGTCACTCAATTTCATTCTCTAATCCTTACCACAGATGCCGCCCTCTTGGGCTGGGGAGCCCACTTGGGGGATCTGACCACCCAAAGGTTGTGGTCACTTCAAGAATCTCTGCTTTACATCAGTCTCTTAGAATTCAGAGCAGTGTTTCTAGCACTTTAAGCTTTTTCCAAGTCTGTTCAGAACAAAGTAGTTCAGATCAGGACAGACAGTACCACCACAATGTGGTACATCAACAAGCAAGGAAGCACTCGGTCTACGGCCTTGTGCACAGAGGCAATGAAGTTGTGGTCTCTGGCCAATTCCCTGAATACCTCTCTGATAGCAGTGCACCTCCCAGGGAAGGACAATGTCCTGGCAGATGCTCTCAGCAGGATATCTCAGGGCCATCACGAATGGTCCCTAGATCCCCTGATTTTGAAGGTGATCTTCTCCAGATGGGGCACCCCACAGATAGATCTTTTTGCAGCCCCAGACAATCACCAACTTCCTCTTTTTTGCTGCAGGCCCCCAGTGTTGGGCTCAGTCCCCCGGATGCACTAGTTCTCAGATTGGGAAGGAAGTTCCTGTATGCTTTCCCCACTTCCTCTCCTGTTCAAGGTGTTAGTCAAAATCAGGTCTCAACCCTGCAAAGTGATTCTGATTGCTCCAGACTGGGCCAGACAGCCCTGATACCCTCTCTTGCTGTCCTTAGCAGTCCACCTTCCCCTGTCTCTTCCCAGGAATTACAACCTGTTAACATGTTCTCAGGGGAAGGTCTGGTATCCGAATCTCAAATCTCTCAATCTTAAGGCCTAGCTCTTGAAGAGTTAGAGTTTGCGATTTGCATCTCTCTCAAGGTGTTCTGGATATTTTAAAGGCTTCTCGAAAGCCTTCCACCAGAAAGACTTACAACTCAAAATGGAAAAGGTTTACTATTTGGTGCTCTGGGAAGCATATTTCTCCAGGGTCTGCTGGGTTGCCTACAGTCCTTGACTATATGGTTCATCTCAATAGCTGGACTCAGACCAGCTACACTTGAAGGCAGACACAGCTGCCAGATGCACTCTTTGTCAGCAGGCAAGCACTCTCCCTTCAGCTCATTCTGTCTTCTGTAAATTCTTCAAAGGGATTGCTGCATACCAATCCTCCCTTCAGGGACCCTGCCCCTGCTTGGGACCTTAATGTTTGCATTGCTCAGCTTATGCAACCCCATTTTGAGCCTTTGTCCTCAGCAGAGCTTAAGTACTTGACTTGGAAAACTGTGTTCTTGGTAGCCATTACTTCTGCCAGACGCATAAGTGAGTTACAGGCCCTGTCAGTGGAGCCTGATTTATCTCTTTCCATAGAGATAAGGTGGTCCTCAGGACTAATAGGAAGTTTTTGCCTAAGGTGGTTTCAGATTTCCACCTTAACCAGTCTGTCTCTTCCTGTTTTCTTCACTGACCATTCCTCCTCTGGGGAGAGGAGACTGCACAGCTAGGATGTGAAAAGGGCCCTTAGCTACTACATAGAGTGCACCAAGGGTCACAGGTTTGACTCCCTCCAACTGTTCCTCACTTATGGTGAGGTTGGTAAGGGAAAACCTGCCACTAAGAGATCTATTGCCAGGTGGATTGTCTCTTGTGTACAATTTTGCTATGAAAAATTAGGTAGGATCCCACCCTCAGGCCTGAGGGCTCACTCTACCAGGAGTACAGCTGCTTCCCTGGCTGCTGCCAGGGATATTCCTATCTTAGAGATTTGTCAAGCAGCCACCTGGAAAACAGTTCATACTTTCACCAAGCATTACTCTCTGGATATCCAGGCTAGGAGTGAAGCTCGGTTTGGCACAGCAGTGCTTCAGAGCCTATTCCCGAAGTAGGTTCTGTCCCTCCTCCATGGAGGTACTGCTTGGTATTCTGCAATAGTCAGAATACAGCAAGACTTCATGTTGTTTGAAGAAAAAATTGCTCACCTTAGTAATGTTGTTTTCTAATGGAGTCTTGCTGTATTCTGCCTCCCCTCTCAGAACCTGGGTTTTGGGATGTGGGTGGGCAGCAACAGTTGGCACCTAGGGGTGCCCCCTTTTTCTCGCCCTCTTAATTTGTGTGTGTGTGTTGTGTTTTGTTTTGTTTTTTGGGTGTCCTGACTTGAGTCTTTGCCTTGGAACCAAAAAATCTTTTCATTATATTTAGTAGCCAGTTGGCTAGTGTAAGTTTACAGTTTCCACACAGGACACCCAGTGAGTATAGCTCGTAAAGATCTGGCAGTTTGGGTTTAACAACAACAGACAAAGTCTTAACCGAGCTCGAGCTCAGTGTTCCATGCCTTGCTTGGAAAGTTAACTCGTTCCTCTCCGGGGCAGTTCAAAGGTTGGATATCACTGCAATAGTCAGAATACAGCAAGACTCCATTAGAAGAAACAACATTACTAAGGTGAGTAATTTTTTCTTACTCTCCCTCTCTATAGTGGCGCTTGGTGCTGCTCACTAGTTCCCTCAACAGAGCCATATACTATAAAAAATTAAATATGGGTGACCATAAACAACTCACCTGCTGCCGGCTCCATGATGCCGAGTGATATGGGATCGCTCGGCATGCTGGCGACTCGGGTTTGCACCTGCACCTGGGACTGCAGGAGTGGAGACCGGCAGGGAGGGTTAGGAGCATTCATCGGATGCTCTCCTCCCTGAGAGAGAGGGAGCAAGCCTGCACAGCTTTACAAACAGCTCCTGGTGACACGTAGTGGCAGCACACTTTGAGGCATGGGTGACCACATGCCGCAGGTGTGTCTCCCCAGGCCATTGCCTGCGTGTGGCTGCAATGTGGGAGGTGGGTGGGTTGAGGGAGAAAATGGAAAATTGCCTGCTCGGCCGGCCAGATGATAGTTGCTGGGTCTCCTCGTGCTGCACAGCCTGGGCGAGTGCCTTTAAAGCCTATCCCCACTGTGTGCCGGTGTAGCGGACTTCAAATCTCCCCTCCCGTGGGCTCCTCGAGGCCCCTGATGAAGAAATACATCGAGCAGCCAGGGTACGGCCAAGGGAATGGTGAGTAGACCGAGATGAATGGCTTGGTATGGCGGGGGGTTCTAGGTAGGCCTGAAGGAGGGCTCATTGTGGGGTATGGGGAGCATAAAGAAATAACACAAAACACAAACTAGCAAACAAACAAAATATGGGTGACCATAAACAACTCGCCTTTGTGTTTCTATCTCGGAGTTGAGATAACGGGAGGTCCATATTTTGTTATCTCGACCCCTCGATGAAAACACAGGTTTGTTGTGTATGGTGAACCATACATTATTCTTTTATGGTGGGAGCTAGAAACAGAATTTGACAGCAATGGGATCCATTCAAACCGACAAGCACGGTGTCTGTGAATGCAACTTTAACACCAGGATAGTAGTGCTGTTCTAATCCTTGTGCTTCTGCTTAAAACAAACAAACACAAAGCTGGCACAGCTGCTAAACTGAAATAAAGATCGTCTGGGTCTGCACTGTCTGTGGAGACTAACATAACCAAGACAACAGGATGTGCTAATTAGTCTCCCTAATGATGTAAGGCAACACTAGTTCCAGGATCATGCACAGAGAAAGTCTGAGCATCATTATGGCAGCTAGTCGAGACTAATCGTGAACAAAAATGCCATCTTCATGTCAGTATATGACAAGGTTCACAAAAAACAACATTGTGAAAAGGTACAAAACTATTCACATTAGTAAAACAACAGAAATATTTGCCAATGAGCTTTATGGGAGCGCTTAGTGGTGGTGGTGGTGGGGGGGATTAAATGGGTCAGGGTGCCTTGTGGACCTAACAAGGATAACAACTGAGAAACTAAAGCTGAAATGCATGTGCATATTTATTATACTGTGGCATGGTTTCTGGGTATATATCCTGAATCAAACAAAATCAAAGGCAAAGGTAAAAGGAATTTTATTTCATATAGCGTTTTTAATGTAGACTGTATTTCTGAACACTTTCCAATCCAGGAGAGGGGAGAGCATGTTGCTGCCATTGGGTGCAGAGGGAGGTTCAAACTGCACAGAGATAGATTAGATAGATAAGAGAGAGCAAGAGATAGGTACTGTCTGCATGAATCTGCTCTTCAGGTTTTTGTATATTACACAAACTCTACGGTCACCCTTCTACTAGATTTTTGAGGACTTAAAAAATATCTAGCTGTATCTGGGATGCATAATGGCCAAGTGTTAGCTCTCTCTTTTACAGCTGCCCTTAAGTTTAGGTGGCCTGGTGTTACGGACTTGGCCAGTATCACTGGGCAACAACTCACGCATATGTTTTCTGACTTGACATAAACTGTCAAGCCCATTGGAAAAGTCTGGAAATGCAGGAGGAGGATTTACACCAGTTAAACCGAATCCTGCTTTCATCCTCCCAATCTCCAAAACCCATACGCCACTAACATTCTTCGATTTTGGAGACTTTTATTAGAATCCCCAACTTCAGAACATTTAGATTTTTACAATGTTCACTTCCCTATTTATCTCTGTTTCTCCCAGCTTGTCTAGATCATGAGTTTAAAACCTGGAAAGGTTGGGACTGCACATGATAACACATTTTCTCTAAGATGGACAGATTATACCGTACTTAGAGATGCAACAAAGGTATCCAATACACCCTCAGGATAGGTTTTGCTGAAGTGGCAGATTTTATAAGAACAATTATTACGGTCAAATACAGACAGGGCACCAGCCCCTTGCATAATAACGATATTTACAATCCCTTCCGTAGTAATGATATTACAGTCGGCTTAGGAGGGCACTGCTACTCTCACACTCATGATGTCTCATATTTATGGTGCTTTACACCAGTTACGAGTGAATTCAGCTGACGCTCTTAAACAGGCTTGGGAAGCAGATGTGCAGCATCCCATTGATGCTCAGGACTGGGAAAGATGTCACAAATATTTACGCTCTGTCGCAGCATCACACAAATGGAAGGAATTTTCTTGGAACGTGACAGGTATTGTAGAGTACTAGCTACACAATGTAAATACCTTCAAGGCAGAGGTGCAACTTGCTGGAGAGGCTGTGGACCTGCACCAGTCACTCATTGGCAGAGCCCCGTGTTTACTGCGGCAAAGTGGACCTACATTCTGCGGCAGGACCTCAGACTTTCTGCGGCAGAACAACTGCTGATTCTGCGGCCATTCTGCGGCAGATAAATTGTGGTTAAACAGTATGCCTTCTAAGGGATTAAGTCTTAGTTAACCCTTTGACTGCCTTTATGTAACCACTTCGATACACTGAAAGTGGAACAGCAGGCCATTTAACAGTATGTAGTCTTCTTATCACATACATTAAACAGCAATAACCCAAACCTGGCACAGCCATGGGCATCAGTGTTCTCTTTTAATGAATTTTCTCTCCCACCCTGTCCCTGAATTTGAAGGCTCATCTGTTCTTTTTCTGGAAAATGGTGGCCTTTGCTGTTCTCCTAGGTTATAATCAGAGGAGGACATACACACTTAGCTAAAACTACACAGAAAGCAAAACCTGCTTGGATTTCTTCTGGTTTATATTTACAGTTAGCAGATATAAACAGAGACTCCAACTTGAAAGGCATTTTTTTTCTGATTTTGATCAATGTTCTTTTAGATTATTATTTTTTTTAAACTAGGAATACCCTGACTGCCTTCCAACAAACATGTTGAGTGCAGTGTGCAAATCTGTGTGTTGGGGTGGGGTGGGAATTGTCTTCCTATAACCATGAAGGAGGGTGTAACTTGCAGTGTCTGTAGGATTTATTGATTCCTGATTTTTCTTTTGGGGGACACACTAAAAAATGCAAGCAAGTCATTCTTATTAAGCGGATGTAACCTTGGTTAGCATGTCCTCTTCTCCTCGGAACTCAGGGGGCTGTGGTGTTCTTCAGACAGTGACCCTCATTTTACTTGTGTATAGCAGCAATCAAACTCTCCATTCCAGTTTTTTTCCATACCTGCTTGCTCCAGTTCTAGTATACCCTGGTCCCCAACTCTGCTGCAGCCGGGCAACTTGATCCTCCTTAAGAATTGAACTTGATGCCACCACTTAGGCTGCAGGTTCAAATCTGCCACTTGCAGGTACAGAACTGCGGCCCACAAATCAAAACTGTGATAGATGTCCAGCAGTGGGGACAGAGTCCTCTCACGAGTCTGCTGCCAGCCCTATGTTTCTGCAATCAGCTCCTCCTCCAATACCTGCCACCACACTGAGGTTGATTCCACCTCCAGGCACCACTGAATCTTCTCATTTCTTGACTACAGCTCACCTCCCAGTTCTTCCTTCCAAATTCATCTTCCAAGGACTCAGCATGGACCATGAACAGCCTCACAATGAAAAATTAACATGGCTGAGCTACCCACACCTACACAGCAGCAAATCATAACTGCTGTGGACCTAATCATGCTCTGCTACTCTTGCGTCTGTCCCCCCAACCCTCACAATACTGGCTGGAAGGGGTTATGTAACAAGAGCCAGCATGAGTCAAGATGCCATGCAGCCACTAGCTTTTCAGCTTTGTAGTGGGCGGCATCAGTTTGCTGCCCCTTCTGATGAGCATGTGTGCCATGGTGTACTTAACATATCAATAGCTATGCCTTTTCCTTGTGTGATCACATAGCATAGCTAGTATTTTTGTGGCTGTGTGGCTGGTTTTCCTGATTTCTGCAGCAAGCACCAATTTCTGCTGTCAGCCCTGATTTCTGCGGCCAGTGCTGCAACCGCAGAATTGCAGAAAACATGGGGCCCTGCTCATTGGGCATATCTTTTGGGAATGTCCACTGCTGGAACCTTTTTTTTGGCGCTTTGCGTAATGTGCTATTAGACATTTTTGGAACTCCAGTCCAATTAACGGCAGACTTCTTTCTTTTTTCCCAATACACTGGCCCCACTGTGATCACCCCCTACTAGAAAATTATTAAATATTTGTCTCTTAGCTGCAAAGAAAGCCAGCATGAAAAACTGGCTCACTTGTAATACCCCAATGATTTCTCTTTAGCAGGACCTAGTCATAGGGATATATAAAATAGAAAGCTTATAGCACAACTAAACCATCAACCTGACAAGTCTGAAATACTATGGAGGAGATGAGTGCTGTATATCATGCAGCATAGACAAGAATTTGTCCCCTGAGAAGAACAGAAGCCAAATTGTTTCTCTGATCTGTGGGGCATGCCCTGCAGGTATGCAACTCTAAGATACTGTGATGAACATGCAGTCTTTTATCTTCATTGTTCCACCTCTATATTCTGCAACTACAGATGGGGTTGCAGGATGGCCCTTATTTTTTTGTGAATGTCTTCTGATTTCTGTCATGGACTGTAACTGCGAACTAATTAAATTTGAAGCTGTGTTTCATATTGACTGTACAGGGGACTATAGCATCTGCAGTGTACTCAGACACCATGTACTCTGTACTTTTTTTTTACTTTATCTCCCTCAGAGCCTTTTTGACTATTACTTTTCAGTGCATCTCCATGACGGCAGCCAAAATAACTGTATTGTTGATTGTTATGTATATTTGCATTTTATATGGAACTTGCACTAAATAAAAAGTTAAAAAAAAAACGCACAAGAGTGCATGTTAGCAGTGAAAATTTTAAACTGTAATTTTTATTCTGTTAAATTGTCCCTTATCTCCTGTCTTGTATGATAGTAACCTTTTTTTTCTCAATTTTGATTTTGTTTTAACACTTTTATTTACTTTTGAAATATTAAAAGAAGTGTTCCTTTTAATATGCCTCAGAGAAAAATTGTTAGTAATATTCTCTGTTGTTTTTGAACACCGTTGTTTAACATACTTTTTTTTGTGACTAAAATTAACTAATGCAGCAGACCGTGCTCTTTGACCTTATGGGACATTGGGTATACCACAACCGCTGCAAATATGGATGAAACCCTGGTCCAAACCATATCAAAGAGTATTCATAAAAAAAAAAAAAAAAAAGGCGTGGCTGTAGCCAACTGAAGCAGACGTGCGTGTGCAGGAGATCTATTAGCTTCTGATCAGGTTCCTTTTTACAAGACTAATCAAACTTTGCATGAAAACTAATCAAACTTTGCATGGTTTAACTCAATGAGTATAGTTATTGAAGTGGATGCACTACATTTTGGACGAGAGAGTTTTAAAATTTTCACAGTGGGAAAGATGAAAAACAGTTGCAAGCTGATGGTGCCAAAAGGAAGCAGATGAAACTACACAATGGCTCAGGACTGAGTAGAGAAGCAGAGCCTTCACTGAGGGAAGTACTATGGGCAGTAAGAGGCCTTAGAGCATTGTGTTAAAGATATAGATAAAGGTTGATTTGTATAATACCAGAATAACCCTAGTAGAAACCAAACTGGATTCAGTCACCTCTGAGGCCCAACAGGATACTGCCACTGCATATAAGTCTGCAATAGTGGAGTCATCCAAGGAAACAGTCTTTTAAGACTAAGATTGAAAAATCTAGAGAATGGAGCCTTTATATCACATGTATGGCTCCTGGGGGTCCCAGAGAGGATGGAAGGGTCGGATCCAGTGTGATTTATGGTGGACTTGCTGAAAACCACACTGGATTTAGACTTGGATGCTTTTATTATTAACCCTTACTACCAGAAGATTTAGAATGTGTAGGTTTTTACGACTAGATATCCTGGTGGTGGTAGCCTAAGAGCTAAAGCATATCGGCGCAGCCCCAGGAAACATCTGGCTAACCAAGATATGCCACGTACAATTCTTATTATGACTGCCAGTTCCCATATTAAGGACAGAATTCTGACAGCAGCATACAGAAAGGGCCAAATCATCATCCTAGGAGAAATCTGTTTATTCATGTTTCCAGATGTATTAGTCAACCCGCCAGAGGAGGAAAGCATTTGACTTAGTCCAGGTTGGCCTCAAAGAACTTGGGGTGTCCCATAGTCTCCAGCTGCTGGCAATGCTGAAAATTATCTATGCTTGTAAAACATACATTTTTCAGACCCTGTAAAATCTTTTTGTCTGTTTCCCAAAGATTTATGTAAAGGAATAGAACAATCTCTTTGACTCTGGAACATCCATCATTTCCACATAGTCAGGTTCTTCCTCCTCTTCAGAAGCTTCCACAACTGGAAGCTGGAGAGTTTCTGCCACCTTTTTGTAAAACAAAAACTGGGAGGGGGACTCAGAAAGCCTGGGAGGAGAAACATTGGAAGGCCTGTCTGGGGAGATGTCAGGCTCTACTGGCTCATCTAGGCCTCCAAAAGCATCAGCATCATCATCCAGATACTCAGGATCTCCTTCCCATTCAACACCATAGAAATCCTCCGGATCATAATCCGAAGGAGCCGGAACCATCTGAACTGACTGCCTTGCAGAAGAGTCGGTTCGGATGGAACTGGCAGAAGCGATTGAACAATACGTATTGTTCTCGCAGTTTCCTCAGCAGTTGGATCTGAGCAGTTGGAGCTGAACCGCTGATTTTCTCTCTTTTGACAGAACTGATCCTTCAGAATCAGCCTTCCTTTTGCCCGAGGAGGTATCGCCCAGGTCAGTAGGTACCTCCTCAGGTTCGGCAAACGAACCAGGTTGGCCCTTCGGTTCAGCGGATTTTTCGCCCTCTTTCCTCCAGCCTAGCTAAATGTTTTCAAGTGTGGCTTTGGGAAAGTTTGCACATATTTAGCAGTCTGTTTTGAGGTGGTCAAACCCAAGACAGTGAACACAGATGAGGTGGGATCAGCTTTAGCAAAACCTCCCCACTCAGTACAGTGCTGAAACCCAGTGGGACCGGTTTTCTTCTTGGGTTTCTCAGACATTGCCTTAATAAAGAAAAGTTACCCTTAACAGCTTTCAAGCCAGGTAACACCAACTTATCGGTTACCAACTGTGTCACGGGTTGTTTAAAAAAAACCCGGAATAAAATGTTTTTTTTTGTTTTTTTTTTTAAACCGATAAGTACTGGACACCACAGAGAAAGACAGAAAATTAAAACAAGCTAGAATTGTTTCGGTTCCCAACCGGACCGACTGATGGGAAACTGAAGGAAAAACAATTTCTGTCACTATGTAATCACTATCCACCCACTTACACTACCTGTACCATAGACAGAGATTTGAGGACCGAAAGAAATTAAACGGTTGAGTAAAACTGACCGATTTACTGGTACCAAACTGAAGCAGTGAAGGAGAAATCTCCGGAGTGTCTTCACAGTTAGGCAGAGTAAAGGATCTGATAGTTACATAGGAATGTATCCGGACAGAGGTTTGAAAACTGAGTTCGAGCTCAACGCTCTATGCTCCTACATAGAGTTAACCCTTTCCTCTCTGGAGCAGTTCAAGTGCTGAGCTAACTTCATATAGTCAGAATACAGCAAGACTTCATATTGTTTGAACTTCCTTTTGCACCACTTTGGCATCCCACTACAGTGCAGTGGGTGGCAGGTAGCAAAATGTGCATCCTTTTTCTTTTTTCATGCCACCTCTGTCTCCAGCACCGTGCCGCCCTGAGCCCACAGCACCACCCCACCACCACCACCACCACCACACACACACACACACACACACACACACACACACACACACTTACTTTCATGGATCTTCCATGGAGTTTTGGTTTACTCCCCAGACCAGGTACTGGATAGAGGGAATATACCCTTGAATGTGAATGACTTCAGGAGATGCACTGAGGAGCTAGAGGCTGGTTTGGATATACTGAGATCCCCCTGGGAATTCAATACTGGGGCAGGTTTCCTTTTCCTCCCTGGTTCTCCTGGAAGATGCCAGCACACGTGGATGAATGTGCATGCACAGCACAGGTCCCCGGCCAGCATCTTTCCCCCTCTATTGGCACCTTATTGTACTGCCCTTAAGGTGGGTAGCAGTATTGCAGCAAGGATAACGTCCCTCCCTTCCTGGAGGAGAGTGTCCTTGGGATGCATGATCCTTTTCCTCCCGACCAGCCCCAGATGACTCTTTCCAAACCTGGTTACTGGCATCATGTGTGGTTGCCCTTCTGCTGTAATGATAGGCCAGCTGCAGATTCTGCTTCCTAATGTGCTGGCAGCTTGTCTCAGGAATGCAGTGCACTTGCTAACATGCTTACCGATGTAGTGCCACAGAGTGAGGACCCCACAGAAAAATAAATCAGTGCATCCTCCCATTCTCCCCTCCCCAGAACATAAGAGCAGCCGGGGACCCATTAAGGAGCTCAAGAATGGTGTGGATGATAGGTATTATGTTCGTCCTCTGCCACTCTCAGCAAACACCTCTACACAATACAGACACACACTTCTTGGAGCCAGTCTGGGCCCCTGGAGCAATTTATTATTTATTTATTTAGTTATTTATTACATCCTTGAAACAGCCTTTGAGCATGATGCTCATTTACAAAGGTTCCATGTCATATAACATGAACAAGTAGGGTTACACATTACACAGCAATTACTGTGACAAAAAGTCACTAATAGGAGGTAGTAACAGTAATCTCCAGGAGTTAGGGTTACAGTCTGGCATGGTCATAGAGCAGCCTGGTAAATAGGCATCAGGCAGCTGTTACAGTATTAAGAAGGTGAGGGAGGACAGACAAGGGTACAAATGAGTCACAGAGGAGGAGGGTAGGATAAGTGCAAGGTAAACAGGGGCATAGCGTTCAGTATGGACAGGAGGAAGAGGGTGAAGGAAGGAAGATAGAATGCCATATGGGAATAAGATGTCAAGGGGCGAGGGAGGTGTCCTGTCTGTGGACAGAACTGCATCAATGAGAGGCATGAAGACTTGGCGTTGAGTAGGTCAAGTCATCTTCCTACAAGCACAGGTTCCCAGAGAGGCAAGGTGTTGTTTCAATACAAGTTTAAAAGTGGGGAGGTTTGCAATGTTATGTAATTCAGCAGGGATCTCACTTAGCCAGAGGGGGGCCCTGTAGGCGAAAGAGCATTGGCCAAGAGTGGTTCTTCTGAAAGGGACACTGAGATGGCATCTTATCTTGCCCTAATTTCATAAATGTATTGGAAGCTTTTAAAGTATCTACAATGCAGGGTGGTGTTAGGCCTAGCAGTGCTTTTTCCAAGGAGGCATATCTGATACTTTGTCCTGTTATTCAGGGTAAGCAATTTGGTTTTGTTCGTGAGGGGTGCAGAAGTGCGTTGGGTTATCTGCTCCTGGTGTTGGTCTACATGCCTTATTGAGGGCTGTGACTACACGCTTGAGTGCAGTGTCCGATGCTGCCCGTAGCGACAAGACATAATGGAGCTGGACACAGCAAGGTGGAGGGTGTTAGGTGTTAGATAATGCCTTTGTCTATAAAGGACCCCAAGTTTGGTGTTTACTGCTTTTGCCACCAGATCTATGTGTGGCACGAAGGAGAGAGGTGTCCTCTATCAGGACCCGTAGGTACTTGAATGTGTGCACTTGTTCAAGAGCTACTGCCTTATTATTGGTGATATATAGTGATGGGTGGGTTTTTTGTGATGATGACTTGAGATAAGCTTCCCTGCAAGCCCAAAGCAGGGCTTCATTTAAATAGTATTCATGCTGCCTGCCACTGCTCAACTTTACCTTAGGCAGGTAATACGAGGGAGCCAGAGGCCACACTTCCCAGCATATGGGCAGTTTTAAACACACAGGCAGTTGGGGGTGCGAGCTCATGGTTTGTGAATGGGACCCTGAACCTTAAAAAGGGAGTGAGTAACTGTTGGTGTTGTTCGAGCTAGACCAGTGAAGGGAGCAGGCAGCAGTGCAGTGGCAACCCAGAAGGCTTATCTGCACGGGTTGAAGACGTTCATTGACTCTTGTCCATCCTCGCTGCCCAGCAGTAGCAGTCGGGCATCTCTTCTGGGCATTGTGCATCCGGTCACAGTGGTGAGAAGTCCGTCAGAGTAGCAGTTAAGTTATCATGGGTCTTCCCTCCCTTCTGAGTGTGGCCACCAGTCTCCCACCATTTGGATCCTCCCTCTCACCTCCTCCCCTTCTTCAGCAGCAGCAAGGGAGCAGTGTCTTCTCTCAGCCACCACCATCTGGGTCACTGTAGTTAATAGGGTACCTACAAGCAGTGCACAACCACTGTCGGAGACTGCAGAAAGTTTAATTTTAAAAAGCAAACCGCACCGTGAACCACTCCTTGAAGCATCCAAGGATGCAAGTATGGGCTGGTTCCTCACTCCCTACAAGACCACCCCTAAAGACAGCACAGTATGCAGTTCTACTAGAGCTGAAGCGTGGCTTAGCCAGGTCCCAGTAGCTGAACCACATCCATAGGGTAGGATTACCATATCAGCCCCATAGGGGTCAGTGCCACCCATGGGATGAAATAATTCAAACCCCAGGAATCCCTCACATGTTTAACAGCAGCAGTCATTCCGCTGAAATGAGCAGTCCCGGGAGATCTAGAATGTTGTGCAAATGATGGCACTTTGGACTGAAATTCAAACTCTCACCCCTGCCCTCTAATGTTGAGCAGTTGCTCTGAAGTCATCTCTAAACTTCTGGTCATTTTACAGGTTATTGTTTAAAATTTCTTATAGTGTTTTTTTTAACAGGTTATTGTTTACAATTTCTTATAGTGTTTAAGATTTTAGTTTACTTATTGATACTCCGTTGGGGTATTATTTTATTGTATTGTATAAATTTGATGCTATTTCTCCGGTTCCTGATTGGTTCCCAGGAATTGTAGAAGGCGTTTCCTCAACACTGTTCCTACTTTGAGGGAAACCGCTATATAACATTATAAAATTAAATAAAAATTGTTTTTTTGTGTAACTTCTTTGTAGTTGTACTCTAACACACACGCACACACACACTTTTATGGGAATTGAGACAATTTTTTATTGTTTTTCATTTCATGTTCTGGAAAGGTGGTCTAGAAAGTGGAAGCTGAGGTTCAATGCAGGGAAATGCAAGGTACTGCACCTGGGAGCCAGAAACCCGGGCCAAGTATACACCTGGGGGTGGGGGGGGAATGCTACAAGTCTTGATGACTGAGAGGGACCTGGGGGTGGTGGTGGATGTCAAGATGAACAACTCGGAGACTTGAAGGAGGGAAGCGGCCATGGCCAACAGGATGCTGGGATGCATCGCTAGGGGGATCACCTCCAGAAGGAGGGAAGTGATACTCCCTCTGTATGACTGCTTGGTGAGGCCGCACCTTGAGTACTGCGTGCAGTTTTGGAGTCCACACTTAAAGAGAGATATTGAACTCTAGAGGGTCCAGAGCAGGGCAACCAAAATGATCTGGGGCTTGGGGAGCAGGACCTATGGGGAGAGGCTCAAGAGCTAAACATGTACACATTGGAAGAGAGGAGGGACCGAGGGGACATGATAGAGGTCTTCAGGTACATGAAGGGTTAATAAGGAGGAGCAGTCAGGGTGCTCCGAAGGAAGGGGGGCAACTAGAGGGCATGGGTGGAAGCTGGAGTGGGGGAGATTAAGGGAGAAAGGAGAAGGTGCTACTTCACTGAGAGGGGTGGTTGGTGGAGCCATGGAATGCACTGCCAGGGGCTGGTGGAGGCAGAGGCAGTGGAGGGTTCAAGAGGGCTGGGACAGGTACAAGGAAGGGTTCTGATAGCAATGTCCAGTGCAGCGAGAATATCCGGGACTGGAAGGAGAAGCCGGAGAGGGCGAGGGGAAGCAGGGTCAGCTTCACAGGGTGGGGGCTGAACAACGAAAGCAGCGAAAGGTCGTTAGCCTATTCTGCTGGCATTTTAGTATGTTAGTATTTACAACCTCTTTAGAGGTAACTTTTAAATTTGCGGTTCTCATTTGAGGAAGTGAACTGTATTTCAAACAACATGAAGTCTTGCTATATTATGACAATTGCTCATCAGAAGTTCCCACCGAAAGTACCTCAGGTTCCAGCTGCCCTCAGGCCATTACCAGTTCAGGGCAATGCCCTTCGGACTCACTTCGGCTCCAAGGGTATTTACCAAGTGCCTGGCAGTAGCAGTAGCTTGCCTAAGAAGGCAAAAGATTTCCATCTTTCCTTACCTGGACGATTGGCTCATAGTAGGCCAGTCCCCAGACCAGGTCAGCTTACATCTTCAGATAACCCAGCAACTGCTTACGTCACTAGGTTTCCTTCTGAATCTCTCAAAGTCAGTACTGGAGCCTGTCCAACTGCTAACCTTCAGGCGCAGAGCTGAACACCCAGGAAGCCAGGGCCTTCCTCCTCTAGACAGGGCAAACACCCTTGTCTCCCTGGCCTCTTCATTCACCCTGCAGGTCTGTCGACCAGCAAGGCATTTTCTGCAGCTCCTAGGGCACATGGCTGCTTCCACAGCAGTAGTGCAAGGAGCAGGGTTTCAAATGAGAGACATTCAGTTCCATCTGAGGGCCTTTTGGTCACAAAGAAAGGATCCTCTTACCAAACTGATCCCAGTTACTAACCCTGATCCAAGCCCTTCAGTGGTGGCAGGATCAGAGCAATCTGAGACAAGGGTTCCTTATCGTCACTCAGCCTCACTCATTAATCCTTACTACAGATGCATCCCTCTTGGGGTGGGGGCCCACATGGGCGACCTCACTACCCAGGGACTGTGGTCCCACAGGAATCTCTGCTCCTCATCAACCTGTTGGAGCTCAGAGCAGTTTTCTAGCACTTCAAGCTTTCTCAGAATCTGTTCAGAACAAGACTGTGCAGGTCAGAACAGACAACACCACCACAATGTGGTACATCAACAAGCAGGGGCACTCGCTCACGGCCTTGTGCACCGAGCCATGAAGTTGTGGTCTCTGCATCCCTGAACACCTCCTTCGGCAGTTCACCTCCCAGGCAAAGACAATGTCCTGGCAGATGCTCTCAGCAGGATCTCTCAGGGCCATCACAGTGGTCCCTGGATCCCTGGTTCTGGGAGTGGTATTTGCCAAGTGGGGCACCACGCAAATAGATCTCTTTGCAGCTCAGACAATCATCAACTTCCTCTCTTTGCTGCAGGCCCCAGTCTTGGGCTCAGTCCCTCTGGACGCCTTAGCCCTCAGCTGGCAAGGAAAGTTTCTTATGCCTTCCTCCTTTCCTCTCCTGTTCAAAGTGCTAGTCAAAATCAGAGCCCAATCCTGCAGGGTCATTCTGATTGCCCCGGATTGGGCCAGGCAACCCTGGTATCCTCTCCTCCTGTCCTTAGCAGTCCATCCTCCCCTGTGCCTTCCCAAGAATCACAATCTGTTAACATGTGCCCAGGGAAGAGTTTGGTACCCGAATCTCAAGTCTCTCAATCTCAAGGCCTGGTTCTTGAAGAGCTAGAGTTTGCTGGCCTACACCTCTCTCAAGGTGTAATGGATATACTCAGGGCTTCTAGGAAGCCTTCTACCAGGGCTACTTATAACTCCAAATGGAAAAGATTTTCCATATGGTGCTCGGAAAAGAATATTTCCCCAGACACTGCTGATTTACCTACAGTTCTAGATTATATGGTCCATCTAAACACTTTAGGGCTGAGACCAGCTACCCTGAAGGTACATTTGGCAGCTGTCTCTGCTTTTCTTTCAGCAGGTAAACCTCTCCTTTCATCTCACCCTGTATTTACCAAGTTTTTTAAGGGTTTGCTTCACACTAACCCTCCATTCAGGAACCCTGCCCCTGCCTGGGACCTCAGTGTTTGCATTGCTCAGCTCATGCAACCTTCTTTCGAGCCCTTGTCTTCAGCTGAGCTTAAGTTCCTGACTTGGAAAACTGTGTTTTTGGTAGCTATCACCTCTGCCAGACGCATAAGTGAATTACAAGCATTGTCAGTGGAGCCAGACTTTATCTCCTTTCACAGAGATAAGGTAGTCCTTCGGACTAATAGGAAGTTCCTGCCTAAGGTGGTTTCGGATTTCCACCTTAATCAATCTATTTCTCTCCCTGTTTACTTCACTGATCATTCTTCCTCTGGTGAGAGGGCTGCACAGCTTAGATGTGAAGAGGCCTTAGCTACTACATAGAGGTACCAAGGGTCACAGGTTGACTCCTCCAACTGTTCCTCACCTATGGTGAGGTGGGAAAACAAACCTGCCACTAAAGATCCATTGCCAGGTGGATTGTCTCTTGTATCCAATTCTGTTATGAAAGTTGGGTAAGACCCCCAGGCCTGAGGGCTCCACTCTACCAGAGGTACAGCTGCTTCTCTGGCTGCTGCCAGAGACATCCTATTCTAGAGATATGTCAAGCAGCTACCTGGAAAACGGTTCACACTTTTACCAAGCATTATTCCTTGGACATTCAAGCTAGGAGTGATGCTCGGTTTGGCACAGTTGTCCTTCAGAGCAGGGAGGGAGGTCATAATATAGCAAGACTCCATTAGAAGAAACAACATTACTAAGGTGAGTAATTTTTTCTTCAAACAACATGAAGTCTTACTATATTATGACAATTGCAGACTACACAGCAGTACCCCCATGGAGGAGGGACAGAACCTACTTAGGGAATAGGCTCTGAAGGACAGCTGTGCCAAACCAAGCATCACTCCTAGCTTGAATGTCCAAGGAATAATGCTTAGTAAAAGTGTGAACCGTTTTCCAGGTAGCTGCTCGACATATCTCTAGAATAGGGATGTCTCTGGCAGCAGCCAGAGAAGCAGCTGTACCTCTGGTAGAATGAGCCCTCAGGCCTGAGGGCAGCTGGAACTCGAGGTACTTTCGTGGGAACTCTGATGAGCAATTGTCATAATATAGAAGACTCCATTAGAAGAAACAACATTACTAAGGTGAGTAATTTTTCTTCTTACTCTAAAGCCCTTTCTTAACCTTATTTGGCCTTACTGTGTTATGGTCTTTTTAGACTGGTAACCAGAAACCTATTTTAAGGTCTTCAGTGTTTGGCATGACTGACAGACCTAAAAAAGAAGACACGACCTACAGGCTTTAAAAATTGTATGATTTGCTTTCAGCTCATAGCAGAAACAGACTGCCACAAGCTTTGTTTAAGGTGCCTGGGCCCAGACCAAGATTTTTTGAATTGTGATCTCTGTAAAAAAGGTTTGCCCTAAAACACAAAAGAAAGGGGCTAAAAAGCTAGAAGGCTTTGTCTTCTCAGTCTGCCTGTCCATCACCAGAAAGCTCAGATGAAGCTCTAATCCCCCGTAGTAAGCAGCAGTCCCTGTCAAAGGGGGCAGAAGAGAAAGATAAAGCTGCTAAAGATGATACATGAACTCGGGGTGCCGGAATGGGGAACCCTGAATCCAGTAAAATAAAAGAGCCTCTGAACAGACAATGGAAATGGTGCCTGCAAGAAAAACAAAAAAAAACATGTCTTTGCCCTCTCCTGAAAAAGGAAAGGAACCTCCAGTTTATTTTATTTATTTATTTATTTATTTATTGAGTACTAGGATTACAAAGCACCTTTGAACTAATGGTTCTTTTACAAAGGTTCCATGTCAGATACAATCAGTAGACAAACAATTGTAGTGGAAAAGAAACAATATCAAATGTAAAATGATCAATAAGGTCAAAGAAACAAAACCAGGGCAGGATGAGATGGGAACAGGGCGGGGGAAAAACATAACATATATAGAAACATAGAATCTGATGGCAAAGTCAGTCACTGATGTGACATTGTCATATAAGTGCCGGAGGCTGCAAGAAGTGCATGGTGGGGCAGGGTGTACAGGGATAAGGGAGCTAGGAGTGAGGGAAAGTGGAGAAGTAGGGATATAGGGTATGGGAACAAATGAGCAAGTGGACGGGGAAGGAAGTGGGGCAGGGAGGGAGAGAGGTGGTCTGAGGGATGAGGTAAGAAGGAAGGGAGAGGGGAGCAAGGTGGGGGGATGGAGACACATGGTGGGTAGAGGTGAGAGGAGGGGAAGATAGTAGGGAGGGGTACAAGCATGGAAGAAAGGAGAGAATAGAGTGGACTGGGTGAGGAGAGGGGAAAGTAGGTGGAGGAGACTGGGAGAGGAAGAGAGCAGTGGAAGAAGACTGGGGTGGGGGCAGGGAGGAGCATGGAGCTGAGGGGAGGAGGGGAGGGAGTGCAAGAGGGCCTGGTCGGTACAGTCACAGCTGCTGAGATTGGTGAGGTGGTGAAGCAGTTTGCATTTGTAGGGGCCAAGCTTATTCTCAGCAGTGACTTCTGGAGGAAGTCCATTCAACAGGGAGGGGGGCCCTGACATAAAAGGAGCGATGGGCTTGATAGATTCGGCAAAAGGGAACCAGTAGAGGGGATTTGTTGGCATTGTGGGTGCTCCAGGTGTGAGTGGTGGGTAACATGAGGTCATGTGATGCTGGTGGAGTAAGGCGGAGGCAGATTTTCTTAGCGAGGGGGCAGGTCTGGTAGGCTAGTCTCCTTTGAAGGTGGAGCCAGTTAGATTGTTTATAAAGTTATTTTCCTGGCTCCAGTTACAAGACGGCAGCACTTATTTAGAGCAGTTTGTTTTATTTTTAAGCTAGTATCAGTAGCAGACCCATAAAAAATGAGTCCGTAATCAATGATTGATAAGACTGAGTTGGTTACGGCAATGCGCATTGCCTCAGGTGTAAGGCAGTAGTGATGGCGATAGAGGATCCCTATCCTTGAATTTATAGCTTTGGAGAAGATTCTGATGTGAGAGTTATAGGTGAGTGAGCCGTCAAGCGTGATCCCAAGGTATTTGAACTCTTGTACTTGATCCAGTGGGACGAGATGTTTGTTCAGGTTGGTTAGGCTGGACGTTTTATGTTTGCTGTGGGAGTTATAGAACAACATGGCCTTGGTTTTTTGTAGTTCATCAGGAGTTTGTGTTGTTCAAACAAGGCTAAAATTAGTCTGGAGATCACGGGAAAGAAGGACTGGGTCGTGTGCGAGAAAGAGGACTGCATCATCTGTGTTGACTATCGTGTTGTTGTGGCAGGCTGACAGGAGGGTGTTGATGAAAGGCTGAAGAGCAGCGGACCAAGGATGGATCCTGGGGTACCCCAGATTGCACTGAGGCTGTCAGATAGAGAGTCACTGATCTTAACTTGTTGGCACCTACCTGTCAAGTAACTTGCAGATCAGCTGGTGACCTCAAGGAGAGGCCTAGAGCGGGAGGGAGTTCAACAGGAGATGGTGATTACCAGTGTCAAAAGCCTTGGTCCTGAGTCCAAGGCCTTCTGGTTGTGACTGGTATATTCAAGCAGGACAGTGGTAGTATTGTGGGCTTTTTGAAAGTCGTGCTGCTGGGAACACTGGATATTATATTTGATGAGGTATTCCAACAGTTGGTCTGCCACAATGTGTTCGAGCGCTTTGGAAAGCAGGGGGAGGACTGAGATGGGGCAGTAATTGTTGTGAAGGGACCTTTCATCACTTTTGTGGATGGGTGTGCATGTATACCAACAATACAGCTCCTCTACGCTAGGAGGGTGCATGAAGTAAAAATAAATGTGAATAAGCAAACTACTGCACTCCTCAGCTGCAAACAAAAACTTTTATTAATTTAAAACATGCCGCCAGAAACCAACATGGTTAAACCCTCCTCACTGAAACCCCAACTGGTTTCGTACACAGTACGTCATCAGCAGATTTCCATAGTTGGGGAACTGTCTGAGGGAGAGCGAGAGATTTAGGAGTTTGGTGACAGGGAATAAGACAGCTTCTAGTGAGAGGGGAAAGTTTTAGATCCAGAGTGTGCTGCTAAATCTGATTACCTAACACCTTGACGAGGTGTTTTCTGGATTTGGTGATGGACCCTCTTCTGAAATAGAAGGGAGGTGTATTCATTGGGGGATATTTTACTTTGTTGCTGGACTGGGTAGAATCATCGAAAGAGTCGGGTGGGGGGGGACACCGTTGAGATCTGTGAAAGAGACGTTTGCATTTACTTTAGGGTCCTGAATAACGGTACCGTTAACTTCAAGCATTGACGGGGGAAGATTTATTCAGTTTCCCTGTGAGGTTTTTGATGTCTTCCCAGTAAGTTTCCTCAGGAGTGTTTGAGTTTGCGTTTGTAGTAATCTTGTTTGGCTTTACAAATTGCTTGGGTGCACTAGTTTCGGGCAGCTTTGTATTATTGTACATCAGCCTGGTGTCCTGAAATCAGTGCACGGTGCCAAAGACTGTCCCTTTCCTTCATCATGGAAATTAGGGCAGGGGTGATCCAGGGGTTAGAGGATCCCCTTAGCTTTATTTTCTTATAGGGGGCAAATGTGTCACAAACTTTCAGTTGACTTAAATGCCGTCAATAGAGGACATGACGAAGGCATGGCAATTTTTCCTAAGCCTTCAAACTATGGTGAATTCATGAATATGTCTGCCCCTCTCTCCCTGGCTCTGGTTCCACTCCCAGTGCCCGTGGAGGAGGATGTTGAAATTTACTATGAGGAGGAGGAAGGAGAGCCTATAGAACCAAACAGTTCTGAGCAGGAATGTGGCTCTCCTCCTAGGCCTTCAGAGGATTATGCCTTTCAGCATACCTTTGTAAGGCATATGGTAAATATCCTCTACACTTCATCCTGTAAAATTGAGAAGGATGAAGAGGAGGTAGAATTTATGGATGTGATGGGATTAGCCCCCACAAGGAGGTTATTGCTTCCCATTCACAGATCCCTAAAAACATGAACAGTGGCTTGTCAGCACCCACTTCAGCTGCTGGCATCAACAAGAAAACAGAAAAAAATATGTGGATAAGCATGGTGCTGAGTAGCTCTGTTCTCTCCCTGATTATGAGGGTGGTCTAGACTGCCACCTGTGATAACGCCAAAGTGCCTCTATCCTCTCAGCCTCCTGAGAAGGATTCCAGAAAGCTGGATTGTATGGCAATAGCATCTTCCCTGCTCCTCAGGCAGCAGCTTGCTTGGCTTACACAGCTCAGTTCCAGAAAGCACTTTGTAACATGGCAATAATTCAAACCACATGAAGTCTTGCTGTATTCTGACTATTGCAGTGATGTCCAACCTTTGAACTGCCCCGGAGAACAAAGAGTTAACTTTCCATGCAAGGCATGGAACGCTGAGCTCGAGCTCGGTTGTAGCCTCTGTCTGCTGTTGTTTGAACCCCAACCGCCAGATTCTTTACTCCGCCTCACTGAACAGTTGCTCTGGAGATTTCTCCTTCACTCGGTTCAAAAAAGTCAGTTAAAGTGTAGTTTTTCTTTCCGTTTCAACCGGATTTCTACAATCTAACCTGTCTGTTAAGTCTCTGTCTGTGGTACCGTGAGTACTAGATAGGTTTTCTATATTAGTTTTCTGTGTGGAACTTGAAAACATTGGATCGGTTCGGTTTGAACCGATCAGGTTTGTGAAAAAGTTTTCAAACAACATGAAGTCTTGCTATATTATGACAGTAGCAGTTTGATCCAGCTCTAGAACTGCTCCGGAGGTGAAATGGTTAATACCATTCCAAAATAGAACTTTGAGCACGAGCTCTAAGAAGCAGCTCTATCTGTGTAATTTCAAACCTGAACTGTCAGATTCTTTACTCCGCCTCAGTGAACAGTCGCTCCGGAGATTTCGCCTACTGCTCGGTTCATTTCTCGGTTTAAACAGTGTTTTCTCGGTCCGATTCAACCGAGAATAGTTTTATTTTAACCGCAAAACCGTTCGGTTCAAGCTCTGTCTGTGGTAATCGTAAGTAATTAAAAGGTTTTGTCTGTGTGGAACTTGTAAGTTTATCGGTTCGGTTTTGAACCGATCAGCTGGGTTTAAAACTCATTAATTTTAAAGTTTAACATTTTAGAGTGCGGTTCCCGGTTCTTATCGATTCTAAAAAAAACGGATTTTATTACGGTTTTTTCCAATACCCGTGACACGGTTGGGAACCGATAAGGGTGTCTTGCCTGGCACTGCCGTTTAAAGGGCAAGTTTTCTGGTTAGGCTGGCATTATGTCTGAGAAACCCAAAAGAAAAACCGGGCCCACTGGGTTTCAACACTGTGATGTCTGTGGGGAAGCCTTTGCCAAGGCTGACCCACACACATGTGTCTATTGTCTGGGATTTGACCACCTCCAGTCAGACTGCCAGATATGTAAGAATTTCCCTGCAGCCACCCTGGAAAAGAGATTGGGCAGGCTCAGGGAACGAGAGGCCAAAAAGTCCGCTGACCCGGATGGCCAGCCCGGTTCGGTGCCAACCGAACCGGAGGGAGTGCCCTCTGACCAGGGCGAGACTTCCTCAGGCAAAAGAAAAGCTGGTTCTGAGGAACCAGTTCCAGTAAAGAAAACAAGAAAGTCAGCAGGTTTGTAGTCCAAAATCCCTTCTCCAACTGTTGCAGAGATAGCAAAAGCCATACAAATTGTCCAGTCACTGTCTCAGGTTCCATCCGAACCGCCACTATCTGGCAAAAGGTCGGTTTGTCCGGTTCCAGTGGTTCAGGAATATGATGTTGAGGGTTTTATGAACCAGAGGAGGGGAGGATGATTATGAACAGTATGAATGTGGCTGGGAAGGTCTGGGTGTGCCCATTGAACCGACATTTCCCAGACAGACCTTTAGAATCTCCCCTATGCTATCTGAGTCCCCATCTCATTTTATGTTTTACAAAAAGTTGTTGAAACCCTCCAGCTTCCCTTGGAAGAAGCTGTGGATGAGCAAGAGGAGCCTGATTTTGTAGAAATGATGGATATTCCAGAGTCTAGGAGATTGTCTATTCCTTTGCATAAGTCTTTTAGGAAGCAAACAATAAAATTTTAAAAGCTCCTAATTCTGTGCCTCCTGTAGATAAAAAGATGGACAGAAGGTACACATTGTCAGGTCCTGATACAGAATTCCTTTCTCAGCAATGCAGTCATGTTAGGTAGTTCAGGCTGCCTCTGATAAAGTGCTAATATTCCTGGCTTCACATCCTCCTGACAAGGATTCCAGGAAGATTGATGACATGGCGGTAAAAACAGTATATGGCAGCTCTCTGGGACTCAGGCAAGCAAATTATATGGCTTATGTAACTAGGTATCAGAAATCTAGATGGGATACTGTTATGGAATTAGCCAAGCAAGCCCATGGCCAGCTGACTAGCGAACTAGAACAGGTGGCTGCTGATGGCATTGAGGCTTCTAAGGTACAGTTTCATGCTGCTGTGGATGTTAATGATGTTTCCTCTAGGGTCATGGCCACATCTGTAGCTTTTCGTAGGTTGGCCTGGCTCAGGTGTACTAGCCTGTCACAGGATACCCAGACTAAGGCTATGGATTTTCCTGTGGTGGGAAATTCTCTGTTTGGGAGCAGACAGAGAATTACATGAAAAGATGGATGAATATAGGACTACTTACAAAAGTGCCCAAGCTAAGGAGCGGCAAGCCACTCCCCAGAGGCACTCCCCAGGGGTAGGGGTAGGCCTTTTCACAGGCCTTTATCAGACTCAGGCCTCTCTGCCTATGCTCAGAGGGGCTTCTTCAGAGGCAGAGGCAGACGAGGGGTGGGCAGGCCTGCTCCCACCCCTCAGCCTAAAGCACCTGCTAAGCAGGCACCCTGATGGGGTGCCCAGGCGGTCTCCTTTACGGTGGGGGGCAGGCTGGCTTCCAGTCAGAACTGGGCCTTTTAACCTCAGACAAGTGGGTTCTGGAAGTAGTAGTCAGGGTCTGGTTCTCACTTCAAAAAGTTTCCCAAGTTGAGAACCAGATTTTTTCTACCTGAAGTGCTTCAGAGACCCTTGCTCTAGAAGCAGAGGTCTCAACCCTGTTGGCTCTCAGAGCAGTGGAAAGGTTCCTCCCTGCACCAGGGCAGGGGTCTGTATTCAGATACTTCCTTAACCCAAAAAGACAGGAGAATGGCGCCCATATTAGACCTCAGATATCTGAACAAGCATCTTTTGAAACCAAAGTTCAAAATGGTAACTCTGGCAATGATTTTACCTCCTAAGGCCAGGGACTGGTTAGCCTCCCTGGACCTCAAGGATGCCTATTTCCACGTCCTAATCAGAAGCTTCCATCGAAAGTATCTCAGATTCGAACTACCTTCAGGTCATTACCAGTTCAGAGCAATGCCCTTCGGCCTCACCTCTGCCCCAAGGGTATTCACAAAGTGTCTGGCAGTGGCAGTAGCCCACTTAAGGAGGCAAAGGATTGCTGTTTTTCCTTACCTAGACGATTGGCTCATTGTAGGCCAGTCCCCAGAACAGGTAAAATCTCACCTGCAAGTCACCCAGCAGCTTCTCACCTCCCTGGGCTTTCTGCTACATCTGCCAAAGTCGGTTCTGGAACCAGTCCAGGTACTCACCTTTATAGGGCAGAGTTGGACACAAAGCTAGCCAGAGCTTTTCTTCCCTTAGAAAGGGTGACAAATTTAGTGGCTCTGGCCTCCTCCTTCACTCTGCAGGTCTCTCGACCAGCAAGACACTTTCTGCAGCTCCTGGGGCACATGGCTGCATCCACAGCTGTTGTGCAGGGAGCAAGATTTCAGATGAGAGACATTTAGTTTCACTTGAGAACCTATTGGTCTCAGAGGAGACCCCCTTTCCAAGTTGGTCCCAGTGACTCGAACCTTGATCCAGGCCCTCCAGTGGTGGCAGGATCAGAGCAATTTAAGATTGGGGGTCCCCTTCATTTCCCCTGCTCACAATTTGACTCTCACTACAGATGCTTCCCTTCTGGGTTGGGGAGCCCACATGGGCGACCTTTCCACTCAGGGAGTGTGGTCCCCCCAGGAATCTCTGCTCCACATCAATTTGCTGGAACTCAGAGCTGTCTTTTTAGCTCTTCAAGCATTTTCTGCATCTGTCCACAACAAGGTGATACAAGTCAGAACAGACAACACCACAACAATGTGGTACATCAACAAACAGGGGCACTCGGTCTTGACCTTGTGCACGAGGCAATGAAGTTGTGGTCTCTGGCCTATTCCTGAACATTTCCCTCATAGCAGTTCATCTTCCAGGGAAGGACAATGTCCTAGCAGATGCTCTCAGTAGGATTTCCCAGGGCCATCACGAATGGTCCCTGGATCCTCAAGTGCTGGGGATAGTCTTTTGCCAGATGGGGCACCCTCAGATAGATCTTTTGCAGCCCCAGACAATCACCAACTTCCTCTGTTCTGTTGCAGGCCTCCAGTGCTGGGCTCAGTCCCCTGGATGCCCTTCTCCTGGATTGGCGGGAAGTTTCTTTATGCTTTCCTTCCTCTCCTATTCAAAGTATTAGTCAAAATCAGATCTCAGCCTTGCAGGGTGATTCTGATTGCCCTGGATTGGGCCAGGCAGCCCTGGTACCCACTCCTTCTGTCACTGACAATCCATCTTCCCTTTGCCTCCCAGGAATCACAACCTATTAACTTGTGCCCAGGGAAGGGTTTGGTATCCGGACCTCAAATCCCTCAACCTCAAGGCCTGGCTCTTGAGGAGTTAGAGTTTGCTGATTTACACCTCTCTCAGGGTGTTCTTGAAACCTAAAGGCTTCCAGAAAGCCTTCCACTAGGCTACTTATAGTTCTAAATGGAAAAGGTTTTCCATTTGGTGTGCTGGGAAAATGTTTCCCCATAATCTGCTGATTGCCCATTGTATTAGATTACATGGTCCATCTTAATTCCTTGGGTCTCAGACCAGCTACCCTGAGAGTCCATTTGGCAGCTGTATCTGCTTTTGTTTCAGCAGGAAAGTCATCCTCTTTCCACTCACCCTGTGTTTTCCAAGTTTTTAAGGATTACTCCATACTAATCCACCCTTTTCGGAACTGGCCCCTGCCTGGGACCTTAATGTTTGTATTGCCCAGTTAATGCAACCCCTTTACTAACATACTAACATACTATTTGCCAGCAGATTAGGCCTTATGGTCTCATCAAGTCTGCTCGAACCTAGATCCTTAGTTGGGTGCCGAGACCCTCCCATCCCTTGTGCTCCAGAAACCCTATCATCCATCCCCACCCCCGGACAGGCCATCATCTGATACATCCACTTTCTGTGTCTGTCCCACCTCTCTTAAAGCTCTCCACTGTGGATCTCTGAACCAGCTCACCAGGCAGAGCATTCCAAGGGTCCACCACCCTCTCAGTGAAAAACCTCCTCCTCTTTTCCCCCTCACCTTCCACCTTCCAACTTCAAACCATGCCTCTGGTGATGCCTCCTGCTTTAGTCTAAAGATCCTCCATGTTTACATCTTATTTATTCCCTTTGAGGTACTTGAAGACCTCAATCATGTCCCCTGTCTCTCCTCTCCTCCAATGAAAACAGGCAGAGCTCCTCAAGTCTGTCCTCGTAAGTCAAATCCCCTAGCCCTCGTGATCATCTTTGTTGCCCTCCTCTGTACCTCTCCAGGAGCTGTATGCCTCTTCAAGTGTGGTCTCCAGTACTGTACACAGTACTCAGGTGTGTCTAACCAGTCCATTGTACAGTGGCAGAATCACTTCCTTGCTCCTAGAGGTGATCCCCTCATGATGCATCCCAACATCCTGTTTGCCTTGCTAGCTGCCTCCTGCACTGTTCAGTGTTATTCATACATGTATCCACCATGACCCCAGGTCTTTTCCCTGTTGAGGCTTCCAGCACCTCCTCCCAGGGTGTACCTGTGTTTAGGGTTTCCCGACCAAGATGCAACACCTTGCACTTGGTGATATTGAAATTTAATTTCCATGTGTGAGCCCAGCTTTCCAGGGTGTCCAGGTCCCCTTGCAGGGCCAACCTCCCCTCTTCTCCCTCAACTACTGCTCCCATCTTGGAGTCATCCGCGAAGAGACTCATTTCACACCCTATACCATCCCTGATGTTTGAACCTCTGTTTTCTGCAGAGCTTAAGTATCTAACTTGGAAAACTGTTTTTCTGGTGGCTATCACTTCTGCTAGACGCATAAGTGAGTTGCAAGCCTTGTCAGTGGAAACTGACTTTATTTCTTTCCACAGGGATAAGGTAGTCCTTAGGACTAATAGGAAGTTTTTACCTAAGGTGGTTTCAGATTTCCATCTTAACCAATCTATCTCCTTCCAGTATTTTCACTGATCACTCCTCTTCTGGTGAGGAGGTTGCACAGCCTGGATGTTAAGAGAGCTCTAGTTACTATATAGAGCATACCAAAGGTCACAGGTCTGAATCCTCCAACTTTTCCTTACCTATGGTGAAGTTGGGAAAGGCAAACCTGCCACTAAGAGATCAATTGCCAGGTGGATTGTCTCTTGTATCCAATTTTGTTATCAGAAACTGGGCAGAGATCCCCCTGGCTTGAGGGCTCACTCTACCAGGGGTACAGCTGCGTCTCTAGCTGCTGCCAGAGACATCCCTATATTAGAGATATGCCAGGCTGCTACTTGGAAAATGGTACACACTTTCACCAAGCATTACTCCCTGGATGTCCAGGCCAGGAGGGATGCTCGGTTTGGCACAGCTGTTCTTCAGAACCTATTACCTAAGTAGGTTCTGCCCCTCCCTCCATGGAGGTACTGCTGTGTAGTCTGGTACTGTCATAATATAGTAAGACTTTCATGTTGTTTGAAGAAAAATTACTCACCTTAGTAATGTTGTTTCTTCTAATGGAGTCTTTGCTATTATGACCTCCCCAGCCTGCCCCTCTCAGAACTTCTACTTGGGTGGAATGGGCACCTAGTGTGGGCACTATTTTGTGCCCTTTAGCTTTCTCCCTTTTGGGGGTTTGGGTGTGTTTTATTATACTGTTGTTTTATTCTCATGTTGTTAGAATTGTATTAGTAGTTCTGGTCCCCTGACTTGAGTCTTGGGTGTTGGGACCAGCAATGGTTGTTGGTATTTAGGTAGCCATTTGGCTAGTGTAGTTACACCTTCCACACAGACCTTAGTGAGTTTTTGCTTGTAAAGATCTGACAGTTCAGGTTTGAAATTACACAGATAGAGCTGCTTCTTAGAGCTCGTGCTCAAAGTTCTATTTTGGAATGGTATTAACTATTTCACCTCCGGAGCAGTTCTAGAGCTGGATCAAACTGCTACTGTCATAATATAGCAAGACTCCATTAGAAGAAACAACATTACTAAGGTGAGTAATTTTTTCTTTCTGTTCTTATTAGAGTGTGGTAACCGGTCGGTATCGGTTCTAAAAAAAACTGATTTTATTACATTTTTTCCAAGACCCGTAACACGGTCAGGAACCGATAGGAGTCTTGCTCTGGCGGATTGCCGAAAAAGGTTAAGTTTTGGTTAGGATTGGCCATGTCTGAGAAACCCAAGAAAACCCGGGCCCACTGGGTTTCAACACTGTAGTGTGTGTTGGGAAGCCTTTGCTAAGGCTGATCCCACACCACCTGTGTTTATTGTCTGGGGTTTGACCACCTCGATTCAGACTGCCAAATTTGTAAAAGTTTTCCCAAAGCTACCCCTGGATAAGAGAGTAGGTGAGGGAAAGGAGGCCAAAAAGTCCGCTGACCCAGATGACCAGCCCAGTTCGGTTCTGACCGAACCAGAAGGAGTGCCCTCTGACCAGGGCGAAACTTCTTCGTGCAAAAGGAGAACCGATTCTGAGGAGTCTGTTCTGGTTAAAAGAAAACGAAGGGATAAGTCAGCCGGTTCAGATCCACAAGTTCTTTCTCCGACCGCTGATGAGGTAGCGAAAGCGATAAGGATAGTTCAGTCGCTAACTTCGCTCGACCGAACCGGCACCATCGTCAGGCTCAGTTCGGTCGGTTCCCTGGTTCCGGATTATACTTTTAGAAGAATTTTATGAACCGGAGGAGGAGGAGGGAGTATGAAGATAGTGATGGTGATTATGAAAGTCTGATGTGCCCATTGACCCAGACATCTCCCCAGACAGACCTTCAGGTGTTTCTCCTCCTAGGCTTTGAGTCCCTTCCCACTTTATGTTTTATAAAAGTGGCTGAAACCTTTAGCTTCCTATGGAAGAAGCAGTAGAGGATCAGGAGAGCCTGATTTCGATGAGATGATGGACATCCCAGAGTTCAGGAGATTGTCTATTCCCCTCCATAAGTCTTTTGGGAAACAGACATTTAAGATTTTAAAAACTCCTAATTCCATATCTCCTGTGGACAGAAGAATGGACAAGAGGAATACTCTTTCAGGCTCAGACACGGAGTTCCTTTCCCAGCAATGCAGCCATGTTGGGGTAGTGCAGGCTGCTGCCTGTGATGAGGCAAATATACCCTTGGCTTCCACACCCCAGATAAGGACTCCAGGAGGATTGATGCCATGGCAAAGAAACAGTACATGGCAGCATCCTTGGGACTCAGGCAGGCTAACTATATGGCCTACAGCTAGATACCAGAAGTCCAGGTGGGACACTGTGATGGCTCTAGCTAAACAGGGCCCTGACCAGCTTGCCAAGGAGCTGAGCGGTGGCTGCGGATGGGATTGAGGCATCCAAGGTGCAATTTCATGCTGCTGTGACTCCAATGATGTTTCATCTAGAGTCATGACTACATCTGTGGCCCTTCAGAGGATGGCTTGGCTCAGATGTACTAGCCTGTCTGAGGATACACAGGCTAAGGCCATGGATTTTCCTGTCACTGGTAACTCTCTGTTTGGGGGCAGACAGAGAACTACATGAAAAAAATGGGCAGTACAGGACCACTACAGGAGTGCTCAGGCCAAGAAGGCAAGCCACTCCTCAGAGGCAGCATTCCAGGGGCAGGGCAGGCCTTTCATAGGCCTTTTACTGAAGCCAAGCCTCCTCTCTGCCTTTGCTCAGAGGGGTTCTTTAGAGGAGAGTAGACGGGTATGAGCAGGCCTGCTTCCACCCCTCAGCCTAAAGCCCTGCCAAGCAGACACCCTGATGGGTCTGCCCGGCCGATTCTCCACTACCTGTAGGGGCAGGCTGGCTTACTTTGTCCAGGACTGGAAGTCTCTGACATCAGACAAGTTGGTCCTGGAAGTAGTAAGCCAGGGACTGGTTCTCGCTTCAAAAATTTCCCAAGATGAGACCAGATCCTTTCCACCTGCAAATCCTTCAGAGGCCCTTGCCCTGAGGCGAGGTCTCTTCCTCTTGGCTCAGAGCCATAGAAAGGGTTCCACCCCACACAGGGAAAAGGGTTGTACCCAGGTACTTCCTAACCCCAAAAGACAGGAGAATGGCGGCCCATCCTGGATCTGAGATATTTAAACAAGCACCTTTAAAGCCAAAATTCAAAATGGTGACTCTGGGAATAATTCTGCCTCTAAGGCCAGAGGACTGGCTAGCCTCCCTGGACCTCAAGGATGCCTATTTTCATATTTCCATCAGGTGCTCCCACAGAAAGTACCTCAGGTTTGAGTTGCCCTCAGGCCACTATCAATTCAGAGCAATGCCCTTTGGTCTAACATCAGCCCCAAGGCAGGGGTGTAGCCAGGAATTTCAGATCTGCACACCAAGTGGACTCACTGCTACTCCCCCCTTCCCGTTAGGGTGAGCCCCCAGATGTAGCCAGACAATATACAAATGAACACCTGGACTGTGCTTGTTGCCTCATTTGGCTCAATCAATACAACTTTTGTATCTCATGATAATGGTTGTTGACATGCATGGTAAATACAAATGCCATACATTGTTCCCTAAGACACCCACATACCAACCCAGAGCCCATAAAGTTGTATTGTCCTTGGGATGCAAGAGAGTATTAGTGACCAGTTCTTCTAGTTTCAACTCCTATGAATAAAATTACAGAAAGGTTCAGTATTTTCTTTGTTAGTTTTCAGGAAAAGAAGCAAGTTCAGAGCGTGTTGCTACCCCTTAAATAAAATTGCACACCATGGAGTGCTTGGAGTATGCATGCCTACACCCATGCCCCAAGGGTGTTCACAAAGTGCCTGGCAGAAGTGGTTGCTTTCCTAAGGAGAAAAAAGATCTCTATCTTTCCATACCTGGACGACTGGCTCATAGTGGGTCAGTCCCCAGACCAAGTCAAGTCACATCTGCAGATAACTCAGCAACTGCTCACTTCCTTAGGATTCCTCCTAAATCTTGCAAAGTCAGTTCTGGAACCAGTACAGCTCCTCACCTTTATAGGGGCGGAGCTCGATACAATAAAACCAAGGCCTTCCTTCCCCTGGACAGGGCAAGGACACTAGTAAAACTGGCCTCTTCTTTCACCCTTCAGGTGTCTCGACCAACAAGGCCTTCTTGCAGCTCCTGGGCCACATGGCAGCCTCTATGCAGTGGTCCAGGGGCAAGGCTTCAGATGAGGGACATTCAGTTCCACTTGAGAACCTTCTGGTCCCAGAGAAAGGATCCCCTGACCATGCTAGTCCCAGTGAGTCGAACCCTGATCCAGGCTTTGCAATGGTGGCAGGATCGGGACAATCTAAGGCAAGGAGTTCCTTTTGTCACTCAATCTCATTCTCTAATCCTTACCACAGATGCCTCCCTCTTGGGCTGGGGAGCCCACTTGGGGGATCTGACCACCCAAGGGCTGTGGTCACCTCAAGAATCTCTGCTTCACATCAGTCTCTTGGAACTCAGAGCAGTGTTTCTGGCACTGCAAGTTTTTTCCAAGTCTGTTCAGAACAAAGTAGTCCAGATCAGAACAGACAATACCACCACAATGTGGTACATCAACAAGCAAGGGGGCACTCGGTCTATGGCCTTGTGCACAGAAGCAATGAAGTTGTGGTCTCTGGCCTATTCCCTGCAAACTTCTCTGACAGCAGTGCACCTCCCAGGGAAGGACAATGTCCTGGCAGATGCTCTCAGCAGGATATCTCATGGCCATCACGAATGGTCCCTAGATCCCCTAATTTTGAAGGTGATTTTCTCCAGATGGGCACTCCATATAGATCTTTTGCAGCCCCAGACAATCACCAACTTCCTTTGTGCTGCAGACCCCAGTATTGGGCTCAGTCCCTGGATGCTCTAGTTCTCAATTGGGAAGGGTAGTTTCTGTACATGCTTTCCCCATTCCTCTCCTGTTCAAGGTACTAGTCAAAATTAGGTCTCAACCCTGCAAAGTGATTCTGATTGCTCCAGACTGGGCCAGACAGCCCTGGTACCCACTGTTGCTGTCCTTAGCAGTCCACCTCCCCCTGTCTCTTCCCAGGAATTACAACCTGTTGACATCCTTTCAGGGGAGGGTTTGGTATCCGAATCTCAAATCTCTCAATCTCAAGGCCTGGCTCTTGAAGAGTTAGTTTGCTGATCTGCATCTCTCTCAAGGTGTTTTGGATATTCTAAAGGCTTCTCGAAAGCCTTCCACCAGAAAGACTTACAACTCCAAATGGAAAAGGTTCACTATTTGGTGCTCTGGTAAGCATATTTCTCCAGAATCTGCTGGGTTGCCTACAGTCCTGGACTATATGGTTCATCTCAATAGCTTGGGACTCAGACCAGCTACACTCAAAGTACATTTAGCAGCTGTTTCTGCTTTTTTGTCAGTAGGTAAGCCCTCTTCTCTTTCAGCTCATCCTGTATTTTTGCAAATTCTTCAAGGATTGTTGCACACCAATCCTCCTTCAGGGACCCTGCTCCTGCTTGGGACCTAAATGTTTGCATTGCTTAGCTTATGCAACCCCCTTTTGAGCCTTTGTCCTCTGCAGAACTAAAGTACTTGACTTGGAAAACGTGTGTTTTTGGTAGCCATTACCTCTGCCAGACGCATCAGTGAATTGCAGGCCCTGTCTGTGGAGCCTGATTTTATCTCTTTTCATAGAGATAAGGTGGTCCTAAGAACTAATAGGAAGTTTTTGCCTAAGGTGGTCTCCGATTTCCACCTTAACCAGTCTATGTCTCTTCCTGTTTTCTTCACTGACCATTCCTCCTCTGGAGAGAGGAGGCTGCACAGCCTGGATGTGAAAAGGGCCCTTAGCTACTACATAGAGCACACCAAGGGTCACAGGTTTGACTCCCTCAAATTGTTCCTCACTTATGGTGAGGTTGGTAAGGGAAAACCTGCCACTAAAAGATCTATTGCCAGGTGGATTGTCTCTTGTATACAATTCTGCTATGAAAAATTGGGTAGGACCCCACCCTGAGGTCTGAGGGCTCACTCTACTAGAGGTACAGCTGCTTCCCTGGCTGCTGCCAGGGATATTCCTATCTTAGAGATCTGTCAAGCAGTCACCTGGAAAACAGTCCATACTTTACCAAGCATTACTCTCTGGATATCCAGGCCAAGAGTGATGCTCTGTTTGGCACAGCAGTACTTCAGAGCCTATTCCTAAAGTAGGTTCTGTCCCTCCTCCATGGAGGTACTGCTTGGTAGTCTGCAATAGTCAGAATACAGCAAGACTTCATGTGGTTTGAAGAAAAAATTACTCACCTTAGTAATGTTGTTTCTTCTAATGGAGTCTTGCTGTATTCTGACCTCCCCTGCGCCTCCCCTCTCAGAACCTGGTTTTTGGGATGTGGGTGGGCAGGAGCAGTGTTGGCACCTAGAGGTGTCCTTTTTCACCCTCTTTTATTTTGGGTGTATGTTGTGTTTTGTTTTTTGAGTTTCCTGACTTGAGTCTTTGCTTTGAAACCAAAAAACCCTTTTTATTAAATTTAGTTGCCAGTTGGCTAGTGTGAGTTTACAGTTTCCACACAGAACGCCCAGTGAGTATAGCTCGTAAAGATCTGGCGGTTGGGGTTCAAACAACAGCAGAGAGAGGCTTCAACCGAGCTCAAGCTCAGCGTTCCATGCCTTGCATGGAAAGTTAACTCTTTGTTCTCTGGGGCAGTTCAAAGGTTGGAGATCACTGCAATAATCAGAATACAGCAAGGCTCCATTAGAAGAAACAACATTACTAAGGTATTTTTTTCTTCTTGCTCTTGAATCCAGGAAGATGATCGGTTGAAAGGCAACCCATGACACAAAGTGAAGCAGGCATTAATTCCCTGGTAATGCCTGCTTTATTTTGTAGTACTGCATCTGTTTGTGGAGGGGTTGTGAGATAACAGAAGAACCAGACGCTGAATTTCAGGTTCAACATACAATCTCTGTGTGATCTTTGTTCAAAATACAAGAAATAAGCTTCTGCAATGCTATATTCCTTTTTCAGTACGTCAGTTTGCAGCAACAGGCTATGAATGTCCTTTCTCTGCACTAGCCAGCACCTACTGACACTGATCTCTGATCCAATTCACTAATTGAGCTGTAACCATAACCCTTATGCAAGCCCTATTTGCTACGTAGTGGGGACTAAAAAAAAGCAAGCTATAAACAAAGAACCTCAATGTAGAATCACTGAAAGAAGGTTACCCAAAGGCATTGGCAACAAATCAAAGTTTCAAAGAAATACAACATCATACATACTTCCATAATGCAATGCATCATGGGGTATATGCAAATCACCATGACATTTCTGGCTTGTTAAGTTTACAACAGTTTACATGCATTTTAAATAACACAACTAGCTTAATTTCTATAATAGTCACCTAGTACTTTTTACCATTATCAAAACACCAAGGTCCATGGTATTTTCAACATTTACAGGTTTCATAAACATAAGGTATCTACGTTAAGGTATTTTATAACATAGTGCTATTACATACTAAATCCAACAACAATAAACACAGTCTGTTTTACATATACTTGGAGGTCACCACAATAACCTCCCTGTAGAAGGACCTGAGAGGGAAAAGGAAAATCAAAGAGGACACTGTAGCATAGTCAAGGAAGGGAGAAGGGGGTGCCCACAGGTGGCCAACCTTATGGACTAGTAATAGTAGAGGATAGATTAGGCTTAGAAAATAGAAGAACTGTTTCAACAGATTTAAGAAAAGGTCAGTCCTCAAGAGTGGCAGGAGCTTCCTGTCACACTGTCCACAGAATCGCCAACTGAGCATATCTTCCCATCCACCCACCCCGCGGTAATCATTCACTGCCGGCTCAAATAGTAGCAGTCCCCTAAATTATTCCTGTGTGTAGTGCCTTACCAGAGTTTTTTTGTTGAACTGTTATATCGCAGTTTTACAGTGCTCCTCTGGCAGTTCATTGCAACTAGAGGGCGTGCAGTCAAAGGATAGTGACAGTGGTGGCAGCTGAGCAATATGTCAAGTGACTGTTGTTGCTCATTGCAGTGTTGTCTTTCGATTTTGTTGGGTTTCTGTGCGTGTATCCAAACAAGGTATTTTCTATGAGTGTTATATTCTGGTAAAGGTTACTATTTTGAAAATGTAACCGGTGGTTCAAATATTAATGTGAACTACTGGAGGACATGCTTGCAATTGCTAGAAAAAAGACAATATTCAACAATCACAATATTAATATACAGGTATGTTGCATTGATCAAAACCACAGTAAAAAGAACTGAAACAGAAGAAACCTGCATCTGTGTATTTCTTTCACAGTAACATACTTTTCTATCAATTTTTCATACGCTTGCTATGTTATAAGCGCATGGTGGTAGGGACTCTGTGCCTGGTTGGTGATTGGAGGCACTCGACGTTCGGTCTCGTACCCCAACCGGGCATTAGTTCCCTAGTAGAGCCCTCCATTGTCGTGTATTCAGACAACATGAAGTCTTGCTGTATTCTGACAATATGCAGTATGACCAACCGGTTCAGCTGCCCCGGAGAACCAAGAGTTAAACACTGTGTAAATGCATAGAACGTTGAGCTCAAGCTCGGTTTTCAAACCACTATCCTCGGTATGTTCTATGTAACTGAACATATTCTTTACTCCGCTCGCTCGTGAAGGCTCCTCTGAGACTGCTCCTCAGCTTCTTCGGTTGAATTTCAAATATCGACGTTTTTTTAAACCACCGTTTATTTGTTTTGTTTTTCAAACTTCTTTCCTGTGGTTATAGGTTACACTAGCCTAGGTTTAACTTCATTTTGGTAAGTTTTTGGTTTCCGAATGGTTCTCTGCGGCCGGGAGAAAACCAATCATATTTCTCTTTTCTTGTGGTAAAGTGTTATTTAAAATGTATCTTTCTTGTGTTTTGGGATCCAGTTCAAAGTTTCAGACTAAAAACTGAGACTTTATCTTGGTTTTTAACACAGGCGCTGAACCGCTCGCTGCCTAAAACTTTTTCTCTCTCTTTTACCCGGCCTAACTAAAGCCGTCAAGGGTAAATAGATCAGTTTACTTCTAGGGACATGGGTATGTTGTTCAATCCACACTTACTGGCCGGTTCCTTGCCACTTTAAATCTTGCCAGAAGGTCTTCAAGCTGGCTCCTCCCACCCACCCAGGTGGTAAAACTCTCGGCTCCGCCCCATGACGCCAGAGCTTCCTTACCGCTTGGAAGCTCAGGTTCCCTCCTTTGCGCTCTGCGTTTTAGGCCTGGATCCAATCTCTTGGTTAACCCGAAACTAATCTTAAAATTTACAAGACTTGGTCTTTATCTTCCCTCGCGGCTGCGATGGACAAATCGACTCCCAGATTTGGCGGTGCCCTGTGAGCAGATGATGTCCGGACCGATCCAAGACTCCATGTGCCATTGCCTTGGGCTTGAGCACTATCTCGATGTTGCGACTTGTGCAAGTCCTTTTCGGCCACGGTCTTAGAGGATCGCGCTGTCAGATTGCAACTTGGGCGCCCTGAGAAACGTTATCCTCCGGTCAAGTTGAAGGAGGCCCATTGGGCGGTGTCCACAGCGGCGGGCTCGGCTGAACAGCTTGAACAGATGATCACCCTCGAGGAGGAAGCGGCCCAGACCTCATCATCATCTTCTTGATTGCGGCATTTATCCCTCTCTTTGGGCTCCTCCTACATGGCTTCATTCAAGGAGCTTTGTCAGTCCCTCTCCACCAAGGAGAGGGCCTTCAGACATTCCTCTCAGTCCAAGAAGAAGGACTCCAAGGAGTAGTAGCACCGTCTCACGTTCATGTGGGGCCGGTCCCGCCCCCCCTGGATAGTCGACAACGACTTGGGTCAAGGTTGCGGCTAAGGCCACTGGCTTCACGGTGTCCCCGTTGGGTCAGCCGGCCGAGAGATCCATTGACGCAGTTGAGATTTTTCTTGACCCGTCGGACAGGCTGTCGACTGGAGAAGCCGACAACCCTTCTTCACTGGTTCCCCCAGTGGAAACCGAAGACTTGAATGTGCCTCCTGTACCGGAGTCCCCGAACCGAGGGAGGAGTGGGTTTCCCCCGGCCCCTCTCAGACCCACCCTCAGAAACACTAAAGGTCTCGGTCTCAGTCTCGGACCTCTTCTCGGTCCAGCTGATCCCGCCGACATCGGTGGTCTCTGTCTCGGCACCATGGAAAGCGGCAGCGTCGCTCATCCTCGTCTTCGTCCTCTTCGGAGGATAGGCTCCGGCGCAAATTGTGTCGGCGCTACGAGGATCTGATGTGGCAGCAGCTCCTTCTGACCTGGAACAAGCCGACTCCGTTGCCTTCCCCGGCCATTAAGTGGCTGTCAGCAGAGCGGCCGAAACAACCCCTCATTGTAATCGAGGAGCCAAGCGGCACCGGTTGTTAGGCCGAAACCAGCTGCGCCACCCATTCTGGTGGAACCCCCACCTCCACAACCTAAAACTGGGGCCCCGACCAAGGATTCTCTGTCGGGTCAGGGTTTGCTCCATTGGTTGTCGGTCACCCTCACTCCCGATTTGACCTTGGCAGGTGGAGGGTGGCTCAGGCCCTCTGCAGCTGTTTGCAGACTCTTCGGAGTCTGATGATGACTCTTCCCTGTTCTCCAGGCCTCTCAACCTGGAGTCCACTGGGGGTCAATTGATGGACGAGAGCCCATCCTCGTTCCTTGGAATGCTTCAGCTCATCTCAGAGTCTACTGGGATGAAGCTCGAACCCGTTTCAAAGTGGGCCAAATATCCTCTCACGGAGATACTGGACCGAGGGGATTCCCCCACGGAGGCCTTCCCGGTGGCTGAAGCCTTTGTTGGCCTAGCCCTGGAGTTATGGCAGTGGCCAGCTTCTTGTCCAGCACCTTTGGCCAGGATGGCTCAAAAGTATGCCGTTCCCACTGGTTCACTCTCCTGTTTCTCGGAGCACCCCTCCATGGAGGGGCTAGTGACTGACAGCATTTTCCGGCGCTCCGGAAACGCTCGGGATGTGGACAAGCCACCCGATAAGGAGTCCAAGAAACTGGACTACTTTGGGCGGAAAGCCTATGCTGCGTCCTCCCTAGGCCTTCATCAGGCCAGCTCAGCCGTTCTGATGGCACACTTTTCACATGCCCTTTTGGGCTTCCTGGAAGAGGTGATTCCTCATCTTCCGGCTGACCTCCAGACAACGGTCAAGCAGGTGCGGGATCAAGGAAGGGCGGTGGCCAAGCAACAGCTCCAAACTGCCTTGGACATTGGAGACTCTTGTGTCCGGTCAGTAGCGGCCGCAGTGGCCATGCACCTCAGAGCTTGGCTGCGGATCTCCACTTTTACAGCGGATACCCAGCACAAGCTGGCAGATGTTCCCTTCTTGGGTACCAACTTATTCAGTCCCGGAATGCAGGGTCATCTGCAAAGGATCGAGAAGTCCAATGCCACCTTGGACTCGGTCACGTCTGCCCAGAAGGACAAAGGCCGCCAGCAGTAGTGTAAGCCCTTTCGGCCTTCAGCCCCTGCGGCACGTCTGGCCCAGCAACACCAGCATCAGGGCCAGCAGGCTCGCACTGGCACCTGAAAGCCAAGCCTGCAGCTTCCTCCAGCAGGAAGCTGGGAGGAAGGGCCCAGGAGGCTCCTCGGCTGGTCCTTCCTCCAAGCCTGCCCAGTGATGGGTTGAGGGTGCCCCCCAACCTCATCACTCCTCCCCAGGCTCCCCTGTGGGGAGGCGGCTCCGCCAGTTCCTTTCCACCTGGTATGATATCACCATGGACCGCTGGGTGCTGGAAGTGGTAGGAAGGGGTGCCTCTGGAATCCGAGCAGTCCCCACCCTATGGATCCGTTGCCCCATGGGGGCTATGGGTCCGCAACCTCTCTGTCGGCTCATCGAGCCAACATTGCCGTGCTCCTCCAGAAGGAGGTGATCAGGGAGGTGGCGGATCCTCCTCCAGACCCAGGGTTTGTGTCCAGGTACTTCCTGGTCCCAAAACGGATGGGGGACTGGCGCCGCATTCTAGACCTTCACGACTTGAGCAAGTTCCTAAGGTCTCGAACCTACAGGATGGTCACTGTGGCTCAGATCATTCCATCCTTAGAACGAGGCATGTGGTTCTGTTCCCTGGACCTCCAGGACTCGTTCTTTCTTGTCCCACCAGCGATTCCTCCGCTTCAGGGTGGAGGGATCTCTTTACGAGTTCGGCCTCTCTCCAGCTCCCAGGGTCTTCACCAAATGTATGGCAGTGGTGACAGCATTCCTGCGGCTCCAAAGGGTCCGGGTGTACCCTTACCTGGACGACTGGCTGATTGTAGCCCCTTCCAGGCTGGAGGTGGAGCGGTCCAGGGATCTGGCCCTCCAGGTCTGCTCTCAGATTGGCCTTGTCATCAACGAGGCCAAATCAGAACTCATGCCAACGCAGGTGATTCAATTCATCAGGGCAGAGCTCGACTCTCTTCGAGCCAGAGCATGGCTCCCGGCGGACAGGGCCGAGGTTCTTTCCTCCTTTGCGCAATCATTTCTAGTTGGGCAATTGCGCCCTGCCTGGGACTTCCTGCACCTCCTGGGCCTCATGGCAGCCTGCAACAGCGTGGTCTGTTGGGCCCGCTGGCACATGTTTCTCCTGCAATGGGGCTGGCCCTCCAATGGTCACAGTGCTCTGGTCCTCTGGACCAGCCAGTGATAGTGACCCAGGAGATGGGAACACTCTCCAGTGGTGGATCATTCCAGGTCATCTGCAGGAGGGTATACCGTTTGTCCACCCAGAGCCGGACGGTCACTCTAACAGTGGGCCTTACTAATGGGTTGTGGTGCCCATCTGGGGAGCTCAGAGCACATGGCCTCTGGTCCCCTCAGGAGTCTTGATGCCACATCAACCTGCTGGAGCTTGAGCTGTCTGACTAGCCTCACCGCCTTCATTCCGCTTTATGCGGGGTCAGGTGGTCTGGGTCCAGACGGACAATACCACGACCATGTACTACCTAAACCACCAGGGTAGGACGTGCTCCTTGCCTCTGTGCAACTTGGTCTCACTTGGTCTCTCGTGAGCAGACTGGAGGCAGATCTTCTAGCCATCCATGTGGCGGGAGCCTCCAACACTCTGGCCGATGCCCTAAGGTGGATAGGTGCTGCATCTCATGAGTGGTTTCTCCTGCCGGTGGTAGTACACGATCTGTTCTCCCACTGGGGCACACCTCAGATGGACCTGTTTGCCTCCAGGGAGAATGCGAAGCTGAGGCTGTTTCATGCCCGCCCCCTCAGCAGGGCTCGCTGCAGGGGGATGCCTTCTTGAGGCTGTGGACCCTGGGCCTCTTATACGCCTTTCCCCCATTTTCCTTGATCCACAGGGTGCTTCTCAAGGCAAGGAGGGACAAAGCATGTGATTCTGGTAGCCCTAGACTGGCCCCACCAGTTCTGGTATCCAGATCTCCTCAGCCTCAGCTTCAGGCTCCCGAGGCGGCTTCCAGCCCACCTGAACCTGATCTCAGTCAACAAGGGAAGGTTTTCCACCCTGACCTTCCATCCCTGCACCTGACGGCTTGGTTCCTGAGCGGGCTAGATTTCCAGGCCTTGGGTCTTTCTGACGAGGTCCTCAACGTTGTTGAGGCATCCCGTAAGGAGTCGAGCAGCAAATGCTACGCCTTCAAATGGAAGAGATTCTCCATTTGGTGTCAGGATAATGGGTTGGACCCTTCCTCTTGTTTCTTGGCCAGCATTCTGGACTACCTGTGGTCCCTTTCTCAGCTAGGGCTTCGGTCGACAACCCTTAAGGTGCACCTGGCAGCCATCTCTGCTTACCGGGCGCAGGCTGGAAAGCAGTCGGTGGTGCAGGAGAAGGTGGTCGGGTGCTTTTTTAAAGGCCTTGATCACATATCCCCTCTGGTGCGAGAACCTCCACCTCCGTGGGATCTACTGCTGGTACTGGCTAAGCTCATGGGCAAGCCATTCGAACCTATGCACAGGTGTAATATCTCTCACCTGTCGTGGAAGACCGCCTTCTTGGTGGCTATCATGTCAGCCAGAAGGATGGGAGAGCTCCCAGGCGCCTTCCATCGAGTCTCCTTATCTGGTCTTCCACAGGGACAAGGTTGTCCTGTGCCCCCACCCGAAATTCCTTCCGAAGGTGGTGTCGGAGTTTCACCTTAACCAGGTGTTGACTCTGCCGGTGTTCTACCCCAATCACACCTCGGAGGCCGAATATAGGCTCTATACTTCAGACCCTAGAAGAGCGCTCTCTTATTACAAGGAATGGATGGCTGAAGTTCAGGGAGAGGTTCGCCAGCTGTTTGTCACCTACGCTGAAGCCGCACCTGGCAGACCTGCAGCCAAGCGGACAATAGGCAGGTGGGTCACCTCCTGCATAGATCTCTGCTACAGGTTGGTGGGCATGGAGCCTCCCAAAGGGATAAGAGCTCATTCTACCCGCCATACTGCTGCATCGGTGGCTGCTTCCAGGGACGTCCCTATCCAGGAACTCTGCAGGGCTGCTACCTGGAAGTCAGCTCACACCTTCATTACCCACTACCACATCGACCTTGAGTCACGCCAGGATGCTGGTTTTGGGACCTCGGTTCTCCAGTCCTTATTTCCCAAGTAGGGGGTGTGCGCCTTGCCTCCCTCCTCCCGGAGAACTGCTAGGAGTCTGCCAGTAAGTGTGGATTGAACAACATATCCATGTCCCTAGAAATACAGGTTACTCACCTGTAACAGGAGTTCTAGGAATGGTATATGTTGTTCATCCGCACAACCCATCTGACCTCCCTGGCTTCGACGCACAACCTGGCTTCCAGCGGGCTAGATCTGGCGTCATGGGCGGAGCCGAGAGTTTTACCACCCGGGTGAGTGGGAGGAGCCAGCTTGGAGACCTTCCGGCAAGATTTAAAGCGGCAAGGAACCTGCCAGTAAGTGTGGATGAACAACATATACCATTCCTAGAACTCCTGTTACAGGTGAGCAACCTGTATTTTCTTTATTCAGGCCTGACTAAGCCATCTTCGGATGAAATATTTTAATTGGATTCCTTAACTGGCCTAACTGAAGCCTCTGGGTTAAGCTCTAAATTTGGTAAAGTTATGTCACTGAAACCTAAGAGAAAACCAGTCCTACTGGGTTTCAACGCTGCACCGAGTGTGTGGAGCAATTTGCTAAGGCTGATCCAAGCTTGGTGTGTCTGTATTGCCTGGTTTTGACCATTTGCAATCAGACTACGTAAATTTGTAAAACTTTCCTCAGTCTATACTAGATAGACGTTTGGGTAAACTAAGGGATAGACTGGAGAAACCCTCTGACGAGGTCTGGTCCTGTTCAAAAGAACCTGCTGAACTGGTAACTAAACGCTCGGATCAAGGTGAACCCTTGTTGAGTAAAAGGCAAGCGGACTCAGCCCCTGAGACGGACCCTGCTAAAAAGCGGTTTGGAACCGTGGAAGCAAGTGGTTTCAATCAAAGTTTGGAGTCTGGCCTACTCCTTTAACATTTCTCTGTCAGCAGTTCACCTGCCAGGGATGGACAATGTCCTGGCAGATGCTCTCAACAGGATCAACCAGGGCCATCACAAATGGTCCTTTAACAGACAAATTCTGATGACAGTCTTCAGAAGGTGGGGTACTCCAGAGATAGCTCACTTTGCAGCCCCAGTCGATCATCAGTTTCCTCACTTATGCTGCAGACCCCCGGCACTGGACTTGGCGCCTCTGGATGCTCTGCAGCTGTATTGGGCTGGTAAATTCCTGTATGCCTTCCCTCCATTCCGTCTGATACCCAGAGTCTTGGTCAAACTCAGGGTACAATCAGTCTCCATGATTCTGATAGCTCCGGATTGGGCCAGACAGCCATGGTATCCGATGCTGTTGTCCATGTCAGTGACCAGTCCAATTTGCCTCCCCAGGAGACACAACTTCCTGACGTCGTCCCATGGGAGGATCCTATACCCCAACCTTGAATCCCTCTGGCTCAAGGCTTGGCTCTTGAAGACTTAGAGTATGCAGGCCTGCATCTCTCAGAAGGAGTCCTGGACATCCTTACGGTCTCCAGGAAACGTTCCACCAGAAAAACTTACTCCTCCAAATGGAAGAGACTCTCCATCTGCTGTTCCCAGAAGGACATGGACCTACAGAAGGATGACCTGGCAGTCCTGTTGGATTACGTAGTTCACCTTCAATCCCTGGGCCTGCAGCCCTCCACCCTGAAGGTGCACCTGGCAGCTGTTTCTGCCTATCTGTCCGCTGAGAAGGGCCCTTCCCTAGCTTTCCATCCTATCTTTAGAAATTCTTCAAGAGGTTACTCCATCTTCACCCTCCTCACAGGGAGCCTACCCCTTCTTGGGACCTTAATATCTGCATAGCTCATCTTATGCAGCCCCCTTTTGAGCCTATGTCTTCAGTAGAGCTCAAATTCCTGGCATGGAAGACTGTGTTTTTGGTGGCCATCACCTCAGCCAGGAGGATCAGTAAGCTTCAGGCCCAGTCAGTGGAACCTAACTACATTGCCCCTCACAAGGACAAGATAGTTCTATGGACTAACAGAAAGTTCCTCCCCAAAGTAGTCTCAGAATTTCACCTGAATCAGTCCATAACGTTTCCTGTCTTCTTTACTGATCATTTCAGTTCAGGTGAACGCAGGCTGCATAGCCTGGTTATGAAAAGGTCCATCAGCTTTACATGGACAGAACAAAAAACCATAGGAGGGATTGCACTCAGTTGTTCCTTACCTGTGGTGAGATGGGCAAGGGCAGGCCAGCCATAAAGAGGACCACTGTCAGATGGATTGTGGCTTGCATTCAGTTCTGCTACAGCAAACTGGGTAAGGAGCCACCAGTGGGCTTGAGGGCTCACTTCACTAGGGGAACAGCTGCCAGAGATATCCCCCTGCTCGACATCTGTAAAGCAGCTACCTGAAAGACTGTTCACACATTCACCAAGCACTACTGCTTGGATACCCAGGCCAGGAGTGATGCCAAGTTTGGCACAGCAGTACTGCAGAGCCTATTTCCTAATTAGGTTCTGAGCTCACCTCCATGGGGCACTGCTTGGTAGTTTGCATATTGTCAGAATACAGCAAAACTTCATGTTGTCAGAAGAAAAATTACTCACCATAGTAATGTTGTTCTTCTAATGGAGTCTTGCTGTTCTGACTTCCCCCTGCCTCCCTCTGGAAACTAGGGAAGCAGGGTCTCGGCACCCAGTTGTTTATTCTCTAAACCACCAGTGGTGGTGTTTCTTTTGGGCATCAGTGACTTGAGTCTTCAGTATGCTTTTTTGTCTGGTGTGTATGTCCCTTCAAACAACATGAAGTCTTGCTATATTATGACAGTAGCAGTTTGTCCCACCACTAGAACTGCTCCAGAGGTGAAATGGTTAATACCATTCCAAAATAGAACTTTGAGCACGAGCTCTAAGAAGCAGCTCTATCTGTGTAATTTCAAACCTGAACTGTCAGATTCTTTACTCCGCCTCAGTGAACAGTTGCTCCGGAGATTTCTCCTACTGCTCGGTTCATTTCTCGGTTTAAACAGTGTTTTCTCTGTTCGATTCAACCGAGAATAGTTTTATTTTAACCGCAAAACCGTTCGGTTCAAGCTCTGTCTGTGGTAATCGTAAGTAAATTAAAGGTTTTGTCTGTGTGGAACTTGTAAGTTTATCGGTTTGGTTTTGAACCGATCAGCTGGGTTTAAAACTTATTTACTTTAAAGTTTAATATTTTAGAGTGCGGTTCCCGGTTCTTATCGGTTCTAAAAAAAACGGATTTTATTACGGTTTTTTCCAATACCCGTGACACGGTTGGGAACCGATAAGGGTGTCTTGCCTGGCACTGCCGTTTAAAGGAGCAAGTTTTTCTGGTTAGGCTGGCATTATGTCTGAGAAACCCAAAAGAAAAACCGGCCCACTGGGTTTCAACACTGTGATGTCTGTGGGGAAGTCTTGCCAAGGCTGACCCACACACCACATGTGTCTATTGTCTGGGGTTTGACCACCCCAGTCAGACTGCCAGATATGTAAGAATTTCCCTGCAGCCACCCTGGAAAAGAGATTGGGCAGGCTCAGGGAACGAGAGGCCAAAAAGTCCGCTGACCCGGATGGCCAGCCCGGTTCGGTGCCAACCGAACCGGAGGGAGTGCCCTCTGACCAGGGCGAGACTTCCTCGGGCAAAAGAAAAGCTGGTTCTGAGGAACCAGTTCCAGTAAAGAAAACAAGAAAGTCAGCAGGTTTGGAGTCCAAAACCCCTTCTCCAACTGCTGCAGAGATAGCAAAAGCCATACAAATTGTCCAGTCACTGTCTCAGGTTCCGTCGAACCGTCACTATCTGGCAAAGGTCAGTTCGTCCGGTTCCAGTGGTTCAGGAATATGATGTTGAGGAATTTTATGAACCAGAGGAGGGGAGGATGATTATGAACAGTATGAATGTGGCTGGGAAGGTCTGGGTGTGCCCATTGAACCGGACATTTCCCAGACAGACCTCTAGAATCTCCCCTATGCTATCTGAGTCCCCATCTCATTTTATGTTTTACAAAAAGTGTCTGAAACCCTCCAGCTTCCTTGGAAGGCGCTGTGGATGAGCAAGAGGAGCCTGATTTTGTAGAAATGATGGATATTCCAGAGTCTAGGAGATTGTCTATTCCTTTGCATAAGTCTTTTAGGAAGCAAACAATAAAAATTTTAAAGCTCTAATTCTGTGCCTCCTGTAGATAAAAGATGGACAGAAGGTACACATTGTCAGGTCCTGATACAGAATTCCTTTCTCAACAATGCAGTCATGTTGGGGTAGTTCAGGCTGCAGCCTGTGATAAACTAATATCCCCTGGCTCCACATCTCCTGACAAGGATTCAGGAAGATTGATGCCATGGCGAAAAAAACAGTATATAGCACCTCTCTGGGACTCAGGCAAGCAAATTATATGGCTTATGTAGCTAGGTATCAGAAATCTAGATGGGATACTGTTATGGAATTAGCCAAGCAAGCCCATGGCCAGCTGACTAGCGAACCAGAACAGGTGGCTGCTGATGGCATTGAGGCTTCTAAGGTACAGTTTCATGCTGCTGTGGATGTTAATGATGTTTCCTCTAGGGTCATGGCCACATCTGTAGCTTTTAATGGGTTGGCCTGGCTCAGGTGTACTAGTCTGTCACAGGATACCCAGACTAAGGCTATGGATTTTCCTGTGGTGGGAAATTCTCTGTTTGGGGAGCAGACAGAGAATTACATGAAAAGATGGATGAATAGGGACTACTTACAAAAGTGCCCAAGCTGAGGCGGCAAGCCACTCCTCAGAGGCATACCCCAGGGGTAGGGGTAGACCTTTTCACAGGCCTTTTACCAGACTCAGGCCTTCTCTGCCTATGCTCAGAGGGGCTTCTTCAGAGGCAGAGGCAGGCGAGGGGTGGGCAGACCTGCTCCCACCCTCAGCCTAAAGCTCCTGCTAAGCAGGCACCCTGATGGGGTGCCCAGGGCCGATCTCCTTACGGTAGGGGCAGGCTGGCTTACTTCAGTCAGAACTGGGCTTCTTTAACCAGACAAGTGGGTTCTGGAAGTAGTAAGCCAGGGTCTGGTTCTCAGCTTCAAAAAGTTTCCCAAGTTGAGAACCAGACTTTTTCTACCTGCAAGTGCTTCAGAGACCTTTGCTCTGGAAGCAGAGGTCTCAACCCTGTTGGCTCTCAGAGCAGTGGAAAGGGTTCCTCCCCTGCACCAGGGCAGGGGTCTGTATTCCAGATACTTCCTTACCCCAAAAAAGACAGGAGAATGGCGGCCCATATTAGACCTCAGATATCTGAACAAGCATCTTTTGAAACCAAAGTTCAAAATGGTAACTCTGGCAATGATTTTACCCTCCCTAAGGCCAGGGGACTGGTTAGCCTCCCTGGACCTCAAGGATGCCTATTTCACGTCCCTAATCAGAGCTCCCATCGAAAGTACCTCAGATTGAACTACCTTCAGGTCATTACCAGTTCAGAGCAATGCCCTTCGGCCTTACCTCTGCCCCAAGGGTATTCATAAAGTGTCTAGCAGTGGCAGTGGCTCACTTAAGGAGGCAAAAGATTGCTGTTTTTCCCTATCTAGACGATTGGCTAATTGTAGGCCAGTCCCCAGAACAGGTAAAATCTCACCTGCAAGTTACCCAGCAGCTTCTCACCTCCCTGGGCTTTCTGCTAAATCTACCAAAGTCGGTTCTGGAACCATTCCAGGTACTCACCTTTATAGGGGCAGAGTTGGACACAAAGCTAGCCAGAGCTTTTCTTCCCTTAGAAAGGGTGACGAATTTAGTGACTCTGGCCTCTTCCTTCACCCTGCAGGTCTCTCGACCAGCAAGACACTTTCTGCAGCTCCTGGGGCACATGGCTGCATCCATAGCTGTTGTGCAGGGAGCAAGATTTCAGATGAGAGACATTCAGTTTCACTTGAGAACCTATTGGTCTCAGAGAAGAGACCCCCTTTCCAAGTTGGTCCCAGTGACTTGAACCTTGATCCAGGCCCTCCAGTGGTGGCAGGATCAGAGCAATTTAAGATTGGGGGTCCCCTTCATTCCCCCTGCTCACAATTTGACTCTCACTACAGATGCTTCCCTTCTGGGTTGGGGAGCCCACATGGGCGACCTTTCCACTCAGGGAGTGTGGTCCCCCAGAATCTCTGCTCCACATCAATTTGCTGGAACTCAGAGCTGTCTTTTTAGCTCTTCAAGCATTTTCTGCATCTGTCCACAACAAGGTGATACAAGTCAGAACAGACAACACCACAACAATGTGGTACATCAACAAACAGGGGGCACTCGGTCTTGGCCTTGTGCACAGAGGCAATGAAGTTGTGGTCTCTGGCCTATTCTCTGAACACTTCCCTCATAGCAGTTCATCTTCCAGGGAAGGACAATGTCTAGCGGATGCTCTCAGGCAGGATTCCCAGGGCCATCACGAATGGTCCCTGGATCTTCAAGTGCTGGAATAGTCTTTGCCAGATGGGGCACCCTCAGATAGATCTTTTGCAGCTCCAGACAATCACAAACTTCCTCTGTTCTGTTGCAGGCCTCCAGTGTTGGGCTCAGTCCCCTGGATGCCCTTCTCCTGGATTGGGAGGAAGTTTCTTTATGCTTTCCTCCTTCCCTCTCCTATTCAAAGTATTAGTCAAAATCAGATCTCAGCCTTGCAGGGTGATTCTGATTGCCACGCGTGAGCCAGGCAGCCCTGGTACCCACTCCTTCTGTCACTGACAATCCATCTTCCCTTTGCCTCCCCAGGATTCACAACCTGTTAACTTGTGCCCAGGGAAGGTTTGGTATCCGGACCTCAAATCCCTCAACCTCAAGGCCTGGCTTTTGAGGAGTTAGAGTTTGCTGATTTACACCTCTCTCAAGGTGTTCTTGAAATCCTAAAGGCTTCCAGAAAGCCTTCCACGGAGCTACTTATAGTTCTAAATGGAAAGGTTTTCCATTTGGTGTGCTGAGGAAAATATTTCCCCAGAATCTGCTGATTTGCCCATTGTATTAGATTACATGGTCCATCTTAATTCCTTGGGTCTCAGACCAGCTACCCTGAGAGTCCATTTGGCAGCTGTATCTGCTTTTGTGTCAGCAGGAAAGTCATCCCCTCTTTCCACTCACCCTGTGTTTTCCAAGTTTTTTAAGGGATTACTCCATACTAATCCACCCTTTCGGGAACCGGCCCCTGTCTGGGACCTTAATGTTTGTATTTCCCAGTTAATGCAACCCCCTTTTGAACCTCTGTTTTCTGCAGAGCTTAAGTATCTAACTTGGAAAACTGTTTTTCTGGTGGCTATCACTTCTGCTAGACGCATAAGTGAGTTGCAAGCCTTGTCAGTGGAAACTGACTTTATTTCTTTCCACAGGGATAAGGTAGTCCTTAGGACTAATAGGAAGTTTTTACCTAAGGTGGTTTCAGATTTCCATCTTAACCAATCTATCTCTCCTTCCAGTATTTTTCACTGATCACTCCTCTTCTGGTGAGAGAGGTTGCACAACCTGGATGTTAAGAGAGCTCTTAGTTACTATATAGAGCGTACCAAAGGTCACCGGTTCGAATCCCTCCAACTTTTCCCTTACCTATGGTGAAGTTGGGAAAGGCAAACCTGCCACTAAGAGATCAATTGCCAGGTGGATTGTCTCTTGTATCCAATTTTGTTATCAGAAACTGGGCAGAGATCCCCCCTCTGGCTTGAGGGCTCATTCTACCAAGTGTACAGCTGTGTCTCTAGCTGCTGCCAGAGACATCCCTATATTAGAGATATGCCAGGCTGCTACTTGGAAAGCAGTACACACTTTTACAAGCATTACTCCTGGATGTCAGGCCAGGAGAGATGCTCGGTTTGGCACAGCTGTTCTTCAGAGCCTATTCCTAAGTAGGTTCTGCCCTCCTCCATGGAGGTACTGCTGTATAGTCTGCTACTGTCATAATATAGCAAGACTTCATGTTGTTTGAAGAAAAATTACTCACCTTAGTAATGTTGTTTCTTCTAATGAGTCTTCTATATTATGACCTCTAGCCTGCCCCTCTCAGAACTTCTACTTGGGTGGGGTGCGGGCAACTAGTGTGGGCACTATTTTATGCCTTTTAGCGTTCTCCTTTTTGGGAGTTTGGGGTGTGTGTGTTTTATTATACTGTTGTTTTATTCTCATGTTGTTAGAATTGTGTTAGTAGTTCTGGTCCCCTGACTTGAGTCTTGGGTGTTGGGACCAGCAATGGTTGTTAATATTTAGGTAGCCATTTGGCTAGTGTAGGTTACAGCTTCCGCACAGACCTTAGTGAGTTTTTGCTCATAAAGATCTGATAGTTCAGGTTTGAAATTACACAGATAGAGCTGCTTCTTAGAGCTCGTGCTCAAAGTTCTATTTTGGAATGGTATTAACCATTTCACCTCCGGAGCAGTTCTAGTGGTGGGACATACTGCTACTGTCATAATATAGCAAGGCTCCATTAGAAGAAACAACATTACTAAGGTGAGTAATTTTTTCTTTTGGTTGTTAGTTATGCTTTTTAATTATTTATTTAGCTTTTTTTATTAGTAGCTTCATAAGAATCTGGTCAGTTACATAGAATGTACCAAGGACAGTGGTTTGGAAACCGAGCTCAAGCTCAGCGTTCAATGCATTTGCATAGTGTTTAACTCTTGGTTCTCCGGGGCAGCTGAACCGGTCGGTCGTACTGCATATTGTCAGAATACAGCAATACTCCATTAGAAGAAACAGCATTACTATGGTGAGTATTTTTTTCTTAATGCTTACGTGGAACTCTATACTAGCACTGAGTGAAAAGGTACTGGTGACTTAGCCAGGGCATGACTTACACAGCTAGATCAGCTCTAGATGATACAAAGTACCAGTTCCACATGGCAGTGGACACAGATGACACTGCCTCTAGGGCTATGGCCCATGCAATGTCCTTGAGAAGGTGTGCCTGGCTTAGAACCACAGTCTGTCCCAGGACATCCAGACTAAAGGAATGGATTTTCCTTTTGAAAGAAGTTCCCATTTTGGTGACCCTTTTGAAAGAAGTTCCCTTTTTGGTGACAAGACAGAGGTGTACATGAAAAAGCTGGATGAGTACAAAAACACCTACAAGATTAATACTGAGAAAGAAAAGACCTCCACTTCCTACAGGCCTTGTGGAAGAAGGAGAAGGAGGAGTAAGGGGTATTTCCCTCGTGCATATGTCCCCTATGAGTACCCTCAACTAAGAGTCTGCTATAGAGACAGGAAGAGAAGGGGCACTAGGTGTGCAGCTGCAACTCAAGCCCCTAAGCCCCAGCAGAAACAAAACCTCTGACAGCTCTGTACAGTTCATACGAACATGCCAGCAGAAACAGTCCATTGTGGTCTATCAAGTCTGCAGCACACAGTTTATTCTATAGCTATTCCCCCCACCCATTTCCTCCCTGGATATATCTTCCTCTACCCTCCCTGCCCCCGTCCCACCCTCCTGCAGAACTGACCTTCCCTTTGACCCTGCCCCACCCCTCTTGACCTTCCCTTTGACCCTGTCCCACCCCTCTTAAAACTGCCTACAGTTTTCTGTGAGATTACTGCCTGTCAGTTTGTTCCACTTTGTCACCACCCTTTCTGAGAAATACATATACGAACATACGAAATACCAGCAGAAACAGACCTCACAGTCTGTCGAGTCTGCTTGATTGTGCAGCTAGCCCCTCAACTTGCAGCTGCCCTTCCCTCCTCATAACCACTCCCTCCTCACTCTATCCCACCCTCTCTTAAATCCTCCTACCGTTCTACGAACATGCCAGCAGAAACAGGCCATTGTGGTTCTATGCATTTGCATAGTGTTTAACTCTTGGTTCTCTGGGGCCTCCTCATTTCCCTTCTAAATCTTTCCCCCACCAATTTCAGTCTATGCCCCCTTGTGGACCCCTCTCCCTTTAGGTTAAACATATCCTCTGCTCTAACCTTATTCATACCTTTTTAAGTATTTGAAGGTTTCTGTCATGTCCTCCCTTTCCCTCCTATCCTCCTGGGAGTATATGCTGAGCTCCCTCACTGTCTCATCATAGGGTTTGTCCCACAGGCTCTGGATCATCTTGGTCGCCTTTTGCTGCACCCGCTCCAGCAGTTTGATATCCTTTTCAAAGTGGGTACTGAACTGCACACAGTACCCCAAGTGTGGTCTAACTAGGGACTTGTACAATGGCATGATGACTTCCTCACTCCTTGAAGTGATACCTCTGGTGATGTACCCCAGCATTTTGTTTGCCATGGCTGCTGCTTTACGGCACTGAGTCATGTGTTTCATGTCCCTGTGACAATCACCCCTAGATTATTTTCTTCCTTATCAGAAGTGGCTACCTGCATTACCCCCAGCCTATAGCGTGTCCTAGGGTCCCTGACTCTCGGGTGCATGACCTTACACTTCTTAGTATTGAACCCCAACTGCCAGATGGCTGACCAACACTCGAGCTTAGCCAGTTTCTCCCTGAGCTCCTGCCTCCACTCTTCACTGTCCACTCTCACACAGATTTTACTATTGATCCCTTCTACAATGTCCCCAATGAAGATGTTAAATAGCACTGTACCAAGCCTTGTGGGACCTCACCTGTTACAGGCCTGGGTTTCAATAGTTCACACCCTATGGTTACCATCTGCACCTTGTTCTGCTGCCAACTACTGACCCACCCCACCAATGTCTCACCGACTCCCAGGTTTGCTAGAGCATCCTACCATGTGGCACTGAGTCGAAGGACTTGCTGAAGTCCAGATACAGGACATCCATTGCATAGCCCTTGTCAAGTGCCCTTGTGACCCAATCAAAAAAGTCTGGTAGGTTTGTCTGTCAAGATCTCCCTGAGACAAACCCATGCTGCCTGTCTTACTGGAGACCATTGGCTTCCAGAAAGTGCACCAGTCTCTCTTCAGAATGGTCTCTATTAACGTCCTTATGCTGGAGGTAAGGCTGACCAGTCTGTACTTACCCATTTCATCCCTGGGTCCGCTCTTATGGAGAGGCACCGCATGTGCCATTCTCCAGTCCTGAAGCACGTGACCTGACTTAAGTGAGGTGTTGAACAGGTCTGCCAGAGGGCCAGCCCGGACCTCGGCTAACTCCCTCAGGACTGTCAGGTGCACACCATCTGGTCCTGGAGCCTTGTCCACCCACAGGGCCTTAAGGCCCTTTAAAGCCCTGTCCTCTGGGATTTTCTCATCAGTAAACCCTGCACCCCCTTTTGCCACCACTGTTATCCCCTGTGGCATAGAACCATCCTTTTCCCTAGTGAACACTGAACAGAAGTACTGTTCAGAGCCTCACCTGGTCCTCCTTCTTTCTCCCCCCCCTCTTAATCCTGACTGTCCCATCCCTGCAGCTTCTTTTCTCTCTTATGTAACTGGAGAAATCATTTTCCTCTTCTCTGATCTCTCATGCCGGCCTTGGTTCCCTTGTGGCCTTGGCTGCACTGACCATCTTGCTCACTTCCCTGGATTTCCTCGCATACTCCTCCCTGTCTACCTCTCATAGATCTCTTATTTCTGTAGAATGCCTCTCTCTTATCCCTCACTTTCTCCGCCATCTCCTTGCTGAGCCAGCTATGTCTTTTGGTCCTGGGCTTCTTACTCTGGGTCTTAGAACATGCGTTCACGGCCTCAACCAGTCCCAGTTTGATAATGGACCATTTCTGATTCATCTTCATCTCGGGCTGATATTGGCTGCACGCCCTGCTAGGATGTCACTTATCCTTCCAAAGTTTGCTCTTATGAAGTCCACCACCCTCTTGTTGGTCCTGGCTGCTTTCTTACCCAAGTTGAGGGAGAACCACATCATGCGATGGTCACTGCCTGCCAGGGTGTCCTCAACTACTCTGTCCTGAACCAGCTCACTGTTCAGTAGCACCAGGTCCAGTATGGTACCTTCTCTGGTTGGCTCTGTGAGCCCCTGCACCAGTAAACAGTCCTGGAATGCTTCCAGGAGTACCTGTTGCCTAGAATAGGAGGTAGTATGGGTGCTCCAGTCTATCCCTGGCAGATTGAAATCCCCTGTCATGACAATGTTGCCCATGTCACTTAGCCTTCTAATTTGTTCCCCCAGCTCTCTGTCCAATTCTTCATCCTGTGAGGGTTTTCTGTACACCACCCCCAACCTAACTTTCTTCCCCTTAGAATTTTGGAGCTGTACCCATAAAGCTTCAGTCCTGCTCTCTTCTACCTCCTCCCTAGTGCATAAGATCCGATTCCTTACAAATAAAGCCACCCTTCCCCCTCTTTCTTTTTCTGTGTCCTTCTGGTGCAGCCTGTACTCTGGGATCACGGGGTCCCACTCATGGTATTGGGTGGCTCATATCTCTCTGATGGCTGCTATGTCTACCTCTCCCTCCACCATCAGTGCCTGTAGGTCAGCCATCTTATTAGATAGGTTCCTTGCATTCAAGCATACCATATTCCGTCATGACCCCTGTACACCATTCCCCCCCCATTCTTCCATTCCCTCCCCCTTTCGATTTCCCCTCACCCACCTCTTGACCTGCTAAGGGAGTCCCTTCGATCTCTCTCTCTCTGTGTCTCTCTCTCTCTCTCCCCTGGTGTCTCTGATTGGAGCACACCCTAACGCCCCTCCTTCTTCAGTTTAAACTCCGCTTAGTCGACAAATATTCTTCCAGTTTTAGTTTCAGTACCCCTGTGCCCTCCTTACTTAAGTGCAGTCTTTGTTTTCCCATGTCCTACTTCACTCCCCCACCAACCCGTAGCCCTTGGTTGCACCTCCCCCAACCAACTATTGAATTATTCTATTCTTTGTTTTCTGATGGTACTTGCCCTAGGTACAGTTAGAACTTCAAAGAAAGCAACTGATCTACTTGCCTCACTGCAGATTCTACCTGCCTACCTCCTTGAACCTGTCCTGCACCTTCTCAGCCCTACACCCTGCTAGGTCATTCATCTGCAGGTGTACCACTGTGTGAGGCTTTTCTCTCTCCTGCCCCACACACTTTGTTATAAACTGCCCCACCCTTCCTGCCATCATGCCTGGCATACACTCCACTCGTGTGCGGCTGTTCCTTCCCCTCTTGCCTCCTCATCTCACACCTTTCAGAATCGAGTCCCCCAGTATAATGACCCTCTTTCCCTTTACCTGCCCCCTTTCCCCGTTTTGCTCAACTATCTGTGCATAGTCCAGAGCCGCCCCTCCTCCCACCTTTCCTGCCACCCTCATCCTACTGCATCCCTCCCTTTGTGTCCCCCCTTACGCCCCCCTTCCAGACTTCCTGTCCAGTCTGTCACCATTCACTCTCGTATTACCCCCATGCTGCTCCTCCTTACCCTTTTTTGCCTCCACTTCACCCCCTACTGCCCTACTTCCTTCCCCACCACTGTTCAAGGCCATCACACTATCTTGATCCATGACCCCCTGCCTCCTGATCCACCAAACTGCCCAATACTGTGAATCTGTTCCTGGTCTCTCTCCCCCCCCCCATGTCCCTACCCTCTTCTGTACTTCCACCTTGTACTTCTCTCCCTTGTTCTAGCTGCAGTTCCTTTCTCCCCCTACCCCTTTTCCTTACTACCTGCCAGCCTCCCAGCCCAATTCCTCCAGGTCCTTGGAGTGTTGCTGTCCCTGGCTCTTTTGGCTTCCGTCCTGACTCCACCTGCTGTGCTATCTGGAGGAGCTGTGCCCTGCTCCTTTGACCCCTTCCCCCCCAACCCCTCCTCCCTCCTCAGTTGCCATCTTAGCCACCCTATATCTTGCCTGAGTTGCCAACGTTGCCTACATACTGGACAGCCCCCTTCTCTCAACAGTGTTTCAGGAAAATGGCTGCCCCACACCTGTTCCAAATGACCACTCTCCCCATCCCTTCTTGTGATCTGCTTCCCCAATTTGTCCCCCTATACCAAGCCTCCACATTGTCCCACTGCCCGTACCAGCTCCCTGGACCCCACATCATCCCTAGCCTCTCTACTTTGTCCTCTGTGTTGTATCCTCGATAATTAAATTTATGTCTGTGACTTAGTCAGACCCTAACTGTGGACTTTCAGCTGTCCCCTGTGCTTTTGTTAGCTCTGTTATTTAGGCAGACCCTAGGTGGGAAATTTCCACCACCCCTTGTATATGCTTTTGTTCCCCTCCCCTTGCTTTAAGTATATGGACTCTGTCATCACTGTATCTACAGCTTCCTACCTCTGTTGCCCCCTCTCTCCTATTTCCCTTCCAGCGTGGCCTGCTGTCTACCCTACAGATGCCACTTAGTGAGATGTCGTACTCCTGCTTCGTGGCACTCATGCTTCAGGGTCGCTCATGCAAAGGGTCGCTTGGCCCTCTGTGTATTTTATATGGACCTCAGCCGCCCTATTGGCTGGTCTGAGTCACGTGGTCTCCTGCGTCCGTCCCTTTATAGACCCTCCCTCAACCTCCCTCTCTTGTTGTCCTCCCAATCCCTCAGGCCCAGTGGTGGGGGGGGGGAGGCTGGCCCACTACTTCCAGGAATGGTCAAAGATAACCACAGACAAAGTAGGTCCTAGAATTAGTGGGCAAAGGTCTGTCCCTGCAGTTCAGAAAGTTTCCAAAATTGCAGAACCCAAAGGGTTTTCAGCCTCACCCACCAACAGAAAAACTTCTGTTGGAGATGGAGGTAAAGAAATGAGTGCAAGTAAATGCAATGGAAAAAGTACCTGCCACACTGTGGGGCAAGGGACTCTTCTCCTACTTTTTGACCCACAAGAAAAATGGGGAGTGGTGATCCATTTTAGACCTGAGATATTGCAAACACTTAATGAAAGAAAAATTCAGTGGTAATGGTGGGCTCAATGATACCGTCTCTGCAAATAGGAGACTGGTTAGGGTCACTGGTTCAGAAAGACACCTACATTCACATACCAGTCAGACCAACTCGTAGAAAATACCTCGGGTTCAGGCTTGGGAATTGCCAATACCAGTTCACAGCCCTTCCCTTCAGCCTCACTCCAGCTCCCAAGAGTGTTTGCAAAGTGCCTAGCTGTGGTGGCAGCACAATTGAGAAAGCAAGGGGTGGTAGTTTTCCCTAGCTGGATGACTGGCTAGTCTCAGGAAGAACGCAACAGGAAGCGTAGACCTCAATTTTGCAAACACTTTGGAGGACTTGGGCTTCCTAATAAAGTTTAAAAAATCACAAACAGAACCAGTTCAAGTTCTGGACTTTTTCAGTGCGGAACTAAATACCCTGCAAGGGAAGGCATTTCTCCCACAGGCAAGAGTAACAAATCTGATTTCAACTGCTGAATCCTTGAAAGCAGGCCAGCCAAGACCTGCAAGGGATTTTCTGCAGTTACTAGGACACATGGCCTCTTCCACTGCTGTGATACCAATGGCCAGGTTCCAAATGTGAGATATTCAGCATCACCTAGGGAACCATTGGTCTTAAGGTAGGACCCTCTGTCCAAACTGGTGTCCGTCACAAAAATATTACTAAAGGCACTGAAGTGGTGGAAAGAGGAAAGCAATGTCAGAGAGGGAGTTCCCTTCCTCCAGCAGTCCTTCACAACATACTTACAATAAGTGCCTCCCTCCTAGGGTGGGGCACCCAACTGGAGGATCCTATTATGAATGGCACCTGGAGCACACAGGAGACATGAAATCACATAAATCTCCTAGCACCCAGGGCAGTGTACCTGGCAATGAAGTTTTTTTTCCTCCCAGATCAAAGGTCAGTCTGTCCAATACCACAATAATGTATTATATAAACAAGCAGGAAGGAACAAGATCTTCAAACTGTACACAGAAGCCATGAAGATCTGGAACTTAGCCTACTCCCTAGGGGTTCAGCTCTCTGCAGTACACCTGCCAGGGAAAGACAAGGTGCTTGCAGACTCCATGAGCAGGATCTGCCAAGGAAAACATGAATGGACCCTGAACCAGCAGGTGCTGGCAACAGTGTTCAGATGGTGGGGTACCCCAGACATGGATCTGTTACAGTAGTAACCATAGATATGGTCAGATATTTCCAGATATTTCACAAAATTTCTAGAGTTTCTCTCTGCTGCCCCTACAGTGGAAATGCAGAAAGCAGGAGATTTCTCTAGAAATATCACAGAAATTTCAGGAAATATCTGACCATGTCTTTGGCTGTGATTGTAGCTTCAGGAAAAAAACAACTCTCACTCTTTTGTTGCAGATCCCCAGCAGTGGTTTCAGTCCCAAAGGATCCTCTAGTCCTCAGCTGGTAAGGGAAGTTTCTAGATGCCTTCCCTCCATTTCCATTTTCACTGAAGGTACTGATAAAATTGAGAAGGGAGTCGGCAGCAGTGATTCTCATAGCTCTAGACTGGGCCAGGCAGACCTGGTACTCCATACTCCTGTCCCTCTCCAATAAGCCTCCAATCAACCTGCCTCTGAGATACAGTCTGCTGACACCACCTAAGGGCAGGATAACATTCCCATATCTGAGAACTCTGCACCTCAGGGTGTGGTTCATAAAGAGCTGAAGTTCTCTGATTTAATTTTTTCTGAAGAAGTAATGAAAAGTGCTGAAGGTTTCTAGGAAACCAGCAACAAGGAAAACTTCTGCTTTGAAATGGAAAAGGTTTTCTATCTGTTGTACAGTGCATCTAGACAAATTAACCCCTTCCAGACAGATCTGTCTACAATCCTAGACTACCTAGTCCCCCCCCCCCCAGTCTCTTAAGTCGAAGGCCCAGAACCCTGAAGGAGCATTTAGCAGCAGTGTCAGCTTACACATCAGCTGACAAGGATGGGTCAGTGGCTTCACAACCCATTTTCAAAAAGCTTTTCAAAGGTCTTACATCTACTCTTCAGTGAGGGATCCTGTCCCTCCCTGGGATTTAAATGTGTTCATTGCCCAGCTGATGGAGGCTCCTTTTGAGCCCACGGCTGCTGCTGCATTGAAGTATATCACCTGGAGAACCATTTTCCAGGTGGCAGTGGCATTTGCCAGAAGGGTGGGTGAGTGAGTTGCAAGGCCTCTCCACAGAGCCTAACTACATGATCTTCTATGGGGATAAGATAATGTAAAGAACAAATAGGAAATTCCTCCCAAAAGTGGTGTTTGAATTCCACCTGAATCAGTCAGTTGCTTTTTCTGTTTTCTTCACAGAAAAAATCCAGCTAGGTGGAGCAAAAGCTCTACTGTTTGGATGTGAAAAGGGCAATGACTTGCCATCTGGACCACACAAAGAGTGTCAGGTCCACTAGCACTCGTCTGTTTGTCACTTTTGGTAAAGTAGGGAAAGGCAAGCCAGCATCCAGGAGAACCATTTCTTGGTGTATAGTCTCCTGCATACAGTTCTGTTATGACAAAGCTGGTAAATTGCCACCCAGAGGTCTCAGGGCACACTCTACCAGAAGCACCACTGCTTCTTTGGTGGCTTCAGGGGGTGTCCCCCTGCAAAAAATTTGTAAAGCAGCTACCTGGAAAACTACACACTTTTACAAAGCATTAAAATTCTTTAAGTGTAAACCAGGCGTCTACTCATTGAGATACTCCTACATAATACTAGATGTACCTACGGTATGGCCCCGTTATGGCAGAGCAGCGGTTAGCCATGCTCTCTAGGCCCTGTGGAATACTCTCCAACGCTCCCTGAAACTTTCTAGCATTATCTGGCTTCAGACCTTTAAATCCTTATTAGACCGCTTTACGAAGGTGAATTGTACATGCTGTTCATAACTTCTATCTCTTTCCTGCTACATAATTGCCTTACAGTGGCCCCCGTTGAGGATGTCTGTTCTGTGTATCATTGCCTGTATAGCACTTGTTACTTTGTAATTAATAGTTTGTATATTGCAATGTATTTTTTGTTTCTAGTCAAGTGGATACGCCATATAGTACCTTCCTGTATAGACCTCAATTGCATTGTATCATCTGTTGTGTTATTTTGGACCTTTCCTGGTTGTAATTTGTAATGTTACTTGGATTGCATCAATTTATGTATTGTAATGTCTTCTTGCTGTCTCTATCCAGGACCACCTTGAAGATGAGCCTGCTCAGTGGTGCTATTCCTGGTAAAATAAAAATGATTGATAAGATTACTATCTGGACTTACAGTCCAGAAAGGATGTCAGTTTTGGCACTGCTGTGTTGCAGAACCTTTCCCCAAATAGGTTCCGTATCCAGCTTCCCCAAGTACTGTACTGCTGTGGAGTCTGTTGTTGTTAAACATAACTGAGGGATTCCTAGGGTTTGAAGAAAAATTACTCACCATAGTAATAAGGATGTTAACAAAAAGAACAAATAGCATTAGTTTTCGGACCAACAAGTCCTCCTTCGGAAGCTTAATGACAGTTACTTAGAAAATCCCATATTATTAACACTTAAAACATGCAGAAAAAAACAGAAATAATGCTCATCGTTTTAAAACAGGCCTTCAGAACATAATTAAAGTGATGTTAGAGAGCTTGAATATCTCAAGTGTGCTTTCAGCAGAACCAAACGTAAAGGTCAAAGGTTGTCCAGAGATAACAGCAGGCAGAGAGTTCAACCCACATGTATTCTACCACGTGACAGTTTAATGAATAACAAAACACTAAGATTTTGTACTCCCTAAATTATATGTCAAGTGAAAAAAAACTCCCAAAGACACATACTTCAAGAGTGAGTAAGAGGTACACCAGTAGAAGCCAGCTTCAACTCTGCTCAGAACTCAGTCAGTTTGTAAATACAGCCTATGACAATAAAATGACCCTGGAGAAAACAATTGCATGTGAAAATGTAACATATTAGCAAGTAAAAAATAAGCTCCAAAAATTACAACAGAAATTATCTTTACATGTCACTTTAATTATGTTCTGAAGGCATGTTTTAAACCGATGAGAATTGTTTCTGTTTTTTGTGCATTATCTAAGTGTTAATAATATGGGATTTTTCAAATAACTGTCATTAAGCTTCCGAAGAAGGACTTGTTCGTCTGAAAGCTAAAACTATTTGTTCTTTTTGTAACATTCTTGTTGGTCCAATAAAAGGTATCAAACCATTTGTTCTGGATTTGTTCTTACTAGGACCAATACGGTATTATACAGTTTGTTTGTCACTGTAATAATGTTGCTTCTTCTAAAGGCATCCCAAACTATGTTTAACAATACCTAATCCATACCCGCCCCCCCAGAACCTGGTAAAAGATTTAGACAAAGATCTTTTTTTTTTTATGCTAGAGAATTGCTGGTTACAGTGCCTTTATAATTATTGCTCAGTGGTCTGAATTATACTATTTTTTTCAAACTCAATTTTTTTCTGCCTTATTTCAAACATTTTTTTTTTCCAAAAGTTTCTCTGCAAATTTTGAGAAAATGTTGGTATCCATTTAGCTAGTTTTAATGTTTGCAGCTCACCCTAACTTTAGAAGTAAATCTAATGTTAGAGGGCAGAGGTGAGCGTGACTATTTCAAAGTTCCATCATTTGCATAACATTCTAAGTCTCTAGGACTGCTCATTCTAGGGAATGGTTTCTATTGTTAAACATAGTGAGGGATCCATTTGGAAGAAACATTACTATGGTGAGTAATTTTTAATTAAAAAGTTCAAAACACAGCAAATCATGCTCTACAGGAGTAAGAAAGGGGATTTTTAAAGGTACCCCTACACAGTGACCAGTAATTAAAATGCAAATAAGTCGCTGGCCCATCGGCACAGTGGTAGGATTCTGTGATGCCAGCAACCCAGGTTCGGATGGATGTGACCCTGGGGAGTTGGAGGGCCAGCTGAGAGGAGGAAGATTGAATGTCCAATGGACTGTTCTCCTCCTCCTCTGGGGGAGGGTGGGTTAGTGCTTGGTGCTTGACTGGCCCCAGGCGGAGGCTGGGGGGCATTGCAGCTGAGGCTTGCAGGCTCTAGGAGGTGTGCTGGACATCCGCGCATATGCGCCTCTGTGTTATTGCATGCCACACCTCCCAACAAATAGAGGGGAAAAAAACATTGCCAGGCTGACGCAAGGAGGATGTCCCCCCGCCCCCAATCAAATTCTAGGCAGCTGGCCGGGGCGCACTGCCACTGGATCCGCACGTGGCACAGTTTAGGGAGTAGCAGAGGGGGGCTCCCCCATAGCTCTGCCCTAGGGGAATCCATGGTGCTCTCTGGGAAGGCAGCACGTTAAGTCCCGGGGGATGGGGTGAGGTGGGGAAGGTGGACTGAATGGTGAGCCAGCTGGCAGCAAAAAAAATAAATATGTGCAAGCAAGTCCTTGGTGCCCATCTGCTTGAAGAACTGCCTTGCCTTGATATTTGTGTTCTCGTTTGCTAAAGAACTGCTTGCATCTGTGTGACCATTGCTGAAAGAATTGCCTTAACATTGGTGTGCTCATTGCTGTAAGAACTGCCTGAACCATTGTGTGCTTATTTGTTTAAAGTCTGCCTGAACAGTCGTGTACCCATTTGATTAAAGAACTGCCTCTATCAGTGGGAATCCTATGCCTTTTATGTATGGTACCTTGTCTGCTTGACTTCTTAAACCTCTCTGGTACCTCGCCTAACCTGTGCAACCACCCAGTAAGCACTGCTTTGTTTGGCAACCCATATTCTGCAAATACTTAGACTGCCTAAGTGTCAGATAAAATACAACTTTCTCTGCATCTCTGCTTGTGACTCCAGTCTTGTTGTGGATTACAGTTTGGAACAGTTGACGCAGTTTAGTGTTAGAGTGATTTGTCAGGAGAGGCCCTTCTGACAATCTGCTAAGCTACGTCTTTACTCTGATAGGAAGTGTAGGAGCCGTTCAGCTGACCGCTCAAGAGCCTCCATCATGCAGTGGGGTGTTTTTTTTTCTGTTTCAGGACCAGCGTCCAGCTTCATCATCTGGAGTAAGCAAATTCCTGAAACATTAAGAGGTGCCACAGGAAATTGAAATACGTCCATGAAGTTCATGTGCAGCCACCCCAGATGCTAGTCAAACAACTTCACAATGGGGGGGGGGGTGCTAAAAGGAATGTTCAGTTGCAGACAGTGTGCCAGTTCCATTTTGTTTTTTCAAGATAGTGCAGTATTCCATTCGGTGTTTCACCCTTACTTAATGGACTTCTTTAGGAGATTCGCCTTTTATTTCTGTTATAAAACACAAAGCCACATACAACTTAACAGAAAATCAAATTCATATAAGTTATAATACTGTTTTTTATCTAGGCGTGCCTAGGACAACATATATAGTCACTTACTGACCAGTTGGGCTAAAATGCCTGGGGTTATATTTAATGAATATTTGACCATCAGTCTTTCTCCTAAATAAGATAAATTACGTTTAGGCATAACTAGTGACACTAATGGTGATAGCGTAGAAAAGAACAACAACTGAAACCTTTTTTTAGGGCAGAACAAACAAGTGCAGGAGCAACATGCCAGCACTTTGCAATGACAAGAACCCAGGTATCACATGAGGGCCAAGGGCCCCGTGGCAGAGGAAATTATAGAGAAAATAGGAGTGGTAGGGGCAGAGAGAAGACCAGCAGGAGGAACAGGTGGAGGCAAAGGATGAGGGAATGTGAGGCCGAAGCTGAAGAACATCCCCAAATAGTGCCTATTTTTAATTTAAGTAAGAGAGATCTAAGCTCAGTGGAAATGGCTGCATTGCCTGCAGTGGAATACTTCTTTACCCCCCCCCCCCAAATTGGGAAGTTATTCTTCACCTGGAGACTTATATGCAGAAGAATCGTCCAAAGATCAGCACCCTGGACCAGCACCTGAAGTTCTGCTTTCCTCTTCTGGCAGGTGTCTTCTGTTCTAGTCCCGGCAGCCCAAGGAAGGGTTTGTGCCGAAGAATCTTCAACAAATGGCAGTTCTGTTCCACCACATGCATGTTGGATGCCTCACATTCATTCATTCATGTAGTGTAGAAAGATTTTCAACAAATGCTGATCCACACTCTGGCAGTTCCACTGGAATATCTGATTTGCAGGACTTCTTTAAGCTAAACTCCTCACACCACCTGGGCGTTCTATCCTCCAACTTTGCCCTGTGATGTCAGATCTTTCTTTCTACTGGAAGAACAGGTCACCTCCTCCGTGGCTTCCACTTAGGACTTTGTACACCATGAGGCAAACCTTTCTTTCGACTTCTTCAAAGTATTTTACTTGTTTTCCTCGGTTCTTTCAACTCTGTGGCATTGGCAAAGCTGGAGCAACAGAAGCCAGGGTTCAGATTTTGTGTACAGTGCCAACAGAAGATGTTGGTCACTGACCCACATGACATGTGCCTGTATTGCAGCATGACATGGATGGGTGAAGCCTTTGTTTGTCCATTCTGCTGGAGTCCCATAAGGACAGGAAGTACCGGCTCACCCATGGTTGGCTTTCAGAGAAAAAAGCCTCGGCGGCTGCTGGGTCAACACAGTAGCTTGCAGCCCTTGAAGCAGCGGCTGCCACACCAGGCACTTCCTCGGTCTCTGCGCTGTTCCCTGGAACCAGTGTTGGTGGCTAATTCACCTTAGGCTTCAAGGATAAGTGCTTGGCCCTCCAGACCCTGGGGGAGAGCCCACTGTGTTTCTAAGCACAAGCACTGCTGGCATCTCTCATGGGACCATGAGAGATCGAAGGTCTTCCTGATCCCTTGACTCTTCTGACCGTTCATTGGTGGTAAAGCACTTCTAGGTTGAGGGGCAGGACAAGGGATCTTCACCATCTCCTTTGAGCCTGTTGAGAGTTTGACTGTGGTCAAACAGGCTGTGGAGATTTTCCTCAAACTTGTCAACAGACTGTTGGATGAGGTGGAAGAGTCAATCTCACAGACCCTGGTGCTCACGATCCTCACTCGGGAGGACCTGGACTTGTTAGTGTGCCCAAGTGGCTCGCTGTGGGATCAGCCTCCACTGGTGGTGAGTCTTCCACTCCTGCGCTGGTCAAGGTAGGCCAGCATATGGTATACCACAACCAGCGGGAAGGCTCACCTCAATGTTGATTGTCTGGTCATCAGTTGAGGTCTTGGTTGAAGTGTTCCTGCTCTTGATCCTGCTGAACCAGGAAGCATCGTTGTGGATGCTTTTTAACTTCCTTGTCCTCAGGTGAGGAGAGGCACCATGGCAAGCTGTGCAGGTGCTACAAGGAGCTCCTCTGGCAACAGTGGGCCATCGTGGTACAGGGTAGCGCTCTACCCTCTTGACCTCCAGTCACCTGGCAACTGCCAATATTTGCACATTGGCTTGCCTATGGGCATTCTCCTTTGTATCCACCTTTGCCTGGAGAAAGTTTAAGTCCTTGACGAACACTGCATTCTGATGCCTTTTTTCTTTTAAACAGCTTTATTGAGTAAGTTATCACCACAGCACAGTAGACAATACATTTACAAATTGATAGTCTTAAAAGAGAAATAAGAGTCACAATAGACAGTTGATAATGCTATTCTACATTAGACAATTTGTGATTCTTGTAGTAATAGCTGTGGGCTGTCACCTGTCTGAGTAGAGAATATACATTTGTCACAGAAAGTCCTGGACCACTCTGATTGTAGACAGGTAACGGTAAAATATAAAGATAAAACACTACACTATTGAATGAGGCCGTAACATTTATGCCCCAACCATTGGCTGTGCGTCCCAACCCCCCTTCAATAAATGTCAACTAGAAAGTGGAAAGAAAAATTTTGAGAGGTCAGATATTACTGTGTGATCTTCTAATGAACTTCTTCTACTGAACACTTCATATGGCGTCTGCAGTTCAAAGAACCATCACTTGAATGTAGCACTACTATTGTTGAGAAATGAAAAGAGGTGGCCAACTTAATATATTCCCAACCAGCCAAACAGGTCCATCTCCACCTGTTAGTCCTGAAGCCCTGTGTTTCCTTATATGGCTGTACAACCCATTTACCCCATCTCCAACAGCCAGGATTCCCATCCCTGCCAACTCTGCACATGCTGATCTTGCTGAAGTCTTAGTCTGGCTGTCGGAGCCTCCATGGAGATCACTTCTTTTACCCTGCCTATCCATTCCTGTAATGTAGGTGGCTCCGGACTAAGCCATTTGGCTGTAATACATTTCAATCCTACCACCAACAATGTTTTTTTTTTTTTCTCAACTTTATTTCCCTCTGGTCACGGCTTCTGAGACCATCTCTCAATCATCCTGTCCTTTTACCTGCCCACCTGTGGATTCTCAGTCTGTGCTCCCCCCCCCCACAGCCAACATCCTCGGTTTCACCTGTCCGGGGAAGGTAGCCCTTGCCTCTTGGGCTCACTTGTAAGTCAGACTCTGGCTGTAGGTGGGGCCCGGGTGGAGGAACTGGAAGGTCAGCCAAGGGGAACCCGGCAGAGGGCATTGGGGACAGGTGCCGTCGCCTGTCTTGTGAAGCGGTATTTACCTGTTCTGCAGGACCCCCACCCCACCCTGCGTGGGCATGTCTCGGCAGCTCTGGCGATGGCAGCCCCTGCCTCGTCGGCCATGCTGCTGTTCTCATGCTGCCCGGCTTGCTGCAACGTCCCCCAGTCTCCACCGGGGGTCGCTGGCATGCCGTCCCATCCCAGTCTCCCGGGGAGGCGAGCACCACTAGGGCACTCCATCCTCAACCCGCCCCTGCCGACCCATCGTTGCCCGTGCTCGCTTCTGAACCCAGGTCGCCAGCGTAGTGCGAGGTGTGGTGTCCAGTACCTCAATCCTCAGTGCCACCGGGCCGGCGTTCCACCAACAATGTTAACACCACTTTGCATGAATCTTCCTTAAGTTGTACTGCAGTGGGGATCCCCAGAACCCACTCCTCAAAAGTGAGAGGATGAGAATACCTACAGTGTTGTGGATAACTGTCTGTATCGCTTTCCAAAAAGCAGAGAGCTGAGGACAGGCCCAAAAGATGTGCCTGTGATTCCCTATCCCCCCCACATCGCCTCCAACAGGCGGCAGAGCCAGCCTGAATAATGTTGTGTGACGGTGGGAACATGGAAGTAATGAATGAGAATTTTCCAAAAAATCACTCGCCACACTGGAGCCAAAGTGACCTTCCACCCAAATTTTAGTCTATGATTCCAGTCTGCTTCTCTAATGACTACATTTGCTTCTCGCTCCCAGCCACCTTGGGTACATGTAAAGAGCGACCCCTGCCTCTAGTACCAGCTTGTAAAAACTTGCTACATGTCTGACCTTGGCGGCCACCATCACTGTCCCATACAGGAAGTCTTCCCACCCCAAATAGGGTCTAGTCAGATATTCCAAGTGATCTGAGGAATGTATGAAATGCCTGACCTGCATATACCTAAGGAACTTGGAATTTCCCCAACTAAACTTTTCTTTTGCTCTCTGGAAAGAAATACACCTTCTATTCTCTATGAGTTGTGTAAATCTTATAACCCCCCCATGCCGCCCATCTGTCATACCCCGGGTCTAGCGCAGGAGAAAAGAAGTTCTCTTCATATCTAATAAGTGACAAAGGCCAACCCCACCAGGAGTGGCAGTCAGTTTTTTCACCTTGGAGAGAATATACAGGCCATGTCTCACCCATCTATTTCTTACACGCCTGATATAATCCGGGGCCACCGAGGTGAGAGCCAGGGTAAATAAAGGATTCCCTCCAGCCAATTCATGTTCCAACTCGTACCATCTGGATGCCACTCTCTGTTTGGCTCAGGATAGCACAGATCCCATTGTTAACCTAACATTGTTGACTGTCTACTGCTATTTTATACTATTTATTATATATGTAATTTTGTGCTATGATTATTTTCATTATCTGTGAGGCGCCTTGGCATTTTAAAGGAGCCGTATAAATGAAAAAAATAAATTGAAAATTTGGTAAAGCCAACCCCCCTGCCTCCTTAGGCAGGTACAGAAAGCGTCTGGCTATCTTGAGCTTCTTATATTGCCAAATAAACTTCTGGACATCCCTCGTCAGTTTATTCCAGAAAGACAAAGGGAGCCTCAGTGGACGACACTGAAAAAAAGGAGTCTGGGCAGGATGTTCATCTTTACTACTGCTATCCTTCCTACCAGGGTGGAGGGGAGGTAGCGCCACCTAGCTAGATCTTGTTCAGTGGTTTCCCATAATTTACCATAATTTATTGTAAAGAGTTTGGACAGATATGTGGATATTTGTATGCCCGGGTATCTGATCTGACCCTTTAGGGCTCACCGAAAGGGGAAATCATCCTTAAATCTCTGGGTCACCACCCCACTTAGCACCAGAGCCTCTGACATGGAAAAATTAATTTTATATCCTGATATCTCCCCAAAAGAATGTAGCCCCTCACAAAGTAGTGGTACCGAGCTCTCTGGGGAGGACAAAAAAAAAAAGATGGAATCATCTGTGTATAATGAGAGTTTTTGTTCAGAGCCCCCAACAGTGACACCCGTTATTCCTTGGCTCTGTCTTATTTTGGTTGCCAAGGGCTCCAACATGGGGTAAACAGCAGTGGAGAAAGAGGGCAGCCCTGACGGGTTCCCCTAGTCAGAGAAAAAAAGGTCCGCTTACCCCATTCACCCTCACCAACGCCTTGGGGTTCCTATAAAGTTGGGAAATGGTGTGTAATAATGTGGGACCAAATTTCATTCTTTCCATGGATGCTTTTAAAAACTGCCAATTCACCCTATCGAATGTTTTTCTACGTCCATGGAGATAGTCAATTGAAGTTTTTCTTCAGAATTTTGGGAAGAGATGATGTTGAGCAGTTGGCGAATGTTGTCAGGTAAATATCTTCCAGAGATAAATCCTGTTGGTCCTCGTGTACAAATGAGGAGATATGTGTCTGTACCCTGCTTGCCAGTAGCCCAGTGAACAGTTTCAAATCAACGTTTGGTAAGGAGATAGGTCTGTATGACCCACACTCCAGGGGGTCCTTTCCTTCTTTGTGAATGACTGATATGTGGGTCACCTGCCATGAGTCCGGAATCTCCCCACCTTCCATGCTCTCCTGGCAAACTGGCAGTAAGAGTGGCAGGAGAGAGTCCGCAAAAGCCTTGAAGAATTCCGAAGGGAACCTGTCCGGTCCCAGAGATTTGCCATTTTTTAAACTGACTGTCTGGGACTGCAGCACCTGCTGGGTGATCCCTTCCTCCAACTGGTCTGCCTCCACTTGAAATAGGTGTTTTATTGCTAGGCCCTCAAAGAAAGATGATACCTTATCGTAAGAATTAGAAACCAGATCCTGGACAAACAAAGACTCACAATATTTGGTGAAAAGCCTGGTGATTTCCTCGGGGTGGCAAACTCTGGTATCCCCTCTAGTGGAATCTCTCAAATGCAAAACCACCCTGCTAATTTGTTGCCGCAAAGTGGCAGCTAGCAATTATCCTGCCTGGTTACCATTCTCATAGTAATTCTGCCTTATTCTTCTATGGTTCTACCATGCTGCAGCAACAGCGGTTGCGGAGACATCCCTGACAGCGACAGCCGCATTGCCGAGTGTTGGCAATGCAGTGTCGGGGATGCCTCCATGTTTCCATCAGGGGGGCTGTGCCCTGAACCCCCATACCCCTGGTCTCTAGGACTCTAACTCAGAGTTGGAGTTGGGCCGAGGGGCAAGCTACCCTCAGAGGCAATCCCTGGCGTGTGGAGACCATCAAAGTGACATGCAGATTTTGGCCAAATTCTTTCGCTGTGATGGTCTTCGCCATCGGGGAGTTGCTGCGGCGTCGGTATATGTTCTTCTATAGTTGGCCTCAATGTGAGATGTGAGCAGGCCTACAGTGCCACCCTCATCTCAGTTAGTTATTTTTGAACAAGATGGTTCAGAGAGAGTTTGTACTGGGACTCAAGATCCACTATCTCAGATTCCGGCTCCTGTCTCTTCTGCTCTCTGCGTTTTTAGTCCATAGGCAAAACTAATGATAACCCCCCCTGAGTACAGCCTTTAATGCGTCTCACCAGACTGCGTGGGAAGTAGTCTCCTCTGGGTTGTCCTGCACATAAGTTTTAATTGTAGACTTTATCAAATTTTTAAATTCCTGATTATTCAAAAGGCCCACATTAAATCTCCAGTGAGTATTGCGAATCGGTGGGGATAACTCTAACTTCAGTCTTACTGGGGCATGGTCAGATAACGTACATGGCAAACTCTGGCAAGAGACCAGTCTTATCTGCCAAGGACAGTTCGTGAGAGAATGTCAAAAATGATTCCCCCCTCCAGTTAAAGAGAACTGCACAATTTTTAGATGTTCAAATTAAAGTCAGGTCTGAAGGTCTGTTTCCCCCTTTAAATCTTCCTTCTCCTCCATGTGCGAGAGGGTGTCCTCTGCTCCCCTATGCATCTGCTGGGATTTTTAAATACCATCACGATTCCACTTACCCGCCTTAGTAAGTGCCTGCATTTTGGACCAAGGGCCAGAATCTGGACTTGCATTAAAGCCACTGGAAAGTCCTCTTCTGTTGAAATTGCCACTAACTGTTTGCCACTGTCTCTTCTCCAGATCTCTGACAAGAGAAGGGTTGATGAGGTCATCGACCATAATGTCTAGAGAAGCAAGATACTTTTTTGCCTCAGGGACAGTGTCGAAGACCTTCACCCCTCTGGCCGATGTGATTCTGAGTTTAGCAGGGAAATCCACTCATGCTTTCAGACCCTTGCCACGAAGCACCTTCACAACTGGGAACCAGAGTTTCCTTTGAGCCATTGTGGTTGGAGCACAATCCAGTTCAATAAAAAGTTTAGTGTCCACAGATATAATCTTCTTCATTGACCAGGTCTTGCGGAGCACCATTTCTTTAGTGAGGAAATCTAGAAAGGCAATGATCAGAGAATGTTTCCTGGCCTTTGGGTCTTTAGGCTCGGACATTAACTCTTGGTGTGCTCTGATAACATTCAGTGGCAGATCTTTGTCTATATTGAGCACTTCTTTCAGCAGGCTTTTGATGAATTCAGCAGTGTTGCTGGTTTCTGTGTGTTCTAGGAGACCATGTAGCCGGAGATTAATTCGGCGTGAGCGATTCTCTTAAGTCCTCTAGTTTGTGGAGGAGGACCTGCGAGCAGTCGTGGAGCTGCAGTATGGCTCCATTATGTAGATCAGAAGCATTTGAACAGGTAGTTAAATGTTCCTCAAGCGACTGCAATTGTTTGCCTTGTTGTTCTGTCTTGTATTTGTTGTCAGCCACCTCCCTTTGGATAACATCCAGAGTGCGGGTAAGGTGATGTAATTCTCGGCAAAGCTGTTGTGAGGTGACCATAACATCTTCCTCCTCCTCCTCGTCTGAACTAGTCTCGTACTCGTGCACAGTTGGTTCTGGGGGCCTAGCCTGCGGTGCACTTTTACTCTGAGTTTTTGGATTCAGGTTCAGTTTTTGCTGCTTTAAGCCCTCATCTGCACCCGATCGTGGTTTTGTTCTGGTAGCCTTCTTTCCACAGACTTTGTGGACCATATCTGTGTGTTTTAGACCTCTTGGGAAGTTTGTAGTTTAAACTTTTATTCGCAGGGTGATCAGAGCTCAGATTCAATGCTGCTGCATGGCACGGTGACGTCACCGGAAGTCTGCATTCTGATCCTTTTATCTGTCAGTTTCTGCAGCAAGTTCTTGGAGCGCAACAGTGTTCTCCTGGATTCTGGTATCGTATTTGCAGAGCTTCGCCTCCATGGCTGTCAGGCACTTGTTCATCTCATCCCCTATAGCTTGAATTTTATGCAGCATGGCCGTAATTTGGATGGTTGGAAGGTCTGCGCCACTGGGTTGAACAGGCCCCGAGCCTTTTGAGGAGGTTGCAGTTGCCAAAAAGGCATCCAGCCCATGTGCAGCCTATTTCTGGTCCTGCTTTGGACCCATTTTGACTCTGAAGGTTCTGCAAGATTGGTTGGTTGGAAGTATCACAGGCTAGCAGGGCAAGAACTGTTAAATTTAAGACTCTTTGTATCTTCTGGTACGGAGCTGTACTCAGAAATGTGTGCCATGCTTGCTGCTTCACAGCACCTCCTCCCTGTTAATGGGCTTTTTTCTGCCATCATTGTCTATGTATCTTATCTATACTGACCAAGCTTTAATTAGGGGCCAAATCCCAGGGATGAGTCATCCATTGAGGGCAATGTGAAGTAACGTGTGTGGTTTTTTTTTTTTTTTTGAGGGGGGGCCTTTTTATTGTTTTCACTTTTTTTGCCCTTTTCAGTCTGCTTCTGTGTTCTTTTTTCCTATCTTTGTACCCCTCTCCCATTTTTTTTATCTCTGCACTTTAGTTTTGTAGCTCTCAAATTTTTTTCTCTACTTCATGCATCCTGACATCAGCGTTCTTTCATTGACAAATCAGTTTTAGATTGCTGACAGCATGCAAGTAGAAAACATCAGCACAGCATGACTGCAAGCATGTTTTGGAGGCTGGGGCCACTAGAAAAGACCTGGGGCTGCAGCATGTGGACCCTGGGCTATGTTATGACAAGTTCCATTTTCATATATTGTCTCAGATTCTAACGGTTGTAAAGTTTTGTTGAAAGATGCATTTTCAGATTTGTGTTTTATTTATTTTTATTTATTTTTCAGATTACAATACCTTTGAGCTTGAGGCTCTTTTACAGAGGTTCCATTTGGAAAGAAAAATACAATAAAATATAACTATATAATATAATACAACAATTAGCACCAGAGTGTTACAATAACAAGAGTACAGTGTTCTGACAGGCGCTAAAGGGTAGGCAATACAAATACATTTTAGACTTAAGTATGAAATAGGTAAACATAGAGCAGACAACAGTGGCCTTGTTGTTTGAGAGCGAGGGGGAGAAAAAGGAGTGGGGAGGGGAATGTCAGATGGGATCAGGAAAAAAGGACAGGAGGTGGGAGGGGGCCCATGGGAGAGGACTGGTCTAGGGAGGCATGGGCAATGGAGGGAGGCAGCGGGGAGGGACAGGGATGGTGGACAGGATACAGGTCTATGTTTACAAGGGGGTGGGATGGTGGACAGGATACAGATCTGTGTTACAAGCAGTAGGGAGATAGGCGGTGGGGCTGCAGTAGCATAGAGGGAGGGGTAGGGGGCACAGAGAAATAGAGGGCGACCTTAGGCTATAGAGGCAACAGGGTGAGATTTCCCCATGATTGGACAATCACATCTGCTAAGTGCAGTAAGATGCAGGCAGAGTTTATATTTAAAGGGCCCAAATTGGGTACTGACAGGATAGCAGCTGGTAGGTCATTTAGCCAGGAGGGTGCCCGGTAAGCAAAAGAGCATTGTGACTGTATAGTAAGGCAGAAAGGTATGAGAAACGGTTGTCTTGACATATCTCGGGTTGTATGTGGGTTGATCGCTTGTTTAAAAAGATCTTGTATTACTGGTGGGGCTAGTCCAAGACAGGCATTTTTTGCGAGGAGGCAGGTCTGGTATTTTTACTCATCCCATGAGGTTCAACCAATTTGTTTGTTCATATAGGTCGCAGGTATGGGTGAGATGGTGTGCACTTGTGATTAACCTGCAAGCTTTTTTAAGGGCTAGGTTGATCCTTTTGAGCATAGTGTCTGTTGCTGCACTGTATATAACTAGTCCATAGTCAGTAATGGAGACTATGGAGCTGTTGACCACAAGTTGGAGGGCATCGGAGGTTAGGTAATGTCTGTGCCGGTGTAGCAGCCCGATCCAAGCATTTACTGCTTTAGCAACTTTATCTATATGGGTGGCGTAGGACAGTGAACTATCAAGGGTTATGCCTATGTATTTGAGATATGGGACTGGCTCAAGTGCATCCCCCCCCCCCCCGACTGTTTTGGATGGTAAGCCTGTGCAACTTGTGTTTGTTGTGAGTGTTACTGAAAAGCATCATTTTTGTGTTTTTGTAGTTCATAAGTAGTTTGTGTTTTGAGAACCAGTCCTCAACAGGTGTGAAATCAAGTTGGAGCTGGGTCTCCAGTAGATGCAGGTCTGGTTGGCTGGAGAAAATAACTGCGACATCCGCATAGAGTAAGGTGTTGGTGGAGCTTGCCTCAGGGAGGTTATTAAGGAACAGGCTAAAGAGTAATGGACCTAGTATTGAGCCTTGAAGAACACCAGAACAAACTTTGTGACTGTCAGAGAGAACGCCGTTTATTTTGACTTGTTAGGATCTGCCCTCCAGATAGCTACTGAACCAGCCAACAGTTTCGGGCAAGTCTAGTGGCGGTGAGTGAGTTTAGCAGAATGGTGTGGTTTACCGTGTCGAAAACTTTAGTGAGGTCAATGTAAATCGCCCCCACTAAGTGGCCTCGATCGATTGTGTTATGAATGTAGATGGTGAATTTGAGCATGGCAGTGGTGGTACTGTGTGCTGTTGGTCGTTACTATGTCTAATCTTCCTTCTTTAACAGTCTTTATCCACAAAGGTGTCAGAAGATAATCATCTGAAGCCGTTGCTGATTTTAAAACTTTGGATAACCATCATGTACAGTGCTGTATTTTTAACTTTGACATGGATTGTAGAAACTCCATATGAGGTCCATAAATCACAGCTTTTACAGAAGGCGCAGTATTTCAGTGTTTGGGGTTGTCGCCAAAGTTCTGACTTCAGTGATTACGTCACATTCCAGATGGTCCTACATATAAGGAACAGTGAATGTGTAGACAGTTGTTTCCAGGAAATGCAGGTATAATAACCTACATATGAGATTGCAGTGTTTAGTTTAAAGACTTAACATTTAGTTTAGTTTTTGTGAGGTGAGGAAGTCCGCTGAGATGTAAGATCCCATTTTTGAGGACAACCTGGACCTCAAAACAAATGAATAAAGAGTAGAGAAATACTACAAATATATGATTAGTCTACAGTAATTAGTTATTAATGGGTCCAGCACACTCTCTGATTAGCTGCTGTACCAGACTTTGATCCCATACAAATGTCTGATACAGTTCAGCACAGCTTAGTGCACACTTGTCCGAAATACATTTTTCTTTTTAAAAAGCCATTCACACAAAAAAAAAACAAACAAAAAAAAAAAAACTAACCAATGGGATCTTTTATTGCAGTAGCAGCCACACAAGCAGGTATTTTTCCTGAGCTAAATGTCCTTGCTGTGGTTAAAGGTCTGAGGTGCAGCACCCCCAACTAGGTGTTATTCTCCATTAGAAAATTGCTGCCGGCCGTTGGCGCGGCGTTGGATTTCCGTTTGCGACACGGGTTGAGAACAGACCTGGAGTCGCTGTAGGGCGGTCAGGAGAAGAAGGCGCGAGCGTCCGATGACTGCTCGCCTTCTCCTGGGGGTAGGGAGGGGATGCGGCTTGCTGTGTGCCGCCTCCTGGCGGAGGCCAGGAGCATGACAGGTTGACGAGCCCCGCTGAACGCAAGGGGCATGGTGGACGTCGGCATGTGCCTTGCCGTCTGTGGCACACCACGCTCCCGGGGGAGCAAACCAGAAAAACTGCTTCTTGGCTGTCCAGATGATGGCCGCTGGCTCCTGCCGCCGCAAGTGTCCTGAGGCCCTGAAGCCACCTCAGCAGCTCCCAGGGACTGAACAGATAGTGCGCTGGTAGACCCATCCAGTGAAGGGATATACCGGGCTACCCCTGGGACGGCTGCAATATGAGGTACGTAGAGGGGGTTGGGGCGAGGGTGTCGGTGGGGTCCATGGCTGGCCAGAAAGGAGAGGTGGGCCAAGAAGCCGAAGAGAGTAGCAAAAAAAAAGAAAATTACAAAGAAAATTTTTGTGAGCAGATTGACTGGCAGGCTCCCAGAGGTGTGCGTCTATTTTTCAATAGAGCCCTCTGAAAAACAAATGCCTGCAAGCACTACCCAAGATATCAAACTGGTATCAGAGTGCCAGTCAAATAAAAAAAAAAACCTTGTCACCATACGTTTTTCTCGCTAAGCGAGAGGCCCCATCCCCTTCAGTCCTCAAATCACACCCTACAGAAATAAAGACTTGCACCATTAAAAAAAAAAAAAACACAAGAAAAATGACCCATCTTCACACCACCTAGAAAACTGCACCTGACTGAGGTGCTCAGACCACTCCCAGCACCCGATCCCCGCCTGCTCTCACAAGTGCAGTGACCCAGCAGCGCAACTCTGTGGGACACAGTTCACACAAGTCCTGCTCCTCTGCTTCCAACCGTGCTTCTCCCCCAAACTCCAGACCGATAACATAACAGTTACCTAGCAGCCCAAGTACTTCTTTTTTTTTAGTTCATCGGATTCTTGTAGTCTCACTACGTACTGCGACCTTGGAGCATATGACTACAATTCCCATGAAACTGTGGGGCACAAATCCACATCAGTCCAACACACTCCCCTAAATAGCAGGACCCTCCATTGGATAGTACAGCACAACACAGGGACTACTTTACAAAAAAATATATATATTTTTGTTCTGTTTTTAACATTTATTATTATTATTTTTTTTTTTTTTACTATGTTTATCTCCAACCCTGGAGAACTCCTTCCAGCAACCTCGGAGCTTCCAGCCTCTACCTCCCACCATGATCACTCCTCTCCCCCTCGTGCTGCCAAGCACCACCTCTGGGTCTGAACCCTCCGGAGGTAGGGCCATCCTATCCACCCAGGGCGCACTATCGTATAGGGCAAAGTGACCAGCACACACGAGCTTGGCAGGAGTGAGGAGATGGCCTGGAGTTGGGAGTGTGGGCTATGAAGGTCGAGGCACCTTCATCTATCCCCAGGATTGGGGTATTTCTTACTTCTTTTTCTCGTCCTCCCGAACGCGGTCAGAGAGACAACATAGTGCGTAGCTCTGCCCACCCTGGCGTTCACCACGCTGTTCAGTTGGCGAGCCTCCAGCCACCGCCAGAGGCGCTCCATGAGCGAGCGTTTCCAACACCCTCTGCAGTCCTCCGGTCGCTCGATCTCTTCCCCCCCGCTGACCCCCAGCGACTCCCGGCTCATTCCAGAACCCGGGTCACCGGCGTGGTGCGAGGTGTGGCGTCCAGTGCCTCAACCCTCAGCGCCACCGGGCCAGCCCAACATTTATTATTTTTGTTGTTAATTTTAATTCTGGTTTATTAAAGATGTTACATATTGGCCATTTTCTAAGTGCAGTAATACCCTACAGGGTGGGTGGTATTGGGAAATACCAGACCTTCCAGGGGTTAAAAGGCCCTCTGCCTGCAGTGTTGGGCCTCATTACCCCCCTGGGCGGTCCGGTATTTACCAATACCACCTACCCTATTGGGTATTATTGCTTACGGAATACCCAGTTTGTAAAGGCATTATTGCCCAAGTATAACAATAATCATAAGAAATTCAAAATACCGAGTAATGCAGCATACAGCCATAAAAAAATTGACCAAAATTGGGTCATGATAAAATTTAAATAAACCCATTTTTAAACTATATTATGAACTGAGATCGTAAATAGAGGAATCTGATTGGCCTAGAGCTCTTTGAAGCTGTGATGATATCGGGCTGCATCATCACAGCTTCAAAAAAAGTTCTGGTGCCACCAGCCTCCTTGCTCTCTACTGTCTGAGAACTATTTTTTCAAAATGTGCTCCTACACCACCCGAAAACTCATTCGTAAAATGTTGTAAAACCTGTTTCTTTTTTTTTATTCATAAAACTTGAAACTCAGTTCATAATAGCAATAAGTCACTCCACGGTGTTGTATATCATGGGATATCTTCACTTCTTGGGTGGTTGGACTCACTCGGCCGCCCAACCACCTGAGGCATGAAGATATCTCATGATATACCACACCCCATCGTGCCTTATTACTTAAATATCAGCCAGATGCCATTCTTCATTACCAGAACACTCACAAGCAAACTTAGTAACTATCACATCAGTCTTAAGGTTTCATGACTGTGTTGTTCCCAAGGTGACCTGCTTGGCATCCATATTTTAGACAGATGCAAACACTTTTTATTATTAGAGCTGAAGGACCAAGAACTATTTAGTTTTTATTAATACATACAAATAACTGGGCAATTTTGATTTTGAAGTTTTATAAATCAAGCAAACATGTTTGTAAGCTAAACCAGTGGCAAGAGCTCTTTTACCCAGCCTTGGATTTATATTGCATTTTATTTGATTTACCCGGAGAATGCTTTGTTTAGAAATGCTTACTTACAGGGAGGTTCTCGCTAGGACAAACAGATGATACAGAAATAAAGTGAATACAGATTTGAAAGAGAGATGGCATATCTGCAGTCGCTGTATGCACAACAAGAAAAAGAATGTAGCACTCCTAGCTTCCACTCGGAAATGTGTGGGGAGTACCAACTCCGACTGTTTTTCAGGGTTGTTGTGATTTATATCCACTGACGTAAAATGAGGTATTACTGCATCACATATCTCTTTATCAAAGAAAGCTGTGAGCACCGAATACATTTTTCTTATTGTACATATGGACATTGTTGGAGGATGGCTTAAACCAGAAGCTGATTTTGTCAGTGTCTTATCTAGCTGCATGTCAGTTTTGTTGAAAATAATCAAGGCAGTTCAAAGTCAGCAGTGATGGAATAGCTAATTGCATGGCACGTGTGCAAAAAGATATAAAGGCAACAACAGACAATCCAAGTTAAGCAGAACCAGTGGGTAGATTCGTATCAGTAATAAATATTCTGTGGGATTTTCATGGCACAGTGTGGTTGCAAAGAAGGCCATTCTTCAGTAGGAGGACTAAAAGTGCCTGGGGAGGTTGTGAGACTGGTAATGGTATGGTGCTCATTGCTTTTCAAACAACATGAAGTCTTGCTATATTATGACAATAGCAGTTAGCCACAGCACTTGAACTGCCCCGGAGAGGAAAGAGTTAACTCCATACAGGATGGAGTTCTGAGCGCGAGCGCTCCTCTTAGAAGCTCTATCTGGCTAGTTTCAAATAGAAACTGTCAGATTCTTTACTCCGCCTCACTGAACAGTCGCTCCGAGATCTCTCCTTCAGCTCAGTTCATTTCTCGGTTAAAATCAGTATTTCGGTTAAAATTAACTGGGAAAAGTGTTTTATTTTACCGCATTTCGGTTCAAAGCTCTATCTGGTAACCTGAAGTACAGGTCTTTAGTCTGTGTGGAAATTGTTATTTATCGGTTCGTTCTGAACCGATCGGTTTCTTTTAAAATACTTTTAAAGCATTGTATGTGAATTTAGAGTGCGGTTCCGGTTCTTATCGGTTCTAAAAAAAGCGGACTTTTAATTTGGTTTTCAAATACCCATGACACGGTTAGGAACCGATAAGGGTGTCTTGCCTGGCACTGCCATTAAAAGGGCAAGTTTTGGTTAGGCTGGCATTATGTCTGAGAAACCCAAAGAAAAACTGGGCCCACTGGCGTTCAACACTGTGATGCTTGTGGGGAAGCCTTGCCAAGGCTGACCCACCACCATGTGTTTATTGTCTGGGGTTTGACCACCTCCAGTCAGACTGCCAGATTTGCAAGAATTTCCTGCAGCCACCCTGGAAAAAGATTGGGCAGGCTCAGGAACAAGAGGCCAAAAGTCCGCTGACCGGATGGCCAGCCGGTCCAGTACCAACTGGACCAGAGGGAGTCCCCTCTGACCAGAGCGAGACTTCCTCGGGCAAGAAAAGTGGTTCTGTGAACCAGCCCCAGTAAAAATCTAGGAAATCAGTAGGTCTGGAGTCCAAAATTGCCTCTCCAACTGCTGCAGAGATAGCAAAAGCCATACAAATTGTCCAGTCACTGTCTCAGGGACCGTCCGAACCACCATCAGTTGGCAAAAGGTTGGTTCGTCCGGTCCCAGTGGTTCAAGAGTATGATGTTGAGGAATTTTATGAACCACAGGAGGGGGAGGAGGATTATGAACAGTATGTATGTGCCTGGGAGGGTCTGGATGTGCCCATTGAACCGGACATCTCTCCAGACAGACCATTAGAATCTCCCCCTATGCTGTCTGAGTCCCCATCTCATTTTATTTTTTATAAGAAAGTTGCTGAAACCCTCCAGCTTCCCTTAGAAGAGGCTGTGGATGAGCAAGAGGCCAGAGTCTAGGAGATTGTCTATTCCTTTGCATAAGTCATTTAGGAAGCAAACAATGAAAATTTTAAAAAATCCAAATTCTGTTCCTCCTGTTGATAAAAAGATGGACAGGAGGTATACTCTATCAGGCCCTGATACAGACTTCCTTTCTGAGCAGTGTAGTCATGTAGGAGTGGTACAGGCTGCAGCCTGTGACAAGGCTAACATTCCCCTGGCTTCACATCCTCCTGATAAAGATTCTAGGAAGATTGATGCCATGGCAAAAAGCAGTATTTGGCAGCCTCTTTGGGACTCAGGCAGGCAAATTATATGGCTTATGTGGCTAGATATCAGAAATCTAGATGGGATACAGTTATGCAGTTAGCCAAAGCAGGCCCATGGCCAGCTGGCTAGTGAATGGAACAGGTGGCTGCTGATGGCATTGAAGCCTCTAAAGTTCAATTTCATGCTGCTGTTGATGTTAATGATGTTTCCTCTAGGGTCATGGCCACTTCTGTAGCTTTCCGTAGGTTGGCATGGCTCAGGTGTACTAATCTGTCACAGGACACTCAGTCAGAGGCTATGGATTTTCCTGTGGTAGGAAATTCTCTGTTTGGGGAGCAGACAGAGAACTATATGAAAAGATGGATGAATACAGAACTACCACAAAGTGCCCAGGCCAAGGAGCGGCAAGCCACTCCCCAGAGGCACACACCCAGAGGTAGGGGCAGGCCTTTCCACAGGCCTTTTATCAATCCCAAGCCTCCTCTGCTTTTGCTCAGAGGTTTTTCAGAGACAGAGGCAGGCGGGCGCGGTAAGCAGTCCCCACCCCTCAGCCTAAGGCATCTGCCAGGCAGGCACCCTGATGGGGTGCCCAGGGCCGATTCTCCTGTACCAGTAGGGGGCAGGTTGGCTTACTTCAGTCGGAACTGGGTGTCCCTAACTTCGGACAAATGGGTCTTGGAAGTAGTAAGCCAGGGTCTGGTTCTCAGCTTCAAACAGTTTCCAAAGATGAGGGCCAGACACTTTCCACCTGCAAGCCCCCTAGAGACCCTTGCTCTGGAAGCAGAGGTCTCTGCCCTGTTAAATTGCAAAGCAGTGGAAAGGGTTCCTCCTTTACACCAGGGCAGGGGTCTGTACTCCAGATACTTTCTTACCCCAAAAAAGACAGGAGAATGGCGGCCCATCCTAGACTTAAGATATCTGAACAAACACCTTTTGAAACCAAAGTTCAAAATGTTAACTCTGGCAATGATATTGCCCTCACTGAGACCAGGGGACTGGCTAGCCTCCCTGGACCTCAAGGATGCTATTTTCATGTCCTAATCAGGCCTTCTCACGAGCTTACCTCAGGTTCGAACTGCCTCAGGCCACTACCAGTTCAGGGCAATGCCCTTGGTCTTACCTCTGCTCCAAGTGTTCACGAAATGTCTAGCCGTGGCAGTGGCTCATTTAAGAAGGCGAAGTTTGCTGTTTTTCCTTACCTGGACGACTGGCTCATTGTAGGACCGTCTCCAGAACAGGTGAAATCCACTTGCAAGTCACCCAACAGCTTCTCACTTCCTAGGATTCCTGCTAAATCTACCAAAGTCAGTTCTAGAACCAGTTCAGGTACTTACTTTCATAGGTGCGGGGACACAAAGCTGGCCAGGCCTTCCTCCTTGGAAAGGGTAGAAGTTGATTGCCCTGGCCTCCTCTTTCACCTGCAGGTCTCTCGACCAGCAAGACACTTTTGCAGCTCCTGGGGCACATGGCCTCCACAGCTGTAGTGCAAGGAGCAAGATTTCAAATGAGAGACATTCAGTTTCATTTGAGGGCCTTTTGGTCCCAAAGGAGGGACCCCCTTACCAAACTGGTTCCAGTGACCCGAACCCTGATCCTAGCTCTTCAGTGGTGGCAAGATCAGAGCAATTTAAGACTGGGGGTTCCCTTCATTCCTATCTCCCACTCCCTCACCCTCACTACGGATGCCTCCCTCCTGGGGTGGGGAGCACACCTGGGCGACCTTTCCACACAGGGAGTGTGGTCCCCCCAGGAATCTCTGCTCCACATCAACTTGCTGGAACTCAGAGCTGTCTTTTTAGCTCTTCAAGTTTTTTCTGCATCTGTCCAGAACAAAGTAGTCCAGGTCAGAACAGACAATACCACAACAATGTGGTACATCAACGAGCAAGGGGGCACTCGGTCGTCGGCCTTGTGCACCGAGGCAATGAAGTTGTGGTCTCTGGCTTACTCCCTGAACACTTCTCTAATAGCAGTTCATCTTCCAGGGAAGGACAATGTCCTAGCGGATGCCCTCAGCAGGATTTCTCAGGGCCATTACGAATGGTCCCTGAATCCTCCTCAGTGCTGGGGACAGTTTTGCCAGATGGGGCACCCCTCAGATAGACCTCTTTGCAGCCCCAGACAACCACCAACTTCCACTGTTCTGTTGCAGGCCCCCAGTGATGGGCACAGTCCCCCTGGATGCCTTCTTGGATTGGGAGGAAGTTTCTGTATGCTTTCCCCCTTCCCTCTTCTTTTCAAGGTGTTAGTAAAATCAGATCCCAGCATTGCAAGGTGATTCTGATTGCACCAGACTGGCCAGGCAACCTTGGTACCCCACTCCTGCTATCACTAATGATCCACCTTCCCTGTGCCTTCCCAGGATTCACAATCTGTGACCTGTGCCCAGGGAGTAGCCAGCTTATCCGAACCTCAAATCCCTCAACCTCAAAGCCTGGCTCTTGAGGAGTTAGAATTTGCTGATTTACACCTTTCTCAAGGTGTCCTTGATATTTTAAAGGCCTCTAGGAAGCCTTCCACTAGAGCCACTTATAATTCCAAGTGGAAAGGTTTTCCATCTGGTGTTCTGGGAAGCATATTGCCCCAGAACCTGCTGATTACCATTTGTTGGACTACATGGTCCATCTTAATTCTCTGGGCCTCAGACAAGCTACTTAAGAGTTCATTTTGGCAGCTGTCTCTGCTTTTATTTCAGCAGGAAAGCCTTCCTCCCTTTCCTCTCACCCTGTGTTTCCAAGTTTTTAGGGGTTACTCACTTACCAACCCTCCTTTTCGGGACCAGCCCCTGCCTGGGGACCTCAATGTTGCATTGCTCAATTAATGCAACCCCCTTGCAACCTCTGTCTTGACAGACCTTAAGTTCTTAACTTGGAAAACTGTATTCTAGTGGCCATCACTTCTGCTAGACGATAAGTGAGTTACAAACCCTTTCAGTAGAAAATGATTTTATTTCTTTCACAGGGATAAGGTAGTCCTCAGGACTAACAGAAAGTTTTGCCTAAAGTGGTTTGGTTCCATCTTAACCAATCCATCTCCCTTCCAGTATTTTTCACTGAGCATTCTTCCTCTGGCGAAAGGAGATTGCACAGTTTGGATGTTAAGAGGGCATTGAGTTACTATTTGGAACGCACCAAGGGTCACAGGTTCGAATCCCACCAACTCTTTCTCACCTATGGTGAGGTTGGCAAAGGAAAACCTGCCACTAAGAGGACAATTGCCAGGTGGATTGTCTCTTGTATCCAATTTTGCTACCAAAAACTGGGTAGAGAACCCCCCTCAGGTTTGAGGGCCCATTCTACCAGAGGTACAGCTGCATCTCTAGCGGCTGCTAGAGATATTCCTATTTTGGAAATCTGTCAAGCTGCAACCTGGAAAACAGTTCACACTTTCACCAAGCATTACTCCTGGATGTCAGGCCAGGAGAGATGCTGGGTTTGCTTACAACCGTGCTTCCAGAGCCTATTCCTAAGTGGGTTCTGTCCCTCCTCCATGGAGGTACTGCTGTGTAGTCTGCTATTGTCATAATATAGCAAGATTTCATGTTGTTTGAAGAAAAATTACTCACCTTAGTAATGTTGTTTCTTCTAATGGAGTCTTGCTATATATGACTGACCTAACCTGCCCCTCTCAGAACTTCTACTTGGGTAGGGTGTGGGCAAATTAGTGCAAGCACTGTGTCATGCCATTATAGGTGTTTCCCCCCTTTTTCTTTTAGGATTTGGGGAAATTAGGTTTTATTGTTATTGGTTTGTGTGTTCTGGCCCCCCTCCTGGACTTGAGTCTTTTGGGGAAGGGGGTCTAGTAGTGCTTGTCAGGGGTGATTTTGGTTGTTGTTGTTGTTATTGTTGTAGTTGTTGTTACTAATAGGTAGCCATTGGGCTAGTGTAGGTTACTTTTTCCACACAGACTCTTAGTGAGTGTTTGGCTCCGTAAAGATCTGACAGTTTCTATTTGAAACTAGCCAGATAGAGCTTCTAAGAGGAGCGCTCGCGCTCAGAACTCCATCCTGTATGGAGTTAACTCTTTCCTCTCCGGGGCAGTTCAAGTGCTGTGGCTAACTGCTATTGTCATAATATAGCAAGACTCCATTAGAAGAAACAACATTACTAAGGTGAGTAATTTTTTCTTCACGTTCCTGTGCATCTCTGTGTTACCCTGTGATCATAATTGTATATTTCTTAATAAAGCTAATTAAATGAAAAAAAGGAATCTAGCAGTCTTTGGTTACCCATGCTTAAATCTTGTCTTCTGTTTATATTTCTGTCTCCCAGATTTTACCGAGATGATGAGAGCCCTGGGGTACCCTCGACTCATCTCAATGGAAAATTTTCGAACCCCCAACTTCCCGTTGGTTGCAGAAGTTTTGATCTGGTTGGTAAAAAGGTAGGTGTCCCTCTACCCCGTGGTTGATAAAATAATTTCTGTGTTTGTATGCTGAGCCCACAACTGCCCTCGGGGATGCACACTGATGGGGTATTCACACATTGCTTTAGATGTGTGCTTCTTTCCTATTTCTTTGTGCAGTTCTTACAGATTAGCTAAGGGGTTAGCATGCTGTCAGTGACATCAGTAACTGTATCTCCGCAAGCTGCATGAAAATCTTATCATGAAAATGTTAGAATAACACATACTGAAACAGAAAATAAAAACTGAATTGGTGATTTCATTATAGATAGTTGTTCTACAGGAATTATCTACAAAGAATGAAGTAAGCATAGTTAGCCACAGAAAGAGAAAATGACACATACCCCCAATAATGCAGAGCATCATATGAAGTATAGTGCACTCCGGATGTATGCACACAGCCAGGACATAACATTTTTGTGTATACAGCTGAAATGGCATACAACTGAAATGCTATTGATTTCAATGGGCACCCATTGAAATCAGTGGTGTCTGTTTAAAAAAAGTTCCTTCCCTAAGCTACCTAAGCAGCTTTCATCTTTAAAAAGAAAAGTTGTTTTTTTTAATTTAATACATTGTTCATTTCAATAAAGTTTAACAAGATTTTTTTAATGCCAACGCTAATACTGCACAGCATACTGTATATATTTTTTTTTCTTTTTATTTATGCTCCTCCTGTGCTCCGCTCCTTCAGGAGACGCCTGGCATCTTGTCCTCATTCCTTCCTGGAGCCCACGGTGGTCCCCCCCCCCAATGTAGCCTTGTTTTTTCTCCCAGGTGAGGATGAGGGTGGAACCTGTACACCCGAACAAATGTGCTTCGTCGGGGCCGCTGATCGGGACAGGCAAGGGCTAGAGGATCAGTGCAGGCGCTCCATCTGCAGCGAGGCACAGGGCCTGACCCTCATGTTTCCTCGGGTGTGAAGTGTGCCCTGGCGTCAAGCCGAGCCCCGCCAATGTCCATCACGCCTCCCCTTTCTCAGGCCGGGCACTCGCTGTATCTCAGGCCTCCGCCTGAGCTCAGTCGAGCACCGAGCTGCGCCGCCCCCTCCCTTTCTGGAGAAGACGAGTGGTCCTTTGGATACTCAAGCCTCCTCCCCCTGGCCGGCCCTCTGTCCCAGGCTCGTTTCCGAACCCGGGTTGCTGGCTTTGCGAGCGGTAGTGCTGCCACTGTGCCGGTGGGCCGACGCACAGCATATTTTTCACCCATATAGTACTCACAGACTGGTAAAGCTCAGTAACTGCATCGGGGAGCAGTCAGGCAGAAGTGTATAGAATCCCACTAACAGCAGTAATTTAAAGCAAACTGGGAGATCACGATTTTCAGCTCCACATTAGAGAGATGAATTTGGGGATCGGGGGTCGTGTGTATAAGTCACGCTGTCAGCAGTCATTAAAAGCAAACCAGGAGATCATGAGTTTGAGCTCTGCAGTAGAGAGATGAATCTGGAGATCAGGGTGGGGTGGGGGGTAATCCCGCTGTTAGCAGTAATTTAAAGCACACTGGGAAATAAGGAGGTTCAGCTTTGCGTCGGGTAAGACAGACAAATCTGGAGATCTGGGGGCTGTAATCCTGCTACTGTTGACAGTAATTTAAAGAAAATTGGGAGGTTCAGCTCTGCATCAGGATGACAGATGACTGGGAGAGTGGGGATGGGGGTTTGGTATCTCAGAAGCCCACATGCTGCCACCTTATAGTGTGAGGGTGTGAGAGAGGGAGAGAGACAAAGGTATTCTTACCAGATGCCCATTAACACCTATAAACACTTGTTAAACAGGAGGAAATGACCATCTGGGGAGCATTTCTCTGTCAAAAATTATGCATTCAACCAAAAGTCAGTACGAATACAATTGAATGATTTAACATTAAGATATTAGGCCAGGAACAGGGACAGCAGGATTGTGTACATATACCCAGAATGTGCATACATCCGAATGGCATACAAGTGGAATTGACTATATATGCAAATCATCATAAAAGCATTTAGACTGGGTCTGCTTTAAGCAGGAGTGTATGGTGCCAAATAGCTGGGTGTGCTGCATTGCTCAGTTCCCTGCGCTGCCATCTTTGAAAAGTTGCTTACGACCTGTGTGTTTAAGCAGGCTTTTAAAGAGCAGGTATCTGCTAAAATGAAATGATAAAAATCATTGTGTTTGACCAGCCTGTTGGCACACAGGTAGTACTGTTGCTTCTAACACCAGTGATTGTGTTTGGGAATGACCCATTGGTGGGTCAGCCCGGGGGGGGGGAGGGTGAGGACTGAGTGTCTTAGAAGATGCTAACATCATCAGGAAGGTTGTGTTACAGTCTTCACTGTAATAACCCTGCCTGGGTGATTACAGGTAGCAGTGCATGCTAGAGCTATTGTTGGAAGGGAGAGATGCTGACTGGCTCTGGTGGGTGTATTCGCGTGTCTGCATGAGCATGTGCATTGCCAAGCCCTTGCATTTGGCATTCCTAGGGGCTGAGGAGAACAAGGAAATACCCCATAAGCACGCAGGATGAAGTTGTTGGCAGTTCCAGGCCTCGACTTGCCAGCTGTCCTCTGTCTCCCAGAATTTGGCTGCGCGACTTGAGTCTGGCCAGCTTCCCGCTGACCCTACCCAGGAAGGGAAAGTCCAAGGTTATGGGAGACACATAAGTGGCAGAGAAGGCATGGTTTGGGCTGGGAGGTTGCCTGGCAAAGGGACAGGGGCTGCCATGGAGTGAAGTGGTTAAAAAAAGTTGTATATAGCGGTTCTTTCCGTATTTTCTAGTTTTGAGCATTGTGCCATTTTCAGTATATTAAATAACAAATTGCAGTGAGAAAGAAATAATGTGACCCACTGGGAATTGAACCCAGGTCTCTGGAATACCATTCTGCTACTCTAAGCACTGAGCTGCAGGCTCACATGGTTGGAGCTGGGGTTACAAGACACACTTCGTCTCTGTGGTATTGCATATCCTGTAAGCAGGCATAATCAAGATGACAGTTAGATGTTTTTGGTGCAGTATTAGCCACTGCTAAGCAATTTAAATCACAAATTATATTAGTAGTACATTAAATATACATTAGCAGGTACTTATGCCACTGAATGTTTGCACACATACAATTGTACCTGACTGATCTCAGATGCTGGGTTTGGCATATCCATCAGAACAGATCTAACTTGCTCCGACACTTCACAGTTTATTGTCATGGTAAGCACTGTGATGTCACAGTAAGTGTACTGTGAAATTGGAAGGTCTTGATGAAAGCTTTTCATACAGACTTTGAGAAATAATAGGCCAAAATGTACTGCAGTACCCAGGAAAGACAAGTGAGAGTTAAAAATAAAGTAATTTTGTGTGTCCTATTGGTAGGCAGTTGGTATGGCTATCCGCCCCTGCTACCTTGGACAGATTCTCCAGTCTGTTTCATTTTGTCTTAGCGGGTAGACAGTTCGTTGCTATGCAGGAACATTTTCCTTTTTGTTTTGTTTTTTTATCTTGAGTATTGTTTGCACTGTACATGCACTTTGCTGCACCTCCAGACCAGTGGCAGGTCCAACATTACTAAAGGTCCTATGGCAGCAAGAACTTTCTTTGACATTTAAATGACAAATAATGCAATCCAGCATATCATTTATTTTGAACACAACAAAAAATTACCTTTATAATGGCTTACTACCCAGGGTTAGCATTATCAGTACAGAAGTGTTCTATAGTATCTGCTTTCTGAAAGTCCAACTCTTTTAACTCTGTTTCCTTTCATTATTGCAGCAGGACCCTTTTCAAATCCTATCCAGAACTGCTCAGCATGTCTTACCTTCTCTCAGGGGTCTGCATGTTGCTAGAGTTGCCTAGGGCTGCAGTGTCTAGCCCACACTCCCATCAGCGCCTGAAGGGCACAGATTTTCCCTTCCAGCCGCAGACAGCAGCTCAGGTAGGAGATGGGTTTTTGTTTGGAGGAGAGGTAGTCCAGAAGATCAGGTGATTCAGGGGGTCCTGCTACTTTCTAACAGCGAAACTGCAGCTGGTGCCATCTTAGCCAGAATAAATTGCAGTTTAAACAGTGTCTGCACATACCTGGAGGAAAATCTGTAACAAGGTTGTGGCAAGGGTCCCCCGACCATGCAGTCGTGGCTTTCACCTCCTTTTTGACTGGTTGTTGTTGGGAGCATTAGAAATTTGGTTTTGTCTGGCACTTGATGTGTAGGGGCTCTTGGTACACTGGGATGATTGCCATGATTTTTCTGGCAGCGAATAGAACCTTTGACCATTTGATCATGGCTGCTTCTCAGTGTCATTTCATCAGCTGGTGATCGCAGAACAGACTTTTGTGTTGTTTCTTTCTTGTAAAAATAAGTTAATTTTCCCCTCAGGGATGGCAGCAGTCTTAAACATGGCTTATGCACCCTAGCACTGTGGCAGCCTTGGTTACAGCTACACACATGCATGTATGGCAATAGTGGCCATCTTGGTATAGGCCATTCAGCCATGTTGTATAGCACAATGGCCAGTCTGCCTGCCAGTTTCTGTGTCAGAACACCTGAGCTTGTCGGGGGACTAATCTGTAGCCACCTGCCTGGAATGGATTACTTTAGTGGGTCTCAGAGACATAGTGCAACGTTTATGGTTGATATACTTCAGCAGACGCAATTTAAAGTGAAAATCCTATGGACATTACTGCAAGAGCAATCTAGTAGACATTCAGGTTACTGCAGGCCATGGCTAGCAACTATCTACACAGAGCTGGCCACCATTACAAGGCTCATATTCAGACTACAGCAATCCTGTAGAGGAACTGGTACTTAGACCGCCGATAATTGGGAAATGGATGTTTGTTTGTGTTTTGTGATGCGGACCCTCTAAGCTGTAGACTGCTGCCTGTCTGTCATCAGGCCCACGTCCCTGGGAGGGCTCAGTTTTATTCTATACTTTGGTTCTCCTTGTACAGCCAGTTTTTGCATCCCTTGCTACTTAACTTCTACTTGGTCCAGAGAGAAGCCCAGTACTCCCTTCCCTCGCACTTCAGTGCGTGAAGAGTGATAATTGCCCCTCGAGCCCGGCTCCAGGGTTCCACCGTCAGGCGAAATGATGACAGTATACCATCTCAGGAAAAGATTGTTCCCCAGAGCCAGCTTTGGAGCTCCATCATTATTGACCAAAAGGATTTACAAGTACATGAAAAATTCATAAAATGCAACTTCCTGAGATTCTGATACTCCTGTTTCCTTGTTGTGGCTCCAGAATGTTGTGATGTCTCCCTGCAGCATGATTCCAAGCACCTCCTGGTGGAAAGTAGCATACATGGCATTAATGGTACTTCATCTTCACACCGTCTTAGAGCTGACGAGATCTTTAACATACTGGATGCATGTATGAATAACTCTGAGCAGTGCAGGAGAGCGGCTAGCAAGGCAAACAGGATGTTGGCATGTATCGTAAGGGGGATCACCTCTAGGAGCAAGGAAGTGATTCTGCCGCTGTACAATGGACTGGTTAGACCACACCTTGAGTACTGTGTACAGTACTGGAGACCACACTTGAAGAGGGACATACAGCTCCTGGAAGGGTACAGAGGAGGGCAACTAAGATGATACGAGGGCTAGGGATTTGACGTATGAGGACAGACTTGAGGGAGCTCTGCCTGTTTTCATTGGAGGAGAAGAGAGACAGGGGACATGATTGAGGTCTTCAAATACCTCAAAGGAATAAATAAGGTAAACATGGAGGGATCTTTAGACTAAAGCAAGGAGGTATCACCAGAGGGCATGGTTTGAAGTTGGAAGGTGGAAGGTGAGGGAGAAAAGAGTAGGAGGTTTTTCACTGAGAGGGTGGTGGACCCTTGGAATGCACTGCCTGGCGAGCTGGTTCAGAGATCCACAGTGGAGGGCTTCAAGAGAGGGTGGGACAGACACAGAAAGTGGATGTATCAGATGATGCCCTGTCCCAGGGGGCTGGGGATGGATGATAGGGGTTTCTGGAACACAGGGGAAGGCCTTGGCACCCAACTAGGGATCTGAGGTTCAAGCAGACTCAATAGACCGTAAGGCCTAATCTGCTGGCAATTAGTATGTTAGTATATACCTGCATAGATGCCGGGGGTAGCTCCGGTCCCCCATGGCCAGCTCCTAATGCCCATCTTGCAAAAATGCTCTCCCCTTTGCACTAGAAGAAGGGTAGATTTTGCAGCAATCCACTTGCAGCAGTCCAGTGGCATATTGGTGGCTTGGGGCCTTCAGTCTTTACTGCTGATTTGGCTACATAATGAAATCACTGAGGAACCAGAACTTTACCAGCTTCTACAGTTTTCAGTGAGTGCCCCAGAGTCCCATCTCGATCAGGAGACGTCCAAGTACTACCTCACAGCCAACAAAATTTCCAAGGCAGTTGTCGCCTTAGAGGATTTTGTCTGCATCACTTACAGTAACAACCCAGGATATGCAATGGACAGTATGACCCCAGAAAGGGACTCCAGGTGCCACAGGCTTGTTTTAATAAAACATTGTTCCTCATTTTGAGTGCTCGTTTCCCACATTTCAGTAACAAAGGCTGAGAGATATGTAAGCAATAAGACATGACAGGGTGTGCATGGAACAGATTTTACCTCACGGCCCGGGGCACAATAAGGCACGAGGCCTTGGCCGAGTGCCTTTAGCCCATGGCGTGCGGTAAAATCTGTTCCATGCACACACCTGGAGTGTCTTATTGCGCTTATAAAATGGGCTAATTTAAAAAAGAAAAACCTTTTACAGTTAGAATAATCATTTTTATATGTAGCAAAACAGATGTCCTTATGTGAATTTATGATAAAATAGTCCTTCCACCTACTATAAATTACATCAAAAGAAAATTTCTCACATCCACAGCAGTACCTAATCTCAGACAGAGGCTACCAGATACGCCTGAAGGCCTGGGTGAATTTCAGCCTCTGGTGTCTCTCAGGCAGCGAGAACTAATACAGTCAGGCAGCGTGAACTTTCCGACCTGAAAATCAAAACAAATCCCCTCCTATTTAGAACACGTAAACTTAAAAGGAAACTCTTTTCAGCTTTGCAGCAGCACTTGCCCAACCAGCTTAACGCAACCCTTTCAGCCTCCTTAACTGCCACGTAAGACTGTGAGGTTTCTCAGTTTATAGTTAACAATCCCCTCCCCGTATGGAACAAAAATTCCGAGAAGATGGCCTTCCCGTCCTCCAGCAGCCATAGTGAGTCTGAAACACACGGGAGCGCAGGCTCTACACCAAACCGCTCAGAGAGTGAGGGGGGGTGGGGGCCCTTCACAACTGACAGGAGCAGAAAATGTGACTAATTAAGTGACGCTGGCAGTTCTACCGGGTTTCACGCTCGTACTGAAAGGCAGTGTTTGAAAAGGTGCAGTTTTTTCTCGATTTTGTGCTTTGGGACACAATGGAAAATAAACGTAAACTGCTGTTTTTCATTATTATAAAATGGGTAGGCTCAACGCTCTTGCATTGGGTAAACAAAAGATGGCTGCTAGTGAAAATGCCAACATTCTATGGTACCAGAATCTTGGCCTTTTCACTGCCAGCTCTTTTTTTCACCCATGCATGGAACATATTTCATGCACGGACAAGTTGTCTTCTGATTGGCTGGTTTAGCCTACCCATTTTATAAGGTAATATTATTGTATCTTGGCACAACTGCCTTTAATTCCCTTCCTATTCTTCAGTATCTTCTCTTTCCCTTTCCTTGCTGTTCCTTTTTGTTTTCCTTCTGTATAGTTTGAGAATGTTTTATTTTTCTAGTTGCTTTCATTTGCTATTTACCATTAATATTATGATTCTGCTTGCAATTTTCTTGTATTTTGTATTTTACCTTGTTATTTTATTGTTATCAATCTCTTTCTCCCCTCTCCCCCAGGACTCATCTGGAAATGAGCTGTTTGTCAGCTCAGTACGTACTTCCTGGTTAAACGTTTCAATAAATGGCACACATAGAACACATACAAATATTCTTTTTTTTTATTTATTTGTAAGTATATGTGTTCATTTTTAATACTTGTTCCCAGAGAAAATCCTAGTGCTATGGTTTCTATGCTTGTTCCAGTCTATTGATCCATAGCCTCTTGGCAGAACTGAAATCCTCAGCAAGCACGAGCATGGCTAGCAGTATTTACACGGACACACAATTCACAGAAGATTGTGTGCCTGTATAGACCTGCCTTCCTGAGAGGAATCACGCAGCGAGAGAAGAGTTCCATTCTAGTCCTATGATTTCTATGGCTCTTCCTAAGTAGCTGTGAAGTCACAGTCAGTGAGACCACAATGCTGATGATGTAATTGGGAGAATAGAACTAAATATGTCAGCTGTCAGGCAGTGTGCTGTTACTGTACACAGATCACATCTACTAACATCAGGTAAAAAAAAAATCTAATTACCCAGAGGGAAAAGAAAATGCATCTCAGATATAAAAGGCAGTAGTTGATTGCTTTAAAACTAATATTAATATTAGGCAGTATACTGGCTTTTTAAAAGGACACTGTCCAGCCCCATTAGGCCTGCAAGTGTCCGTAGTTTAAAAAACATGTTACAATTGTTCACATTCTGTAGAGACTGTTGATGTAGCCAAGAGTTTGATTCTGATTCTTTTTTTTCCTTTAAAAAGTGGAAAACAGACTGTCCACTATAATGGTGTTACCACATAAAAACATGTTTGTTTCAAACCTCAGGAATCCCTCACTTATGTTTAACAACTGTAGTCATTCCTCTGGAATGAGCCGAGCTGGAGCTTTAGAATTTTATGCTAATTATGGAATCTTAGAATGAAATTCAAACTCTGCTGTGTGGTTGAGCTCATCCTGCACCCTAACGTCAGATTTATTTCTCTGCCGGAAGAAAGCATTCGCCACCCACTGGATCCTTTTTGGACTTGGGAGTGCCCCCATCACAGTCTTGCCACTCATTATGCAGTAGGAGGAGAGGATGCAATCCATCATGAGTGTCTGCATTGTTTGTGGTGTTCCTAATGTTCTGGAAGTATGCAATAAGAGTAGAGCAAGGATTTGAAACAGCTCAATGTTTGGTACAACCACACCATTTGTGTGCATTTCAGTTCTGCTAAGAAAGAAGGCAGATAAAACAGGCAGCAAAATCAATGGATTTTAGAGAAAGCAAGCAATCATAAAATGTGGTTTTTAACTAGAAATAATATGATTCAAAAAAAGGTTGACTGTGTCCTTTAATACAAGTACTTTGTTGTCTCTTAACTAAGCAGTGTTTTCTGACAGTAGTAGTTACATGTTTTTAATTCACTTGGCTTTATTACATGTATCTCTGTGTTGCATTTTGCCCAGTATGGGCATAGAAACATAGAATTTGACAGCAGATAAGGACAGCTTGGCCCACCCAGTCTGCCCATTTCCTTACCTAGTGGATAAGCTGCAGATCCTAGTTAACCAGCAGCCTACTTCTTCCTACCCCCACCCCCTAGAATTGCCTTATGACTGTCCCATGCATGCTTGAATTCCACCACTGTTTTTGACTCCACAACCTCCTCCGGAAGGCCGTTCCATGCATCCACAACCCTCTCTGTGAAAAAATACTTCCTTAAATTACCTCTGAGCACCCCCCTCTATCTTCAAATTGTGCCCTCTTGTTCTTGCACACCTCTTTTTTTGAAAGATGCTACCCTCTTGGACTTTGTTGATTCCCTTGAGGTACTTGAAAGTTTCTATCATGTCCCCCCTCTCCCTCCTTTCCTCGAGGCTATACATATTAAGCTCCTTAAGTCTCTCTTCATATGTCTTCCGGTGCAGACCCTGCACCATTTTAGTTGCCCTCCTCTGGACAGCTTCCATCCTGTCTATGTCTTTGCGGAGCTGGGTCTCCAGAACTGCACGCAAGTACTCCAGATAGGGTCTCACCTGCTGTCTGTACAGAGGGATAATAACTTCCTGTTTTCTACTGGTGATGCCTCCTGTGCATCAGTATCACCCCAACCCTCCTTGCTGCCCTCTCACATTGCTTGCCCACCTTTAGGTCATCTGATATGACTACCCCAGGTCCCTTTCCATTTTTGTTGTTAGTATCTCACCCCCATTGTGTACTCTTCCCTGGGTTTTGTTTCCCAGGTGCATTACCTGCACTTCTTAGCATTGAATCTAAGCTGCCATACATTTGACCATTCCTCTAACCTTGCCAAGTCCCTTCTCATCCTTTCCACCCCACCTTGTGCATCAACTCTGTTGTAGATCTTTGTGTCATCTGCAAAGAGACATACTTTTCCTTCCTGTCCCTCTGCAATGTTGCTTAGTAAGACATTGAAGAGGACCGGTCCTAATACTGAACCCTGCGGTACCCCACTAATAACCCTCCTTTCTTCAGAGTGAACTCCATTTACTATTACTCTCTGTGTCCTATTCTCCAGCCAATTCTTTACCCAGGCTGTCATCTTGGGACCCACTTCCAGGCTGGCTAACTTGTATATTAATCTTTTGTGTGGGACTGTGTCAAATGCCTTGCTAAAATCTAGGTAGGCCATGTCCACAGCCCTCCCTGATCTACTACTTTGGTCACCCAGTCAAAGAAATCTATCAGATTTGTCCGCATGACCTTCCCACTGTGAATCCATGCTGCCTTGGGTCCTGTGCCCTCTGGCCTCTAGATACTCGACAATTCTTTCCTTCAGAGTGATTCCATCATTTTCCTACCACTGAGGTTAAACTAACAGGTCTGTAGTTTCCTGCTTCTGCCTTGCTCCCACTTTTGTGAAGGGCATCACATCTGACCTCCTCCAGTCCTCGGATACCACCCCATCCTCCCATGATTTGTTAAAAGGGTAGTCAGTGGTGTCACTAGTTCTACCCTTAGTTCTTTAGAATTCTGGGATGAATCCCATCAGGCCCCATTGCTTTGTCCACCTTCAGTTTTAAGAGTTCTTTCAGAACCCTTTCTTCTGTAAATGGGCTGTATCAATTTCTGTATCCAGAGTGTTTCTACTGTTTGTTTTAGGTACCTCCTCTTCATTTGTAAATACTGAGCAAAATGTTTGTTTAGTATCTCTGCCTTTTCACAGTCTCCTCTGCCCACCCTCCCTCCCTTTATTAAGCCTCACTTCCCTCCCTCGGTCTTCCTTCGCTCCCTGATGTACCTATAAAAGGTTTTATCCCCCTTCTTAACTGAGTTGGCTATCTTTTCCTCGGTTTGGGCCTTTGCTGTTCTGACTGCCTTCCCAGCTTCCTTTTGCTTTAACTGATACAGTTCTCTGTCCTGCTCCTTCTGTGATTCCTTGTACTTCCTGAATGCTTTCTTTCTTTCTTGAACCTTCACTGCCACTTCCTTTGAGAACCATAGTGGTTTCTTACATAGATACATAGATACATAGACAGTGTCGGCAGATAAGGGCCTATGGCCCACCCAGTCTGCCCATTTAAGTTTGTAAGTTCAGTTTATGTTTTCCAGGAAGTCTGTTGCCCCTTACCCCTGACCTCCAGAATTCCTTTATGTCTATCCCATGCATTCTTAAATCCCGTGATTGTTTCAGCCCCCACCACTTCCTGTGGCAGGGTGTTCCACTTGTCCACTACCCGTTCTGTGAAGAAATTCTTCCTCACGTTTCCTCTGAATCGTCCTCCTCCAACTTCATCCCATGCCTCTAGTCCTGGAACATCTTTTCACTTAAAAATAGTGCATTCCTGCACCCTGTTCCTCCCTGTAAGATACTTGTATGTCTCTATCCATATCCCCTCTCTCCCTCCTCTCCTCCAGGGAGTACATGTTCAGTGCCTTCAACCTGTCCTCATAGGACTTGTGATGCAATCCATGCACCATCTTTGTTGCCCTCCTCTGAACCTTCTCTACCCTGTCTATGTCCTTACATAGGTAAGGTCTCCAGAACTGCACAGTGTACTCCAGGTGCGGCCTCACTAGTGTCTTGTATAGTTGTATAGTGTCTTCTTACATCGTTTCGTTTTGTTTATTTGCTTCACACAAAGGCTTATTACCTCTGTGATGGCAGTTTTTATTATTCCCCATTGTTCTTCCACCCCTCCTTCCTGCCCATTTGCTAGTGCATTCCTTAGGCACTCACCCATTTTGGCAAAGTCAGCCCTCCTAAAGTCCAGTACTTTTGCCTTTGTATGGCTTGACTCTATTGCTGTGTTTATTGTGAACCATACTGTTCGATGGTTACTAGTTCCCAGATGGCTACCCACTTCTACATCTGTGATCCTCTCTTCATCTCCATTTGAGAGAACCAGGTCTAAGATTGCTCCCTCTCAGGTGGGCTCCAATACTAGTTGTCTAAGGTATGCCCCTGTAGGGGCATCTAGAATAACCCCACTCTTCGGAGTGGCTGCTGCAACTGCACTCCAGTTAACATCTGGCATATTCAGATCACCCATCAGCGATATCTCCCCTTTTTCTGCCATTCTAAGTATACTTTCTATCATTTCCTTGTTCATTTCCTCCCCCTGAGCCACTAGGTATAGGAGGATTGGATTATCATGTAATTGTCAGTATTATAATATTGACACTTTGTGTTGATTTAAAGGCCAGTGTTGCTTTAAGGATACACTGACTCACAAGGGGCTTGATATTTACATATATTTAAATATTGGTGAATATGTTAATACATTCGGCAGCACACAAACTCCACCTCCAGAGGAAGGAGCTGTTAGTTCTGAATGGGCACAGGGTAACTATGGGCAACAGCTTTCATTTTTAACTTGCACTAGCTTCAGTGCACTTTATGGCTTACTAAACTATTTATTGAAATGTGACTCCTGAGTGCATTGCTTTTTTATGTTCACTATGCATGTTTACATGCAGTGAACATCTTGCTATGGTAGTTGGCTTCTGAGAGGTGTGACACTGTCCGTCCAATGAAGAGTAGTGTTTCAGAACCCAGGAAATCTTACTGTATTCTGACAAATGTAGTATGGTCTCACCATAGGACTGCCCCAAAGCCAAAATGGTTAATAGGACCTATGCTAATAGTGGAATGTTAGGCTGGAGCTCAGTTTTCAAACCATTGTCCCTGGTTACACTTCCTGCAACCGTCAGATTTCTTACTCCACTTGCCTCAGTAAGATGTCTCCAGAAAGCTCCCCTTCACTTTACTTGAAGAAGTTATTTTATCTCGGGTTTTATCGAAGTCCGCTTTAATCTTTCGATTTTTGAAGCACTGTCCTTGGTTCACAGGTAGACATAGTCTAGATAGAGTGAATTTGAAAAGTATTTTCAGTTCCTTATCGGTTCATTTAACCGAGAAGGAACTGTTAGTTTTTTCCATTTACATTTAAGATCTGAAGTAAATCTCAGTTCTTCCGACCGCCTGTACTCGGTTGATAGAAAATGTTCTAATTTCAAAAATTTTACCGGATTAATTCTTGGTTTCATTGGTTTTAACTGACCGATAAATGTCATAGACTAAGAAATGAACGGGCCCCACAGGTTTCCAGCATTGTACAGAGTGTGGGGAGCCATTTGCTAAGGTAGATCCTCATGTAATCTGTGTTTTTTGTTTTGGGTTTGAACACCTCAAAGAGGACTGTGAAATTTGTGTAGAAACTTCCTTCAGTCGACACTTGACAGGTGACTTAAACGACTGCAGGAGAAGATGTCTGAGAAGGCTGCTGACCCAGCTGCAGACAAACTGGCTACCAGCCAAAAAGAACCAGAGGAACAGCTCTCTGACAAGGGTGATGGTTCCTCATCTAAGAAAAGACCTGCTGATACTGCCGCTAACCTGGCAACCACAGGAAAATGAAAAATGAAAGAAAAACACACAGCAGTTGAACCACAACCGAAGAAAACACTGGTTCCGACCACTGAAGAAATAGCGAATGCTATTAGAATTATTCAGGCACTCCAACCGAGTACTCTGGTTCCAGTTGAGAAGCAGCCACATACACGATCCTCGGGTTCTACCCCGGTTCCTAGTTCTTTGGAATACAGAGTAGAGCTTTTTTGGGAGGATGAGGATAAAGACGAAGATGAGGATGGGGATGATGATTTTGGAGAACCGATTGAACCAAATATTCCTCCTGATTCCCACTGTCCTGATTCCCCTGACAAAGGGACTGAGGACTATACTTCTCACTTCGCTTTTATTAAGCAGGTGGCCCAAGCACTGGACCTCCCCACTCAGGAAACCACCAATGAGGAGGAGGAACAGGATTACAGGGAGATGATGGATGTCCCAGTCTCCAAGAGACTACTGGTGCCCATCCATAAATCTCTGAAAAAAACAGCTCAGTAAGGTCCTGCAGACCCCCACTTCCATACTACCAGTGGACAGAAAGGTGGATAAGAAATGCTGGGTCACTAGGGGTGGAGCAGAGTTCATTTTTGGTCACCCTAACCATGAGTGAGTAGTACAGGCTGTAGCCTGTGCTAAGGCTGGCATACCCCTGGCATCTCACCCTCCAGACAAAAACTCCAGGAAGATGGATTCTGTTGCCAAGAAGGTCTATGTGCGGTCCTCTCTCATTATCAGGCAGGCCTCCTATATGGCTTATACTGCCAGATACCAGGGAACTTTATGGAACACTGTTAGAGAAATTTCAAAGTCTGTTCCAGCCCTTATGGCAACTGACTTGGAAGAAACGACAAAAAGGGGCATAGCGGCATCAAAGGCCCAGTTCAGGATGGCAGTGGATAACAGTGACACTGCTGCCAGACAAATGGCTTCCTCTTTGTCTCTCAGAAGATTTGCTTGGCTCGGAACTACCAACCTGATCCAGGACACACAAGCCAAGGCCTTGGACTTCCCCATGTGAGCCTACTTCTGTGTTTGGCGAACAGACAGATGCTTACATGAGGAAAATGGACAACTACAAGACAGCATGTGAAAGTGCTGCAGTGAGAGAAAAAGCATCTACACCCCAGAAGCAGCAAGCCAAAGGGGGTAGAGGCAGGGGACAATACAGGCCTTTCTTCCAGCCTCAAGTTTTTCCCCAATACCAACCTCAGAGAGGCTACTTCAGATGCAGGGGCAGGAGAGGTGGCAACTGAACTAGCCCCAGCACCCTAAGTCAAGCAGGCACCCTGAGGTGTCTGCTTGGGTCGCCTCCCCATCCCCAGTAGGGTGCAGGTTGGGCTGCTACCTCCAGGAATGGCATACCATCACCACAGACAGGTGGGTCCTGGAGGTAGTGGGCCAAGGTCTGTCTCTCAGCTTCAAAGTCAGACCAAAGCTGAGGGCAAGAGTATTCAGACCTTCTTCCCCATCAGAGGCATTGCTTCTGGAGAAGGAAGAATCAAACATTCTGTCTCAAAGAGCAGTAGAACCAGTTCCTCTGTCACAGAGAGGAAAAGGGGCTCTTTTCAAGGTACTTCCTTACAGTAAAGAAAACGGGGGAGTGGCGACCCATACTGGATCTCAGGCACCTGAACAGGCATTCGGCAAAACAAAGTTCAAGATGGTAACCTTGACAACAATCCATCCAACCCTAAGGCAAGGGGATTGGCTGGCATCTCTAGACTTAAAGGATGCATACTTCCACATCCCAATCAGGCAGTCCCACAGAAAATTTCTAAGATTCTGACTGCCATCAGGCTACTACCAGTCCAAGGCAATGCCTTTTGGACTTACTTCTGCTCCAAGGGTGTTCACAAAATGCTTGGCTGTGGTTGTGTCACACCTGAGGAGACAAGGGGTTACAGTATTCCCTTACCTGGATGACTGGCTAGTCATGGGGCAATCCCCTCAACAAGTAGGGGAATCCCTGACACTTATACAGGAGTTACTCCAGTTACTAGGGTTCCTGGTCAACTTGAAAAAGTCTGTTCTGGATTGAGCCAGTGCAGCTCCTGGAGTTTATAGGAGCAGAGCTGGACACTGTGAGCGGAAATGCTTTTTTCCACAGACCAGGGCAAACAACCTGATACAGTTGGCAAGTACCTTCAAACTGCTAAGCCTAAGGCATGCAAGGCATTTTCTGCAGCTATGGTGTCAGGGGCAAGGTTCCAAATGAAAGATGTTCAGTATCATCTTAAACTGCATTGGCACCAGAAAAAAGACCCACTATTAAAGCCGGTGCCAGTAACAGGAACACTCCTACAAGCATTTCAGTGATTGGCTGGATATGGACAACCTCAGACAGGGGGTGCCATTCCTGCAAGACAATCCTTCCCTAGTGCTCACCACAGATGCCTCCCTTTTGGGATGGGTAGCACACCTGGGGGAGTACACTGCTCATGGCACATGGCTCAAACAGGAGTCATTGCTGCATATGTTCACTAGGGAGGAGGCTGGGGAACTTCTAAAAAAGGGGTTGAAGGACACGGAAGGCGCAGCAGACCTGACTATTGGGGTACCTGCTGAAGAACAAGCCACTGGGGGAGGTAAACTAGGGGTGAGATATCAGGCTGGTTCTGCTGAATGGGGGCAGATGCTGATATTGCCATCAGTCGGGTGTGAGAAGCCCTCCAGTCCCTAAAAAAGGATAAATCTCTGGGGCCTGATGCTATTCATCCCAGAGTACTGAGGGAATTGGCGGATGTTTTGGCTGCATCATTGGCGGATCTCTTTAACTTGTCGCTTCAGACAGGGAAGGTGCCAAGGGATTGGAAGCAGGCACATGTTGTGCCCATCCATAAAGGGGGATTGAGAGAAGAGCCAGGAAACTATAGACCTGTCAGTTTGATGTCGGTGGTGGGGAAAGTAATGGAGAGCATACTTAAGGAAAGGCAGGGAGGTTTCTTGGAGGAGTTGGGTTACCTGGATGACCGGCAGCATGGGTTTGTGTTGGGTAGATCATGTCAAACAAACCCTGTAGAGTTCTATGAGTGGGTGACATCAGCACTCAGCAGGGGGAGATCAATGGATGTACTGTTACTGGACTTCAGCAAGGCATTTGATTCGGTCCCTCACATTGGCCTAAGGGAGAAGCTTGGGGGGGGGGTTGATGGAGGTAGGCCCATTGATGGTTAGGTGGACTGGAAATTGGCTTTCAGGTCACACTCAGCAGGTAGTGGTCGGAGGGGAGGTCTCGTCTCCTGGGGAGGTCATAAGTGGGGCCCCACAGGGATCAGTCCTGGGGCCACTCCTGTTTAACCCCTACATCTCCGATATCAGGGAAGGTATCTGGTGTGAAACGAGTCTCTTTGCGGATGACTTTAAGCTCGGGGCAGTAGTGGAGGGGGAGGAGGGGAGATTGGCCCTGCAGGAGGACCTGAATACTCTGGATAGGTAGTCCTACACCTGGAAATTGAAATGTAACTCCTCCAAGTGCAAGGTGCTACATCTAGGGCGGGAAAACACCAACTATGTGTACACCCTGGGGGGGGTGAGTTGCAGGCCACGGTGGAGGAAAGAGACTTGGGAGTCTTGGTGGATGTTAATATGAATAATTCAGAGCAGTGCAGGAGGGCTGCGGTCAGGGCAAATAAGATGCTGGGATGCATCGCTAAGGGGATTACCTCAAGGAATAGGGCGGTGATTTTGCCACTGTACAACAGCCTGGTTAGACCACATCTTGAGTACTGTGTGAGTTCTGGAGGCCACACCTAGGAGGGAGATCCAACTCCTGGAGAGGTTCAGAGGAGAGCAACCAGAATGACCTGGGGCCTGGAGGATATGACATATGAGGAACGACTAGGGCTCAACCTGTTCTCACTGGAGGAGAGGAGGGACCGGGGGGACATGACTGAGGTCTTCAAGTATCTCAGGGGAGTAAATAAGGTAAGATGAGATAGGATCTTTCGACTGAAAGAGGTTGGAATCACCAGAGGACATAGTTGGAAGATTGAGGGTGGTAGGATTGGGGGGAAAGGAGGAGGAGGTACTTCACCGAGAGAGTGGTGCAACTGTGGAATGTGCCCAGGGAGCTGGTACAGACAGCTACAGTGGAGGGATTCAAGAGAGGTGGGACAGGTATAGGCAAGGGTGAAACAGAGGCTGAATTGCTGGGGGCAGGACTGGGGGTGGAGTAACAGTGGAAGGCGACAGATAGAGGGCTATGGTACCCAATCAGGGTGCTGAAGCACAAGCAGACTTGATAGACCAACAGGCCTATTCTGCTGGCGTCTGGTATGTTTATATCAACTGCTGGAGCTCAGAGCAGTTTTACTGGGACTTCAAGCATTCGCCAGTGTGCACACAGTTAATGGTGGTGCAGATCAGGACAGGCAGCACAACCACCATGTCTACATAAACAAACAAGGAGGCACAAGATCAACACCCCTATGCACAGAGGCCATGAAAATTTGGAGTCTGGCCTACTCGATGGGAGCTTCGCTGTCAGCAGTCCACCTTCCAGGGAAGAACAATGTGCTGACAGATACACTCAGCAGAATCAATCAGAACCACCACGAGTGGTCTCTGAACAAGCAAGTGTTACAAATTGTGTTCAAAAGGTGGGGCACTCCAGAGGTAGACCTCTCTGCAGCCCCAGACAACTACCAGCTTCCCCAGTTCTGTTGCAGGCCCCCAGTGAGGGGCTCAATCCCACTGGATACACTGTTTTTGGACTGGACAGGAAAGTTTCTGTATGCCTTTCCTCCATTCCCACTGCTGCTCAGAGTCCTGAACAAGCTCAGATCCCAGCTAACTTCAGTGATCCTTATTGCCCCAGACTGGGCCAGGCAGCCATGGTACTCCCCGGTTCTGGCACTGTCAGTCGCCAAACTGATCAGCCTTCCTAGGAACCACAATTTGCTGACTTCCTTCCAAGGCAGGATACTGTACCCCAACTTTTGGTCTCTCAGGCTCAAGGCCTGGTTCTTTAGAACCTAGAGTATGCTAACCTGCATGCAGGTGGGCAGTATAGCCTAGAGGTTAGAGGAACGAGGTGTGAACGAGCTTGGTACATCCAGTAGACCAGACCTAAGTTTGATTCCCACAACCTCCGCTTGCATACTGTGTGCCTCTGAGCAAGTCACTTAACCACCCAGTGCTCCCAGGTCACCACTGAAAACAGGCACTTGTGCCTAGTGGGCCTTACCAGTTACCAAAGAATACAATAAAAAATCTCTCGAAGGGGTCATGGAGGTCCTTAGGGTTTCCAGAAAGCCCTCCACCAGGAAGAACTACACATTAAAATGGAAAAGATTCTCCATTTGGTGCCAGGGCAAGAATCTGGAGACACTGTGGGATTGCCAATTGTACTGGATTACCTAACCCACCTTCACTCCCTGGGTCTGAGACCATCCACTCTAAAGGTGCACTTGGCAGCTGTCTCAGCCTACCTGTCAGCAGGTAGAGCATCGTCCCTGGCTTCTAACCCAGTGTTCAGGAAATTCTTTAAGGGGCTGCTACATTTACATTCCCCACATAGGACCCCTACCCCAGTGTGGGATCTGAACATATGTATTGCACAGCTCATGCAGCCACCCTTTGAGCCTATGTCATCAGCACATCTCAGGTATGTAACTTGGAAAGCTGTGTTCCTAGTGGCAATCACCTCTGCCAGAAGGATTAGTGAACTACAGGCTTTGTCCATGGAGACTGACTATATTGCATTCTATAGGGACAAGGAGGTGGTCCTTAGGACTAATAATAAGTTTCTCCCTAAAGTAGTGTCAGACTTCCACATTAATTAGTCCATTACACTGCTAGTCTTTTTCACTGATCATTCTACTTCAGGGGAACGTAGACTGCATATTCTAGATGTGAAAAGAGCTATCAGCTACTACTTGGAGCATACAGAAGGCTACAGGAGAGACAGATCCCAACTCTTCTTGACCTGTGGGAAAATAGGAAAAGGTAAACCAGTCACAAAAAGATCCATTGCAAGACGGATTGTGGCCTGTATCCAGTTCTGTTCCAGTAAAGTGGGCAAGCAAGCCCCGTAGGGTCTCAGGGCCCACTCCACTAGAGGTACAGATGCCTCTCTAGCAGCTTCAACAGGCATTCCTCTGCTGGAAATCTGCAGAGCAGCTACTTGTAGAACAGTTTACACATTTACCAAGCATGGATACCCAGGCTGGAGTGATGCCAGGTTTGGTACAGCAGTCCTGCATAGCCTGTTTTCTAAGTAGGTCCTCGGCCCATCTCCAAAGGCACTGCTTGGGTAGTCTGCATTTGTCAGAATACAGTAAGATTTCCTGGGGTTTGAAGAAAACATTACTTAACATAGTAATCTTATTTATTCCAAGGAAATCTTACTGTATTCTGAGCTCACACCTTTCCTCCCCTACTAGTACCTACAGGGCACTACATACCAGCTGTACATGTTAGTGGGAAACCTGTGGGCATACCTGATTATTTCTTAGGCATCTGTTGACTTGGATCTTGAAAGATACCCTTATTGTTTGAGAAGGGTTTGTCCCAAATAAGGGGTTATTATTATGTTATGTAGACTTAATTAGCTAGTTAGTTTAGCTTCTGCATACTTCGTAAGAATCTGATGGTTGCAGGAAGTGCAACCAGGGGCAGTGGTTTGAAAACTGAGCTTGAGCCTAACATTCCACTGTTAGCATAGGTTCTATTAACCATTTCGGCTCCAGGGCAGTCCTATCCACATTGCATTTGTTAGGATTCAGTAAGATTCCCTTGGAAGAAACAAGATTACTATGGTAAGTAATGTTTTCTTTATGGGTGCGACAGTGCTAGACCCGTCATCAGCCAGATTGGTCGTGACAGAGTTTTGGCTTGCTGGGCGGAGGCGTCATGTTCTTGAAAGAAAAAAGCCGAGGCCAATCTTGGGTCGGCTCTTTCCTTTGATCTATGCCACCCAGCAGGCAGTGCTGCTGTGTCATGATCAGCCTGGAATTTCAAACATCCAGGGGCTCATGCCAGCTGTAACAGAGAAGACTGTGCATTGATGTCTGTTACTGGCACACCATAACTGTCCCCTGCACACGATCCTCCCTTTCAGCCCCCCTTCCCCACAAACATAGCACTGATACTTGGAGTGCCCAGTCCCCCAGTGTTGCCGCCTCAAAAGTGAAAGCCCTGTGGTCCACGCTGGTTCATCGTGGCCCCAATGCGTGGTCACATCTCTAAATGGCACTGAAGTGCCAGAAGGCTTGTTTATGTTGCTGCCACCCCTGTAACTGTCCCACCCACCCAACCCTCCCTCTCAACATTCCACCCACCACCAAATATAACACTGACATTGGGGTTCCCAATCCCCAGTGTCACTGTCCGCGCTGAAGTGCCAAAGGCTCGTTGATACTGCTGCTGCCCTGCAACTGTCCTGTCCACCTGAGCCTCCTTCTGGTGCCCCCAACAGACATAACACTGACATTGGATGTACCCAATCCTCCAGTGTCCCTATGCCATCTGAAATAATGGAAACCATCCTCGTCATTTTTTACCCTTAAAAAGAAAAACATCCATCAGTGTATTTTTGCCGTTAGTTTCCCCCAGTCCTTACCACCGAGAGGTGCACAGTGCTGTAATCCACTGTGGACTGTACAGACGCCTTCACTCTTCAAAGCGGACCGAACTGAATAAATCAGGTATGTGGTTCAATGTATTTCAATGGGGTTTTGAACTTAGTGCCATAATTTGGCCATTTATGCAGCCCCAATTTTTCAATGTGTATTTTTGGGATCTAACCTCATAAACAATTGCAGTGAAATTAGGCAAATCTGTCCCAAAAGGTGATTTCGTGGTTGCTGTGCAAAATCACCTTTCAGGCAGGAGTTGATAAGTTTCTCTGCCCTTGTTCATGAGGCGGGGTCATAAGAAGGCTATGTTGAAAAGCTGGCGTAAAAGTATTAAAAAACAACAAAGTTATTATGAGCCTACATTCAATTTTGTGAATGCAGGCTGCGTAATTTTCAATATTTTTACCCCAAATTTTCAGCATAGCCATTTCTTTACAGCACCTCATGAATGTGACAGCTGTCATTTTTTAAATCCTGGCCAAAATGCGTTTTTGCATCCCCAAAGGTGATTTAGCAGTCGCTGCATGAAATCACCTTTCAGGCAGGAGTTGAACATTTTCTCTACACTTGTTCATGAGGTGGGGTCATAAGAAGGCTATGTTGACAGTTTATAATATAATAAAAATCTTTAATTTTTACCACGCCTTTCTAAAACCAAAGAACCTCTCTGTGTAAACACTGAGGCAAGGGTTACCCCAAAGGGCATTTGGCTGGGAAGCCAAGTTTCAAGAAAATTTTCTAAAACCAAGGCGGCTTAACAGCAAACTTCACATAAAAACAATAAAATTAACACAAATACAATAAATATTGAGTTCATGAAATACAATAAAATATCATGATCAGGGATATGCCAAAAACCACAAATGGGCAACAGTATTACAAAGCAACAAAGTTATGAGCCTGCATTGAAATTTACGAATGCAGGCTCCTAAGTTTGGTTATGCGGACATACAAACTTATGAAGAAGCCAGCATAAGAAGGCCATTTGGTCTATGTAGTCTGCTCCTATTGCAGGTTCCTCAGCTTGAGCTAATGTCCCTGCTTCCCCTCCCCACTCCTCCCATCCTCCCTACCCATGATTCTTACCTTCCCCCTATGCCTATCCCAGCCTGTTTTGAAGCTTCCCACTGTCTTCAACGAGATCACCTCTTCTGGCAGTGCATTCCAAGTGTCCACCACCCTGTCTGTGAAGAAGTGCTTCCTGACCTCCCTCCTAAATCCCCCCAGCTTATGACTGTGCCCCCCTCATTTTATGGTTGCCACTGAGCTTAAAGAGACTCTCCTTATCGACCTTATGTATCCCTTTCAAGTACTTGAAGGTCCTAGTCACATCCTCTCTCTCTCTCTCTCTCTCTCTCTCCTTTCCTCCAAGGAGTACATGTTCAGTGCACTCAACCACTTCTCGTATGCTTTACCCTGCTGACCTGCTATCATCTTTGTAACCCTCCTCTGGACCTTCTTCAGCAGGTTAATGTCCTTTTTGAGGTGTGGGCGCCAGTACTGAACTCCATACACTAGATGTGGCCTCACCAGTGACCTGTACAAGGGCAGCATAACTTCCTCTCTCATACTACTGACCCCCCTAGCTATGCATCCCAGCATCTTGTCTGCCCTTGCTGCTGCTCTCTTGCACTGCGTGGAGTGACTCAGGTCACTAGTGATCATCACTCCCAGGTTCTTCTCCTCCTCCTCTGGTGCAGATACCTGGACTCCACCCAGGTAGTACTCTGTCCTGAGATTCCTGGCACCAGTGTGCATAACTTTGGATTTCTTGGCATGGAAGCCAAGCTCCAGATCCCAAACCACCTTCCAGCTTTTCCAGATCATCCTGTAGGTCCTGTGTCCCATCGGCTGTGTTCACTCTCCGCAGAGCTTGGTGTTGTTCATGAATAGGCACATTTTGCCCTTAACACCATCCCCAATGTCCTAGGTGAAGACATTCAACAAAGTTGGACATGGTGGACATGCCTGGAGGGTGTGGATAAGAATGAGGAGAGATCTGCAGAAGCTTGGGGACTGGTCAAGGAGTGGCAGTGAGGGTTTAACACAAGAAATGAAAATAATGCACATGGGGGAAGAAACCAGGAGCAACATATCAGCTGGGAGGAGGAGGGAGGAGGCTATAGAATGCTCAAGCAGGAAAGGGACCAAGGGGTTATCATCTGTGATGACCTCAAGGTAGAGAATCAGTGCAACAAGGCAGCAGGAAAAGCAAGCAGGATGCTGGGTTGCATAGGGAGGATATCACCTGTAGAAAAGGGAGGTCATAATTCCACTATACAAGACACTAGTGAGGCCACACCTCAGTACAGTGTCCAGTTCTGGAGGCCTTACTTACAGAAGGACATAGACAGGGTGAAGGCAAGTTCGAGGAGGGCAACCAAGATGGTGCAAGGATTACATCACAAAACCTATGAAGACAGGCTGAAAGACTTAAATATGTACTCCCTGGAGGTGAGGGGGATATGATTGAGACATATAAGCACCTCACAATGTGGAATAAGGTACAAAAAAATACAGTTTTTCATAGGAAAAGTTGTTCCAGGACTAGGGGACATGGGATGAAACTGGAGGGAGGTTCAGAGGGAACGTGAGGAAGAATTTCTTTATGGAGAGGGTGGTGGACCCTGCCAGAAGAGGCAGTGGGGGCCCAAAATGATTACAGGATTTAAGAATGCTTGGGATAGGCATCAGGGGATCCTAGTAGTCGGGTTAAGGGAACAACCTAGTTCTAGAGAAGATTGAAGAAGCAAAGTACGTGCGCACATGGGCAGACTAGGTGGGCCGTAGGCCCTTATCTGACGTCAACATCTATGTATGTATGTACCCTTGAATGTACGCTGTCTGGGTCTGATGATTTGCCCACCTTCAATGCTAGCAGTCCCTCCCTCACTCTATCCTCATCTGTCACTACATCTGTGTTCCCCTTCCCCCTACTCCTCTTCTCCCTCCTGAAGGCACTAGTCCGTCCTTCTCCCTGGTGAAGACGGAATATAAGTATTCATTTAGGATCTCTGCTTTTCCTCCATCATCCTCCACCCACTCCTCCCCTTTCTTGAGCCTAACATAATATATAAGCCACAAAGTGCACCACAACACATCTAGTACCCTAGGGCTTCTTAGGGCTTCTATACCAGTGGTGAACATCCAGCATTGACAAATGCTTGTTTCTTTTGTGCCTGGTACTGAAGTTATGTATAGCACCATCCTAAAGTTTATAATGCAGAGCTTTGCATTGCACTGTTACTGGTGATGGAGGAAACAGTTTTTATACGTCTAGATGCCCTCCAGTTGTCATTTTATTGTCTACCCACTATTCTGGTACATTTTAGACCTTTTTTGTTAAATTAATAATCTGATTTTGTTGCCTTTGTAACTACCTCAAATCTCTCTCTCCTCAGCAGTTGCCGTTCTCTCTTTCCATACTGCTTGAATATTCTGTGATATAAATAACTCTATTGCAGGCCATTCAGATGAATACCATGGAATGGGAGTTATTGATGTTACAGAATGTCTTAGAAATATGAAAATTGAGAGCAGTAGCTGGTGAGGAGAGTGGAGCTCTAGGTAGATCTGAGGGCACTCCTAGGCTAGATTGATTATTTATCAAAAAATCATCAAAGCATATCAGAATATATAACTGGCATGGAAAGCAAGATAGAAGGGCAGTTGACTATGTAAAAAATAATTTCCTATCTCCTTTAAAGCCCCAGCAATGACTTTCTTGTGGCCACTTGCAGTTTGTCTCTGGCCCAGCCAAGTGAGGCAAGAGGAGAACTGTGCTTTCAAGGATGCTTGCTGCTCTGTTTGAAGTCCTTTTACTGCTTTATTACAACACCAGCTTGATTGCTGCCATTGTTAACAGGTATGAGCCACAGACTGACATCCCGACGGATACAGACCTAGAACAGGACCGGGTATTTCTCATCAAAGCAGTCGCTCAGTTCATGGTAAGCCTGAAATGTGAAACTGTCTACATCTTGAATTTTGTCTTTACTGCTGTGGTAGGGGATACCTTATCGAGTGGGACTTATATGGGTTCTGTCCAGTTCAATTGATTTAACCCGGATAGAGGAATTGTGACCTGCACTTCTTTTTTGGCAAGGATATCCTTGCACTTACGGCAGCAACGAGTTACAAGTTACTGTAGTTTCAAGCATCCAAAGATTCTTCACTGTAGGGCCGCCTGTGTTATAAACATATGGTGTTGTGGCTTTCATTTAGATTAAAACCTTCTACAAACACAGACACATGCATGTGCACACACAAGTGTGTGTACGTGTTTATGTGCAATAGTACCAAATCAGTATTGTTTCAGCCAGTTAGAGCTGGGGAGTGCCTTGTAAGGAGCATTCTACTTAGGGCAATGGGGGAACAGTTTTTAACCTTTAAACTGCTGAAATGCTTAGAGAGCAGTTGGCATTCTCTCAGATCATGGGCAAGCAACTTGAGCCAATGAGTTGCCTGCCTAAGGAGCTAAATTTGCCAGGTTTTGAATTTTTTATTCAGTAAGAAAATAAATCTGTGCCTTAATATGCCTGGATCATAACTTTGGTGTATGAGCTGAGTGACCACCGAGCACTGCAGCTCCTCCTGTAAAACAAGCTTTTTGATGATGTGGAGTAGGGAACGGGGCTGTGGGTACTCTGTCTAGATATTCCTAATATTGGGGGAGAGGACTGTCTAAATGTACTTTGCAGGCAGTAATTCATGCATGGGGCTAATATATAATGTATTATAGCCCCATACTTATAAATTGCCAGTAAAGAAGTCTAGTGGGCCATATTAAGGTACAGATTTATTTTGTACTAAATAAAAATTCAAAACCTAACAAATTTAGCTCTCCAACAAGCAACTGCTTGGTATGAGTTGCCTGACCAGAGTGTGTCAGCTGCTCTTTAAAGGAAAAGTAAACTTAGGAAGTTCTCTTAAAGACTGAAGACCACATAGAGCTCTTTCAAACCAGGTACATTATTGGGCTTCCTGTAGGTGTTAGCAGTCCAGAGAAATTCATATGTTAATTAGCCAAAATTTAAAACAAGGCAGAAGCCATATCATGGGAAATTTAGGACAGGTAGTGATGTCATGGGAGGACACGCTGTGTTTAATAAGTTGATGATCACTTCTGTTTAAAAGATAATTTTCTGTTTTATTAATTGTGTTTTAATGTGTTAGTAAACTATTTTGTACTTTTAAAATAATTACTTTGTGTAATGAAGTAAGGAGTGTTCACGTTTACTTTTCAAATTGCTAATAGGCCCTCGTGAATGTGCATTGTACCATCTTTGTGCAAGACATATATTGGTCCAGTAAAGGTATCAAACTATCCAGTGACAAACAGAATTCCATAGGTTTTGGCATTGTAATGTCAGACAGTTCCAACTACTAAGGAGCCCAAGTATTTCAGTGAGAAACCGTTGACGTAGTTCTGTCTTTTTCTGAAGAAAGCTATACTTCTTTTAATAAACGTTGCACCCTTTTCATGTTTGTATTGTTGCTGTCCATCTTTGTACTTTGCTTTTATTTATATTGTTATTTAGCACCTACTAAATCATAAGTAAGCAATATGACGCAACAGAGTGTGGATAGTTATGTGATGAACACGTAGCCAGGTTCCCTGTGAGGCATGAGGTGTTCATGCTGAGTGCCTTCCAGCACCTGGAAGTGCGGTTATCACATAACTACCCACACAGCAAAAGGCCGATGACATTCATAAGGTAGAAAAAAAGGCAGACTGGATGGGCCTTGCGGTCCTTTTCTGCCATCAACTTCTATATTTTGCATACCCAGACGTGTCTTACTACTCCTATAAATGAGTAAATTGTAATCTATCCCCACCTGCTTAAACATAGAAACAGAATTTGTCGACAGATAAGGACCATTTGGCTCACCCGCTGCCCATTTTGTCCCTGCTTATACTGTCACAACAGACCCTACCTGATCTCTGGCTACTTCCCACCACCACCAAGATCCCTTTGTGCCTATCTCATGCATGCTTGAAGCCCACCAGATGTTATCTTTGTCAGTCTTCACCATTCATCACTGGTGGGTTATGACTGGAGGATCAGGGCCCTGCTGAAGCAATTTTTGTAAATTTTTTTGGGGGGTGAGGGGGGAGTCGGCACTGGCCCAGCGCTGCCCTTGAGGCAGACGTATAGCGCAGTGGTCGAGAATGGCCAGTAAACAACACCAACTCCTCTTTCACCTCAGTTCTGCTTCTCCCACCGTTGAGTGACTAGCGACCTTGTGGGCAAACTAATTTCCTACTGCAACACCACGACCTTATTCCACTCTTGTCAACGCTGAAGCCTAGTTCTGCGTGCCGTTCCCGTCTCTCGGCACAGATTTGACTCCGGATCTCCTAACCGGTAAGACCTTTTCTTTCTATCAGCACCGAGGCCTTTTTTCTGTGATTTTAGTTTATTTTTCCATCTGATCATATCTCGCCCTAGGGACAAGAAAAAGTCTTCCAAAGCAAGACGGCTCCCCCATGTGTCAGTGTCCCTGCAGCCAGCAATACTGTATTGTGGACCGATACGATCGTTGTTTGACCTGCCTGGGCCCAGACCATGATATGGACCGATGTGACATCTGCTTCTCCATGGACTGCAGACTGCTCAAAGGCAGCGCGTTTAAAGTTGGCCACATGCCACTGTTTTGGAGTTCAGCCTCGTTGGCGGGACACCAGGCGTAGGTCCCTTGACCCTTTCTCCAGGTCTCCTTCCGGCTCTATATGGGCTGTGGAGGAGGGGGCTTCCACCCTTCAAGCCTCGTCATGCTGGAGTCCTTCTCACGGTGCTGGATGCACGGTCCGACTCCCCTGGGGCGGGCTGGGAGCACAGTACTGGTAGTCCTACCTCTCGGAGTGAGGCTCCCCTAGGTGTTGTAGCCTGGTGGTTTCCTCTATGATGCTATCTGAACGCCTCGGATCCTGGAGTCATTCGGCCGGTGATCGGTGGCGCTGGGCGGTACTAGGTCATCTTGTGATGCCGCCTGGCACGGGAGTAGGAGAGCCTTGGACTGGCCCTGCGGAGGAGTCCTCTGGATCTGCTTCTGTTCCGGAGGAGGGACGATTCGGTGGCAGATCAGACTGGCTGCCCGACTCCTCAAAGTCCCTAGGCTCTCCCTCGCCCCAGTACCACTGTGCCTTCCCAACCTCCTCTCCTTTGGAGCCAGTTGTCCTAGCCGGCACTGGCCTCGGCGCTTGTAGCGCATCGGAGCCTCGCCGGGGATGGCACTGGAGAGGGCACCGGTGTTGGTATGGACTCCGAGCCAGGAGGGATTGAGTCCCCAGGCCCCGGTGACCAGACTGGCTCTGTTTCCAGAGCCACTGAGTTGCCTGGGGCTGGGAAGAGGGTTCCCTCATCAGTGGCCCCCCCCGGGGCTGGTAGGTGAGGTTTAACCCTTATTGTTGGGCTCGAGGGGTGAGGGGGGGCCAAGTGAGGTGAGGTGCCAAGCTTTCCTTCTCCCTTTCTTTGTCTCTGAGTGCGGCCTTATTGCAGGAGGCTAGGGGCTACCTTCTGGACCCACGCGGCCCTGGTTGCCTCACAAGAGGGACTCCACTTCAGGGCTCAGTCCTGACTGTTTCAGGCTGGTTGAGCAGTCAGTTGCTGTTCCAACTGGCAGATCCTTCCAGGGTGCTGGACCTACTGCATGGTCTCTTAGCCCTGGCAGTGGGCGTCCTCTTTCCCAGAGGCATTTATTCCCTTTACCTCTGCCTTCCACTTCCTCCATCCCGAACCACTCCGGTCCCATGGGGCTGCTGACCTGGGAACAGTTCAGGGCCATGGCTGCTGATTTCCCTTGTAACGTAAGAGCCATGGACGAACAGGTTTTTCACCTGGCCCCCCAGAAGCAGCCGGACTTGGATTCTTTGGACTCATTGGCCTCCTCGTCTTCCTCCCCCAAGGAAGAGGATCTCTCTGTCCAACCTGTCCTCAGACGCCTACCAGACCTCTTATCAACTTTTCCTGTCAGGGCTGGTCAATGAGCTCCACATCTCCAGGGTTGGAAGATACAATCCTGAGCGGATGTGCCGCACTTTCTTGGACCAGTTCAGCGTGGATCACCTGGTGGTGACCGCCTGGCCTATCCCTTCCGGGAGGCGTCATACCATACCAGTCAGCAACCATCAAGCCCTTCTCCAGCCCTCACGGACTGCCAGCGCAGGTATTGTGCACCCCAAGGGTCTCTAGGAACCCTACCTCACCCCTCTTCGGGTGTGAACCTCCTGGACACTCCATCCAGGCTTAGAAGTCCAAGGCACGACCTACTTCCAGAGGTGGATTCTGCAGAGTTCAACCAATGGGGGAGGAGAGTCTTCTCCTTGGTGCACCTTTCGGTATCTATAGCAGCACATCAGGCCCATCGTGCTGCCTACAGTAGGCACTTATGATCCATACTAGGACAGATTCTAGCATCTATGCCAGCTGTTTGACGGAAGACATTCCCATACTTTCACCTGTTTAAAACAGTGGTATGCACTAACAGTGGTGGATCATTTCTGCTTTTTATAAACTAAGACATTACCTGTGAGTAAAGCTAGGTAATCTAACAGCGTATGTTGAACAGCACCCACTACTTATGTTAATAAAAGCCTCTCAGCAGCAAGGAATCCTGCAGCATTCAATATACTAAGCATATAAAGCTCTGTGCACCCTTCTGGAAGAAACATTGGAAACAAAAAGCAGCATTGGACCCCGGAATTAAATGTTCAAATCTCAGGCAAGGAGTGGACAGACATATGTCCTCTTCAAATTATTGGAAGGAATTCACATGGAAGACCTTAGTCATATTTTTAGAACCACACAGATCACTGCAAAATGAGTATGGGGGGGTAATGTGGCATGTTGGAGGCAATGTGGGGACACTTTTGCCCATCATACTCATTTTGGGGGCATGGCCTCAACTATGCCAGTATTGGGCAAATATAGAAATAGATCTCAAAGAACTGCTTTCAGATGTCCTGTCATTGACCTCCTAGGATGGCACTGCTCCTAGGTTATCCAGAGAGGCATTACAGTAAATATCAGAAATATTTACTCGATGCAGCATTAACTGTAGCAAAAAATGCAATCACAAGGAAGTGGATGCAAATACAACCCACAAACTTAGACAACTGGGAAGTTTTATGATTGAAATTTACCAGATGGAAAAATGAACACATAAAGTATGTAGCCAACTAGAATTAGCCAACACTATAACTATGTACATTTTCAAACCAAGGGATCTCAGTTTCGCACAAAGATTCACATATATATTTTATAACCACAGATAAGCAAAGGGGAAGAAAAGGTAAAAGCAGCAAGTGGAGGCGGGGATAGCGGGAGGGGGAGAATCGTGAGACTGTCAGAGTAATCAGTTCCTAGGTCTCACAAGAAAATGCGATTGTACACTCAGCCAGAAGGTGAGAGGATAGAACAGATTCTTGCTTTTAACGCTTTCTGCATAACAGATGGGACAGGATGTTATTCAGCCATGTCAGAGGCCATAGTGACTGTGTCACTAGCCCGGTTTCATATTCGGATACCACAATGGACACTCAGGATCCAGTGGGATCAGTTGATGGACGAACTGGAACAAATGGTTCTTCTCACATCTCTCCTATGCAGAGCATTGTTATGATGGATAAGCTGAAAACTTACTGAAGGGCATTCCATTCCTTGTACCAGCTCCTGTACAGATTTTCACCACGGATACTTGAGGCTGTGACTTGAGTTCTCATCTCAGCCCATACAGAAGTCATGGACCAAGGTGGTGACCAAGCTGAACATAAATGTCCTGGAAGTGCAGGCTGTCCTGTACAGCCTCCAGGCTTTTCAGAATCATCTCTGCCCTGGTCCTCTGCCAGTACAGATGAACAATGTCAGTGCAATACATTACATCAGCAAGCAAGGGGACCCTCCGTCCTAGCCCCTGTGCAGGGAAGCAGTGAAAGTATGGTACTGGGCTCTGTCTCACGACCTTCAACTATTGGCTGTGTTTCTCCCAGGTCTCCAGAACATCTTGGCAGACAGGTTCAGTGGGTTCTAGTTATTGATTCAAGAATGAGAAACTGCTGACTTCTGTGGTAAACAACCTTTCAAACAACATGAAGTCTTGCTATACTATGACAATTGCAGTTTGTCCCACCATTAGAACTGCTCCGGAGGTGAAAGGGTTAACTACCGTTCTAAGAATGGAGTTTAGAGCGTGAGCTCGGTTAGAGAAGCTCTGTCTGGATAATTTCAAACTGAAACTGTCAGATTCTTTACTCCGCCTCACTGAACAGTCGCTCCGGAGATTTCTCCTACTGCTCGGTTCATTTCTCGGTTTAAACAGTATTTTCTCGGTTAAATTCAACCGCGAGTATTATTATTTTTAACCGCAAACCGATCGGTTCAAGCTCTGTCTGTGGTATTGTAAGTAATAGACAGGTTTTTATTTCTGTGTGGAACTTGTAAATGTTATTGGTTCGATTCGAACCGATCAGGTTGGTTAAAACTTTAAAGTTTAAGCATTTTAAAGCTTTTAGAGTGCGGTTCCTGGTTCTTATCGGTTCTAAAAAAAACGGATTTCATTATGTTTTTCCACGACCCGTGACACGGTTGGGAACCGATAAGGGTGTCTTGCCTGGCACTGCCGTTAAAAGGGCAAGTTTGTCAGTTAGGCTGGCATCATGTCTGAGAAACCCAAAAGAAAACGGGCCCACTGGGTTTCAACACTGTAGTGTCTGTGGGGAAGCCTTTGCCAAGAGCTGACCCACACACTCATGTGTTTATGTCTGAGGTTTGACCACCTCAATTCAGACTGCCAGATTTGTAAGAATTTCCCTGCAGCCACCCTGGATAAGAGAGTGGGCAGGCTCAGGGAATGAGAGGCCAAAAAGTCCGCTGACCCGGATGGCCAGCCCGGTTCGGTGCCAACCGAACCGGAGGGAGTGCCCTCTGACCAGGGCGAGACTTCCTCGGGCAAACGTAAAGCTGGCTCTGAGGAGCCAGTTCCAGCAAAGAAAACTAAAAAATCAGCAGGTATGGAGTCCAAAATTCCTTCTCCAACTGCTGCAGAAATAGCAAAAGCTATACAAATTGTACAGTCACTTTCTCCGGTTCCGTCCGAACCGCCACTGTCTGGTAGGAGGTCGGTTGGTCGGTTCCACCGGTTCAAGAATATGATATTGGAGATTTTTATGAACCAGAGGAGGGGGAGGAGGATTATGAACAGTGTGAATGTGACTTTGAGAGTCTGGATGTGCCCATTGAACCGGACATCTCCCCAGACAGACCTTTAGAATCTCCCCCTATGCTTTCTGAGTCCCCTTCTCATTTTTGTTTTATAAAAGAGTTGCTGAAACCCTCCAGCTCCCATTAGAGGAAGCTGTGGATGAGCAAGAGGAACCTGATTTTGTGGAAATGATGGATATCCTAGAGTCTAGGAGATTATCTATCCCCATAAGTCTTTTAGGAAGCAAACAATAAAATTCTAAAGCCCTAATTCTGTGCCTCCTGTTGACAAAAGATGGACAGGAGGTACACTTTATCAAGTCCTGATACAGACTTTCTTTCACAGCAATGCAGTCATGTTGGGGTAGTTCTGGCTGCAGCCTGTGGTAAACTAACATTCCCTGGCTTCACATCCTCCTGACAAGGACTCCAGGAAAATGGATGCCATGGCTAAAAACAATACATGGCAGCGTCCTTGGGACTCAGACAAGCAAATTACATGGCTTATGTGGCAAGATACCAAAAATCTAGATGGGACACTGTCATGGCTTTGGCTAAACAGGCCCTGGCCAGCTTGCCAAGTAGCTGGAGCAGGTGGCTTAATGGATGAGGCTTCCAAGGTGCAATTCCATGCTGCTGTGGTTCTAATGATGTATCCTCTAGAGTCATGGCTACATCTGTGGCCTTTCGTAGGTTAGCTTGGCTCAGGTGTACTAACTTGTCACAGGATACCCAGTCTAAGGCTATGGATTTTCCTGTGGTGGGGAATTCTCTGTTTGGGGAGCAAACAGAGAATTACATGAAGAAAATGGATGAATACAGAACAACTTATAGGGGTGCACAAGCCAAGGAGCGTGCAAGCCACTCCTCAGAAGCAGACCTCAGGGTAGAGGTAGGCCCCTTTCACACAGACCTTTTACCAAACCCAGGCTTCTTCTGCTTATGCTCAGAGGGGTTCTTCAGAGGCAGAGGCAGACGGGGTGCAAGTAGGTCTGCTCCCACCCCTCAGACTAAAGCCCCTGCCAAACAGGCCCCCTGATGGGGTGCCCAGGGCCGGTTCTCCACTACCTGTAGGGGGCAGGCTGGCTTACTTCGCCCAGGACTGGGAGTCTCTAACATCAGACAAATGGGTCCTGGATGTAGTAAGCCAGGGTCTGGTTCTCAGCTTCAAAACATTTCCAAAGATGAGAGCCAGATTTTTTCCACCTGCAAACCCTCTAGAGACTTTTACATTAGAAACAGAAGTCTCAACCCTCCTAGCTCTCAGAGCTGTAGAAAGGTTCCCCCTACACCAGGGCAAGGGTCTGTACTCCAGATATTTCCTTACCCCAAAAAAGACAGGAGAATGGCGGCCCATTTTAGACCTAAGATATCTGAACAAGCACCTTTTGAAACCAAAGTTCAAAATGGTGACTCTGGCAATGATTTTACCTTCTCTAAGGCCAGGGACTGGTCAGCTTCCCTGAACCTCAAGGATGCCTATTTCCATGTTCTAATTAGAAGCTCCCACCGAAAGTACCTCAGATTCGAACTGCCCTCAGGTCACTACCAGTTCAGAGCAATGCCCTTCGGCCTCTCCTCTGCCCCAAGGGTATTCACAAAATGTCTGGCAGTAGCAGTTGCTCATTTAAGAAGGCAAAGGTTGCTGTTTTTCCCAATCTAGATGACTGGCTCATTGTAGGCCAGTCTCCAGAACAGGTCAAATCACACCTGCAAGTTACCCAGCAGCTGCTCACCTCTCTGGGCTTCTTGCTCAATCTTCCAAAGTCAGTTCTGGAACCTGTTCAGGTACTCACCTTCATAGGTGCAGATGGACACAAAGCAGGCCAGAGCCTTCCTACCCTAGAGAGGGTAAGGAACCTGGTGGCCCGCCTCCTTCACTCTGCAGGTCTCTCGACCAGCAAGGCACTTCTTACAGCTCCTAGGGCACATGGCTGCTTCCACAGCTGTAGTGCAAGGAGCAAGATTTCAGATGAGGGACATTCAGTTTCACTTGAGAGCCTTTTGGTCTCAGAGAAAGATCCCTTTCAAGTTGGTCCCAGTGACTGAACCTGATCCAGGCCCTTCAGTGGTGGCAGGATCAGAGCAATTTAAGACTGGGGTCCCCTTCATCCCTCTGTCGCATTCCTTGATCCTCACTATGGATGCATCCCTTCTGGGATGGGGAGCTCACATGAGACCTCTCCACTCAGGAGTGGTCCCTCAGGAATCTCTGCTCCACATCAGTTTGCTGGAACTCAGAGCTGTCTTTCTAGCACTTCAAGTGTTTTCTGCATCTGTTCAGAACAAAGTGGTACAAGTCAGAACAGACAACACCCCACAATGTGGTACATCAACAAACAGGGGGCACTCGGTCTTCGGCCTTGTGCACCAAGCAATGAAGTTATGGTCTCTGGCTTATTCCTGAACACTTCCTCATAGCCATACCTCTCAACCTTCTGCCTCATAAATGAGGGACAAGGATTAAAATCAGGGACAAAGGACCAAAATCAGGGACACATCTTCAAAATTAGAGACATCCACCCAGAAAGCTGGTAGAATAAGGGGCTTAGTGTAAAATGCATTTTCTATGGAAGAACAAGTCTGTAACTTTAATGTTTGACATTATTTTGTGCTTACAACCCACACTGTCTGGTCACGGAAACACAATTTTGAGGAGGGACAAAGTAAAATTTTGAGGTAAAATCAGGGATGTCCCTGAAAATCAGGGACAGTTGAGAGGTATGCTCATAGCAGTTCACCTCCCAGGAAAGGACAATGTCCTGGCAGATGCTCTCAGCAGGATTTCCCAGGGCCATCACGAATGGTCACTGGATCCCCAAGTACTGGGGATAGTTTTTGCCAGATGGGGCACCCCTCAGATAGATCTTTTTGCAGCCCCAGACAATCACCAACTTCCACTGTTTTGTTGCAGGCCCCCAGTGATGGGCTCAGTCCTCTGGATGCCTTTCTCTAGATTGGGAAGGGAAGTTTCTATATGCTTTCCTCCTTCCTCTCCTATTCAAGGTGCTAGTCAAAATCAGATCCAGCCTTGCAGGATGATTCTGATTGCTCCAGATTGGGCCAGGCAGCCCTGGTACCCACTCCTTCTGTCCTAACAGTCCATCTTCCCTGTGCCTCCCCAGGAGACACAATCTGTTATCTTGTGCCCAGGGAGGTTTGGTATCCAGATCTCAAATCCTAGCTTGAACCGAACGGTTTTGCGGTTAAATAAAACTATTCTCGGTTGAATCGAACAGAGAAAACACTGTTTAAACCGAGAAATGAACCGAGCAGTAGGAGAAATCTCGAGCAACTGTTCACTGAGGCGGAGTAAAGAATCTGACAGTTCAGGTTTGAAATTACACAGATAGAGCTGCTTCTTAGAGCTCGTGTTCAAAGTTCTATTTTGGAATGGTATTAACCATTTCACCTCTGGAGCAGTTCTAGTGGTGGGACAAACTGCTACTGTCATAATATAGCAAGACTTCATGTTGTTTGAAGGGACATACACACCAGACAAAAAAGCATACTGAAGACTCAAGTCACTGATGCCCAAAAGAAACACCACCACTGGTGGTTTAGAGAATAAACAACTGGGGTGCCGAGACCCTGCTTCCCTAGTTTCCAGAGGGGAGGCAGGGTGGGAAGTCAGAATACAGCAAGACTCCATTAGAAGAAACAACATTACTATGGTGAGTAATTTTTTCTTCTGACAACATGAAGTTTTGCTGTATTCTGACAATATGCAAACTACCAAGCAGTGCCCCATGGAGGTGAGCTCAGAACCTAATTAGGAAATAGGCTCTGCAGTACTGCTGTGCCAAACTTGGCATCACTCCTGGCCTGGGTATCCAAGCAGTAGTGCTTGGTGAATGTGTGAACAGTCTTTCAGGTAGCTGCTTTACAGATGTCGAGCAGGGGGATATCTCTGGCAGCTGTTCCCCTAGTGAAGTGAGCCCTCAAGCCCACTGGTGGCTCCTTACCCAGTTTGCTGTAGCAGAACTGAATGCAAGCCACAATCCATCTGACAGTGGTCCTCTTTATGGCTGGCCTGCCCTTGCCCATCTCACCACAGGTAAGGAACAACTGAGTGCAATCCTCCTATGGTTTTTGTTCTGTCCATGTAAAGCTGATGGACCTTTTCATAACCAGGCTATGCAGCCTGCGTTCACCTGAACTGAAATGATCAGTAAAGAAGACAGGAAACGTTATGGACTGATTCAGGTGAAATTCTGAGACTACTTTGGGGAGGAACTTTCTGTTAGTCCATAGAACTATCTTGTCCTTGTGAGGGGCAATGTAGTTAGGTTCCACTGACTGGGCCTGAAGCTTACTGATCCTCCTGGCTGAGGTGATGGCCACCAAAAACACAGTCTTCCATGCCAGGAATTTGAGCTCTACTGAAGACATAGGCTCAAAGGGGCTGTATAAGATGAGCTATGCAGATATTAAGGTCCCAAGAAGGGTAGGCTCCTGTGAGGAGGGTGAAGATGGAGTAACCTCTTGAAGAATTTCTAAAGATAGGATGGAAAGCTAGGGAAGGGCCCTTCTCAGCGGACAGATAGGCAGAAACAGCTGCCAGGTGCACCTTCAGGGTGGAGGGCTGCAGGCCCAGGGATTGAAGGTGAACTACGTAATCCAACAGGACTGCCAGGTCATCCTTCTGTAGGTCCATGTCCTTCTGGGAACAGCAGATGGAGAGTCTCTTCCATTTGGAGGAGTAAGTTTTTCTGGTGGAACGTTTCCTGGAGACCGTAAGGATGTCCAGGACTCCTTCTGAGAGATGCAGGCCTGCATACTCTAAGTCTTCAAGAGCCAAGCCTTGAGCCAGAGGGATTCAAGGTTGGGGTATAGGATCCTCCCATGGGACGACGTCAGGAAGTTGTGTCTCCTGGGGAGGCAAATTGGACTGGTCACTGACATGGACAACAGCATCGGATACCATGGCTGTCTGGCCCAATCCGGAGCTATCAGAATCATGGAGACTGATTGTACCCTGAGTTTGACCAAGACTCTGGGTATCAGACGGAATGGAGGGAAGGCATACAGGAATTTACCAGCCCAATACAGCTGCAGAGCATCCAGAGGCGCCAAGTCCAGTGCCGGGGTCTGCAGCATAAGTGAGGAAACTGATGATCGACTGGGGCTGCAAAGTGAGCTATCTCTGAGTACCCCACCTTCTGAAGACTGTCATCAGAATTTGTCTGTTAAAGGACCATTTGTGATGGCCCTGGTTGATCCTGTTGAGAGCATCTGCCAGGACATTGTCCATCCCTGGCAGGTGAACTGCTGACAGAGAAATGTTAAAGGAGTAGGCCAGACTCCAAACTTTGATTGAAACCACTTGCTTCCACGGTTCCAAACCGCTTTTTAGCAGGGTCCGCCTCAGGGGCTGAGTCCGCTTGCCTTTTACTCAACAAGGGTTCACCTTGATCCGAGCGCTTAGTTACCAGTTCAGCAGGTTCTTTGAACAGGACCAGACCTCGTCAGAGGGTTTCTCCAGTCTATCCCTTAGTTTACCCAAACGTCTATCTAGTATAGACTGAGGAAAGTTTTTACAAATTTCGTAGTCTGATTGCAAATGGTCAAAACCCAGGCAATACAGACACACCAAGTGCGGATCAGCCTTAGCAAATTGCTCCACACACTCGGTGCAGCGTTGAAACCCAGTAGGACTGGTTTTTCTCTTAGGTTTCAGTGACATAACCTTTACCAAATTTAGAGCTTAACCCAGAGGCTTCAGTTAGGCCAGTTAAGTGAATCCAATTAAAATATTTCATCCGAAGATGGCTTAGTCAGGCCTGAATAAAGAAAATACAGGTTGCTCACCTGTAACAGGAGTTCTAGGAATGGTATATGTTGTTCATCCACACTTACTGGCAGGTTCCTTGCCGCTTTAAATCTTGCCGGAAGGTCTCCAAGCTGGCTCCTCCCACTCACCCGGGTGGTAAAACTCTCGGCTCCGCCCATGACGCCAGATCTAGCCCGCTGGAAGCCAGGTTGTGCGTCGAAGCCAGGGAGGTCAGATGGGTTGTGTGGATGAACAACATATACCATTCCTAGAACTCCTGTTACAGGTGAGTAACCTGTATTTCTAGGGACATGGATATGTTGTTCAATCCACACTTACTGGCAGACTCCTAGCAGTTCTCCGGGAGGAGGGAGGCAAGGCGCACACCCCCTACTTGGGAAATAAGGACTGGAGAACCGAGGTCCCAAAACCAGCATCCTGGCGTGACTCAAGGTCGATGTGGTAGTGGGTAATGAAGGTGTGAGCTGACTTCCAGGTAGCAGCCCTGCAGAGTTCCTGGATAGGGACGTCCCTGGAAGCAGCCACCGATGCAGCAGTATGGCGGGTAGAATGAGCTCTTATCCCTTTGGGAGGCTCCATGCCCACCAACCTGTAGCAGAGATCTATGCAGGAGGTGACCCACCTGCCTATTGTCCGCTTGGCTGCAGGTCTGCCAGGTGCGGCTTCAGCGTAGGTGACAAACAGCTGGCGAACCTCTCCCCTGAACTTCAGCCATCCATTCCTTGTAATAAGAGAGCGCTCTTCTAGGGTCTGAAGTATAGAGCCTATATTCGGCCTCCGAGGTGTGATTGGGGTAGAACACCGGCAGAGTCAACACCTGGTTAAGGTGAAACTCCGACACCACCTTCGGAAGGAATTTCGGGTGGGGGCACAGGACAACCTTGTCCCTGTGGAAGACCAGATAAGGAGACTCGATGGAAGGCGCCTGGAGCTCTCCCATCCTTCTGGCTGACGTGATAGCCAGCAAGAAGGCGGTCTTCCACGACAGGTGAGAGATATTACACCTGTGCATAGGTTCGAATGGCTTGCCCATGAGCTTAGCCAGTACCAGCAGTAGATCCCACGGAGGTGGAGGTTCTCGCACCGGAGGGGATATGTGATCAAGGCCTTTAAAAAGCACCGACCACCTTCTCCTGCACCACCGACTGCTTTCCAGCCTGCGCCCGGTAAGCAGAGATGGCTGCCAGGTGCACCTTAAGGGTTGTCGACCGAAGCCCTAGCTGAGAAAGGGACCACAGGTAGTCCAGAATGCTGGCCAAGAAACAAGAGGAAGGGTCCAACCCATTATCCTGACACCAAATGGAGAATCTCTTCCATTTGAAGGCGTAGCATTTGCTGCTCGACTCCTTACGGGATGCCTCAACAACGTTGAGGACCTCGTCAGAAAGACCCAAGGCCTGGAAATCTAGCTCAGGAACCAAGCCGTCAGGTGCAGGGATGGAAGGTCAGGGTGGAAAACCTTCCGCTTGTTGACTGAGATCAGGTTCACGTGGGCTGGAAGCCGCCTCGGGAGCCTGAAGCTGAGGCTGAGGAGATCTGGATACCAGAACTGGTGGGGCCAGTCTAGGGCTACCAGAATCACATGCGCTTTGTCCCTCCTTGCCTTGAGAAGCACCCTGTGGATCAAGGAAAATGGGGGAAAGGCGTATAAGAGGCCCAGGGTCCACAGCCTCAAGAAGGCATCCCCCTGCAGCGAGCCCTGCTGAGGGCGGCGGGCATGAAACAGCCTCAGCTTCGCATTCTCCCTGGAGGCAAACAGGTCCATCTGAGGTGTGCCCCAGTGGGAGAACAGATCGTGTACTACCACCGGCAGGAGAAACCACTCATGAGATGCAGCACCTATCCACCTTAGGGCATCGGCCAGAGTGTTGGAGGCTCCCGCCACATGGATGGCTAGAAGATCTGCCTCCAGTCTGCTCACGAGAGCCAAGTGAGACCAAGTTGCACAGAGGCAAGGAGCACGTCCTACCCTGGTGGTTTAGGTAGTACATGGTCGTGGTATTGTCCGTCTGGACCCAGACCACCTGACCCCGTACAAACGGAATGAAGGCGGTGAGGGCTAGTCAGACAGCTCGAAGCTCCAGCAGGTTGATGTGGCATCAAGACTCCTGAGGGGACCAGAGGCCATGTGCTCTGAGCTCCCCCAGATGGGCACCACAACCCATTAGTAAGGCGTCACTCGTTAGAGTGACCGTCGGCTCTGGGTGGACAAACGGTATACCCTCCTGCAGATGACCTGGAATGATCCACCACTGGAGAGTGTTCCCCATCTCCTGGGTCACTATCACTGGCTGGTCCAGAGGACCAGAGCACTGTGACCATTGGAGGGCCAGCCCCCATTGCAGGAGAAACATGTGCCAGCGGGCCCAACAGACCACGCTGTTGCAGGCTGCCATGAGGCCCAGGAGGTGCAGGAAGTCCCAGGCAGGGCGCAATTGCCCAACTAGAAATGATTGCGCAAAGGAGGAAAGAACCTCGGCCCTGTCCGCCGGGAGCCATGCTCTGGCTCGAAGAGAGTCGAGCTCTGCCCTGATGAATTGAATCACCTGCGTTGGCATGAGTTCTGATTTGGCCTCGTTGATGACAAGGCCAATCTGAGAGCAGACCTGGAGGGCCAGATCCCTGGACCGCTTCCACCTCCAGCCTGGAAGGGGCTACAATCAGCCAGTCGTCCAGGTAAGGGTACACCCGACCCTTTGGAGCCCTGAGGAATGCTGTCACCACTGCCATACATTTGGTGAAGACCCTGGGAGCTGAGAGAGGTCAACTCGAAGAGATCCTCCACCCTGAAGCGGAGGAATCGCTGGTGGGACAAGAAAGAACGAGTCCTGGAGGTCCAGGGAACAGAACCACATGCCTCGCTCTAAGGATGGAATGATCTGAGCACAGTGACCATCCTGTAGGTTCGAGACCTTAGGAACTTGCTCAAGTCGTGAAGGTCTAGAATGCGGCGCCAGTCCCCCATCCGTTTTGGGACCAGGAAGTACCTGGACACAAACCCTGGGTCTGGAGGAGGATCCGCCACCTCCCCTGATCACCTCCTTCTGGAGGAGCACGGCAATGTTGGCTCGATGAGCCGACAGAGAGGCTGCGGACCCCATAGCCCCCCATGGGGCAACGGATCCATAGGGTGGGGACTGCTCGAATTCCAGAGGCAGACCCCTTTCCTACCACTTCCAGCACCCAGCGGTCCATGGTGATATCATACCAGGTGGAAAGGAACTGGCGGAGCCGTCTCCCCACAGGGGGAGCCCGGGGAGGAGTGATGAGGTTGGGGGCGACACCCCTCAACCCATCACTGGGCAGGCTTGGAGGAAGGACCAGCCGAGGAGCCTCCTGGGCCCTTCCCCTCCCAGCTTCCTGCTGGAGGAAGCTGCAGGCTTGGCTTTCAGGTGCCAAGTGCGAGCCTGCTGGCCCTGATGCTGGTGTTGCTGGGCCAGACGTGCCGCAGGGGCTGAAGGCCGAAAGGGCTTACACTACTGCTGGCGGCCTTTGTCCTTCTGGGCAGACGTGACCGAGTCCAAGGTGGCATTGGACTTCTCGATCCTTTGCAGATGACCCTGCATTCCGGGACTGAATAAGTTGGTACCCAAGAAGGGAACATCTGCCAGCTTGTGCTGGGTATCCGCTGTAAAAGTGGAGATCCGCAGCCAAGCTCTGAGGTGCATGGCCACTGCGGCCGCTACTGACCGGACACAAGAGTCTCCAATGTCCAAGGCAGTTTGGAGCTGTTGCTTGGCCACCGCCCTTCCTTGATCCCGCACCTGCTTGACCGTTGTCTGGAGGTCAGCCGGAAGATGAGGAATCACCTCTTCCAGGAAGCCCAAAAGGGCATGTGAAAAGTGTGCCATCAGAACGGCTGAGCTGGCCTGATGAAGGCCTAGGAGGACGAGCATAGGCTTTTCCGCCCAAAGTAGTCCAGTTTCTTGGACTCCTTATCGGGTGGCTTGTCCATATCCCGAGCGCTTCCGGAGCGCCGGAAAATGCTGTCAGTCACTAGCCCTCTCCATGGAGGGGTGCTCCGAGAAACAGGAGAGTGAACCAGTGGGAACGGCATACTTTTGAGCCATCCTGGCCAAAGGTGCTCGACAAGAAGCTGGCCACTGCCATAACTCCAGGGCTAGGCCAACAAAGGCTTCAGCCACCGGGAAGGCCTCCGTGGGGGAATCCCCTTGGTCCAGTATCTCCGTGAGAGGATATTTGGCCCACTTTGAAACGGGTTCGAGCTTCATCCCAGTAGACTCTGAGATGAGCTGAAGCATTCCAAGGAACGAGGATGGGCTCTCGTCCATCAATTGACCCCCAGTGGACTCCAGGTTGAGAGGCCTGGAGAACAGGGAAGAGTCATCATCAGACTCAAGAGTCTGCAAACAGCTGCAGAGGGCCTGAGCCACCTCCACCTGCCAAGGTCAAATCGGGAGTGAGGGTGACCCGACAACCAATGGAGCAAACCCTGACCCGACAGAGAATCCTTGGTCGGGGCCCCAGTTTTAGGTTGTGGAGGTGGGGTTCCACCAGAATGGGTGGCGCAGCTGGTTCGGCCTAACAACCGTGCCGGTATGGCCTCGAATAATGAGGGGTTGTTTCAGCCGCTTCCGCTGATAGCCACTTAATGGCCGGGAAGGCAACGGAGTCGGCTTGTTCCAGGTCAGAAGGAGCTGCTGCCACATCAGATCCTCGTAGGCCACACAATTTGCGCTGAGCCTATCCTCCGAAGAGGACGAAGACGAGGATGAGCGACGCCGCCGCTTTCCATGGTGCCGAGACAGAGACCACCGATGTCGGCGGGATCAGCTGGACCGAGAAGAGGTCCGAGACTGAGACCGAGACCTTTAGTGTTTCTGAGGGTGGGTCTGAGAGGGGGCGGGGGAAACCCACTCCTCCCTCGGTTCGGGGACTCCGGTACAGGAGGCACATTCAAGTCTTCGGTTTCCACTGGGGGAACCAGTGAAGAAGGGTTGTCGGCTTCTCCAGTCGACAGCCTGTCCGACGGGTCAAGAAAAATCTCAACTGCGTCAATGGATCTCTCGGCCGGCTGACCCAACGGGGACACCGTGAAGCCAGTGGCCTTAGCCGCAACCTTGACCGAAGTCAAGTGTCGACTATCCAGGGAAGGGGACCTCTCCCGCTCCCATGAACGTAGACGGTGCGACTTACCCTTGGAGTCCTTCTTCTTGGACTGAGAGGAATGTCTGAAGGCCCCTCTCCCTTGGTGGAGAGGGACTGACAAAGCTCCTTGAATGAAGCCATGTAGGAGGAGCCCAAAGAGAGCGGGATAAATGCCGCAACCGAAGAAGATGATGATGAGGTCTGGGCCGCTTCCTCCTCGAGGGTGATCATCTGTTCAAGCTGTTCAGCCGAGCCCGCCGCTGTGGACACCGCCCAATGGGCCTCCTTCAACTTGACCGGAGGATAACGTTTCTCAGGGCGCCCAAGTTGCAATCTGACAGTGCGATCCTCTAAGACCGTGGCCGAAAAGGACTTGCACAAGTCGCAAGCCTGCGAATCGTGCTCAAGCCCAAGGCAGTAAACGCACATGGAGTGCGGATCGGTCCGGGACATCATCTGCTCACAGGGGCACCGCCGAAATCTGGGAGTCGATTTGTCCATCGCAGCCGCGAGGGAAGATAAAGACCGAAGTCTTGTAAATTTTAAGATTAGTTTCGGGTTAACCGAAGAGATTGGATCCAGGCCTAAAACGCAGAGCGCAAAGGAGGGAACCTGAGCTTCCAAGCGGTAAGGAAGCTCTGGCGTCATGGGGCGGAGCTGAGAGTTTTACCACCTGGGTGGGTGGGAGGAGCCAGCTTGAAGACCTTCTGGCAAGATTTAAAGTGGCAAGGAACCGCCAGTAAGTGTGGATTGAACAACATACCCATGTCCCTAGAAGTAAACTGATCTATTTACCTTGACGGCTTTAGTTAGCCGGTAAAAGAGAGAAAAGTTTTAGGCACATGCGGTACAGCGCCAAGTTAGTAAAACCAAGATAAAGTCTCAGTTTTAGTCTGAAACTTTGAACTGGATCCCAAAACACAAGAAAGATACATTTTAAATAACACTTACCACAAGAAAGAAAAAATATGATTGGTTTTCTCCCGCAGAAGAACCATTCGAAACCAAAACTTACCAAAATGAAGTTAAACCTAGGCTAGTGTAACCTATAACCACAGGAAAGAAGTTTGAAAAACAAAACAAATAAACGGTGGTTTAAAAAAACGTCGATATTTGAAATTCAACCGAAGAAGCTGAGGAGCAGTCTCAGAGGAGCCTTCACAAGCGAGCGGAGTAAAGAATATGTTCAGTTACATAGAACATACCGAGGATAGTGGTTTGAAAACCGAGCTTGAGCTCAACGTTCTATGCATTTACACAGTGTTTAACTCTTGGTTCTCCGGGGCAGCTGAACCGGTTGGTCATACTGCATATTGTCAGAATACAGCAAGACTTCATGTTGTCTGAATACACGACAATGGAGGGTTTCACTAGGGAACTAATGCCCGTTGGGGCACGAGACCAACGCCGAAAGTGCCTCCAATCACCAACCAGGCACAGAGTCCCTACCATGCGCTTTTAACATAGCAAGCGTATGAAAATTGATAGAAAAGTATGTTACTGTGAAAGAAATACACAGATGCAGGTTTCTTCTGTTTCAGTTCTTTTTACTGTGGTTTTGATCAATGCAACATACCTGTATATTAATATTGTGATTGTTGAATATTGTCTTTTTTCTAGCAATTGCAAGCATGTCCTCCAGTAGTTCACATTAATATTTGAACCACCGGTTACATTTTCAAAATAGTAACCTTTACCAGAATATAACACTCATGAAAAACACCTTGTTTGGATACACGCACAGAAACCCAACAAAATCGAAAGACAACACTGCAATGAGCAACAACAGTCACTTGACATATTGCTCAGCTGCCACCACTGTCACTATCCTTTGGCTGCACGCTCCTCTAGTTGCAATGAACTGCCAGAGGAGCACTGTAAAACTGCGATATAACAGTTCAACAAAAAACTCTGGTAAGGCACTACACACAGGAATAATTTAGGGGACTGCTACTATTTGAGCCGGCAGTGAATGATTACCGCTGGGTGGGTGGATGGGAAGATATGCTCAGTTGGCGATTCTGTGGACAGTGTGACAGGAAGCTCCTGCCACTCTTGAGAACCGACCTTTTCTTAAATCTGTTGAAACAGTTCTTCTATTTTCTAAGCCTAATCTATCCTCTACTATTACTAGTCCATAAGGTTGGCCACCTGTGGGCACCCCTTCTCCCTTCCTTGACTATGCTACAGTGTCCTCTTTGATTTTCCTTTTCCTCTCAGGTCCTTCTACAGGGAGGTTATTGTGGTGACCTCCAAGTATATGTAAAACAGACTGTGTTTATTGTTGTTGGATTTAGTATGTAATAGCACTATGTTATAAAATACCTTAACGTAGATACCTTATGTTTATGAAACCTGTAAATGTTGAAAATACCATGGACCTTGGTGTTTTGATAATGGTAAAAAGTACTAGGTGACTATTATAGAAATTAAGCTAGTTGTGTTATTTAAAATGCATGTAAACTGTTGTAAACTTAACAAGCCAGAAATGTCATGGTGATTTGCATATACCCCATGATGCATTGCATTATGGAAGTATGTATGATGTTGTATTTCTTTGAAACTTTGATTTGTTGCCAATGCCCTTTGGGGTAACCCTTCTTTCAGTGATTCTACATTGAGGTTCTTTGTTTATAGCTTGCTTTTTTTTTAGTCCCCACTACGTAAGCAAATAGGGCTTGCATAAGGGTTATGGTTACAGCTCAATTAGTGAATTGGATCAGAGATCAGTGTCAGTAGGTGCTGGCTAAGTGCAGAGAAAGGACATTCATAGCCTGTTGCTGCAAACTGACGTACTGAAAAAGGAATATAGCATTGCAGAAGCTTATTTCTTGTATTTTGAACAAAGATCACACAGAGATTGTATGTTGAACCTGAAATTCAGCGTCTGGTTCTTCTGTTATCTCACAACCCCTCCACAAACAGATGCAGTACTACAAAATAAAGCAGGCATTACCAGGGAATTAATGCCTGCTTCACTTTGTGTCATGGGTTGCCTTTCAACCGATCATCTTCCTGGATTCAAGAGCAAGAAGAAAAAAATACCTTAGTAATGTTGTTTCTTCTAATGGAGCCTTGCTGTATTCTGATTATTGCAGTGATCTCCAACCTTTGAACTGCCCCAGAGAACAAAGAGTTAACTTTCCATGCAAGGCATGGAACGCTGAGCTTGAGCTCGGTTGAAGCCTCTGTCTGCTGTTGTTTGAACCCCAACCGCCAGATCTTTACGAGCTATACTCACTGGGCGTTCTGTGTGGAAACTGTAAACTCACACTAGCCAACTGGCAACTAAATTTAATAAAAAGGGTTTTTTGGTTTCAAAGCAAAGACTCAAGTCAGGAAACTCAAAAAACAAAACACAACATACACCCAAAATAAAAGAGGGTGAGAAAAAAGGGACACCTCTAGGTGCCAACACTGCTCCTGCCCACCCACATCCCAAAAACCAGGTTCTGAGAGGGGAGGCGGCGGGAGGTCAGAATACAGCAAGACTCCATTAGAAGAAACAACATTACTAAGGTGAGTAATTTTTTCTTCAAACCACATGAAGTCTTGCTGTATTCTGACTATTGCAGACTACCAAGCAGTACCTCCATGGAGGAGGGACAGAACCTACTTTAGGAATAGGCTCTGAAGTACTGCTGTGCCAAACAGAGCATCACTCTTGGCCTGGATATCCAGAGAGTAATGCTTGGTAAAAGTATGGACTGTTTTCCAGGTGACTGCTTGACAGATCTCTAAGATAGGAATATCCCTGGCAGCAGCCAGGGAAGCAGCTGTACCTCTAGTAGAGTGAGCCCTCAGACCTCAGGGTGGGGTCCTACCCAATTTTTCATAGCAGAATTGTATACAAGAGACAATCCACCTGGCAATAGATCTTTTAGTGGCAGGTTTTCCCTTACCAACCTCACCATAAGTGAGGAACAATTTGAGGAGTCAAACCTTGACCTTGGTGTGCTCTATGTAGTAGCTAAGGGCCCTTTTCACATCCAGGCTGTGCAGCCTCCTCTCCAGAGGAGGAATGGTCAGTGAAGAAAACAGGAAGAGACATAGACTGGTTAAGGTGGAAATCGGAGACCACCTTAGGCAAAAACTTCCTATTAGTTCTTAGGACCACCTTATCTCTATGAAAAGAGATAAAATCAGGCTCCACAGACAGGGCCTGCAATTCACTGATGCTGGCTGACAGAGGTAATGGCTACCAAAAACACCACGTTTTCAAGTCAAGTACTTTAGTTCTGCAGAGGACAAAGGCTCAAAAGGGGGTTGCATAAGCTAAGCAATGCAAACATTTAGGTCCCAAGCAGGAGCAGGGTCCCTGAAGGGAGGATTGGTGTGCAACAATCCCTTGAAGAATTTGCAAAATACAGGATGAGCTGAAAGAGAAGAGGGCTTACCTACTGACAAAAAAGCAGAAACAGCTGCTAAATGTACTTTGAGTGTAGCTGGTCTGAGTCCCAAGCTATTAAGATGAACCATATAGTCCAGGACTGTAGGCAACCCAGCAGATTCTGGAGAAATATGCTTACCAGAGCACCAAATAGTGAACCTTTTCCATTTGGAGTTGTAAGTCTTTCTGGTGGAAGGCTTTCGAGAAGCCTTTAGAATATCCAAAACACCTTGAGAGAGATGCAGATCAGCAAACTAACTCTTCAAGAGCCAGGCCTTGAGATTGAGAGATTTGAGATTCGGATACCAAACCCTCCCCTGAAAGGATGTCAACAGGTTGTAATTCCTGGGAAGAGACAGGGGGAGGTGGACTGCTATTGACAGCAACAGTGGGTACCAGGGCTGTCTGGCCCAGTCTGGAGCAATCAGAATCACTTTGCAGGGTTGAGACCTAATTTTGACTAGTACCTTGAACAGGAGAGGGAATGGGGGGAAAGCATACAGAAACTACCCTTCCCAATTGAGAACTAGAGCATCCAGGGGGACTGAGCCCAATACTGGGGGTCTGCAGCACAAAAGGGGAAGTTGGTGATTGTCTGGGGCTGCAAAAAGATCTATATGTGGAGTGCCCCATCTGGAGAAAATCACCTTCAAAATTAGGGGATCTAGGGACCATTCGTGATGGCCATGAGATATCCTGCTGAGAGCATCTGCCAGGACATTGTCCTTCCCTGGGAGGTGCACTGCTGTCAGAGAAGTTTGCAGGGAATAGGCCAGAGACCACAACTTCATTGCTTCTGTGCACAAGGCCATAGACCGAGTGCTCCCTTGCTTGTTGATGTACCACATTGTGGTGGTATTGTCTGTTCTGATCTGGACTACTTTGTTCTGAACAGACTTGGAAAAACTTGCAGTGCCAGAAACACTGCTCTGAATTCCAAGAGACTGATGTGAAGCAGAGATTCTTGAGGTGACCACAGCCCTTGGGTGGTCAGATCCCCCAAGTGGGCTCCCCAGCCCAAGAGGGAGGCATCTGTGGTAAGGATTAGAGAATGAGATTGAGTGACAAAAGGAACTCCTTGCCTTAGATTGTCCCGATCCTGCCACCATTGCAAAGCCTGGATCAGGGTTCGACTCACTGGGACTAGCATGGTCAGGGGATCCTTTCTCTGGGACCAGAAGGTTCTCAAGTGGAACTGAATGTCCCTCATCTGAAACCTTGCCCCTGGACCACTGCGTGAGCTGCCATGTGGCCCAGGAGCTGCAAGAAGTGCCTTGTTGGTCGAGACACCTGAAGGGTGAAAGAAGAGGCCAGTTTTACTAGTGTCCTTGCCCGTCCAGGGGAAGGAAGGCCTTGCTCTTATTGTATCGAGCTCCGCCCCTATAAAGGTGAGGAGCTGTACTGGTTCCAGAACTGACTTTGCAAGATTTAGGAGGAATCCTAAGGAAGTGAGCAGTTGCTGAGTTATCTGCAGATGTGACTTGACTTGGTCTGGGGACTGACCCACTATGAGCCAGTCGTCCAGGTATGGAAAGATAGAGATCTTTTTTCTCCTTAGGAAAGCAACCACTTCTGCCAGGCACTTTGTGAACACCCTTGGGGCATGGGTGTAGGCATGCATACTCCAAGCACTCCATGGTGTGCAATTTTATTTAAGGGGGTAGCAAATACGCTCTGAACTGCTTCCTTTTTCCCTGAAAACTAACAAAGAAAATACTGAACCTTTCTGTAATTTTATTCATAGGAGTTGAAACTAGAAGAACTGGTCACTAATACTCTCTTTGCATCCCAAGGACAATACAACTTTACAGGCTCTGGGTTGGTATGTGGTGTCTTAGGAACAATGTATGGCATTTGTATTTACCTATGCATGTCAACAACCATTATCATGAGATACAAAAGTTGTATTGATTGAGCCAAATGAGGCAACAAGCACAGTCCAGGTGTTCATTTGTATATTGTCTGGCTACATCTGGGGGCTCACCCTAACGGGAGGGGGAGTAGCAGTGAGTCCACTTGGTGTGCAGATCTGAAATTCCTGGCTTCACCTGCCTTTGGGGCTGATGTTAGACCAAAGGGCATTGCTCTGAATTGATAGTGGCCTGAGGGCAACTCAAACCTGAGGTACTTTCTGTGGGAGCACCTGATGGAAATATGAAAATAGGCATCCTTGAGGTCCAGGGAGGCTAGCCAGTCCTCTGGCCTTAGAGAGGGCAGAATTATTCCCAGAGTCACCATTTTGAATTTTGGCTTTAAAAGGTGCTTGTTTAAATATCTGAGATCCAGGATGGGCCGCCATTCTCCTGTCTTTTTGGGGGTTAGGAAGTACCTGGAGTACAACCCTTTTCCCCTGTGTAGGGGTGGAACCCTTTCTATGGCTCTGAGAGCCAAGAGGGAAGAGACCTCTGCCTCTAGGGCAAGGGCCTCTGAAGGATTTGCAGGTGGAAAGGATCTGGTTCTCATCTTGGGAAATTTTTGAAGCCGAGAACCAGTCCCTGGCTTACTACTTCCAGGACCAACTTGTCTGATGTCAGAGACTTCAGTCCTGGACAAAGTAAGCCAGCCTGCCCCACAGGTAGTGGAGACTGGCCGGGCAGACCCATCAGGGTGTCTGCTTGGCAGGGGTTTAGGCTGAGGGGTGGAAGCAGGCCTGCTCATACCCTGTGCTACCTCTCCTCTAAAGAACCCCTCTGAGCAAAGGCAGAAGAGGAGGCCTGGGTTCTGGTAAAGGCCTATGAAAGGGCCTGCCCTGCCCTGGAATGCTGCCTCTGAGGAGTGGTTGCCTTTCCTTGGCCTGAGCACTCCTGTAGGTGGTCCTGTACTGCCCATTTTTTTCATGTAGTTCTCTGTCTGCTCCCAAACAGAGAGTTACCAGTGACAGGAAAATCCATGGCCTTAGCCTGTGTATCCAGACAGGCTAGTACATCTGAGCCAAGCCATCCTCCGAAGGGCCACAGATGTAGTCATGACTCTAGATGAAACATCATTGGAGTCCACAGCAGCATGAAATTGCACCTTGGATGCCTCAATCCCATCCGCAGCCACCTGCTCCAGCTCCTTGGCAAGCTGGTCAGGGGCCTGTTTAGCTAGAGCCATCACAGTGTCCCACCTGGACTTCTGGTATCTAGCTGTGTAGGCCATATAGTTAGCCTGCCTGAGTCCCAAGGATGCTGCCATGTACTGTTTCTTTGCCATGGCATCAATCCTCCTGGAGTCCTTATCTGGGGTGTGTGAAGCCAAGGGTATATTTGCCTCATCACAGGCAGCAGCCTGCACTACTCCAACATGGCTGCATTGCTGGGAAAGGAACTCCGTGTCTGAGCCTGAAAGAGTATTCCTCTTGTCCATTCTTCTGTCCACAGGAGATATGGAATTAGGAGTTTTTAAAATCTTAAATGTCTGTTTCCCAAAAGACTTATGGAGGGGAATAGACAATCTCCTGGACTCTGGGATGTCCATCATCTCAACGAAATCAGGCTCCTCCTGATCCTCTACTGCTTCTTCCATAGGAAGCTAGACGGGTTTCAGCCACTTTTATAAAACATAAAGTGGGAAGGGGACTCAGAAAGCCTAGGAGGGAAACACCTGAAGGTCTGTCTGGGAGAAATGTCTGGGTCAATGGGCACATCCAGACTTTCATAATCACCATCACTATCTTCTACTTCCTCCTCCTCCTCCGGTTCATAAAATTTTCTAAAGTATAATCCGAACCAGGGGAACCGACCGAACTGAGCCCTGACCGATGGTGCCGGTTCGGTCGGAAGCTAAGTAAGCGACTGAACTATCCTTATCGCTTTCGCTACCTCATCAGCGGTCGGAGAAAGAACTTGTGGATCTGAACCGGCTGACTTATCCCTTCGTTTTCTTTTAACCAGAACAGACTCCTCAGAATCGGTTCTCCTTTTGCACGAAGAAGTTTCGCCCTGGTCAGAGGGCACTCCTTCTGGTTCGGTCAGAACCGAACTGGGCTGGTCATCTGGGTCAGCGGACTTTTTGGCCTCCTTTCCCTCAGTCTACCTCTCTTTATCCAGGGTAGCTTTGGGGAAACTTTACAAATTTGGCAGTCTGAATCGAGGTGGTCAAACCTCAGACAATAAACACAGGTGGTGGGGATCAGCCTTAGCAAAGGCTTCCCAACACACTATACAGTGTTGAAACCCAGTGGGCCCGGGTTTTTCTTGGGTTTCTCAGACATGGCCAATCCTAACCAAAACTTAACCTTTTTTCGGCAATCCGCCAGGCAAGACACCCCTATCGGTTCCTGACCGTGTTACGGGTCTTGGAAAAAACTGTAATAAAATCAGTTTTTTTTAGAACCGATACCGACCGGTTACCACACTCTAATAAGAACAGAAAGAAAAAATTACTCACCTTAGTAATGTTGTTTCTTCTAATGGAGTCTTGCTATATTATGACAGTAGCAGTTTGATCCAGCTCTAGAACTGCTCCGGAGGTGAAATGGTTAATACCATTCCAAAATAGAACTTTGAGCACGAGCTCTAAGAAGCAGCTCTATCTGTGTAATTTCAAACCTGAACTGTCAGATCTTTACAAGCAAAAACTCACTAAGGTCTGTGTGGAAGGTGTAACCTACACTAGCCAAATGGCTACCTAAATACCAACAACCATTGCTGGTCCCAACACCCAAGACTCAAGTCAGGGGACCAGAACTACTAATACAATTCTAACAACATGAGAATAAAACAACAGTATAATAAACACACCCCAAACCCCCAAAAGGGGAGAATGCTAAAGGGCACAAAATAGTGCCCACACTAGGCTGCCGCACCCACCCAAGTAGAAGTTCTGAGAGGGCAGGTTGGGGAGGTCATAATATAAAGCAGACTCATTAGAAGAAACAACATTACTAAGGTGAGTAATTTTTCTTCAAACAACATGAAGTCTTACTATATTATGACAGTACCAGACTACACAGCAGTACCTCCATGGAGGAGGGGCAGAACTACTTAGGTAATAGGTTCTGAAGAACAGTTGTGCTAAACCGAGCATCCTCCTGGCCTGGACATCCAGGAGTAATGCTTGGTGAAGTGTGTACCATTTTCCAAGTAGCAGCCTGGCATATCTCTAATATAGGGATGTCTCTGGCAGCAGCTAGAGACGCAGCTGTACCCCTGGTAGAGTGAGCCCTCAAGCCAGAGGGGGGATCTCTGCCCAGTTTCTGATAACAAAATTGGATACAAGAGACAATCCACCTGGCAATTGATCTCTTAGTGGCAGTTTTGCCTTTCCCAACTTCACCATAGGTAAGGAAAAGTTGGAGGGATTCGAACCTGTGACCTTTGGTATGCTCTATATAGTAACTAAGAGCTCTCTTAACATCCAGGTTGTGCAACCTCCTCCACCAGAAGAGGAGGATCAGTGAAAAATACTGGAAGGGAGATAGATTGGTTAAGATGGAAATCTGAAACCACCTTAGGTAAAACTTCCTATTAGTCCTAAGGACTACCTTATCCCTGTGGAAAGAAATAAAGTCAGTTTCCACTGACAAGGCTTCAACTCACTTATCGTCTACTGAAGTGATAGCCACCAGAAAAACAGTTTTCCAAGTTAAGATACTTAAGCTCTGCAGAAAACAGAGGTTCAAAAAGGGGTTGCATTAACTGGGCAATACAAACATTGGTCCCAGGCAGGGCGCATTCTCCGAAAAAGTTGGATTAGTATGGGTAATCCCTTAAAAACTTGGAAAACACAGGGTGAGTGGAAAGAGGATGACTTTCCTGCTGAAACAAAAGCAGATACAGCTGCCAAATGGACTCTCAGGGTAGCTGGTCTGAGACCCAAGGAATTAAGATGGACCATGTAATCTAATACAATGGGCAAATCAGCAGATTATGGGGAAACATTTTCCCAGCACACCAAATGGAAAACCTTTTCCATTTAGAACTATAAGTAGCCCTAGTGGAAGGCTTTCTGGAAGCCTTTAGGATTTCAAGAACACCTGAGAGAGGTGTAAATCAGCAAACTCTAACTCCTCAAGAGCCAGGCCTTGAGGTTGAGGATTTGAGGTCCGGATACCAAACCCTTCCCTGGGCACAAGTTAATAGGTTGTGATTCCTGGGAGGCAAAGGGAAGATGGATTGTCAGTGACAGAAGGAGTGGGTACCAGGGCTGCCTGGCCCAATCCAGGGCAATCAGAATCACCCTGCAAGGCTGAGATCTGATTTTGACTAATACTTTGAATAGGAGAGGAAGGGGAAAGCAAAGAAACTTCCCCCTAATCCAGGAGAAGGGCATCCAGGGGACTGAGCCAGCACTGGAGGCCTGCAACAGAACAGAGGAAGTTGGTGATTGTCTGGGGCTGCAAAAGATCTATCTGAGGGGTGCCCCATCTGGCAAAAGACTATCCCCAGCACTTGAGGATCCAGGGACCATTCGTGATGGCCCTGGGAAATCCTGCTGAGAGCATCTGCTAGGACATTGTCCTTCCCTGAAGATGAACTGCTATGAGGGAAATGTTCAGGAATAGGCCAGAGACCACAACTTCATTGCCTCGTGCACAAGGCCAAGACCGAGTGCCCCCTGTTTGTTGATGTACCACATTGTTGTGGTGTTGTCTGTTCTGACTTGTATCACCTGTTGTGGACAGATGCAGAAAATGCTTGAAGAGCTAAAAAGACAGCTCTGAGTTCCAGCAAATTGATGTGGAGCAGAGATTCCTGGGGACCACACTCCCTGAGTGGAAAGGTCGCCCATGTGGGCTCCCAACCCAGAAGGGAAGCATCTGTAGTGAGAGTCAAATTGTGAGCAGGGGAAATGAAGGGGACCCCAATCTTAAATGCTCTGATCCTGCCACCACTGGAGGCCTGGATCAAGGTTGAGTCACTGGGACCAACTTGGAAAGGGTCTCTCCTCTGAGACCAATAGGTTCTCAAGTGAAACTAAATGTCTCTCATCTGAAATCTTGCTCCCTGCACAACAGCTGTGGATGCAGCCATGTGCCCCAGGAGCTGCAGAAAGTGTCTTGCTGGTCGAGAGACCTGCAGAGTGAAGAGGAGGCCAGAGCCACTAAATTTGTCACCCTTTCTAAGGGAAGAAAAGCTCTGGCTAGCTTTGTGTCCAACTCTGCCCCTATAAAGGTGAGTACCTGGACTGGTTCCAGAACCGACTTTGGCAGATTTAGCAGAAAGCCCAGGGAGGTGAGAAGCTGCTGGGTGACTTGCAGGTGAGATTTTACCTGTTCTGGGGACTGGCCTACAATGAGCCAATCGTCTAGGTAAGGAAAAACAGCAATCCTTTGCCTCCTTAAGTGGGCTACTGCCACTGCCAGACACTTTGTGAATACCCTTGGGGCAGAGGTGAGGCCGAAGGGCATTGCTCTGAACTGGTAATGACCTGAAGGTAGTCTAATCTGAGATACTTTGATGGAAGCTTCTGATTAGGACGTGAAATAGGCATCCTTGAGGTCCAGGAGGCTAACCAGTCCCCTGGCCTTAGGAGGTAAAATCATTGCCAGAGTTACCATTTTGAACTTTGGTTTCAAAAGATGCTTGTTCAGATATCTGAGGTCTAATATGGGCCGCCATTCTCCTGTCTTTTTTGGGGTAAGGAAGTATCTGGAATACAGACCCCTGCCCTGGTGCAGGGGAGGAACCCTTTCCACTGCTCTGAGAGCCAACAGGGTTGAGACCTCTGCTTCTAGAGCAAGGGTCTCTGAAGCACTTGCAGGTAGAAAAAATCTGGTTCTCAACTTGGGAAACTTTTTGAAGCTGAGAACCAGACCCTGGCTTACTACTTCCAGAACCCACTTGTCTGAGGTTAAAGAAGCCCAGTTCTGACTGAAGTAAGCCAGCCTGCCCCCTACCGGTAAAGGAGAATCCGCCCTGGGCACCCCATCAGGGTGCCTGCTTAGCAGGTGCTTTAGGCTGAGGGGTGGGAGCAGGCCTGCCCACCCCTCGTCTGCCTCTGCCTCTGAAGAAGCCCTCTGAGCATAGGCAGAGAGGCCTGAGTCTGATAAAGGCCTGTGAAAAGGCCTACCCCTACCCTGGGGATGCCTCTGGGGAGTGGCTTGCCGGCTCCTTAGCTTGGGCACTTTTGTAAGTAGTCCTATATTCATCCATCTTTTCATGTAATCTCTGTCTGCTCCCAAACAGAGAATTTCCCACCAAGGAAAATCCATAGCCTTAGTCTGGGTATCCTGTGACAGGCTAGTACACCTGAGCCAGGCCAACCTACGAAAAGCTACAGATGTGGCCATGACCCTAGAGGAAACATCATTAACATCCACAGCAGCATGAAACTGTACCTTAGAAGCCTCAATGCCATCAGCAGCCACCTGTTCTAGTTCGCTAGTCAGCTGGCCATGGGCTTGCTTGGCTAATTCCATAACAGTATCCCATCTAGATTTCTGATACCTAGTTACATAAGCCATATAATTTGCTTGCCTGAGTCCCAGAGAGCTGCCATATACTGTTTTTTCCGCCATGTCATCAATCTTCCTGGAATCCTTGTCAGGAGGATGTGAAGCCAGGGAATATTAGCATTTATCTCAGGCTGCAGCCTGAACTACCCAACATGACTGCATTGCTGAGAAGGAATTCTGTATCAGGACCTGACAATGTGTACCTTCTGTCCATCTTTTATCTACAGGAGGCACAGAATTAGGAGCTTTTAAAATTTTATTGTTTGCTTCCTAAAAGACTTATGCAAAGGAATAGACAATCTCCTAGACTCTGGAATATCCATCATTTCTACAAAATCAGGCTCCTCTTGCTCATCCACAGCTTCTTCCAAGGGAAGCTGGAGGGTTTCAGCAACTTTTTTGTAAAACATAAAATGAGATGGGGACTCAGATAGCATAGGGGGAGATTCTAAAGGTCTGTCTGGGGAAATGTCCGGTTCAATGGGCACACCCAGACCTTCCCAGCCACATTCATACTGTTCATAATCATCCTCCCCCTCCTCTGGTTCATAAAACTCCTCAACATCATATTCCTGAACCACTGGAACCGGACAAACCGACCTTTTGCCAGATAGTGGCGGTTCGGATGGAACCTGAGACAGTGACTGGACAATTTGTATGGCTTTTGCTATCTCTGCAGCAGTTGGAGAAGGGATTTTGGACTCCAAACCTGCTGACTTTCTTGTTTTCTTTACTGGAACTGGTTCCTCAGAACCAGCTTTTCTTTTGCCCGAGGAAGTCTCGCCCTGGTCAGAGGCACTCCCTCCGGTTCGGCTGGCCATCCGGGTCAGCTGACTTTTTGGCCTCTCGTTCCCTGAGCCTGCCCAATCTCTTTTCCAGGGTGGCTGCAGGGAAATTCTTACATATCTGGCAGTCTGACTGGAGGTGGTCAAATCCCAGACAATAGACACATGTGTGTGGGTCAGCCTTGGCAAAGGCTTCCCCACAGACATCACAGTGTTGAAACCCAGTGGGCCCGGTTTTTCTTTTGGGTTTCTCAGACATAAGGCCAGCCTAACCAGAAAACTTGCCCTTTAAACGGCAGTGCCAGGCAAGACACCCTTATCGGTTCCCAACCGTGTCACGGGTATTGGAAAAAACCGTAATAAAATCCGTTTTTTTTAGAACCGATAAGAACCGGGAACCGCACTCTAAAATGTTAAACTTTAAAATTAATGAGTTTTAAACCCAGCTGATCGGTTCAAAACCGAACCGATAAACTTACAAGTTCCACACAGACAAAACCTTTTAATTACTTACGATTACCACAGACAGAGCTTGAACCGAACGGTTTTGCGGTTAAAATAAAACTATTCTCGGTTGAATCGGACCGAGAAAACACTGTTTAAACCGAGAAATGAACCGAGCAGTAGGCGAAATCTCGGGCGACTGTTCACTGAGGCGGAGAAAGAATCTGACAGTTCAGGTTTGAAATTACACAGATAGAGCTGCTTCTTAGAGCTCGTGCTCAAAGTTCTATTTTGGAATGGTATTAACCATTTCACCTCCGGAGCAGTTCTAGAGCTGGATCAAACTGCTACTGTCATAATATAGCAAGACTTCATGTTGTTTGAAAACTTTTTCACAAACCTGATCGGTTCAAACCGAACCGATCCAATGTTTACAAGTTCCACACAGAAAACTAATATAGAAAACCTATCTAGTACTCACGGTACCACAGACAGAGACTTAACAGACAGGTTAGATTGTAGAAATCCGGTTGAAACCGAAAGGAAAACTACACTTTAACTGACTTTTTTGAACCGAGTGAAGGAGAAATCTTTGGAGCGACTGTTCAGTGAGGCGGAGTAAAGAATCTGGCGGTTGGGGTCAAACAACAGCAGACAGAGGCTACAACCGAGTCGAGCTCAGCTTCCATGCCTTGCATGGAAAGTTAACTCTTTGTTCTCCGGGCAGTTCAAAGGTTGGACATCACTGCAATAGTCAGAATACAGCAAGACTTCATGTGGTTTGAATTATTGCCATGTTACAAAGTGCTTTCTGGAACTGAGCTGTGTGCCAAGCCAAGCTGCTGCCTGAGGAGCAGGGAAGATGCTATTGCCATACAATCCAGCTTTCTGGAATCCTTCTCAGGAGGCTGAGAGGATAGAGGCACTTTGGCGTTATCACAGGTGGCAGTCTAGACCACTCCCTCATAATCAGGGAGAGAACAGAGCTACTCAGCACCATGCTTATCCACATATTTTTTTTTTCTGTTTTCTTGTTGATGCCAGCAGCTGAAGTGGGTGCTGACAAGCCACTGTTCATGTTTTTTTAGGGATCTGTGAATGGGAAGCAATAACCTCCTTGTGGGGGCTAATCCCATCACATCCATAAATTCTACCTCCTCTTCATCCTTCTCAATTTTACAGGATGAAGTGTAGAGGATATTTACCATATGCCCTACAAAGGTATGCTGAAAGGCATAATCCTCTGAAGGCCTAGGAGGAGAGCCACATTCCTGCTCAGAACTGTTTGGTTCTATAGGCTCTCCTTCCTCCTCCTCATAGTAAATTTCAACATCCTCCTCCACGGGCACTGGGAGTGGAACCAGAGCCAGGGAGAGAGGGGCAGACATATTCATGAATTCACCATAGTTTGAAGGCTTAGGAAAAATTGCCATGCCTTTGTCATGTCCTCTATTGACGGCATTTAAGTCAACTGAAAGTTTGTGACACATTTGCCCCCTATAAGAAAATAAAGCTAAGGGGATCCTCTAACCCCTTGATCACCCCTGCCCTAATTTCCATGATGAAGGAAAGGGACAGTCTTTGGCACGTGACTGATTTCAGGACACCAGGCTGATGTACAATAATACAAAGCTGCCCGAAACTAGTGCACCCAAGCAATTTGTAAAAGCCAAACAAGATTACTACAAGCGCAAACTCAAACACTCCTGAGGAAACTTACTGGGAAGACATCAAAAACCTCACAGGGAAACTGAATAAATCTTCCCCCGTCAATGCTTGAAGTTAACGGTACCGTTATTCAGGACCCTAAAGTAAATGCAAACGTCTCTTTCACAGATCTCAACGGTGTCCCCGACTCTTTCGATGATTCTACCCAGTCCAGCAACAAAGTAAAATATCCCCCAATGAATACACCTCCCTTCTATTTCAGAAGAGGGTCCATCACCAAATCCAGAAAACACCTCGTCAAGGTGTTAGGTAAATCGAGATTTAGCAGCGACACTCTGGATCTAAAACTTCTTTCCCCCTCTCACTAGAAGCTGTCTTATTCCCTGTCACCAAACTCCTAAATCTCTCGCTCTCCCTCAGACAGTTCCCCAACTATGGAAATCTGCTGATGACGTACTGTGTACGAAACCAGTTGGGGTTTCAGTGAGGAGGGTTTAACCATGTTGGTTTCTGGCGGCATGTTTTAAATTAATAAAAGTTTTTGTTTGCAGCTGAGGAGTGCAGTAGTTTGCTTATTCACATTTATTTTTACTTCATGCACCCTCCTAGCGTAGAGGAGCTGTATTGTTGGTATACATGCACACCCATCCACAAAAGTGATGAAAGGTCCCTTCACAACAATTACTGCCCCATCTCAGTCCTCCCCCTGCTTTCCAAAGCGCTCGAACACATTGTGGCAGACCAACTGTTGGAATACCTCATCAAATATAATATCCAGTGTTCCCAGCAGCACGACTTTCAAAAAGCCCACAATACTACCACTGTCCTGCTTGAATATACCAGTCACAACCAGAAGGCCTTGGACTCAGGACCAAGGCTTTTGACACTGGTAATCACCATCTCCTGTTGAACTCCCTCCCCGCTCTAGGCCTCTCCCTTGAGGTCACCAGCTGATCTGCAAGTTACTTGACAGGTAGGTGCCAACAAGTTAAGATCAGTGACTCTCTATCTGACAGCCTCTCAGTGCAATCTGGGGTACCCCAAGGATCCATCCTTGGTCCGCTGCTCTTCAGCCTTTTCATCAACACCCTCCTGTCAGCCTGCCACAACAACACGATAGTCAACACAGATGATGCAGTCCTCTTTTCTACGCACACTGACCCAGTCCTTCTTTCCCGTGATCTCCAGACTAATTTTAGCCTTGTTTGAACAACACAAACTCCTGATGAACTACAAAAAACCAAGGCCATGTTGTTCTATAACTCCCACAGCAAACATAAAACGTCCAGCCTAACCAACCTGAACAAACATCTCGTCCCACTGGATCAAGTACAAGAGTTCAAATACCTTGGGATCACGCTTGCTGCTCACTCACCTATAACTCTCACATCAGAATCTTCTCCAAAGCTATAAATTCAAGGATAGGGATCCTCTATCTATCACTACTGCCTTACACCTGAGGCAATGCGCTTGCCGTAACCAACTCAGTCTTATCAATCATTGATTACGGACTCATTTTTTATGGGTCTGCTACTGATACTAGCTTAAAAATAAAACAAACTGCTCTAAATAAGTGCTGTCTTCTTGTAACTGGAGCCAGGAAAATAACTTTATAAACAATCTAACTGGCTCCACCTTCAAAGGAGACTAGCCTACCAGACCTGCCCCTCGCTAAGAAAATCTGCCTCTGCCTTACTCCACCAGCATCACATGACCTCATGTTACCCACCACTCACACCTGGAGCACCCACAATGCCAACAAATCCCCTCTCCTGGTTCCCTTTTGCCGAATCTATCAAGCCCATCGCTCCTTTTATGTCAGGGCCCCCCTCCCTGTTGAATGGACTTCCTCCAGAAGTCACTGCTGAGAATAAGCTTGGCCCCTACAAATGCAAACTGCTTCACCACCTCACCAATCTCAGCAGCTGTGACTGTACCGACCAGGCCCTCTTGCACTCCCTCCCACTCCTCCCCCTCAGCTCCATGCTCCCTCCCTGCCCCCCACCCCCAGTCTTCTTCCACTGCTCCTCTTCCTCTCCCAGTCTCCCTCCACCTACTTTCCTCCCCTCTCCTCACCCAGTCCCTCCTATTCTCCCCTTTCTTCATGCTTGTACCCCTCCCTACTATCTTCCCCTCCTCCACCTCTACCCTCCAGTGTCTCCATCCCCCCACCTTGCTCCCTCTCCCTTCCTTCTTACCTCATCCCTCAGACCACCTCTCTCCCTCCCCTGCCCCACTTCCTTCCCCGTCCACTTGCTCATTTGTTCCCATACCCTATATCCCTACTTCTCCACTTTCCTCACTCCCTAGCTCCCCTTATCCCTGTACACCCCTGCCCCACCATGCACTTCTTGCAGCCTCCGGCACTTATATGACAATGTCACATCAGTGACTGACTTTGCCATCAGATTCTATGTTTCTATATATGTTATGTTTTCCCCGCCCTGTTCCCATCTCATCCTGCCCTGGTTTTGTTTCTTTGACCTTATTGATCATTTTACATTTGATATTGTTTCTTTTCCACTACAATTGTTTGTCTACTGATTGTATCTGACATGGAACCTTTGTAAAAGAACCATTAGTTCAAAGGTGCTTTGTAATCCTAGTACTCAATAAATAAATAAATAAATAAATAAAATAAACTGGAGGTTCCTTTCCTTTTTCAGGAGAGGGGCAAAGACATGTTTTTCTTTTTTTTTTTTTCTTGGCAGGCACCATTTCCATTGTCTGTTCAGAGGCTCTTTTATTTTTACTGGATTCAGGGTTCCCCCATTCCGGCACCCCGAGTTCATGTATCATCTTTAGCAGCTTTATCTTTCTCTTCTGCCCCCTTTGACAGGGACTGCTGCTTACTACGGGGGATTAGAGCTTCATCTGAGCTTTCTGGTGATGGACAGGCAGACTGAGAAGACAAAGCCTTCTAGCTTTTTAGCCCCTTTCTTTTGTGTTTTAGGGCAAAACCTTTTTACAGAGATCACAATTCAAAAAATCTTGGTTGGGCCCAGGCACCTTAAACAAAGCTTGTGGCAGTCTGTTTCTGCTATGAGCTGAAAGCAAATCATACAATTTTTAAAGCCTGTAGGTCGTGTCTTCTTTTTTAGGTCTGTCAGTCATGCCAAACACTGAAGACCTTAAAATATGTTTCTGGTTACCAGTCTAAAAAGACCATAACACAGTAAGGCCAAATAAGGTTAAGAAAGGGCTTTAGAGTAAGAAGAAAAAATTACTCACCTTAGTAATGTTGTTTCTTCTAATGGAGTCTTGCTATATTATGACAATTGCTCATCAGAAGTTCCCACCGAAAGTACCTCAGGTTCCAGCTGCCCTCAGGCCTGAGGGCTCACTCTACCAGAGGTACAGCTGCTTCTCTGGCTGCTGCCAGAGACATCCCTATTCTAGAGATATGTCGAGCAGCTACCTGGAAAACGGTTCACACTTTTACTAAGCATTATTCCTTGGACATTCAAGCTAGGAGTGATGCTTGGTTTGGCACAGCTGTCCTTCAGAGCCTATTCCCTAAGTAGGTTCTGTCCCTCCTCCATGAATTGCTGCTGTGTAGTCTGCAATTGTCATAATATAGTAAGACTTCATGTTGTTTGAAGAAAAAATTACTCACCTTAGTAATGTTGTTTCTTCTAATGGAGTCTTGCTATATTATGACCTCCCTCCCTGCTCTGAAGGACAACTGTGCCAAACCGAGCATCACTCCTAGCTTGAATGTCCAAGGAATAATGCTTGGTAAAAGTGTGAACCGTTTTCCAGGTAGCTGCTTGACATATCTCTAGAATAGGGATGTCTCTGGCAGCAGCCAGAGAAGCAGCTGTACCTCTGGTAGAGTGAGCCCTCAGGCCTGGGGGTCTTACCCAACTTTTCATAACAGAATTGGATACAAGAGACAATCCACCTGGCAATGGATCTTTAGTGGCAGGTTTGTTTTCCCACCTCACCATAGGTGAGGAACAGTTGGAGGAGTCAAACCTGTGACCCTTGGTACGCTCTATGTAGTAGCTAAGGCCCCTTCACATCTAAGCTGTGCAGCCTCTCACCAGAGGAAGAATGATCATGAAGTAAACAGGGAGAGAAATAGATTGATTAAGGTGGAAATCCGAAACCACCTTAGGCAGGAACTTCCTATTAGTCCGAAGGACTACCTTATCTCTGTGAAAGGAGATAAAGTCTGGCTCCACTGACAATGCTTGTAATTCACTTATGCGTCTGGCAGAGGTGATAGCTACCAAAAACACAGTTTTCCAAGTCAGGAACTTAAGCTCAGCTGAAGACAAGGGCTCGAAAGAAGGTTGCATGAGCTGAGCAATGCAAACACTGAGGTCCCAGGCAGGGGGCAGGGTTCCTGAATGGAGGGTTAGTGTGAAGCAAACCCTTAAAAAACTTGGTAAATACAGGGTGAGATGAAAGAGGAGAGGGTTTACCTGCTGAAAGAAAAGCAGAGACAGCTGCCAAATGTACCTTCAGGGTAGCTGGTCTCAGCCCTAAAGTGTTTAGATGGACCATATAATCTAGAACTGTAGGTAAATCAGCAGTGTCTGGGGAAATATTCTTTTCCGAGCACCATATGGAAAATCTTTTCCATTTGGAGTTATAAGTAGCCCTGGTAGAAGGCTTCCTAGAAGCCCTGAGTATATCCATTACACCTTGAGAGAGGTGTAGGCCAGCAAACTCTAGCTCTTCAAGAACCAGGCCTTGAGATTGAGAGACTTGAGATTCGGGTACCAAACTCTTCCCTGGGCACATGTTAACAGATTGTGATTCTTGGGAAGGCACAGGGGAGGATGGACTGCTAAGGACAGGAGGAGAGGATACCAGGGTTGCCTGGCCCAATCTGGGGCAATCAGAATGACCCTGCAGGATTGGGCTCTGATTTTGACTAGTACTTTGAACAGGAGAGGGAAAGGAGGGAAGGCATAGAGAAACTTTCCTTGCCAGCTGAGGGCTAAGGCGTCCAGAGGGACTGAGCCCAAGACTGGGGGCCTGCAGCAAAAGAGAGGAAGTTGATGATTGTCTGGAGCTGCAAAGAGATCTATTTGCGTGGTGCCCCACTTGGCAAATACCACTCCCAGAACCAGGGGATCCAGGGACCACTCGTGATGGCCCTGAGAGATCCTGCTGAGAGCATCTGCCAGGACATTGTCTTTGCCTGGGAGGTGAACTGCCGAAAGGGAGGTGTTCAGGGAGTACGCCAGAGACCACAACTTCATGGCTTCGATGCACAAGGCCGTAGACCGAGTGCCCCCCCCGCTTGTTGATGTACCACATTGTAGTGGTGTTGTCTGTTCTGACCTGCACAGTCTTGTTCTGAACAGATTCTGAGAAAGCTTGAAGTGCTAGAAAAACTGCTCTGAGCTCCAACAGGTTGATGAGGAGCAGAGATTCCTGTGGGGACCACAGTCCCTGGGTAGTGAGGTCGCCCATGTGGGCCCCCCACCCCAAGAGGGATGCATCTGTAGTAAGGATTAATGAGTGAGGCTGGAGTGATAAGGAACTCCTTGTCTCAGATTGCTCTGATCCTGCCACCACTGAAGGGCTTGGATCAGGGTTGAGTAACTGGGATCAGTTTGGTAAGAGGATCCTTTCTTTGTGACCAAAAGGCCCTCAGATGGAACTGAATGTCTCTCATTTGAAACCCTGCTCCTTGCACTACTGCTGTGGAAGCAGCCATGTGCCCTAGGAGCTGCAGAAAATGCCTTGCTGGTCGACAGACCTGCAGGGTGAATGAAGAGGCCAGGGAGACAAGGGTGTTTGCCCTGTCTAGAGGGAGGAAGGCCCTGGCTTCCTGGGTGTTCAGCTCTGCGCCTATGAAGGTTAGCAGTTGGACAGGCTCCAGTACTGACTTTGAGAGATTCAGAAGGAAACCTAGTGACGTAAGCAGTTGCTGGGTTATCTGAAGATGTAAGCTGACCTGGTCTGGGGACTGGCCTACTATGAGCCAATCGTCCAGGTAAGGAAAGATGGAAATCTTTTGCCTTCTTAGGCAAGCTACTGCTACTGCCAGGCACTTGGTAAATACCCTTGGAGCCGAAGTGAGTCCGAAGGGCATTGCCCTGAACTGGTAATGGCCTGAGGGCAGCTGGAACCTGAGGTACTTTTGGTGGGAACTTCTGATGAGCAATTGTCATAATATAGCAAGACTTCATGTTGTTTGAAATACAGTTCACTTCCTCAAATGAGAACCGCAAATTTAAAAGTTACCTCTAAAGAGGTTGTAAATACTAACATACTAAAATGCCAGCAGAATAGGCCCAACGACCTTTCGCGTCTGCTCGTTTGTTCAGCCCCCACCCTGTGAGCTGACCCTGCTTCCCCCCTCGCCCTCTCCGGCTTCTCCCTTCCCAGTCCCGGATATTCTCGCTGCACTGGACATTGCTATCAGAACCCTTCCCTTGTACCTGTCCCAGCCCTCTTGAACCCCTCCACCGTCTCTGCCTCCACCAGCCCCCCGGGCAGTGCATTCCATGGCTCCACCAACCACCCTCTCAGTGAAGTAGCACCTTCTCCTTTCTCCCCTTAATCTCCCCACTCCAGCTTCCACCCATGCCCTCTAGTTGCCCCCCCTTCCTTCGGAGCACCCTGACTGCTCCTCCCTTATTAACCCCCTTCATGTACCTGAAGACCTCTATCATGTCCCCTCGGTCCCTCCTCTCTTCCAATGTGTACATGTTTAGCTCTTCGAGCCTCTCCCCATAGGTCCTGCTCCCCAAGCCCCAGATCATTTTGGTTGCCCTGCTCTGGACCCTCTCTAAGAGTTCAATATCTCTCTTTAAGTGTGGACTCCAAAACTGCACGCAGTACTCAAGGTGCTGCCTCACCAAGCAGTCATACAGAGGGAGTATCACTTCCTCCTTCTGGAGGTGATCCCCAGCGATGCATCCCAGCATCCTGTTGGCCATCCGCTTCCCTCCTTCAAGTCTCCGAGTTGTTCATCTTGACATCCACCACCACCCCAGGTCCCTCTCAGTCATCAAGACTTGTAGCATTCCCCCCACCCCAGGTGTATACTTGGCCGGTTTCTGGCTCCCAGGTGCAGTACCTTGCATTTCCCTGCATTGAACCTCAGCTTCCACTTTCTAGACCACCTTCCAGAACATGAAATGAAAACAATAAAAATTGTCTCAATTCCATAAAAGTGTGTGTGTGTGTGTGTTAGAGTACAACTACAAAGAAGTTACACAAAAAAACAATTTTTATTTAATTTTATAATGTTATATAGCGGTTTCCCTCAAAGTAGGAACAGTGTTGAGGAAACGCCTTCTACAATTCCTGGGAACCAATCAGGAACCGGAGAAATAGCATCAAATTTATACAATACAATAAAATAATACCCCAACGTAGAGTATCAATAAGTAAACTAAAATACTTAAACACTATAAGAAATTGTAAACAATAACCTGTTAAAAAAAAACACTATAAGAAATTTTAAACAATAACCTGTAAAATGACCAGAAGTTTAGAGATGACTTCAGAGCAACTGCTCAACATTAGAGGGCAGGGGTGAGAGTTTGAATTTCAGTCCAAAGTGCCATCATTTGCACAACATTCTAGATCTCCCGGGACTGCTCATTTCAGCGGAATGACTGCTGCTTTAAACATGTGAGGATTCCTGGGGTTTGAATTATTTCATCCATGGGTACCTGACCCCTATGGGCTGATATGGTAATCCTACCCTATGGATGTGGTTCAGCTACTGGGACCTGGCTAAGCCACGCTTCAGCTCTAGTAGAACTGCATACTGTGCTGTCTTTAGGGGTGGTCTTGTAGGGAGTGAGGAACCAGCCCATACTTGCATCCTTGGATGCTTCAAGGAGTGGTTCACGGTGCGGTTTGCTTTTTAAAATAAACTTTCTGCAGTCTCCGACAGTGGTTGGCACTGCTTGTAGGTACTCCTATTAACTACAGTGACCCAGATGGTGTAGGTCGGAGAGAAGACACTGCTCCCTTGCTGCTGCTGAAGAAGGGGAGGAGGTGAGAGGGAGGATCCAAATGGTGGGAGACTGGTGGCCACACTCAGAAGGGAGGGAAGACCCATGATAACTTAACTGCTACTCTGACGGACTTCTCACCACTGTGACCGGATGCACAATGCCCAGAAGAGATGCCCGACTGCTACTGCTGGGCAGCGGGATGGACAAGAGTCAATGAACGTCTTCAACCCGTGCAGATAAGCCTTCTGGGTTGCCACTGCACTGCTGCCTGCTCCTTCACTGGTCTAGCTCGAACAACACCAACAGTTACTCACTCCTTTTTAAGGTTCAGGGTCCCATTCACAAACCATGAGCCTCGCACCCTAACTGCCTGTGTGTTTAAAACTGCCCTATGCTGGGCAAGTGTGGCCTCTGGCTCCTCGTATTACCTGCCTAAGGTAAAGTTGAGCAGTGGCAGGCAGCATGAATACTATTTAAATGAAGCCCTGCTTTGGGCTTGCAGGGAAGCTTATCTCAAGTCATCATCACAAAAAACCCACCCATCACTATATATCACCAATAATAAGGCAGTAGCTCTTGAACAAGTGCACACATTCAAGTACCTACGGGTCCTGATAGAGGACACCCTCTCCTTCGTGCCACACATAGATCTGGTGGCAAAAGCAGTAAACACCAAACTTGGGGTCCTTTATAGACAAAGGCATTATCTAACACCTAACACCCTCCACCTTGCTGTGTCCAGCTCCATTATGTCTTGTCGTTTACGGGGCAGCATCGGACACTGCACTCAAGCGTGTAGTCACAGCCCTCAATAAGGCATGTAGACCAACACTAGGAGCAGATAACCCAACGCACTTCTGCACCCCTTACGAACAAACCAAATTGCTTACCCTGAATAACAGGACAAAGTATCAGATATGCCTCCTTGGAAAAAAAGCACTGCTAGGCCTAACACCACCCTGCATTGTAGATACTTTAAAAGCTTCCCAATACATTTATGAAATTAGGGGCAAGATAAGATGCCATCTCAGTGTCCCTTTCAGAAGAACCACTCTTGGCCAATGCTCTTTCGCCTACAGGGCCCCCCTCTGGCTAAGTGAGATCCCTGCTGAATTACATAACATTGCAAACCTCCCCACTTTTAAACTTGTATTGAAACAACACCTTGCCTCTCTGGGAACCTGTGCTTGTAGGAAGATGACTTGACCTACTCAACGCCAAGTCTTCATGCCTCTCATTGATGCAGTTCTGTCCACAGACAGGACACCTCCTCGCCCTTGACATCTTATTCCCATATGGCATTCTATCTTCCTTCCTTCACCCTCTTCCTCCTGTCCATACTGAACGCTATGCCCCTGTTTACCTTGCACTTATCCTACCCTCCTCCTCTGTGACTCATTTGTACCCTTGTCTGTCCTCCCTCACCTTCTTAATACTGTAACAGCTGCCTGATGCCTATTTACCAGGCTGCTCTATGACCATGCCAGACTGTAACCCTAACTCCTGGGAGATTACTGTTACTACCTCCTATTAGTGACTTTTTTTGTCACAGTAATTCGCTGTGTAATGTGTAACCCTACTTGTTCATGTTATATGACATGGAACCTTTGTAAATGAGCATCATGCTCAAAGGCTGTTTCCGAAGGATGTAATAAATAACTAAATAAATAAATAATAAATTGCTCCAGGGGCCCAGACTGGCTCCAAGAAGTGTGTGTCTGTATTGTGTAGAGGTGTTTGCTGAGAGTGGCAGAGGACGATTACACATAATACCTATCATCCACACCATTCTTGGAGCTCCTTAATGGGTCCCCGGCTGCTCTTTATGTTCTGGGGGAAGGGGAGAATGGGAGGGATGCACTGATTTATTTTTCTGTAGGGCTCCCTACTCTGTGGCACTACATCGGTAAGCATGTTAGCAAGTGCACTGCATTCCTGAGACAAGCTGCCAGCACATTAGGAAGCAGAATCTGCAGCTGGCCTATCATTACAGCAGAAGGGCAACCACACATGATGCCAGTAACCCAGGTTTGGAAAGAGTCATCTGGGGCTGGTCGGGAGGAAAAGGATCATGCATCCCAAAGGACACTCTCCTCCAGGAAGGGAGGGACGTTATCCTTGCTGCAATACTGCTACCCACCTTAAGGGCAGTACAATAAGGTGCCAATAGAGAGGGGGAAAGATGCTGGCCGGGGACCTGTGCTGTGCATGCACATTCATCTCCCACGTGTGCTGGCATCTTCCAGGAGAACCAGGGAGGAAAAGGAAACCTGCCCCAGTACTGAATTCCCAGGGGGATCTCAGTATATCCAAACCAGCCTCTAGCTCCTCAGTGCATCTCCTGAAGTCATTCACATTCAAGGGTATATTCCCCCTATCCAGTACCTGGTCTGGGGAGTAAACCAAAACTCCATGGAAGATCCATGAAAGTAAGTGTGTGTGTGTGTGTGTGTGTGTTTGTGTGTGTGTGGTGGTGGTGGTGGGGGGGTGCCATGGGCTCAGGGCAGCCGGTGCTGGAGACAGAGGTGGCATGAAAAAAAAAAAAAGGATGCACATTTTGCTACCTGCCACCCACTCGCACTGTAGTGGGATGTGCCAAAGTGGTGCAAAAGGAAGTTCAAACAATATGAAGTCTTGCTGTATTCTGACTATATGAAGTTAGCTCCAGCACTTGAACTGCTCCAGAGAGGAAAGGGTTAACTCTATGTAGGAGCATAGAACGTTGAGCTCGAACTCAGTTTTCAAACCTCTGTCCCGGATACATTCCTATGTAACTATCAGATCCTTTACTCTGCCTAACTGTGAAGACACTCCGGAGATTTCTCCTTCACTGCTTCAGTTTGGTACCAGTAAATCGGTCGGTTTTACTCAACCGTTTAATTTCTTTCGGTCCTCAAATCTCTGTCTATGGTACAGGTAGTGTAAGTGGGTGGATAGTGATTACATAGTGACAGAAATTGTTTTTCCTTCAGTTTCCATCAGTCGGTCCGTTGGGAACCGAAACAATTCTAGCTTGTTTTAATTTTCTGTCTTTCTCTGTGGTGTCCAGTACTTATCGGTTTAAAACAAAAAAAACATTTTATTCCGGGTTTTTTTTAAACAACCCGTGACACAGTTGGTAACCGATAAGTTGGTGTTACCTGGCTTGAAAGCTGTTAAGGGTAACTTTTCTTTATTAAGGCAATGTCTGAGAAACCCAAGAAGAAAACCGGTCCCACTGGGTTTCAGCACTGTACTGAGTGTGGGGAGGTTTTTGCTAAAGCTGATCCCCACCTCATCTGTGTTCACTGTCTTGGGTTTGACCACCTCAAAACAGACTGCTAAATATGTGCAAACTTTCCCAAAGCCACACTTGAAAAACATTTAGCTAGGCTGGAGGAAAGAGAGGCCGAAAAATCCGCTGAACCGAAGGGCCAACCTGGTTCCGTTTCGACCGAACCTGAGGAGGTACCTACTGACCTGGGCGATACCTCCTCGGGCAAAAGGAAGGCTGATTCTGAAGGATCAGTTCTGTCAAAAAAGAAGAGAAAATCAGCCGGTTCAGCTCCAACTGCTCAGATCCCAACTGCTGAGGAAACTGCGAGAACAATACGTATTGTTCAATCGCTTCACCCGGTTCCATCCGAACCGACTCCTTCTGCAAGGCAGTCAGTTCAGATGGTTCCGGCTCCTTCGGATTATGATCCGGAGGATTTCTATGGTGTTGAATGGGAAGGAGATCCTGAGTATCTGGATGATGATGCTGATGCTTTTGGAGGCCTAGATGAGCCAGTAGAGCCTGACATCTCCCCAGACAGGCCTTCCAATGTTTCTCCTCCCAGGCTTTCTGAGTCCCCCTCCCAGTTTTTGTTTTACAAAAAGGTGGCAGAAACTCTCCAGCTTCCAGTTGTGGAAGCTTCTGAAGAGGAGGAAGAACCTGACTGTGGAAATGATGGATGTTCCAGAGTCAAAGAGATCGTCTATTCCTTTACATAAATCTTTGGGGAAACAGACAAAAAAGATTTTACAGGGTCTGAAAAAAAATGTATGTTTTACAAGCATAGATAATTTTCAGCATTGCCAGCAGCTGGAGACTATGGGACACCCCAAGTTCTTTGAGGCCAACCTGGACTAAGTCAAATGCTTTCCTCCTCTGGCGGGTTGACTAATACATCTGGAAACATGAATAAACAGATTTCTCCTAGGATGATGATTTGGCCCTTTCTGTATGCTGCTGTCAGAATTCTGTCCTTAATATAGGAACTGGCAGTCATAATAAAATTGTACGTGGCATATCTTGGTTAGCCAGATGTTTCCTGGGGCTGCGCCCCGAGCTTTTAGCTCTTAGGCTACCACCACCAGGATATCTAGTCGTAAAAACCTACACATTCTAAATCTTCTGGTAGTAAGGGTTAATAATAAAAGCATCCAAGTCTAAATCCAGTGTGGTTTTCAGCAAGTCCACCATAAATCACACTGGATCCGACCCTTCCATCCTCTCTGGGACCCCCAGGAGCCATACATGTGATATAAAGGCTCCATTCTCTAGATTTTCCAATCTTAGTCTTAAAAGACTGTTTCCTCTGGATGACTCCCACTATTGCAGACTTATATGCAGTGGCAGTATCCTGTTGGGCCTCAGAGGTGACTGAATCCAGTTTGGTTTCTACTAGGGTTATTCTGGTATTATACAAATCAACCTTTTATCTATATCTTTAACACAATGCTCTAAGGCCTCTTACTGCCCATAGTACTTCCCTCAATGAAGGCTCTGCTTCTCTACTCAGTCCTGAGCCATTGTGTAGTTTCATCTGCTTCCTTTTGGCACCATCAGCTTGCAACTGTTTTTCATCTTTCCCACTGTGAAAATTTTAAAACTCTCTCGTCCAAAATGTAGTGCATCCACTTCAATAACTATACTCATTGAGTTAAACCATGCAAAGTTTGATTAGTTTTCATGCAAAGTTTGATTAGTCTTGTAAAAAAGGAACCTGATCAGAAGCGCCAACAGATCTCCTGCACGGCACGTCTGCTTCAGTTGGCTGCTAGCCACGCCGCCCTTTTTTTTTTTTTTTTTTTAAGTGAAGCACTCTTTTTGATATGGTTTGGACCAGGGTTTCATCCATATTTGCAGCGGTTGTGGTATACCCAATGTCCCATAAGGTCAAAGAGCACGGTCTGCTGCATTAGTTAATTTTAGTCACAAAAAAGTATGTTAAACAACGGTGTTCAAAAACAACAGAGAATATTACTAACAATTTTTCTCTGAGGCATATTAAAAGGAACACTTCTTTTAATATTTCAAAAGTAAATAAAAGTGTTAAAACAAAATCAAAATTGAGAAAAAAAGGTTACTATCATACAAGACAGGAGATAAGGACAATTTAACAGAATAAAAATTACAGTTTAAAATTTTCACTGCTAACATGCACTCTTGTGCGTTTTTTTAACTTTTTATTTGAGTGCAAGTTCCATATAAAATGCAAATATACATAACAATCAACAATACAGTTATTTTGGCTGCCGTCATGGAGATGCACTGAAAAGTAATAGTCAAAAAGGCTCTGAGGGAGATAAAGTAAAAAAAAAAAAAAGAAGTACATGTGGTGTCTGAGTACACTGCAGATGCTATAGTCCTCCTGTACAGTCAATATGAAACACAGCTTCAAATTTAATTAGTTCGGCAGTTACAGTCCATGACAGAAATCAGAAGACATTCACAAAAAAATAAGGGCCATCCTGCAACCCCATCTGTAGTTGCAGAATATAGAGGTGGAACAATGAAGATAAAAGACTGCATGTTCATCACAGTATCTTAGAGTTGCATACCTGCAGGGCATGCGGAAAACCAGCCACACAGCCACAGAAATACTAGCTATGCTATGTGATCACACAAGGAAAAGGCATAGCTATTGATATGTTAAGTACACCATGGCACACATGCTCATCAGAAGGGGCAGCAAACTGATGCCGCCCACTACAAAGCTGAAAAGCTAGTGGCTGCATGGCATCTTGACTCATGCTGGCTCTTGTTACATAACCCCTTCCAGCCAGTATTGTGAGGGGTTGGGGGACAGACGCAAGAGTAGCAGAGCATGATTAGGTCCACAGCAGTTATGATTTGCTGCTGTGTAGGTGTGGGTAGCTCAGCCATGTTAATTTTTCATTGTGAGGCTGTTCATGGTCCATGCTGAGTCCTTGGAAGATGAATTTGGAAGGAAGAACTGGGAGGTGAGCTGTAGTCAAGAAATGAGAAGATTCAGTGGTGCCTGCGGAGGTGGAATCAACCTCAGTGTGGTGGCAGGTATTGGAGGAGGAGCTGATTGCAGAAACATAGGGCTGGCAGCAGACTGCGTAGAGGACTCTGTCCCCACTGCTGGACATCTATCACAGTTTTGATTTGTGGGCCGCAGTTCTGTACCTGCAAGTGGCAGATTTGAACCTGCAGCCTAAGTGGTGGCATCAAGTTCAATTCTTAAGGAGGATCAAGTTGCCCGGCTGCAGCAGAGTTGGGGACCAGGGTATACTAGAACTGGAGCAAGCAGGTATGGAAAAAAACTGGAATGGAGAGTTTGATTGCTGCTATACACAAGTAAAATGAGGGTCACTGTCTGAAGAACACCACAGCCCCCTGAGTTCCGAGGAGAAGAGGACATGCTAACCAAGGTTACATCCGCTTAATAAGAATGACTTGCTTGCATTTTTTAGTGTGTCCCCCAAAAGAAAAATCAGGAATCAATAAATCCTACAGACACTGCAAGTTACACCCTCCTTCATGGTTATAGGAAGACAATTCCCACCCACCCCAACACACAGATTTGCACACTGCACTCAACATGTTTGTTGGAAGGCAGTCAGGGTATTCCTAGTTTAAAAATAATAATCTAAAAGAACATTGATCAAAATCAGAAAAAAAATGCCTTTCAAGTTGGAGTCTCTGTTTATATCTGCTAACTGTAAATATAAACCAGAAGAAATCCAAGCAGGTTTTGCTTTCTGTGTAGTTTTAGCTAATGTGTATGTCCTCCTCTGATTATAACCTAGAGAACAGCAAAGGCCACCATTTTCCAGAAAAAGAACAGATGAGCTTCAAATTCAGGGACAGGGTGGGAGATAAAATTCATTAAAAGAGAACACTGATGCCCATGGCTGTACGCAGGTTTGGAGTTATTGCTGTTTAATGTATGTGATAAGAAGACTACATACTGTTAAATGGCCTGCTGTTCCACTTTCAGTGTAAAGTGGTTACATAAAAGAGCAGTCAAAGGGTTAACTAAGACTTAATCCCTTAGAAGGCATACTGTTTAACACAATTTATCTGCCGCAGAATGCCGTGAGAATCAGGCAGTTGTTCTGTCGCAGAAAGTCTGAGGTCCCTGCCGCAGAATGTAGGTCCACTTTGCCGCAGTAAACACGGGGCTGTGCCAATGAGTGACTGGTGCAGGTCCACAGCCTCTCCAGCAAGTTGCACCTCTGCCTTGAAGGTATTTACATTGTGTAGCTAGTACTCTACAATACCTGTCACGTTCCAAGAAAATTCCTTCCATTTGTGTGATGCTGCGACAGAGCGTAAATATTTGTGACATCTTTCCCAGTCCTGAGCATCAATGGGATGCTGCACATCTGCTTCCCAAGCCTGTTTAAGGCGTCAGCTGAATTCACTACGTAACTGATGTCAAGCACCATAAATATGAGACATCTGAGTGTGAGAGAGTAGCCCTCCTAAGCCGATCAAATATCAAGCACACGGAAGGGATTGTAAATATCGTTATTATGCAAGGGCTGGTGCCCTGTCTGTTTTGACCGTAATAACTGTTCTTATAAAATCTGCCACTTCAGCAAAACCTATCCTGAGGGTGTATTGGATACCTTTGTTGCATCTCTAAGTACGGTATAATCTGTCCATCTTAGAGAAAATGTGTTATCATGTGCAGTCCCAACCTTTCCCAGGTTTTAAACTCATGATCTAGACAAGCTGGGAGAAACAGAGATAAATAGGGAAGTGAACATTGTAAAAATCTAAATGTTCTGAAGTTGGGGGATTCTAATAAAAGTCTCCAAAATCGAAGAATGTTAGTGGCGTATGGGTTTTGGGAGATTGGGAGGATGAAAGCAGGATTCGGTTTAACTGGTGTAAATCCTCCTCCTGCATTTCCAGACTTTTCCAATGGGCTTGACAGTTTATGTCAAGTCAGAAAAACATGGCGTGTAGTTAAGCTGCCCAGTGATACTGGGCCAAGTCCGGTAACACCAGGCCACCTAAACTTAAGGGCAGCTGTAAAAGAGAGAGCCTAACACTTGGCCATTATGCATCCCAGATACAGCTAGATATTTTTGTTAAGTCCTCAAAAAAATCTAGTAGAAGGGGTGACCGGTAGAGTTTGTGTAATATACAAAAACCTGAAGAGCAGCTTCATGCAGACAGTACCTATCTCTTGCTCTCTCTTATCTATCTAATCTATCTCTGTGCAGTTTGAACCTCCCTCTGCACCCAATGGCAGCAACATGCTCTCCCCTCTCCTGGATTGGAAAGTGTTCAGAAATACAGTCTACATTAAAAACGCTATATGAAATAAAATTCCTTTTACCTTTGCCTTTGATTTTGTTTGATTCAGGATATATACCCAGAAACCATGCCACAGTATAATAAATATGCACATGCATTTCAGCTTTAGTTTCTCAGTTGTTATCCTTGTTAGGTCCACAAGGCACCCTGACCCATTTAATCCCCCCCACCACCACCACCACTAAGCGCTCCCATAAAGCTCATTGGCAAATATTTCTGTTGTTTTTACTAATGTGAATAGTTTTGTACCTTTTCACAATGTTGTTTTTTGTGAACCTTGTCATATACTGACATGAAGATGGCATTTTTTGTTCACGATTAGTCTCGACTAGCTGCCATAATGATGCTCAGACTTTCTCTGTGCATGATCCTGGAACTAGTGTTGCCTTACATCATTAGGGAGACTAATTAGCACATCCTGTTGTCTTGGTTATGTTAGTCTCCACAGACAGTGCAGACCCAGACGATCTTTATTTCAGTTTAGCAGCTGTGCCAGCTTTGTGTTTGTTTGTTTTAAGCAGAAGCACAAGGATTAGAACAGCACTACTATCCTGGTGTTAAAGTTGCATTCACAGACACCGTGCTTGTCGGTTTGAATGGATCCCATTGCTGTCAAATTCTGTTTCTAGCTCCCACCATAAAAGAATAATGTATGGTTCACCATACACAACAAACCTGTGTTTTCATCGAGGGGTCGAGATAACAAAATATGGACCTCCCGTTATCTCAACTCCAGAGATAGAAACACAAGGCGAGTTGTTTATGGTCACCCATATTTTGTTTGTTTGCTAGTTTGTGTTTTGTGTTATTTCTTTATGCTCCCCCATACCCCACAATGAGCCACTCCTTCAGGCCTACCTAGAACCCCCATCGCCCACCAAGCCATTCATCTCGGTCATACTCACCATTCCCCTTGTGCCGTACCCTGGCTGCTCGATGTATTTCTTCATCAGGGGCCCACCTCGAGGAGCCCACGGGAGGGGAGATTTGAAGGTCCGCTACACCGGGCACACAGTGGGGATAGGCTTTAAAGGCACTTGCCCAGGCTGTACAGCACGAGGAGACCCAGCAACTATCATCTGGCCGGCCGAGCAGGCAATTTTCCATTTTCTCCTCAACCCCACCCACCTCCCACATTGCAGCCACACGCGGGCAATGGCCTGAGGAGACACACCTGCGGCATGTGGTCACCCATGCCAAAGTGTGCTGCCACACGTGTCACCAGGAGCTGTTTGTAAAGCTGTGCAGGCTTGCTCCCTCTCTCTCAGGGAGGAGAGCATCCGATGAATGCTCCAACCCTCCCTGCCGGTCTCCACTCCTGCAGTCCCAGGTGCAGGTGCAAACCGAGTCGCCAGCATGCCGAGCGATCCCATATCACTCGGCATCATGGAGCCGGCAGAGTGAGTTGTTTATGGTCACCCATATTTAATTTTTATAGTATATGGCTCTGTTGAGGGAACTAGTGAGCAGCACCAAGCGCCACTATAGAGAGGGAGAGTAAGAAAATTACTCACCTTAGTAATGTTGTTTCTTCTAATGGAGTCTTGCTGTATTCTGACTATTGCAGTGATATCCAACCTTTGAACTGCCCCGAGAGGAGCGAGTTAACTTTCAAGCAAGGCATGGAACACTGAGCTCGAGCTCGGTTAAGACTTTGTCTGTTGTTTTAAACCCAAACTGCCAGATCTTTACGAGCTATACTCACTGGGTGTCCTGTGTGGAAACTGTAAACTTACACTAGCCAACTGGCTACTAAATATAATGAAAAGATTTTTTGGTTCCAAGGCAAAGACTCAAGTCAGGACACCCAAAAAACAAAACAAAACACAACACACACACACAAATTAAGAGGGCGAGAAAAAGGGGGCACCCCTAGGGTGCCAACACTGTTGCTGCCCACCCACATCCCAAAACCCAGGTTCTGAGAGGGGAGGCAAGGGGGAGGTCAGAATACAGCAAGACTCCATTAGAAAAAACAACATTACTAAGGTGAGCAATTTTTTCTTCAAACAACATGAAGTCTTGCTGTATTCTGACTATTGCAGAATACCAAGCAGTACCTCCATGGAGGAGGGACAGAACCTACTTCGGGAATAGGCTCTGAAGCACTGCTGTGCCAAACCGAGCTTCACTCCTAGCCTGGATATCCAGAGAGTAATGCTTGGTGAAAGTATGAACTGTTTTCCAGGTGGCTGCTTGACAAATCTCTAAGATAGGAATATCCCTGGCAGCAGCCAGGGAAGCAGCTGTACCTCTGGTAGAGTGAGCCCTCAGGCCTGAGGGTGGGATCCTACCTAATTTTTCATAGCAAAATTGTGCACAAGAGACAATCCACCTGGCAATAGATCTCTTAGTGGCAGGTTTTCCCTTACCAACCTCACCATAAGTGAGGAACAGTTGGAGGGAGTCAAACCTGTGACCCTTGGTGCACTCTATGTAGTAGCTAAGGGCCCTTTTCACATCCTAGCTGTGCAGCCTCCTCTCCCCAGAGGAGGAATGGTCAGTGAAGAAAACAGGAAGAGACATAGACTGGTTAAGGTGGAAATCTGAAACCACCTTAGGCAAAAACTTCCTATTAGTCCTGAGGACCACCTTATCTCTATGGAAAGAGATACAATCAGGCTCCACTGACAGGGCCTGTAACTCACTTATGCGTCTGGCAGAAGTAATGGCTACCAAGAACACAGTTTTCCAAGTCAAGTACTTAAGCTCTGCTGAGGACAAAGGCTCAAAATGGGGTTGCATAAGCTGAGCAATGCAAACATTAAGGTCCCAAGCAGGGGCAGGGTCCCTGAAGGGAGGATTGGTATGCAGCAATCCCTTGAAGAATTTACAGAAGACAGAATGAGCTGAAACGGGAGAGTGCTTGCCTGCTGACAAAGAGTGCATCTGGCAGCTGTGTCTGCCTTCAAGTGTAGCTGGTCTGAGTCCCAAGCTATTGAGATGAACCATATAGTCAAGGACTGTAGGCAACCCAGCAGACCCTGGAGAAATATGCTTCCCAGAGCACCAAATAGTAAACCTTTTCCATTTTGAGTTGTAAGTCTTTCTGGTGGAAGGCTTTCGAGAAGCCTTTAAAATATCCAGAACACCTTGAGAGAGATGCAAATCGGCAAACTCTAACTCTTCAAGAGCTAGGCCTTAAGATTGAGAGATTTGAGATTCGGATACCAGACCTTCCCCTGAGAACATGTTAACAGGTTGTAATTCCTGGGAAGAGACAGGGGAAGGTGGACTGCTAAGGACAGCAAGAGAGGGTATCAGGGCTGTCTGGCCCAGTCTGGAGCAATCAGAATCACTTTGCAGGGTTGAGACCTGATTTTGACTAACACCTTGAACAGGAGAGGGAAGTGGGGGAAAGCATACAGGAACTTCCCTTCCCAATTGAGAACTAGTGCATCCGGGGGGACTGAGCCCAACACTGGGGGCCTGCAGCAAAAAAGAGGAAGTTGGTGATTGTCTGGGGCTGCAAAAAGATCTATCTGTGGGGTGCCCCATCTGGAGAAGATCACCTTCAAAATCAGGGGATCTAGGGACCATTGTGATGGCCCTGAGATATCCTGCTGAGAGCATCTGCCAGGACATTGTCCTTCCCTGGAGGTGCACTGCTATCAGAGAGGTATTCAGGGAATTGGCCAGGACCACAACTTCATTGCTCTGTGCACAAGGCGTGACCGAGTGCTCCCTTGCTTGTTGATGTACCACATTGTGGTGGTATTGTCTGTCCTGATCTGAACTACTTTGTTCTGAACAGACTTGGAAAAAGCTTAAAGTGCTAGAAACACTGCTCTGAATTCTAAGAGACGGATGTAAAGCAGAGATTCTTGAAGTGACCACAACCTTTGGGTGGTCAGATCCCCCAAGTGGGCTCCCCAGCCCAAGAGGGCGGCATCTGTGGTAAGGATTAGAGAATGAAATTGAGTGACAAAGGGAACTCCTTGCCTTAGGTTGTCCTGATCCTGCCACCATTGCAAAGCCTGGATCAGGGTTCGAGTCACTGAAATTAGTTTGGTCAGAGAATCCTTTCTCTGGGACCAGAAGGCTCTTAAGTGGAACTGAATGTCCCTCATCTGAAATCTTGCTCCTTGGACCATTGCTGTAGAGGCAGCCATGTGGCCCAGGAGCTGCAGAAAATGCCTTGCTGGTCGAGACACCTGGAGGGTGAATGAAGAGGCCAGTGTAACAAGGGTCCTTGCCCTGTCCAGGGGAAGGAAGGCTCTTGCCTTTATTGTATCCAGCTCTGCCCCTATGGAGGTGAGGAGCTGCACTGGTTCTAGAACTGATTTTGAAAGATTCAGAAGGAATCCTAGAGAAGTGAGCAGTTGCTGAGTTATCTGTAGGTGTGACTTGACTTGGTCTGGAGACTGACCTACTATGAGCCAGTCGTCCAGGTATGGAAAGATGGAGATCTTTCTCCTTCGAAAGCAACCACTACTGCCAGGCATTTTGTGAACACCCTTGGAGCTGAAGTTAGGCCAAAGGGCATTGCTCTGAATTGATAGTGGCCTCAGGGCAACTCGAACCTGAAGTACTTTGGGAGCTTCTGATGAGAATGTGGAAATAGGCATTCTTGAGGTCCAGGGAAACTAGCCAGTCTCCTGGCCTTAGAGAGGGTAGAATTATTCCCAGAGTCACCATTTTGAACTTTGGATTTAAAGGTGCTTGTTTAAGTATCTGAGATCCAGGATGGGCCGCCATTCTCCTGTCTTTTGGGAGTTAGGAAGTACCTGGAGTACAAACTTTTCCCTTGTGTAGGGTGCAACCTTTTATGGCTCTCAGAGCCAAGAGGGAAGAGACCTCTGCCTCTAGGGCAAGTGCCTCTGAAGGATTTGGGTGGAAAGGATCTGGTTCTCATCTTGGGAAATTTTTGAAGCTGAGAACCAGTCCCCTGGCTTACTACTTCCAGGACCCATTTGTCTGATGTTAAAGACATCCAGTCCTGGAAAAGTAAGCCAGCCTGCCCCTACAGGTGGTGGAGAATCGCCCGGCAAACCCATCAGGATGCCTGTTTGGCAGGGGCTTTAGGCTGAGGGGTGGTAGCAGGCCTGCTTGTACCCGTGCCTGCCTCTCCCTCTGAAGAACCCCTCTGGGCAAAGGCGGAAGAGGAGGCCTTGGCTTGGTAGAAAGGCCTATGAAAAGGCCTGCCTCTACCCCTGAATGCTGTTTCTGGGAAGAGGTTGCCTTCCTTGGCTTGAGCACTCCATAGGTGGTCCTGTATTCATCCATTTTTCATGTAGTTCTCTGTTTGCTCCCAAACAGAGAATTACCCACAACAGGAAAATCCGCGGTCTTAGTCTGGGTATCCTGAGACAGGCTAGTACATCTGAGCTGCTATACTCATTTAAGGGACACAGAGATGTAGCCATGACTCTAGATGAAACATCATTGGAGTCTACTGCAGCATGAAATTGCACCTTGGATGCCTCAATACCATCTGCAGCCACCTGCTCCAGCTCCTTGGCAAGCTGGCCAGGGACCTGTTTAGCTAGAGCCATTACAGTGTCCTGCCTAGACTTCTGGTATCTAGCCGTATAGGGCCATATAATTAGCCCACCTGAGTCCCAAAGATGCTGCCATGTACTGTTTCTTTGCCATGGCATCAATCCTCCTGAGTCCTTATCTGGGGTTGTGAAGCCAAGGGTATATTTGCCTTATCACAGGCAGCAGCCTGCACTACCCCAACATGGCTGCACTGCTGGGAAAGGAACTCTGTATCTGAGCCTGAAAGAGTATACCTCTTGTCCATTCTCTTGGACACAGGAGGTATAGAATTAGAAGTCTTTAAAATTGTTATTGTCTGTTTCCCAAAAGACTTATGGAGGGGAATAGACAGCCTCCTGGACTCTGGGATGTCCATCATCTCAACATAATCAGGTTCCTCCTGATCCTCTACTGCTTCCTCCATAGGAAGCTGAAGAGTTTCAGCCACTTTTTTGTAAAACATAAAATGGGAAGAGGACTCAGAAAGCCTAGGAGGAGAAACCCCTGAAGGTCTGTCTGGGGAGATGTCCGGGTCAATGGGTACATCCAGACTTTCATAATCACCATCACTATCCTCATACTCTCCTTCCTCCTCCTCCTCCGCTCATAAAAATCTCTAAATTATAATCCGAACTGGGAACCAACGAACCGAGCCCTAACTGATGGTGCCGTTCGGCCGGAACCGGGTTAGCGATTGAACAATCCTTATCGCTTTGGCTATTTCATCAGTGGTGGGAGAAGGAACTTGTGGATCCCAAGCGGCTGACTTATCCCTTCTTTTCTTTTAACAGAACCGGAAGCTCCTCAGGTGCGTTCTCCTTGTCCAAGAAGTTTTGCCCTGGTCAGAGGGTTATTCCTTCTGGTTCGTTGAACCGAACCGGCTGGCCATCCGAGATCAGCAGACTTTTTGACTCTCCTTTCCTCAGCCTACCTACTCTCTTTCCAGGGTAGCTGAGGGAAATTTTGCAAATCTGGCAGTCTGAATCAAGGTGGTCAAACCCTGACAATAAACCAGGGTGGGGGTCAGCCTTAGCAAAGGCTTCCCCACACACACTACAGTGTTGAAACCCAGTGGGCCCGGTTTTTCTTTTGGGTTTCTCAGACATGGCCAGTCCTAACCAAACTTACCCTTTTTTCGGCAATCCACCAGGCAAGACACCCTTATCGGTTCCTGACCGTGTTATAGGTCGTGGAAAAAACCATAATGAAATCCCTGTTTTTTTTTAGCACCGATAAGGACCGGTTACCACACTCTAATAGTAGAACAAACTTTTTTAAAACAACCCTGATCGGATCAAACCGAACCGATCCAACGTTTACAAGTTCCACATAGAGCAAACAATAATAAACCTATCTAGTACTCACGGTACCACAGACAGAGACTGAACCGACAGGTTAGATGGATAAATTCGGTTGAAACAGAGGAAAAAAGACACTTTAACCGACTAAATTGAACCGAGCAAAGGAGGAATCTCCGGAGCGACTGTTCAGTGAGGCGGAGTAAAGAATCTGGCGGTTTGGGTTTAAACAACAACAGACAGAGTCTCAACCGAGCTCGAGCTCAGCGTTCCATGCCTTGCATGGAAAGTTAACTCCTTCCTCTCCGGGGCAGTTCAAAGGTTGGATATCACTGCAATAGTAAGACTACAGCAAGACTTCATGTTGTTTGAAGCCGAGGAGCAGCTCTGCCGAGTAAGTGCTTCCAGTACATATTTTTATTTACTTTATATATATTATTTATTTATTGAATTTTGATGACCGGGTAGGCTCACTGGGCCCCGGAGGTCCCTTTTTCAGGGGCAACCGGAGTTAAGGTACAAGAAAACATGGTAAACAGTAGTACATATGCAAGTTATTGGCATGTGACATTCTTACATGTATATATAGCAGTGACGTCCTTCGTAGCAGTTTACATTACATTACTACGGTGCACCATATAACTGTGTCTCTAATTACCCTCCTTGGAAGTTCTGGGGGGGGGGGGACCACTGAAGTGTTAGTGCTGCCAGTTCGGGTGCTTGTGATGTAAGTGCACAGGCCGGGGTAGGGAGGGAGTGTCAGGTACCATAACAGTGGCATTTACTCATGGCAAGCATATGAGTCTTGAGTCTCGTACGGAAACACATTATAGATGTGACTTCACGCACCTTCGATGGAAGGTTGTTCCAAAGGGAAGGGGCAGCACGAGAAAAGGACATATACCCTGCCTTGGTCCTTACCTTAGGGACCTCTAGGAGAGTTTGGCCTGAGGTCCGGGAGGTTCCGTAGGATTTCGCTTAACAGTAAGGAGTCCTTCAAGACTTGGGAGGGTGAGCTAATTAGCTTGTTTGCCAGGCAGAGTACTGGTACCTGAGGCGGGCTTGAAGATGGCCAGCTGAGTCATGATAATGACTTCGTAATGGTAGCTCTTGAGGTGGGATAAAGTGGCAAACGGACCACCTTATTGTATAAAATCTGTAACTTGCTGAACTCCAGCTTAGCAACTCCTGAAGTACCGGGGCAGCATAGATGAATGTCAGGATTAGACACACGAGGCAATGGCAGTCCCTGGCTTCAGGGCTCAGCTGATCCTTTAGCCGATAGAGTGTTCCGAGTTTGCCATGGATGACTTTTGTGACTTGATCGACATGTTGCTTTAAGGTGAAACCTTGTTCCAGGGTAAGGCCGAGGTATTTTGTGGAGGCAGCCACTTCTAGTTTGTTACCCACCATGGACATGAGTTGAAGGAGCTATGATCTATCTTGGCCAGGGGATCTAGATCAGAACAACATAGCCTTTGTTTTGTTGATATTAAGGACCATTTTGTTCTTGGCGAGCCAGTCCTCCATAATGATGATGTCCACTTGGAGGGATGGCCCTAGGTCATCCAGGTTATCAGAGGTTCTATAGATCACAGCATCATCAGCATACTGGATGACACTACTGCTCCCACAATGGTTGTGCAGCTCGTTTATCAATAGTGAGAACAATAGGGGATCGAGTATAGACCCTTGAGGTACCCCCTCCTTAAGGCGCAGTGGATTGGAGATTTTGTCCTTCCACTTGACCCTCTGTGTGCTCCCTGTGAGGTAGCTTTCAAACCATCCGAGAGCATGAGTGTCTAGGCCTATGTGGCACAGTTTTATTGAGTAAGAGCCTGTGGTCCACCAAGTTGAAAGCCTTGGAAAGGTCGATGAAATATATATAAAAAAAGTAAAATCCAGTACAAAGAGAGTCAATGAGTGCCAGTGCAGAGACAGTGAGTGAGCCAAGAACATACAAAACAACTTCTGAGTGGCTTCTGATTTCCACACACAATAAACCCTAACCATATACCACATAAAACAAATTCTCCGGTTATACAGATTGTACTGCTGGCAGGACTACCTGCTTTAGTTTTCCCCATTTTCCCCTTTTCTAGTCTTTGACTGTGGTGAGTAGGGGGTGAGATACTGACGGAGAAAAGAGAGGGTCTGTATGGTTGCGGGCTCTTCATAGTTTCACGAGAACATGTTTAGCACCCAGCCAACTCAAATATTTTTTCCTGCAATATTAAGTACATGTCTGAGTTTGCTATGGTAACCAGATTGCCTTCAGGACAGATGTTAATGTTTTCCCCCCTTTTCCAAAATGTGACAGAGGTTTCAGAGAGCACAAGCGAGAGAGAGAGAGAGAGAGAGGAGACAGAGAAGGGCTGTGTGAGGGATGGAGAGGATGACTGCAACAACAGGACTTCTAGAGAGTATATGTGATTGTGGTGTTCTACATTATCAGGAGAGCTGGAGGGGGAACAGTCATTCACGATGGCCAGAACATCATGACTTTTGGCATTCAGTATGTTCTGTAAGGCAGCAAGGAGGGCATCTTTGATTAACGTGTATTGTCTAGTAGCATGAAGAAAGAGCCTCGCTAATTGTGGTTTAAAAAAAAAAATTTTACCATTCAAATGTAGAAGAGATATAGTTTAATATTTTAAAGGAGAAATAAAATTAGTGTGGGATTGAAAAACAAGCTGTAACCCAAGTAAGCAGCCACCCCAGCAACAGGGAAACACAGCAAGTTGCTGTAAATCGTAACCATCAGATGGTGCAAAAAGATGCTCTCGCTCACACTACTATTCAGAAAGCCGCTACTGACATCATGCAGTCTCAGCAAACACCAGCTCAAGATGTCAGAAAACTACACTGGTAGATAAAGATGCAGATTACTACAGGGAACCAGAATAAGTGGAGTCATATTTTATTTTACAATAAAGCAACACTCAGTGCAAACTTCTTCCACATAAATGAAGCACAGCAAAGAAATTGCCTAAATCAGTACCTGTGCCCATGATCTTTAACCCTCCTCAGAGCATGGTCCCAAAACGCAACCAGGCAGAGTACCTATCAGCACCGTTGAAAGGATGGATGAGCCCCGTCTGATCTTAGGAGTACCTCTGCCACCCACACTCTGGGCATGTGATGCCTTTGAGTCACTAGCCACTTGAGCAGTGCGTGCCGATGTAGAGCCACCTAAGAGGGTCTACTTGTTCCTTCCCACACTAACACCCCCCCCCTCCCGAGTCTACCAGGAGGTAGTGAGTCAGCAGAAGATGTCCTACCTCGAGGCAGAAGGCATTCAATATTGATGCCAGAACCCCATTTCACTGGTTGGCAACAGACGCCTCAAGCTCGGGGTGAGAACCCATCTGGACAGCAAGTGGCAATGTTACCACTGCACTAGCCAGCCCACACCCATCTTTCTTTCTTGAGAAAAAAAATAATTTAAAACATTTGCAAACTAGTAGACTTCTGGGGGACATAGAAAACATTACCAGAAAAGGAAACCTGAAGGTGTCTGGAATCCTTTACAGTAAAAACAAAGTAGGGTCAAAGTTTATGCCCAACTTTCTTGCACTGTTGCTTTACTAAAGAAAATAAAAGCCGGAAATGCATGTTGTTTTGGAATGATGAGTAACTAGGGTCTGTTGATGCCAACTAACATTTTTTGTTACTGTTAACCAGGGCCCCCTCTTTAAAGAGTTCTTAAAAGGTACAGTTAACTTGGCCTTGGGTATCCAGGTTTGTATACTGCACTGCATCAAGTTCACAAAAGATCTGTGGAAACTAAATATGTCAAGAGCAGAAATAAATCAATGGCCACATACTATTATCTAAGGGTTTTCATCAGCCAGACTAAGCGAAGCAAGACTCATTACAACAGTTAATATACCTGTATTTGCTAATTAGCATCATATATCATGTACCTAGTTTGGTCAGCATGAACAACTGCAGGAATAACAACTCATTCTCACCTGGGTAGCCATTTTGTGTCAGGATTCATACTAGGATTGGGTAGGAGCAAGAGAGCCGAAAAGGCCCATAGTATACTCCTATTTCTAATAATAACTAAGAATTTTACTTGAAAAAATCTAGTTGTCTAAACACCTTTTGTATGTTGGTTTAGAATCACTGATAATTACTTAAATTGGTAAGAAATTCCATAACTTGATTATTCTTACAGTATAAAAGAACTTCCGTGGAAGAAAATTAAACTTCTTCAACTGTAACTGCAAAGGATGTATTATAAGTTAAATCCTTAAAAAGAAAACCCAGGTTAGTTATTAAATATGGATCATTTATAATATTATACATAAGAAGGAGGTCTCCCCTCAAACGCCTTGTAAATAAAGACATTAGATTGAGTGAGTTTAGTCTTTGTTCATAAGGTACTTCCCTCAGACTATGCACCATTTTAGTGTACATCCTTTGTACTCCTTCTAATAGCGCAATGTCTTGTCTCCTATAAAGACACCAAAGTTGGGAGGAGTAATCCAAATGTGGAATAACATAGGCTCTACACAGAGGCATCAAAACTTTAGCATCTCTAGATATAATATTACGTTTAACAGACCAAATGACTCGGTTTGCCTTAAGGATGATTTCATTTAAATGAGAAATTGGGAGAAAATCATCTGAAATAAACACGCCCAAGTCCTTTTCCATTGGTGAACTGGCCAACCTCAAGTTACCCAAGATATACATGTGCCTAGGATCGGACACCCCAAATGCATAACTCTGCATTTGCAATGATTTAATTTCATCCCCCACATAGCTGTCCATTTAGACAGTTTGCCTAAATCATTTTGAATAGCAATAATTTGAGTTGGATTTTCAACAGACCCCCCATCAATCTTAATATCATCTGTGTATTTAACTGAATTGGAACAGTTTTGTTGTGTAACATCAGGTTACGCAGTGGATAATTTGGCCTTCATACGGAGCTACTGAACATAATGAGATACAGTAAGAAGGAGTAGTAGTAAAACAACTGTATTTATACAGGCAATTTTTTGCTGTAGGACAAAAGAGGCCCTGTTTTCATGGCAATCCTGTTAATACATACTAAGTTGCAAACAATCCTATAAATACATACCAAGTTGCAGTCACAATTACAGCACATAGGAATAACTATCGATACAAATAGGTCCTATAAATAACTTAGAAAAACATGACTAACATATGGAATTGCTGTAATTTTAACTATATCCTCAATCTCTCAATGACAACAAACATACAATTGTGGTTTAACAAGTTGTTTAAAATGGTCTTTAGACAACAACAGATCATGGCATTGGCTAGGGAAATTATTCCAAGTCATTGCAGCTCGATATTTGAAACACATTTCCCCAGCAATATTCCTTACCCTTGGAATTACTAGGCAAGGGGAACTATCTCCCAAAGAATAATTGTGGCTTGTCCACACTAGTGAATTTACTCATCTATAAGGTTTACCAGACTTCAGACTACTAAAGAGCATCAAAGCCCAGTTATAATCTCTTTTTTGCTGACGAGGACTCCACGCCAGTTCACAATATAGTGCACAATGATGAACATCAAATCTGCATTTGAGGGAAAATCTGGTGATTTTATGATATAACACATCTAATTTACTCAACTGTCTTTTTGCACTAGAATTAAAGATATGGCTGCCATAGTCCAATAAGGGGTCCAGTAATTGGTTTGCTAGTAATATTCGATCTTTCCTAGTTAAACAGTGGGATATCTGTCTCATCGCTCCCAGCTTGTTCCCCACTTTTTTTTTTTTTTTTTTTACTAACAAATTAATATGGGTCTCAAAGCTTAAATATTGGCCAAATTCCACACCCAGGTATCTATAATTTGGTACCTGGGTTAGGAGCCAGTCCTCTCCTGTCCAGATCTTTAAAGTAGTTTGAAGTCTGAATTTGATTTTCCTACCCAAACTAAAGGCCATACATTGTGTCTTTTTTAGACTCATGAGCAGCACCCTTGTTCCAAACCACTGTTTCAATCTATGAAAATCTGCCTGGAGTTTAAGCTCAACCTCATAATCAGAACCCTCTGCGACAATTACAGTATCGTCAGCATATAATGTTAGTTGGGAACAAAGAACACATTTTGGAAAGTCATTCATGTAAACCAGAAACATCAGGAGGCCTAAGATGGATCCCCGGGGTGCACCCCCAAGATACAGGAGCTAGACTAGACTGGGTATTTCCTATGGGTACCAGTTGAGGGTGCTTTTCTAAGTATGATCTAAACCATACTAAAGGTTCATTATTTATTCCAATTGCTTTCAAACTGGCCAGAAGTCTATTACGTTCCACTAGATCAAAAGCTGTTGACAGGTCCACGAAGACCGCGCCCACAGACCTCCCCTCTTCCAAAGGTGTGACCAACTGGTCAAAGAAGTCTGTGAGCATGGACTCCGTGGACCTGCCCTTTCTAAGCCCATACTGGGCTTCAATTAATCTCTTGTGGTTCTCTAAATACCCCATTAGTTGTGCATGGATAAGACGTTCCAACAATTTAGATACTTTAGACAACAAATTAATGGGACTATAGTTTGAAGGATCAGAAGGATCCCGCCCTTGAAGACTGGTATGACCTTGGCTTTTTTCCAATTACTAGGTAAGAAACCCTGGCTTAAACTCAAGTTGAACAAATGAGCCAAGGGTTTAGAGATCTCCAAGGCCAAATCCTTCAAAAAATGAGCCTTTATGCTATCTAAGCCACAAGTCTTACCATTTCTAAGTTTGTCAAGGAGTCAACAAATGACAGGCACTGTGATCCAGAGACTGAATGTGTACTCCTGGTGCTGAGTGCTGTGAAGGCATGAGGTGTTTGTGATTGTCTTTTCACCCTGGAGAGTACACTTAACTCCTGCGATGAGAGAGAAAAATGAAGTACCCACTGCCAGGACAAAATAAGCACGCTGGGCACATAAACACTTACAGTGTCAGTCCTTTATATAAACTCATGGCAACACAGTACAAACAAGCATTTGTCAATGCTGAACATTCGCTTGCAGGCCCCCCCCCCCCATTAGTTGTATCCATGTCCCTTCAGCACCCATGTCCCAACAGAGTACCTCTCTGCAACTCCTCTTGCATCTCATTTACATTTCTTAACTGTCTGTCTTCGAAATATGGGATACTGACGGTTAGAATGGGGGACAATATGAGACACATCATCAAACAGTGAGATAGAACCAGAGAACACTGGGGAAACACATGCCTTTATTAGTGCAACGTTTAATTTTCATTGATAAGAAACAATTGTCTGCTAGAAATTAACTGTTGAATAACTTAGGAATAAGAAACAGTGGCATTTGTGAGTTTTTCTGTATGTTTCAATGTTTAGAATTCACATTTATTTTTATGTTCATTATGTTAAGCACCATCAGTTTGCCCCAGTGTGTTTTTGTACCGGGAGTCGGCGTGTAGCAAGTTTTAAAATGCCCACAACACAGACTCCCGATACAGCAGTTACCTGCAGCATCCACTTCAACTGTACCCGTCAACTGCTGTAACAGTGGCACTTCTAACAAGCATTTGTCAATGCCGAATGTTTGCTTGCTGGTACAGTGGATTCCACTTATATGCAATTTGTTTAAAAGCAAATTTCGTTTAAAAGCACACTTTTTCAGTTTCCCATTTTTTCTTCCATTAAATCTAATGTTAAAAATTCTGTTTTAATGCAATCCTCTTAAGTGCAAATTTTGGTTAAGTGCAAAGATTCTGAAACACACTTGCTATTAAATGTGTGAACTGTGTTCCAGTTTAGTGCAATTAGCTCATGAGGTGCTAATGGATGTTGGCTACCTGTACAAAACAGCGATTAACAAGCCCATTTCCAGCACATCACAGCAGACAAGATTACAATGGACAAAAATAAAGTTGCTAACTGATTGTTGGATCATGCCTGGCGAAGGGTTAAGCAGGACACGGTTATAAACTGTTTCAAAAAAGGGTGGCTTCATACCTGTCAATGATGCTGCTGCCACTGTGATTGAATCCACATCCAATGATAATCTGCTTATTGCCCCATGACTGCCTCAGGCCTCAGGATCCCCCCCAAGCCACAGAACTCTCCAGCCACACAGCGCTCCATCAGGACCTGGATTCACTCCCTGAGAGCCTTAATAGGTACGGCTTACCTCCCTGCTGGTTTGTTTCTTGAGGGGTGTTAGCCCGTCAACGCGCTGTGCACGTCGACTGCCCCACCTGCCCCAACCACCCTCCCACCCAAGTTTAACCCTCAATTTATACCCTTTTCCGGTCACGTGACTTCAGTCCCCACTTTCCCATTTGCAGTTTATATTCTCTAACCACCAGAGGGAGCACCCTTGCTCCGCACGTAACCCTCCCCTATACTTCCTTGGTCTCCTCTACTCTTGTCCTACCAGCTACTCCACTGCCCTGCATCCTGCCTTGTGCCTCTCTGCACCTCCCTCCATCCCCCAACCTCTTGTTTCCCTTCCTCACACCCCCCCACCCTTACCAGTGCCTGGTGCGGCCACTAGGAGTCGTCATTTCCACCCCCCTCCAAGCATCTTCTGTCAGTCCCTCCTAGCCCTCCCTCACCCCAGACCACCTCTCCCCCAGGCTCCGCAACCCCCCCCCGCTGGGGGGTTCAAACCTTGCACCTCTGACTCCACAGGCGGCGACATTACCACTACCCCGTAGCAGCAGCCACCCTCACCGAAGGACCACTATTCCCCTTATACACCCAGCAGCATTCAACAATGGGCATACCGGCTCTCACGCTTAGTCTGCTTATGGCCACCCTGCTGGTTCTTCCCTCGCCCAACCCAGCACCACCAATTCCTGCCCTGTGCCCCTCTCCCAGTCACCCCCAGCAGCAACCCCCACCACTGACCATCATATAACCCCTAGCACCCCCACCAACCTGTACCCCACCGGGTCGGCCTGGACTCACCCTATCCTAGCCATGCCTATCCTTAACACCCTACCTATCCCCTGCACCCTTCCACCAGATCCTCGCATCAGCACGGTGTAACCCAGTCATAGCGGCCCACTGCTCAGACTAACTGCTTTGCTTCTACTACTCTCCGGGAACATCCACCCCAACCCCGGTCATGGGTCATCTACCCCCCCCGCCCTCCAGCGTGTGTGGCCTTCGCATTGCTTCAATGAACATCAGCAGTCTCCCAAAGAAAACAGCAGCTCTCCAGTGCTGGGTCGTACAACACCGACCTGACATTATTGCTATAGTGGAGACTTGGCTCTCCAAATCAACCCCTGACTCAGCTCTCTCCCTCCCTCCCTAGTTTCACCCTGTTCAGAGAGGATCGCATTGGTAAACGCAGAGTCAGATGCGCAGTCTACTTGCGTGATTCCCTCCTAAGGCACGCTCTCCCTGCCCCCAAGCTCAGTTATGGTGCCCAAACCATCACCATAAAAATTACTCTTGACCCGGGCAGGGGCCCTCTTTTTCTCACAGTCTCATACATACCCCCAAGGAACCAGGGACCAGCAGTCCACACCCTTACTGACTATCTCTCTGCCCTGCCTCACAAAGCAGAGCAGCTTGTCCTAGGTGACCTCAATGTCAACTGGCTTGGTACCACTGCTGCGCACATATGGGACTCCTTTGCTACCCTTGACTTAACACAATTAGTCACACTACCAACCAGATTTAATCAGTCAAGTGGTACCAGCACCCTCCTTGATGTAATACTGTCAAACCGCCCCCACAAAATTAGGGATGTGAATGTCCTAGCCAACTCGCTTAGCGGCCACTCCCCTATCCTCTGCTGCTGGTCATCCCCCACACAAAAACCCATATCCCAAGTCATCTCCCACCGCCGTTTCTGCCACAACAGGGGCCACAGGAAGCTGAGACTACATCTAGCCCAGCTTGACTGGTCCCCGATCTTACTCACAACTGATACTGCACTAGCCTACTTCACCAGAACTTTCAGCAAGGCCTGTGACCTTTTTGCCCCCATTACCAGTACCCGCTCCAAAAGACAAAATGCCCCTCGGATCTTCCCTTCCTTTATCCAACAACTGAGGCAACGAGACAACCTCTGGCATATCACGATCGAGTCAGGCAGACCAGCTGACAGACAGGCTTATAATGCCGCTCGTAACAAATGCACCTGGGCCATAAGGCAAGCCAAGGCCAAACATTACCAAACCACCCTGGCCTCCACCTGGGGCTCAGCGCATGCTTTCTGGGACAATATGAAGGAGCTCAATGGGAAAACTCGCTCCCCCCTCCATCTCAGATATCCGTCAACGGCTTCATCACCACCAACCCCCATATGTTGCTGACTGCCTCAATGTGGCTTTCTCGACCTAAGCTCAGTCCTTCCTAGCCACTTCTTGAACCCAATCCCTGCCTCAACCCCCCACCCCACCCTGGACCGTCCCCCTTTTCTACTTCGCACCATAGCTCCCTGTGAAGCCAGGCCACACCTGCAAAAAGCCCTCTCTAGTGCAACCCTAGCTGTGACACCATAGACTCCAGGATCCTCCATCTAGTACTGGATGTCATGCTAGCCCCTCTCACTGACCTATTAAACCGGTCACTATGACTTGGTCAATTTCCAAGCACCTGGAAAACAGCAGAAATTACCCCAATCCATAAGAGTGGAGAATGCACAGCGCCCAACAACTACAAGCCGATCTCCATCCTCCCCCCGCTCTCTGACGCACTTGAAAAAATAGTGTCTGTCCAACTCAGAGTACCTGGCCAAATATGGCATACTGTGTTCAGAACAGCACGGCTTCTGCTCCGGACACAGCACCACATCGGCCCTCCTGGAGTTCCCGCAGCACCTATACTCCGCTCTTGACTCGGGGGACATTGCCAGGGCAGTGTTCATCGACCTCTCCAAGGCCTTTGACACTGTGTGTGTCACCCCCTCCTGCTCAACTCCCTCCAGCAACTGGGCTTCTCAACTGGCCCTCTTGCTTGGTTCTCCAGTTACCTCCATGCCAGATCCCAACGGGTCATGATAAATGGCACCCTGTCTATTGCCCTACCAGTTCGCTCCGGTGTACCCCAGGGTTCCATCCCGGGTCCCACGCTGTTCGAACTCTTTCTCAACACCCTCCCCAGCTCCTGCTCGGGCAGAATGCTCTTTTATGCCAACGACGTGGTTCCCATCGCCTCCCACCCTGACCCCCTCACCCTCCAGGATACCCTTCAACACGCTTTCAGCCAAGCTGAAGAGTGGTTCCTTGACCACCGTCTGGTCTTGAACCTCAAAAAGACCAAATCTGTGCTCTTCGCCCACCACCAGAGCAAGGCCAAAAATGCCCCCTCCTCATCCTCCCTAGCACCCTACACCCCCTTGAACAGGTGTCAACATACAAATACCTGGGCGTCACCTTCGACTCGGCTCTCACTTTCCACTCCCATCTTAATACCCAGTCCTCTGCCATGAACATCCGGATTGGACTCCTTTACAGCCACAGAGACTGCCTTCCTCAAAATGCCCTCAGGCTGGCTATCACCTCCTCGATCCTGTTGTTGGTAGACTACAGACTTCCCATCTATGCTGCAGCTGACAACACCGCCCTCGCCAAAATACAGACCTCAATCAACAAGGCTTGCAGGCTCCTGACCGGCGCCCCCAGCCAAACACACACCTGTCAGCTCTACTCCTCCTCAAACCTACTCACCTTTGATGAGTGCCTGTGCTATCAAACCTGCATACTGGCCAAAAAAATCGCTACTAGGGCTTTCCCCCCCAGGGGTTGCTGCATCCCTAAAACTTGCTTCCAATCGGTCTCCACATGAAGCTCAGCTAAGACCACCTTCCAGGTGCCTAGAACCAGGATCTCTCTCTCACCCAAAGGTCCTTCCACTACAGAGCCCTCCCCCCCAATATCACAAGCATCTCCAAGATTGGCCCTTTCAAGATCACCCTCCGAAAAACCACCTCTCGGACTCTTGTAGCTGTAAATGCCCCTGACTGCCTCTAATATAGGGCTCCTGCCTGGCCCTCTGTACTCGACAATGTTCCTCGTGACTGTCTCCCCCACCCCTCTCCCCAGGGAGGTACCTAATATATATGTGTTTCAGAATCATATGGAACTACTTGTAAGCATCTTTTCTGCTCACTGTATCAGTCTAACATTGGAATTGCCTTGTGTTTATTGTGCTACACCTGTATCGTTCTCCACTGTTGTACCTCACTGCCAACTGTTGTCTACCCTCCCTGCGACAAGGTGCCTTTGTAAATGAGTCCAAAACTCAAAGGTTGTAAATCCGAATTTCTACAAATAAAAAATAAAAAATAAAATAAATAGAACATAACCCTGACCGAATTTGAGGAGTTCACAGACATGGACAATTTAGACCCCACAGATGGTCCAATCAATGATGCCGCTATTTGCCAGGAGGTGACTGGAGCAACGGTAGATGACGAAAAAGATAACCCCGCCCCGGCAAGTTACTATGTCTGAGGCACTTGCCGCAATGGATGAAATAAGTGGTTTCGTGCATGCAAGCGAAAAGCATGACCTAACAGCACTTTTTGAGCACAATTTACACAACTTGGCTGTCGATAGCACTAAGCAAACAAAAATTACAAATTATTTTCAGCTTTAAATGCTGTACCTTTTTCTTTTAACTGCACGATAAAAGTGAAATAATAGTACAGTACTTAAAATCCTTTCATCTTTGTTGTAATCTGCAGCACTGCACAAACATATGCGGGAGGTTAACAAAAGCATGCAATGGAAAGCTTGAATGGGCAACTCGCCTACTATGCAAATTGCTATATAAGAATTCGCTTTTATATGCACATTTTGCCGCTGTAAACGGTGTGTATATAAGCGGATTCCACTGTATTACCAATGGAAGTGCTTGAGTTCGACAGATGCAGAATAAGAATGGCAATGAAGTACTGAAGTGACGGCAACCCCATCCTGCAGAGATGAACACCCTTTGGATCGTCGACTATAATGCTCATACCATTTCACCTCACCGAATCCTACAGACACTGACAAGTGCTGAGGTGTGCGTTGGGGTGTTCGGCTTTACAGTCACCCCATTCCATAAGGAGATATGCTGAAATGGGTGCAGTATAAGAGAACGGTGAACTCTGGGGTGGGGGGGGGCAAAGAGTCCAAGGCACACCTCTATGCCTGTCACTGACTGCAGGGTGGGGGTGGAGGTGGAATGGCGTGAGCACTGCAGCCAGCAATCCAAAGGTACACCCCTGATCCCGGTCAGTCAGGGTGGGATGTTATTGTTAGAAACCCTAATGCCCTGGGCGTTTGCTGGTATTTGCACTACAAATTTTTAACATGGCCATTTTGCGACCCTTCCCCATCTCATAAAAGCATTTTGGACCTCTACTCATGAACAGTGGCACTGTGATTTTGTTACTCTGTCCTGAACGTTGATTTCCCACAGCGACCACGCCATTCTGCGCCACATGTGCGAAAACACAGTTAGAGCAGGATGTGAAAAATGCCAGCTGTACCATTCATAAGGAGGTGTGACGAGATGGCAATGTTGAAAATCTGGAGTGAAAATATTAAAAATTCTCTAACTTTTGAGCATACGTGGAAACTGCGCAATGCACACTCATAACACAGTCATTTTATGGACTTCTTTCATCAAATTTTCAACATAGTCATTTTGTGACCTCTTCGCATGAACAGTGGCACTATGATTTTCTTAATCTGTCCCAAACATTGATTTCCCACAGCGACTGCGCCATTGTGCGCTGGATGTGTGGAAACACATTTTGGCCAAGATGTGAAAAATTACAGCTGTACTTTTCATAAGGAGGTATGGAAAAAATGCCAATGTTGAAAATCTGGCGTGAAAATATTACAAATTCTCAAAGTTACGAGTGTGCATTAACTTCATGCAATGCACACTTGTAACACAGTCGATTTTCAGGATTTTTTCACCAAATTTTGCAACATAGGCTTTTTTGGAGCCACCTCATGAACAGTGACACTGTCATTTAGTTGTCGGTCCAGAAAGGTGATTCGCACAGTGACCATGAAATCCCTTTCAGGACCAAATAATGACAGGACAGTGACTGAATTCATGAGGTGGGATCCCAAGAACCCCATGTTGAAAATCTGGTGCCAAAATTTGCAAAAATTGTAGCGATACCACATAAGTTGAGAAAACCCCATTTATGCCATTATACAGCTTACTGGCATTTTTTCAGTTAGCGGTCGGCTTTGACAAGTGCAGACATGTTCCCTTCTCCACCGAAGATCATTGTGCCGGGCTTCAGAGGTAAGTATAGGGTGAGGGAGGTGGGGTGTGCAGAGGGTGGTTGGGGAGGGGCACCAGAGACAGCGAGGACCATTTCCTGTTTTACAGGTAAAAAAAAAAATGCAGGAGGCTTTTGGCATGCTGGGTGCGTCTGCCAGCCGAACTACTGTCATGACAGTCCAGCATCTATTGGTGTGGTGGGGTTGAGCCCGCTACACTGAGCACTGCATTGGATAGGAGGGTTACACACCTCCAAAAAGTTGTACTGTGACAATGTGACAAGATGTTCCTTGCACATGCACGCAAGCGAACGCAGAAAGGTGACTGGCACAAAGGCCATAGTGGCTGTGGAACAAACTTACGTTTCACCTAGCTATCAGCTAGGCTTCATCAAAGTGGTTTGTAAAACCAAATAATGGTGCTTATATGTGCCAGGATCATGTGACATCAGAAATTAGCTTAATTATACACCAACCCCAATCAATCAGTGCTCATCATTAAAACTATTTTTTTAATAGTGTATCTTCATAGACTGAGGTCCTACTAAAATGTAGTTAACACACAGAATCCATATCATGGGTTTTAAGTGGGAATTCATTTCTAATTGTTACCGATCCTTCTATAGGATTTTTTTAGTAAGAGATTTTTATATAGAAAAAAATTATCTGTTTAATCCATATTGCAAGGCAGATACTGGAAAAGATCTTAAAAATCATATTTTAATGTTACAAAGTAACACTACCACTATGGTGTATAGAAAATACCCTAAACCCAGGCACTAAAGCTTCCATAATCAGGTGTCTCACAACTGAAGGAGAGACAAAAACATTTGTTAAATGAATATATGTATCCAAAATGGTCAGGTCCTGAGGATAGCATGTAATATCTTGTCTTGCAGTATTCAAGAGGTATATTTTAACATTGCTGTTATGCTCCTAATGCTGTGATAGAGACGTGTTAACAATATTGTTAACAACCCTCTGTAACTTCCATTTTACGAAGTCCATCACACCCCCATGTAGTGTGTTTTGAACACCACGGTTTCTTTAAAGCTGTTACTTTGTGTTTTTCACCATATTATATGCATTGCATGCATGCATTCACCATCCACTACACTTATCTTGACTATAACACCACCACCTTTAATATCATAACCAGAACACATGCTCAGCATCTTTGCACCGCCTCTCATGACTATCGCCTTTTTTAAGATAGATTACATTTCATCCAAACCATATGTTTCTTCAACATTTGTACTTCTTGAGAAATGATGCCAGATCTATGCTATCATTCAGACCTAAGTGGGTTTGAGCACCCAACTCATAAATCCAGCACCTTTCCTGTTGTCCAATCCGTTTTTTGAGGTCCCCTCCCCTTGGTCCTATGCTAACTACTTCTATGCCCACAAACGTAAAGTTGTGTCGTCTGCCAGGATTTGATTTTATATGTCTGACAATGGCATAGGAATCATCTCCCCTTTGCACTGCCCTGACATGTTCTCCCATCCTTAGTTTGAAAGCCCGTGTGGTTCTACCTACATAGTAGGTTCCACATTCACAATTTAATAAGCAAATCCCTCCTTGACTTGTCACAAGTGATAGAATCCTTAACTACAGTTCTTCTGCCATTAACTGGATGGGTAAAATGTTTACAGATGCATAAATATTTACAGTAAATGCACGGTCCACACTGGTGAGTGCCAGTGGGGGGAGCCCAGAGTGAGTTGTCTTGAGAGGTTCAGGTCCTGGGACTACACTCTTCACCACCATATCCCCAATACACTTACACTTTCCAAACACCACTTTGGGGCCTTTTTTCACCACATCCTCTAACCCTGGTTACCTGGTGCACCCTCACAGAGAAGGTGGTGACAATTATTATTACTCTGTTTTGTTTCTGCTACAGCATATATAAGGGTGTCTGCTCTCTCCATCTTTGGAACTTTGTCTAGAGCTGTGGCTATACCATGAACACTGCAGCCATGCTCAACAAACCTTTTTACTTGCTGTGCTTTCTTAAGCTTTTGGCTCTGTGCAATTTCTCAAAGTTCTGACCAACTGTCCCTTTGGTATATTAAATCTGACATGTGAGGGATGGCAACTCTCATACCTCAAAAGGCTTTTTTCTATCGGTAGCCTTCTGCTATAATGTGGTACAGATACCTCCTGTCTCAATGTTGTAAATGCACAAATCTAAATACAAGATCTGTCTCTGATCCAGCTCATATTTATATCTCAAGCTGGTGCTAGTTGCTTCCATCCATGCTACAAATTCACCAGGCTCCACTACTGTACCTTTCCATATGACAAGGATGTCATCAATAAAGCGCCGCCACAAATCCACCATATCAAAGTATGGATTTGTGGTGGCACTGTAGAGATGATCTATCTCCCACTTTCCAATGAACAGGATAGCAAACTCGGGGCCACAGTAGCCCCCACTGCAGTTCCCTGTACTTGCAAATATAGCTGGTTTTGAAATCAAAACACATTTTTTTGTCAATACTTCCTCGACCATCTGTAAAATAAAGGAGGTAGGTACCTCAGCTTGTTCCTCTTCAGGTCTAGTATCCAGAAAGTAACGCACCGCATCTAAACCTTCCTGGTGTGGGATTACTGTGTATAAAGAGTTAACTCCTGGGAGTACATTATTCCCTGCAATGTGCAGCATGTGTAAACCCAAACACAACATTGTTTTTGACTTGTAGTGGAAAGAAAGAGGAATATGCCTTCTTGTACAGTAGACAGCTACATGTGAAGGCCCAGTCATTTCATGCATCATGTGATATTCGACCGATTCATTTGTTTGACCTACAGCCCCCCCTTCCTATAAGTCCATGGGATTGCAGGAACATGGAAGCACCCATTCATATAGGCTTTGTTTACATAAGTCTCAGACTTTTATTGTCAGAAGGGACCTCTGTTGGTTTCTCAATGCATGGTTTACAGTCTGAGATATGAGGTGTGCAGCCTGACACCCTCCACTATTTTCTGTGGGACCAGGTAAAATATTTGTGGTGGCATGGCTTGGTGGTTGCATTACTGTGTGTAGAGAGAACCAAAAAGCAACAGCACTCCTGCCTCCCAAGGTGCTACTGTTAGGGGAAAGAAGAGCACAGAAACAGCACACGCCAAATACATATGGACTTTAGAGTTTAATGGTGCATGAAATGCATAGGAACATCAACCAGAAACCCCGGGGTTACTGGTCGGCATTACTGTGTGCGCTGCCTGGGACAATGGATATAGTGCTACTGCTTTTGTTGTTCTGGCCCCCTTTGCCAGTCCTGTGGAGCCTGAGAATATGTCTGGTGTAGCTGGTGGCCATGAAGATGGTGCAGGTGGGTAGGTGCTCCCAAGGAGGAGCTGAAGGTAGCAAGATGAAAGGCTTAAAGTTTTAAAGAAAGGTGTGACTGCCTGTTATAATGTTTAAATGTTTTTAAGTATAGCTGCAGTGAAAGGTTACTGGGAGTTAGGTAATGGAGTACAACTGGACTAATGCAGCTGTATTTCATTAGCAAGACAAAGAACCTCAGCACAAAAGCACTGAGGCAAGGGTTATCCAAAAAAGGCATTGGTAACATAGCAAAGTTTCAAAGAAAGACAAAATCACACATACCTCTATAACGCAAAGCATTGTGGGATGTACATGTAAATCACCATGAAAATTTAGGCTGGTTCTGCTTTAAGCAGAAATGCACAGTGCCACAGGACCTCACACAATCTGCACAGGCTGAGATCAGAAGACACAGACACAGGTTTCATTCTACGCAAAACTCAGTGTGCCTCTTCTATATCTCACCCCAGGGGAAAAATAGAACCAGCCATTATGCCAGCAGTGTCAGTGGCTCAGCAGGTAGAACTCTCATGCCAGAAGATCAGAGGGTCATGGGTTCTAGCCCCACATCAGGTATGTGGGATAAGACCCATACCTCACAATGTATTACAGTATGAGGGGAGTACACTGCACACCTGAGGCATTGTCTTTTGAATGAGATGTTGAATCGAGGTCCCTTCTGCCCAGCTCTGGTCCCTGTCCAGGTAGAAGTAAAAGATCCCAAGGTACTTATCAAGGAAGTGCAGGGAGGTTTCCACAATGTCATGGCCAACATTCTCCCATCAGTAAAATAGGTCCATATAACATTCCCCCCAGAAGGCACCTGGAAACAATCTATCACAGCTTAGTGTGCCTTTCCTGCTCAAAAACTGTGAATAAATAAATAATGTGGTCTTACCAGTGTGGGTCATGGTATGCCCAAAATAAGAAGCAAGCTAAAAAGACAAAGAACCTCAGCACAACAGTACTGAGGTAAGGGTTACCCAAAAAGGGCTTTGGCAACACACTCAAGTTTCAAAGAAATATAAAATCACACATGCTGACATTAGGCAAAGCATCATGGGATGTATACACAAATCACCATGAAAATTTAGGCTGGTTCTGCTTTAAGCAAGAATGCATGGTGCCATGGAGCCTCTCAGACAATCTGCAAAGGCTGAGAACAAAAGACACAGACACCTGTTTCGTCCTACTTCATGAATGGTCACTGAACCATTTTACAATTGCTTTTAGCCATTCTGCCACAAGAGATATCAAGATATTTAGATCAGCATTAAGAAGAGATATATTACAGTTATGTAAGAACTTACCGTAACAGTAGATCTTCGAGAGGAGCTCTTGCAGCAGGCTATAACAATTAGGACTACGCCGCAGGCACTAGGACCCTCCAGAAACCTTTTCAGCCAGCAGTATACAGCAGGGACCGCCCCCCCGACATCGGCCCCGTGCCGTCAGCCCTGGTACAAAAGGGGACGGACCCAGCTCCACCTCAGTTCCCCCGCCAAGCCCCGCGAACAAGCCCTGACAAGAGAAGGAGACGAAGCACTCGACGGAGATGTAGATGAAGATGGATCTGCACACCTTGAGGGAGAAGGCGGGTGGGAAAGTAACGCCTTCTGCGAGAGCTCCTCTCGAAGATCTACTGTTACGGTAAGTTCTTATGTAACTGTACTATCTTACTTCGAGTGGGAGCTCTTGCAGCAGGCTATAACAATTAGGACTGAATACCAAGCAGTCCCACGCCAAAGAGGTAGACAACCCCAGAAGGTGGAATATGCTGACTCCAGAGGCCTAGGACAAAAGTCCCTGCAAGATAGCCAGACCGAAACTGGCTCGGCTTCTGGAGACTATATCCAAGCTGTAATGCTTGAACAAAGGTATGCACCGAATTCCAGGTAGCAGCCGCACATATATCCCTGATACAGACATTTCTCAGAGCGGCAAAAGAAGCAGACACTCCCTGGTGGAGTGACCCCTGACCGGACCAGAGAGGGGCTTATAGTGCTTTTCATAGCAGAAGGATATGCAGTGGACGATCCACTTCGAAATAGTCTGCTTGGTCACCGGTTTGCCCAAGCATTGTGGTGCAAAGGCCACAAAGAGTTGCTCTGACTGACGGTGCATAGCCATCCGTTTGAGGTAATACCTCAAAGTCCTGTGGACATCCAATGTGTGAAGGAGAGCCTCTCCTCTATTAGATGGGGAAGGGAAATAGAGTGGAAGGTCAGCCGACTGGTTGAGGGTCAACTCCGAGACCACTTGCGGAAGAAACTTAAGATTTGTTCTAAGAAACCCTTTCCCTGTGGAAAACCAAATACAGCTCTTTACACATCAGAGCCTGAAGCTCAGAAACTCTTCGAGCTGAGGCAATAGCAACCAAAAAACACACCTTCCAAGAAAGATAACGCAGCTCATAATCTGCTGCCAGCTCAAAGGGAGGGAGGGTGAGCTTCTCCAACACAAAAAGGAGATCCCAGGGTGGTATAGGGTCCTGAACGGGAGGTCTCATATGTAAAATTCCTCTCAAAAAGGTGCGGGCTACATCCAACTGTGCTAATGCCTTGTCTCCAATCAGAGCATGATAGGCGGAGACAGCCCACATGTGCACCTTAATAGAGGAGTAACTCAGGCCATGTTGGTACAAGGAGAGGAAGTACTGTAACGCTGAGTTCACTGGACAGGTGATGGGGTCCAAATGCTGTGACGAGGCCCATAAACAAAACCACTTCCATTTCATAGCATAGGCAGAGCGGGTGGAGGGTTTCCTCACCGACACTAGGACTGCCGCCACTTCCATGGAAACCCCGTATCTCTGTTGAGCTACGTCTGAAGGAGCCAAGCATGCAGATGTAAGGAACAAAGATCCGGATGGACCAGTGATCCCTGTTCCTGAGATAGCAACTACCAGCATATGGGCAGCGGAGTTGGAGGTTCTATGGATAACCGCTGCAGAAATGGGAACCAAATCTGCCGAGGCCATTGGGGGGCTACTAGAATCATTCGAGCCCCTTCTGCCTGTAACTTCAGCAGGACTCTCAGAATGAGAGGGAAGGGCGGGAAGGCATAGAGAAACCTCCCTGCTCAGCAAAGGGATAACGCGTCTGACCAGAAAACTCCAAGCGCGTGCTCTTGCAAGCAAAAAATTGGCAGTTTGGCGTTGCGTGGTGACGCAAAGAGGTCCAGCTCTGGATGAGCCCACTTGTCGAAGGGCTGATCTGTTATGGACTGTAGCAGCTCCCACTCGTGTGCTCTGGAACGAGACCTGCTTAGGCTGTCGGCCAGATTGTTCAGGACGCCTGGAATGTGCACTACGGACAACAGAATGTGCCTTTCCAGCGCTCAGTGCCAGACTCTCATCGCCTCCCTGCAAAGGGGATACGAGTGAGTACCCCCTTGCTTGTTGATGTAGAAGACGACCACCATATTGTCTGTCTGAATTAGAAGAGAGACCGGCACCAGGTTCTCCTGAAAGGCCTGTAAGGCACAGAGAACTGCTCGCATCTCCAAAACATTGATATGGAGAGATCGCTCCCCGGGTGTCCAAACCCCTTGCGTTTGATAAGCACCCAGGTGCGCTCCCCATCCCAGATCCGATGCATCTGTCGTAAGAGTCTGACCTGGTGGCTCGGATGAAACTTGACCCCTTTCTCCAAATTCCGGGGGTCCATCCACCAAAGCAAAGTTCTCCTGACTGGGTCGGTGATCCTGACCATAAAGTCTAGATCGTCGTAGCCCTGGTCCCACTGTACCCTGGGCATCCACTGTGGGACCCGCATGTGGAGGCGGGCCAGAGGAGTGACTGGAATGGCCACGCCATGTGCCCCAGTAACCTGAGGAAGTTCCACGCTGGAACTTGTGGAGTTACTGAGATCCATTCGGCAATCTCTTGCAGGCGATCGCCCCTGTTCGGGGGTAGGAAAGCCATGCCCTGGATAGAATCCAGGACCGCTCCAATGAAGACGAGTCTTTGACTGGGCTCGGGGGATGATTTCCGAAGGATCAGGGTGATCCCCAACTCTCGGAACACAGTATAGGTGTCTCCGAGGGCGTGAAGTAGGCATGACATTGACGGGGCTGTAAGCAGCCAGTCGTCGAGGTATGGGAAAACGTAGTGCACCATGCACCTTAGAGCCGCAGCCACCACTGCCAAGCATTTTGTAAAGACTCACGGAGCAGAGGAGAGGCCGAACGGAAGAACTCAGAATTGGTAGTGCTCCCCTTGGAAGTGGAACCTCAGAAACTTCCTGTGGGGAGGGAAGACCCCGATATGCATATATGCATCTTGCATGTCCAGGGAGCAGAGCCAGCCTCCTTGGTGCAGCAGGGTAGTTAGACCTGGAAGGGGTCACCATCCTGAACCTTTTGTACCCTATAAAGAGATTGAGAGTGCTAAGGTCCAGAATGGGTCGAAGATCCTGTGTCTTTTTTGGGACCAGGAAGAAGTGGGAATAAAACCCCTTTCCCCGCTGATGCAAGGGGACTACCTCTATTGCCTTTTTCTGCAAGAGGGTCTGAATTTCTCCTTCTATCAGTGGGATGTGAGAAGGAGGATATCGGGAGTACTTTGGTGGAGTATTTGGAGGAAACTCCGTGAACTCTAGCGTGTGTGCTCTCCTGATGATGTCCAGGACCCACTGGTTCCCAGTTATCTACTTCCACACTTCAAGATGAAGGGAGAAGCGGCCCCCGACCGTCTCCCTTGAGTCTTCCTCTGGAAGGGGGGGGGCGGAAGGGAGTCATTGGGCTGAGCCGGGCGTAGGCAGAGAGGCCTGGGAGGACTTGGGCCCACGGGTAGAAGCGCCTCCAGGTTGCTAGTTACTGGCTCTCCTAAGAAAGCCGCCTCTCTGAGCCTGCTGATTACCACGGGTGTGTCCACCTTGACCACCTGAGAGCTTGCGAAATGGCTGTTTCTGTTGCCGTCGCTGGTCGCCGCGGTACATTTGGCGGACCGACCAGATGGACTTGCCCGACTCCTGTAGACAAGAAATTAAAGCTTCCATCTCCTACCCAAACAACACGGTACCTTGGAATGGCAAATCCTTGATACCGGACTGCAGATCCTGGTGGAAACCCAAACCTCTCAACCAGGCGTGGCACCAAAGGCACACTCCAGAAGTGGCTGCCCTGGCTGCCATATCTGCAGTATCGAACGAGACTCTCAGGACATGGGAACCTACGTCAGAGCCCGATTTCATAATATCCAGAAGTTCCGACTTCTGATCGGAATCTGGCATGGCTTTCAGTAGCTCTTGTCCCCTCTCCCACAGAGCATTCTGGTACTGGACCATATGCGTCAGAAAGTTAAGGGACCGGATAGAGCAGGTGGAGGCAGAGTAGACTTTCTTGCCCACCTGGTCCAAATACTGAGACTCTGGATAGGGAGACTGCGAGCTAAGGTGCTTCGGCTGCTTGGACTTGTCATGGGCAGCCGTGATGACCGAAGAGTCCGCCTGAGGGTTCTCTGCTAGAAAAGCTTCTGCCTTCGGGGCCTTATACAGCCTGTCCGATTTCTTGGGAACAGCCGGGATGGAAACCGGACGCCTCCAGGTAGTTCGAGTCAGGTCCTGGAAAGTGTCCACTAAAGGAGGGACCACCAATGGTTTCGGCTCCTTTTGCCTCAGGTATTTTGTCAATCTTCGGTGTTCCGGATCCAGGTCCTCCGTTTCCCACTTATTGGAGGCCTGGATGTGCCTCATGACGTCCATAAAGGTTGGATCGTCGGGAGGCGAGCGAGGCTGGTCCTTCTCTCTCAGGGACCGCTCTAAGCTGAGAGAGGAAGAAGATGAGGATGAGGAAGAGGGAGATCGGCTACAAGATCTGGAATAGTCTGATCTCTCCTTATGACCAGACCCCCTCTGTCGTCTATAACTGGGGGACCGACATCGGTCAGAAGATCGGCACCGGTCCCGAGACTAGCGACGGAGCGAAGACCGACGTCCATCAGAAGACCGACGTCAGGAGCACTCTCATCTAGGAGAACGAGAAGAGCTGCGCATACGAGACCTGGACCGGCGACAGTCCCCAGAGTCCCTGGAGCGTCGGCGGTGGTCTTTAGACCAGGCACAGGAACCAGCCCTGGAAGGAGGTGTAGGCAGTCGCTCTGGGGATTTCCTCGGGGAAGGCTCACCTCCCGGCTGTGGTTTGCCCGCTGGGTCCGGTACCGGTGTCTGGGCCGGCGACGGAGGGGGGGGTCCGCTTCTGGAACTGTCCCCACCAAAAGGAGAACAACTACTGCAGCTCATCCTTCGAGAAGAGTTCGGCAGCTCGGCCCGGAAAGGGAGTATCCGGGACGTCGGCCTGTGAAGGAGAGCCCTCTTGAGAGCCCAGGGGGGAGGAGGACTTGGGAGACGGGGACGTCAGCTCTTCCATGGCCGCTCCCTCACCTTCGCCCCTTCAACCAGTGTCGGTGGTGGGACCGACAACACGGTGCCGCCGGGGGGCGCCAGAGAGTCCTTCGGCTCCGGAGGTACGCCTTTAGCAGGTGGCGCCGGTGCCTTGAGAGGTGGGGCCGCAGCTTTCACCTCCAAGGCCTTGGTGGTAACCCTTAGCAGGGTTACCTTCAGCTTGGCTGGCTTCCTTCTCCTCCGATGGGCCATCCTTGGCCTGGGAAGACTTTGGGCACTCTCCTGAGCCCGGGGAAATACGAGCCTTCTTGGGAGAGGGCCGCGAACGAGAACGGGATAACGACCAGGACCGGTGCCGGGACCGACTATGGTCTTTCCCGTGGTGCTTGGTTTTCTCCTTATGCTTTCCCTCGGAGGAGTGCAGATCCATCTTTTCTAGCAGAAATGCCTTCAGGGCCTTAAGACGTCGGATCCGGGTCCGACTGGTGAACACCTGACAGGCTGAGCAGGTCGCGATATCATGGTCCGGACCGAGGCAAAAGACACAGCTCTTGTGCCCCTCTTTGGCAGGGATCTGCCTCCCACAGTCGCACTTGTTTTGGTGTGGCTCTAGAGAGACCGACGACAGCGAAGACATCCGTCGACCAAACTGCAAAACAGTTGAAAACGACCCGTCAATGACACTGGAAAAGAAACCGACGAAAACGATACAAAAAACTGGTAGATAACACTAGTAATTTTGCTGTTCCTGGCAAGCTGGAACTGAAGTCCTACTTCTCACGTGCGGGACGCGGCGGGAAAAGAACTGAGGTGGAGCTGGGTCCGCCCCCTTTTGTACCAGGGCTGATGTCGGGGTGGGGCCGACGTCATGGGGCAGTCCCTGCTGTATACTGCTGGCTGAAAAGGTTTCCGGAGGGTCCTAGTGCCTGCGGCATAGTCCTAATTGTTATAGCCTGCTGCAAGAGCTCCCACTCGAAGTAAGATCGGTCAGTAGGAGCCATGGATTGGTCTTTATTTGCCTAGATAAAAACAGTCATTGGACCGATTCATATGCTAATGAATGTAATTACTGTTCTCACTCCATTAGCAACTTAACTCAAGTGGGTCAGCTGGCAGTGATCGCATAAAGCGCATGCAATCATCCTGCTAGTGCTATCAGCGGATCCCTGCTCACTTTAGGCTGCTGTCAGAGTGGGAACGTGATTACATGTGTTAGCCTGTAAATCTCTCCACTTTACAACAAACAAGTCGCTGCACTCCTCTCTGATGCAAAAGTATAACATTCTTTAATGAATGGTTTTAAAACATACCACAAGGAACATACAGAAACTGAACCCCACTAAGGCCCCGACTGGTTTCTGTACACCGTAACAAATAACACTTATAACTTCACCAATAACTACAACAAGTGCAAAGAATAATTAAAAACCGTTCTTTCACAGCTGCTACTAATCAATGTCACAGGCTCTTTAAATTTCTTTTTAAATGAAGTGCAATTTGTATCTCACTGTTTTACGTCACGTTTCTTTGTTGAAAAACTGGTGGCTGTCATGGCAATCCCCTCCAGTCCTGAAATAAGAAAGAAATTACCTCCAATAGCTCCATATGAAGTCCGACCTATCCACTGTTTACCTGACACAAAATGGCCGCCCAGCAGGTAATGAGATAATCAGATATTGCACATTTCAACACTACTACATGAAAGTGTCATTCAATCGTTAGTAAAATAATGCATTCAAGGTTGGCAAGGCAATTCCCTGGTACCTCTTAGGAAATTTCATACAGATAACAATGCATTACCTCTTCATACATGATATAAAATCAATTTTATCGTAAAGGCCAGGCAGACTTAATGCCCCCAACGTAAAGATCCAATAGGATTCTCTCTCTGACAATTTATCATCCAGACTGCTGCCGTGTGACCCTAATCTGACCTTTTACACTCCACAGAACGTGAACACATGTGGTCCATCCCAAGGTCTAGTTATGCTAATGAATTGCTAGTGCACTTCTTGTGTCATTGTTAGTTATCGACCTTAGGTGTTCCCCTATTCTCAATTTTAATGGCCTGGTGGGTTTTTTTTTTTGTTTTTTTTTTCCAGTTGTTTAACCAGGTGAGACACACTAAGCTGAAAGCTTGTTTACAGGTGCAACCTGGGAGCACAGGGAAGTTAAGTGACTTGCTCAGGGTCACACAGCATGCAAGTGGGGGCTGTGGGATTCAAACCCAGGTCTCCAGATTTGCAGCCTTAAACCACTGCGCTATACTATCTCCCAAATAAAGTTTTATCCACATAGAAGAATCCACACTGACAGGTTGCCATATGAACATGAAGGGATTTGGCTTCATTGGGGACTGGGGGTCCACCTGGAGTGATGCAAGCCTATACTGGCATGATGGGCTGCATCTGTTCAGGAGGGGAACCAGGATCCTAGGTGATAGGTTTAAATGCTTCATTGGCAAGTATTTAAACTAGCCAAGGGGGAAGGCACTGGAAAGGAGAAGGAAATCCTAGCCCCCCCCCAAAAAAAAAGTCACGGTAGTAAGTGCAGTAAACACCAACATAGAGATGGTGAAAGGAGAAGGGCAGGGGTAAATGGAGAACGTGACAAAGGCAAGAAGGACAGGGATGGGGCAAAAAGGAGTAAGGCCACCAGGAAATGGAGGATAATGAGTACCAATGCCCATAGCCTGGGCAACAAGCTCCCTGAACTGGCGGCCTTGATGGAAGAGGGATGCCTGGATATCGTGGCAGTTACAGAAACATGGTACATAGAGAACCATGACTGGGATGTTAACATACCAGGATATGTAACCTACAGGAGAGACAGGGAGGGGAGGAGTAGCTCTCTATGTAAAAGAAGGGATAAAAGCAACTGAACAAAAGAGTAAACAGGGAGGAGAGGAGGCACTGTGGGTCACCTTGCAGACTAGAAATGGTACCACAATCCGCACAGGGGTTGTATACAGACCCCCAGGTCAGGGGGAGGGAATGGACAAGGATATGATTGAAGGCATTCTCAGGATGGCAGAGAAAGGGGAGATACTGTTGATGGGGGACCTGAATATGCCAGATGTTAACTGGAGCACACTTGCTGCAGCCACATCCAAGAGCAGGGCCATTCTCGATGCCCTAGAGGTGGCATGCCTCAGACAGCTAGTTTGGAACCCACTTGTGACGGAGCAATCTTAGACCTTGTACTCTCAAATGGGGACAGTGAGAGGATCTCAGATCTAGAAGTGGGTTGCCATCTGGGAACAAGTGACCATCAAACAGTGTGGTTCACGTTAAACTCAGCTACAGAGTCAAGCCATACAAAAGTGAGGGTACTGGACTTCAGGAGGGATGACTTTGGCAAGATGGGAGAGTGCCTCAGAAAAGCACTAGTGAACAGGCTAGAAGGAGGGGTGGAGCAACAATGAGGAATCATCAAATCTGACATCCCAGAGGCAACAAGCCTTTGTGTGAAGCAAATAAACAAATCAAAATGAAAGAAAAAGCCACTATGGTTCTCAAAAGAGGTGGCGGAGAAAGCCAGGGAGAAAAAGATAGCATTCAGGAAGTATAAGGAAACATAGAAGGAGCAGGACAGACAGCTGTACCAGTTAAGGCAGAAGGAAGCAGGGAGGGAAGTCAGAATAGCAAAGGCCCAAACTGAGGAAAGGATAGCCAACTCAGTTAAGAAGGGGGATAAAACCTTTTATAGGTACATCAGGGAGCGTAGAAAAACAAAGGGAGGGATAGTGAGGCTGAATAGAATGAATGGTGGGTGGGCAGAGGGGGATAGTGAAAAAGCAGGGATACTAAAAGAATATTTCTGCTCAGTCTTCACAAAAGAGGAGGGGGAGGTGCCTAATCCAATTAACAGAAGCACTCTGGATAGGGGGGTTGATCCCAGTCCTGTCACAGAAGAAAATAATTAAAAGGGTTCTGAAAGAACTCCTAAAGCTGAAGGTGGACAAAGCAATGGGGCCTGATGGAATTCACCCCAGAATTCTAAAAGAATTAATGGGAGAACTAGTGAAACCACTGACTACCCTTTTTTTTTTTTTTTTTACAAATCATGGGAGGATGGTGTGGTACCCCAGGACTGGAGGAAGGCGGATGTGATTCCCCTTCACAAAAGTAGGACCAAGACAGAGGCAGGAAACTACAGACCTGTCAGTTTGACCTCTGTGGTAGGGAAAGTGATGGAATCACTTCTGAAGGAAAGAATTGTTGAGTACCTAGAGGCCAGTGGGGCACAGGACCCAAGGCAGCATGGGTTCACAACAGGAAGGTCATGTCAGATGAATCTAATTGATTTCTTTGACTGGGTGACCAAAGTAGTAGACCAGGGAGGGGCTGTGGACACGGTCTACCTAGACTTTAGCAAGGCATCTGACACAGTCCCACACAAAAGATTAATAGTCAAATTAACCAGCCTGGGAGTGAGTCCCAGGGTGGTAGCCTGGGTAAAACACTGGCTGGACAATAGGACACAGAAGGTAACTGTAAATGGAGTCCACTCTGAAGAAAGAGGGGTTACTAGTGGGGTACCACAGGGTTCAGTACTGGGTCCAGTCCTTTTTAATGTCTTTATAAGTGACATTGCAGAGGGACTGGAAGGAAAAGTATGCCTCTTTGCAGATGACACAAAAATCTGCAACAGGGTTGATACACAAGGAGGCGTGGAAAGGATGAGAAGGGACTTGGCAAGGCTGAAGGAATGGTTGGAAGTATGGCAGCTACGATTCAATGCAAAAGTGCAAAATAATGCACCTGGGAAACAAAAATCCAGGGAAGATTACACAATTGGGGGTAGTAACAAAAAAGGAAAGGGACCTGGGGGTAATCATATCAGATGACCTTAAGGTTAGCAAGCAATGTGAGAAGGCAGTAGGGAGAGCTGGGGTATACTGGGATGCATAGGGAGAGGCATCACAAGCAGAAAACAGGAAGTTGTTATCCCTCTGTACAGACAGTTGGTGAGACCCCATCTGGAGTACTGCGTCCAGTTCTGGAGACCCCATCTCCGCAAGGACATAGATAGGATAGAAGCAGTCAAGAGGAGGGCAACTAGAATGGTGCAGGGTCTACAAGAGAAGCCATACCAGAAGAGACTAAAAGAGCTTAATATGTATACCCTTGAGGAAAGGAGGGGGGGGGGGACATGATAGAAACGTTTAAGTACCTCAGTGGAATTAACAAAGTCCAAGAGGGTAGCATCTTTTAGAAAACGAGACATGCAAGAACAAGGGGACACAATTTAAAGATGGGGGCGGATCAGGGGCAATGTGAGGAAGCATTTTTTCACAGAGATGGTAGTGGATGCATGGAACAGCCATCCTGAGGAGGTTGTGGGGTCTAAAACTGTGGGAGAATTCAAGAATACATGTGACAGACATAAGGCAATTCTTGTGGGGGTTAGGAAGAAATAGGCAGTTGGTTAAGTAGGATCTGCGGCTTATCCCATAGGTGGGGAAATGGGCAGACTAGGTGGGCCAAGCGGTCCTTATCTGCCGTCAAATTCTATGTTTACTAGAGGCAGAACCATTATTGAGGGAGGTAATAAAGAATAGACCAAGGATGGTCTACAAAAGGGGCCCCAATCTTAGAGATAAACTTGTGAACAGCTTCCAGACACACCTGTAGATGAACAAAGAAGGAATTCTCTATCTAGGGGTACTTTTCTGTGTGGTAATTGTCAGTTCTGCCCATCTTTGATTAAGTGTAATACTTTCACTAGTTGCAACAGCAGTAGAAATTTTGAAACCAGGGATTTCATCAATTGCATATCAGAAAATGTAATACATGTGGAACCTGTCAGTGTGGATCCTTCTATGTAGGTAAAACCACCAGGCCATTAAAACTGAGAATACGGGAACACCTAAGGTCGATAACTAACAACGGCACCAGAAGTGCACTAGCAATTCATCAGCATAACTCTAGACCTGAGGATAGACCACGTGTTCAAATTTTGTGGATTGGAAAAGGTCAGATTAGGGCTACATGGCAGCAGTCTGGATGACAAATTGTCAGAGAGAGAATCCTATTGGATCTTTACGTTGGGGGCATTAAGTCTGCCTGGCCTTAACAATAAAATTGATCTTATGTCATGTATGAAGAGGTAATGCATTATCTGTAAGAAATTTCCAAAGAGGTACCAGATCCAGAAGCAAATGATTTGATATCTTTTATTGGACCAACATAGATGTAACAAAAAGAACAAACTGCTTTAGCTTTCGAACCAACAAGTCCTTCGTCAGAAGCGTAATGAGTTATTTAGAAAAAAACAATACTTTTAGCACCCAGATCATGCAGAAAAAAGCAGAAAAAATCCCCACTGGTTTAAAATACTCATTTAAAAAAAAACAGAAGATGATGTCAGAGAAGCTTAACAGTACCATGTCACCTTTAGCTGGGACAGTCTCAGGGTCAGAGGTGCTTAGTGCAAAAGACATACAAAGAACTCTACTGCATATAAATTAAATTGACATATAAAGATAATAACTACTTGAGCAGAAGACTCAAATCAAATTATGAAGTGTCACAATGTGTATAAGAATGCAGTTACTGAAAAACAACCCCCACCCAGATTAAAGACATACTAAAATTGTCTTAGGACTACAAGAAGCATCTATGAATACATAACATACAAAGAGCAACCAATAAAGCTTTCTTAAAAAGATCAGTAGTTACACACTGTATGCTATGTAAAACTTAGCTGGACCCATTACCCAGCTATACTCTCTAGCTAGATATTATGCCCCATAAACTTCAAAAGCCTATAGTGTAGTAACAGGACTTTATAAATGATAATATAAATACAAATTGACAGTAGAAGTGTCCAAAAAACTACTTGTCAAGGACCACCAAGAAATTAAGACCATGCAGCCCGATATGTACAGATGTCAATAAATTCTCAGTGTATAACAACAACTTGATGTACCAAAAATGTCTAAGGAATCTGAATAAGAAATACAAATTAAATTCTTTCCCACCCCTCCACACACACACACACACACACACACACACACACACACACAAACACACCCCACATCCCATATCATGGAGGGAATAACTAGTTTTAAGGAGATATATATACACATACACACACACACATACACACACACACACTCCTAATGCACCATCATTCACATCAATCACTGCAATTGTTACCCAAAGGAATTCAACTTGTCATGAAATTCCAAGTAAAAGGGATCATGTATCCTAATATCTACAGAAAAAAAATTTGACACTATTTAACCTTATTCCTATCTGCGCAGTAACAGTCCAAGTATTCTAAATAGAACCACAATGAAATAAAACTTCCACCCTACCCAGAGTAAGGTAACTAGAAGTAATTGTAACATGGCTCTGAACAGAGCAGCCAAATGGAGTTCAGGGATTGGTCCAAACACGTCATCTGACACACTGGGAGTGGTGATTAAGCCATGAGTAGAGCCCGCTTGTGTAGTACCCACACCGTCCACAAAAGCAGCACTCATTAGAGCCCGCTGGGTTAGTAGGTAGAGTGTCCATCAGCCAGAGGGTGCAGCACTGGGACGGGAATGAAGAGGGTACAGATGCAATGCTTCCGTAGGAGCCGGGCAGCATCGGGATCGCGCACAACTAAAATTAGAAGGCAAAGATTCATTGTGTGGTCTCATGTGGTTTGTAACATGGCATACAAAATGACATGCAAAGAGAGAGCAGAGAGTGGTCCAAATCAATCAGCCCTCACAAGCCAGTATCATATCGCCCCCAGGAAAGTGAACACAATAATCGGGAGCGCACCGGGGAGCAGTGGTACACAGACACAGCACCAGTAGCTATGCGCAAAAGCCTGTAGATGGCAGCATTCATTAAGCAGCGATGAAATGGTCGGCGGAACTGCGCGTGGCACCCCTCCCCGAGTCGGAGGATCTGAGAGACAGGACGGGACTTACTGAACTGTGGCAGGAAGGCAAAGAAATGTTTAACATGGAGATATCGTGGCACAGAAACACACAAGGTAGATAAGCCCAGTAAAGGCATAATAAGTGTGTCAGTATTTGTTACTCGCACTGAATAGTTTTCCCATACTGCACTGCTTCCATGGGGGATCGGTATATAACGTCTAACGAGAAATCATAGAAAACCTCGCTAGGAATTCAAAAATTGTAACATTGTTGTGTCTTTCAGACAGTAATCTTCTCTTGGTGTTGGGTGAGAAATAGGCACCACTATATAAAAGATTGTCTAGCGTGCATCGTGAGCTACATGCTGTCACATCATCACACTGACTGGAATGCAAGCAAAACTAGCATACTATAGCAAGCAGCAGTATTACTTTCAGCAAGTGTTGTCTATTCCAACTGATCTAGTACTCACACAATATCCATTAGCCTTGCCATGTTACAAAGCGCATTAATCACCTCCAGCGTGGGTTCTGCAGGGATTAATGCCGCTGGGTGGTTGAAGCACTCGGCCTCGGCCCTCTGGCACCAACCCCACCCCCCACCTCAAGCAGGGCATTAATCCACCGGTAGAGCCCTCCTCTGTCGGTGATTAATGCTTACATATACAATATGTGTGTAAGACAAGAGTCCTAACATACCTACATTTCCACAAATCACTACAATAGTAGTCTAATGTAAACATATCTGTCCAGGACCCCCATGCACATGAGATCTTGCACCCCAATATGTTCCGAGTTCAAAAATGTGACCGTCTATAATAACACTATTGTATGTACAGTAACATACTAGGGAATCTGAATATGATGCAATGGAATCAACCCTACTCCTGTGGGAAGGTAAATAATAAGAAGGGATTAATATTCATTGTGTGTGAAGTAAGAGTAATAACACACTGTGACTCCATGTGTCTAAATAGAAGCCTACCTCAATGTGACAGCAAGTCCCACACCTGCCATATTCACATACCCCCAAACACACACACACACACCCCCACCCCCAACTCCACACGTGCTGAAGTCCTATAATATGTCAGTCCGAAGAAGAAGTGGTCTATGGATGCTAAATCCTATAATGTCCCATGAAACCTAAATCTATGTTCATCCCATCTGCTACCATATTGAGATGTAGAATAAGTTTAATCTCAAAAGCTCGTCTCTGTTGTGTGCTTTTGAGATTTCCTTTTAAGACCATTACTGACATATCTGAAATTGAGTGGTCAGGCTGAGAGAAGTGTTGCCCCACTGGTTTTTCAGTCCTCTTCTTTTTAATAGTATGTCTGTGTGAGTTCATTCTAGTGCGGAGCAGTTGGCTTGTCTCTCCAACATAACCTGTTTGTGGACATCTCTTGCACTGAATGAAATAAACAACATTTTGTGATGTACATGTATAACTCCCATGTACCTTGAATTGTCTGTTTTGTGATGTAACCACACAATCCAAAGTGGAAATGAGCTCACAAGTCTCCCCGAGTGCTACTGCGCATGACCAAACTCGGAGCTACAACTTCAATAATGATTTTAAGTACATTACACGGCTCCGTTTTCACCGGGAATTGGATGTAGAGGTTCAGTTAACATACCTCTACATGCCACAATGTTTCTTTTAATCCCATGTAGATACGCCTCGCTCATCATTTTTACGAGCCTTTCCGGCATAGGACAGGATGCCATGGGCACACTCCAGCTTCCGATGCGGCGGCACTTTTGACATGGCGCATCCAATAACTTGAGAAAGGTTAGCTGCAATTATTTTAAACCACATAGGTTGTTTTAATTGGGTGTTTTTGCAGCCCTGGTGATTGCCCCCACTGTTTAGGACAGCTTTCTTTTAAAATCTGCTGCTAGCTGCTCGGGCTCCACAGCACCCACACCGAAAAAACTGTTTTTAATTGTTCTTTGCACTTGTAGTTATTGGTGAAGCTATAAGTGTTAGTTATATTTTTGGGAATGATGATATATAGTGACGTATGTACTTTACATATACTGTATATGAGGACTGATGCACTTAATGCACCTAATGTGGTTAATTTTGCACTGCCACTTTAAAACTTGACTATTTAACTAAAACAAAAGGATCCTGAACTTATGACACCTGATCGCCGATTGGTCTAGGCTTTTAGTGACTTTTACTGCCAGCTGTTGTGGCGTTTAGATCTACCATGGGAAGTTACAGCTGGTTCCTCGGTGTGTCACTAGCTTTACTAGCGCTCAGCTCAATTCTTCAGAACCCTCATCCCTCCCTAAAGTGGAATGACCCTTGCGCTTCTCCCTGTCCTGCGTCCAACAGCTCATTTCAGGTAGCCATTCTGGACTATTGGGCTTCTCAGCTGTCTCTGCCAGGGAGTGGGACATCTCCTGAGCTGCCTCTGCAGATTACTCCCCCATCCAGACTCGAGACTTCCTACTCATGACAAATTCCTGCCAGGACACTAGTGGCTGCAACACTAGGCCAGTATAACACCAGGAGTGGGTACAGGCTTACCCATCAACATCGCCTCCCCTATCGCCCCAAAAAATAGTGTTTACAAATGACAGTTCGCTGCCTTAAAAAGAATCCTGCTTCTTTTATTATTGTGCTCAGGCAATGTCGAACTCAACCCAGGACCATGAGACACCCTTGCTTCTCCATCAGACCGGCAGGTATCAAAGGAATGTCTTTTATGCATCTTAATGCCTGTAGTTTGCTGAAAAAGTTCACCCTTATCCAGGCTTGGGTGAGCCACACGCAACCTGACGTCCTAGTGATCACTGAGACCTGGCTTAGGCCAGCCACCCAGACAATTAAATCAATATCCCAAATTATTTACTCTTCCGAGCGGATAGGCAATCAAGACGAGGTAGGGTGGCAATTTATGTAAGGGACAAATACTCAGCCGCATGCACAGATGCATCATCCTCCCCAAAGAATTGAAGTGCTTGACCCAAAGTCGAACTTTCTCCTTCCAGTGCACTCTGTGTAATAGGCTGCTACAGGTCCCCTTCTGCGGGCCTCCATCTCCTGTCTCACCTCAGTTCCGTACTGGGGCTCAGTTCCTTGGAAACCATTATTCTTGGTGACCTGAACTACGATTGGCTATCAAGTGCATCAGCTCCCTTGAAATCCTTTTGTGACACTTTAGGGCTGGTGCAACTCATTGGCGAGCCTACTTGCCCAAATAAAAAGAACCTTAACAACAGCTCCCTCTTAGATGTAATTTTGGTTAGCAAGCCACACCCGTTCTCTCATGTCGGAACATTTTTCTCAGACATTAGTGTTCATTGTATAATCACCACCATTAATTCCGTGCACAACCCACAGTTTGTGGCAAAGTTCTCTATCAAGAGGTGCAAACGCAACTTCAATTTGTTTGCATCATCCACGACTTGAAACATTCACCAAGATGGCAGGAATTCTTCCTAGCCAAAACGGTTAACAGGCATATACTATTTTTTACGATATTTTAAGTGAGGCTTTAAATAAGCATGCACCCTTGGTTAAGGTGCGGGTCAGGAGCAGCACCTGCCGTTGGTTCTCGCCTGAGCTCAAAGCTTCCCTGTTAGAAAGGGATGCTTTATGGAAAAAAGCCAGAAGAAGCAAGAACGACTCGGATTGGTGTCTTTTTGAGAGAGCACGTAACAAGTGCACCAAGTTGGTCAGAGCAGCCAAGGCTGCTTACTATCGTTCGGAGCTAGCCTCTGCCACAAGAAATCCTTCAAAGCTCTGGAAAACATTAAAAGACATGTCTGGACATGCACCTGGTAATTCCATTCCAGCAAAAATTAAGTCCGGTGGCAGCGTTATCTCTAATCGATCGGAGATATTGGAAGCCCTCAATAACCATTTTGCAATGGCAGGGCTAGCATTTGATACTTCCCCTGCCAGTGACCTCCGCACAGCTCAGGGCCCACCAACCCACGAGTCCCCCTCTACCAAGGAGGTCTTCCTCCTGCCTGTCTCTAAAAGAGGTGGGAAGACCTACTGCTGCAACTGGACACCAGGAAGGGAGCAGGCTCCGACTTCATAGAGCCATACTATCTGAAATGTGCCTACCATGTGCTTCCCACCGATTCAACATGTCACTCTCCCAGGGTAGCCTCCCCCTTCAATGGAAAATAGCCCATGTCACCCCTCTATTAAAAGCAGATGACCCCTGCGATCTAAATAATTACAGACCGATCTCCCTCCTCCCCATCCTGTCTAAATTACTAGAAAAATAGTGTGCGGCCAGCTAGGGGTATACTTAGAATCCAGAAGCCTATTAAACCCGGTTCAGTCTGGATTCAGAGCAAAGCACAGCACAGCACCATAACAGCCCTAGCTAAGGTGACCAATGACTGGCTCCTAGACCCTGACAACAAGAAGCATGTCTGTGCAGTTTTCTTGGATCTTAGTAAGGCATTCGACACAGTCGATCACAGCCTGCTTCATTCCTCCCTAAGCACCTTAGGCCTTGACCATAAATCTAAGTGCTGGTTTGCAGACTACCTCGGAGAACGGAAACAGCAGGTTAAAGCTGAAGGTGATCTTTCTCCATTAAAACCTATGCTGAGGGGCGTGCTCCAGGGCTCTATCCTTGGTCCCCTCCTCTTTGCAGTCTACATTAACAACTTCAATGACCCCATCAAAAAAGCCAACATCCACTTATTCGCGGATGACACTGTACTGTACTTGAGTCGTCCCACACGGAAGCAGCCTGTGAAGACCTCCAAGCTGAATTTAACCTTCTACAATACCAGCTCATAAACAAAAAGCTTTTGTTCAATGCGAAAAAGACAAAAGCCATCCTCTTCTCCCGCTCATTGCATGCGGCAATTCCTGCTGGGGCTATCCACAAATTACCATTGTTCTTGGAGAAACACTAGAGTATGTAGCTAAATTCAAATATCTAGGAGTTTGGCTTGATCATAAGCTTTCCTTCACTGACCATCTCGAAGAACTACAGAAGAAACTAAGGCAAAGATTAGGGCTATTCTACAGAATTAACCACCTGCTCACAAAGGAGGCCAATATTCAACTGGTTCAAGCTACCTTCCTATCTTTAATAGATTACGCAGACCTGCTCTATAGCCACTGCACTGCCTCTGCACTGGCTACATTGGACACCCTCTACCACAGAGCTATCAGGTTCATTACTGTCCTCCCACTTTCCACACACCACTGCTCCCTGTACTCATCGTTAGGCTAGACTTCCCTTCACCATAGAAGGAATAGAAACGCCGCCCTATGGGCCTTCAGAGCGGTGACCAACAAGCTCCCCTCATATGTCTCAGATTGTAGTCCCCGGAGTGCGTTAGGCACCCACACTCTAAGCAGCTATTCCCTAATTGCCCTCCAAGTTCCAAGGGTCAAAACTAATTTTGGCAAAGCTGCTCTAAGCTTCTCTTTACCCACATTGTGGAACGGTTTACAAAGGAACTTGAAGCTGAGCTGCCCTGTTAGCCTGAATATCTTTAAGGCACTCTATAATCGCTACAAGAAAGCACCTTGCAAATGTTTTCCTCACCACTAGCCCACTAATTCCGCAACTTCCCCTTTCCATCCCGACGCTCGCCAAGTTTCTACCCCTGGCTCTCACTCATTCCCTATTAACTCTTCCTGCTGCACCCACCCTTCCCTGTCCGCTCCCGCATGGCTAAAGTCCCACCCCATCCATAGTAGTGTCCCAATTATCTACCCCTTCTCCATCATTATCATAATAAACAAGTACACAACAGCCATCGTCACTTTCTGTGGTTTTAGCCCAATTGTTCCCCCAGTCATCAGTAATATATCCCTCCTCTTCTTTACCTCTCTAATCTGTCACCCCATACACGGCCTCTTTCCCCTATATGTGTAGTTGCCGGCTGCCTCACTCAAAAGAACTCTGCTTATAACCCCTGTATGCCTATGGTTGACTGTATATCTGCTGACTTCTTCAATTGTAAAATAATGCTTTTTTTTTATATTTTATTTATTTCAACCTTGTACTGTACTGTATACACTGTATATACTTTTTCTTCCTTGTATATTATTGCTTTTTGTATACCTGCTTCTGTACTGTACTTTGATGTATTCATGACGAGGTCCACCTTGCAAATGAGCCTTGCTCAATGGTGCCCGCCTGGATAAATAAAGATTTTGATTGACTGATTGACTGAACTAGCATCATGGAGCAAGAACCCAATCCCCTGATGATTTATGGTGTACAAAACCGGTCGGGGCTTTAGTGGGGTTCAGTTTCTGTATGTTCCTTGTGGCATGTTTTAAAACCATTCATTAAAGAATTTAATACTCTTGCATCAGAGAGGAGTGCAGCGACTTGTTTGTTGTCTTATGCGTGTGATGTGAGCTTGCACCCTCGTTCCATGGTGGAGCTGTTTTGTCTGCTTCAAATCTCTCCACTGTAGATTCATTCTAAGAAGGAGCCCAAAATTTCCCCTGAAAGGTACCCGAGAACACTTCAGCAAATAAAGGCACATGCTGTCTTTTAAAGGGGCTATTTTCAAATTCTGCACTATATCCATCAGAACCTGTAGACTTCCTGTATTCTGCTGACATGGAACCTCTTATAAATGAGCACCTGTGCTCAAAGGTAGTTTCCAAATGAATGAATAAATAAGTTTCTTAACAACTCCCTAAACCTCACTGGCAGTAACAGTAGCCATTAGTGTATCACTTTCTTTCTCTGACACTGGAAGAAGCAAACCCTCCAGCAATTATACTGTTCAGTCCTATAACTCCCTGATCTGAGTACAACTGTTAAAATTCTGTAAAGGCACTAGTAACAGTGTTCTTGGCAGATCCAATCTGTGTAGTCTAGCAATCTATAGTTTTAAGGTGACACTTGCTTTTTGTTCCCTAAACCCGAGTGCTAGCAATCTACCAGCTCTAGTGCCTGAGTCATAGTAATTTTGTTGAGCAAAATATGTATGTTTTCAACAGAGTCATTTAATTCATCATTCAAACTGTTTTCTGTAACACCTGCTTAGATTCAATACATTATATTCTCCCATATTCTTCTGTACTGTTTCCAGGTAAATACCTAGTACCAGTTAAAATGTATGTTTTCTAACTTTCACAGTTTTCTTTTCCCCAACAGCAAAGGCAATAATCTTGCATCTCAAGTGCTTTGTTTTCAATATGGTGTACACCATAGTAATTTTGAAACATCATGAGGGGCACTGACACGCATAAATATGCTAGAAGAAACACTGCCAACATTTGCTGGAAAGGATCACTTGTGTTCTAAGAAGCCAAGCTGGCATAGAAAATCCTGTGTAACCAATGAATCAGCTCAGTTCAGTTCTCTTTGCTCAACAAGTAATACAACTTGTCTTTTCAACTTCATTCCCTCATATCTGTCAAATGTGTATCAGAAAGGGCCTCCAATGGCTCAAGTGTGGTGGGTTGCACAACCACGCCAGCAACACTGGTTTAGAAGTGAGCCTGAGACTCTTGCATTAGGGCGAAGCAGCTAGCAGATCACTACAGCTGGCCACATGTCCAAGACTGGGGAGAGCAGTGTTGCAATCTGCCCTCACAGTCACCCATACGGTGGGGCATGGAACCTGCACCTCACCAGGGACTTGCTTTGCATATATGAGGCTCACAGTAAAGCTATGAGAGACACCGACGAAGAGGTGAAAGGCTAAATGGCACTGGTTGACTGGAAGAAAAATGGTGGCCACCTTAATAACAGGCCAAGAAGGAAAACTACCTATAAGGGGAAAAAGGTGTGTCAGAAGAGCCCTACTCAGTTAATTTATTAAAAGCAAACTAGCGATTCATTTCTGGTTAATTTTGTATAGCCATGACTGACTTTAGCAGTGGTCAGCTGGCCCAAGGACAGGAATTACTGCCTCAGGCCAAAGGATCTTATCGCTGCTGGCCCAATTGGCCAACATCTTGTAAAGCCTTAAGCCACTGAACAGGCTCAGATGTGATAGAAGTTGTAGCGGGGGTCATGTACAGCACATGGAAGTCAGTGCACATACCTGAAGTCAGTGCTGTGTGCATCATTCATGAAGTGGCAACTGTATCTAATGTCATGACTGAACTGCTCCTAAAGCCTCAGACTGGTCATGATGAAAGGAACATCACATGAACATTGGGCTAGGGTGACAAGTGACTGACCGAGGGGGCCTTTTGATGAACAGATATTTATATCCAGTTAATGACTAGCTTAGCAGGATGGGGTGGGATAGGGGTCAAGAGGAAGGAGAGAGCAGTGTGTGCTCATTCCTAGCTAGTCGTTGGACATGGGAGGGTACTGTGCTATAGCAGCCATACTTCAACTAAGGAGAACAGTTCCATTTGTTCCAGTTCAATGCATGGCTAAAGGGTTGGTGCAGGGAGAAGGGATTTTGGTTTCTTGGGGACTGGGGCTCAACTTGGAGGGCTTGAGGTTGTTCAAAAGGGATGGCTTACACCCCAGCAAGGAGGGCAGGCAGATGTTGAAAGGTGGGCACAACACATATCTAGTTTTAACTAGTAAGGGGGGGTCACAGTGGCAAGGCACACACCAAATGTCACAAATGGGGGGGACTTGCTTCCCCCCCCCACACACACACACACACACACACACACACTGATAAAATCAGCAGGAACTAGCAAACTCAGGGAAAAGGGGGGGTTAAGGGGAAATGTTGAAAATGATATATGCGAAAGCAAGGAGTCTGGGCAACAAAATGTCAGCACCTCAGGCACTAGTCATGGAGGGGGGACATGACCAAATGGTGGTAACCGAGAAACGTAGAACCACCTTAAACCATGATTGGAACATGACCATGCCAGGCTACACCCTATTCAGAAACGGCAGTGCAAAGGGCAGGGGAGGTGGGTAGCACTGTATGTTAGGGAGAAGACTGAAGCAACAGAAACAGACAGCCTTGGGGGTGCTGGGTGAATTACAAACTCTGTGGGTGTTAGCAACAACAGGAAAGGAGAAACAAATCAGGATCGGGGTGGCCTATAGGCCACCAAGGCAGGATCAAGGGACAAACAGGGAAGTGGGACAGACACTTATGAGGTGGCCAGTCTAGAGGAAGTGGTTGGGGATTTCAAAATACAAGATGAGGACTGGAAAATTCCAATTGCAGCTAGTGCTAGGAATCAAATTCTGATGGCTGCCTGCCAGAAGGCATTCTTAAAGCAAATAGTTCAGGGTCCAACAAGTGACGAGGCCCTGCTGGATGTAGTGTTCACCAACAGTGAGAGAATTCAGAACATAGTAGTCCTGGAAACACTCAGCTCCAGTGACCACAGGACAGTAGTGTTGGAGGTCCATGTGGGGGTAAGCAAAAGGAACAAAAAGAATAAGGGTATGGAAATCCCACTCTCTCCCACCCCCACCTACCATTTTACCCCCTCTCACCTCCCACCTACCATTCCACCCCTCTCCCGCTCCTCTCTTCCTGTCTCCCCCTCCCTATCACCCGATCTCTTGTTGCTCCACCCCGGACTACCTAGCACTTATCTTTCTGTTCTTGCACTTACGACAATGTCAAATCCTTGACTGCCTTCTCCCCCTTTTCCCCACCCCTTCCCCTCTTATCCCTCACCCCTTGCTCCAGTTATGTCACCCCAGGATGTTTTTATTTGTATTTGTGTCTTGCTATATATACACACCCGTATTGTTAATTGTGCATTGATATTTGCCACTGACTGTCTGCTACTGTGCTAGTATATACACGTGTAGTGTCTTTTGCTACTAAGTTAACCTCCTGACCTGTATTGTATCTTACCTCTGCTTACTTCTATGTAAACCTCCTGACCCTGTACTGTATCTTACCACTGTTTTGCTTGCACCCATTGCTGACGCGGAACTTTTGTGAAAGAACCCTAGGTTCAAAGGTATTTGTAATCCTAGTAATAAATAATTAAAAAATAAATAAATAAAAAAGTTGACTTTGGCAAAATCAGGGAAAAAGTAGAGAAAAGCACAAAGGGCACAGTGAAGGTGGGGGTGCAGAATAAAACTGGGTAGCATTTAAAAAGGCAATGATAGAAGAAACGGACAGCTCAGTTCCAAAGGTGTCTAAATGAAAAAGGGCTCAGGGGTCAATGTGGTTCACAACCGATGTATAGGTGACTGTAACAGCCAAAAGGAGGCCACTTTCTAAGCATAAGAAAGGAGGAAGACGGGGAAAAGCATCTGCTGTGAGGGAGGCCAAAGTGGAGACATGGCTCTAGTTTGCAAAAAGGGTGAAAAAAAGGGACCGTGTTCTTCTACTACATCCAGGAAAAGCACATGGTCAAAGCGGGTATAGTAAGTAGTAAAGCAAGTAAGTAAAATTTATTTGCTAAGCGCCCAATTCCGAAGGCTCTGGGCACTGTACAGACTGGAAAGTGAAAATAAATAATAAAAAAAATTACAAATCAACAGCAAAATAAGAGTATCAATACACAGAGTAAAATCCTTATTAAAGATATTCAGCAGTAAACTAATTCTTCAGCTCATAAATAATTCTCAAAGGCTTCTTTAAACAGATGCGCCTTCACATCCCGCTTAAAGGCCTCCACCAGAGATCTTGAGAGTGAATTGCATAGGGACAGCCCAGCGACCTCAAATGAACGATATCCCAGGTCTTCAGCCAGGCTCTAGGAACCACCAGGAGACCTTCGATGGAAGAGAAGAGTGAGCGCCCAGGGTGGACAGGAGTCAGGAGGTCACTCAGGTAGCCAAGGCCCAAGCCATATAGGACCTTATAGGTGAGCAAGCCCACCCTGAAGGTAGTTCTCCATCTCATTGGCAGCCAGCACAGGTCACTCAGGACTGGGGTCACATGACAAGACCTCAGAAGACCGGTCAGCAACCTGGCCGCTGCATTCTGCACCAGCTGTTGGTGACAGAGAATCCCTCCACAAGGTATAGAGCATTCCAGTAGTCGAGCCTAGACATTACAAAGGCATGCACCAATGAGGGCAGGTCACCAGGCGGAATTAAAGTTTGATCCGGGCAACATTCCTTAGGTGGTAAAAACCACTCCAGATGACGGACGATACCTGAAACTCAAAAGTCAAACCATCATCAAGGATGAAGCACAGATTCTTCACCCTAGTAGAAGTCGTCAAAGGGGTAGGGCCAAGAAATAGCCTGTTCCGACCCGGCAGCACCCACATCACACAGGCAACCAGACTCAACCACTAGCAACTCTGTTTTGTCGGGGTTTAATCTCAGCCAGCTAGAGGCCATCCAGTCTTGGATCTTGGTCGGGCATTTACTTAGCACCTCCACAGCGTCACCAGTATCGTGAGCAAAGGACATATACAGTTGGGTATCATCTGCATAACAGTGAAAGCCCAGACTGTATCATCTAATGACCTTACCCAGGTAAAACATGTACACTGCAAACACAAGCAACAGGATCAAGCCATGGGGAACTCCACAGGGCAGTGGCTTTGGGCAGGAGGAGAGATTTATCATCACTACCTTCTGTGTCCTGCCTGTGAGGAGGACTCAAACCAGTTGATGACCGTACTGGTGAGTCCACAGAGCTCCCTTAGGTGATCCAGTAACACTAAGTGGTCCACAGTGTCAAATGCAGATAAGCGATCAAGGAGAATAAATATTGATCGGTCCCCTATATCTCTAGCCCTGAGGAGATCATTTTGCACCCTAACACCGTTTCAGTGCTAAGCCTAGATCAAAATCCAGACTGGAAGGGCTTGTAGATGTCATAGGCTGCAAGGTGTGCCTCAAGCTGCACAGCCACTACTTTCTCAACAACCTTACCCAGAAATGGGAGGTTGGAGATTGGTCTATAATTTGCCAAGATGTCAGGGTCGAGAGATGGTTTCTTTAGAAAGGGACTCACCAGCGCTTCTTTCAGGGTGCTAGGGAAAAGTCCCTCCAAAAGCGAATGCCAGACAATCTCAGCGAACACTGAACCAACAGACTCAACACATCCCAGTAAGAGACAAGTTGGGCCCAGGTCCAGTTCACTGCTTCAAAATCACCTGCAAGCCTCAGCCACCCCCACCAGCTGAAACTCACCAAATACAACAGGAGTGCCTCTGAAAATGCATGGCTCACCACTGCGAGGCCACGTCCGCCCCCTTGGAGAGATCCCAGTCCTAATGGAGGACACCCCAGGGTTTTAAATAATTGATTAGCAGTTTTTTTCTTGGGACTATACTAACTGTACAGAAAGTATTTATATAGATTATCTAGAAGTGCTGTGTTTGTTAAACACAGTGAGGCAAGAACTATGCATTTTCACAAAGATTTAGCACTTTTATGAGCAAAACGCTAATCAATTTTTAGAGTTAAATAAATCCCTGCACACTGTCAGAGAAGAACAGAGGAAACTCCTTGCATTGAGCAACTGAAACTGCTCTTTTCAGATGCAGGCAGCCAGGATTATGTAGCCTATCCACAATCCGAAAAAGCTGAGCCAGTCTGTTCCTCCCTGCAGCAATGTCCTTGAACAGGAACACTGCCTTTATGGTAGACTGCCCTTTGATATGTACCATAATGGATTCTCAAAGCCAGTCTGTCCCCCTTGGACCAGGATCTCCGCCAACAACACTCGAACCTCCATCCCCTGGTCTTCATCTCTTTGAGAGCCCCATCACACCACAGGGGTCTCAAGCAAGAAGACCTGGGTCGTATAAGGACCGGGACTTCAGAGTCGAGCGCCCTGGAGACAGCACTATTATAAGCTGCCACCGCCTCACATGGACCTGTCACACAAGCAGAGCTCACACCAGTGAGGTCTATTACTGCCATCAGTCCCTCCAGGGACAACCCCTTTAAAGAGCAGTAGTGGACCATCGCGACAGGGGAGGGACTAAAGGGGGGGGGCTGAACTAGAACTTCACCATGCAATGATCGGACCAAACGACCAGATCAATCTTGAAGTCAGTGACCTCAAGCCCCAGTGAGAACACTAAGTCCAAGGCGTGGCCATGGCAGTGGGTCGCAGAAGCAACCGCCTGTACAAGGTCCATCAAAGTAATCATCTGGAGAAAGTCAGAAACAAAATGCGAGAGTTCATCATATAGTGATATTTAAGAGCAATGAGGGGTGGGAGGAAGGGGATAAGTGGAAGGCAAAGACCCTGAACAATTATTTTTGTTCAATACTTACTAAGAACGGGAGCAAAGACGCTGGGAGAACAGTCCAGATAACGAAGAACAGAATGTTGGAAAAGCTAGCAGGGCTGAAAGTAGATAAATCTATGTAACCTGATGGCTTACACCCCAGGATGCTACCAGGGGTAGCAGGGGTTATTGCAAGGTCACTAGCAGATATTTTCAGCTGCTCGCTAGACACAAGGGAGGTCCCTAGGGATTGGAGGGCAGCAGATGTGATTGCCATAAACAAGAGTGGGAAGAGGGATGAGCCAGTGAACTACAGGTCGGTCAGCTTTACGTCTATAGTGGGAAAAATTATGGAGCCTCTGCTTCAGAGAGAGGATCTGGTTTACATCCTAGAAGAGAACATGTTGCAGGACCCCAAATAGTTCACCAGGGGAAGGTCTTGCCAGATGAATCTGGCCCAGTTCATCAACTGGGTAACCACCGTAGCACACAAGGGGCAAGTAGTGGATAGTACACCTGGACTTCAGCAAGGCCTTTGACTCAATCCCCTGCAGGAGGCTAAATCAAAAAGATTTTGGACCTCAGGGTAGAGGAAAAATGACAAATTGGGTGGAAAACTGGCTAAGGGGTAGACCACAGAGGGCGGCAGTCACTAGGGAGTTTTCAATGGTGAGGGAGGTGGCATGTGGGGTATCTCAGGGGTCAGTACCAGAACAGGTCCTCTTCAGTATATTCATCTGTGACATTGGTGAAGGTATCAAAGGTAAAATCTGCCTCTTTACAGACGACACAACGATCTGTGCAAGGGTAGCCACTAAGGCAGGAAGTAGGGAGCAAAGGAAGAATCTGGACAGGCTGGGGAACTGGTCAAAGATCTGGCAGCTGAACTTCAACGCTAAAATATATAAAGTACTGCACATTAGGAAAAGGACCCCAAGAGTGCAATACAAAATGGGGGTGGCGGGAGGATGAAGCTGGAAAGCACTACAGAAGAAAAGGATTTAGGAGTGATGATATTGGCCTTAAAGGGACAGTAAGCATTGCAGGGATTGCTCAGACTGTGAAAGCCCATGAACAATTATGTTGAATGAGGTATCTGACTTCCTTGTAGGTGTAAAATGTCCTAAGATATGAATCTTTAAGTCAATGCAGCACACATTTCATGTAATCTTACAACAGCAAGTGATGTCACTGAGGGGCAAGCTGTAATTAACAACATAGAGCTAGCCCCTCACTGACATCACTTCCTGTTTTTAAGGCTGCATGAAATGGCTGGTGCTATGATCTGATTTACACATTACTTAGCTATTTATATCTCAAGACTCCTGACCCCTACAGGTAAACCCAATACCTCATTTGAAAGATCTTTTCACGGGCGTTCACAATTTGAGTGAGCCCTGTAATGTTTAGTATCCCTTTGATAATGTCTGCACACTACAGCAGTGCAGTGAGCAAACTGAATGCTGGGATGCACAGGGAAGGGGATAAGCAGTACAAGTCAGGCAGTGATCCTTACACGGTACAGATCGCTGGTGTGGCTGCACCTACACTACTGTGCAAGGTACTAGAGCCCACATATGAGGAAAGACTGCAACAAGCATGAGACAAGTACAGTGCAGGGTAACGAAGATGATCCATGGCCTTGGGAGAAATGATGTTGGGACAGGGCCTTATTCAACCCAGGCACAGGTCAGGAAGCATAGGAAAACCAGGAGCAGTTGTAAAATTCACAATGAGCATTTTATTACCATCAATAACAGTAAAATAAAAAATTAAAATTGTTCAGAATAACTCTTTACAAAGGCAGTACAAACAAAGAAAACATAGTCATTCTTCTGAGTGTTTCTTCTCAATTTCAAATCTCAGTCTCTTACTAGCAAAAGCATTGCTGCTCTTTTCATAAGTCTTTGCCTGGGAACTTGTTAAGAGACATCCTGTTTCTCATAAAATGTTCTTGTCTGTTTCTTTGCAGAGCAGGCTTGCAAATAGAACAGTGCCCCAAGCTGACCTCCTGCTGACAGCTCTGCAAATGTTTGTGCCACATGACAAGTTTCAACCACTGAGTTCCAAACAGCTTTTTGCAATCATTTCAACAATATAACTATACACATTTTAAACAAAGGGATCACAGTATCACCTACAGTTTTACACAAAGATTCACATATATTTTATAACTGCAGATATGCAACGGGGAAGAAAAGACAGAATCAGCAAGTGAAGGAAGAGAGATAGCGAGAGGCGTAGAATCGCGAAACAATCGGAGTGATCAGTTCCTAGGTCTCACAATAAAATTTGGTTGTGCAACCAGACAGAAAAGAAAAATGGAAAGAATAGAACAGATCCTTGTGTTTAACTCTTTCTGCATAACAAATGGGACAGGGCCTCATTCAACCCTGTCACAGACGTATGAGGAGAAACTGCAGGACTTAAACATGTACACCACTGAGAAGACGGAGGGAAAGGGTGACACAACTGAGACATTAAAATGTCCAGCACAGGATAAACAGAGTGGACACCATGGAACTGTTCTCACCAAGTTCAAACACAAGGAGGCTAGGGAATTCACTAAAGCTTGCAGGGGGTAAGATTAAAAAAAATATATATATCTGTAAGCACTTCTTCATGAAAAGGGTGCTACAAAAGTGGAAACAGTTGCTAGAGGAAGTAGTACAGACAAAATCAATCAAGAGCCTTAAGCAAGGATGGGACAAGCATGCGGGTTTAGTTAGAAAAGGAGGGAAAGTAACAAAGGGGAAGACTGCCAACTAGAGCTAGACAGAAGACTTGGGTTGGATGGGCAACTGGATAAGTCAAGAGCCTTTTTCTGCCATCAATATCTATATGCATATATGTATCACACAGTGCTACAGATATTATCATTTTAGATATCAAAAATACATTTCTCGACGGGCCACCATTACTTTGTGGACCAGAAATTTTGACTCCACTAGAACAAATCACTCCATAATATTTACAGGGATAAAAATTTTGAAAATAATCTGGTGTGGGAGGCAGAATACCAAAACCTGTATGGTATTCCACCTATCCATAAGAGCATTCTCTAGATTAAACTGCAGAGTGGAGGTATGGAGGAGGGGTATTCAAACTGGAATACCAGCGTGATGAAAATGGTATTCCGTCTTGAAAACTAGTATGCAAAATAGGGCAAAATACCATTCATTTCTAACCCAGATTTACTTACAGCATTTGTTTTTATTTATTTAAAACATATTTTACCAGGTAAGCAAGCAAAGCTCAGAAGACTCGTTTCCAGTTGGGAGATAGGGGAGAAGAAAAAAATTACTCACCATAGTAATTATGTTTCTTCCAGGGGATCTCTCAGTATGCTTAACTAATGCAGTCAGCCTTCAGCGTTGAACTGCCACGGAGAGAATGGAATGTATGTAAATGATGCCACTCTCATTGGCTCATGCCAATTTCAAACTGCTGCCCCTAGTAACTGCTGCACTCTAAAGTGCTCAGATTCATTACGAAGCCTTACAAAGTGTGAGCACCCTAACTAGCTATGCTACATAACCCTATTCCCCATATGAGCTCTTTAAGGAATGGTCCCTGTAAGAAGGGGCAACAATTAAACACAACTGGTTTAAAAAAACTTCCAAACATTAATCCTAACAGAACAGTAGGACATGTAATGATGACCAGAAGGGATGTAAGATAAGGCTTCCCTTTTTCTCTGGTTCTGGTAGGGGAGGCAGGGTGGGAGTTTAAGCATTCTGAGCGATTCCCTGAAAGAAACATAATTACTATGGTGAGTAATTTTTTCTTCAAACCCCAGGAATCACTCAGTATGCTTAATTAACTCATTGCCTCCACAGGAGCTCTCTGAAGTTGCACCACTTCTCTCCTGTATACAGTTAACAGTGAATCCTGGGCCTTTCTAAGCAAAATCAAGTCATAATCAGCATGCCACAAACAAATCCTAATAGCTCAAGAACCATAAGTGCTAGACACAAAGTATGAGGGCAAAGTTGTTCAGCACAACATTACCTTTCCAATGGTGGTATGCAAGTAATAATAAGTAATTTTGTTTTTGTTCTATGTTGGTCAAAACAGCAAACAAACTATTTTTTTTTCACTAACAAAGGCAACATAAGCCATATACACCATACCATAAACAAATGCGAATAGCTCCTAAAGTATACCTGATATACACAAAATATCAGTGGCAAAGTTGTTCAGCAGAAAATTACCTTTCCAATGGCACTATGCAATCAAATATATATTCTATTCTCTTGTGTTATATATTAAAATATATAAGTGAAGTCTCCAGACGTTGCAAGGGCACACTGGAAGTCATAGCTGACTTCTGTAGTCATCCTCAGGACACACCAGTGTATTTTACCGCCAACTACAGGCGTTTGCTAGGAGAAAATGAGTTAATTCACACTACCAAGCGGTACATTTTGAGGTAGGGCAGAGAACCCATTTGGGGAAAAAAGCTCTGCAGAACTGCTGTGCCAAACCGGGCATCACTTCTGGACTGTATGTCTAAGCACTAGTTCTTGGCGAATGTGTGAACAGTTTTCCATGTAGCTGCCTTGACAATTTCCAGTAGGGGTATGTCCCTTGCTGCAGCTACTGATGCAGCTGTGCCCCTGGTACAATGTGCCCTGAGGCCCGGGGGGTGCTACTTAACAACTTTGCTATAACGGAACTGAATGCAGGCTAGCATACAGCGTGCAATGGTTCTCCTGGATGCTGGTTTACCTTTACCCACTTCCCCAAAGGTGAGGAACAACTGGGTAACTTCTAGCCTGTGGGCCTTGGTTCTGTCAAGATAGTGGCTAAGTGCCCTATTGACATCCAGACTATGTAATCTCCACTCACCAGAGCTGGAGTTGGCAGTGAAAAAGACTGACAATGTAACAGACTGATTCAAATGGAAATCAGAGACTATCTTAGGTAGAAATTTCCTATTAGTCCTAAGCACCACCTTATCCATGTGAAAAGAAATATAGTTCAGGTCTGTGCACAGGGCCTGAAGCTCACTTACTTGCCTAGCCAAAGTAATGGCTACTAGGAAAACAGCTTTCCATATAAAACATACTTAAAATCTGCAGTTACCACTGGCTCAAAAGGAGGTTTCATTAGTCTGGCAATGCAAATGTTGAGATCCCAGGCTGGCACAGGCTCCCTCAAGGGAGGGTGAAGGTAAAGGAGCCCTTTAAAAAATTTCCTGAAGACAAGGTGAGATGCCAGGGACCTGTCTTTGCCAGCTGAAATGTAAGCCGAGATTAAGGCCAGGTGTACCTTGAAGGTAGAAGGCCTAAGGCCTAGTGAATTTAAATGAGTCAGATAGTCCAGAAGAAAAAATTACTCACCTTAATAATGTTGTTTCTTCTAATGGAGTCTTGCTATATTATGACAATTGCAGTATGACCGCAGGTTAGAACTGCTCCGGAGGTAAATTGTTAACTTTCCATGCAGGCATGGAACTTAGAGTCCGAGCTTGGTTGAAAACTCTGTCTGTTGTGCTTCAAAGGTAAACTGTCAGATCTTTACGAGCTAAAACTCACTAAGGTTCTGTGTGGAAGCTGTAAACCTACACTAGCCAACTGGCTACTAACATTAACACTCATTTTTTGGTCTAAAACAAAGACTCAAGTCAGGAGACCCAAAAAAATGCAAAAACACAACACCAATTCACCCAAAAATAGGTGAAAACAACAAGGTGGGCATCAAAAAAGTGCCAACCCTGTACTGCCCACCCACATCCCAAAACAGAGGTTCTGAGAGGGGCAGGCAGGGAGGGAGGTCATAATATAGCAAGACTCCATTAGAAGAAACAACATTACTAAGGTGAGTAATTTTTTCTTCAAACAACATGAAGTCTTGCTATATTATGACAATTGCAGACTACACAGCAGTACCCCCATGGAGGAGGGACAGAACCTACTTAGGAAATAGGCTCTGAAGCACAGCTGTGCCAAACCGAGCATCACTCCTAGCCTGGATGTCCAAGGAGCAATGCTTGGTAAAAGTGTGAACTGTTTTCCAGGTAGCTGCTTGACATATTTCTAGAATAGGAATGTCTCTGGCAGCAGCCAGAGAAGCAGCTGTACCTCTGGTAGAGTGAGCCCTCAGGCCTGAGGGAGGAACTTTACCCAACTTCTCGTAGCAGAATTGGATACAAGAGACAATCCACCTGGCAATGGATCTTTTAGTGGCTGGCTTCCCTTTCCCAACTTCGCCACAGGTAAGGAACAGTTGGAGGGAGTCAAACCTATGACCCTTGGTACGCTCTATGTAGTAACTAAGGGCTCTCTTCACATCTAGGCTGTGCAGCCTCCTCTCCCCAGAGGAGGAGTGGTCAGTGAAGTACACTGGAAGAGAAACAGATTGATTAAGGTGGAAATCTGAAACCACCTTAGGCAGGAACTTTCTGTTAGTCCGAAGGACCACCTTATCTCTGTGGAAGAGATAAACTCCTGCTCCACTGACAACGCTTGTAATTCACTTATGCGTCTGGCAGAGGTGATGGCTACCAGAAACACAGTTTTCCAAGTCAAGTACTTGAGCTCAGCTGAAGACAAGGGCTCGAAGGGGTTGCATAAGCTGAGCAATGCAAACGATAAGATCCCAGGCAGGGGCAGGATCTCTGAATGGAGGGTTGGTGTGCAACAGCCTTAAAAACTTGGAAAATACGGATGAGCTGAAAGAGAAGAGGATTTACCTGCTGAAATAAAAGCAGACACAGCTGCCAAGTGCACCTTGAGGGTAGCTGGTCTCAGCCCCAAAGAATTCAGGTGGACCATATAATCCAGGACTGTGGGTAGATCAGCAGAGACTGGGGAAATATGCTTTTCCGAGCACCATATGGAAAACCTTTTCCATTTGGAATTGTAAGTAGCCCTGGTGGAAGGCTTCCTTGAGGCCTTCAATATATCCATTACACCTTGGGAAAGGTGTAAATCAGCAAACTCTAACTCTTCAAGAACCAAGCCTTGAGATTGAGAGATTTGAGATTCGGGTACCAGACCCTTCCCTGGGCACAGGTTAACAGATTGTGATTCTTGGGAAGGCACAGGGGAGGATGGACTGCTAAGGACAGCAGGAGTGGATACCAGGGCTGTCTGGCCCAATCCGGAGCTATCAGAATGACCTTGCAGGATTGGGATCTGATTTTGACTAGCACTTTGAACAGGAGAGGAAAGGGGGGAAAGGCATAGAGAAACTTCCCCTCCCAATTGAGGGCTAAGGCATCCAGCGGGAGAGAGCCCAACACTGGGGGCCTGCAGCAAAAAAGAGGAAGTTGGTGATTGTCTGGGGCTGCAAAAAGATCTATCTGCGGGGTGCCCCATCTGGCAAATACTACTCCCAAGACCAGGGGATCCAGTGACCATTAGTGGTGGCCCTGGGAAATCCTGCTGAGAGCATCTGCCAGGACATTGTCCTTGCCTGGGAGGTGAACTGCCGTAAGAGAGGTGTTCAGGGAGTAAGCCAGAGACCACAATCTCATCGCTTCGGTGCACAAGGCCGTAGACCGAGTGCCCCCTTGCTTGTTGATGTACCACATTGTAGTGGTGTTGTCTGTTCTGACCTGAATACTCTTGTTCTGAACAGATTTGGAAAAAACTTGAAGTGCTAGAAAAACTGCTCTGAGCTCCAACAGGTTGATGTGGAGCAGGGATTCCTGGGGAGACCACAGACCCTGGGTAGTGAGGTTGCCCATGTGAGCTCCCCAGCCCAAGAGGGACGCATCTGTAGTAAGGATTAGAGAATGAGACTGAGTGACAAAAGGAACCCCTTGTCTCAGGTTGGTCTGATCCTGCCACCACTGTAGGGCTTGGATCAGGGTTCGAGTTACTGGGATCAACTTGGTAAGAGGATCCTTTCTTTGAGACCAAAAGGCTCTCAAATGGAACAGGATGTCCCTCATCCAAATCTTGCTCCCTGCACACCGCTGTGGAAGCAGCCATGTGCCCTAGGAGCTGCAGAAAGTGCCTTGCTGGCGGAGACCTGCAGGGTAAATGAGGAGGCCAGGGAGACCAGGGTCTTTGCCCTGTCTAGAGGAAGGAAAGCCCTGGCTTCTTGTGTGTTCAGCTCTGCGCCTATGAAGGTAAGAAGCTGGACAGGCTCCAGAACTGACTTTGAGAGATTCAGAAGGAAACCTAGAGAGGTAAGCAGTTGCTGCATTATCTGGAGATGTAATCTGACCTGGTCTGGGGACTGGCCTACTATGAGCCAATCATCCAGGTAAGGAAAGATGGCAATCTTTTGCCTTCTTAGGTAGGCAACTGCTACTGCCAGACATTTGGTAAATACCCTTGTGGCAGAAGTGAGGCCGAAGGGCATTGCTATGAACTGGTAGTGGCCTGAGGGCAGCTCGAACCTGAGGTACTTTCGATGGGAGCCTCTGATGGGAATATGGAAGTAGGCATCCTTGAGGTCAGGAAGCTAGCCAGTCCCTGGCCTTAGAGGAGTAGGATAACTCCCAGAGTCACCATTTTGAACTTTGGCTTTAAAGGTGCTTGTTTAAATATCTGAGATCCAGGATGGGCCACCATTCTCCTGTCTTTTGGGGTAAGGAAGTACCTGGAGTACAAACCTTTGCCCTGGTGTAGGGAGGACCCTTTCCACAGCTCTGAGAGCCAGGAGGTAGAGACCTCTGCCTCTAAGGCAAGAGCCTCTGATGGAGTTGCAGGTGGAAAAGATCTGGTTCTCAGCTTTGGAAATTTTTTGAAACTGAGAACCAGTCCCTGGCTTACTACTTCCAGGACCCACTTGTCTGATGTTAAAGACTTCCAGTCCTGGACAAAGTAAGCCAGCCTGCCCCCTACAGGTAGAGGAGAATCGGCCCTGGCAATCCCATCAGGGTGCCTGTTTGGCAGGGGCTTTGGGATGAGGGGTGGAAGCAGACCTGCTTGTACTCCGTCTGCCTTTTCCTGTAAAGAACCCCCTCTGAGCATAGGCGGAGGAGGAGGAAGCTTGGGCTTGGTAAAAAGGCCTATGAAAAGGCCTGCCCCTGCCTCTAGGAAGCTGCTTTTGAGGAGTGGCCTGCCTTTCCTTGGCCTGTGCACTCCTATAGGTGGTCCTATATTCATCCATTTTCTTCATGTAATTCTCCGTTTGCTCCCCAAACAGAGAATTTCCCACAACAGGAAAATCCATGGCCTTGGACTGGGTGTCCTGAGACAGGGTAGTACATCTGAGCCAAGCCATCCTGCAGTGCCACAGATGTAGCCATGACTCTTGATGAAACATCATTAGAGTCCATTGCAGCATGAAATTGCACCTTGGATGCCTCAATACCATCCATAGCCACCTGTTCCAGCTCCCTGGCAAGCTGTCAGTAGGACTTGTTTTGCTAGGGCCAGCACAGTATCCCATCTGGATTTCTGGTACCTAGCAGCATAAGCCATATAATTTGCTTGTCTGAGCCCCAAAGATGCTGCCATGTACTGTTTCTTTGCCATAGCATCAATCTTCCTGGAGTCCTTCTCAGGGGTGTAAGCTAGGGGAATATTAGCCTTGTCACAGGCTGCAGCATGCACTACCCACATGGCTGCATTGCTGGTGAGGAAATCAGTGTCAGAGCCTGATAAGGTATACCTCTTGTCCATCCTTTTATCCACAGGAGGTATAGTGTGAGGAGTTTTAAAACTTTTACTGTCTGTTTCGAAAAGATTTATGCAAAGGAATAGACAGTCTCCTAGACTCTGGAATATCCATCATTTCTACATAGTCTGGCTCCTCCTGGTCATCAACAGCTTCCTCAACAGGGAGCTGGAGAGTTTCAGCAACTTTTATAAAACATGAAATGAGAGGGGACTCAGAAAGTCTTGGAGGAGAAACCCCTAGGGGTCTATCTGGAGAGATGTCTGGATCAATGGGCACATCCAGATCTTCAAAACCATATTCACTCTCCTCATATTCCTCTTCCCCCTTCCCCGGTTCATAAAAATCCTCAAAATCATAATCTTGAACCGGTGGAACCGGCCAAACCGAACGCTTACCAGAAGGTGTCGGTTCGGTCAGAACCGCAGAGAGAGACTGGACAATTTTAATTGCTTTAGCTATTTCGTCAGCAGTTGGGGAGAGAACTTTTGGCTCTAAACTAGCTGACTTTCTAGCCCTTTTTGATGGAACCGGCTCCTCAGAACCGGCTCTTCGTTTGCCCGAGGAAGTATCGTCCTGGTCAGAGGGCACTCCCTCCGGTTCGGTTGGTACCGAACCGGGCTGTCCATCCGGGTCAGCGGACTTTTTGGCCTCCCTTTCCCTGAGCCTACCAACTCTCTTATCTATGGTGGCAGCAGGGAAATTGTGACAAATCTGGCAGTCTGAATTGAGGTGGTCAAACCCCAGACAATAGACACATGTGGTGTGTGGGTCAGCCTTAGCAAAAGCTTCCCCACAACACTACAGTGTTGAAACCCAGTGGGTCCGGTTTTTCTTTTGGGTTTCTCAGACATAATGCCAGCCTAACCAACTTGCCCGTTTATGGCAATCCACCAAGCAAAGACACCCTTATCGGTTCCCAACCGTGTCACGGGTCGTGGAAAAAACCGTAATGAAATCCGTTTTTTTTAGAACCGATAAGAACCGGGAACCGCACTCTAAAAAAGGGCTAGCAGATTTAAATACAACCTGATTGGTTCAAACCGAACCGATAACAAATTACAAGTTCCACACAGAAAAAACTAATGTAAAACCTATCTATTACTTACATTACCACAGACAGAGCTTAAACCGAAAAATAACACTTTTAAACCGACAAAATGAACCGAGCAGAAGGAGAAATCTCCGGAGCGACTGTTCAGTGAAGCGGAGTAAAGAATCTGACAGTTTACCTTTGAAGCACAACAGACAGAGTTTTCAACCGAGCTCGCGCTCTAAGTTCCATGCCTGCATGGAAAGTTAACTATTTCACCTCCGGAGCAGTTCTAACCTGCGGTCATACTGCAATTGTCATAATATAGCAAGACTTCATGTTGTTTGAAGGACAGACAAACCAGCTATAGCAAGGTGAATACCCTTGTGGTCACACCATATAGAAAACCTTTTCCACTTTGAAGTATAGGTTTTCCTGGTTGAGGGTTTACAAGAACCCCTCAGGACGCTGAGGACCTCTTTAGTGAGGTGCAGACTGGCAAACCCTAAGTCTTCAAGAACCAAGCCCTAAGGCGGAGGAACCTGAGGCAGGGGTACAGTATCCTGCCCTGTGAAGATGTCAGCAGATTGTGCCTCTGAGGGTGGAGAATTGGCTGTGCCACTGACATGGCTAACAGGAGTGAGTACCAAGGCTGTCTCACCCAATCTGAAGCTACCAGGACCATTGTTGCTGGCTGGGTCCTGAGTTTTATCAGGACCCTGAGCAAAAGAGGAAAGGCAGGAAAGCATAAAGAAATCTTCCTGACTAGTCCAATGTCAGGGCATCCATTGGCACAGTCCCCTTTGTTGAAAATCTGCAGCAGAACTGTGGCAGTGATGGTTGTCCGGGTAGGCAAAGAGGTCCATCTCTAGTGTGCCTCACTTTCTGAACACTGAGTGTAGCACCTGTGTGTTGATGGACCACTCGTGATGGTTCAGGCTTATCCTGCTGAGGGAATCTGCCAGAATGTTGTCTTTGCCTGGTAGATGGATGTCGGACAGGGACACCTGCATGGAGTAGGCCAGATTTCAGACCTTCATGGCCTCTGTGCATAGCAGGGTTGACCTAGTGCCTCCCTGCTTGTTGATGTAATACATGGTGGTTGTGTTGTCTGTTCTGACCTGCACCACCTTGCCCTCTAGCTGAGGCGAAAATGACTAAAGAGCCAGATACGCTGCTTTGAGCTCTAAGAGATGGATATGCAGGAGTGATTCCTTGGGGGACCATGTACCACCAGCCTCAATGTCATGCATGTGTGCCCCCCACCCCAACAGGGAGGCGTCTGTAGTGAGTACCAGTGAGGGGTTCACCGTTTGGAAGGGGTTCCCTCTATGAGATTCTCCCTGTCCATCCACCATTGCAGTGCCTGTATGAGAGTTTTTGAATCAGGTACCGGCTTGGGCAGAGGATCCCTCCTTTGGGACCAATGAGCCCTTAGGTGGAACTGAATGTCTTTCATCTGGAATCTTGATCCTGGCACTACGTCCGTGGCTGCTGCCATATGGCCTAACAGTTGCAGGAAATGGCTTGCTGGCCTGGGTCTGTTCAGTTTGAAAGATCCTGCCAGCTGCAGAATACTGCTTATCCTGTCTTGAAGGAGGAACGCCCTTCCTTGCAGGGTGTCCGTGTCCGACTCTGCCCCTATGAAGTCTAGTACCTGAAAGGGTTCCACCTGGGACTTCTGGGCATTTACCAAGAATCAAAGAGATTCCAGGGTGCACTGGACTAGAGCAAAAGAATCTCTGGTGTGTTGAAGAGACTGTCCTAAACTAGCCAGTCATCTAGGTAAGGAAATACTATGATCCCTTGCCTTCTCAAGTGAGCTACTAGTACAGCTAGGCACTTTGTGAATGCCTTCGGGCCTGAGGTTAGGTCAAAGGGCATGGATGTGAACTGAAGTGACCTGAGGGCAGTCTGAACCGCAGATACTTTCTGTGGCTGGGTCGTATTAGGATGTGGAAGTAGGAGTCTTTGAGGTCCAAGTATGCCAGTCAGTCTCCTTGCTGGAGAGTGGGAATTATCATAGCCAGGGTGACCATTCCGAACTTTGGCTTTGTCACATGTTTGTTCAGGAATCTGAGATTGAGTTTTGGTCGGCAGTCCCCATTCTTCTTTTGTATTAGGAAATATCTGGAGTAGAACCCCTTGTCCCTCTGAGACAGAGAGAAGGGTTCCACTGCTCTGATTAGCAAAAGTTGGCAACCTCTGCTTCCAGAAGCACCCTCTGGTGTGGTGACTGGAGGAAAATTTTTGCTTCTTAGCTTGGGGAGTGTTTTGAAGCTTAGGAACAGACCCTGGCTCACTATCTCCAAGACCCACTTGTCTGTGGTGATGGACTGCCAAGCTTGGAGGAAGTGAGCCAGCCTACTGCCTACTGGTAGGGAGGAGGCAACCTGTACAAACACTTCAGGGGTTTTGCTTGGGTTAAGCCTTGGCCTGGGCGGCTGACTCTGCCCATCTCACTGCCCATCTGCCCCTACCTCTTAAGTACACTCTGTTCTGCTGGTAGTCTGGCAGGGCCTGGGCCTGGAAAAAAGGCCTGGAGTAGGATCCCCTACCCCTGCCTCCCCCCCAGTCTGGGACCTATAGGAAGTGGAAGGTCTATCTTTGGCCGCATTACTCATGTAGGTGGCCCTGTAGTCATCCACTTTCTTCATGAAGGCCTCTGTTTTGTCCCCAAAAGAGAGTTATTCTCACAAGGGCAATCCATTGCCTTAGCTTGAGTATCCTGAGACAGGTTTGTGACTCTAAGCCAGGCAAACCTCCTCATAGAGACTGTGAGGGCCATAAGCCTGGCAGCAGTGTCACTGGCATCTACTGCCATATGAAACCGATATTTTGTGGCATCTAAAGCTGTCCTGGCAGTCTCAGCCAGATCACAGCCATTTCCCTCTAGATTTTGTCTGACGTAGCCAATACTATGGTCCAAAGGGCTTTTTGGTACTGAGCTGCATAAGCCTTATAATTGGCTTGCCTGACTAGGAGCGAAGCTGCCATGTAACCTTTCTTACCCATGGCATCAAATTTTCTAGAATCCTTGTCATGGGAATGGGATGCCAACGGCACCCAGGCCCTGTCACAGGCTGCAACCTATAACACTCCTTCATGGTCAGGATGAGTAAATAAAAAGTCAGCGTTACATCTAAATGGTACTTTTTATCTACCTTTCTGTCCACCCTGACACTGAAGTGAGGGGTTTGCAGAATTTTCAATACTGCCTTTTTGAGTGATTTATGGATGGGCAGTAGCAGTCTTTTTGTGAGAGTGAGACCCATCACGTCCAGGAAATCAGCTTCTTCTTCATCCTCAACTGACTCCTGTATGGAGAGGTTGAGGGTATCGACCATCTGCCTCACAAAAGAGTTGCGAGATGAACAGTTCTATGGACCCCTGGGTGGAGAACTGAAGTCCTGCTCTGGAGAGACTTCTGGCTCGATGGGTTCTCCCTCATCCTCCTCTTCCTTCTCATCTGGTTCCTCATACAAATATACCGGTTCCTGTGAAAGGGAACCAAAGTGGGAAACGGGGGAGGAGCCAAGGGACTGACAACCTGGAGGGCCTGCAACACTTGCAGGGCCTTGGCAATTTCCTCCACAGAGGGCATAGTCAGCCTACACGCTGAGAGCTCCTTTGCTTTTTCAGCAGGAGGTGCAGCAGTATGTTTTTCTTTATGTTTTCTTTTCGCAAGAACCGGTTCTGAGGCCGGTTCCACTGGTCGTTTTGCCTTAGAAGACTCAGGCTTCTCAGTGGATTTTTCCACCGGTTCCCTGTTTTTATCTTTTTGGAAGAGGATGGCTCCGTAGGTTTTGGTGGAGATGCAGGGGCAGCCATCTCTTCAAGTTTCCTGGCCCTTTTCTTGAGAGTTTCAGAGCAGAAAGTTTTGCAAATATTACAATTAACAAATATATGACTAGTTCCTAAACAGAAAATACACAAATCGTGCCAATCTGCTTTGGCTACTATTTGCCCACAACCAGTGCGGTTTTTAAAACCAGTTGGTTCTGTCCATTTCTTTTTTCTAGGTGTTTCTAACATTAGTGTCAGGAACAACAGACATATCAAATGAAAAAATATTTGTACTTTGGGAACCAACTAAGAGTTTTAAATATAACCCAGAAAAATGGTTGATTCCCCACAGGAGATAATACAGCGGAACCGACCAATGTGCTTGGTTCCCGACAGGAAAGGAAACCGGGCAAACGCTTAAAAAATTTAAAATAAAATAGTGCTATGGTCCCAAGAAGGAACCGAGTGCTAAATAGTGAAAATAATCAAAATTAGTGGAAAATTACCGCAAAAACAGTGGTTCCACAGGTTCCGCATAGGGCTCTAGATAAGATTTTTTGGGATGAGTACCTGTACTCCTCGTTTTGAAAGTGAGGTGAGTAAAACAAATTTCAGATGTGTACAAATGTCTTGCTAGAGTGGACTGAGAAGTACATTTATTTAAAAAAAATGTTTTTTTGCTAGATAAGAATTTCAGGTGCCAACAATGATCCTAATAATGTTGGCAGGTAGGAATTTACTCACCAGTTTTAAAACATAGTGAGTAAAACAAAAGTGGGATGCATACAAGTGCTGTAAATATTGCAAAAAAACGTTCCTTTTGAATCAACAGTTATGTTATGAAGCACTATTCTTTGGTGTGTGGAGTATTTACAAATGTTGGGTGAGTACTGGTACTCATTAAAAAAAATTTCTGAAGAGTATTTTCCTAAAATGAGGTGAGTAAAATAGGCTGGTACGCACCTTATCTGGAGCCTTGGTTCCGCGGAACCGTGACGTACCGCTACAAATCTAACAAAACCAACTAAAACTTTACTAAATACCTGAAATAGGGGCAGCAATCGTAAAATAATACTAAAAAAATAACTAGTCCATAAAGAGAAGGGCAACCAAGATGGTTCAAGGGCTGCACCAGAGATCATACAAGGAGAGCTTAGAGGAACTAAATTTATACACACTGGAGATGAGGAGGAAAAGCGAGGATATGGTAGGAACCTGTAAATATCTAAAGGGAATAAACAGAGTGAGAGAGGGCAGCATATTCAGGATGAGTAAAGACAAAACAAGGGAACATGCATTCAAGCTGGAGGGACAAAGATTTGAAGGAAATCTGAGGGGGAAGTTTTTCACTGAGAGAGTGGTGGGTCCCTGGAATAGGCTACCAGAATGGGTGGTGGGGGCTGATTCGGTGAGCAAATTGAAGAAGGCTTGGGACAACCATATGGGGCTAAAAAGAAGAAAAAATGGTATGGAAGGGAGAGGGTAAGATAAAAGGACAAGGGGGTGGGGGGTAATTGGGCAAACTGGATGGTTCAATGGGTCCTTTTCTGCCAGCAAATTTCTATGTTTCTATGTTTAAATAAATGATTTTCTACAGAAGTTGAGGAGAGCTCTCCAAGGTGTCCGAACTGGCAGGTGGAGAAATGAATCTCAGCATTTCAGAGTGTAGCAGTTACCTAACGGAAGCAGTCTGAAATTGGCATGAGCCAATGAGAGTTTCATCATTTACATACATTCCATTCTCTCTGTGGCAGTTCAGCACTGAAGGCTGACTGCATTAGTTAAGCATACTGAGTGATTCCTGAGGTTTAAACATAGGGAAGGATACATGCAACCACACTGGTTCTTAAATAGAGCACATTTCATTTATTTATTTATTATACTGGATGGCAAGATGAACTAGATAGCCAGTTTTCACATGCGACCAGTTGAAACAAGGAACAAAAAACACAAATTAGCCTGGACATGGGCACTGGCTAGTTACAATAGTTCAAACAGGTATGAAATTTTACAATATAACAACAATATCACATTGTGCAGGTAGAGGTCAAGTTATGCAGAGAATATGCAGCACAATCACAAGCAGCACAGGTAAAAGAGTCCAGTTGGGAAACAGTTATGCTGCATTTCATCTAACAAGAATTGGCAGAAATTAGTGCTGAAGGTTGGGACACTCATTCCTAGGATGACAGAGGAAGGTAAGAGATTGTATGGTCAAACTGTCCTGTAAGAAAAGAGCTCTTTGCCCTATCGCAGGGCGCTTGAAGGGGAGGGAGAAAGAGTGAGAAAGTGAGTTTGGCCTGGGATTGAGTCCCCATCATGTTGGTGAAACAGGTGAAGAGGGAGGAGATACAAGGGGGCACTATGCTAAGTACCACTTTATGTAGGAACACCGCCAACCTATGGGCAAGGTGATCATCCAGAGAAAGGCAGGCACCAGATTTATAGAGATGGCAGTGGTGAGTGTGGTATGGGAGCTCAGTCAAGAAGCAACATATGCTGTTGTAGGCAGTGTGCATTTCAGTGAGGGCCCCGTGTGAGACAATGGCACATACAAGGGAACCATAGTCAACTACTGGCAGCAGGCTGTGAGTGAGCAGCCTCTTAGTCTCAGTGATCAAGAACCTTTTTGCCCTGTGTAGGGCACAAAGTCTCTGAAGGACCATCTTTACTAGGCTACTGATGTGAGTGTCCAAGGGTACTGTGCTGTTTAGGAAGACACCTCGGTATTTGAACTGAGAGACTAGCTCGACCTCACTGCCAGCGAAGTCATGGATGGAGAACGAGGAGTAGGTCCCTTTCCTGTGCGACCTGGAGAAGACCATGGTCTTGGTTTTTTGGTGTTGAGAACAATTTTATTGTTTAGGAACCAAGTCTGGACAAGGTCAAAGTCCACTGCTGGATGGTTCTACTTAAGGCGACCAGGTCTCTGTCCCAGCTTAAAATGACTGCTTCATCAGCATACAGAGGTGTTTTGGTGGATGGGCAGGTGCTGGGGAGGGAGTTTAGGAACAGAGAAAAGTGAAGGGAGCCAAGGATGGAACCTTGGGGAATCCTGCAGTAAATGGGGCAAAAGTCCAAGAGGACGCAGTCTACTACAGTCCTATGCATCCTGCTGGATAGGTAGTTTTTGAACCAGAGGGATGTCTCAGGAGAGAAGCTGAGGGAGGCAAGGGAACAAATCAGCTGATCATGATCCATAAGACCGAAGGCCTTGGAGAAGTCCACAAATACAGCCATAGCAAAGTTCCCCATGTCCAAGGCTTGATGCACAGTCAGGCTAACCTAGGCTGTTTCGGTATTGTGTTTAGGATGGAACCCTTGCTGGGCACTGGTCAGCAGGTTGTACTGCTGTGTGAAGGAGGATGTCTGATCAAACACAATCATTTTGAAGACCTTCGCGGCGGGGCAAGGAGAGAGATGGGGCAGTAATTGGAGGTGGGTACTTAGGCCCAGATTTGTAGACAGGGATATTCGTGGCCAGTTTCCAGAGCTGGGATTACTCATCCATGCAGGAAAAGTGATTAAAAATATGAGAAAAAGGGCAGGCCAGTGCCTTGCTGGCAAGTTTAATTAGGCGGTAGTCTAAGCCATCGGGGCAAGAGACAGGTTTTGGATTGGTGCATCTCAGGTACTTGACTTCTTGCCATACGATCATGTGTCTTATGTAAAATTTAGGAGGGAGGAAGCTGCAAGACGAGGCAGGAGGCACCTGAAGAGGGGGGCTATGGGAAGGATTGCAGTATTTATCCTGTTAATCAAAAGTCATTGAAAAGAGAGGTAATGGTCTTGGGATCACAGGTGAGCCCATCCTTGCCCTCCATGGCCTAGGACTGGAAACCCTTAGCTCTGCCAAAGGTATTTTTAAGGTTCTGCCAGTTTCTTGGAGTTCCCAAGGTTGACGGTCAGGCTGGATTTCAAGTGGCTGATTTTGGCTTTGCAAATCTCAGCTTTACATTTATTTAACAAAGTTTTGTAGTCCTGAAGGTGGGCAGGGTCTTTTGCTTTCTTACATTTGGCCCATAGTTTGTCCCTCGCTTTAAAAGAGAAAGGGGATAAATTGTTTATCCAGAAAAGGCATACTAAGTCGAAGCTTGTTTCCAGGGGCAACCTGGGAGCACAAGCAAGTTAAATGACTTGCTCGGGGTCACACAGTATGCAAGTAAAGGCTGATGGGATTCAAACCCAGGTTTGCAGCTCAGTGCCTTTAACCACTATGCTATACTGCCTCCCGATGACCTATTCCTGTTTGTTACCTCAAATTCTGAGACATTTCACAGCACTTAAGTTATCAAGGATACTTGTAAAGCTCTTACAAAAGCTGTCATATACTGCATCGATGTCCGCTATGTTGCCTAGAAAGTCAGTTGAGAACAGGGTAGAGGCGAAGGCCTCCAGGTTTAAATCTTTGAGGCAAAAGTGATGTGTATGGTGGGGGGCACAAGCGAGCTTGGCAAACTAGTCATCGAATACTGGGCCGTGGTCACTTATCGAGTCTGGGAGCACCCCAGAGTTACAAACAATGGAGGTGTTGGAGAAAACGACCCAGTCTAGGGCTGATTCATACTCTGATTTATAGTTGACAGTGGTAGGGACAGATCTGGCTTAGGCCTAGGTTCGTAAATTGCTCCTGATCTTGTGCTTTTCTGGTTTATTACAAAGTTCAACAAAGTGCACTCAGTTTTGAAAGAACAAATGGTCCCTGGCTTTGTTGGCTTGGAGTTCAGTCCAGTTCGTGTTGACATCCCTGAGAAGAATCCATTCCCTGCTTTTGGGCAAGGAATGTTCACAGTTTAAGATGGCAGCTAGACCCTCCTCTGCAAGTGTTGTGGGGGGATATATATGGTGCAGACAGTGAGGTCTTGTTCTGACCAAACAGAGAATGTCAAGAGAAAGGAGGTCGCAATTGCTGGGGGTGATTTGGTTGGGTGACGCGCAGGCTTTGAGATGCTTGGAGATGCAGAAAAGACAGTTGCCTCCCCTTTTATTTACCCTCTCTCTGCTAAAGATAGAATATCCTGGTAGAGAAATTTCACCATCTGACACTTTGCTGGACAGCCAAACATCACGTTAAAATTTGATGCTAGGACCCACACGTCCAATTGGTCAAATTTGGCTGGTAGGCTCTGGAAGTTCAAGTGCATCACATTCAAGACAGATTTAGGAGAGTGACCACTGGTAAGGTGCAGGGGTCCATGGTGGAGTTAAACTATGCCAGACATTAGCAACAGGAGAAGTACCAGACATCTGCATCTGGGTAGGCTCCAGGGCCTCAAACCGCAGTACTAAGCTAGAGAAATGGCCTGAATAGACATAGTTTAGGTATTAACTAGTTTGAAACAGGCATCCCAGAACACAATGAAGTTTAAGAAAAGTGCCTGGTGGTACATGTCAAGGGTGACGGGGGAACTCAACCCTCGATGAGGGGTAAAAAGTAAGGAGGGGAAGGATCAGTTCCTCCTCCCAAGGAAGTAAGAGTGTGAAAAAAGGTGGCACCCCTGTGGGAACCTGTGGTATGTCACGTGATCAGCTGGTTTTACTATGCGAGCAAACGCACAAGAGTGCCTTCATCCACAAGAAGGCCGCTTGCCATGAAGGAGGGTGGGCTGTGTCGGTCGCCGCCTTCTCCTTTGATTCACATTCGGGTGGGGGGTGGCTGCTGCTAGCTTCCAGGATGGGGATAACAGTCACCAATATTACTTCTGGCTAAGTGTGCTGCAAAGCGATAATGAAACTCGGCGACCAGCTGTGGAGGCAGGCGGGTTGTGCCAGTCACCCATCATTGTAGTTTTACTAAATATAATCTGTGTATCAAAACGTGGTGTTGGGGGGGGCGGATCTGGGTGCTGGGGATGGGGGCTTCTATATGTAAAATGGATCTGGGCTAGGGATAAAGATGGGGGCTGTTGGCCTTTTCTTTTTTGTTTAGATAGCATTTCCCCGAATAGGGACAAATTTTTATTTTATTTGAAGTTTGGTGATCGGGAGAGGCACACTGAGCCGAGGCTCATTTCCAGGTGCGACTCGGGGAGGGGGACAAGGGAGGCAATGATACATAATTACCAGGCAGGTTACAATGAGCCTGGGTAAGAGTAAAGTACAAATCCAATATACAAGTTGTGCAAGATATAAGCCTATATATACAAGATATAAAACATAAGAATATACAAGGGATAAGATCATACATCTAGGTTTATGAACATACGAAAATGCCAGCAGAAGCAGGCCTTACGGTCTATCAAGTCTGCTTGATTGGCAGCTAGCCTCTCAACTTGCAGCTTCCCACCCTCACCCTTCATCCACAATCCCTCCCCACCCTGTCCTCTTAAAGTTGCTCACCGTTCTACAGGATACCACCTCCTCTGGCAGAGCACTCCACCTGTTCAGTGAAAAAATGTCTCCCGATTTCCCTCTTAAATATTCTCCCCTCCAATCTCAGCTGATGCCCTCTCGTATCCACCCATTTATTCACAATGCAATGTGTACAACATGAACACTTAGTAGGGCCAAACAATAGTTATGCTTGACTAACATGCCTTTTGCAGACCTGATAAGTAGCAGGGGACTTAGCCCAGTTGATAGAAAGAGCAGAAGGGAGGTGGACAGTAGGAGAGGGTATGTTTAAGATGATTTAGTGAGGGGGCGCTGTGGAGCAGCAACTTAGCAGCTGCAAAATAAAATAGCTCCAATCTACTTAAAATAAGATCGAGAGAGAAAGTACTTAAATCCTCTCAAACCTGATCGCAGAAGCTGCTAGCCTGTGTTGGAAACTCTGCTGAGCACAATGAGCCCCCAAAAAAGACGCCAGGTACACTACACAGAATTTAGATGTCTAACTTTCTTCAACTTGCTCCTCGAAGAGCCTGGGGCCTGCGGTATCGAGTAGTGTGGCTGCGCCTGAACTTCCGATGGCCCAAATCTTAGCGATGCTTACAAAAATTCAGGCTACAGGAGATACAACAAACTAGAGACTGGCTGCAGTCAAAGCAAAACTCACAGAATCAGACACTAAAATTGCCAAAAACTCAGCTGCGATTCTCCAGGCAGCGAACGTCCGTCAAGCCGACTGCAACACTGCCCATGTCCAGAACCTGGCATTCTTAAAAAACAAAACTGAGAGCCTGCAGAACATCCAATGCCAGGCCAATGTCTGCACTGTCGGCTTCCCGCCCCACTTTGGAGCACAATCACCTTTTTACCTGCACTGCTACCATTGACTTCTTAAGTAATTCATCTTCTCCTAAGTGTAGCACTGCTAATCTTGACTTTTTTGTAATTGTCAACACCTGTAACTAACTTTGGCACAATGTCAGCACTGTTTATTCATGTACTTGAACTCTCCCTATTGTTATGAAGTGCTGTGTCCTTGGCTCCATTATTGTAGTTGTATCCTTCTGTAACTAATTCCGGGTCGCCCCTGAAAAAGGGACCTTCGGGGCTCAGTGGGCCTACCCGGTTACCAAAATTGAATAAATAAATAAATAAACAATCAGAGCTCCTACAAGCAGTCAAGACTGGTTTTCACAGATTTAAAATTATTGCCAGCAGACTCCAATATCCAAAAAACTAAAGCTTTTGCCATACCTCAGCGGGCCAGACCACAAGGGGATCCCGCATGGGGACCAATGACTGCCATCATAACTCTCTCTCCTCCAGATGCAAGGATACCTCTGTTACAGGCTGCTCGCACTAGAGGAGACATTGAGTGGGAGGGTAGTAGAACAGTCCTCTTCCTGGACCTGTTGGCTCAAACCCAGATTTGAAAAAAAGAGCTGCAGAAAATTAAAAAGGAGCTCCTACAAAATGGAATAGACACCCAGCTCAACTATCCCGCTCGATCACAAGTGCAATTCAACTCCAAAGCTCATATCTTTGTTGCTGCTGTGCTCGCTATAGAAAAATCATATCTAAACTGCACCCTAGAGAAGCAGCTTCGGACGACGATGAAGGGTGATGTACTTTGGTGTTGATTAAATACTTTACACACTGACTCTGGTATACGAGATTGCTCACCAACATAGGTCTAGATAGCCATCCTCTAAAGTGGTTCGAGAGTTACTTGACCGGCCGCACGCAGAGGGTAAAATGGAAGGATGCCATATTGGGGCCATTTCCATTAAAAGAGGGGGTACCCCAAGGGTCGATACTCAACCCCCTCCTTTTCTCCCTGTTTTCTAATGAACTATCTGACCACTGCGGCGGGTGCTCTGTTGTCCAGCACGTGGACGATGCAGTCATCTACCGTACCTCCGCCAAATTGGGAGGCCTTAGCCACCTTCTCCAAGATGACCTCCGGTCACTTGAGCAGTGGTTCATTGAGAACAGGATGGTCCTCAACACAGACAAAACTAAGGCTATGTTGTTCGGCCCTAGATCCCGTGGGCAAAATAGAACACAACTCCTACAACTTACAACCTCGGCGGGCAACTGAATAGAAGTAGTGCCTTCCCTGAAATACCTTGGTCTCACCCTGGACCAGGGTCTCACCCTGAAAAACCACGTGGACTTAGTCACCAAAACCTTACACGGGAAACTAGGCACCCTCTACCGACTGAGAGACCAGCTTGTTCCTGAAGCTAGGATCTCTATCGCCATCAGCATCCTCCTCCTGACACTCATATATGCCGCCCCAGTCGTGCAAGGACAGGGGAAGCTGGAGAGGAATCGGCTCCAGGTACTTTACAATAAGGTAGCTCGATTCACCATCCAGGCCAACCCAAGGGATCACCACTGTGACTCCCTATCCTTGCTAAATTGGCCCTCTCTGGACGCTCGCCTCCAGTACCCACTGCTTGGCCTAGCCTACAAGTTACTCGACCTGACTCCCCCTCCTAGTCTCTCTGGACTAGTTGCTCTAAAGTCCAATCCCTAGCTCCTCTGCACAACTGGCTGTACTCTCCTAGACATCCCCAGGGTTAGAACCAAGGCAGGTGGCATGTCCTTTGCTCACACTGCTCCCACCCTGTGGAACCAACTCCCCCTGGGGTGCAGGAGGCTCTCTCTATCAAAATATTCCACACAAGGATCAAGGCCCACCAGGGGGAAGCCAGTTCTTGCTGCTGCTCCGGCTCCTGACAGGACCCTAGCGAGAAAGAATAACCTTGCTCATGTACTGTGATGTTCCAATATTGCCATTATAAATGTGTTATTGCCATAACTGTAACCTGAAATAACGCTGTCTCACTGTATTGTTCTCTTTTACTATGTAATCCCGGGTCGCCCCTGAAAAAGAGACCTCCGGGGCTCAGTGGGCCTAGCCCATCACCAAAATTTAATAAATAAATACATTTTGCAGTTATGCTGTTGAAGTGTGCTAATCCCATGCAAATTAACAATCTATTTTTGGTGTGTGGTCTTACCTACCAGGTCCTGAAAGAGGGACTGCTGTTTTATTACAGTTTTAGATGAATGTTATTACTTGTTATATGAAACCATGTTTGCTGCTCCATTGAATGTTTTTTTTTTTTACTGTGTGTTAGTACAGTAGTACTTATACTCGATAGTGTATATATACACCTTCTTAGTTTGTGAACATGAGCCAATTCCTTTTTGTTGTTCCCTGTTAACCCACAGGGCAGATTGCCTTGTCTTGCCTTTATCTGTGGGAAAGCCTCATAACTTAACTGAGCTCAGGCCTTCATTACAAAGACCTCTCTACTAATGCTAATGTTGGTGCTCCCCCCAGGCCCTAATTCTGTATGGGATCTGATATTTTGGCATTTAAGATTTTTTGTATAAAGAGATGGTGAGAGGGTAAAGAAACTATATAAACAGATCAGACTTTATTCCTAGATCGATTGCCTGATAGCACCTTTGAATGTATGGGCATATGGATATTAAAGTTAAGGAAACTCTGTATTGTACCCTGTACATCCAATTTAGGGGTCTGCGTACCTCTCTCTGTGTATTTTATGTACTAAAGATACCTACTGTGATATCATAACATCTATAAATAAAAAGTTTAAAAAGATTTAGTGAGGGTAGCATGTGGAGTGCTGATGGAAGGGAGTTCCAGTTGTGGAGGAAATAGTATGAGAGTTTGGCCTTCCCAGAATTTAAGTGTGGATGGGGAAGAGCCAGAATGTGAAGTTCTCTTGAACAGAGATTGTAGGATGGGTGGGAGGTAGGGGAAAGAAGGGAGGTGAGGTAAGGGGTGAGGGAGGTGAACCAGTATTTTGCTATAATGATGGATATGTGGTGGAGGTGGCGGGTGGATGGGGGGGGGGAGTGACAGAGAGGAGTAGAGGGTGCAATGGTCTGCCCTGGTGGGAGTATTTAAGGCAAAATGGCAAAAGGCACTGAATAGTGAGTCTAGCCTGGAGAGGGTGGTGTCGGGGGCAGTTCCGTATACGACGTCAGCATAGTCAAAGAGGGGTAGGATTGTTTTAGTGAGTAGTATATGGCGGACTGGGGTGGAGAGTGCTTATTTCTGTTGAGGGCTCCGAGTTTTGGGCAGAGCTTGGAGTAGATGTAGTTGATGCGAGTAGAGTAGTGTAGGTGGCTGTCCAGTCAGACGCCTAAGTACATGTAAGTTGAGATGATATCCCGTGTGATGCCTTCAAGGGTAGAGAAGGAGGGAGTTTGGAGAGCTTTTGGGGGGTGCCGAAAGTCATGGATTGCATTTTCATGGCATTGACTTTTAGTTGGTTGTCTTTGAACCATTGTAGAATGTGGGTAAAGTCATTTTGCAGCTGAGATGTCACCATAGGGGCAGAGGGACCAGAAGTATACAGAATAGTGTCACTGGCATAAAGATGTATTTAGGAAGAGGAGCATATGGGAGGGAGATCACTTAGAAAGATAGAGAATAGGATGGGACCTAGAACAGAGCCTTAGGGAATGCAGCTAGAATGGGGGGGGAGGATGTCTCCGGCCTGGATATGGGTGCGAACAGACAGGTAGGATCTGAACCATTTAATGGTGGGAGGGGAGGAGAGAATGGGAGACAGAATTGAAGGCCTTGGATAGGTCTATGAAAATGGCAGAGGTAAGGTGTCCTTTGTCCATGCCTCTATGAATAGCATGTGTGACTTGGAGAAGGGATGAGACCATAGAATGATTTTTTCCGAATCTGGACTGCTAGGGTGAGAGGAAGTGGAAGAGCCTGGTTAAGACTAATGACTCCTGGAGCTTAGCTAATATAGGGAGGAGGGAGATGGGGCAGTGATTTCCTGGTGTGGTGAGATCACCTCCTTTGTACAGTGGGATCACTTTAGCAGATTTACAGGCCTGGGGGACTGTACTTAGGGAGAATGAGAGGTTTAGTAGCTGGGACAAGGGATAGGCAATGGCTGGTGCTGAGATTTGAAGAAGGAGAGGGTCAAGTCCATTTGGGCTAGATTTTAGAGGATTTAGTGATTGAAGGGCACAAAGAGTCTTGTGGGCTGTGATGGGGGAGAAATGAAAGCCACTTGGAGAAGTGGGAGTGTGTGGGGAAGATAGGGGTGGAAAGAAGGACACATGTAATGAAGAAATTGTTTAGGGTGGAGGCAATAGTGAGAGGCTCCGAGACTAGGTTGCCATCAATGAGGAGGGAAGGGGTTGAGGATTTTGTGGGTGGGTTGAAAAGGGAGGCGAGGGTATGCCAGAAATTATGAGGAGAGTGTATGTTGTCTTGTAAGGTATTCCTGAAGTAGTGGGCTTAAGCGTATCTAATTGCTTTAGTGCATGGGGGGAGTTCAATATACAACGTCAGCACAGTCAAAGTCAACATAGTGCACGAGACCTATATTTCAAAGGGAACCAAGCTACCCCAAAGCTTGAGTGCCACAAAGCAGGAGTGTAGCATCTGCAGGGTGTCAGCAGGGAGGACAGCAGGCAGTAGGCCACACTGGTAGACAGGGAAGAGCCTAACAGGGAGGGCTGCATATTTCCTGTGCAGACATAGGAAGTCCAAGGTGGGGGAAGGGTTCCATGGAGTGGGGTAGGACCAGGATAAGGGAGGAAAAGATGTGCAGGGCAGTCAAATAGGGCGGGAGATGGGAAGGGTTATATATGTTGCCGAGGATGTGGAGCAGCCATATTCCTAGGAGTGGCTTGGAGGGCAGGGGGTTGTAAGGTGTGTTGGCAGGTGGGCCAGCTCAGGCAGGGAATAGGGTGTTTGAGGAGGGAACTGGAGGCATGGAGGAGACAGAATAGGGAGTAACATAGCCAGGAGAGGAAACTAATGAGGTATCCAAAAGAGCTCAAAATGGGCAAAAATAAGGGGGAACTAGGTGGGATAGCAGGAAGGCCACACAAGTGGGTGCAGCCAAAGGAAGAAAAGAGATGACTGGAGGAGGGTCAGGAACAGGAGCATGGCTAAAACTGGGTCGGAGCAAAGATATCAGCCTGTGGGAAGGGGGAATGGATTCATTCAAGGAAAGGAGATTAGCACTACAAACAGATTCTCAGTGTTGGCTTGGCGAAGACCAGGTAGCAGAGAGGAGGGAAGCTACAGTGAAGGATCAGGGAGAGGACGCTACTGGGGAAAAGGTATACAGCAGGAAGGCAGTAGGCAGTACATCAAGAAGACACATTGGCAAGGGGGGGCAGCGAGGTGATGGCTATGCAGTCTCTCCAGAGGGAAAGAAGAAGCAAGGAGACAAGAGGAAGGGGGAAGGAGCAGGCAGCCCGGGGAAGGCTAAGGATATTGAGAGGAGGGGAGTCCGAGTGGGGGAGGGCCACATTTCAGGAAAGACACGGGGAAGTAATAGTAGAGGAGGTGGTAGCATGGTGGACGCAGCAATAAGTCAGTGCAAAGGGGAGGTTCCACAGATGGAAAACAGTTCGGAGGTGGAGGTCAGTAGCTCGGTCATAGTTGCAAGGGGGAAGCGGACAGGCCAAGGGTTAGGGGAGGCAAGGGGGCGAGACAGGGGATGAAAGGGCCTCACAAGTTGGGGTGGTGGGGGAGCGGAGGACAACAAGAGGATGAGCTGGAAAAGCGTCAGAGAGTCATAATTCTAGCGGATTCTATACTTAAGGGTATAAGGTGGGGGGAAGAGGTGCCAGAAAAAGTAACATCTGGGTAGAGTGCATGCCAGGCATGACAGCGAGTAGAGTGGGGCAGCATATGGGCAGATATGTGGGGAAGGTGGAGGGGAAGCCGCACATTGTGGTGCACCTGGGAACAAATGATCTGGAAGGGAGAAGGACAGAGGAGGTACAAGACAGCTTCAGGGAAGTGGGAAAACTATGCAGCAAAGAGGGAACAATGGTAGTCTTCTCAGAAGTTCTGCCAGTGCCAAGGGCTAGTACAGACAGGAAGCAATGAATAAGTGACTTCAACAAGTGGCTGAGAGAATGGTGTGGGACCAAGGGGTATGGATTGGTGGGGGACTGGGGTAGCACATGGGATAACACAGATCTTTATGCAGGGGATAGGTTACACCTCAGCAAGGCAGGTTCACAGGTGTTGAAGCAGAAGCTGGGGGATTTCATCAATGAGAGGTATCATTTAAACTAGGTGGGAGGGCACTGGAGCTGGAAATTACCAGGAGAGGGGGTCCCATGAACCCCCCCCCCCACCACAGGGATAGATATGACCTTAGGCGAAATAGGGGTTGGAGTAAAGGGTAAGGAAGCAGGAAGGATAGGTGCAGCATGGAGAATTGTTATACTAAATGCTAGGAGCCTGGGGAACAAGTTGGCAGAGTTGCAGGCATTGATGGCAGAGGGAGAGGTGGACATAGCTACCATTACTGAGATGTGGGCAAGCAGGCACCATGACTGGGACCTAACCATCCCAGGGTAAAAACTATTCTGGAGGGATAGAGATAAAGGGAAGGCTGAGGGGGTTGCCATTTACGTAAGGGAAGGGATCAGATGTAATAGGGAGGAAGGAGAGAAGAGTAGGTTGGAAGTAATCTGGTTGCAGCTACACAGCCAGAAAGGGACCAAGATCTGTCTAGGGGTTGTTTATAGACCTCCAGCCCAGGAGGAGGACTATGACAGGGAACTGGGGGAGCAGATAAGGAGGCATAGTGGCAAAGGGAGCACACTGGTGGTGGGGGACTTTAATCTACCAGGGGTGGATTGGAGCATCCTAGCAACCAATTGCGCCAGAGAGCAGATCCTCCTGGAAGCATTCAAGAATGGCTTCCTTACCCAGAGGGTAATGGAGCCAATGAGGTAGGGGAATATACTAGACCTGGTACTGGAAGATGGGGAACAGGTCAGGGATGTAAGGGTGGAGGAACTTCTGGCAAGCAGTGACCACCGCACAGTGTGGTTCTCAATCAACCTGGGCAGGGAAGTAGCCACTACAAAAACTAGGGTCCTGGACTTCAAAAGGGCAGACTTTGGCAGGATGGGAAACATACTGGAAAGTCATATGGCAAGCATCCACTCAGAAATGGACACAGAACAAAAATGGACAGTCATCAAGACAGGACTGGCTGAAGCCACTAAAACTTGTATCAAGAGCCACAGCAAGAAAACCAGGACCAAGAAACCTAGTTGGATGAGTAGAGAGGTAGAGGAGAAGGTGAGGGAAGAAAAAATTACTCACCTTAGTAATGTTGTTTCTTCTAATGGAGTCTTGCTGTATTCTGACAAATTGCAGTGAGGTCCAACCTTCGAACTGCCCCGGAGATGAAAGAGTTAACTTTCCATGCCAGGCATGGAACGCTGAGCTCGAGCTCGGTTGAGACTCTGTCTGTTGCTGTTTGAACTCAAACCGTCAGATCTTTAAGAGCTAAACTCACTGAGTGTCCTGTGTGGAAGCTGTAAACCTACACTAGCCAACTGGCTACTAAATATAATATACAGATTTTTTGGTCCCAAAGCAAAGACTCAAGTCAGGAAACCCAAAAATGAAATAAACACAACACCCACTCACCCAAAGAAAAAAGGGGTGATAATAAAAAGTGGGGCGCCTCCTGAGTGCCAACACTGTTACTGCCCACCCACATCCCAAAAACAAAGGTTCTGAGAGGGGAAGGCGGGAGGTCAGAATACAGCAAGACTCCATTAGAAGAAACAACATTACTAAGGTGAGTAATTTTTTCTTCAAACAACATGAAGTCTTGCTGTATTCTGACAAATTGCAGACTACCAAGCAGTACCTCCATGGAGGAGGGACAGAACCTACTTAGGAAATAGGCTCTGAAGCACTGCTGTGCCAAACCGAGCATCACTCCTAGCCTGGATATCCAGACAGTAATGCTTGGTAAAAGTGTGAACCGTTTTCCAGGTAGCTGCTTGACATATCTCTAAGATAGGACTATCCCTGGCAGCAGCCAGGGAAGCAGCTGTAACTCTGGTAGAGTGAGCCCTCAGGCCTGAGGGTGGAATCCTGCCTAGTTTTTCATAGCAAAATTGAATGCAGAGACAATCCACCTGGCAATGGATCTTTTAGTGGCAGGTTTTCCCTTACACCTCACCATAAGTGAGGAACAGTTGGAGGAGTCAAACCTGTGACCCTTAGTGCGCTCTATGTAGTAGCTAAGGGCTCTTTTCACATCCAAACTGTGCAGCCTCCTCTCACCAGAGGAGGAATGGTCAGTGAAGAACACAGGAAGAGACATAGACTGGTTAAGGTGGAAGTCTGAAACCACCTTAGGTAAAAACTTCCTGTTAGTCCTGAGGACCACCTTATCTCTATGGAAAGAGATAAAATCAGGCTCCACTGACAGGGCTTGTAACTCACTTATGCGCCTGGCAGAAGTGATGGCCACCAAGAAAACAGTTTTCCAAGTCAAGTACTTAAGCTGTGCTGAGGACAAGGGCTCAAAAGGGGGTTGCATAAGCTGAGCAATGCAAACATTAAGGTCCCAAGCAGGGCAGGGTCCCTGAATGGCGGATTGGTATGAAGCAATCCTTGAAAAACTTGGAGAATACAGGATGAGCTGAAAGGAAGAAGCTTACCTGCTGAAAGAAAAGCAGAGACAGCTGCCAGATGCACTCTTAGTGTAGCTGGTCTGAGTCCCAAGCTATTCAGGTGAACCATATAGTCAAGGACTGTGGGCAGGCCAGCAGACTCTGAGAAATATGCTTCCCAGAGCACCATATGGAGAATCTTTTCCATTTGGAATTATAAGTGGTTCTGGTGGAAGGCTTCCGAGAAGCCTTTAGGATATCCATAACACCTTGAGAGAGGTGTAAATCAGCAAACTCTAACTCTTCAAGAGCCAGGCCCCAAGATTGAGAGATTTGAGATTCGGATACCAAACCCTCCCCTGAGCACAGGTTAACAGGTTGTAATTCCTGGGAAGAAACAGGGGAAGGTGGACTGTTAAGGACAACAGGAGAGGGTACCAGGGCTGTCTGGCCCAGTCTGGAGCAATCAGAATCACCTTGCAGGGTTGAGACCTGATTTTGACTAGCACCTTGAACATGAGAGGGAAGGGGGGAAAAGCATACAGGAACTTCCCTTCCCAATTGAGAACCACGGCATCAGGGGACTGAGCCCAACACTGGGGGCCTGCAGCAAAAGAGGGGAAGTTGGTGATTGTCTGGGGCTGCAAAAAGATCTATCTATGGGGTGCCCCATCTGGAGATCACCACCTTCACAACCAGGGGATCCAGTGACCATTCGTGATGGCCCTGAGATATCCTGCTGAGAGCATCTGCCAGGACATTGTCCTTGCCTGGGAGGTGTACTGCTATAAGAGAGGTGTTCAGGGAATAGGCCAGAGACCACAACTTCATTGCTTCTGTGCACAAGGCCGTAGACCGAGTGCCCCCTTGCTCGTTGATATACCACATTGTGGTGGTATTGTCTGTCCTGATCTGAACTACTTTGTTCTGAACAGACTTGGAAAAAGCTTGAAGTGCTAGAAACACTGCTCTGAGTTCTAATAGATTGATGTGAAGCAGAGATTCCTGAGGGGACCACAACCCTTGGGTGGTCAGGTCTCCCAAGTGGGCTCCCCACCCCAAGAGGGAGGCATCTGTAGTAAGGATTAGAGAGTGAGACTGAGTGACAAAAGGAACTCCTTGTCTTAGATTGTCCTGATCCTGCCACCACTGCAATGCTTGGATCAGGGTTCGAGTCACTGGGATCAGTTTGGTCAGAGGATCCTTTTTCTGAAACCAAAAGGCCCTCAAGTGGAACTGAATGTCCCTCATCTGAAATCTTGCTCCCTGCACCACTGCTGTAGAAGCAGCCATGTGCCCCAGGAGCTGCAGAAAATGCCTTGCTGGTCGAGACACCTGTAGGGTGAATGAAGAGGCCAGTGTAATAAGGGTCCTTGCCCTGTCCAGGGGAAGGAAGGCTCTTGCCTTTACTGTATCTATCTCTGCTCCTATGAAGGTGAGGAGCTGTACAGGCTCTAGAACTGACTTTGAAAGATTCAGAAGGAAACCTAGAGAAGTGAGCAGTTGCTGAGTTATCTGTAGGTGTAACTTGACTTGGTCTGGGGACTGGCCTACTATGAGCCAGTCGTCCAGGTATGGAAAGATGGAAATTCTTTTCCTTCTTAGGAAGGCAACTACTACTGCCAGGCATTTTGTGAACACCCTTGGAGCAGAGGTTAGGCCGAAGGGCATTGCTCTGAATTGGTAATGGCCTGAGGGCAGCTCGAACCTGAGGTATTTTCGATGGGAGCTTCTGATGAGAATATGGAAATAGGCATCCTTGAGGTCCAGGGAGACTAGCCAGTCCCCTGGCCTTAGAGAGATAGAATTATTCCCAGAGTCACCATTTTGAACTTTGGCTTTAAAAGGTGCTTGTTTAAATATCTGAGATCCAGGACGGGCCACCATTCTCCTGTCTTTTGGGGTGAGAAGTACCTGGAGTACAATCCTTTCCCTTTGTGTAGGGTGGAACCTTTCTACAGCTCTGAGAGCCAAGAGGAAGAGACCTCTGCCTCTAGGGCAAGTGCCTCTGAAGGATTTGCAGGTGGAAAGGATCTGGTTCTCATCTTTGGAAATTTTTGAAGCTGAGAACCAGTCCCTGGCTTACTACTTCCAGGACCCATTGTCTGATGTTAAAGACATCCAGTCCTGGACAAAGTAAGCCAGCCTTCAGGTGGTGGAGAATCGGCCCTGGCAAACCCATCAGGGTGCCTGTTTGGCAGGGGCTTTAGGCTGAGGGTGGAACCAGGCCTGCTTGTGCCCCGCCTGCCTCTCCTCTAAAGAACCCCTCTGAGCATAAGCAGAAGAGGAGCCTGGCTTGGTAGAAAGGCCTATGAAAAGGCCTGCCCTGGGATGCTGCCTCTGAGGGAGCTGCCTTTCCTTGGCCTGAGCACTCCTATAGGTGGTCTTGTATTCATCCATTTTCTTCATATAGTTCTCTGTTTGCTCCCAAACAGAGAATTACCAACAGGAAAATCCATGGCCTTAGTCTGGGTATCCTGATACAGGCTAGTACATCTGAGCCAAGCCATCCTACGAAGGGCCACAGATGTAGCCATGACTCTAGATGAAACATCATTGGAGTCCACTGCAGCATGGAATTGCACCTTGGATGCCTCAATACCATCCACAGCTACCTGCTCCAGCTCCTTGGCAAGCTGGCCAGGGACCTGTTTAGCTAAAGCCATTACAGTGTCCCATCCAGATTTCTGATATCTAGCTGTATAGGCCATATAATTGGCCTGCCTGAGTCCCAAGGATGCTGCCATGTACTATTTCTTTGCCATGGCATCAATCCTCCTAGAGTCCTTATCTGGGGGGTGTGAAGCCAAGGGTATATTTGCCTTATCACAGGCAGCAGCCTGCACTACCCCAACATGGCTGCATTGCTGGGTAAGGAACTCTGTATCCGAGCCTGAAAGAGTATACCTCTTGTCCATTCTCTTATCCACAGGAGGTATAGAATTAGGAGTTTTTAAAATTTTTATTGTCTGTTTCCCAAAAGATTTGTGAAGGGGAATAGACAGCCTCCTGGACTGTGGGATATCCATCATTTCAATATAGTCAGGCTCCTCCTGGTCATCCACAGCTTCTTCCATAGGAAGCTGAAGGGTTTCAGCCACTTTCTTGTAAAACATGAAATGGGAGGGGGACTCAGAAAGCCTAGGAGGAGACACTCCTGAAGGTCTGTCTGGGGAGATGTCCGGGTCAATGGGCACATCCAGACTTTCATAATCACATTCACTTTCCTCATACTCTCCTTCCTCCTCCTCCTCCGGTTCATAAAATTCCTCTAAATCATAATCCAGAACCAGTGAAACCGGCCAAACCGAGCGCCTTCCTGATGGTGCCGGTTCGGTCGGAACCGGGGATAGCGACTGAACAATTTTTATAGCTTTGGCTATTTCATCAGCAGTTGGAGAAGAAACTTTTGGATCCCCACCGGCTGATTTATCCCTTCTTGTTCTCTTAACCGGAACCGACTCCTCGGAATCGGTTCTCCTTTTGACCGAAGAAGTTTTGTCCTGGTCAGAGGGCACTCCTTCTGGTTCGGTTGGAACCGAACCGGGCTGGCCATCCGGGTCAGCGGACTTTTTGGCCTCCCTTTCCCTGAGCCTACCAACTCTCTTTTCTAGGGTAGCTGCAGGAAAATTTTTACAAATCTGGCAGTCTAAATCGAGGTGGTCAAACCCCAGACAATAAACACAGGTGGTGTGGGGGTCAGCCTTAGCAAAGACTTCCCCACACACACTACAGTGCTGAAACCCAGTGGGCCCGGTTTTTCTTTTGGGTTTCTCAGACATGGCCAGTCCTAAACCAAACTTACCCTTTTTGGCAATCCACCAGGCAAGACACTCTTATCGGTTCTTGACCGTGTTATGGGTCATGGAAAAAAACGTAATAAAATCTGTTTTTTAGAACCGATAAGAACCGGTAACCACACTCTAAAAGTAGAAGTAAAGATTTTAAACAACCTGATCAGTTCAAACCGAACCGATGACACGTTTACAAGTTCCACACAGAATAGAAAAACAATATAAACCTATCTAGTACTCACGAATACCACAGACAGAGACTGAACCGATAGGTTACGGTTTAAATTCGGTCGAAAACCGAGAAAAACGGTACTTTAACCGACAAATTGAACTGAGCAAAGGAGAAATCTCCGGAGCGACTGTTCAGTGAGACGGAGTAAAGAATCTGACGGTTTGAGTTCAAACAGCAACAGACAGAGTCTCAACCGAGCTCGAGCTCAGCGTTCCATGCCTGGCATGGAAAGTTAACTCTTTCATCTCCGGGGCAGTTCGAAGGTTGGACCTCACTGCAATTTGTCAGAATACAGCAAGACTTCATGTTGTTTGAAAAGAAGAATGCATTGTGGATCTACAAGCGATCCAACAGGGCAGAAGACAAAGAAGAATATGTGAAGAAATCCAGAGAACTGAGCAGAATGGTAAGAGCAGCAAAGGCGGTTAAAGAACGGAGGTTAGCACAGGGGATCAAAGGAGGAGAAAAGGATTTCTTCAGATATATCAGAGAGAAGAGAAAGAGCAAGGATCAAATTGCTAGGATCAGGAGGGGAAGTGGGTGGGTAGAAAAGGGGGCTGAGCAGGCAGAAGTACTTAATGAATACTTCTGTTCAGTCTTCACCAAGGAGAGGGACGGGCCCATACTTGAGACAAAGGGCGAGGTGGGAGAGGGTGGGGGAGAAGCAACCACCACAGATGGGGAAATCATGGTGGAAAGGGTGAGCGAGGGCCTTAAGTCCCTGAAGGTGGACAAGGCACCTGGCCCAGACAGAGTCCACCCCAGGGTGCTGAAAGAGTTGGCAAAGGTGCTGGCACAGCCATTGATGGACCTGTTTAATACCTGTCTGAACTCGGGGTGCGTGCCCAGGGACTGGAGGGAAGCACATGTGGTACCTCTCCATAAGAGTGGGCCAAAGGACGAAATGGGGAACTACAGCCCAGTGAGCCTTACTGCAATTGTGGGAAAAATGAAGGAGATAATCCTCAAGGAAAGGCTCGTGCAATTTCTTGAGGATAACAACCTCTAGGACAGCAGGCCACACGGGTTTGTCTCAGGCAGATCCTGCCAGATGAACTTGGTTGATTTTTACAATTGGGTTATGAGGGCACTGGACAGGGGACATGCAGTGGATGTCCTCTACCTGGATTTCAGCAAGGCCTTTGACTCAGTGCCACACGGTAGGCTGACCTGCAAGTTGAAGTGTCTGGAAGCAGGGAGGAAACTGGTCAGATGGGTCGAGAACTGGCTGCAGGGTAGACAGCAGAAGGTAGTTAGTTGGGGGGGGAGGCATCTGAACCCAGGGCAGTAACAAGTGGTGCACCACAGGGCTCAGTGCTAGGACCAGTTCTGTTTAACATTTTCATAGCCAACATTGCAGCAGGGATGAACAGCAAGATCAGTCTCTTCGCAGATGACACAAATATTTGTGCCGAGGTAGATTGGGCGCAAAAGTACTTCAGGAGGATTTGGCAAAACTGGAGGAATGGTCTCACACTTGGCAGCTTGGTCTCAATGCCAAGAAGTGCAAAGTGATGCATTTAGGAGGCAAGAACCCAGGACACAATTACTGGCTAGATGGTGTCCTGTTTTCAAAATCCAAGGAGGAGAAGGGTCTGGGAGTGCTGGTAACTGCAGAGATGAACCACTCTGCTCAGTGCAGGAAGGCAGCAGTGAAGGCAAACAGGATGCTAGAGTACATAGCAAGAGGGATTACTTCTAATAGTGGGGAGGTCATCTTGCCCCTGTACAGGTCCCTGGTGAGACCGCACCTAGAGTACTGCGTGCAATTCTGGCACCCTTACTTGAAAAAGGACATCAGACTACTGGAGGGGATATAGCGCAGGGCAACAAAAATGATCCTGGGTTGGAGGACAGATCATATGAGGAGAGACTGAGAGACAGCTCAATATGTATACCCTGGAGGAAAGAAGGGAGAGAGGGGATATGATTGAGACCTTCAAGTACCTAAAGGGTTTGAACACAGCAGACACCATATGTATGTTCAATCTGAAGGGCAAAAGGAAAACCAGGGGACAGTCTATGAAGCTGGAAGGGGCAGGTTCAAGAGGGAACTGAGGAGGCACTATTTCACAGAAAGGGTGGTGGCAGGGTGGAACGCTCTGCTAGAGGAAGTTGTATTGCTGCAGAGTGTTGGGGCTTCAAGAGGGGGTGGGACAGATTCAAGGGAGGGTACAAACCGGGAGGCGTGAGATGGGGGAGGGCATATGGGGGGGCAGCTGCAGTCTAATGGACTGAAGTGCTGCACACTCGAGCAGACTAGATAGCCCGAATGGCCTGTATCTGCTGGCAATTTCACATGTTCGTACAAGTTTCATTGTGAGTGGTAGGTTGTGAGTTCGGTGTTGGAGAGTGAAGCCTTATACAGAGTCCAAGTGCGGTCCCAGAAAGTGCAAAGCTTGATAATGTCAGCTGATATCCAGGGGTGGTGGAAGTTTCTTACTCTGCGGCATCGTGATGGGGCATGGGTATTCCAAGCTTTGTTTAAAGAGCACCTTTCCCAGTCCTTTTGACCTTCATGCATAAATTACCCCTTCTTGCATAAATTCTTTAATTGTATTTCATTAATGTCCCCTGCAGTTACTTCTTGCATTCTGAGCTGCTAAAAACTGCAGGGTGTACCAGAGCTTCTATAGCAAGCCTGGTGTTGCTGTGGACCCAGGGCTGTGCTGCTGATGTCACAATATGGCAGAGGAATGACTCAGTGTGCAGTACAGTAAAGTTGCAGCAGTTTCGAAAGGCAAAACTAGCATTACTAGGTGTACATACTGTGTTTCCCCCTTCCCCAAGACACCCTGTTACCAATGCATTATGCCAAAACAAAATGCCCTATCAGTGTATTATTTTGTAAAACAGAGTTCTATCTGCCTGCGTAACAAAGCTTGGGGAGTGAGAAAAGATGGAGTTGCTGTCAGCCGAGGCAGCTGTCATTTATTCATGGGTGTTATCAATCTCTTTACCTTTATCATTTGCAGGCAGTAATTCCTCCTTAGCCATGCCATACTGGTGCCTTCCATATCTTTGTGTAGTAAACTGCCTGGCAGTCACCCTGATCGAAAATCCCTTTCTGCTCCTCCATCCCGCGCCTCCCCAACATTAGCATGGCACTGCGAAACTCCGAACTCAAATTTCGGTCACATGTAATATAAACATTGTATTTAAATATGCTATATTTTCTATGTCCACAGTACAGGTGGTTTTGCAAACCGATGGCCATTTCCAGAGAAATTCTTATTTGAAAAGTGAATCCTGGAAGGCGCACAGCTTGCGTCATTCTCGTCCTTTGCCTCAGTTTTTTGACTCAACTTGTGTCATTCACATTCCTTGAGTCATTTTTTTGACTCAACTTGAACCATATTCTTTTTTGACACAACTTGCGTCATTCTCATCCCTTGCATCATTTGTTTGACACGGTGGACCTCTTGCGTCAGTTTGGAGGACTTTGCCACAGAGAATGTTTTCTTGCAAAATGTGGCACACAATATTTGGTGCACCTAGATCTGATGCAAGGTGGTTGTTTGACGCATCCTGCATCTATCTAAGGGCTCTTTGAAAATCCAGCCCCATGATTCCAGAAATTTACTAACATCTAGTCAACGTGGTTTCAGGTAACATTATAAGTACTCTGAGGGCCACTTTGGAGGTTACGAATGCTATTTAGAGGACCTTGGACAGAGGAGGCATGGTAGGTGCATTATTTCTTGATTTATCAAAAGCATTTAACCTTGTGAACCACAGCCACCTGCTGGAATCTTGGTTTTCCCTTAATACAATAAACTGGTTTCAACGCTATTTGTTCAATTGGAAGCAATCAGCTATTCTTGGTTCTCTTAATTCCCCTTTGATTTATGTACATATAGGTGTTCCCCAGGGATCCATCCTGGGCTTCATTCTTTTCAGTATTTTTTGAACACATTACCTTCCGTTGTTCAGGATGTAAACATCTTTATTTCTAGGTACTGTATTGTATTGACCTGGTAATAATCTTTCTGACATTAGTATACAGTTACGGAGGGACAGGCCCTGTATACACCAGGCTTTTTAAACCATTCTAAGCAAGTTAACATGGTTTAAGAAGCGCTAACATGGTTTGCGGCCACACTACAGCATGATTTACACAGTTTTTAAAAAACGTGCTAAAATCCTGCTAGGTACCTAGTCTTTAGCCTGGTTCTAAAAACAATTTAAGTTAAACACGGTTTGACTTACTAGTATGGACACGCTGCTTGGTGCTGGGCTTCTAGTTGTGATGTCCACAATATCGGAATTGCTTGGGCTGCTAGGATACACAGCCATAGCACAGTAATAGTAGGCACTGATTCACAACCCCAAAAAGTACCCAGCGTGGACAGAATTGAGGTTGAAGAACCATGTTTAAACACAGTTTCAACACAATGTGGACACTCTAGAAGGGCAATACTTAAGCCGGTTTATAAAATGATTTTCAACCTTCTTTTGCAAGTATGTACACAACCTTATAGAGTACAACAATGGTTGACTGAAAATGAAATGTTACCAAATGCCTGTAAGATCAAGTCCTTGTTTTTTGGTTCTCAACAAAAATTTGCCTGGCACCATTTCCTTTCTTTTGTGATTTATCTGGTGTTAAAATTAAATGTGTGAAAAATTTCTGATATTTGGGATTTGTACTGGATCAGAATTTTACTTTTCAAGATCAAATTAATTATGTTGTTAAAATATACATTTTCTCGCAATTAATCTTTTTAATTAGTATATTGACATATATATGAAATACACATATGTTCTTCTGCCACTCTTACTGCTCTTCAGTGCGTAAAAACACCATATCCTTCCGTTTTTATGTTTGCTTGAACGCATGTGCGAGAAACCTAGTGCCATCATCCAAGTTTTTGGAGGTGTGGCACCCATCTTCCAATTCAGTTAGTGTGTTTGTAGGCGTGGCCGCGGTTCTCCAATGAACGCTGCAGCGGTCTATGACAGCAGTTGAAAATGCGGTGGCATTACAGTTGAAAGGCTATGCTTCAGTGAGCAGCGATAAAATATCGGCGTGCTCATCGCGCTCCCACACACACACCATACTGCATGCTCATGCCCCCACACACACACTGTATAGCCGACGGGGTGCCCAATCCCCGTCGGCTGTCTAGCTCCCGTTCCAGATGCCATGCTGGGAGCCCACCCCAGCATGGCAACAGATCGTATGGCCGACAGGGGTGCCCAATCCCCAGTTGGTTCCACGGCCCCAAATAGCTTTCCAGCAGCTGCTGCCGCTGAGGGGCCACCCAGCATGGCACAATCCCACATCGTCTAAGTTATAAAAAAAAAAGAACCCTGAAAGAAAAAACCTTCCCTCGCTGACTGTCCTGACAATCTCCCCCACCACACCCACCCTCTGCCCTTCCTCCCACACCCCTCCTCACCCCATACTTACCTCCCGAGCTCAAGTGCGCGATCTTGATGGACTAGGAACACATCTGCACTCTTCAAAGCTGACCGCGAACTGAGGAAATGCCGGTAAATTGTATAATGTAATAAATAGGGTTTTTTCAACATTAGTGCATATCATAGGCATTTTGGGGAATTTTTTCACCAAATTTTCAACATGGGGTTTTTGGGGCCCCCACCTCATGAATTCTGTCACTGTCATGGCATTAATCAGCCCTGAAAGGTGATTTTGCGGTCACTGAGCAGAACCACCTTTTGGCACCAATTTACAAAATGACAGTGTCACAGTTCATGAGGTAGGCCCCCAAAAACCCTATGTTGAAAATTTGGTGAAAAAATTCCCAAAAATGACTGTTTTACGAGCATGCATTGCGCTGTTCCTACACACACTCGTAATCAAAGGTATCATAGGTAGGTACAGAGCAAAGAAGACTTTCGTCCATTGTGCTCGCTTAGGCCCTAGTTATGGTAGCTCCCTATTTTGTTCGCTACACAATGTTTGTCCAGTTCCCTCTTGAACTCAAGCATGGTCTTACTAGCAACCACCTCTTCAGGTAAGCTGTTCCAGACTGGAATTACCCTAACGCTAAACCAGTGTTTTCTTTTTATTGTCTTAAAATGTTGCCCCTTCAACTGCCATGAGTGTGTCCTAGTGTCATAATGCTGATCCCTAAGTGTAAGTCCCAGTTTCTCCCTTAAGTTGACGTCTTTAAGCGAACTATACACCATACACAAGTCTGCTCTCAAACGCCTATACTCCAGTGTGAACATCCCCAACTCTTCCAATCTGTCCTCATAATCCTGGTCCCTAACATCTGCCACCAACCTTGTTGCCCTTCTCTGAACCCTCTCCAATCTCTTGACATCTGTCCTAAACCCTGGTGACCAGAACTGAGCACAATACTCCAAATGCGGCCTCACCAGCGCACCAAACAGAGGCACAATCACCTCCCTCTTCCTACTCTTAATATGCTTGTTAATATTAATAAGAATACCACCAGCGGTCTTTACCACCTGGCTACAGTGTTGATGAAACTTGAGATCATTAGTCACTTTAACACCCAAATCTCTTTCTTCAAGTACCTTTCCCAGCATATGTCCATTTATAACATAATCAGCTTTTTTGTTATTTTTCCCAAAGTGCATAACTGCATATTTATTGGTGTTAAAAGATAACTTATAATCCCTCACCCATCTTTCCATTTTAAATAAGGCTTCCTGCAGCTTCATTGCATCGTCACTATTTTTGATACTAGTACCAATCCTGGTGTCGTCTGCAAATTTGGTTTCCCAAACATCCCCTCCTCCAGTCAGTGAGTGTATGTATATATATATATAAAACAAACAAGGCCCCAGCACTGATCCCTGGGGAACTCCACTTTCCACTCCTAACCAGTCGGAATGTACACCCTTTAAACAAACCCTCTGCTTTCTATCACTCAACCATGCTTTTACACAACATGTAATATACCCATATATTTTGTGTCTATTAAGGCATCCACCAATTCTTCATCATCATCATCAAATCTTTATTTATTCAGGCGAACATCATTGAGCAAGGCTCATTTACAAGATGGACCTGATAAGGTCAAGGTTCAACAGTTGATACACAACAGATACATCAATACACTTATATAAAACAGTTATACATACGGGGGAAAAACATTTATAAACACAGTGATGTACAGTAAAATTCACATGATAAAATGGGTTACAGGAAAGTTAAGCTAATATTTACAGTATATACAGTGTATACATATCCCAGTGGAGGGGCCATGGCAACACACAGCATAATGTAATACTAGGATGGTGGAAGGTATTACTGGGTGCCATAAGATGGGGTGTCTGCCTGGGAGGGAGAACTGAAGAACAAAGATTATGCCATGTGGGACCTTATCGAATGCCTTGGAAAAATCCAAAAACACTACGTCCACAGAGGTGCCCTCATCCAAGGCCCTACTCACATGCTCATAAAACTCCAGGAGATTCGTCTGACATGATAAACCCTTCCTAAAGCCATGTTGTACATTATCACAGTCCCCTGCCAAGGTCATGAACTCCAGTATTTGGTCCTTAATAATAGTTTCCAACATTTTCCCCAAAACAGTGGTCAAGCTTACATGCCTATAGTTACTCAAGTCCTGTTTTGACCCCTTTTTATGGATAGGGACATTTGCTTTACGCCATACCTCTATCACCTCCCCTCTATCCAGTGATGCTTGGAACAATACTGTTATGGGTTGTGCCAATACTGTTGCCAGCTCCCTAAGAACTCTAGGATGGATCCCATCTGGTCCCTGAGACTTATTTGGGTCCAGGTGCATCAATCTGCCCTCGATATCCCCTTTATTCAAAACAATTCCATAACCTACATTATACTGATGGTCCCTAGTACTTTCAGATTTATCATTAAAGACCGATGAAAAATAAGTATTGAAATGCCCTGCCATAGCTTGGTTGTCCTCAATTAACTCCCCAGCCTGGTCCTTAATAGGCCCCACAGTAGTTTTACACCCCTTTTTATTATTAATGTAAATGTAGAAAGATTTATGATTATCCTTAACTCTTGTAACCAAATTTAACTCATAATTTTGAGTTGCCCATTTAATTGCTTTTTTAGTTTCTTTTAACAGTTTATTATACACAACCCAATTTTTTGTACATTCACTTTTAGCTTTATTGTAAGCTCTTTTTTTCTTTTTAATCAATTTTCTAATTCTAGGCGATAGCCATGAGGGAATTTTACCTAGTCCATTATATTTCTTCCTAAGTGGAACATACTTGTTTACCAAATCAACAATCTTCTTCTCCAAGATAGCCCAGTTATCCTTTAATGTTCTATTTTCAAACTCTTTCTGCCATCCCCACTCCATGAGTTCCATCCTCATTTTATTGAAATTGACCTTGTTAAAGTTCCGAACCTCGGTTGAACCAAAAATCATAGAATATACCCACTTAAGTTCAAAACTAATCATACAATGATCACTTGAACCAAGTGGTGAGGTAACACTACAATTTTTAATCGAGTCCCCTAAATTACTTAATACAAGATCTAATGTATTATCCCCCCTTGTGCTACTCCCTATGTGTTGATCCAGACCTGCTGGTAAAAAAAAGAGTCCAGGTATCTTAACTCATTTGATGTCCCTGCTATTTGTTTTGACCAATTGATACCAGGCAGATTAAAGTCGCCTAAAAGAATAATACTTTCAGTAGACTCTAAGGAGTTCAAGAATTTAAGAACAGCCTCATCATTTTGGGGGGAATTGAGGGAGGTCGATACATAACCCCCATTGTGATATTTGGGCCATCTAGTGGCAATATCTTAATCCACAGATGCTCAATTCCTGCTATTTGGGGAACTTCAATAGCTACTGATTTTATTGTATCAGATACATACAGTGCTACTCCTCCATCTTTTTTACTTCATCTATCCATATGATGTAAATCAAATCCCAGTATATAATGGTCCCAGGTATCCTCAGATGTCCACCAGGTCTCGTAAGTTCGCAAATTTTCAATATGTTCACTCCAGATTTTCAACATTGTCATTTTACCATACCTCCATATGAGCAGTACAGCTGTCATTTCTCACATCTGACCCAAAATGTGTTTCCACACATGGCGCTAGCAAAGTAGCAGTTAGTCTGTGAAATCAATATTTAAGGACAGATTAAGAAAATCACAGTGACACTGTTCATGAGCAGAGGTGATAAAATGGCTATGTTAAAAATTTGGTGAACAAATTCCCAAAAATTACTGTTTTACGAGCATGCATTGCGCTGGCAGTACAGCTGTCATTTTTCACATTCCAGCCAAAACGTGTTTCCGTCCATGTAGCGTACAATGGCGCAGTCGGTAGCAAAATCAATGTTCGGACAGATTAAGAAAATCACAGTGACAATGTTCATGAGCAGAGGTGTTAAAATGGATATGTTGAAAATTTGGTGAAATCGTCCATAAAATGACTGTGTTATGACGACCATTGCGCAGTTTCCACACACCCTCGTAACTTCATGGATTTCTAATATTTTCAGTCCAGATTTTCACCACTGGCATTTTTCCACATTTCCTTATGAACAGTACAGCTGTCATTTTTCACACCATGGCTGAAATGTGTTTTCGCACTTCCAGTGCAGAAATGCGTGGTCGCTGTGGGAAATCACTGTTTGAGACAGATTAAGAAAATCACAATGACACTGTTCATTAGCGGAGGTTACAAAATCCCTGTGTTGACAATCTGCTGTAAAAAATCCACAAACTAATTGCATTACAGGTGTGCGTTGCGCACTTTCTACGCACGCTCGTGACTTCACCAGTTTTTTTAATATTTTCACTGCAGAATTTCAACATTGCCATTTTTTGCACCTCCTCATGAACAATACAGTGGTCATTTTTCACATCCGGTTCGAAATGTGTTTTCGCACCTGTGGTGCCAAATGGCATAGTCGTTGTGCAAAATCAGCTTTCAGCTAACAAACTGATATTGCCACTGTTCATAAGGTGGGGGTCACAAAAAAAACATGTTGAAAATTTGGAGTGAAAATGCCAACGAACGCCTGAGGTGTTAGGGTTTCCGACCATAACGCCCCAGCCTGTAGAGATTGAGAGGCATCAGGGGTGTGACTTGGGATTCTCGCCTGTAATGCTCATACCATTCCACACCCTGCAGCCAGTGAGAGGCATTGAGGTGTGCCTTGGACTCTTCGGCCTCAAAGTTCACCCCACTCTCCTATACAGGACCCATCTCACCGTATTTCCTGAAGGAATGGGGGGAGCATAAGGGCCAAAGACCCCAAGGCACACTGTGACACTTGTCAGTGTCTGCATGGTAGGGTGTGGTGAAATAACATGACTGTTATGCCCGACGACCCAAAGGCACACCCCAATGCCTGTCAGTCTCTGCAGGGTGGTGGTGGGGTTGGCTTCAGTTCAATACTTCACTGCCATTTCTATTATGCAGCTCTCTAACTCCTACACTACCAATGCCAATGTCAGCAAGCAAACATTCGGCATTGACAAATGCTTGTTAGATTTCCTAGTTATGCTTCTCATTCTACTTATCAGTTTTTTGGTACAATGGGATAGGTTGGTTTTCTTTTGAGCTTTTTGTAATTATTATTATTATTATTAAATAGCATTTAAATGGCTTCAGTGTTCCCAAATATCCTTCCCTTCTACTGTATGTCTGATGTTCAGGTTCGCTCTCATTTACATTCAACATATTCAGCTCATGGTGAAAATCTTCCTTGTTGTGGGTCTTCTTTGGGTCACAGATTTTGGCTTTATTGTGTGACTAAATTGTGGAATGATTTGACAAATATCTTATCTTGTAATTCTTTGTATGTTTTTATGTTTTTTAATCATATATTTATTTTGAGTTTTTTTTAATAACATACATTCAAACTTTTGTATGCAGGATAAACTCTAGTCCATTTCAGACAGTAGGACGATATTAAGATACTACAAAACATGAACATCATTTGCAAGCATCATGCATCATCGTCAAAATCATCAGGCCATATTTTTATATTACTATTAATCTTCATATTTAATACAATACTGAGAAAAAAGAATCAGACAGCTTGCCTATCAGCTCATCTATAATAAATTATATCATTTAATAAAGTTCATCCATCAGACCAACATTAAGCCAGGGAAACAGCATAAAAGTACATCCATGCTGCGCTCAACCAACTTCGTCCACTCCTTCCAGCATGATTTCAGATAATTCTTTATCGGAAGAGGTTGGGGACTCTCCATTTCTTGACTGGTCCGATCTGTACCGGGTTATAATAACTGGTGACCCCCGTTATCAACCCATTTCAAGTATTGTAAAAAGTCATATCAACCCGCAGGTTGATCTGAAAAAAGATTGTATCAACCCTTGAGTTGATCGACTTTTACAGTCTCAGCCAGCCTGCAGCATTGCATTCCAGACTAAACAGATTGTGGCACTCAGGACGGTTCTCCAAGCATAGATTCAAACTCACAGCCCAACCTCCATTTAAAACGAAACATACAGATCCAAATCAGAAAGCGTAATCATTTCAAGTATTTACCAGCTGAAAAATTCTCCACTAAGCGTGTACTTTCCCCGACTAACCCTTATTTTCCATAGCCGGCATGAACTTTCACCTCGTTTCCACAATGACTGGAATGACCCCTGACCCATCGAGATGACGAAACAACACACACTGAAGCCGAAGGACTTGGGCAAATGATTTAAACTGAAAAAAAAATGTTTTCTAGTTGTTTGATATATTTTTTTTTTGCTTTATTTCAACCCGATTGTAATTTACTTGACCCAACAACTTTACCCAGTTGGAAGCCACGACCATAAGGTAACGAAATCTTTTTGCACCAGTATTATAAAAAATAAAACCCATGTAGTAGATCGATATGCATTTTTTTGTTCACACCCTCGGTGTGTGATCATAGTGAAACCTCTCGAGCTTCGCTCTCGAGGTTTCTCTATTATCACACACCTTTGGTGTGAAAAAAAAATGCATATCAACCTACTACATATGCATTATTCTCTATTTAATAAACTCGACGAGCTGGTTAACCTTGAAAAAGATATACTGCGTGCCCTTATGTTTAATTCGAACCTTTGCCGGCGCCAAATAGCTGAAAAGTCCCTCCCAACTCTAATACTTCTTGGTGGTAGTTCAAAAATGTTCTCCTTCTCTGTTGCATCTGAAAGGAGAAATCAGAGTAAACATAAAAACGGTGAGACTTATAAACAAGCAATCCCTTTACCCTGGATAACTTAATCAGAAGGTCTTGATCCGATTCAAATGCAAAACTCAACAAGATCAGATTTTTCAGGGTAACATCCATCTTGCTGCCTTGTTCTGCTAAAGCAGGTCTCAAAGCTTTAGAAATTCTGTATTCCTTAGTAACATAGGGTAAATTTTCAGAAGGGAGATTAAAAGCAGAAACAAAAATATCTTTAAGCAAATCTCTGACAGAATCAAATTCCATATCCAAACCGTCCGGCAAGCCAACAATCCACAAGTTCTTATATCTGACTTGATTCTCCAGGGTTTCAATTTTTCAGTGCATGTTATAGGATTCTCTGAGTTGAGCAGCATTCGTAGCTTCTAGTGTTATAAGCCTGTTTTCTTGTTTGGTAAATTTTTCCACATTATGTTCAATTTTCTTTAGGTTTTCAGTAGCTATTTCCTTAGTGGCTTTAACTTCTTTCTATATAAAATCCAATTTAGCAATAAACACATCTTGTTTACGATCTTGCCTCTCGAGCGCAGCAAGAACACGGTCGATTGATTTTCCCAGAGTCTCAATTGTATAACTCAGCTGAAATCCAGCAGGGTAAGAAGTTTGTTGGGTCGCCATAAGAATGCCCGTACCAATGTCAGTTTCAGCTCTAGGTTTTAACGGTCTCTTCAGGGAACTCTGGCCTGAAATATCTTGCAGATTCGAAATAGAGTTCTGAACATGCCCGTACCAATGTCAGTTTCAGCTCTAGGTTTGAATGGTCTCTTCAGGGAACTCTGGCATGAAATATCTTACAGATTCGGAATAGAGCTCTGAACAGGCAGGCCTTCCTCTATTATCGCATATGAAGACGTTAGCAACAGAGCGGTGCCAGCAACTTGCTCACCGCTATGCGGGCTGGTCGAAGGCCGCAGAAGTCGCTTCTCTAGCGGTCATATACTTGGTGAGGCAAACTCCTCACTGGAAGATGAAGTAGCTCTATCTTTGCACTGTTCCCCATTTATCAGACATGAAAAATTCAAATCACTCAGCTCAGCATAGGGAAACTGCATAGAATATTGCCAAACAACGCCAGGTAGTACCAGCAAATGTCGGAGCTCCTCACAGTATGTTTACACTAAATGGAACCACACAGCATCCACCGGATTCCTGACTCCTGGACTTTCAAAAGTAAAATAAAGTTCCAGCGGGGAAAACGAAGGATTTTCTTTGTGAAAAGCTTAATCGGAGGGTAAGCTTTTGGAGGGTGGGGTGCTCTGTATTTGGCCAGCTTTCCTTTAAACTGGGACTGTACAAAGGGCTAACTTTTAAATTAACTCTCCCAGATAAAAAAAAAACCATGAGAGCAAGTGATACTGTATCACTCATGCAATGTAAGTTTCTGCTTGAGGGTTTAAACTGGGGCTGTATAGTACTGTATTGATGATAGATGGGGAGTGTCTTAAAAAATCTTGGCACTCCTACAATATGACAGAGCTTGTTGAGCATCAGATAAGGAATCCATCAGGAGAAGCATCATGCCAGCTGGTACATTTGCACAGGATCAAGCTGAGACACATTTTTTTCTAAATGATAATTCACCACACTATATTTTTACTGCCACCTGCTTTCTGTTGCGCTGTTTTCCACCACATCTGCCTGGGGAGTAGAAGAGCAGGAGGGCTGACTTTCAAATTAACTCTTCCAAATTAAAAACATAACAAAACAAAAAAAAAAAACCACAGAGCAATTTCCACCTGCTTTCTGTCGCACTGTTTTCTGCCACATCTGCCTGGGGAGTAGAAGAGCAGGAGGGCTGACTTTCAAATTAATTCTTCCAAATTAAAAACATAACAAAACAAACAAAAAAAAAAAAACACAGCAATTTCCACCTGCTTTCTGTCGCGCTGTTTTCAGCCACATCTGCCGGGGGAGGGGTAGAAGAGCTCTCAATCGGCTTTGTTATGGATGCGGGCAACAGGCTAGAAATTTAAAAGTCAGCAACAACAGCATCTGCAGCAATGGGGGGGGGGGGAGAGAATTAGCACCAAATTCTCCAACAGATGAGATTGTTTAACAGCAGGTAGGGGGATTACTCACACATTAACTACACCACGTGCTAACAACCAGCTGGGAGAAAGCATAATCACACTGTCACGCTGCAGCTGTTATGCTGTTAGGTATCCGGTTAATATAGCAAAACAGCGGGTCAGAACAATGAATGTGATAACAGCTACAGGGTTAATGTGGTAAAAGTGATTTACTGCTGCTACCCCTGTAGCTGTCATCACATCTGAGGAGAGGAGAAGGGGGTAAGGTGAGTGGTGTCTCGCCGAGCTGCTCCCGTGGTGTAGGGGGCTGAGAGCAGGAGTAGCTACAGTGGTGGAGTCTCCGGGAGACCAGGGTTCTGTTCCCAGTCTCCCGACTGTGATGTATTTTTGAGTTCACCCCACACACACACATCTGTACTGTTTTTTTTTTTCTTGTTCTCCCCCCAACTTCTGCCTTTTCCCAGAGTTTCACCCCCCGTGGAGTTCATTATATTTAAGTCGGGGGTGCAGGTGTCGTAGCCCCTGCTAACATACCTTTCCTCTGGTTTGTTGTTTTTGGCAAGGTAGCACTCACTGATATTACTGAGCGCTAGCCTTGCTTTAGCTCTGTTGCCGTGAGTGGTTTGGACCACGTTATTTTTGTTTAGCTATTTTGACCAGGAACCATGCTGTTAAGCTGTTAAGAAATGCCTGTTACATGCAGGGTACAAGATTCGGTTTTGGATAACAGAGTTTCGGAAAACCAGGGTTCAGATAAGTGGTGTTTTACTGTATTTATGAAGTAGGTTTGGAAATCCCCGTCATCTCCGAGTGACACATGGCATGTAGATATTGCTTTGCAACCGCACAGCTAGGACCTTTTTTCTCTACCTAGAGATAGCCATCCACTCCCCACAAAACTGAAAAATCTGAACAGCCATTTATCCCACCATCCAGCACAACCCCATTTACATTTTTTTACCATAGCTATCTCTCTCTATTTCCCTATTCTATCCCTTACCTTCCATCCTGCCGCTGCCAAGGGATCTCTAGAATGTGGACTCTATCCTTCGAACTACGCTACTCTCTCCTGGCTGAAACCTCTATGTCAAGCATAGTTACCCACAGCAATGAATGGCAGACTAATAAGGTCACCTAGCTGCCCCACCCCCCCGGAAATGAAATGGCTTGAACCTAACACCAGTTTCCTGCCTTTCAGTCACTTCTAGAGTACTTCTCCAGTCTGCCCAGCAAACTGGAACAGACCACGATGGGTGATCTCAATATTAACTGGCTCTCCAGCTCTGCCTCCCAAGCCAAGGATGCTACAGCAGCCCTCGACCTTACACAGCTGGTAACTACTCCCACCCGGTTCCACCCTACCAAAGGCACTGCAACACTTCTGAACATTGTCCTCTCAAACAGACCTCATAAAATCATCAGCACCATCGTACTACCCAATGCCTTCAGTGACCACTCTCCTATCACCCTGTCCTGGTCCTGTAAAATGAGAAAAACAGCACCAAAAACTGTCCTCTGGTGGCGCAATCGCCCTGGCAGGCTAACACAACTTAGAGTACCTTACCAGCTGGGACTGGTCCCCGATTAAACTAGCTCCTGATGTTGACACTGCTTTCAGTTACTTTGTCCGATCGTTTAATGCAGCATGTGACATCTCTGCTCCCCTTACTAAATCATCTATTAAGGAGCATAACTCCCTTTGGATAACCCAGGCTATAATCAATCAACTGCAGAGCAGAGATAACCTCTGGCACAGAGCAATCAAATCTGGCACGCCTGCAGAGAGGCAAGTCTATAGTGCTGCACGCAATAAATGCACCTGGGCCATCCACAAGGCAAAATCATACTACTACAGATCCACGCTTGCCTCATCCTGGGGGTCCACCCGGAAGTTCTGGGATAATATTAAGGAGTTGAACGGAAAGTCTACAATGCCCCCACCCGCCCAGCTTGACGTAAATGGCTTGCTCACCACAGACCCACAGTGTATTGCCGATAGACTCAATGAAGCTTTCTCAGTCATCAGTGTAGTCCTCCCCACCAACTTCTTCGACCCTGCCCTTGCTCTCCTCCCCCCCCACCTCCACTACCCCCCTTTCCACTTCAGGGCCCTCACACCGTCTGAGGCCAAACCCTACCTACTTAAAGCTCTCAGTGGCACTGGATATAGTAATGACACACTGGATGCAAAACTCCTTTGCCTAGTTCTGGATGCAGTCCTTGCACCCCTTACCAGCCTTCTCAATTACTCACCCTGTCACGGCCAGTTCCTCCTTGCTTGGAAGACTGCAGTGGTCACCCCTATATGCAAAGGTGGGGAACATACCTCCCCCGGGAACTATAGACTGATCTCGATACTGCCCCGAAAGCTCTAGAAAAGTTGTGGCTGACCAAATGACCAAACATCTTGACAAACACAATCTCTTCTGTGCTGAATAGCATGGTTTCTGCAGGAGGAATAGCACCATTACCACCCTCATCGCATTTTCCAACTATTTACACACAGCCCTGGATAAAGGGCTCCTTGTGGGTGCAGTCTACATCAACCTATTGAAAGTCTTCGATACCGTCTGCCACCCACTCCTCATATCCACCCTCTCCCAGTTAGATTTTTCACATGACCCTGTGTCCTGGATCTCCAACTACCTCACCTCCCGGTCACAGTGTGTGAAAAATCAATTGTACCCTCTACGGCACTCGGCAGGTCCGCTCAGGTGTCCCACAAGGCTCGATCCTTGGACCGCTGCTTTTCAGTCTGTACCTAAATACGCTCCCCAGCCCCTGCTCAGAAAAAATGCTCCTCTACGCGGATGACACAGTCCTTTTCACATCCCACCAGACTCCCTCCCACCTCCAAAGTGCCCTGCAACACTCTTTTAATCAGGCGGAATCCTGGTTTCTGGACCATCGCCTTGCAATTAACCTACAAAAGATGAAGCAAATGCTATTCTCGCATTCCCAAAGCAAATCCAGGGACATCCCACTCACTGTCCTGTCTAGCACCCACCTTCCCCACGAGCAGGTAAAAACCTACAAATTCCTGGGCATCACCTTCAACTCTGCTCTCTCTTTCCATGACCACACACACACACACACCCTCGCTACAGTCATAAACACACGTGTTTGCCTACTGTACCGCCACAAGAGCTGCCTACCACCTGCAGCCCTAAGGCTGGCCATCACTTCCTCTGTGCTATCCCTAGTGGACTACGGCATCCTGGTGTACGGTGCAGCAGACAAAACCGCACTCAATAAAATCAAAATGTCCCTGAACAAAGCCTGCTGCCTACTTACGGGCTCCAGTAGACTCACCCACACATGTACCTTATATGACCTTGCTGATTTTCTCAGCCTTGAGGAAAGATTGCTCTACCAAACCTGCCTCCTAACCAAGAAAATTGTTGCAGGCCTTGCACCTCCAGGCCTAATTTCCATCCTCACCCACTCCGTCCCTGCCATCTCCACCTGGAGCACGCTCAAATGTACACTTCAAGTGCCCAGGGTCAGGACATCACTGGCCCAAAGGTCCTTCCAATACTGGGCCCCAACCTGGAGCAATGTCCTCCCCTCTGATATTGCATCTCAACTAAGAACAGGGCCCTTCAAATCTGCCCTTAGGTAACACCTAATCACCACCCGCAGCTGTAACTGCACATAGCCGCTTCTTCCCACCTCACTGCCCCTGCCTCATGCCCTGGCAGAACATGTAGCTGCCCAAGTGTCACCACGTTTGTTTTAAGTTACTACCTATTCTTATTTATAACAGAACCCAAATTGCTGTCTCTGGTGTACTAGATGGGTTAGCTACATCACTGTATAGGACCTGTACAGAGTTTCACTCTCTTATGAATTGTATTCCTGGTATTTATGTACATATGTGTATAGCGTTTTCCTGTATAGAGTTTCTCCTCTCATATGAATTTCATCCCTTTTATTTATGTACATACGTGTATAGTGTTCCCTACATCGACCTGTACTCTACATAACTATGTCTGTATTTGTATATACTATCTGTTTCCTAACGAGAAGCCTTTGTAAATGAGTCCCTGACCCAAAGGTTTGCAATTTCAAGTTCTACTAAATAAATAAATAACAAGCACTCTGATTGGTTAGAACTGCTCACATATCTGTGCATTAATGTCACACTATCACACAGTTCAGATTTTACTTTCTTTTCTTGATTTTTTAATTTTAAAACCATTTTATAAGCACAATATCATGCACTGCAGGGTATGCAGTTATACCATGAATTACTACAGTTCCCAGATGGTTGAACACACTCAGCTGCACCTCACACCCTGTCTGGTGTTATTGCCTGCATATAGCTAAAACAGGACAGCAACAATACTGTAGAAAATGCAAAATGGAAATACAATAATATTACTAAAAGAACAAATATTAACAAATAAGTAGCACAATAAGGCAAGATCAGGCAAAACTACATCAAAGAAGGGAATGTATAGGGACTGCCTGTTAATGCGCTAGTGTGCCAGTGACTTGGGCTTGAGAGCAAACCTGGGCACTCAGGTGGGTAGCCAAGGCTGGGAAATGGTGCTGTGGACTGCAGCACTTCTCAGCCAAGTGAGGGAGAGTGTGCCAGTCTGGCACCACAGCGACTCCTGTGGTGGGGCAAGGAGATAGCATCCCCACAGGATGTTCGCTATGGCATCCAAGGTAGCTTGTGGTGCTCCTTAGTGGGTTGAGAGAGGGACAACAAGCAGAAAAACTCCCAGTTTTTCTGTCTCAATGACAGCCGGTATGCTTTGGCCCCACACCACGGAGCTTGGTGCTCATCTGCCGAACTGAATCTAGTGCTCTAGTGTTGAGTCTCACCATGAGAGAAGACAAGGAGAAAACAGGGCAGTGAATAGCAACAAGGTTAGTGGGCAACGGGACTGGATGTCAGGGCCAGAGGAGGGAGGACACAAAATTGGACGGAGATAAAAACCATATGTGTGTGTTGTGTGTGTGTGTGTGTGTGTGTGTATTATATATATATATAAATAGATATAAAAAGGAATGGAAAGTACTAACAGTTGTACAGGGAAAAAATGATGCAACAGGTATGGTACCAGAGGTGGGCTCTAAGGGACAAAGGAAGTCCCATCGAGGAAGGTGGTAGAGGATGCTTGTATACTGAGAGAAACAACACTAGAAAGGCAGAGACAGTCACTAAAAACTGGAGCAGAAGGAGATAGGTGGAGACAGAATGGAGAAAATTGTAGCGGAGGACCACGGGAGAAGGAAGAGGCAGCAAAGGAATGGTTAATTATAGGTGCAAAAATGGGTGGAGAGGTCACAAGGATGTTCCAAAGAAAGGGAAGGCAAGTGGAGAAAGCAGATTGTTCGACAGAGGTTTCGAAATAGAGGTCAGCAAAGGAACAGGAATCAAATAAGCAGACGAAGTTGGCGAGGGCAGTGGAGAGGAGGAAGGAGAGGTAACAGGCAAGGGAGAATTTAGAGGAATAAGGTGCAGTGACATTAACACGGAGAATAAATGGAAAGGTCAGTGTAGAGAGACAGAGCAGAGCTGGGTGCATGGGGGGTAAATGACAGCAAAGCTGAAGAAAGAATACAACAGGGGGTCCATCCTTGCCAAGGTAAATTCAGAAGCAGCACTGTACGCTATATCCGCATAGTAAAAAAATATCTTAAGGACTATCCCAGCAGACAAGGAAAGGAGAGAGATTTCTTGATGTACAGTGTAGCAAGTTTGTGTAGGCGCTTCATATGGATGGCATCAATATGGAAGGAGATGTCAAAAGTTTTGATCCAGCCACACCCCAAAGTATGTGAAATGGGGAACTTCTTCACCTGTTGGAATCATCCAGAGTCCTGAGGAGAGGGATGGTGTGAAGCTTGGAAAGTCAACTTTTACAACCAAATTATGCAACAATTGATTTGAGTGGAGCTAACGATGAACGTTGTCAAAAATCACACTAAAGAGACGTTGAAGCTCAGAGACTATAGTGCACACCATGGCGGGAGGAATCCAACAAAGTCTTTAGCCCATGGCATCAAACCTGGAAAGGAGTATCAGGAAAGCACATGTAACTGGGACACAGGAGCGGCCAACATGGTGGTGACGCCTGGTTTTGGCACCTCTGTGCCCTCCCACCCAAAATGCCTCATAGTAGCCACATCTGATCTGGAAGGAAGTACAAGGGCAAGCCCACTGGAGAGCGATTCTGCCCCCCACTCATTCTCCCCCAGGTCACGAGGAGGCAGTTCTTCCCTGACTGCCAGAAGCAATCCCTGCCCAATGAAGACAGAGGCACTGCCATCCGTCCTTCTGCTGGATAAGCCGGGATCAGGAGCTCAAAAATTGGGTCCCCAGTCCCCCATGTTAAGTAAGCATCTTACGCACTGGACTAGTTACAGTTTTTGTTTGTTTTGTTTACAAGTGTTGTTTGCCCTTCTATCATAGCATAAATAGTAAAGGACTGTCCCCAGGCTCCACCCAGACAAGCCAGCTACAATGGTTCCACCCCCGCCCCCCAGGCCAACTCTTTAGTATTGAAAAAAAATTCCTCTCTGTAATCGGCTCCCCCTCCTTAACCCAAGATTGTCCAGAAGTAGCAAAATATAGAGAGAATAATGTATGGGGTGTTGTACATTATGAGCTTTTTGTTTTTAACACAACAAGGTGTGTGTGATACCACGTAAACCACGAGTGCACTGCACAAGTACTCTGTGATGATATTATATGCCAAGGGTGTGAAAAAAATCAACTCATAATGTCTACACCCCACAGTTTATTTTATATAATTGCTGGTTTTGTGATTGCTGAGCAAAGAAAGGAGTATGACAAACAGAATTTTTTTTTTTTTTTAACCATGTGTTTATACTCCTACCTTCCCCACGTCGGCCCCTCTCTTCAGGGCCTCAATGATGACCTGCCCTCGGAGTCCTTCCAGGAGATACCCGCACATATTGGTGCCCCGCTCGTAAGCCCTGAATCCACCGGATACCCCCCGGCCTGGGTGAAGGAGCCGCCCAATACTCCTCCAGACACATGTGTGAGTGTGCAGCCTGCGCATGAAGGCCCTGGAACCCTCGAGCGCCGCCCTCCGAAGCCTGTCTACTGGCGCCGACATAGGGAGCATTTTCCACTTTGTTTTTTTGTCGTCCAGCCCCCAGAGCACCAACATGCAATGAGAGCCAATGAGTCAGGGGCATGCAGAGATGTGCCCTCAACGCCTGCTCTCGGCTGATGCTCTCCCCCCATTCACTCTGCTTCTTCCTGCACCTACCACCTGGGCACCCCCAGGTGGCGGTATTGCATGAGGCCTGCAGATCCCCCCCTCCCCAGAGAAGGAGAGCTGCCGCCGGCGCCAACTTTCTTATCCCCTGCCGACCGCTGCCCGCGCTGCTCCCCTAACTCGGGTCACCAGTGGCACAGGTGTGACGCCCAGCCGCTTACCCTCAGCACCACCGGGCCCGTCCAAATAGAATATTTTTGAGTGAGGGCTATGCCATCATAACAGGCTGCGTATTATGGTGACAGCCAGTTATTATGGAATTTGAAAGCGGTGGCAACTCAGTTATTAAATACCATAACCAGTAATTATATATAGTATAAACGACAGGGAAGTGTGAGTTACAAGGTAATAATTCAATCAGGGGGTTCATGGAACATAATAATCCATGAGGCCAAAGGCCGAGTGGATAGTGATGTTCCACAAACCCAGATATTGAATTGTCACCTTGTAACTCACACTTTCCCATCATTTTGTTTTTTATATTCTATGGGTAATCCCATAGTGCTGTATGGTGGTACAGTGCAACCTTGATCATCAGAACTGCCTGGGAAACATCAGATCAGTTTGGCTAATCAGGAGTTCAGAAGATCGTGGTTACATTGAATTTAACATCACTCTGTCTTTTAAAGCTCATCTGAGCTCCCTCCTACCCGCTAAGCAGCAGAAACCATCAGACCTCAGCCCTGCCCTCCACCAATCTCCCTGCCTATTGTTATCTCCTCCGATCTCCAATCCCCAGGATGGCATTTGAATACAACCACTTAACAGCATGAAAGAAGAAATACTCTGTGAGCTGCTCCTGCCCTCTCCTAACTCGTAACAGCAGAAACAGTAAGCACCTGCCATGCCCTCGAGCAAACTAAATTGCAAAATGGAACTAAAGAGGGAACACACTCTGAGCTCCCTTCTACTCTCTCCTAGGTCTCAGCAGCAGAAATAGTCTGCGCTCAGCCCCGCCCTCCACTGAGCTGAACTGCAAAACACCACATAAGAAACACTTGTTTAAATCATTTTATTGCTAAATCCACAAATTGTTTAGTGGGTGCTGAGTACCCGCTGAAACCAGAACGAGGAACCAGCACCGGAAAGTGGACAGTATGAACAGTATATGAACAGAAGTATGGACAGTAGAAAGGGAACCTCCTCCATCCAGGGAGCACTAGCGCCACCACCACCACCACCTCAGAGGTTGCGAAGAAAGCACAGCAGTTGGACCACAGTGGGCTCAGGGAGGGTGAGGAGGGTGGAACAGAGGCACACCCAGTCAATTTTTCCACTCCACAATCCATACACCATTCTGGGGGAGCATAGCTCCCCTATGGATGCACCCAGAGAAGACTGATGATATCTGTCACAAGGGAGGCCCACAGAAAGGAGGCAGAGGGCACCAAAGGAAAGGAAGCAGCTCCTGGTGGGGACCCAATTATTAGGGGTATAGAACTGGGGGAGCTGGGAAAAATGAAGTAAGGTGCCGCCTGGTGCCATGGCTTGAGGACAGGAAGCGATCCTCAGGATCATGAGAACAGCTGCAAGGGATTCCGAGCTGGACGAATTGTCCACCTAGGGACAAATGACTTGGCTCATCATGAGATTAGAGCAGTGCAGGAGGACATTGCAGAGTTGGGGAGGGACCTAAGGCAGAGTAGCACACACAGTATCTTTCTCAGAGGTGCTGCTGTCAAAAGCATGGGGAGGCGAGGGCAATTGGCACCATGCAGTTTAATGAATGGTTGAAAATGGGCGGAGCACAGGGGTTTGGCTTCATTGGGGACTGGGGTTCCACCTGGAGGGACACCAGCCTATACTGGCAGGATGGTCTGCATCTGTCCAGGAATGGAACAAGTCTTTTGAGCAATCGGTTTAAATGCTTCATTGGCAAGCTTTTAAACTAGTCAAAGGGGAGGAACTGACAAGCAGCAGGAAAATCCCAGCCTCCCTACAAAACAGAGTACTAAATGAGAAAAGACTGAGGTAGAACGGTCAGTGGGGATGCTGCAACAGAAGGTAAAGCCATCAAAAATGGAGAGCAATGAGTACTAATGCCCAGTCTGGGTAACAAGCTTCCTGAATTAGTGGCCTTGATGGAGGAGGAACATCTGGATATCTGGCAGTCACAGAAACATGGTACACACAAACCATGACTGGGACATAAACATATCCAGGATACACTGTCTACAGGAGGGACAGGAGGGTAAAGAGAGGAGGAGTAGTTCTTTACATAAGGGAAGGAATAAAAGCAACAGAACAAAAGGGTAAACAGGGAGGAGAAGAAGCACTGTGGGTAAATTTGGAGACAGGCAATGGCACCACAACACGCACAGGGGTTGTATACAGACCCCCTTCTCAGGGGGAGGAAATGGACAGGGAAATGATAGAAAGTATACTTAGAATGGCAGAAAAAGGGGAGATATTGCTGATGGGTGATCTGAATATGCCAGATGTTAACTGGAGTGCAGTTGCAGCTGCCACTTGAAGAGTGCAGTTATTCTAGATGCCCTACAGGGGCATGCCTTAGACAACTAGTACTGGAGCCCACCTGAGAGGAGCAATATTAGACTTGATTCTCTCAAATGGAGATGGAGAGAGGATTACAGATGTAGAAGTGGGTAGCCATCTGGGAACTAGCGACCATCGAACAGTATGGTTCACAATAAACACAGCAATAGAGTCAAGCCACAAAGACAAAAGTACTGGACTTTAGGAGGGCTGACTTTACTAAAAATGGGTGAGTGCCTAAGGAATGCACTAGCAAATGGGCAGGAAGGAGGGTGGAAGAACAATGGGGAATAATAAAACTGCCATCACAGAGGTAACGAGCTTGTGTGAAGCAAATAAACAAAACAAGACGATGTAAGAAACCACTATGGTTCTCAAAGGAAGTGGCAGTGAAGGTTCAAGAGAAAAGAAAGCATTCAGGAAGAACAAGGAATCTGAGAAGGAGCAGGACAGAGAACTGTATCAGTTAAAGCAAAAGGAGGCTGGGAAGGCAGTCAGAACAGCAAAGGCCCAAACCGAGGAAAAGATAGCCAACTCAGTTAAGAAGGGGATAAAATCTTTTATAGGTACATCAGGGAGCGAAGGAAGACCAAGGGAGGATAGTGAGGCTTAATAAAGGGAGGAGGGTGGGCAGAGGGAGACTGTGAGAAGGCAGGTACTAAACAAATATTTTTGCTCAGTATTTACAAAGGAAGAGGGGAGGTACATAAAACAAACAGTAGTAACACGCTGGATACAGAAGTTGATACCGCCCATTTACAGAAGAAAGGGTTCTGAAAGAACTCTTAAAACTGAAGGTGGACAAAGCAATGGGGCCTGATGGATTCATCCCAGAATTCTAAAAGAACTAAGGTAGAACTAGTGACACCACTGACTACCCTTTTAACAAATCATGGGAGGATGGGTGGTACCCGAGGACTGGAGGAGGGCAGATGTGATTCCTTCACAAACGTGGGAGCAAGGCAAAAGCAGGAAACTATAGACCTGTTAGTTTAGCCTCAGTGATAGGGAAAATGATGGAATCACTTCTAAAGGAAAGAACTGTTGAGTATCTAGAGGCCAGAGGGCAGGACCCTAGGCAGCATTGATTCACAGCGGAAAGTCATGCCAGATGAATCTGATAGATTTCTTTGACTGGGTGACCAAAGTAGTAGATCAGGGAGGGCTGTGGACATGGCCTACCTAGACTTTAGCAAGGCATTTGACACAGTCCCACACAAAGATTAATATACAAGTTAGCCAGCCTGGGAGTGGGTCCCAAGATGACAGCCTGGGTAAGAATTGGCTGGAGAATAGGACACAGAGGTAATAGTAAATGGAGTCCACTCAGAAGAAAGGAGGGTTACTAGTGGGGTACCACAGGGTTCAGTATAGGACCGGTCCTCTTCAATGTCTTTATAACGACATTGCAGAAGGACTGGAAGGAAAAGTATGTCTCTTGCAGATGACACTAAGATCTGCAACAGAGTTGATGCAGGGTGGGGTGGAAAGGATGAGAAGGGACTTGGCAAGGTTAGAGGAATGGTCAAATGTATGGCAGCTTAGATTCAATGCTAAGAAGTGCAATAATGCACCTGGGAAACAAAACCCAGGGAAGAGTACACAATGGGGGTGAGATACTAACAACAACAAAAATGGAGAGGGACCTGGGGGTAGTCATATCAGATGACCTAAAGATGGGCAAGCAATGTGAGAGGGCAGCAAGGAGGGCTGGGGGGATACTGGGATGCATAAGGAGAGGCATCACTAGTAGAAAACAGAAAGTTATTATCCCTCTGTACAGACAGCTGGTGAGACCCCATCTGGAGTACTGTGTGCAGTTCTGGAGACCCAATCTCCGCAAAGACATAGACAGGATGGAAGCTGTCCAGAGGAGGGCAACTAAAATGGTGCAGGGTCTGCACCGGAAGACATATGAAGAGAGACTTCACGGAGCTTAATATGTATAGCCTCGAGGAAAGGAGGGAGAGGGGGGACATGATAGAAACTTTCAAGTACCTCAAAGGAATCAACAAAGTCCAAGAGGGTAGCATCTTTCAAAAAGAGGTGCAAGAACAAGAGGGCACAATTTGAAGATAGAGGGGCTGCCCAGAGGTAATTTAAGGAAGTATTTTTTCACAGAGAGGTTGTGGATGCATGGAACGGCCTTCGGAGGAGGCTGTGGAGTCAAAATCAGTGGTGGAATTCAAGCATGCATGGGATAGTCATAAGGCAGTTCTGGGGGGTGGGGGTAGGAAGAAGTAGGCTGCTGGTTAACTAGGATCTGCAGCTTATCCAGTAGGTAGGGAAATGGGCAGACTGGGTAGGCCAAGCGGTCCTTATCTGCCGTCAAATTCTATGTTTCTATGAGACCACAGCCCCAAGAACAGCTCTTGTTTCAGTTTAAAAATCAAAATTAAACATCTGCCTCAATCAATCAAACTTTATTTAACCAGGCAGTTACATCATTGAGCAGGCTCATTTTCAAGATAGTCCTGGACACATTGCACGTATTCAGTAACAAGACGTAACAGTTTGTGCATGATAGATAGTAAGACTGTGTAATAACAAGTCAAAAACAACTTTACTTAGCAGGGTTTTAAATAATTGATTAGCATTTTTTTCCTGGGACAATACTAACAGTACAAAAATTATTTACATAGGTTTTCTAGAAGTGTTATGTTTGTTAAACACAGTGAGGCAAGTGCTATGCATTTTCACAATGTTTTAGCACTTTTATGAGCAAAACACTAATCAATTTTCAGAGTTAAATAAAACCTTGCTTAGCTTAGGTGGTGAATACGTACATAGTCAAATTTCACATTCTATAAAACTAACCTCGTGTAGGGAGGGGTAGGGGAGACACAGGGAAGGTTAGAGGGAAGTAAACAAGAGAGAGAAGGAGGGGGTATCACTAAAAAGGAGGTGCCCCCCAAGGGAGTTAGCTAAGTGCTGGGGTGGAACGGGCCAAGGGGGAGTATATTGACCCTAAAGGGATCTGGCCAATAGGGGAAATAGAACGGCCTGTTCCATTCGGGCTGTGGAGTTGGTTGATCAGGTGGGAATCTGTTTACCTCAAACAGTCACACACCGTGTGCAAGCATCAGTTTAGCAGCTGTCTGAACATGTAAAAGCTGGGCAGGAGTTTAAAGTGCTTTTTGCATGTTGTTCCAGAGCATTGGTAGGAATGAGCTAATGGCAGTGGAGCCAAAACGTGTCCTGGTCCAAAGTATTTTAAAATTGATGAAACGGGAGTTCCTTATACCGTAGGTAGACATTGAGCACTCGAATAGTTCACCGATATAGGGAGGCAGGTTGTTGGACAGTGCCCAGAAGAACCACAAGAGTGTGTTTTTTTGTCTCCTCAGGGAGAGGGAAGGCCAGTCTAATGCTTGGTACAGTAAGCAATGATGAGTCTGTAGGGGTAGACCAAGCACAAATCTCAGTGCGCGGTGATAGAGTGTCCAGTTTTTGGAGCTCACGCCGAGGGCAGTGACTATAAAGAAAGTCGCCATAGTCAAGAAGGGGAAGGAAGGTTGTTTGAACCAACCTCTTCCTAGCTTCCAGGGTAAGTAAGTGTCTAATACGGTAGAAAATGCCAAGACGCTGCGTTAGTTTTTTAGATAACTCGTTTAGGTGCACATTGAAGTTCAGTTTGTTGTCCAGCCATACTCCCAGGTATTTGAATTTGTCTACTATTTCTAGAGATTCACCAAGGAGGGTGGTAATCTGAGTGGTATTGGGGGCCTTCGTATTGAGGTTGGAGAATGGGGAGATAACCATGGCTTTTGTTTTTTTGGCATTTAGTAGAAGTTTCAGATTCAGCAGGTTGTGTTGGTGTGTGATAAAATCCTGTTGTAGTTCCTTGTAGGCAAGATCAAGGGAGGGGTTGGTTGAATAGATGACAGTGCCGTCCGCGAAGAGGTGAATGTTCCCTGCTAGAAGGCCAGAGTCGATGCAGTTGATATAAAGGGCAAAGAGGATCGGTCCTAGGATCGAAACTTGCGGGACGCCGCGTGGCAAAGTTTTTAGTGTAGAGAGCTCATTTTGGCTTTTGATTTGCTGACTTCTGTTTGTAAGGTAACAGCGGAACCACTGTACTGCAATGGGGGTTACACCAATGCTTCCCAAAATGTCAAGTAGTATGGAGTGATCAACCGTGCCGAATGCTTTACTAAGGTCAAGGAAGAGGGCGTAGATGTGTTTATTGTCCAGGGCATGTAACCAATCATTAGAGACTTTGGCTTGAGCTGAAATTGTACTATGTTTGGGCCTGAACCCCAATTGAACAGGGTTGGGATGTATTCACTATCCAAGTACTCCCTTAATACAGCGTTGACAATTTATTCGAGTAGCTTGGATAAAACGGGAAGCAGTGAAATGGGCCTATAGTTGTTCAAGTCTGTAGGATCTCCTGATTTAAACAAGGGAATAATATGTGTTCCTTAACTTCATTTTCCTTAAAGGTGCATGCTTGTTGATGACCTTAAGTAGAAACTCCTGGAAGATGCGTAAGGCTTCTGAAACAGTGGGTGTGAGGTAAAAATCCTGCCAGCGAATGTTCCCAAGGTCAGCTAGAAAAGCATGGAGCACAACATTTTTCATGCTGCGTTTAATCTTGAAGGTGGAAGTGGAAGGAAGGTGAGGGGTGTACCTGACACAGGCGATTGCACAGTGGTCGCTCAGTTCATTATGAAAGACCCCAGTATGGGATATATTATGTGCTTTACTGACCAGAATAAGGTCCAGTAAAGAGCTTCGGTCAGGCTTTTTTTTTTTATTTAGCCGAGTAATCTCGGGGATCATCTGAGTTAGCCCATGTCCATCACAAAAATCCTTGAGTCTGTTGGCGCAGGCATCGATCCAGTTTAGGTTAAAGTCCCCCATTAAGATGCATTCCGAACTTGCTTTTTCCAGGATGGAATGCAGGTGGGTCAATATGCACAGCTGGCTGCAGGTGGCCTATATCATACAGCTAACAATAAGGTAACTCCAGGTGCCAGAATAATTTTAAGGGAGGCATTCAAATTCTTTGGACAACGATGTATGGTCAAGGTCGGTAATTTGGAATTTGTCTTTGATATAAATGGTGACACCACCTCCTCTGGTAGGTCTGTCACATCCGTATAGATTATAGCTAGGGATGCAGAGAAAATTATCGGGTATGTTGCTCTTTAGCCAGGTTTCAGAAAACATTGCTACATCAGGGGAGGCATATAAAACCCAGGCTTGGGCCTGGTCAAATTTGCTGGCAAGGCTGCATATGTTCATATGAAGGAAGTTCAGGCCCTTTAACTGGGCGAGCTCCCCGGGAGCAACTAACAGAAGGGGGGCAGATTTAATTCCATGCTACCTGCACAGAAAAGCAGTAGTACTAGTAATTTCCTAATGCATCTAACCAAGAACCTCAGAAAAGCTTTATTAGGGCGTTTTTTTCTGGTCACAGGCTATGTCAGTGGGAAGGGAGTTAGCGGGGCTCCAGTGATTGGTTAAAGCAATTAATATTATCCTGATGGAGAGGGTAAGAGAAGTCAACTTTGGGGGAGTGGGGCAGTAAGGAATGTGAGCCGATGTGAGTGTGTGAGGATTACTGCCCTTAGAGGGAGTTAACTGAATAGCTGGTGCCATTGGGCTCTACTCCTGGCATGAAGGATTTTTTGACCTGTTCCCACCTTCTTTTAAATCCATGATGGGCTCAAAAGTAAATATGAGGATGCATCCAAGGAGAAGGGAGGCAAAGGCCACCATCACTAGGGTATTAAGAGTCCAGGGAGAGGCACCTTCTTGTGAAACTGGCTACAATGCTGTTTAAAAGACAAAGAACCTCTGTGCGCAAACACTGAGGCAAGGGTAACCCCAAAGGGCATTTGGCTGGGAAGCCAAGTTTCAAGAAAATACAAAATCACACATGCCCCCACAATGCAAAGCATCATGGGCTACATATGCAAATCACCACAGAATGTTATGCTGGTCCAACTTTAAGCAGAATTGCATGGTGCCGAAAGGCCTCTCACACAGTTTGCAAGGGTGCTAACAGAAGACATAGACCGTGTTTCATCCTACCAGGACTCATCAGTATGCCTCGTCTGTTTGACACCCCAGTGGAATGGACCAGCTACCCTAGAGGCAGTGTGCTCTGGATATATTATGGTGAACCCATTAAAATAAAAAACATTTAAAAGACAAAGAACCTCATGCTATGCAAACACTGAGGCAAAAGAGTTACCCAAAGGGCATTTGGCTGGGAAGCCAAGTTTCAAGAAAATACAAAATCACACATGCCCCCACAATGCAAAGCATCATGGGCTACTATATGCAAATCACCACAGAATGTTATGTTGGTCCAACTTAAGCAGAATTGCATGGAGTCCGAAGGCCCTCACACAGTTGGTAAAGGGTGTTAACAGAAGACATAGACACGCTCTGGGTCTCTACCAGGACTCCCTGGTACCTTGCCTCAGTGTTTCATGACAGAGTGTTCTTTTTGTCTTTTAAATGGTTTTTATTTTAATGGGTTCATCACAATATCCAAGGCACATTGCCCTAGGGTAGCTGGTCCATTCCACTGGGGTGTCAAACAGACGAGGCATACTGATGAGTCCTGGTAGGACGAAACACGTGTCTATGTCTTCTGTTAGCACCCTTTGCAAACTGTGTGAGAGGCCTTTCGGCACCATGCAATCCTGCTTAAAGTTGGACCAGCATAACATTCTGTGGTGATTTGCATATGTAGCCCATGATGCTTTGCATTGTGGGGGCATGTGTGATTTTGTATTTACAATGCTGTACCACACAGGGTATATTTTCAAGGGTTAGAATGCTGTGTCAGAGCTATTCAACTAGGATGAGGATACGTTAGGTAGGTGAGTCAGTAGTGGAATAAAAAGCATAAAGAGAGAAAAGAACAGTAATAAAAGGAGCAGCATATGCTCAAGAGGGAAGAGATGAGACTTCACGGTAATGCTGTCTTTAAGAGGCAGTCAGAGGAGGAGTGTGCAAGGGAGTGGCTTAGGAAGTGTAGCATTATTGTGGGGGAGGAACGCTATTTAATAGTGGTCAGGGTTGGGGCGGGTGAGCAGGAAGAAAATACCCCCTAAAGGAGTACCAGACACCTGCAGAGCAGGTCTTGACGCTGTTCAGCCAAAAAGCTGTTTTGCACTCTAGTTCTCAGTTTGAAAATCAGCGCCAAGAGCACAGCTTAAGAGGCCCACCAATCCGCACAGCACAGCACGAAGCCTTGTCCAATTACAGTGCTGTGGGTGGGTCAGATTACGGCTTCTGCACACCTGGCTAGATGTTGGGCAGGGAGGGCAAGTGACACCAGGGCAGCTTCCTGGTCGCCTCCATAGGTCTTCCCCGCCGGTTCTGACGGATTAGCAGCAGCGGAAGCCCCGCGCAGTCAGGACCTTGTAAGCAAAAGGAAAACAAGGTATTTTAGTAGGGCCTCCCAGTGAGCATCAGCAATGAGCTGGCATAAATGAACAAAAGGCCAGGGCGTGAGCTAAAGAAAGGGGAAGGGGAGCTGAAGGATTAGTGAGAGGTCAGCATGGGGTGGGGGGGCTTGGCGCCAGGAATAATTCCTTAGCAGACAAAATAGGTGAAAAATTAACACTAGAGGGGGTTGGGGAGAGCGAAGTCTGGAGGTTGAGAACAAAGCCTTTGGGGTTGCAGAATTGGAGGAGGGAGACCAATGGAGCGAGAAAAAATAAGAGAAGCAGAAGAGAGTCAGGCAGGAAAGGTTTTAGGAGGGGAAGAAGCAAGTTGAGAGACAGCGCGAACCACAGAGACGTTCGCGAAATACAAGGAAGTGTTTCACACTTCCAGCTTTCAGAGGGTCAGAATAAGGTTAGGAAGCTAAGTTAGGAACTGGGGTTTCAGAACAGGTTGATTTTCGTGCTTTAGGAATTATGCGGCAATTACAGCTTCAACATATAATACCAGCCCAGAGAAATTGATCAGTTTCCTTGCACTCAACCACAGCCTAGAGTTAAACACTAACTAGCTGAAGTAAGACCAAAATTAACAGCAGTTTAAGGATTTAATTCAGCCAGGGGTTACAGAACCCGTAAACAGTGCAATGGAATATAGTAACAAATTTACTCCAGCGCAGTGAGGATTACAGCCACTGGCAATAGTGAAAGTCAGATTTTTAGTTAGACATAGAGCTTACAGGTATAGCACAGCAGTTGGGTTTAAACAAAACATAGAAAATACCCCCTAAGGGAGTACCAGACACTTGCAGAGCAGGTATTGACGAGGTTCAGCCAAAAAGCTGTTTTGCACTGTAGTTCCCGGTTTGAAAACCAGTGCCAAGAGCACAGCCTCCATTTTTATTACCCTGTATGTGAGTTAGTGAGCAAGGGGCATACTAAAATTGACAGTTAAAATGATTCAGGTAAGCACTGAGAATGGAGCGTTATAATGCGACGTGATTCTGTCACTTTGTGATAATCTACTGTTGGTGATTGACACGTGGCGATAATCCACGCTTAGAAATGGATTATCGCCACCTGTCAATCAAAAAGCATGGATTATCAGATTTATAAAAGAAGTTGTTGTCCACGGGTTATTGGCCTTAGCCATGTAAGTACATTATGAACTGGGTGCAATAAATCCTGGAAGCTGATTGGCTGAGAGCTTGTCTCAGCCATAACTAAATCCCACCACACAAAAATCTGGCAACACCTTTTTTTTTTTTACTATACAGCCTACCATTCCACCACTCTATCCACTTTGCCCATACAGAGCATGCCCAGTCATCAACTTGACATCAAAATTCATTAAAAAACTAAACCTTTTCAAAAAATGCCTCTGTCACAGCTCAGTCCAAGTTGTTTTAATAACTCACATTTCAGCACACTACCTGAACCCAACACAACAGCTCTTGCCAAATGACAAACTTGCACTCAGAAACTGTAGCTAAGTACCGCTACTGCCACTGATCAAGATTTCACTCTGCAAATTTATTCTGAAACACCCTCTCCTCCAAACACCATACCTGAAAACCTATCATGCCCATTAGATCAACAACTAAATACTGGAGCTCAGACACTTTCTATGGAACCCTGTACACGTCAGAATGGTCCCCATCCCAACAAGAGTTTGACTCTTTCTTTTCAGAAATTCCACTCCAGAAGCTAGATGAGGGAGAAGCCAAAGTCTTAGACTCGCCAATGACAAAAAAAGAGAGGTGCTAGCAGCTATTAGGGCACTGAAGGGGCAGAAGGCGCCCGGATGGTCTCCCCATTGATCATTTTAAAACTTTTGCCTCAGTCCTAATAGATCCACTTTATGACATGTTGGCTGACAGCTTGGAAAAAGGTGAGCTCCCCATAGAAACATAGAAACATAAGTTGACGGCAGATGAGGACCGCAAGGCCCATCCAGTCTGCCCATTTCTTTTTCTACCTTATAAATGTGCCATCGACTTTGCTCTATCAGTGACCTATCTATTCATAGTCATTTGTATTGCTCCTTATGCCTATCCATGCCTGTTTGAAGCCCTGCACTGTATTCATAGCCACCACTTCTTGTGGTAAGCCATTCCATGCATCTACCACCCTTTCTGTGAAAAAGAATTTCCTCACATTCCCCTTAATTGGCCTCCCTCTAATCTCATGCTGTGTCCTCTTGTCCTGCTATTTTCCTATATTTAAACATGTTAGACTCTTTCACCTTGTTTATGCCCTTAAGGTGTTTAAATGTCTCGATCATATCACCTCTCTCCTCCTTTGCTCAAGGTATACATATTGAGCTCCGTTAATCTGTCCTCATATGTCTTCTGATGCAGTCCCTGCACCATTTTGTTGCCCTTCTCTGGACTGCCTCAATTTGGTTAATGTCCTTGTGAAGGTGTGGCCTCCAATACTGCAGTACTCCAGATGGGGCCTAACCAATGTCTTGTACAGAGGGATTATTACCTCCCTCTTACGACATGTGATACCCCTACTAATACACCCTAACACCCCCCTAGCCTTACCTACTGCTTTAGAGGTCTGCTTGGATGATTTTAGGTCATTAGTGATGATGATGCCCAAGTCTCTTTCTTCCTTTGTGACTGCTAGCAACTCCCCTCCCAGCCTATAAGTGGCTTCAGGGTTTCTCTTCCCTATGTGCATGATTTTGCACTTCTTTGCATTAAATTCCAGTTGCCACTCTTTTGACCATTTTGCTAGTTTATCCAGATCTCTTCTCATTCTGCCCACCCCATCTGGATCATCTACTCTGTTGCAGATCTTGGTGTCATCTGCAAACAGACAAGCCTTCCCTCTAGTCCATCTGCGAGGGTCACTAATGAAGATGTTGAATAGGACTGGCCCCAGGACTGATCCCTGAGGTACCCCACTTGTGACTTGCATCTCTTCTGACTGTATACCATTTACCACCACTCTCTGTTTTCTGCCAGTCAACCAGTTTGCCACCCAGTTGACCAACTTCTGACCCACCCGAGCCTACCTAGCTTATTTATCAATCTTCTATGTGGAACAGTGTCAAAAGCTTTGCTGAAGTCAAGGTAGGCGACATCAACTGCTCCCCTTGGTCCACCACTCTGGTTACCCAGTCAAAGAAATCTATGAGATTAGTTTGACAGGACCTTCCTTTGTAAACCCATGCTGTCTTGGATCCTGTGCCCCTATGGATTCCAGGTGTTGCACTATCCTTTCCTTAAGGAGTGCCTCCATAATCTTGCCCACTACTGAGGTAAGACTGACCGGTCTGTAGTTCCCCTTCTCCTCCCTGCTACCACTCTTGTGGAGTGGGATCACATGAGCCCTTCTCCAGTCTTCTGGGACCTCTCCTGTGCTCAGAGACTCACTAAACAATTCTGCTAATGGCTCTGCTAGTTCCTCCTTTAGCTCCTTAAGTACCCTGGGATGTATGCCATCAGGTCCCATTGCCTTCTCCACCCTGAGCTTAGCAAGCTCTTGTAGGACCCTTTCTTTTGTGAAGGGTCCCCCCCTCCACACGGTCGGCCATCACTGTTCTGCCTAAGCCAGGCAAAGATCCTGCTTGGTGTGCCTCCTACAGACCTATTTCTTTGCTCACCGCCGATTATAAAATTCTGGCGAAGATAATGGCCACCAGATTGGACCCCCTACTGCCTGATTTGATTCACCCAGACAAGTCTGGTTTTGTTAAGGGACGCCAGGGGAAACATAACATCTGCCGAACCCTAAATGTAATTTACAGATGGAGCAAAAACAGACATAAACATGGAGAGGCTGTATTAGCATTAGACGCTGAGAAGGCCTTTGACCGTGTGGAGTGGGGATACCTCTTTGAAACCTTGGGAAGAATGGGACTGGGAACCATTTTCAGACAATGGGTTCATACCCTGTATACCAACCCCAAGCCCAGATAGCAGTGAACGGTATGATCACTTCTCCATTTAATCTGGGCCGCAGAACCAGGCAGGGGTGTCCCTTGTCTCCCTTGCTGTATGTGATGTCCCTTGAGCCTCTAGCCGCAGCCCTTAGAGTGCAAAGGAGAATCAGGGGCTTATGGTGGGGGGCCTGAGCATAAAACAGTGTTATACGCAGATGATTTACTGCTGTACCTGCAATATCCTGCACAAGACCTCCCAGCTGTACACCAGCTAATGAGAAAGTATGGGGAGCATTCAGGGCACAATGTGAATTGGACTAAAAGCAAGTTGCTCCCTATAGGCTTACAAGACAGAGCACAGTTAATCGCTAACTTAGGGGGCCTACAATTGGTAAATAAAACAAAATACTGAAGTGTCAATCTCTCTGCAAAAATATGCTCACTCTAATCTGCTCACTCTACACATGCAATTATAGACCCCTTCTTTCAAGAACAGCGGAGAACTGCGAAAGATGGACCGCACTTCCACTTTCCTTGTTGGGGAGGGTGGGGGTGGTGAAGATAACAACTTTACCTAGATGCCTATATCTTTATCAGTCACTACCCAGCAGTTTACCAAAAACCCACTTCAAGTCCCTTTATGCTATACTACATAGGCTTCTCTGGCGAGGCAGGAACGCTAGAATCAAAAGAACTGCCTTACAACTGCCCCCAAGGAAGGCGGAACCAGTTTACCAGACTTCCAGGGATACTACTCTGTGGCACAGCTTGCCTTTATCCCAGTACGTAACACATCTGCAGGGAATACCTGACTAAGACTTGAGGAGGACACGCTCATGGGCACCTTAAAGGAAGATACCCCTGGCATGGCTCTGGGTAACTCCCCTCCTCCAGTACCTACAAACCCTTTTACTGCTACTACACTGGGTGTCTGGCTGGAGGCCCGTAGGCATATAAAACATCCCCCCTGCGATTCACTATACTCTGGCCTCCTGTCAGGAATTTGTAGCAGAGGGATGAGCTCCATACCACTGATACAGAGGCTTTTGGATTGGAAACGAAGAGGTTTGGTTTCTGTACACCAATTATATGAAGGGGGCCTAATAAAGAGGTTCTTCTCCATTTGTGGAGAATGGGTATACAACCGGGAATTTCTTTGTCTACCTTTCAGTCTGACAAAGATGGGCTTATCCTTAGCACTTGAGAATGGATGGGCTCTCCTTCTCCCTTAGAGAAGGAAATATACAGACCCCAGCCAGGACAAAAAACACTTATGGTATTCTATCATACTATACAGGGTCAGTCCAGCCAGGCTGCGGATGGGATTAAGGGTAAATGGAGCCGAAATTTACTCACTAATACAGATTCCAAAGTGTGGCATCTGGCATGCTCCCACCTCCGACACTGCTCCCACAGTAACAAGTTGAGACACATTCAACTAAATTTTCTTTATAGTACTTATATCACTCCCCAAAGGTTATGTGCTATTGATGCCTCTGAGCCTACTGATTGTCCAAAATGTATCAGTGGAGAGGGAGACTTCGTACACCTAGTATTGAACTGCCCAAGATAACCCCCTTCTGGTATAATGTCCGACAGATTATGAGCAAAATCCTTGGGTATAGCTCATCGAAAATACCCCTAGAATTATTGCTGGGGTAAGACCCACACCACCCAGATGGGAAAACCTGTAACCCCTGTGGTCACTGGCTGGTAAATGCCAGGAAAACTATCAATCAATCAAATCTTTATTTATCCAGGCAATCACCGTTGAGCAAGCTCATTTACAAGGTGGACCTGCAGTTTGTCAAGGATGGATATACATACGTAGAATACATACAAAATGTAGTAGTAGGAATACAGATTTACATTTGAACGGTACAGTATAAACATTCCATTGCACTTGTGGGGGACAGGTAAACAACAACACATGACATTAATTGTGGAATGTACATTCTTTCTTATACATGTATGAAGGTGTTAGTTTATACTGGACTCAGCCGAGGGAATGCAGATCATAACCAATTCATCCCTCAAGAACTAAATCTAGCTTAGGCGGTGGTCACTGGCTTGGAAATTGGCCATGGCTTAGAGAGGGCCTAAAAGTTCCAAATTCCAACAGAACAACTAATTAGAGTGGCATGTAGGATTAGGTAAGGGAAGGTGCCAAAGGCTCCGAAGGCCAAACAAGGCAGCTGGCTACTTAACATGTTATGGAGGGATTAACAGGGTAGGATTCAAGAGTGTGAGAGGTAGATTTAGAGATGAGGCCACTAATAAAACCACTAGAAGCTATGGTAACATTTACAAATTTCAGTAAATGTTTTGTCATAAAGATGCCTGAACATAGCAATACTGACAGAGTGCTGAGTTCAAAGAGCTTTGGATCCTTCTCCATAATGAGGGCAAAGCATGACTTATGGCTGCCCTACCAAAGTGGTTGGTAATCCTGGGAATTTTTAGGGAAATTAGTGAGTGACTTCTTATGCCGTAGCTACTAGGTGGACTTGGAGGAAGGCAGGCAGCAATGTAGTCCGGAGTTTGTTGGAGAGAGCTCAAGTGTCCAAATGGCTGCATTTCTATGCCTTCTGAATTGAGCTTAAGGCCACCCTACTGCAGTATATAGCTCATGGGGTGCGTGGAGGATGGAAGGCCAGTTATAAATCCTAGGGCTCTGTGGTACATACGTCCAATTTAGTAAGTTGTGAGACAGGACATTGGCCATATATAATGTCAGCATAATCAATTAATGATAGGAATATAGAATGAACAAGCTGTCTTTTGCAGTCTCAGTAAGGAGATGTTTAATTCTGTAGAAGAGGCCAAGCCTTTGCCTAAGCTTTTTCAGTAATTCTTCAATATGCACTTTAAAAGAGAGTTTGTTATTCAGCCATATACCCAGGTATTTGAATTTCGGCACGAACTCAAGATTTTCACCAAGTAGGGTGGTTATAGGAGGAACAGTGTCATAGGCTGCAGGGTTGGCCCCGGTGCTAGATGGAGCAAACAGCATTGCCTTGGTTTTTGATGTTACAAAAGCTTTTGTCGATGAGCTGGTTTTGCAGTTTATTGAATTCATCTTGTAATGCAGCGATGGACTCCAGGAGTCTCACATAGGTAGAGCACTATATCATCGACGAATAAATGGATTCTGGCTTTTGATTCCTAAGTTCAGATTGTTAATATAGATGTTGAACAGTAGTGGACCCAATATGGAACCCTGTGGGACTCCTCTCTTTATTGATTTAAGTGGTGAAAGCTCTCCTTCGGCCTTTATTTGTTGCTGTCTGTCTGTGAGGTAGTTCTGGAACCAGTCCCGTGCGATTGAGTCCATACCTAAATTGTTTAGAGCTGAAAGAAGTAGACAATGGTCGACGGTATCAAAGGCCTTGCTAAGATCTAAGAACACCGCACAAATGAATTTTTTCTTGTCCAGGTCCTGTTGCCAGTCGTCAGTAACTTTGGCCAATGCAGTAATAGTGCTGTGTTTGGTTCTAAATCCAGACTGCATGGGGTTAAGAAATTCTGAGTTGTCCAGGAAGGATCTCAACTGTGTATCCACGATTTTTTCCAACATTTTCAAAAGTATAGGCAGTAGGGAGATTGGCCTATAGTTGTTCAAATCACTTGGGTCCCCTGCTTTGTATAGCGGAATAACATGAGCAGTTTTCCATTCTGCAGGAAGAGAGCCTTGGATTAGAGACAGGTTAAATAAATGCATTATTGGTGCTGCTAGTATGTGATAAGCTATTTTCAGAAAGTATGGGTCAGCGAGGTCAGCTCCTGCGTCTTTCTAATGTCTAACTGTAGTAGAAGGTCTTCAACTTCTTTCAAGGTGATTAATGAAAAGCGAATGTCCTGCCATTGTTGTTTATTTCTAGGGACTGGGCTTTGATCTGTGGCCGAAGACTGCTTATGTGCTTATTGGAAAGCCAGGCCATGTGTAGTTAAGTGATTATTGAAGCTTGAAGAATTTCAAATTTATCAGTGACAGAGACATTGTCAATGGTAATTTTGGATGGGAGCACACTACCTGGTGAGTGGCCTGAGACTTCCTTAATAGTGGACCAGAACTTGGTAGGGTTATTAGATGCAGAGAGCAGTTCTGATTGATAAAAGTAGCCTTTGCCTCCTGATCATTTTGTGCAGGCATTTCTGGCTGCTCTGAAAGACACCAGTCCGATTCTGTATGTGACTTCCTGGCCTTTTTCCACAGTAGATCTCGTTTCAGTAGGGCTTTCTTCAAGTTTGGTGAGAACCAGCGGCAGGTCCTGGTTTTTATTCTAGCTTTGATTATAGGGGCATGGACATCTAGGGCACCAGTTATGATTTCGTGCAGGACATCATAGGCATCACTCACTGATTTAGCTAGGTAAAAACTCTGCCATTTCATAGAGTCTTTTAGGTAGTTGAAATAGGCCAGAGGGTCAAAGTTACGTCTTGATCTTTTGTTGGAGAACTTTGATGTAGATAGTGGATTTGGGATAGTTCTAATGCCAGCTATGAGGCAGTGGTCACTAATATCAGCTGGAAGGATACCGGCATGTGAGAAATGATGAGGTTCATTGACAAGTAGCACATCCAGAAGGCTGCTTCTCGATGGATTCTTGCTGTTGATGCGCGGTGGTTCAGAAATTAGTTGAGTGAATCCATGTGAATCACAGAAATGTTTCAGGGGTAATGACCTGCTAGTTAACCAGGTTAACTATACCGCAGGCTTGGATGTCTCCCTCTCCACCTATGGTATCTCAATGGGTTAATAAACTTAAACTATGTATGACCCTGGAGAGAATTCAACTTGGTCTACTGTACGGCACCAGCAATTCCTGGAAACTTGGGACCCACTCATACAAGCTATAGAATCATGAGAATTTCCAGTCAGAACACTTTGTGTCCCCATTCTCCAGCCCAGTGCTCCCAGTATGGAAACTCTGTGTGGACTTTCTTTTTCTCGTCCTTTTTTTTCTATTAATCTTCATGCCTTTAAACTTCAACAACAACATATTGTTAGCTGTGGTCATCTCACAGGTTGCTCTCCCTAGGGCTACCGGACTGTATTACTGTACTTTACACTGTAAATTGTACTACGCACAGCTATGCTTGAAATTATTTGTATGCCTTGTACTCTGCACAATTTCACCTCAATAAAATGTTTTGGGAGAAAAAAAAAAATATTGGAGCTCAGAAACCATCACATGCCTTCTCTCGCTTTTTTCTCTGATGAGCCAGTTGCTGCCTGTGTGAGAAATTGGCATCCAAACCACGGGGGAGCGTGACATTTTCTACAAACATTAACATTACAGAAAGACGGACAGAAGCAGTCTTGGGTACAGATTTTCAAAGGTTACCCAATGATACCTTTACCACAGAACTAGTTCTAGTGATCCTTGCTCTGGTTAAGGGGGGAAGTGAGGACCAAAATCACAGACATTTCCCAACACTCGTTCTCATTTGTGGAGGGGAAAAAAACACCAGGACCATATCTGCTTGTACTGCAATAGCGCCAACTGCTGACCATAACTAGTACACAAAGAACTACTTTTTAAACTGTAGCCTATCCTTCACGGATAGTGTTAAGGGTGTGCTCCGTGCTCTGAGTATGGCCAGTGACCACCTCCTGCCTTTCTGGAGCACAGTTATTTGCAGGAGTTCCTGGCAGTGGAATGGTGGGGGAAGTCCAGCAGGGGCATTGGGATACAATCAGGCTTTTTTTATTTTTATTAATTGGGTGGAGTTCAAAGTTAGATCAGCAAATGACTGGGCGAGCGGGCAGCTGCTGAGTTAATAGTTGGGCCAACAGGCATCAATTGTGTGGGTAAGCCAGCAAGTTAGTGTGCACTTTGACATAATGGCAAGGAACAAGCATACTGGCAGCCAGCATAGTTAGTGGGTGAGTTTGTAGGCAGGCAGGGAAAGAGCATGAGAGCAACTGGCAAGACTAATGTGCATATGGGCAGGCAGGGAGGGACTCAGCATGCGTGTATTAGAGCGAGTTTATGGGTGGATGGCAAACAAAAGTGGGAAAGAATGACAAGGAGGGAATGAGTGTATCGACCACAGATGAATTAGAAGTAGGTGAATAAGTAAAGGAAAGATAATATATTTTAAAGTCCGTAGACAAAAGAAAGGGGGGAAAACAGTTGAAACGGACAGAGGAATTGTGGCCAGAGGAAGATGAAAGAATGAAAGCAAAGGAGAAGCAGAAAGACCAGAGTAAGAAGCAAAACCAGAAGAAAAGAACAAAGATCACAGAGGAATAAAAATGAAAATTAAAGACAAATCATTGAGACAGGTAAGTCAGAAGAAGTAGCAAGACAGCAAGACCAAACAATCGTGATGTCCTGCATTTATCGAGGGAAGCCTGATGAGTAACTCCATATGTGTGTGTGTGTGTGTGTGTGTGTGTGTGTGTGCACGCGCGCGTGCGTACGTGTTTTTAGAAAGCTGACTAATTTCAACAGGTTGTTTTTGGAATATTAAAAAATACTACTGTGTTTTGTTTTATACTTTGTAGGCCACCAAAAGTCTACAGCTATAACTGATGTATGTTTTGTTGGAAATTGTTATATGGTGAAAGTGAAAGACTAGCCCAGGATATGAAAGACGAATTGCTTTGTTTAACTCTATGTACACAACACAAGTCTAAGGATACAATTTTCCTATAGTCTATTTCTCAATTTACCTTAAAAATACAAGCATACTTGTAGACTTGGGAGTCTTGCTGGAATCACTACTGAATGCAGTTGGTCAGCACATGAGATGAAGTGGTGCAGGACTCCAAGACCTAAATAGATCCCTGTATTTTACAGGCAAATGTACAATAGCAGTCTACAGCAAACTGTTCCAGATCTAGACCTGTATTGTTTACATGGGAAAACAAAACAATTCACGAAAATTCATGCCACAGTATAGGGAGGGAAATGTTAAACTGACATGGGAGCCCAGGTGGTGTGGTCTGCAATCAGTGGTGTGTGTCTGTCCATCTGTCTGCAGGTGGCCACTGTGCTTGGAGATTCAATGTGTAGTAGTGATTGTGTGGGTGCATTTAAAATACTTGATGGCATCACTAACGCACACTAAGGTGTCACACTATCATGTGCTTAGATCTCAATAACACCTACTGTAGGAAACGGGAAACAAAATCATTATTGTACATAAATAACTCAGAACCTTCATTGCAAGCAAAAGAATGTTAATGAACTAGTAAAGAGAAGACAGGTAGGAGCCCAGCCAAGGTTTAAAGGAGCACATATTTTAGGGTACAATTTTGCATTTCTGTGCTTCTCTATTTGGGAGGTGCACACCATGCTAAATCCTTAACACCACCCCTGCTATCCTTCCCCCCCAAATATTTTTTTCCCATATTTTTAAACCTGTTTTAAATTTATTTATACAAATTTTAATCCAGTTCATAATAGCAATAATAAACTCCAGGGTGTGTCATATAATGAGATGTCATTACTTCTGAGGTGCATGAGACATTCAGCCTGCAGCCTCATGCTTCACAACACACCCGAGGTGTGATGATATCCCATGACATACCACATCCTCTCATGTATTATTGCTTAAGTAATGTATTACCCCCAACACAGACCACCCAGCTGCAAAACCATTCCCTCTTCTCCCTGTAGCTGCTATTATTCATACATTCATTTTTATTTTATACTGGAAAAGCGTGTGAGAAAAATTGCCCATTTTCATAAGCATCCAGTTGCAAACAAAAACATAAAATAAATTATCACAAATTACACAACAGTGGTAAAGAACAATGGGTTAAGAGCATCTGCATACATTTCTGTTCAATAGGCAACTCAAAAGTTTTTGGACGTCACTGTCAGACACTGACCAAGGATAGTGGTAAGCCATTAAAGAGTTTAGCACCCCTGTATGAAGGGAAAAGTTGTCTTTGTGTTGTGTGACAGAAAGGAATTGTAAAACCAGAACCCCCTTTTCCAAGTTCCAATCTAACCCACATCTATGCCTCAGTGCCAATAAGCCTCCATTAATGACCTGAGGCCCGATTCCAGAAACCGTTCCATCGGATGAAAGGTGCTTGTGCTAAACAGCAAAGACTTAAGTCACACCTTACGTCCCCCGCTGTGGCATTCCCCATTCCAGAACACAGGCTGTGGTGGATGGGGAATCCACTGTGCTGAATGAGCACTGCGCCAGCCTGGATATGTCAGGTCGCAAGGGGGCTTGTGCCATGGCGAGGCTCACATTTCCGATTCCAAGAGCCCTGCCGTGGTTGTCACAAGGGGCCCCACTTAGACCTGCCAGGAGGTGGTCTAACCCCCTTGCAACCGACTGGGACACTGTGTTATGTGGGCTACCAGTGGAGTCCGTGGGCAGGAGGGGCATAGGGAGGGTTGGTGTGGCAGCCGGGATGTATGGGATCACTTTGGCACCTGGGGTGTATATGCCTCTGAATTGATATATCATGGGCATTTGCACCCTGCTGTGTGCCGAGGCAATACCTGACCACCCTGTTGGCACACTGACCCACCCTATGAACCCATCCGCCCCCACACCCCCACTGGACACTTGTGTACCCCCTCACCATCGCCACCAGTGATGCCAGTTCTATGCTGCACTGGCGTAAGGGGTGCCAAGTCCTTTCGGCATGTGCCACTAGTGTGCCACTGGTCGGGCGCAGTCCTGCACTTGCGGCAATCCCAGGGAGTTTGGCACAGGAACCCTGCTTTCTCTCGGAATACGGTGCAGGGTTCCTGGCACACCTGGCATTGCCGTAGCCCTTGGAGCAGCACAACTTGCGTCACTCCAAGGATTCCTTTTGGAATCGGGCCCCTAGTGTCCGCTAACCCCATATCATATCCCAGTCTTCACTAGCCCCCATTTAGGCCCCCTACTGCCCACTAACTCCATCTGTTACCTGCATTAATGCTACAGTGCTCACTTCTCCAATTATCTCCCTACTGCCCACTAACCCCATTCATTCGTCACAGCTCACTAATATCCAATCATGCCCCTTATGCCCACTAGCACTCACAGTCACGCCCCCAGTGCAAAGTGGTCTCCATTCATCCCCTAATCCTATATATATATATATATATATTATATATATATATATATATATATATATATTATATATATACATACATAAATACATACACATACAAAACCATGCCTATTTGCACTCATGGTCCCAAATGCACTTATTCAGGCCCTAGAATCCAGTTATCTCCATTCATGTCCCCCAGTTCCTACTTATCTATTCTGCATCCATGGTCGCAACTCCCACTTAACCACATTTACGCTTCAGCATCTATTTATTTCCAGTTGTTTTCTCATCTGCCCACTAACCCCATTCATGCCCTCCTGTTTTCAATACTCCCATTAATGCCACTCCCTCCCCGCGACAGTCGAAGGGAAGGAGACGTGCACCACATTCAGACTGGATGGACCACTGATCTTTGACTGCCGTCACTATGTTTCTATGTTCACTCACTCCGTAAGTCTCTGAAAGACATGGCGGTCGTATCGCTCTGTCAGTGGGGGTTGTCCCAGGACCCTCAGTCTGCCTGCTGCCTCTCTGTCGCGACGGTGGGGCACCTCGCGCGTTAATAAAACGCCCTGGGGCAGGCAGCTGCAGCAACCCCAGTAAACAACTAAACAACGGAACTAGCCCGGCCGTCGGGCCCCTATTTCCGGCTCCTAGCTTTCTGTTACTATGGAAGCCAAACGATTCCTTGACTACAGAGACTGCGCGCGCCGTTGATCAGCGTTGCTGTGGGCTGAATCACTGTTCTTCATACAAACACTTCAACTATAGATTAACATTCGGGCTTATGGCAGTCCCATATGGCATTTTTATCCAGCTGCAAAAATGTCGGTTTTACTAGACACGCACTTCAAACTGAATATGTGGTAAAATCGCAGCCTTGATCCTCATAGGTGCAGTGTTTGTACGAATAACATTGAGCCTGTGACTGTTACAAAGTTTTTAACATCGGATGTTTTTGAGAATTTTAAATTAAGCTTGATATAATTATTGGTGATCCCCTTTATCAACTCATTTACAGATACCTGTCAAACACCATAACAACCCAAACATGGGTTATTATGGCGTTTGAGGAACTCAGCCTCACTGACAGTTTGCTCAAGTGGGGCTCTGCACTGGCGACAGCTCGAGCACTTAGGTTCTCACAGTTCAAGCGTAGCTCCAGACAACTCCTGCAGCACAGTACAGCTTCCTCTGATTGACATAGTTCACCAGACCATGACTTATGAACTTATCAATATTTCTCAGTTTTTAGTATTTTAAAAAAGTGTTTTTTTTTTGCTTAGTGAAAGTACACTGTTGTTTTGCTGTTATCTTTCAAAGGAGCAAATCGGAAATCAAACAAGCACTGGCCGAGGGCGTCCAACACCTGAGAAGGGATGTTATCCCAGCATAACTCCCACCCTGGAGGACATTATTCTTATTATACAATGGATTGTTGTTTTATAATAAAAAAAATATTAAAGAATGCTTTTGTTAGTGTGTAAACATATTTTTATTTCTTAAGAGAAAGAGGAGATCATGATGCTGGTAGTCCATATCATCCAAACAATCAGCAGGGATGTTATGCCAGGATAACATCCCTGCTGTGACAGCCAACTGACCAATCAGAAGACAGGATTCTTTCTTGCCATTGTATAATAACTGTTATAAAATGGGTAAAATAAATCCTTCAGCATGATTGGTCAAAAGGCGTGTCCTTACCTGTCAACAAACTGAAAGGTGTCACTACTTTCCTAATACCTTAACCTCCATAGGTCAAAGGGCAGCAATATCACTTGAGCAACTGATATCTTCCATCAGTCCCTCTGCAACCAGAACTGATCTTCCATCACAAACATGGCTGCTACCTTTACACTATAAAAACCTTCAACTGGGCCCTAAAAATAAAACTACCTTAAATAAAAATGAAAACAAATTAAGTAAACGTTGTTTCCCTGATCATCACACTCTCCTTACACACATAAACACATTAGAAACATTAAGTATTGTTTATAGTTTTCATTACAACTGCTTCTTTACTAACAGTGAAAAATCGCCCTTCTATCTTTACCTGCTCATCAGGGAAATCTCTTCTGCTTGCCTTAACAGTGAGATAATTGAATCACTGGCTCTAAAACAGACCTTTGTTGTCTGTGTGTACAGTATGTTGGGAGAGTAACATTCTACCAGCAGAAGTGAGCAGAATTTTGAATCCCTGTATTCCATGGTAAACATTCCACGATAAACATTCTGGCCCAGATATTCAAAAGGGTTGCGCAGGGAAAAGTGTGCGGCACAAATCCTGATGCGCCAGAGCACATCAGTAATGTATGCAGGCACAGGTGGGGGGGTGTGCCCATGCATAACCTGCACAGCCCGATATTCAGCCCGGCTGTGCAGGAGCCATGCATGAACTCCCCTACTCAAAGCAGCACAAAGGTGTCACAAAAAAAGGAACTACTGATGGCCACCCACCGTGGATGCTGCATTGCAGGGCTAACACCAGTGTTCTCATGCCCGATCGCTGGCATTTGTAAAGAAGACATCGTCTAATATCCTTGATGGTCCAGTGGACCATACTCCCCCGATCACGGCATCTGTTGTAATAAAAGAAACCCCTCCAATATCCCACTTTCTGCCCAATCACAGGCATCAGTTGTAATAAAAGACACCCCCATCCAATATCCCTGGTGGTCCAGTGGACCGACTTGCCCAATCGCAGGCATCTGTTGTAATAAAAGAAACCTCCTGTCCAATATCCCTGGTGGTCTAATGGTACCCCCTCCCCACCCGCCCACTGAGCCCACCACCCCGCCTCCCCGTCAGCTGCGGGGGCAGCAGCACCCCACCCACCTGCCGCCCGCCGACTGACAGCTCGGTAGGGCATGCAGCCCATACCGTACTACACATTCCAGATATGTGATTCATAATTTGCTGTTATAATGGCAAACAAGTGCTGGGTTTCCCTCAGAGCATGCATGCGGCAGTCGCTGAATTTCCTTCTGTAGGGTACCTTACCTCTTGGCCACAGACTTTGCCCCTCGACCCTGGCGGTAAGTTGATTTTTGTGAAAAAACCCCTCTCCTCTGACCCTGCAATAAAATTAAAAAACGGAACTTGGCACGCTGGAGAGTCCTCTCAGTAATCACGCGCCAGCTCACCACAACTGCCGTTGGGCAACCAGTTTCAAAATAAAAAATACATTTAACCAATGTTTTAAATGAAAAGCCCATTTCTTTATCCCTCGAATAAATGGGGTATTGTAACTTAGGGACTGTACAGAAACCGGACTGCTCCATGGCTGCCTGAATTTGCTTTCCGCATTCTTTATTTTATTTTCTATAATTGCTGAGGCAAAAAAGCGCCGCCATGATTATAAAAATAAAATGTATGGGGTGGCTTGTGTAGCTCGATTTACACCCTCGTTGTGGGATGCTTTTCACAAACCCCTCAGGCTTCGCCCTCGGGGTTTATGCAGCATCCCACAACTTCGGTGTGTGTGTAAAATCTTGTTACACAGGCCACCCCATATATTATTCTCTATATAAACAAAAAGAAAAGGTGGGAAAACACAGTTACAGAGGCAGACCCAAACTGCTCAAATACTACATTGCTGTCCTCCCAACTCACTGGTTTAGGATTTTTCAGTGAGTTGCTGTTCAATCAATTTTACCACTCCTCTGCCCAAGTTTGAGGACTATTTTTCACCATATTTAAACAAAATAACATACTATTATTAAATCCTTAATAATGCGTCCAGAGTTTTGTTTGATTGTTATAGAAATAGGTGTTACCCATTTTATAAGAGCGATAAGACACTTCAGGGTGTGGGTTGTTGATTGATAAGAGCACTACCCAGCTGCTGTAGTCACTTATGAAATGGGCATCACAAAATGAGAGCTTTGATTTGCTGCTAGGGATGTGATATTCATTCTCATGCACAGGAAAAAGGACCAGCAGTACCCTGTGAGCATTGATCCTAGCAAAGATGCCAATTAAATGTTGGCAAATTGAAAAGCAACCATCTTGCTTATCACCAACTGCAAGTGACTGCATTCTCAATTTGTCAACATGGCACTTTTACCAGAAACAAACTTTACATTAGCATAATGGAAGAAGATCTAGAAAAATTAATGAGTTTTGAAAATGAGCCAACAGATGAAATGCCCAGAGCCTCAGAAATGAGCAACTGTACCAGCGAGACAAGCGACCCCAGCTGTCAAAACCCCCCCAAGTATGCCGCAGTGAGTAACCGTTTCTGCAGCTACACTGACAACCAGCTTGATATTCTTGAACAAGAAAAAAATGAGCGAAACACTCAGCGATTGACTGCATGGGCATTAAGGGTATTCAATGAATGGGCAACATGTACACAAACACACATTGACTGGTGCTCTATTTCAAAAGAAGAGCTGAACACCATGCTAAGGAGATTCTACGGCGAGGCTCGGATGACCGCAGGACTCGAGTACGCTATCTCAAGGTTCTGCGGTCTCTGAGCTGCACTGAACCGCCACCTGGGGTTGCCGGGCATAGCATGGCCTATCAACCTCATGAAAGATCCTGACTTCTGGTCCAGCAATGCTGTGTTCACAGCTAAACTTAAAACGTACAGAAGAGCCCAGCACGACAAATCAAGTCATCATGAAGCACTAACAACTGCAGAGTTACACAAACGGAGACATTCTCCAACTTGTTCTCCCCGAACCGCGCCTGGCTTAGTCAGAATAGTCTGGCTCGACATCCAGCTATATATGGCCAGGCGCAGTCGGGAAGGTCTGCGCCAACTGAAACCTGACAATTTCTCCATTAAAACAGATGAAAATGGTGCTGAATTTGTCATACTAAACTTCAACGAACATACAAAGAATCATAACAACCCCCTCGAAACAAGAAAATCAGGACATCGTGGCTTTATGTATTCTCAACCGGGCAATCCCCTTTGCCCGGTTGAAAGTTTCAAACTGTACCTGAGTAAGCTGCCTCCAGATCCAAAGGCCCTCTATTTGCACCCCTGCAGACTTCCACAAATCCAGCTGGACTCCTTCCTGGTGTGGTTTTCCTCAGAGCCAATGAAAGTTAACTACTTGTCGACCTTCATGTCCCGGTTAAGTGAAGAAGCTGGTCTCTCGCAGCGGTATACCAATCACTGTCTGCGAGCGACCGTGGTGCTACTGCTGTCGGACGCCAGCTTGCAAAGCCGTGAAATAATATCAGTAATGGGACACAAAAACGAAGTGAGCCTCCAAAGTTACTGGCATGCCAAGCCAGAAGACCGCAGGAAATGGTGCACTATCCTTGCACCGAAACCAGAAAACGTCACACCGGAAAAAGAATCGACAGGCATCACACAATCCACAATGCAACAAGTGAAGCAACTTTGAACCACAGTGACACCCGATGGCAAGACATCAGGGCAGTACACTGGAGAAATACAACAGAACCAGCCCCAAAGTCCACAATTTACAGGAGTCACGATGCAAAACTGCAACTAACTTTTAATGGCACAGTCTATTTTGGCAAATAAAGTTATATTTGATACATTACATATGTTAAAAACAAAAATAAATGTTATATTTAGAAATTAATAGTACTTTATTGAAATAAAACTGAGTTTTGTTTGCAGTTCCCAAAAATGAAATGTTTATATGTTAAAAGAAAACAAAAGTTAAAAAGTTGCCAAATACCCATTCATAAGGGACTACTTTAACTGGCATAATGTTATTGCCTTTAATAAACTGCAAAATCTTTAATGTTAAAAGTTGTAATGTCTTTATTAATTTCTCTAATTTTTATTCACCATTTCATAAGCGCAATAAACTACTCCAGGGTGTGTGTTAAACAGTTTAACACACGGCTAGGAGGCTGGACACACTCGGCCGTTAGCCTCGTGCCTCACTACGCCTCCTAGCCGTGTGTTAAACTGTCTAATGCACACCCTGTCGTGGCTTACTGCTTACTCGGCGCAAGCACCTCGTGCCTAACAACGCAACTGGGGGCATGCTCTTATCAATCATCAACCCACACCCTCTCGTGTCTTATTGCTTTCTTACAGTTCATATTTTAGAACAAAAAATCAGCTAGTTCATGTTATTTTTGTTGTTACTAGTTTTAAATGCACTTCCTAAATTCTGTTTGAAAACAAAAAATGTTAAATATGAACATACATACGAACAAGTCAGCAGAGGAAGGCCATTTGGTCTATCAAGTCTGCTCGTATTGCAGGGTCCACAGCTTGAGCTAATGTCCCTGCACTCCCTCCCCACTATCCCAGCCTCTCTTAAAGCTGCTCACTGTCTTTAACGAGATGACCTCTTCCAGCAGCGCATTCCAAGTGTCCACCACCCTTTCTGTGAAGAAGTGCTTCCTGACATCCCTCCTAAACCTCCCACCCTCCAGCTTAAGACTGTGCCCCCTCGTTGCCCCCTCGTGATATGGTTACCACTCAGCTTAATGAGACTTTCCTTATCAACATTATTTATCCCTTTCAAGTACTTGAATGTTCCAATCATGTCCCCTCTCTCTCTCTCCTATCTTCCAGGGAACACATGTTCAGTGCCCTCAACCTGTCCTCGTATGCATATCCCTTCAGCTGTGTCCACTCTCCCACATTCTCGGAAACAAGTCTATTTTTGTCCACATAACCAAAACACCTGTTGAGAATCCTCCTTGCACCAGTAATTATAAAAAATAATAGTCAAATGTGTGTTCATTAATTTTTTTCACACCCTCAGTGTGTGATGATTACATAAACCTCTCGAGCTTTGCTCTCGAGGTTTATGGGTCATCACACACCTTGGGTGTGAAAAATAAATTTATAACACACATTTGTCTATCCATTATTCTCTATGTATTTATGTGACGTGATATATTTATGTGTATTTTAATTGGAAATCTGATTTATTTATGTGACTGGTTTATATATTTTTTTAATGTAAAGCACTTTGATATTTTGAATTGCGCTATATAAATAAAATTATTATTACTCTGTCCCCTTCCCTGCCCCCGCGGTCCTAGGCTGTAGGATCGGCTGATGAAGTGGCAGAAGTACATACACAAATTTTTTTGTCTCCTCCCTCTTTTTATCAAATGCTCCACCTCTCAGAGGGCGTTATGGCTGGTGAATTCCCACGGGGTACATCTTCATCATATCTATGTTCTCCATCATGGGTGAGGCTGTGGAGAGCAGAGGCAGATGTTGGTAAGGCTGGCAGCTAGAGATTCTCAGTAATACTCTCCCTTACACTCAAAAGTATACTCAGAGGCTCAGGTGGCAACTCCTGCATTCCTCACTTCCACAGTGATTAGGCCCTTTGCTTGCAAGGGGCACTGAGACAGTAGTTTACCTCTCCTACTAGTAATCCTCCTCTCCTTTTGCCAATTATGGGCTAACCTCACAATCCATAATCTTTTTATAATAACTGGTGTGTGCTTTTTCCCCATAGGGAAACCCAGTTGTAATTTTCCGTTATAACCATATACACCAAGTTTCCCTCGGACCACACATGCTCCTGTGAGTTGCTGGTCTTCTGTTACTCTGTGACCTTCACTGGAGCAATTCCGAATGGCCGCAGACTTCATCGCCCCTCACAGTTGGTGGTAAGTTGATTTTTTTTCTCCACTGATCATTAAACAAAACAATTATAAAACGAGCATTAATGAAAGGTCAAATGACGACTTGCCATTGGGCAGAATGTGCCACCGGACCATTCACTAATGCCTCAGTAGGCCAACAGTTGGCATGCCGATTGTAAAAAGCTTTTGATTTTTTGCTTTTTACTGTTAGCTACCCCGGTTTATAAGTGCGATAACCACTCCAGCCCACGGATGTATCAGGGCATTAATGCACTTCCCGTCTGGTTGAATTCACTCGGGCCTACCAATGCACCCGGGGCATGCATTAATGCCCCGATACACCTATGGTCTGTTGTGGGTTATAGCATACAATGAAAACAAAATAGGAAACGTTTCCCTATCTGAATGCGTGAGCCAGTGGGTCTCCCCACCTCTTCATGCAGGATGGACTCTGCAGTTCCGAAACCACTGCTTGGCGGTAAGTTTAACTATAAAAAAACAGAAAAATTCAGAAGTTTTTAAACAATTTCTTTTAGTACATCTCCACTGTTTTCTCCCTGAAACAAGTGGAGGGAGCACTGTAACTAGTGGCGGACCGCGCAGAATTCCGACAGGTCCATGGCTGCCTGAACGCCAACCTGTTTGCTGATTTATTTTGTATAACTGCTGATGCAAAAAAGCACATGCCAGCAATTATATAAATAAAATATGGGGTGGTTGTGTAAAACTCGATTTTACACACACTCATGTTGTGGTATGCATTTCACAAACCCCTGGGGCAAATATGTAGCATCCCACAACTCGAGTGTGTGTAAAATCTTGTTATACACACCACCTCATACTTTATTCTCTATATAATGAGGGATCTACAGGCGAAGAGCTTTGATCTCTCCTAAACGCTTAGATCTAGGTGTTATGCTCACCGCTAGCATCAGCTGATCACAAGCTTTGGGGGCCGACCTGCTCCCTGCTACCACTACCCAGACTGATTCTGTAATGATCTACTTCATAGCAGCATCTATCTCTTAGGTTCCAAAATGGAAACATATCAGTGTTCTGGTTCTGTATACTGTTGTTTCCTATGTGATTATTATATTAGTATCTTCATTTCTGACACTTATTGCATTGATGCAGATGAGGTATTCTGGTTTATGTTTGAATCTGCTTATGGGTATGGGGTTTGAGAAGGCCTCTCCTCAGGTATTTTGACTAACCATGGGTCCCCTTCACAATGCCAGCACGCACTACAGTAGCTAAAAATGGCCTCGATAAACTGCATTACTTGGAATATTAAAGAGAGTTGAACTTTCCCATATAACTGAAAAAAAAAGCTTAAGGGGCTTAAAGGAGAACCGCACTGAACCTGTAACTCATGTTGCCCAGTAGAACCTGTTTTTTTTTAATGCTGGTTATAATTCTGTCATTGTTCCATCTCTAAAGGATTTTTAGCTATCACAGTGAGTGTTCCTGATCAACACTCTTGGTGTTAAGCACCATTTCAGAACTGTATGATGTAGTTTATGTCCCTCTGAGCCACAGAGTTCTATAACAGAACACAGATGCATTGTACCAACAATGGAAAATCTGAGCAAGGGTCAGAATCATAAACTACATCATGCAGTTATGAAATGGTTCTTACTTGCAGAGTGTAAATCAGAAACACTTACTGGGATAATTGAAAGAGCCTGTAGAGATGGAACAGTAGCAGAATCCGAAACAGTATTTAAAAATCAGCTTCTTCGGGGGAAATGATTTACAGGTTCAGTGCAGTTCTCCTTTAAATCTCTGAAGGCCCAAGTAGCACTGCTACCTAAGACAGAACTGATAAAATGCTGAGGGCATCCAACTTTGTAAGAAGTGGGTGGGTTATGAGGCACACAGCTGTGCTCCCTTCTCTAAAGCTGGAGTCTATTTTATTTCATAAAGCATTGCAGTGGAAAACTTTGCAACTGTAAGGCCCTCACCCCTGCCTTTTTGCAAAACGACAGGTGGTATGCTGTTGAAGCTGACAGCAGTACCTGGTGGGGACTGGGTTCGGGGAGGACTAGGTTTGGCTACTCTGCACAGGGGCACCCAAGTAAATCCGAACACAGGAAGCAATAACTGTAATGTCCAATACCAGGAATGGGATTCTAAAGCATGGTTTTTATTCACATCCAGACTGAACAAGCAAAGCATAGACAGACCCCCCACGGGGCTACATTCCTGGTAATGCAGATAAGAGCAACAGAACACTTTTTCAACATTTCAGCCCTCAGGCTCTGAACCCACCAGGCACACAGCCCGGACTTGTACGCAGCTTTGGGTACACAGCCCGACTTGTACACTACTTGGGTTTTTCCCCTGGCCCGGCTCCCCCGCCAGCCACTTGATTGAGGTCCATATGGCAGTGAACCAATTTTCTGCTGGTGGCTCCCCAAACCACCTTAGAGCCTTCGACTCCTTAAGGGAAATTTCCTTCCATCCCTCGTCTGGGTACTTCCCTCATCACTGGCCAAGTGCATGAGGCAAAGTAGAAATCCACAGAGCAAATCCATAGAGGTGGACCTGGTTACTAAAGATGGGGAGTCTCCCACCTCCAGCTCCCACAATCCATACCCGGCCATTTCTCTGGACACTAAACAACTCTTTTTGAAAGCTTGGCAATGTAGATTACAGGGTAGACGTATATCACATCTCCTCTACATGTCTTGACTTTCCCCTTGTGCTGGACTTGAACATGCTTTTACTTTTGGCTAAGCCTATTACTTTTGGCCTCCCACTAATTCAGCAGTCCAATCCCCACTTTAACACGGTCCAGGTGAACATGGGCCCTTTGGAAAGAGTAGAACTCACCCTTCGCTTGCAGGTGCCCCACAGGCGAATCTTGAAAACTTCTTGTGCCACAACACATTTCAGAAAAATAGGCAGCTTCTTCTCTAGCAGGAACCAGGGGGTTGCCCTTGGAATAGCAAGCAAACCTTCCAACCCCATCCTCACAGGGATGGGGCACAGAGATCCGTATCAGCGGTCTCCACCACTTAAAGAACAGCTTACTGTGTCCTTCTTTAGGCAGAAACACACACCTTCCCCTAAAAGTAGCTCTATTTCAGAGCTTAGGCTCCAAGAGCCTGGGCACAGAACTGCTGTGCTCCTCACACAACAATCTCCAACTACAGACTGAACACTGACTATTCAAAACTCCCAACATTCTAATCTAACTCCCTTCTGCAGATTCCAATGTGGCTCATGCAGCTGCGATAGTTCTATGGTGATGTCATCCCTCAGTCTTAGCTGAGACTAAGAACAGAGTGAGACAGTGTGAAATCCATTTAACTGGAGTTTCACAAGCTGCATTCCCCTGCCTACCACTAGGTCTTACTGGGATTCTAGTAACCCCGGGTAACAGCGGGGTTACACAACAGTTTTCAGACACAGAAGGTTGCTGGGTACTAGATGAAATGGACACCACCAGAAGGTCCACTCCTCATAGCAAATGTGTATGGGCATAATTCAGACAAACCAGCTTTATTTCATGGTTTCAGTCACATTTTTGCCAATATATGGGACTCAACTAGGGCTGTGCGAACCTCTCTAAGTTCTACCTCGAAAACTTTATAGATAAAACCTAAAAAAGTTCTACCAAGCTCTACCTGGTTCTGCCAGGTAGAACTGGTAGAATTAGACTCTACCTGGTTCAAGCCAAACAATACAAGATATGAAAGTTCTACTTGGTTTTACTGGGTAGAACCAGGTTCTACCTGGTCCAAGTCACACAGCACATCATTAATCCTTACCCCGCCCTAACCCAACCCTTCCCTTGCCTCTTCCCTTACCAGAATCACATCTTCAGAGGCACAACAAGCAGCATTGTGTGCGCCCATCATCTGCCCTGTCCTCTGCATCCTGGGGGGGGGGGCTCAACTTTCAACCAGGATCCCTCTGTCTCTTCTTTCTTGTTTCCAGAGTGTCTGCTGGACTATAATAAAAATCCACTGGCCCATTTTTTCAGTGGTCACAACTGTGTGCCCCCTTCCTTTATTTCCCCTGCCCTAAATGTCCAAACTAGGCTAGCGTGATGACACCTGTTATATGTGTATGTGGGGGAGGGGGGGTGTAGAAGCATGTTATCCAGTACAAGACCCCTGTTTCCATATGCCATGCAGAGTGTAGTTTGGGGAAGTATTTGCATCAGGGTGTCTAACTGCAGGGGACATCCTTATACAAGTCCTGTCTCAAACTGCCTTCACTCATCAACCAGCATGGCATACAGGAACTGGGGTCCCATGCTGGATACCATGCTTTTCCTCCCTTTCTCATAATGGGGCACTTTGGGATTTGGACTAACATCCTTGTATGGACAGGGAGGGCGGGGGAACAAAGTAGTGATGTGCCGCAAACAATTTTTTTTACAAACTCCCCAGCTCTCATATACCCCCCACGCAGCCTTGGCGCATCTCCCCCCAGCCCTCCACCAGCCAGTAGAAATCTCCATCATTGACACTTGCCACAAAAATATCAGCAGCAAATAGAAATATAGCCTTTGATGGCAGATAAGGACCGCTTGGCCCACCCAGTCTGCCCATTTTCCTATCTACTGAATAAGCTGCAGATCCTAGTTCTACCAACAGCCTACTTCCTCCTACCTCCCACTAGGATAGAAACATAGACTTTGATGACAGATGAATCAACATTTTAAACACAAAATACAGAGTGATTTATAATAAATGGTGCCACCACATCAACTTTGAGTATTTATTTGGGAGTGAAAAATGCACGTCACTTGGCAACCTTAAAAATCCTGAAATAACAGTCATGCTGCCTTAGCTAAACTGCAAACCAGCTGGGGAAGGGGAGTCATGACCAACATTCCCAGTCCCTACTACATACCCCTAGCTATCCTGGCTGCAACAGAGTGACCTCTACCCTGCCTCGGGTGGTCACTTACCAGCAGCTGCTTGCTTGGAAAGCTGAAGGATGTTAATGTGTCTGCATGCTGCCTCCTTTACCAGGTAATCCCTTACCGCTGCTGCTCTGGTTCTCTTTCTCACACCTGCAGCCCCATAATGATGAGGTCTGATGGAGGGGGGAACTGCATCATTGTCAACCCGCCGCTGCAATAGATCTTCACTGCTGACAATGGCAACATACTATGGCCTTTGTGCCAGAATAGCAGTGCTGCCTCATGTGCTACATTTGAAGGATGGGTCAGGTGGGATCAGTGAAGAGCATAGGATGTGGGGGTGTGGGCTGTGGTGGCCGCCACACCACAGGCATGATTGTTGCTCTCAAAACCTGTTCCCCCCTCGCGTGCCTCACAGCACCACCACTCAGAGGAAGGGCCACTTAAAAAAAAGACAGAATTTTTTTTCTTAAATAAACCAAGAGAAACAAAGTTTGCACGAAATGACAAAAGGTTTGTAGATGTTCTCACCAATGCGAACAGCTGGGTTTTGACCTTTTTGGTATTGAGGTTGAACCAAATTTGCAGTCATAGACTCAACCACCCCAGTCTGAATTGGGGGGAATTTTAATCTCACCCTGGAGGCCTGCATAGACAGGTCAAATAGCCACACTGCATCGGCAGCTCTGAGAGCCATGATGGCTGAATTTTCCTTGAGAGACACTTGGTGGCTACTCCACCCCCAGGACTAAAACAACACCTGCTTTTTGGCCACATATTCTACCTCTTGTAGAATAGATTTCTGGCTATCCTCCTGTAAAGTCACAAGAGCAGTGTTGGCATCCATTATAGCTCTGCTATACCTCTTGAATCATGCCCCCAGTACACTCGCCCTTGTATGGGGTCCAGCTCCTCAAAGGCTGTCTTCCTGGCAATTGGACCCTCTACTATTGTAGGACCCCCAGTTTAAAACTTGGATCAGAGAGGAAGCAGTCTCCTACTTTGAACAGAATGATGATGGAGAGGCCACTATCTGCTACATTTTGGAGGCCTTAATTGCTACCATGAGGGGGCAATTCATGGGCTATGCAGCCCACCTCAGACAGATGACAGAAGCAGAGCAAAATGAGCTGAAGGCCAAACTAGAGAAGGAGGAAAAGCAGTACAAAGCAGGGCTAATGCAGCAAACAAACATGCATTTACCTGCAGAGATTAGAAGTCTCCAAATGCAGTTTAACTCCCTCTCCACCAGGAAAGCTGAGCTGGCAAGCCTAAGGACCAAACATAGATACTGGGATGGGGGTAGCTGGAAAGCTGTCAGAGTGTCTGTGTAAGCAGCAGGCCAAATTGTATATTTTAGCTATGAAAGATGAGAAGGTGTCTCTGTCCACCTGCCCAGAGGAGATTAACCAAATTATGAAGGACTTTTCTTATTTATTCATATACAGTACTTTAGCTCTTGAGGCCAGCTTCTTTGATTGAATGATTTTCCCAAGGGTCTTCCCCTGCCATGCTTAATGAAAGTCCAGCAACAGAGTCTTGAGGCCCCCCCTTTCACCTCATGAAATCACCACTGCTGTCTCCAGTCCCTTCCCCCACAAGTCTCTGGGAGGTGATGCCTTCCCAGTGGACTTTAATCAACTCTAGGGAGATGTTGTCTCCCCCTATCCTTCATAAAGTATATATGGAAGCCCACTTTAAATCTGTAGTCTCCCCTTCTATGCAGGAGGCAATAATCACGATTCTTCCCAAGGAGGACAGGACACCACAGTGGCAGCCAGTTACAGGCCTATATCACTGATAAATGCCAGTGGCAAAATATTGGCTAAGGCTCTGGCTGCCAGACTGGAGAAAGTCCTCCCCTCTCTCTCTCACACAGATCTCTGAAGGGGGTGTGTGAAATGTAAGGTCAGTACAGACCATCTTAGGTCCCTCATTTTTCTGAAGAAGGTTACCAGCCATATGAAGATTGCCAGAGATCACAAGCAGGGTACTACATGGATCTGTCCTGGGTCCGGTCCTCTTCAGTATGTTTGTCAGTGACATTTGAGAGGGAATCCCGGGTAGGTTGTTTTTTTCACAGATGACACTAAACTCTGTGGGAGGGTGGATAGCAATGAGGGAACTGGAAATGCAGAGAGATTTACAAAACCTAGAAGGGTGGTATGAGGTTTGGCCATTGAAATTCAGTGCCAGAAAGTGCAAAGTAATGCACCTAGGGAAAAATAACCCCAGGACAGAGTATTGGATGGGTAGGGTGAGACAGCACTGTGGTGGAGGAATGGGACCTTGGAGTTATCATCAGTGACTCCCTTAAACAAACAAGTCAGTGCAACAAGGTATATAGCAAAGTGAGTAGGATGCTGGGATGTAGCGCGGGATGGCTGCTGATGGCAGACAGGAAGGGGTACTACTTCACCTATATAGATCCTTAGTGAGGACACACCTGGAGTACTGTGCCCAGTTCTAGAGTCCTCACACTTGGGAAGGGTAGGGACAGGCTGGAGATGGTGCAGCACCAAGTAAAAAAAATGATCCAGGGCAGGTCCTGTGAGGAACGCCTCAAGGCACTGAACATGTACTTGCTGGAAGCCAGAAGGGAGAGGAGAAATGATTGAGTCCTTCAAATTCCTAAAATGAATTAAGGTGAAGTACAGGGAACTATTTAGCTTAAATAATAGTTTGTGGTGATGTGGACATGAGTGGAAACTGACAGGAAGGATGTTCAGGAGGTACCTGAGGAAGTATTATTTTTACAGAAAAAGTGGTGGAGCCATGGAATAGACTACCAGCTAAAGTGGTGGGTGCTAAAACCATTGGTAGTTTTGAGCACAGTTAGGACAGAAAGAAGGGTATACTGGTTGTTTGGGGCAGCAGAAACTGGGAGAAGACTGGTGGGGGGAGTATGGGGAGGGACCGGCCTCTGGATGGACAGTAGGTCCCAGGGCTAAATATAGAAGTCCGTCAGAATGGATGAACCACTGGCCTTTTTCTGCCCATTTTCTGTTTCTGTATTGTCCTCACAAATGTAACTGAATGATATGGGGAACCTGAAATATTACCCCCAATAGGGTAATCTGACAGAAGTTGGTTATTGTATGGCCTAGTTTTCAAGGGGGGGAAAGCAAGCTGTGTGCAGCAGAAAATGGACATGTGAAAAGAAAGAGAGGGTGCTAGATACTACTACAGTGGAGTTAAAGGATGATTGGTTGAAATGGCAATTAGCAGGAGCCACTTGAGATGCAGTAGTGGGTTTGATTCAATTAACTGCTGATCAGACTGCACCAATAAAACAGATTGAGAGGTTTGGTAGTGACAAACCATGGGTCACTGAAAAATTTAAAAACATTGATAAATAGGAGACAAAGGTCTTTTAAGAAAAGGGATGTTGTGTGTAACAGACTATGAAACCAAGTTACTAGAGAGCTTAAAACATTGAGGGAACATTATTATAAAAAGAAAATTAAAAAGACTCGTACCCTAGGAAGTGGTGGAAAAAAACAATAATTTTTAGAAGGTGATGATACCAGTGATAAAGTAGGAAAATGGGCTGAGAGATGTGGGTTCATGGGAGAAAACAAAGCCCAAAGTATTCACTGATGCCCTGAATAAATCCTTGTGTGAAGTGAGCAAGAAACTGACTCCTCTTGAGACTAAGCCTGCTGAGTTCTTGGATGTCCCAAATGAATATTTACTTAGAGCTGAAATTATGGCACGAGAAAGGAAAAAAATTCAGCTGAATAAGACCTTGGTCACAGACTTGGTCCCAAATTGGATCTGGAAGGAAGGTACAGACATACAGTAGTCGCACCTTAGGTTTGTAATGTTTTCACTAAATTGCTTACCACAGGAAAATGCCCTACCAAATGGAAACTAGCAAGGGTGATACCATTACCAAAAGTCCTTTCCCCTAAAGATATTGGCAAAGATTTTCAGCCGATTTCTTTAACATACATAATTTCAAAATCACTTCATGGATTGTTGCGATGATAACTGGGCTACTAGATGTAAACCAATTTGGATCCTTGAGGGCTAGCTCCACCGCTTTGGCTGCTATAAAATTTTAGCATTTATGTTTAAAAGTTTGGGATGAAGGAGAATTTGTGAGAGTGGTTCTCATTGATTGCAGAAAAGCATTTGATTTCATGACAAATAATATTATATTACAAAAATTGGGAAATTTAAGCATTCCTATATTTATTTATTTTTTGCTATAAATATAGGAATGCTTAAATTTCCCAATTTTTGTAATACAAACTGAGGGAGTGCCCACTGACCTGGGTGATACTCCCTCAGGCAAATGGAGAGCCGATCCTGAGGGGTCGGTTCCAGTGAAAAGAAAAAGAAAAGATAAATCGGCCTGTTCAGATTCAGAACTGCATCATCCGACCGCCAAAGAGATCGCCCAGGCGATTAGCATAGTTCAAGCGCTCCGTCCGGTTACGACTGATCCAACGCCTTTGGGCAGGCATTCGGTCGGTTCCTCTGGTTCAGGATTATTCCCCTGAAGATTTTTACGAACCAGATTTGGAAGGAGAGGAGGATTATGATGATGATGATGATGATGATAATGATGGTGTGGAAGGTCTGGATGAGCCCATAGAACCGGACATCTCCCCAAACAGGCCTTCTGGTGTTTCCCGTCCTAGGCTTTCTGAGTCCCCTTCCCACTTTGTGTTTTACAGGAAAGTGGCAAAAACCCTCCAGCTCCCTTTGGAAGAAGCTGTTGAAGAGCCTGGCTATGTGAAGGTGATGGACATCCCAGAGTCCAAGAGGTTGTCTATTCCCCTTCACAAATCCTTTGGGAAACAGACACTTAAGCTGCTTAAAACTCCAAATTCTTTACCTCCTGTGGACAAGAGGTACATGTTGTCAGGCTCAGGTACAGAGTACTTGTACCAGCAATGCAGCCATGTTGGAGTTGTGCAGGCTGCAGCCTGTGATAAGGCTAACATACCCTTGGCTTCACGCCCCCCCAGATAAAGACTCAAGGAAGCTGGATGCCATGGCAAAGAAACAATACCTGGCATCTTCTTTGGGACTCAGGCAGGCTAATTACATGGCCTACACAGCCAGGTACCAGAAGTCCAGATGAGACACTGTACTGGAACTGGCTGAACAGGCCACCCCCCAGCTGGCCAAGGAGCTGGAGGAGGTGGCTGCTGATGGGACTGAGGCATCAAAAATCCAATTTTATTCTGCTGTGGACTCCAATGATGTGTCATGGCTACATCTGTGGCTCTTCGGAGACTAGCTTGGCTCAGATGTACTAGCCTGTCACAGGATACCCAGGCTAAGGCTATGGATTTCCCTGTTGTCAATAATTCTCTGTTTGGGGAGCAGACAGAGAATTATATGAAAAAGATTGATGAGTACAGGACCACCTATAGGAGTGCACAGGCCAAGGAAAGGCAGGCAACTCCTCTGGGGCAGGGGCAGACCTTTTCACAGGCCTTTCTACCAGGCACAGGCCTCCTCTCCTTTTTCCCCAAAGGGGGTTCTTCAGAGGGAGAGGAAGAAGGGGGATGAACAGGGCTGCATCCTCCTCTCAGCCTAAGGCTCCTGCCAAGCAGACAACATGATGTGTCAGCCCGGGTCAGCTCCCCAATCCCTATAGGAGTCAGGCTGGCTTACTACTCCCAGGACTGGAAGTCTGTTACCTCAGACAAGTGGGTCCTGGAGGTAGTAAGCCAGGGACTGGCCCTCAGTTTCAAAAATGTCCAAAGCTGAGGGTGAGGTTTTTTCCACCTGCAAACATCTCTGAAACCATTGCCCTAGAGGCAGAGGTTTCATCTCTGCTGGCTCTCAGAGCCATAGAGAAAGTTCCTACAATTCACAGGGGGAAAGGTCCATATTCCAGATACTTCCTTACCCCGAAACAAACAGGGGAGTGGAGGCCCATCCTAGACTTAAGATACCTAAACAAGCATCTACTAAAGCCAAAGTTCAAAATGGTGGCTCTGGGAATAATTCTTCCCTCTGTAAGGCCAGGGGACTGGCTAGCCTCCCTGGACCTAACGGATGCCTACTTTCACATTCCCATCAGGTGCTCCCACAGAAAGTACCTCAGGTTCTAACTGCCTTCAGGCCATTACCAGTTCAGAGCAATGCCCTTCAGTTTAACATCAGCTCCAAGAGTATTCACAAAATGCCTAGCAGTAGTAGTGGCCTTTCTAAGGAGAAAAAAACATCTCTATATTTCCATACCTGGACAACTGGCTCATAGTGGGTCAGTCTCCAGACCAAGTCAAGTCAGATTTACAAGTGATCCAGCAAGTTCTCACTTCTCTAGGGTTCCTCTTCAGTCTTCCCAAGTCAGTTCTTGAGCCAGTACAACTCTTGACTTTCATAGGGGTAGAACTGGATACTGTCAAAGCAAGAGCATTTCTCCCCTTGGCAAGAGTAAGGGCCATTATAGAGCTGGCCTCCTCTTTCCACCTGCTGGTGTCTCAACCAGCAAGGCATTTTCTTCAGCTTCTGGGCCATATGGCTGGCAGCCTCCACTGCAGTGGTCCAAGGGGCCATATTTCAGATGAGGGACATCCAGTTTCATTTGAGGGCTTTTTGGTCTTAGAAGAAAGATCCTTTAACCAAGCTTATTCCAGTGACTCAGACCCTGATCCAGGCTCTCAAATGGTGGCAGGATCAGGACAACCTCAGGTAAGGAGCCCCATTCATCACTCAATCTCACTCCGTGGTTCTTACCATGGATGCATCTCTCCTGGGGTGGGGAGCTCACCTGGGAGCTCTCACAGCTCAGGGAGTGTGGTCCACTCAGGAGTTTCTTCTCCATATCAAGCATCTGGAGCTCAGGGCAGTGTACCTGGCTCTGCAAGCCTTCTTGGAATCAGTACAGAACAAGAAGGTTCAGGTCAGGATAGACAACACCACCACCATGTGGTACATCAACGAGCAGGGAGGCACTTGGGTCTACGGCCTTGTGCACGGAAGCCATGAAATTATGGTCGCTGGCTTATTCTCTACAGACATCTCTGGTAGCAGTCCACCTTCCAGGGAAGGACAATGTGCTAGCAGATGCATTGAGCAGGATTTCCCAGGGACATTACGAATGGTCCTTGGACCCCCTAGTGTTAAAAGTGATATTTTCAAGGTGGGGCACTCCAGAGATAGATCTCTTTGCAGCCCCAGACAATCACCAACTTCTTCTCTTCTGTTGCAGACCCCCAGTTTTGGGTTCAGTCCCTCTGGATGCTCTGATTCTGGATTGGGAAGAGAAATTTCTGTATGCCTTACCTCCTTTTCCTCTTCTGTTCAAGGTCCTGGTTAAGACAAGGTCACAATCTTGCAAAGTGATCCTGATTGCTCCAGGCAGCCTTGGTATCCCCTGTTGATGTCACTAGCAGTCCATCTTCCTCTATCTCTTCCCAGGAATCACAGCCTGTTAACCTGCTTCCAGGGGAGGATTTGGTATCCCAACCTTCGGTCTCTCAATCTCAAGGCATGGCTCTTGAGGAGTTAGAGTGTACAAATTTGCATCTGTCTCAAGGGGTTGTGGACATTCTGAAAGCTTCTTGAAAGCCTGACACCAGAAAAACTTATAACTCCAAATGGAAAAGATTCAGCATTTGGTGTTCTAAGAAACATATATCCCCATATACTGCTGATTTGTGTTCAGTCATGGACTACATGGTTCATCTTAATGGTCTAGGCCTCAGACCAGCTACCCTAAAAGTACACTTGTCAGCTGTCTGCTTTTCTGTCAGTGGGAAAGCCCTCCTCACTGGCATCTCATCCTGTTTTCTGTAAAATTTTCAAGGGATTGCTTCAAACTAATCACCCCTTTGGGGATCCTACTTCTGCTTGGGACCTTAATGTTTGCATTGCTCAGCTTATGCAACCCCCTTTTGAGCCTTTGTCTTCAGCAGAGCTTAAGTACTTGACTTGGAAAACTGTGTTTCTGGTAGCTATTACTCTGCCAGACATATCAGTGAATTGCAAGCTCTGTCAGTGGAGCCTGATTTTATCTCATTCCATAGAGATAAGGTGGTCCTCAGAACCAACAGGAGGTTCTTACCCAAAGTGGTTTCAGATTTTCATCTGAACCAATCCATGTCTCTTCCTGTGTTCTTCACTGATCGTTTTCTTCAGGAGAGAGAAGATTACACAGTTTGGATGTTAAAAGGGCTCTTAGCTACTACATGAAGTGTACTAAGGCACTCAGGTTTGACTCCCTTCAGTTGTTCCTCACTTATGGAGAAGTGGGAAAGGGCAAACCTGCTACTAAGATAACTATTGCCAGGTGTATTGTCTCTTGTATACAATTCTGCTATGGAAAGCTAGGCAAAATACCCCCCTCAGGCCTGAGGGCTCATTTGACTAGAGGTACAGCTGCTTCTCTGGATGCTGCCAGAGATATACCATTACTAGAGATATGCAAAGTAGCCACCTGGAAAACAGTCCATACATTCACTAAGCATTGCTCTCTGGATATCCAGGCTAGGAGTGTTGCTCGGTTTGGTACAGCAGTACTGTAGAGCCTATTCCCAAAATAAGTTTGATTCCCTCCTCCATGGAGGTACTGCTTAGTAGTTTGCATAATGTCAAAATACAGCAAGACTTCATGTTGTCTGGAGAAAAAATTACTCACCTTAGTAATTGTCTTTCTTCTAATGGAGTCTTGCTGTATTCTGACCTCCCTCCCTGCCTCCCCTCTCAGAACCTGTTTTTTGGGAAGTGGAATGGTAGGCGCAGTGTTGCACTTCAGGAGTGTATTTGGCACTCTCCCTTTTTAGTCAGGGGGGAGTGGGTTATGGTTATTATTTGATAATTGTTTTGTTCACTACCTGGTTTTTGTTTTGGGTTTCTCGACTTGAGTTTTTTGGGGATCCAAAATATTTGTTGCCTTTTGGCTAGTAAAAATGTTTTATAATTTCCACTTAGTGGGGGTAGTTAGTATTAGCTTGTAAGAATCTGACGGTTACACTTCAAAGTGCAGCAGACAGAGGTTTGAACCGAGCTCGAGCTCAACGTTCTGTGCTCTGGCATAGAGTTAACTCTTTCCTCTCCGGAGCAGTTCAAGTGCTGGGGTTAACTGCATAATGTCAGAATACAGCAAGACTCCATTAAAAAAACACAATTACTAAGGTGAGTAATTTTTTCTTATCCTCTATATTATCTTAAAAAATAAGTAAGTGGACAATGCACAGTTTCATAGACAGTCTTTGCAAGCCATGGTGCTGTTCACAAAGTGACAAACTCCATGAACACAAACAACCACAGAAAAAGGAAAAAGAGAAAAGAAAAACAAACTAACAATAAGGAACTACCATAACTTAGCTAGCAACAGATCCATTCTATCAATATGGTTTTGTAATGGTGTTATATACAACTGATAGCAAATATGTGAGTTCAGATGATGGCAGCTGTGTTGAGAAGTATTCACACCACCTACCTCGGTGTACGTGGGGGGTCTCGAGGTCCCCAAACCCTCCCTTTCCCCTGTTCATAACTAGCTCCCTCTCTCAGAAGCTGTGCTTCTGCCAGGGAGAGAGAGTTCTGGAAAGGCTCCCACACTGCGAGGAACCCCTCGTCCCTCCCCTTGAGGAAGTATGATAATCGTTCCAGTGTCAGGGTTTGAATCACCAAAGTTTTCCACTGCTGAGTCATTGGTCTGACACACACAAAACCCAAGTGTCAATGATACATTGTCTCACCAGGGCTAGAAGGACCCTGACCCAGCATGGAAATGGCACCCACCCCTCCTCACCCAGGTCATCCATACCAAACAGCAGGAAGAGCAGTGTTACTGGTATCAGTCGGCTCCACTGTATTGGAGATTTCCATCACCACAGCCTCCCAAAGAGATTTCAGGATGGAACAGGCCCAAAAATAGTGGTTATACATGCCCAGGGTATTCCCACATCTGCCGCACAAAGGAGAGATTGTGGAATGAAACTTGTGTACAATCTGGGGTGGACAACACAGATGGCGAACAGATTTGTACTGGACCTCCTACTGCTATTACACAGTAACAGTCCCATATGTGATGTGACTGTAAAAACAAAGTCCAGTCCTCCTCCCTGATACAGATGCCAAGATCTCATTCCCAAAGAGCTTTGATTTTACTGGGGAAACAAGCCAAATCCTGCCAGACAGTTTTTTGTATCAGTCTTGTGCAATCCTTCTTGGAAGAATATACCACTTGCTCAATTTGTGCTAGCAGCAACACATTGACTGGGTCCCAACCTAGACCTCTGCCACAGGCTCTGACCTGTAAATATCTGAAGAAGTGAGAGTGTGGGAGTCCCATTTTCCCCTGCAGGTTCATAAAAGAGCACTCGGCCTCCATAGTAAAAAGATTACCTAAACAACTTACCTCCCTGTCCTCCCACTCTTTAAAACCACTGTCAAGCAGTCCTGGGAGGAAGTACGGGTTACATGCCACCGGCACCAATAAGGTGTTATCATCAGCACCTCTGCATTGTTTCACCTGTTCCCACACCTCCAATACCCAACTTACCATTGGATTGGCATTGCCAGGCCAGTCATATGCCCTTTGCCAGATATGCAGAGAGACGGCCAGGGCAGCCCTCCTCCTCCTCCAGATCCAACCAGCCAGCTGCTGGGGTTTGGTTGACCCAATTTTGGATATACCTGTGTTGAACTGCTAAATAGTAGCTCTTCAGATTCAGAAAGTTCAGGCCTCCCCTGGATGTGTCGGCTTTGCAAACTCATACGAGGGTGTTTGCCTTGTCACAAAAAGGCAGCAAAAGCCCTGCTCCAACTGCTTCAAGTCTGCCCTTGTGAGGCCTGTCGGGAGCATTTGCATTATATATAACATCCTTGGAAGGACATTCATCTTCAGAAGGTTTATTTGACCTAGCCAAGAAATAGGGAGTGCCCTCCACCAAGTTAAATCATTAAAAATTATATTAAGTAGTGGTACGTAATTTAAGTCATACAGGGTACCCAAGTCCTTACCAACCTGGATCCCCAAATACTTAAGGGAGTTAGTGACCTCCTTAAGACCCCAGGTCTCCATTCTCTCAACTTGCGGTTGTCCAAGATACAAAAACTCAGACTTATGTAAATTGATTTTATAGCCAGAAAATGTAGCAAAGTCAGCAATAATCTAGAGCAATGCAGGCATCGAACGATATAGAACAACAGGTTGTCTGTGTACAGGGTGATTTTATGACGAAGCCCTGATTTCCCCTGTACACCGTGAATTCTCCTAGTCTCTCATATCTTAGCCAATGGCTCAATGGCAAGCGCAAATAAAAGTGGGGAGAGAGGGTACCCCTGCCTAGTCCCCCAGTGAAGTGGAAAAGCATCGGTGAGGGTTCCATTAACCAGAATTCACACTACTGGGGCTCTATATAAAGTCTGGATGAGACTAACAAAGTCGTCCCCCAAGCCAAATTGTCACAATGCCTCGAACTGGTAATCCCACCCTACAATCAAAGGCCTTCTCGGTGTTCATGGACAGCACACAAGTGTGTCCCAGAAGCCGAGAGCCCCGCCAGACCACATTGAGCAACTCAACTTACAGACAGTAAGGTAGGATAAACAGCCACACATGAAGCCGGTCTGGTTTGGGTGGATAAGACATGGGAGAACCCACTCCAGATGTCTGGCCAGGACCTTGGCAATAATTTTCAAATTACAGTTTAATAAAGAAATAGGGTATAGGATGCACAGCCATTCGGGTCCTTACCAGGTTTCAACAGTACACAGATGGACGCTTCATAGCAAGTTTTAGGGAGAGCCCTGTCTTCGGGCATCTCGTTTAGAAGTTCCCACAATGGTTCTACAAGGGAATCCGACAACTTACAATATTCAGCAACAAAACCATCAGCCCCCTGCTTTACCCCTGTTAAGCCCTCCAATGGCCCTGCTATGCTCTTCTCGGGTGATTTCCGTCCCTAACATAGCTCTTTGCCCTTCAGTAAGTGTAGGAAGGGTAATATCATCCAGGAAATGCCACACTGTGTCAAGTTCCCCTACATATTCTGCTGTATAGAGGCATTCATAAAGGGTACAAAATGCTTCACTGATTTGGCCCTTCTCCCTTACTAGGACCCTTGCTCTGTTTTTAATTGTCGGGATATGGGTCGAGCCTCTCCCGCTCCAAGTCAGTCTGACCAACAAAGGGCCAGTTTATTGCCCCATTCAAATAAGCGTGGCCTGGCAAAGAACCAATTTGACCTAACTTAACTGGTAAGAAGAAGGTTAAGTGCTTCTTGCACTGCTATCAATTGTCTCATGGCATCTTCATCCTGATGCAAAGCCACTTGTTTCTCCAGCACCTTTAATTTACCTTCCAATTCCTGGTGTTTCTCCTGTTTTCCCCTTTTATACTGAGAAGCATAACTAACAATGGCCCCCCCGCATGTAAGCTTTACCAGCTTCCCAATATACCCTCTTGGATGGGGCAGTCTGTTGGTTCGCAGTCTTATAAATGACCATACCCTGGTCTCTCTTCCGTCCCTTCAATTGCTAAATTCTTCCACTGCCCACCACAATTCCCTTGCAAACCCTACTGCCCTGCTAACACCCTGCTTCAACCAAGTGGCTGTTCCAACACCTTTTTATCATACCTGGACCCACTTCTCTACACAGCCTTCCGCCCCACTCATATCTTTACCTTACTCCTTCACTTAACTGTGCATCCTTAAATTTCAGCTTTCCACCTTCAGTTATTCACTTTGTTCCACTAAACCATCTAACAAACCTTGGTTCAAGAGTACCAAGCTGCATTTCATCATTATCTCTCTCTTATGCCTCTTGGCAGGAGACATAAATCCCAACCCGGGTCCAACACTCAGTAAAGCCCTACTCCATCCACTTCCCCTCTCAGTCTCTGCTCCAACCCCAGTTTCACTCCCCCGTGGCCTAAAAATCCTCCACCTTAACATTTGCAGTCTCCTCCCTAAACTTTTTTTTTTTTGGCCCCTTCTCACCTTGGATGTCACTCTCTTCTGGAGGGACTTATGCTCACTCTGTCCTCCTCCGGTACCTCTCGGGAGCTGCCAGATCTGCCCCCATGCTGCCTTGGCCTACCTCCCCCGGGTGGGGAGGAAGGGGATCCCGGGACTTCCCCCTCCAGTCCATTAGAGTGTGTGTCAATCAGTCTGAGTGGTCCCCATGAGAGCCGGGTTATGGTATCTGGGAGCTAGATCCCCTGTCTACACTGGCATCCAAGGGTCCATTTTCCTTGTTTTCTGGTGCCATCCCCGAGGACGTAGGCATGCAAGGGGGGCCAAGGGGCAGAGCACATCATGATGTACAGATGCTCCGGCTCCCGGCCTACGTCCTTCCCCTCCCACTGGCTGTCCCTGCTACACCGTCACTCAGGTGGTGGTAGAGTAGCGGGACAGGCAGCCCTCCCCTCCCAGAGAAGGAGAGCAGCCAATAGGCGCTCAATCTTTCTCCCCCGCCAGCTGGCCCTCCAGCTACTCGAGTCCGTTTCTGAACCCGGGTTGCTGGCACCATGAGCGGTAAACCTACCGCTGCGCCAGCGGGCTGGCCTCCTCCCTAAACTTGACCTGCTACTCCCACTTGTAGGATCCCTCAATCCAGACATCCTCATTGTATCAGAGACCTGGCTAACAAACAAAATCCCTGATATTTCTATCACAATTCCTGGATATGCCATTACCTGCCAAGACCGCACTGGTAGGGGTGAGGGCATACCTATCTACTCCTTCTCCTCTCTCCAAACCACTACTGTTCTATCTACCACTGACCCCAATGCCTATGAAGCCCTCATCATTAGACTATCTCTACCCTTTGCTGTACCAATATTTATCGCAGGAGCCTACTACCATCCTGGTCTACACCAGTCTGTAGCCACTGATCTTATCACCACTATTGAGTCCCTTACCTCCTTAGGTGAGCTCTGCCTATTAGGGGATCTAAACTTGAACTGGTTGTCACCCGGCCTAGATAAGACTCATACTGAAATAGCTGCCCTTAACCTGTCCCAATTAATCACAGAACCTACTCGCCTAAACCACAAATCCCATAACCACACTCTCATAGACTGGGCTCTCACCTGCCATCCTCACAGGGTAATCCAGTCGGGCCTACTGCCAGACACTCTTGGCGATCATCATATGATCTACATAGTTAGGAAAGTACTCAGACCTAAGGCACAGCATAAACTACTAACAATCCACTCTTGCAAAACTTTAGACCTTGCCCCTCTACATCATGACTTAACTCACATTGACTGGGCCCCTGTTTCCTCAGCCAAAACTATCAATCACGCCCTGGCTTATTTTAAAGATAATTTCATCAATGTCTGGAACAAACATGCTCCCCTGAAGCAAGTTAGAGTGCGTGGTAGTTGCCTCCCCTGGGTAACTCCTGAACTCCTGGCCTGTCAACAAGCACATGATAAAGCATGGAAAACCCACAAATCCTCCAAACTCCCTCATGACTTCTCTGTCTACCAGACACTCTGAAATTCCTGTACCTGAAAGGAGGAGAGTTGGGCGAGAACAAGGTGTTCCTGAAGTTCAGCCAGGGTGGGTAGAAGCGAGATGGGGTGGTAATTCCTGGCTCCCTCTCGTCTACCCTTCTTCCTTTCCCCCCACTTTCTAATACTGATCCCCTTGCAGGGTTCTCTGCATCCTGAAGGGGTACAGATAGTCTTTCTCTCTCTCTTTTCCCCTCTCCCTTTCCCCCCATTTTCAAATCCATCGCCTACCCTCCTCCCTACTTCCCTATCCCTCTCCTCACCTCCTGTTCCTCTGCCCCTCTCTTCTCTACCTCCCTGCTTCCTTTCTGTCCCCCCTCCCTTTCTGCCTGGTCCTGTCCCCCTTTCAGGGTTCTCAGCATCCTGAAGGGGTTAGATCTTGGCTGTCCCTCTCCTTCCCTCTTCCATCCCCCACCTGTCCACTTCCTCACTTGTCTTACAGTATAACTGCCCTCCCTTGGGTATACAATAGCACTTCGAATCATGTGCTCAGCCTGCTACTTCTAGCACTTCAAATGTGTCATCCATCCTCTAACGTTTACCCTACTGGATCATCTGCTCTTGGGTTGTTGCAATGTACGTTATATCCGAACATGGTTTTATTTACCCTGGCTGGTTGGTCTGGATTGTTTCTGTTCTGTAATTGTTCTACACTATTTTGTTTTAGTACTTGTACTTGTATCGCTCTGTTATTGTTATGTGCTTGCCTGTTCTCCCAATTCTTGTACCCCCACCCAGGATGCTTCTGGAAATGAGCTGTTTACAGCTCATGTTGCCTTTCCTAGTGAAACATTTTCTAAATAAATAAATAAATATCCTATTGTTCCTGAAGATACTCCCTAAATTCTTTCTTAGCCAGTAAATATGTTGGAAACTTCCATGGGGGAGGCCCCACCCAGGCCTCCACAACTCTCAGGGTAAGAACGACCATAGCATGGTCAGATATGTGAATAGGGCTCTGCCAAATGCATACCACCTGATGATAAAGCATATGTGATATATAGCTGTGATTAATTCTGGACCACATTTTGTGTGGGCTGGAATAAAATGTATGCTCTTAAACCCTGGGGTTGGCTGTTCGCCAACTGTCTACCAGATCCAACTCACACACGCCCACCTGCCACTGTGTTATAATATGTTCCTGACAACTGATCCCTGCAGAGTGGTCCACCTCTGGATGCATCATGAAATTAAAGTCCCCCCCAGAACCAAGTTAGTGAACTGCTCCCTAGTAATAAGATCTAACACAGATTGATAGAATGTAAGGTCGATAACCGCAGTGGATACACACTACCATATGTGACCTGCTCACCATGCAACTCACCCTCGACAAAAATATGCCATCCCTCTGTAGGGTCAACTACTGTTCTGTGAACCTGCAGGGGAAGACATGTCTGTATGAGAATAGTGACTCTTCTCTTATGGGAAGAGTAGGAAGCTGCATAGCAGGCCCCCACCCATCCCTTAATCAGTTTCGCATGTTTTGTATCTATAAGGTGAGTTTCCTGTAGTAATGCTACTTGCGTCTGTTGGCATTTCAGGGCCGTTAGTACTTTACTTCTTTTAATAGGGGAAGAGAACCCTTTCACATTCCAGGAGACTACATGAATGTGATTACTAGTACCCATAATATAACAGAAAACATTTCAGGTAAGATGCAGCTCCTTCAACCAGCGCAACTGCCAGGTTATATCATGTTATCTACCAGCAAGTAGTTAAAAAAGAACAAGAGAATGGACCACATAACTCTAAAACCAGAACAAGTAACAGCCATTGAACATGAAACACATCCCTTAGAAACCCAGTCTCCCTCCCCCCCTCAAACTACAGAGAACATTTGAATCATAAAAAGAATAAACATTGGTATCAAGCAACCAGTGACCACTGAATCAATGCCCAGAGAACCACTAGCAGACCTATTTAATAGTGCACTAGAATCAGGTGTGGTACCACAGGACTGGAGAACAGCACATGTAGTGCCCCTTCACAAAAGCAGTCCCAAGGATGATCCAGGGAATTACAGACCAGTCAGTCTGACCTCCATTGTGGGCAAACTGATGGAGACCATACTAAAGGAAAGGTTGGTGGAATATCTAGAGGAACATGGTCTCCAGGATGAGAGGCAGCATGGGTTCATGGGGGGAGATCATGTAAAACAAATCTGATTGACTTCTTTGTCTGTGTCACTAAGACAGTAGACAGGGGCCAAGCGGTAGACATCCTCTATCTTGATTTCAGCAAGGCCTTTGCTTCTGTGCCCCACAAAAGGTTGATCAGGAAGTTGGTGGATCTTGGAGTTGGGGAAAAGATGGTCAGATGGGTGGAAAACTGGCTGACGGACAGAACCCAGAGGGTGGTGGTGGGGGGAGAGTTATCTGGCAACAGAGATGTAACCAGTGGGGTCCCACAGGGCTCTGTGCTGGGGCCGATGTTGTTCAATGTCTTCATCAATGACACTGGGGATGGCATTAAAGGCAAAATATGCCTATTCGCAGATGACACCAAGCTCTGTGTGAGAGTGGACACAGCTGAAGGGATAAGTGACCTACAGGAAGATATGGAAAAGCTGGGGAGGTGGTCCAGGATCTGGCAGCTTGGCTTCAATGCCAAGAAATGCAAAGTTATGCATATTGGAGCCAAGAATCCCAGGACAAAGTATTACCTGGGATGTATAGGGAGAGTCATCACCAGAAGAAAACAGGAAGTTGTTATGCCCCTGTACAGACAGTTGGTGAGACCCCATCTGGAGTACTGTGTCCAGTTCTGGAGACCCCATCTCCACAAGGACATAGACAGGATGGAGGCAGTTCAGAGGAGGGCAACTAAAATGGTGCAGGGTCTGCAAGAGAAGCCATATGAGGAGAGACTAAAGGAGCTTAATATGATACCCTTGAGGAAAGGAGGGAGGGGGGGACATGATAGAAATGTTTAAGTACCTCAGTGGAATCAACAAAGTCCAAGAGGGTAGCATCTTTCAGAAAAAGAGATGTGCAAGAACAAGGGGACACAATTTGAAGATGGGTGGGGAATGGATCAGGAGCAATGTGAGGAAGTATTTTTTCACAGAGAGGGTGGTGGACATATGGAACAACCTTCCTGAGGAGGTTGTGGGGTCTAAAACTGTGGGAGAATTCAAGAATGCATGGGACAGACATAAGACAATTTTTGTGGGGGGTAGGAAGAAATAGGCTGTTGGCTAAATAGGATCTGCAGCTTATCCTCTAGCTAGGCAAATGGGCAGACTAGGTGGGCCAAGCGGTCCTTATCTGCCATCAAAGTCTATGTTTCTATGTTTCTATGAGTCCGAGTATCTGCATCAGAGGAGGAGAAGGACCTGGGAGTGATGATCACTGGTGACCTGAAGCACGCCACGCAGCGCAAGAAAGCAGCAGCAAAAGCAAACAAGGTGCTCGGATGCATAGCTAGGGGGATCAGTAGTAGGAGAGAGGAGGTTATACTGCCCTTGTACAGGTCACTGATAAGGCTGCATCTAGAGTATGGAGTTCAATACTGGTGCCCACATCTTAAAAAAGGACATTAACTTGCTGGAGAAGGTACAGAGGAGGGCTACAAAGATGATAGCCGGTCAGCAGGGCAAGGCATACGAGGAGAGGTTGGGGGCACTGAAAATGTACTCCCTGGAATACAGGAGAGAGAGAGAGAGAGGACATGATTGGGACATTCAAGTACTTGAAAGGGATAAATAAGGTTGATAAGGAGAGTCTATTTAAGCTGAGTGGCAACCATATCACAAGGGGGCACAGTCTTAAGCTGGAGGGTGGAAGGTTTAAGAGGGAGATCAGGAAGCACTTCTTCACAGAGAGGGTGGTGGACACTTGGAATGTGCTGCCAGAAGAGGTCATCTCGTTGAAGATGGGCAGCTTTAAGAGAGGCTGGGATAGGCATAGGGGGAAGGTAAGAATCGTGGATAGAGAGGATGGGAGGAGTGGGGAGGAGGGCAGGGACATTAGCTCAAGCTGTGGACCCTGCAATAGAAGCAGACTTGATAGACAAAATGGCCTTCTTCTGCTGGCTTAACATACTAAAAAGCCAGCAAAATAGGCCAAATGGTCTGTTTTGTCTGCTTGCAAGACAGCAACCTAATGGCTGCCCGCCTCACCACCCCACCAGCCCCCAAGAGTGTCTTCTCTAGATTCAGTTTCCTCTTGAACCTATCCCACCCTTTCTTGAAGCCCTCCACTGTGCCCTCCTCTACCAGCCTCCCGGGAAGTGCATTCCACGGCTCCACCACCCTCTCAGTGAAAAAATGCCTCCTAAGTTCCCCCTTGTAATTTCCCTCTAACTTCCACCCAGGGCCCCTGGTCACTCCCCCCTTCTTCAGCCTAAACAACTCCCTGGTTCCACTCATAATTATTCCCTTTACATACTTGAAAACCTCTATCATGTCTCCCCTATCCCTCCTCTCCTCTCCTCCAGTGAGTAAAGCCCAAGTTCTTCCAGACTCTCCTCATAAGGCCTCCCCTCCATGCCCCGAATCATCCTGGTCGCTCTCCTCTGGACCCTCTCCAGCAGTGCTATGTCCTTCTTCAGATGAGGTCTCCAGAACTGTACACAATACTCAAGCTGCGGCCTGACCAAGGCATTATATAGAGGGAGGATCACTTCCCTGCTTCTGGACGTAATTCCCCTGGCTATGCAACCCAATATCCTGTTTGCCTTGGCTGCAATTTTTCTACAGTTTTCAGAATTATTCATTTTAATGTCTACCACCACCTCTAAATCCCTTTCTACTAATGTTGCTTGCAGTGTGACCCCCGGTGTATACATGGCCCAGGTTATTGACCCCCAAATGAAGTACCGTACATTTTCCGGCATTAAATTTCAGTCCCCACCTCCTTGACCACCCTCCAAGGTATCCAGATCCCTCTGGACTGTCTCCCTCGCTCTCTCACTATACACCAGGGCTCCCAATTTTGAATCATCCGCAAAGAGACTCAACCTATTCCTAACCCCCCTCCCTATATCCGAGACGTGGGCATTGAACAAAAGTGGCCCCAATACTGAACCTGGAGGGACTCCACTGATTACCTTCCTGGGGGAGAATATTATCCCACCCACCATTACCCTCTGTAAACACCCCGAAAGCCAATTTTCAACCCAGTTTAGCTCCTGTCCACCCACCCCCATCTCCCCCAATTTTGCTATCAGTCCATTATGAGGTACTGAATCAAACGCCTTGCTGAAATCTAGGTATAGGACATCCAACGGCCTATGTCTATCCAAGGCCCCCGTCACCCAATCATAAAACTCTACAAGGTTAGTCTGACATGAGCTCCACGGGACAAAGGCATACTGTTTATCATCCTGGTGCCCTAACCTTTCCAACTGCCTCCCAATCCTCTCCTTGATAAAGCCCTCCATTACTTTACCCCCTACAGACGTTAGACTGACCAACCTATAGTTCCCCATCTCCTCCCTAGACCCCCCCCCTTTATGTATAGGCACTACATAAGCCACCCTCCAGTCCTGTGGCACCCATCCTGTCTGCAGAGAGATGTTAAAGAGTGCAGCCAGTGGGGTTGCCAGCACATCCGCCAATTCCTTCATAACCCTCGGATGTACTCCCTCCGGCCCGGGTGCCTTATCAGTTTTCAGATTCCGAAGGGCCTCCCTCACCCTATCCACTGTGATTTCTCCCCCCCAATCCACTCCCTCATGCAACTTTCCTACACCTTCTTGGTCTGGTCTAGCCTGTGCTCTAGTCTCATGCAACCTTCCTACACCTTCTTGGTCTGGTCTAGCCTGTGCCCTAGTCTCATGCCATCCTGTGGTCTTAGACTGAGACTGACCTCTTGCTTTACTGACTCCTCATCTCTCCCATCAGGCTGTAGGGATCCCTTGTCACCCACTGCAAATATTGAGGCAAAGTACTCATTTAGCACCTCTGCCTGTTCCCCTGCTTCCTGAGCCCATCCCCCCACAATCTTAATCCTGTTGATCTGTGTCCTCTCTTTTCTCTTCTCTCTTATGTATCTATAAACTCCCCGATATCCCTAGCTGGGTTTTTTTCCATCCCTGCCTTAGTGCCCCTCACCACTCTGGTGACCTTCCGCCAATAGTTCATACTTCCCTCACTTCTTATCACCCCTAGAACGTTTAAAACATATGTAGGCAGACTTTTTATCCCTCCCCGCCTCCTGCACCTCCCTGGTCCACCAATGTGGCTTGCTGGTTCTACCATGCTTACGCCTTATTTTAGTACAGGACCTAGTAGCTTCCTGTACCCCTTCTTTAATGGCCTCCCACAATCTTCCAGCATCCATATCCTGTCCAACCTCTCCCTTAGAATCCTACCCATGCCCACAAAGTCTGCTCCCCTGAAATCAACCACTACCGTATGAGTGCGTTTTTTTCTCCCCTCCTAAATACAGCAGGAACCAAACCGTGGCATGGTCTCCACCCGCCAGTGGACTGCATACCTCCACTCCCCTAATTTGTTCACTGTCCGCTAGCACAACATCCAATATCCTCCCCTCTCTAGTAGGTTCTCCCACCTGCTGGACCAGGAAAGCATCCTGAAAGACATCCATCAGTCTCTGCTCCCTGGCTACAGAGGATGTCATGGTGTCCCAGTCTGCCTCCGGCATATTAAGATCACCCATGACAACCACCCTTGCCTTTCCAAGGTCACATTGAGCCTTGATTTTCTCCACCAACTTATCTTCCAGAGCCTCCTCTATTGCAGGGGCCTGTATACCACCCCTATCTTCAATTTCTTCCCTTCCCTCATTTGCAGCATTACCCAAATTGCCTCCACACCCCCTACAGCCTCCTCCACTCCACTAGCCATTATGTCATTTCTGACTATCAGCGCAACCCCTCCCCTTCTTCCCACTCCCCTATCTTTCCTGAGTATCTTGTAGCCCTCTAAGTTTAGGTCTCATTCATTTCTCTGAGTGGCCCATGTCTCTGTAATTGCTGCCACATCCGCTGTTCCCTCAGCCAACATAGATTGGAGCTCAGGCATTTTATTGCTCATACTCCTGGCGTTGATCAGGACTGTCCTCCACCCCAACTTCTCGCCTCTCTCTAGTCCCCTCAACCCTGCGCAATCCCTTTTCTGCCCAGTTTTCCTAGAATTCTTAACATAGTCTTTCCCAATCCTCACGTGCCCTAGACCTGGACCCTCAAACAGCCCCCCCTGGGGTATTTTTATTAATATTAGACCCCCCCTTTACAAGTTTAAACCTCACCTCTCGGCTATAGCCAGCAAGTTTTAATTTCAAGATTTCTCTCCCCTCCATATTGAGGTGTAACCTATCCCTGGCATATAGCCCCTTATCCTCCCAAGTATCCCCCAGTCCCCTACCAGCCCATACCCCTCTGCCCTGCACTAGCCCCTGAGCCACTTATTTACCTCTCTAAGTTTTAGCTTAGTCTCAGCAGATGCCCTAGGTACTGGCAGAATCTCAGAAAAAGAAATGTTACTTCCTATAGAGTGACAAACCCTTGCCAGCTTCCTGAATCTAGCCTGTATTTCTAGCTCACTATTCCCTTCCAAATCATTTGTCCCCAAATGTACTAAGAAGTCTGGGGATCCCCCACAATCCAATGCCAATGAGTATAGGTGGAATTTGGCCTTGTGTATGGATAGACCTGGCATACATTTAGCCTTGACAGGTCTGCTATTATTCTCCCCTTCCTTCTTCGTATGTTCGTAGAGAAATAACCCCCTAATATAGCTGAACCCCCGAGCCAGTACTGTCAAACAAACATAGCACCATTAATAAAAAAGTCCCAGTTATATTGCAATGTTTACTGGAACAGAGTAAAAGAAGGTTCCAGTCTCTGATCCCCAATATGGAGTAGCTGCAATCTTGTCAGTGACCCATCAGAAATGACCCCCCATATGCATGCTGACCCACCATATCAAGGGAGGACAGGAGCAGCAACAACCAGGCACAGCACTAGTCCCATCCCCCCCAGCAGACCAGAAATCCTCCTAATACTAAAACCCTAGTGCCCCTGAGGCATGGCAAATGAGTACTGTCTGGTAAGCCCTAGATATCTGGGCAGACCTTTAGACAAACTGGCTGTCATCCGTGCCAAGAAAATTAGAAAATCAACCACTTAGTAAACACCTAAGGCATCAGAAAAATTTAGCAGTGCCCCTAGGGGCCAGAGTGATACACAAAACAGGTTGCCGAGAGGCACCCATGGCAGCATGCCCAGGCTCACCGCCACCCCACCCCCAGATCTCTCATAGAAACACAGCACCAAAGAATGGGCTAAAAGAGTCATCTGGACAGAACACTGCAAAACCAGACACTGCCCAGTATGCAAAGAGTAACCCTCACTCAACCAACTCTGCCAACCAGCCCATTCAGCTCCCCCCTCCAACAGACAGCTCTATGAAAATGTGCCCACAGGAACAAATAGCTCCCCAGATCAGTCCCTCCCAAATTCATCCATATTCTGCACCATTGAACTGATATGCATTGAATAATGTGAGAGGTGCTTGGCAACACATATCTGCCCCCACCTGCTAGCAATACCCTCCCGGATCCACCCCAAACCCTGACTCATAGACCCAGCACCCAGAGTTCATGCCCTGCTCTACCAGCATACAGAGAAGAGTACGGAGTACATGTTGGGACAGTGCAGGCTACCAGTGCCAGGTGACCCAGGTTCAGACATGGGTAGGAGGCTGCGCCACTGCCAGCATCAACATTCAGCACCCCCCTTCCACTCCCACGGCCTACCTGACTGGCTCGTGATGCTCTGAGGTCCAAGTTCAGGTCCAGCTGTGCAGTCTCCTCTTAATCTGGTAGAGCAGATCAAGGATGCATTGAGTCCCTCGGGAGCAAATGGTCCAACATCAGTGTCAGGTTAGGAAGTCAAGTCCAAGAGTCACAGTCCTCAAGGAAAGGACCAACCAAGGCCTCTGGGGTCACCAGTTAGACTAAGATGCCCCATCACTTCAGTAAGTTTGAACAGCAGCCAATCAACATTTCAAAGTCCAAAGGGACCAGTTTAGGGGAGTAGAAATAGGATACTCAGGCAAAAGAGGTCCAACCTAGGTTGGACGAAATGGGGGACAGTAGGGTGGTCAGAGGAAAAAAAAATCTTAAGTCCACATTACAGAGCAGACCACTCATTTGCCCAGTTTGTGCTGCAGTTCTTGTAGGAAGAGGGAGGCTTTATCTGTTTCCCAAAAAGAGTAGCTGGTACCCTCAAATTTGATTTTCAGCAATGTGCAACATGAAAAAATGAAGTCCACCTTAAGGTCCCACAATTTATTTAGAGCAGGATTAAAGGCTCTGTATCTCTTTAGAAGGCACTGGGAAAAATCTTGAAAGATGTGCAGCCTTCTCCCCTCATAAACTAATTATTTTTTTTTATTTCGAAATGTGGACAAAACGAGTTGATCATCCCCGAAGTGGTGGAACCTCATGATGATTTGTCTGGGCAGCTGGGCAGTTGCAGACTTCAGCATCACAGCTTGCTGGGCCCTTTCTATGTTTTACTGCCCGCTGTTTGGTGACAAGCCCAGCAAGCCAGGCAGAGTGATAGCACAGAAATCTTTGACTCTGGTTCCCTCCATTCCCTCTGGCAAACCACGTAAACATAATTTCATCCGGTGGTGATAATTTTTTCTAATAATTAAATAAGTCTGTAAACTCCTCCAGCTTGTGCTCTAGATGGGCAACTTTTTCCGGGAGAGGGCCAGCAGAATCTTCCAAATTAGAAATTTGTTGTTCAGCTTCAGTGTGTCTAGCCGAGTGAGTGGTATGCTGTTCAACAATTTCTTGCAATCTGCCTTCCAGGCAATCCAGCTTCAGATTGAAGGTTTCCATAAGTTGTTTGGATACTAGCTGTCCAAGCGCAGTCATCTCAGCAGGAGAAAGCAAGATGGGGCCCAAGCTCTCCGCGGGGACAGGTGGCTGCTGCTTCTTTGGTGTTTTGACAGTTGAGCATTGTGATTTCCCAGTGTTGGCCACCAAATATTTGTTCATACTGGATGATGTCATTCCAATGCAAATAATGCAATATTTAGCACTACTAGCTATAAAAAAGACTTTATTAAAGTTCTGGTGGGAAGGAGCTCAGTGGCAGTGCGTCTGTTCAGTTAACTGCTCATCAGCACCCCCCCCCATTGACAATTTTGTGGAAGGGGGGTCAGCACCATGCAGGCCAACCTGTCATACATGCAGGACTAGTCTAAGGCTAATCGTATGCAAATGAACCCCTAAAGAAATTAAGTTTGGGAGACCAGGAAAATGGAATTTACCTTCCCCCTTGCTTTTTGGGGGCACATGTGGAAACTGTGAAAAGATCCATTTCTTAGGGATAATCATTCAACATAATTTTAGTCAGAAAGAACAGGAAGAGAAGATGAATAAGAAAGCAAACATTAGGCTCTGTTTTGTACTCTTGTTACGTAGGGCAGGTGTTAGTCAAGCTTTTATCCCCCTAAATATTAGTTAAATTTTCTCCAGCTCAGCCCCCTTGATGCCTTTCACCATTTTACCCCTACTCCAACACGCACTGTGCACTTTGCTTCACACATGATTGTTCACTGTTCACTGCCATATAAAAGCTGTTATTATGCCTAGCACATTTACTGATGCTTCTGTATGTTCCCATTATCCTGTAATGTAATGCTGCATCTGTATTATTTTGTAAGCTGTTACTCCCTACAACACAACCCTTTCTCCTGGTCTCACCAGGAAATGAGCCTTGGCTCAGGGTACCTTTCCCGGTTACCAAATTTTAAATAAATAAAATATAAATAACATTACATAAAACATAAAATGCATAATAGAATACAAACATATCTTTAAAAAGAAATAGAATACAAATGTATATTTTAAAAAAGAAATAGAAAAACAAAAAGAATGCAGAATACAGAATCAACACAAATGTAAATTAATAGGGGTACCAGAAAGCACAATATAGATTAAACTTCCTAACTATTAATAAAAGCTATTGTAAATACTATGAAAAAATAATGGTATTTTTGGTACAACCTAAATAAGACCATAGACCATAAAAGAAAAGTGTTTCCCAGTTAGAAGCAGGAAAAGAAAAGTGATAGGGAAAGATATGAAAAAGAAATTAAAAGATATAAATAAAACAGAGCTATTCTGGTAGTCCTGCTTAGTAGAAACCATAGTATAGAACTGTACCGTATGCCAAGACTGTATTCTAGTTTTTATTGAAACTGTCCAATTTACCTTTATAGCAATGAACTATTTTCTCCAGCTTAAGAGCTTCTATAAATGTTGCATTTCCATTCAGAACTAGATGGCAGAGCTTTCTCAAGTCACTTTTTGAGAATTAGGCCATTTGCCAAAGTAGATATGAGTGAAAATGCACATTTATCTGCCCAAGAAAGGTAAACAGGCATTTCAAACCTCTCAACTGTGCAGGAATCAAAGTTTAGATTAGAGTTAATACTTGTCAGTCCTCACACGTAATGTCTTATCTGTGCCGAAAAGGAATCTGTGTGTATGTAGTCCAGTATTTGATGTTTTAAGTCCGCCATTGCTGTTCTGATATTTAATAGTTGTCAAGCTGCTACAGTCCCATTTTCCTCCATGTGAGCTGGTGTGTAGAATAGATTAAGTAATTTATATTTATTCATCCTATGATTCAGAGCCTGCCTGTGTTTGCCACAGGAGGGACAAATAAAGGCTTTTGGTTTTGAAGACAATATAGGTGGGATAAGTTGTGGTGCAACTTGTTTGAATTGGTGTATTTATTATTGAGTTAAGGGTAACTTTTTTGAGACCAGCTATAGTAACCCACATTTAGGGGCCATGTTATAAGAACTGTGTCTAGCCATGTAGTTTGGCAGAGGTGTGCTGATTTCCTGGCTTGGGGTCTCACCTACTGATAACTGGTGGTGGGGCTGAGTCAGATTTCTGATACCAGGTGGGGTTGGGCTTGTTATAGAAGAGCAGTTTTCCTGCAGCTGCTGGCTTCAGCAGAGTCTGCCTGTGTTTGCCACAGGAAGGACAAAAAAAAAGGCTTGTATTTTTGCAGACAACAAAGGTGGAGTTAGCTGTGGTGAAATTAGTTTGAATTGATGTGTTTATTATTCAGTGAAGGGTAACTTTGAGACCAGCTATAGTAGCCCACATTAAGGGGCTATAGTATAAGAACTGTGTCTAGACATGTAGTTTGGGAGAGGGGTGCTAATTGTCTGGCCTGGGGCCTCATCTACAGTAGGTGATAGTTGAAGGAGGAAGCTAGGAAGGGCAGAAAGTAAAAGATAGTCCTAAAACTGGGAATAGGAGCAACACCCTATCTAGTGTAACAGTATAAGGGGATTTACAACAGGTAAACAGGTAACACAAGTAGCAATAACCAAGAGAAGGGAAAGCTAGGAACACCATATCAGGGGTAAGGGTACATAAGTATTTCCGGGTAACACAGGGAGTATAGAAGCTGGGAATGCTAGAAATGGTGCAGAGCAGTGGCTGTGGGGTGGCAGTTTTCAGAGAGACCTTATGAAGACTGTGCTGCTACCCCATCTGCGTGCACCTCTTTGGGTTGAGGAGGAAGTCACTAGACTCCAGTCTGAGTTGTCTAGGATTTGGGAGACCTCTTCTCCCACCCAGAGGCCACCAATTATGACACTGTTACCTCAGAGGATGGTAGGGAGAAGGAACATCTGGACCATGGTGGGCTCTGGAAGGGTGGGGGTGGTGGGTCAGAGGCACATTCCTCAACCACTACCACTATGAAATTCCTGTGCTGCTTTGGTGAGGTGGGACTGCCAGGAGGAGGCACGTGTGGTAGTGGCTGGGGAGGATGTGGGGGGGGGTTCTCTGGAGTGGAGACCCCAAAGAGGGAGGAAGAGAACCCGAGAGAAGGAGGAAGCAACTTCTGGTGGTGGACTTGATTGTGAGGGGGGTATATTTGGGAATAAGAATAGGAAAAGGGGGAGAAGGAGGTTAGGTGCCTATGTGGTGTCACAGCCCAAAGGGATGGGAAGCAGGTCCAGAGGATCACTAAAGCAGCAGGAAGGGAGGCAGAACCGGATGTCATTTTTCACCTGGGGACTAATGTCCTGGCTAGGGATGGGGTTGGGATAGTGCAGGGGGAGTTTAAGAAGCTTGAGAGGGGTCTTAGGTAGCATGCTCAATGTCTTTTGCTGAGGTGCTGCCTGTCTACGACAGAGGGTAGGAGAGAGATCTCTGCACCAAGACCTTCAACTCATGGTTGAAGAAATGAAGGAGAGAGGAGGGATTTGGCTGCACTAGGGACTGGGAATCCACCTGGAGAGATAAGGGCCTGTACAGGGATGATGGCCTACATCCATCCTGGAGGGGCACTGCAGTCTTCAGTGGATGGTTAAGATGTTACTTTGATGAACATTTCAACTAACCAATGGGGGTGGAGGAAGAAATTTGGGAAGGCAGTAACTCTCTCCCCCACAGGCTGAAGTATAAAGTAGGGAGAATCCAAAGGGAATGGAATCCCATGGGGTAGAAATTAATAAAGGAAGCAGGGCGGTAGAAATTAAGGGGGGTGGGAATGGAAGCATTAAAAAGAGAGAGGGCAAAAAGGAAAGAAAGGGAGTAATAAGCAGAAGTGGTAACAAAATCTGGAAGGCCATGTACGTGAATGCTAGAAGTCTAGGAAATAAGATTTCGGACCTAGAGGCCATAATGGCAGAGGCCAACCTGGATATTGTGGCCATCACCAAGTCAAGGTGCACTGAAATCCATGACTGGGACATGTCCATACCAGTCTGTACTCTGCTCAGTAGGGACAAAGTGGGAAGGAAAGGACAGGGTGTGGTGCTTTATGTGAGGGGAAAGCATAAAAGCAACAGAGATACAGGGAATACAGGGTAAGCAGAGGTACTGTGGGACGCCCTACAGACAGGGAATGAAGCCTCTATTCACACTGGCATGATCTGTAACCCTCCAAAGCAGGGGAAGACGTTAGATAAAGTACTCGTGGAAGCTCTGGGCAAGACGGCAGAAAAGGGGGAGGTGCTGCTGGTGGGGGACTTAAGTCTGATAGATGTAGATTGGAACCTCCCAGCTGTGGCTTCAGCTAGAAGCAAGGACATCCTGGACTCCCTGCAGGGGGCATTCCTCAGGCAATTAGTCAACAAACCCACTTGTGATGGGACAGTATTGGACCTGGTACTCACTAACAGGGACAGTGTTATAGATGTCAAGGTAGGAGGCCACGTGAGAAACAGCGATCACTGCACAATGTGGTTCAATATAAGGATAGCTGTGGAATTGAATCACACAAGGGTGAGGGTCCTGGAGGGTAAATTTTAAAAAAGAGTGGTGAATACAGTACCTCAGGGATGACCTGGCAGGGGGGATGACGTGGGTAGGGAACAGCGAGCAAAGCTTAAAAGGGCCATAGGGAAGGCAACAAATCTTTACGTCAAGCAAGTGAGCAAAAGCAAGAGGAAAAAGAGATCGCTATGGTTATCGAAAGAGGTGGCAGAAAAGGTAAAGGCTAAAAGGGTAGCATTCATTCAGAAGGTATAAGGAGATGCAGAGGGAGGAAGATAGGAAGATGTATCAGGGGAAACAGAGGGAAGCAGGGAGAGCAGTAAGGAGCACGAAGGCGGAAACTGAAGACAGAATAGCCCAAGCACTGCTGAAGGGGAACAAGACATTTTTGGGGTATGTAAGTGAAATGAGGAAGACCAGGGGTGGGAAAGTAAAATTAAAAAGGGAAAAGGGGGCACTGTGCAGAGGGGGACCAGGAAAAGGCAGACATCCTGAACAAATAGTTTTTTTCAGTGTTCACAGAGGAAGGAGAAGGGGAGGGGCCACAAAAAAGTAACAGGATCATTGGAGGCAGGGAGGGAGGCTGGCACTGGTCCATTTTCAGAGGGGAGTGTCCTGAAGGGACTTGGTAATCTGAAAGTGGACAAAGCAACAGGGCCAGATGGGGTGAATCAAAGGGTATTGAAGGAGCTCAGGGAGGTACTGGCTGCACCTCTGACAGTCCTGTTTAACAGCTCATTAGAAACAGGGGTGGTTTTGGAGGATTGGAAGAAGGCAGATGTAGTCCCACTTCACAAAAGTGGTAGCAGGTAAGAGGCTGGCAGTTATAGGCCAGTCACCCTGACTGCAGTGGTTGGAAAGTTAATGGAGTCACTGCTGAAGGAAAGGATTGTGGAATATCTTAAATCCAGTAGGTTACAAGATCCAAGACAGAATGGATTCACGGGGGTAGGACATGTCTGATTAATCTGATAGATTTCTGTTACTGGGTTACCAAGGAATTAGATCAAGGTGGAGCAGTGGACATGGCCTACCTAGATTTCAGTAAGGCATTCACCACTGTTCCACATGGGAGGCTAATAAGCAAGCTGGGTAGCTTAGGAGTGGGTCCAAAGGTAGTAAACTGAGTAAGAAACTGGTTAGGGAATAGGCGACAGAGGGTGGTGGTAAACAGAGTATACTCAGAGGAAGGGGCGGTGACCAGTGGGGTGCCTCAGGGATCAGTACTGGTACCGTCCCTCTTTAATGCCTTTATAAATGACATTGCAGAGGAGCTGGATGGGAAGACCTACCTCTCTGCAATGACACCAAAATCTGCAATAGGGTTGACCACCCGGGGGGGGGGATGGAAAGGATGCACAGAGACCATAGAAAACTCAAGGAGTGATCAAGGGTATGGCAGCTGGGTTTCAACATGAAAAAGTGCAAAATAATGCACTTGGGGCACAGAAACCCAGGGGCAGAGTATGACATTGGAGCAATGGCACTGGCAACCACCAAGCAGGAAAGAGACCTGGGGGTGATCATATAGCATGACCTAAAGGTGGCCAGGCAGTGTGACAAGACAGTTGAGAGGCCTAGTGGGATACTGGGGTGCATGGGGAGTGGTATCACCAGCAGAAAGAGGGAAGTGGTATTGCCTCTGTATAGATCATTAGTAAGACCCCTCCTAGAGTACTGTCTCCAGTTCTGGAGACCACATCTCTGGAAGGACACAGACAGACTGGAGGCGGTCCAGAGGAGGCCAAATAAAATGGTGCAAGGCCTGCATCAGAAGCCTTATGAGGAGAGACTTAACGACCTAAATATGTATACCCTGGAAGAGAGAAGGGAGAGGGGGATATGACAGAGAACTTTAAATACCTCATGGGGGTAAACAAGGAACAGGAGGGAAGTATTTTTCAGAAAAAAAGGTGCTCAAAAACAAGGGAGCATGATAAAATGCTGTAAGGGGTAGATTCAGAAGAGATGTTAGGAAGTACTTCACAGAAAGAGTGGTAGATTCTGGAACAGCCTTCCAGCAGAGGTGGTGGGTGTGAAAACAATGGAGGGGTTCAAGAATGCATAGGAGAAGTGTGCAGAAGTCTTAGGGAAAGAAAGGGGGTTGGATGAATGGGCCCGAGATCAAGTAAGATCTGCAGTGATACTGTAGGCAGGGAAAAAATGGGCAGACTAGGAAGGCCAAGCAGTCATTATCTGCTGGCAAATTCTTTGTTTCTCTTTTTTTAATACTCTCCCATCCTGGCCGGCTCCTCTTCCCACCGGTCCTCCCAGCTCCATCACCCTGGCTTCCCCCAGAGCTTACCTGTCCAGTAGTCCCCCATAGCTTGCCCTCCGTGGCAGGGTGGCGTGAAGTCCCTTGACCCACCAGGACTGAATCCAGATTCCAGGAGGTGCCCGAGTCACCATGTGCAGGGGCTGCAGGGGCCAGCAGTCATCCTGCTTGACCAGGAGTTTTTTTCCATTTTCTCCCCATGGGAAATGCATAATGCGCTGATGTCAAGGTGCACACGCTGATATCTACCACGTTTCCCCCACCTCTTCAGCTCAGACTGCCTCTCCCCTGGCTTCCTCCATGGGCCAGTCGAGCACCGAGCTCTTTCTCCCTCCTCCCCGGAAGAGGGAGAGCGATGTTGTAGATGCTGAATCCTCTTCCCTCCAGCCGGCTCTCTGATACCTTGAGCTCGCTTCTGAACCCGGGTCATCGATGTCGCAGGCAGTAGTGCTACTACTGTGCTGGTGGACTGACCAGTTGTTTCTATGTTTCTAATGAGAAAATTATGTGTGGCAGTGACCCAGTATCTTCCCAGCAACAGTTTTCTGCCTCAGGACTAGTTACCACGGTCCCGTAATTTATTGACTTATTCAGCTTTTGTTTACCGGGTAAGTGCACTAGGCACGACCTGGGAGAGTACATAATAGGTAATGAGCAATTAACATAAGTCAGGAATACAGCATTTTGAGTACAGCAGTTGGTCAGTAATGGAGGTACCTTGGATTACACACTGGTGGTGTGTATGAATATAAAGCATTTAGGACAATATCAGAAATGCCTTAACTTACAGACAAGAGGCAGGTACAGATGAGAAAAAAATAAGAGAATAATGCAGGTAACAACCCTTAAATAGCTATGGTACAGTAGGCAGGAGGACAGACATTGTAGCAGAAAACAACAGGAACTGGACGGTGTGAGCAGATGACATCAGAAGCACGGGTGTACAGAGTGCATAGTGCCTGTTTACTCAAAATGGCACCACCTTTCAGCAGACTGCCACTCGGACAGCTGCAGAGGTATGGCGGTAGTGGAAAAGATCTTTTTTGAAGTTAGAATGAGAGTTGGAGACCCAGAGATGAGCAGGTAGGGAGTTCCAAAACACGGGGGCTTAGTGTGCAAATGCCTGTCCACCCATCTTAGTGGAGCATTTAGGAACGGTCATCATGGCCTGTGTAGAGAACTGCAGGGAGTATGCATTGTCAGCAGGAGAAAATAAGGAGGCCAACAAGATAGGTTGGGAGGGGAAAATGTTGTCTGTGAAGCAGCCAAGAATGTAGGAACACCTGGAGGGAGGAGATAGCCAATTTAAGGATGAGTAAAGCAGACAAGGGTGGGTTAGCCGAGGGGAGGAAGAGGTAAATCTACTGTACATACATTGTTGTAAGCAACACCCCATTTGTGAAGGCAGCTAACGCTTACCTGGGACAAAGGTGGGAGTGCGTAATAGAGTGTAGGAAGTAGCACTCCCTGGGCTACAGCAATGTGCACAGCTGGGGTAAGAGCATGTCGGACATGGTAGGCAAGACCTAGGTTGGAATTGATGGACCTACAAATATCATAAATGTGCAGGGAGAAATTTAAGGGCAGAGTCCAGTGCAACCCCAAGGTATCTAAAGGAGAGGGTAAGAGAGACCGGTTGTCGAGTCGTTGGAGGCCCCTTTGATACAGTTATTGAAGAAAGAGTAAAAAACAGAAATTTCAGGTCCTGTTTTACAAACAGTCAAAACATTTCTTGTTGATTCATTGTTATAGAACATCCTGACCTTTCTGTTTTATAATTTAGTAATCACTGTTTTCATGTTAGTTAACAAATCTATGTCGTTTGTTCCAAGTTAATTTTATGTTGTGGTTGAAGATTGCTCAACCATTTCTTTTCTTGGATTAAGTCCAAGATATTTTTACATCCAACTTTCTCAATCTATTGTTAAGTAATGGTCTTTTCCCTATTGTAATGTTTAAATTACCCCAAATAGGTTGTTGTGGAGACTTACCCACAAGTCCAAAAAAACAGCTGTCTGATGAAGTTGCTTTAAGGAGTCTGTTATAATTAGGCTGTTGATTTTCTTTTTATTAGAAGTTGTCGTGCTTAAAAAGATAAGAGGATTTATGTCTATATCACTTTCTTTAAGAATATATAATTCTATAATTAACTATTCTGGTGTATATCTGTATCATTATTATTTGTATGGAACCACATGGAATACTGGGATGCTCTGCTGTATAAACAATACATGTAGAAATCTGGTAAAATCAGCCCTCCTTTTTCTAAAGCTTTTGTTAGCTTATTGTAAGCTTGCCTTCATCTTTTATAATTCTAGACAAATTTATTAATGGGAGTTCTGTATATTGTGAAGGATGAAATCCACTTCTATAGCATTCTGCAGTATGCTGCAGCAGAGTTACTGCAGAAAACAATGTAATTTCAATGGGAATTAATCATCACATTTTCTTGCATGACAAAAGGCACTAATTGCCATTGAAATTACATTGTTTTCCACAGTAACTCTACTGCAGAGTGCTGCACAATTCTGCAGGATTGGGTTTCATCCTGGCAAGCTTCACTGTAGTAATAAACCACTTTTTTGGGATGCAATTGGTTATTAACATGAGAAAATAAAGTATGTTAGGTAGTATAGTCATCTTAACAGAGTTAATTCTCCCCTACAAATTGAGTGGAAGCTTGTTCCAAAAATACTAGATCTGTTTCTACTGTATTTTTATTTTTTTTTCCCTATATAGATTTCTCTGCAGGTGGTGTGGGCTGCTCTCAGCCCAGTCCTTGCCTCCTCTCACTTGGCACCCACCACACCAAACCATGTTCGAGATCCCCCACGGATTGCCCCCGTGGTGGGAAAGGGAGGGCTGTCCTTCCCCTACCCAGAGAGACACATCCAGATTGGGCAGGGAGGTCAGTCGATGGAGTGGGGTGGAGGTAGGCAGGCAGGGTGTCATGTAACCCACACTGACCCATGTTTTTCTCCCCGATTCTCCTGCCACGACAGCAAGTCGAGACGTTCGTGTGGTGGCGCACCCACCCTGCAGGATCACAGCCCCTCCCTTCAAGCTGCTCGTGCCTGCACTACCAGTGGACCTCCACCTGGTGGCAGTCAAGGGCTGAGGCACCTGGCCCCCCTTCCAGGGGAGCGGAGAGCAGTCCCTGGGATGCTTGTTCCTCTCCCACCCCACTGACCCCCAGCAACCTGTGGTTGTTCCTGAATACCAGTTGCCAGCATGGCAGGAGAGAAGGCAATCAGTGCCTCAGCCCTCCATGCCACCGGGCCGGCCTTCTACTGTATTTTTAAGTTGTCTAAGATTTTATTTAGCAAAATTTGGTAAGATTTATAAAGTCTAACTCCCAAACATTTAATTTATCCTTCAGACCACTTAAGCTCAGTATCTAGAGCATCATGTAGCAACAAAATCTGGAATTTCTCTTTGTTATTTTTGTAACTAGAAAGTTTCCCAAAATCATTAATGATATTCATTATTTTAGGTGTTGTGGTTTGTGGGTTTGAGATAGTTAACAGACTATCAACCACCTAAGCAGAACAGATATATTTCTTGCCCTTAATAAACATCTTCTGTTTCTTATTCTTCTTTTAATTTGTGTAGTGGTGGTTCCCAGGACAAAATAAACAAGCTAGGAGAAAGTGGGCAACCCTCATTTGTCCCCTTTTTGTGTCAAAGTAGGGTGAGATTTCCCCATTTATGAAAACTGCTGCCTTAGGTGATTTGTAACGTAATTTTATCCACTTATAAAGTTGTCTAGAAAATGTAATTAAGATCCTAAACAAGTATTTCTAGTCAACTCTGTTGAACACCTTTTCAGCATCTAGAGAAATTAGGCCAGTAGGCGTTTTACACTTTTCTGCTATTTTATTAATATACAGAACTTTTCTTACATTATGTGCTGCATATCTACCTTTTAAGAACTTGACTGAGTGGCTCTATTAAATACTGCGTAACTTTATTGAACCTATTAGAGTTTACTCTAGCAAGAGTTTTAGTATCAGAATTTATTAATGTTATGGGTCTGTAGTTTTTACAATATGCCAGATCTTTGTCCTTTTTGGTATGTCGACGGTAGAGCAAAACTGCTAGCACAAAGACCATCACAGTGACAGAAATCGAGCAAATACCTTGCTGTGATGGTCTTTGCTGGCACCGGCACTGCCTCGCCTGGTGTTTCGCCCCCTCCCCCGAGACAACTCCGACTCATAGTTGTATCCTCAGAGACTGGGGGTTGGGGAGGGAGCAGCCCCCCCAATAAAAACACTGAGACATCCCCGACAGTGCAGTGCCGACACTCGGCATTGCGGCTGTCGCTGTCGGGTATGTCGGCAAAGTAGATGTCACCCCGTTATAGGTAAACCATCTTTTTGTGTAGCACAGTGATTAGTCCTGGTTCTAAGGTTGTTGGTAGGTTTTTTTTTTATTTTCCCAGGCTTCTGAAAACATCTTATGTAATATGAATGTGACTGCTTCAATGAATTTGTGATAGAAATTTAAAGAATAACCATCCGGCCCGGGTGATATATTTTTATTTAGGGAAGTAATTGTTTCTTTTATTTCCATTTTGCTAATTGGCCTATCTAACTCTATTCTTTGATCCAGAGTTAATTTAGAGAAAGCAATATTTTTTTAAAAAGTTAGAAAAAGCATCTTCAGAAAAAGAACACTCAGTGTTGTTATAAAGATCCACATAAAAATGTTCTTAATACCTTTTGTGTCTCTTGTACTATTTGTACTGCCATCTTTTATACTAAGCATATTCTTAGTATTGTTAGCATTTCTGAGTTTAATCACAATCATCTCAATGCTTTTGGGCCCATTTCAGTGTATTTAATTTTTGCCTTCTTAATACATATGATTGCTTCATCTTTCAAGAGGTCATCATATTCATTTTATAATTTTTTTGTTAAACTCAGCTTTATTGACATGCTCCATGGAAATACATTACATTCAAGAACATGGTAGGAATCAAATATCAGTAACAGTACCACACCTATGCAAGGACATAGATGGGAGTGAGAGGGTGCAGAGGAGGGCAACCAAGATGGTGCACGGTATGCAGGGGAAGTCATATAAGGAGAGGTGGAGGGAATTGGATTTGTACCCATTGGAGACTAGAAGGGAGAGGGGGGACATGACAGAGACATTTAAGTACTTGAAGAGGATCAATAAGGTATGGGAGGGGAGCTTATTTAAGAGGAAGGTGGGGGGTAAAATTAGAGGGCATAGTCTAAAATTGGAGGGAAGAAGATTTAGGGGTAATGTGAGGGGGCGGTACTTCATGAAGAGGGTGGTGGAGGCCTGGAATAAACTACCAGAGGAAGTGGTGGGGGCAAAAACTGTGGAGGGATTCAAGAGGGCATGGGACAGACATAAGGGTTGGCAAGTGAGGGGGGAGGGGAGGTCCCGTGACATAGGTAATGTGTAAGGGGGGGGGGGGCAGACTCGATAGGCCAGAGGGTCCTTTTCTGCCACCAGACTTCTATGATTCTGTGATTCTATGATTAAATTAAAGTCCATGCTATTGCATCCTGTTTATCATCCTAAAATGATGTATTTTTCAAGTCCAGGAAGAAGCTGGTATCAAGCTGCTGTTTAAGAGTTACTGAAAACAGCTCTGTATATTATTAAGAAAAAGTTAATAAAACAAATGTTAACAAAGAACATGTGTATGGCTGTCTGCCTCTTCAATTCTGTTATTCACTTTGAAATTGATTAGGACGGGTGGGGAAATGTTGACCTTCCAAGCCTTGCCATAGCTAGGGCTTCCATCCGTCTTCTGTTAATTCCCATGCCTCCACCAAGCTGTTTAATGGTACCTGGGCCTGCCTGAGCTCTGGAAGTCTCAAAATACACCAGCTGAATTTAGTGATCACCAAGCAAAGGTGGGGCCTCTTCTACTGAAGGCACTAATCCCCCTAATGGTGAGTCATAAGCGTCCCATCTAGACCACAGTTCTATATGCTTTTCCTGAGTTAGTCGCAATGTAGCCTTTGATGTGCTCCATTGCTTGAAGCTCTCTTACCTTTGACTTCTAGACCTCTTTTGATGGTGGGGTGTTCATCCACCACTTTGGTGTTATCAGTTTCATTGCCACCAAACACAGGCCCGAAAGAGCATCTGTTATGGTCAGTGGCAAACTTGTGGCAATTTCTTCCCTAGAAATAAGTGTGCAGATGTGAAAGGGATACCCAAGCCCCATATACCTTCAAGAGCTTCATGGACTCAAGAACAATACGGCTGTATAATAGGGCAGCCCCAGAAAGTATGGTAGTATGTGCCCACCCCACTTGTCTGCACCCTTGCCAAGCCTTCCGCCACAAAGTGCTTTGTTATGATTGGGGTGTGGAAGAACTGTGTAAGGCACTTCCATCTAAACTCCCTCCATGTTGGTGCACCAGTCTGTTTCCCACATTGCTTTGCAAACATCCTCCTTTATTGAGACCTAGGCCTCATGTTCCCAGGCCTCCCTGACTGCCTGGAACTCTGATGTATTGTGCCTTGTAACATTTTATATGCCAATATTATATTGCTTCGACTGACGACCAATGTTTTTGCCCAGTAGAGGAAGTCCTCCAATGCAGTTGGATCCTGGTTGATTTTGACCAGTCTTCCCTTTGTTTGTAAACAGTGGCGGACCAGTAAGACAAAACAGAGGCCTGCCATGGCAAGTTGAATTTCTGTTGCAGATCAGTAAAAGACAGGCAGACACTGTTTTGCATGAACTGTTTAAACCTGATAAGGGATCTGTGATTCAGTTCCAGTATCCTTTATCCTCCCTTGGAGGGAAGAAGTCAGGGCTGCCAATAATTATCATTTGTGGCCCTACTTCGTTAGGGGTATGTGTTATAGATCTGGCCTTAAGGAATACCGGGAGGGTGTGCTGTGTCCAGGGGTTTTTGATAGCTGCTGTCAAAGCCAGTTTAATATGGATGTCTGGTAATGTGAACAAGGGTCTTGGGAGTCCTAGGTCTGTCTCCAGGTCCGGTCATCCCGAGTCTGTATTCTGCTTTGCCCAGGTGATCACCAGTGTAAGATATGCAGCCACGTGGTATAGGTGCATATATGGCATTGCAAGACCCTCTTCTACCTAGGGAGTGTCAACACCCACCTCCAAATTTGATGTCTGTGACCTGCCCAAACGAAAGTCAGGAAAGTCCTTTGGAGCCTTTTCCAAAATGCCTCTGGAATGCTCACTGGCAGTGCCTGGAATATATATAGATATCTGGGTAAGATATTCATCTTGAGGTTGGTTGTACAGCCTGCCACCACAAGGGGTAAGAGATTCCAGTGTGTTGTATCCACTATAACCTCCCCTTCAATTTTCTCAAAGTTCTAGCTGACTGAAGAACTAAGCTTAGGAGAGATATGAATACCGACATATCATACTATGTTTTGTGGTGCCCACTGGAATGGGACAGCCTCGCGGAGATGGGGAAGGCAGACTCCACTAAGTTTCAGAATTTCTGATTTCAAGTAATTAATCTTATACCTGGAAATGGTTCCATAGGCCTCATGTTTTTTAAGCAGTGCTGGTACAGATCTTTCCAGCTTAGTCAGGAAAAACAAGTTGTTTGCATATAATGAGATTTTGAGATCTCTGTTCTTTGCTTCTATCCCCACCATCTCTGGATTTCCACAGACTTCTTGTGCCAGTGGTTCAATACAGAGGGCAAAGAGCAGTGGGTAGAAGGCCTCCCCGCACAATTCCTCTAGTGAGAAAAAAAATCAGAGGTTGTCCTGTTGACTCTTACTGTGGCATGTGGTGATGTATACAGTTCCTGCACACGTCAGGAAGGTGCCCCCCCACTCCCATCTCAGCTAGTGTTCTGTACAGGAATTCCAGTTCACTCGGTCAAATGCCTTCTCAGTGTCCATAAAAACTGCTAGTGCTAGCTAATTCCCCCACTGAGCTTTGGCCATTATGTTGAGAAGACATCTGATGTTATCATGTAACAGTCTCCCATTATTAAAGCCCATTTGATCCAGGTGAACTAGGGACCCCACACAGCCCTGCAGCTGGGTGGCTAGTATAGAGGTAAAGAGTTTCATGTTGGTATTCAGCAAAGAGATGGGGTGACAAGATCTGCAGAGTTTGGCATCCTTGCCTGGTTTCAGTAACACCGTTTATTTAGGCATATTGCCATGAGGGAGGGGCCTTCTCTCCCTCTTGAATCCCTCTGCAAACGTTGGGCAGTAGGGGGCTCAAATTCTCCTGAAATGTTTTATAAAACTCTGCACTGACTCAGTCTGGGCTGGGAGCTTTACTGATATTAAGTCTGGAGATTGAGCTAGAAACTTCCACCAGGGTGAGAGGGGTGGACACGGATTCCTGTGCCTCCTTCAAGAGTTTGGTTACATTAACCTTCTTGAAGCATTCATCCAGTTTCAGAGTAAGATCTGGGATCTGTTCCTGCTTATAGAGATCTTTATAAAATTCCACAAAATGTTGCAGAATTCTAATGCGGTCTGTGTTGCATTGCTGTCTACCTGCCAACCTGATGCGTAGCATTGTGCAGTTAGCTGCCTCTCTGCAGAACTGCCAGGCTAGTAGTTTGCCTGCTTGATTACTCAACTCATAGTATCTTTGCCTTGTGTATCTGAGGTTACCTTCAATTTTGGCTGCTAAGAATTGGTTAAGTTGAGAGTGGCAGCTCTCAAGCCTCTCCTTGATCCCATCAGCCAGCGTGATTTTATGTTCTGCCTCCAGGTCAAACATTTGTTCCTCCAGCTCCAGTTGTGTCTTCTGGGCTTCTTTTTTTGTGTTTGGAGGCATAGCTTATGATATGCTTCATTAACACAGCCTTTAGGCCATCCCATCAGGCTGCTCTAGATAGTTCCCACTTGGCATTAGTGGCATTGTTGTTGTGAATCTCCTCCTGAATCATCTGTTGGAAGTCTGAGTGATTCAGGAGCAAGACATTAAGCCTCCAACTATGGGATGTCTGTCTGGAGCAACTGTCAGATCAAGAACCACTGGAGCATGATCAGATAGAGTGGTGGCCCCTGTATCCTCTATGTTCTACTGCACGCAGCCATTCTGCTGAGAGGAGGAAAAACTCTATTTGAGAATAGACTTGGTGTGCATGAGACCAAAAGGTATAATCACGAATGTGTGGATGCACAAATCTCCACACCTTCACCAGCCCCAATTCTTGGGCTAACTTCTTGATGCATTGACCCACTCTGTTCTGTGTTGAAGTGGTTACCCCTGATCTATCCAGTTGGGACTTCATCACTCCGTTAAAGACTCCCAATATCAGAAATAAATTTCCTGGATCTGGGGCACACTCAGCAGTGTGTCTTTAAGGAACTCAATATTTTCCCTTTCAGATTTTGGTGCATAAAGATTCAGCAGTTTGCATGGGATGGATCTGTACCACTCCTGGATACAAACATAGCGGCCTTCTGGATCTTGAATTATGTGAGCAACTTCTAGTGGACAACTTTTGTGAATTTGAATGGCTACATCTCTCCTATATGGGTGGGCAGTATATGAGGCTGCATATACCTGTTCCACCCAAGTTCGCTTAAGTTTGGCATGCTCAGAGTCAGTCAGGTGCATCTCTTGAAGAAGAGCTATCATGACATTTGTCATTTCAATTCTTGAAGAAATCATGCTCTCTTCACCGGACTATTAAGTCCTTTTACATTTTAAGTTACTACTGTACCTTCTGCCATGAGGATTACATGCGCCCTTCTTCCCTCTGTCATACAGTTTTTTTCTTAACTCTCTTTTTTTCCCTCCCTGGTACAGGCAGTGGATTTACTCCTTCTCAGCACCTCAACCTCATACCCAGCATCCCTACCCCAGGTAGCTCAGACTGAGGTGGCCTGCAGCTTGCTTCTTGTCGTGGGGCTCCCTGAAGGCAGAGACTGAGATCAACCAGAAACCACCGCTGAGGCTTATGCCTGGGGTGTCATTCGGGCAGAGGTCTGGGGCCATCACAGTGCTTCCAGCCCAGAGGATTTTCCCCATTAAGGTCCCCAGAGGTGTAGATGTGCAATGACGTCAGCGTGGGCCAGGTGTGCTCCCACACCCGACCTACAGAGATCCGCTGATGCCTCCCCACCGAAGAGTGGCCCTGGCTGTCATGTACACTGCATCCACTGGGTGTCACTGGTTCACTGGGAAGCCACAACCTTCCCCCCAGAAGGAGGAGAGCTGTCCTCGGGATGCTCATCCTACCTCCACCCAACTGACCCTCTGATGCACCATGCTCGTTCCCAAACACAGGTCATCAGTGCCGCAGGTGGTAGTGCTACCATTGTGTTGGTGGGCTGGCTCTGATATACAGTCTTGAACGACAGACTGCCACACCACAAATAACACAACTCCACTGAACTAGGTACAAACAGAACAAGAAATGTGGTCCTCCTATGAGACCACCATACCTCAGAGGTTATAGTCATAACCCCTGCAGCTGTCCGAGTGGCAGTCTGCTGAAAGGTGGTGCCATTTTGAGTAAACAGGCACTATGCACTCTGTACACCCAGTGCCACACCCAGAGACACCCACTTGCTCCCTTTCTCTCAGTGACTCTTATTGTCCTAGCTAGCTAGTATTGAAGGTTCAGTGAATGCGGTCAAATTGCTTCCTCCAAGCCCCCAAAGTATATCTTCCCTAGGCGGTTAGCCTAGGTAGCATTTTCCCCTCTTGTAGTGCTATTTTGGTGATCCACTCTGAGGAAGGGCATGATCACCTTTCCGGCGTGATACCATTGTCTTTATCAGTCTGATTGGGTAGTTTTCTTGGGCTGCTGCCCCAGTGCAGAGTGTGGACTATTGAAGATTGCCATTCCTGGGACCCCCCACACCCTGCAGGGTTATCGGGGTCCTATGCCCCAAGTTTCATATGGTGCAGGGTTGCAATATTGGTAGGACAGTTCTCAGATATATCCTCAGTCCCCCGTGGGGTGGTTTGCTACATTCCTATGTACAGTGCACTGTTGGTCCTGTGGGTGTGCCAGTTAGGTGCCTAGTTACGCCTTTGGCACTGTTAGGGTGTCCTTCCTAGGGGCAATCTTTGTTTTTGCCACCCCCCTGCGACCCAAAAACATTTATCTTCCACTAGTGCTGCTATTTCTTTCATGGCAGCTGATTACTGTTGTCCCCAAGTCCAAGGTGTCTCTTTAGCTCTGTAAATTTCAGTGCATTCTATCCTACGGGGAAAGATTGAGAAGCACCCCCCTAAGCCATGGGCGGCACCAGTTTAATCTCAGCCAAGAGTTTGCAGGGACAGTCATTTGCCAGAGGTTGCCAGCCGTGGCTCAGGCATAGGGGACCACAATGCAAGCCCCCCTCCCTCAAATCTCACACTTGATTGATGGCCAGCTGTGGTATATGCTCTGTGAGGCAGCTTTTCCTGTCACCACACCACCACATACCAAATCACCAAACTCATCAGAGTTAAAAAGATACAGGATATGTATTGAATCAAAAGCATTCCTCTGCACATATTGTATTCCCCCATGTACTTTATGCCACTGGCCATCAATAAACTGTCTAAGTCAGGGCCCTTAATCCCTCTCAATACCATTGGCATGGGCAGAGCCAGCATGTGGATTCTCAGTGTCCCCAGTTTGCAAAATAAAGACTGGTTCAGGATGATGGGGAGGAGTGCAGAAGCCAGACCACACCACCACAGCAAAGTACACTTGGACACTGCCCACTCCTCATGAGGTCCCATGCACACTACTGCAACAGCATGAGGTAGGCTAGGTCCTGTGATTCCTTTCACCCCCAAATACACCAGCACTTTTTTTCCCACCCCCCTGCTTTCGAAGTACCTTGAGCAATCCTCAATACACAGCAGAACATTCATCTTTGTTTCCTGGCTCAATTTCAGTCATTACAGCCCTGCCCACACCATCCCTGTTTGTTTGGCGAAGTCAATGAGCAACCGGTCATTGTTCCCTCCATTCAGCTAGCCTCCCCCTCCACACCTGTGGTGCTTTTAGGTCAGCAGAATGATGCATTGTAGAATTGAGATGACTCCCCATTCCCAAGCCCAGTCAGGTCAAGGGGGCCGGGGAACATACATGAAAAAAATCCTCCCCACTGCCTGCCTCAGTTGTTCCCATCCTCTTTTTTCTCAGTCAGCTCAGGGTGTTGTGGAAGAGAAGACCAGCTGCAAGCAGCAGCGGGACAAAGTCATCAGCCCAGAGGCTGAGATTCCATTTTTAGAAACTGCTATTATTAATCTGCTGGCCAATCCTTGTGTCTAATGCCCCTCCTCCCGCCAGTTTCCAGTAACATTTTAGGGCATCATGATGCATCCCCCCCCCAAAGCCCACCAACCCAGTTAGCCAAACAATTAAACAGTTGAATTCCATTAAAAAAAACTGTCCATTAGATGTGGGAGTCCACAAAGCTGATTGAGTGCAGCTGGAACTGGAACCTCAGTTCTGTTTAGGTATTCAGTTTGGGTTAGCTTGTGACGTGGTAGCTTTCTGTTGTGTCCTGTTCTTTTCTGGAGCAGTGTGGCCTGTCTCTGGCTCAGAGGAGGTCATTAGTTGTCTTTCACATTTCTTTGGGACAGTTTGCCATGAAGAATATTCTGGGAGTGCCTCAAACATCAGGTCAGCCGGAGAGGTAAGTTCAGGGGGAACGCAATTTTTTTGAGTAGGGGCTAATCTTCAGCAAGAATCCCAAAAACTTTGGACCAGTCTCTGTGTGGATCTTGAATTGAATTTTGTTTTGTTTCTCCACTACACAACCGTGTCCATTAGGCCTCCCTCCAAGTTAGAGGTGTGCAGCTGCAGGTCTTGTAGACCACAAATCATTTCAGCGAGCACCATCTCATATGAACATACAAACATATGAAGAAGCCAGCAGAAGAAAGCCATTTGGTCTATCTAATCTGCTCATATTGCAGGGTCCACAGCTTGAGCTACTGTCCCAGCACCCCTCCCCATTCCTCCCATCCTCCCTACCCTTGGTCCTTACCTTCCCCTATGCCTATCCCAGCCTCCCTAGAAGCTGTCCACTGTATTCAGTGAGACCTCCTGATCTGGCAGTGCATTCCAAGTATCCACCACCCTCTCTGTGAAGAAGTGCTTTCTGACCTCCCTCCTACCTCCCCATCTTAAGACTGTGTCCCCTCATGTTATGGTCTCCACTCAGCTTATAGAGACCCTCCTTATCTACCATGTTTATCCCTTTCAAGTACTTTAAGGTCCCAATCATGTCCCTTTCTCTCTCTCCTTTCCTCCAGGGAGTACATGTTCAGTGCCCTTAACCTCTCCTCATATGCCTTACCCTGCTGACCCGCTATCATCTTTGTAGCCCTCCTCTGGAACTTCTCCAGTAGGTTAATGTCCTTTTTGAGGTGTGGGCGCCAGTACTGAACTCCATACTTTAGATGTGGCCTCACCAGTGATCTGTACAAGGGTAGTATAACCTCCTCTCTCCTGGTACTGATCCTCCTAGCTATGCGTCCCAGCATCTTGTTTGCCTTGCTGCTGCTTTCTTGCACTACATGGAGTGCTTTAAGGCACTAGTGATCATCACTCCCATGTCCTTCTCCTCCTCCTCCTCTGATGCAGAAACCTGGACTCCACCCAGGTAGTACTCTGTCCTGGGAGTCTTGTCTCCAATGTGCATAACTTTGCATTTCTTGGCATTGAAGTCAAGCTGCCAGATCCCAGACCACCTCCCCAGATTTTACAGATTACCCTGTAGGTCCAGTATCCCTTCAGCTGTGTCCACTCTCACACAGAGCTTGGTGTCATCCATGAATAGGCACATTTTGCCCTTAATGCCATCCCCACTGTCATTGATGAAGCCATTGAACAACACCGGCCCCAGCACTGAGCCCTGCAGGACCCCACTGGTGACCTCCTTGGTGCCTGATAGCTCTCCCCCCACAACCACACTCTGGGTTCTGTCCATCAGCCAGTTTTCTACCCATCTGGACATCTTATCCCCAACCCGAGATCCGCCAGCTTCCTGATCAACCTTTTGTGGGGCACAGAGTCAAAGGCCTTGCTGAAATTTAGATGGAGGATGTCTACAACTATCTACTGTCTTAGTGATCCAGTCAAAGAAGTCAATCAGATTCATTTGACACAGTCTCTCTCCCATGAACCCATGCTGCCTCGCATTCTGGAGTCTCGATTCTTTTCACTGTGGATCCCAGCTTGTGAAATTAAAAAAAAAAAGGCACTTGGAGGTAATTGTGAATTGCTCATCCATGTCTTCTCCGCTGAGACTGCTGATGGATTCTGATCATTGTGAATGTGATCTTAGGCTCTGGCCCCTTGTGGCTAGGGCCATTTTTGATTTCCCATCTGCCAAGTCTTTATTTCAAGGTTTTGAAGCCATTGTTCTCCAGTGCAGGTAAATAACCTTAGTGGCTTAATGTGTGGTTCAGTATCTCAGTGTTCTATGGGATTACTATAGATTAAATTCACAGGGGCTAGGAGCCAATCTGATTCATGTCCTCATTCAGCCTTGGCAGAACCAGACCATTCCTTCCATAACCATCATCTGTCAGCAGCTCACTTTCTGTGTTCAAGTTTTTCCATTTTCCCATCAGTTGTCCTTTATTTCTCTTTTTTTCTGTTTAGATTATACTGTAGTTCAATAAAATGCCCTCTAATGATAGATTTCATTGTCTCCCAATTGGTGGACCATGATATGTCTGAAGGTTTGTTGGTCTTTAGAAAGTAAGCTATTTCTTTTTTAATGTTTTCTATTAATGAAACATCTTCTAACAGGGAAGAATTTAGGTGCCATCTGTTAGGTTCTGTGATCTTGTCTGTTCCTACAAATTTTACAGAAATTGATGAGTGGTCAGATATCAGAATTGGATATATATTACCTTCTTGTATAGTAGAGATTAAGGATTTAGGTATGAAAATTTGATCAGTCTTTAAGCCCATTTGTGAACTGGTGACCAAAATGTGTATTCCTTTGTAGTAACGTTTAGTATCCTCCAGACATCAACTAGGCCAAGAGTTTCTACCATGACAGAGATGCATAGGGCCCAATTTCAGAACGGTTAACCATGTTGCAAAGTGACTTGCACCAAAGCAAGTAGCACTTTGTGCCGTGTGTAAGGCCATTTGGTATTCCAAAAGGCAGCCTGTGACATGTCGCAGGATGCCTGCACCGAAGCTGTCCTACACCAGTAGGTACACCATAAACCCCTTGCGACATGCGCAAGGGGGTTTATGGCAACAGTTACGCCCTATTCCAAGAGGGTGGCTGTCGGAACAGCACATGTGCTATTCCAGGACAACTCCCAGAGGACATTGGTCTAAGCACATTTAGACCAGCTATTAGCTGGTCTAAGTGTATGTTACATCCACTGGGGGTTGCTCGATTGTGCCAATGTCACCCTACACCCCCCAACAATCCCACAGAAGCCCCCAATATCCCCCATTGCGTTATAGATGCCCTTTGTGGGCTGCTGTCACCCAAGCCCCAAGCCCCCAGCCCCCAGAAATACAGTTAATGCCCCACAGGGCTATTCCCCTCAATGCCCCAATACACCAAACTGCCCTGAAGGGCAATACATCCCACATGCCACAAATGGCAGGCACTATGCTCTGCAGGGATGGCAAACCCCCCCCAGGACAAACCCATTCCTGTGCTGCACTGTGCACAGTCAGTACAGTGCACACCATGGACCATCTGCAATCCCTGGTAGTCTAGTGCCTCAACTCGTAGTGCTAGTCCACTCCTCTAAATATCTCCAGTTGGCGCATCATAAACCCATTTCCATAGACACCAACTGAGCTCCCTCCCGAAGCTGCAGTACTATTGTATACAGTCACATGCTCAATCAGTCATTGAGCATGTTCTGTATACAGTAGTATATGTTTGGAGGGAGCCCAGTCGGTGGCTGGCCATGGAGGGGAGAGGTGGTTTTTGCCAGTCGCCAACTGGGGCCAGGTGGAGGGGTGGAATGGCACTGCTGGATGGGGGACCACTAGACTAGTAGGGATACCGGGGTACTGTCATGATTCCGGGTGGCTGCCATTGGGGCAGGGGGAAGGAAGGGTGCTTGAATAGCCCTGCAGGGCATTGGTATGGCTCTGGGGTACGGGGATTTGTGGGGAGGGTTGCCATTCAGAGATCCTGGGTGGGGAGACTTGCACCCTGTTGGAGGGAAGTACTGTGACTTGCAACACCCTATATAGGGTGCGCCAAACCTTTGGTGTACCACCTCGGGTGCCGCAAGTTGCAGGACGTAGCCACCGAGGACCCTGCCTGTTTTGGAATTGGGCACAAGGTCCCTGGCGTAACAACATATGGCGCAAGTCACAAGTGCCAGTGACTTGCGCCATATGTCTTGGAATTGGGCCCATAGTTTCCTGCTGCAGCAGTAACTCAGTAGAGCAGCACTCTGTACTATGTTAAGGAGAATCCAGACATCTAATTCCAGTGTTCAAATCCTTTTACTGGCAAAACTTAAGAGTCATTACAGTTACAGTGTTTTTCAGTGTTTATCAACTGCTAAAATTCAAACTGTGGCAAATACCCCAAAGCTCTTACTCTCCTCCATTTAACTTCATTTTTCTTTTGCCGTTTTTCTTGGCTCAGTTGCCTAAATCCTCTTAGGAGAGTCTCATTCAATTGTTAACTCCTTGTCTTAGGTTATTGGCATATACTAAAACATTCTATTTAATGAATTTGAGTTTTCATTCATGCATATTTGCTAAAAATGGCAACCACAAGTACGGAGGAATGGAAACTCAAATTCATGAAATAGAATGTCTCTGTATATCCTAGTAACCCCTCTTCCCAGCCTCGAATTTCATAATATTAAAAACCCCAGTATCCCTGGTAGTCTACTGTCTCCTCCTCCCCAATCTTCAAATTAATAAAAAAGAACTTCCTGTTATCCCTGGTAGTCTAGTGGATCCCTCCTCCCCGGCCCCTATCTTCATATTAATAAAAAAGAACCCCTGGTAGCCCTGGTAGTCTAGTGGATCCCCCCTCCTCGATCCTCGTAGTAATAAAAAATACATCCCCTGTATCTGTGGTAGTCAAGTGCCCCCCCCCGTTAGGAAGTGACCCACCACCCTGCTCCCTCCCAACCCAACTGGAGCCAGTGACTGACATCACCACCATGGCCAGCCACCGACTGAACTGTCAATGAGCATGTACAGTATATAGTATGTGCCCATTTGTTGACTGGTCAACCAATGGGTGCGTACTATATACTGTTTGCGCTGACTGACAGTTCAGTCGATGGCTAGACATGGTGGTGTGAGGAAGGCTTTGCCAATCACCGGCTCCATTTGGGTTGGGGGAGCAGGATGGTGGTTATTTCCTAATGGGTAAAATATTAGACTAATTAGGATACCAAGGAGTTGATTTTTATTAGTATGAAGATTGGGGCTGGGGGAGGGGGCAATTGGACTACCAGGGGTACTGGGGATGTATTTTATTATTCTGAAGGTCAGGGTCAGATCTGGGCTTTATTTATTCCTTTATGTGCTCGGGCTTGTGGAAGGGGGTTCCCTACACTATGGAGACATGGATTGGGGTATTATTTATTTCATACTGTGATTAGGGCTGGGGTGGTAGGTTCCGTACACTATGGAAGCAAGGATCGAGGAGTTCTTCCATATTTTACACTGTTCAGGACTGGGGGGAGGGGTGGCCCGGCGCATTCCGCCAGGCACAACCATGCAGAGGAGCCCATAATGGGCATGCAAATGGCACCTGGCACCCTGCATACCCAATGGGCTCATTTGTATGTTTGGGCTGAATATCACCCATGGGGTCTGTGGCGCATACAGGTATGTGCCATGTACTTCCCTATGGGCAGTTTTCAGCACCGCACCCTGGATGCACCACACCATACCTGGTGGCCGCTTGCTGTGCACCATGTATCCAGGGTCTGATATTCAGTCAGATTGTGTGGTTGCACAATCCGAATATGGCTCCAAAGTCAGTCGGCGCATTTATTTCGTGCAGCACATCTGTCTGCATGGGCATCTGGTCTGCTCTGAATGTGTCTCCCAAAGATTGCAATAGAAATAGGCCCACTATTTAAAAAGGGAGATTCACATTTTCTTTGACAATGCTGATCATACGCTAGTGCCAGGGTAGAAACAATTTTAAGTACTATATAGAGAAAAATGCCTGTGCAGGTGTGTGTGTTTTGAGGTTTTTTCCCACACCCGAGGTATGTGAAAAATCCTCATAAGACAAACTTTGCACAGGCATTATTTTTTTATAACTGGTGCAAGGTTTCAACAGAGACAAAATTGTAAACTGTATTTGTGTGAACGAACATGTCTTTGAGGAGCCACCGTAGTTGCACAAATACAGTGTGCTTTCTTTCGTGCATCAGTGAAGTGAGAGCACGAGAAGGAGCATTGGGGCAGACTCAATGGTCAATAGTGTCCTTTTCTGCCAACAGCCTTCTATGATTCTATGAACTCGCTATCAAGTTATTATGTAATTCAGCGGGTTATTACAGTATTCTATCAGGAGTGGAAATCCAGTCATCATAGCAGGTCACCAGTTATTATATTTTGTTTCTGCCTTAAAATCATGAATTATGATAAGCATTCAAAACATTGATGTTACTTACATTCTACTGGAAAAAGGAAAGAATACCTCATCCCCCACAAGTTGGGTTACACTAGTAGGACTCAACAATATGTAGTGGTGTTGTCATTTCATGTAACGCGTAATGAGGTCCCACACGTAGAACTGGAGTTTCTCACTATTAAAAAAATATCTAATTAAGGGTATGAATAAAATTAAGTCAAATATCACATTGGTTAACTATAAAACAGTGCAAAATCACAGTGATATCTCTTATGTTGCACTCGGACTGATGCCACATCTGCGCATTATATTATAATCCCAGCATGCTTTTTTATGCGGTCATCCAATCAGATGCCCTTAGAAGTCACATGAGTCTAGTATGCTTGTGTTTCTCCAAGGATGTTAAGGCAAATTTAAACTACCAACTGTCTTCTTTGCAAAATTGTGGAAAATGACATTTTTTGTGCAGTTTTAGAGCCAGGTACTTCATCTAGCCCCACAAACACTTAAAGTAGGTCCTGCATTCAGCTTAGACATTAGATACCACTACAGAAATAACAGTTCTTGCTGTTCTAGATCAAGCTAGTCCCACAACATTCACAAGATTCAAAAGAAAAAGTCATTTTCTATTTATCAGGTTCAGCTATACAATAGGTAGGAGTATCACCAGTGGAAGTGGTGTTGCCCCTATATAGGTCATTGATAAGATCACACCTAGAGTACTGTGTCCAGTTTTGGAGACCACATCTCTGGAAAGACATAGACAGAGTAGAAGCAGTCCAGAGGAGTGCTACCAAGATAGTGCAGGGTCTGTATCAGAACCCCTATGAGGAGAGGCTTAAGGAGCTCAGTATGTACACCCTAGTGGAGAGGAGGGACAGAGAGATATGATTGTGATCTTTAAATACCTCGCAGGGGTGAATAAGGTAAAGGTGGGTGGTATTTTTCAGAGAAAAGGGTGCTCTAGAACAAAGGGTCATGATATGAAGCTGGAGAGAGTAGGTTCAGGAGATATGTGAGGAAATACGTCTTCACAGAAAGGGTGGTGCATGCCTGAAATCGCCTTCCAGCAGAGGAAGTGGGGGCAAAAAAAAGTGGTAGGATTCAAATAAGCCTGGGATAGGCAAAAGGGAATCATAAAGGAAAGGAAGGAGGTGGAAGAGAGAGTGCCACAGACCAAGGCAGATCTGCAGCAAAAGCAATCACAATAAAAATGGACAGACTGGATGGGCCCAGTTGCCCTTATCTGCCATTAGTTTTTATGTTTCTACAAGAAGTATCCCACTGCGGAGGCTTTGCAGCTGAGCTTGTCACTCCAGCGTATCAGAAAATAAATACAGGTGATGAAAATACATTGAATGTGCAGGCAACCAAATTTTACTAATCCCACCCAGACAGCCCACACAATTTGAGTAATTTAGTATAATTCTGTATAGCTGTCCTGGCCACTGCACTCCAGTTAAATGTTTAATGCTTACCACATACCAGGAGCATTTAGACTAAAAGTTTGTTTAATTTACCGTGAGGAGAACTAGGGTGTGAGGGAAGGGATGGAAAGCTAATGGGAGATCTGTTGGTGGAAAGGCCAAGTCAAAGGAACTCTCCTTACCAGCGGACAAGGTCCCAACAACGAAGCCTCCCTCCCCAATTTTGCCTCTAGCTGACAATTACTTCTAAGTCCGGAATGAGAATCAATTAAAGTCAGGTATAATGTGTATTAATAAGAGGGCATCAGGACAGCTGTCAGGAGAAAACAATAAAAGAGACAATAATGACATTTATAGGAGTCTAATTAGACCAAACAAAAACATGCTTTTACTCAGGCTAGATCAGAGTAGTTGTAAAGCAAGGGTTCACATCTTGAAGAAGTCAAAGTTCTGAAAAAGTTTTGGCAAGTCCTTCCTAAGTCTTTCCTTAGCCACTCGTATGCTAGGATTGCTTTTGATGTCCATGCTTAATAAATCAGGATGAAGGAGGCTGTATTTCAGACCAGCTTCTTTGAGCTTCCTCTTAATATGGTAAAAAGCCTCTCATTTCTGAGAAACATAGAATTTGACGGCAGATAAGGACCGCTTGGCCCACCTAGTCTGCCCATTTCCCTACCTAACAGATAAGCTGCAGATCCTAGTTAACCAACAGCTTACTTCCTCCTGCCCCCCACTAGGACTGCCTTATGTCTGTCCCATGCATTCTTCAATTCCCTCACTGTTTTTGACTCACGACCTCCTCAGGAGGCTGTTCCATCATCACAACCCTCTCCATGAAAAATACTTCCTCACCTTACCTCTGAGCCGTCTCCCCTCTAGCTTCAAATTGTGCCCCTTGTTCTTGCACTTCTCTTTTGAAAGATGCTACCCTCTTGGACTTTGTTGATTCCTTGAGGTACTTGGAAAGTTTCTCTCATGTCCCTCTCTCCTTCATTCCTCAAGGGTATATATATTAAGCTCCTTTAGTCTTTCTTTGTATGTCTTCTGGTGCAGACCCTGCACCATTTTGTTGCCCTCCTCTGGACAGCCTCCACTCTGTCTATGTCTTTGCAGAGATGGGGTCTCCAGAACTGCACACAGTACTCCAGATGGGGTCTCACCAACTGTCTGTACAGAGGGATAACAACTTCCTGTTTTCTACTGTTGATGCCTCTCCTATGCATCCCAGTATCCCCCCAGCCTTCCTTACTGCCTTCTCACATTGCTTGCCCACCTTTAGGTCATCTGATATAATTACCCCCAGGTCCCTTTCCATTCTTACTGTTGTCAGTATCTCACCCCCATTGTGCTCTTCCCTGGGTTTTTGTTTCCCAGGCACATTACCTGCACTTCTTTGCACTGAATCTGAGTTGCCATACATTTGACCATTCCTCCAACCTTGCCAAGTCCCTCTCATCCTTTCCACTCCATCTTGTGTATCAACCCTGTTGCAGATCTTTGTGTCATCTGCAAAGAGACATACTCTTCCTTCGACTTCCTCTGCAATGTCACTTATAAAGACATTAAAAAGGACTGGCCCCAGTATTGAACCCTGCAGTACTCTGCTAGTAACCCTTCTTTCTTCACTATGGACTCCGTTTACTACTACCCTTTGTGTCCTGTTGTCTAGCCAATTTTTTATCCAGGCTACCACCTTGGGACCCACTCCAAGGCTGGCTAACTTGTGTATTAATCTTTTGCGTGGGACTGTATCAAATGCCTTGCTAAAATCTAGGTAGGCCATGTCCACAGCCCCTCCCTGGTTTACTACTTTGGTCACCCAGTCAAAGAAATCTATTAGATTTGTCTGACATGACCTTCCCATCATAAATCCATGCTGCCTTGGGTCCTGTGCCCCACTGACCTCTAGGTACTCAACAATTCTTTCCTTCAGAAGTGATTCCATCACATTCCCTACCACTGAGATCAATCTAACTGGTCTGTAGTTTCCTGCCTCTGTCCTTCTCCACTTTTGTGAAGAGGAATCACATCCGCCCTCCTCCAGTCCTCAGGTACCACCACATCCTCCCATGATTTGTTAAACAGAGTAGTCAGTGGTGTCACTAGTTCTACCCTTAGTTCTTCTAGAATTCTTGGGTGAATCTCATCAGGCCCCATTGCTTTGTCCACCTTCAATTTTATTAGTTCTTTCAGAACCGTTTCTTCTATAAATGGACTGGTATCGACCTCCTTCTTCAGAGTTTCTTTTGTTTGGTTTAGGTACCCCCCCCCATTCCTTTGCGAATTCTGAGCAGAAATATTCGTTCAGTGTCCCTGCTTTTTCACTGTCACCCTCTGCCCATATTCCCTCCCCTTTATTAAGCCTCAGTAGCCCTCCTTTGGTCTTTTTTCACTCCCTAATGTACCTATAAAAGTTCTATTCCCCATCTTAACAGAGCTGGCTATCCTTTCCTCGGTTTGGGCCTTTGCTATTCTGATTACCTTCCCTGCCTCTTTCTGTTTTAACTGATAAAGTTATCTGTCCTGCTCCTTCTATGTTTCTTTATATTTAATGAATGCTGTCTTTTCTCCTTAACCTTCCCTGCCACCTCTTTTGAGAACCATAGCGTTTTTTTCCTTCATTGTGTATTGTTGATTTGCTTTACACAAAGGCTTGTTGCCTCTGTGATGGCTGTTTTGATTACTCCCCATTGTTCCTCCACCCCTCCTTCTTGCTTGTTTGCTAGTGCTTTTCTGAGGCACACTCTCATTTTCCCAAAGTCAGCCCTCCTAAAGTCCAATACTCTTGCTTTTGTAGGCTTGATTGTATGACTGTGTTTATCGTGAACCACATTGTTTGGTGGTCACTTGTTCCCAGATGGCTACCCACTTCTAAATCTGAGATTCTTTCTCCGTCCCCATTTGAGAGTACCAGGTCTAAGATTGCTCCCTCCTGAGTGGGTTCCAATACTAGCTGTCTGAGGCATGCCCTTGTAGGGCATCAAGAATGACCCTGCTCTTGATGTGCCTGCAGCAAAGGTGCTCCAGTTAACATCTGGCATATTCGGTCCCCATCAACAATATCTCACCTTTTCTGCCATTCTAAGGATGCCTTCTATAATTTCCTTGTCCATTTCCTCCCCTGAGATGGGGTCTGTATACAACCCCATGCGGATTGTGGTGCCATTTCCTGTCTCCAGGGTGACCCAGAGTGCCTCATCTGCACCCTATTTACTCTTTAGTTCTGTTGCTTTGATCCCTTCCTTTACATAGAGAACTACTCCTCCTCCTCCTCCTCTTTTACCCTCCCTGTCCCTCCTGTAGATTGTGTATCCTGGTATGTTGACATCCCAGTCATGGTTCTCTGAGTACCATGTTTCTGTGAATGCCACAATATTCAGGCAACCCTCTTCCATCAAGGCCACTAGTTCAGGAAGCTTGTTACACAAACTATGGGCATTGGTACTCATCACCCTCCACTTTTTGATGGCCTTACCCCTTTTAGCCCCATCCCTATCCTTACTGCCTTTGCCTTTTTTTTACATTTACCTCTGTTCTGCTCCTTAATGACTTCTCTACCTTGGTGTTTACCTCACTAATTACTGCATTTTGTGGGGGAAGGCTGGGATTTCCCTGCTCCTTTTCAATGCCTCCCCTTGGCTAGTTTAAATGCTTGCCAATGAAGCATTTAAACCTCTCACCTAGGATCCTGGTTCCCCCTGGATAGATGCAGACCAGCGCCAGTATAGGTCTGCATCCTCAAGTGGCTCCCCAGTCCCCAGTGAAGCCAAAACCCTGAGCTCCACACCAGTTTTTCAACCATTCATTTAATTCCCTGGTGAGGAGTACCCTAACATCACCCTTGCCATAGGCAAGCAGCACCTCCGAGAAAGTTACTGTATGCGCTACTTGTCTAAGGCCCCTCCCCAACTCTACAAACTCCTCTTGCACTGCTCTGATCCCACTCCTAGCATGGTAATTTGTCCCTAGGTGGACAATGACATCCAGCTCCCTCCCTCGTGCAGCTGCTCCCATGATCCTGAGGATTCGCTTCCTGTCCCTCTCAAGCCGTGGTGCCAGGCAGGCACCTTACCTGCCTCTTCCCTTCCTCCCCCACTGCTACCCCCTTAATGATTGAGTTCCCTACCAGGAGTTGTTTCCTTCCCCTGTGGGGTCCCATGCCACCCTCCTGTGGGTCTCCTTTGTGAAGGTTCCCAGCATCCTACTTGGTCTCCACTGCAGGTGCCTCCATAAAGGAACCACTATCCATCAGAAGAGTGTATGAATTGTGGAGAGGTGCAGCTGGAGGGATGCAACTCTTTTCCACCACCCTCTCCCTCCCTGAGCTCACCCTGGTCCAGACTCTCCTCTTTCTTGGCAACCTCTGAGTTAGTGGCATTGGTCCTGGTGGTCCCTGGGTGGGGAAAGAGGTTTCACGAATCCTAGCCAGGTCAGACTGGAGATGGGCAACCTCCTCCCTCAGACCAGAGAGGTGCCTGCAAATAGGGCAGCATCGCATCCTCCAGAATGTCTCCTGGAACACTGCCGCCCCACAGCCATTGCACTGCACCACTCTTATCATGTCTTATTTTATAACCCCCCCTCCTGTTTCTCTGTATGCTTACTCTCTCCTCTCCTTACAACTCTCACCCTTCCTGTTCTGGGACAGCAACTTCCTATATTCTTCAGTAGCCTCCTTCTTCCTTGCTCAGTGTCAGACCACCAGCAGCTGGGGGGAGAGCGAGCTACTTTCTTCCTTTAGGGTTGAAAAAACTAATGTTTCTCTATGATCCTTCCCTTCCTACTGCCAAACAGGAAGTTCCTGTTGTCAGTCAAATCCAGTGGCTATAAAAGTAGAACTGGCTTAGGGTGGGTGGTATGGAGGGCAATTAGTAAGAAAAAAGGCTAGCAACAGGAAGTTGTAATTGGAGTCAATTGCTTTTATATTGTCTAAGCCACACCCCCAATTAAGCTCTCTCTCTCTCTCTCCTCCTACTGATTTAGCAAAGTAAGTTGATACAGTGTCCTTCCCAGCACAGAACACACACTGACTTTCTTTTTTTTTTTTAACCCTAAATAAGACCCCTTCTACTTCTAATAAAGTATCTGTCTGCTTAATCTCAACAGACACTGACTCCTGTTGAGATAGAAGTGTTAAATTAGTAAGAAAATGGTATCTTCTTTTAGTTAGTTGCTTTCTGCTCTACAAGCAAGATTTATGTCTTCCAAAGGCTAGCAACAGCTTCTTCAGTAATTCATAGGGCAGATCATTAAAGAATGTATGTCTTACACCTTCATAATCCATAAAAGTTTATAGTTTATGGTGGAATGCTGTTCTCACTTGAAATTCCACCATACCAAAATGCTGTTCATCCACACACAAGAATGAATGGAATGCTGTTCTGACAGAATGTGCAGAACAGCATTCCATTCATTTAAAATTGATAGCTCGAGCCAAGGTTTAAAAGCATACACAGAAAACCGCGAGTGTGTCAACATCACTCATGGGTACACGTTCATTGCAGCAGCGATTTTCTGAAAGGGGAACAGATCATTTGCCATTACTCAGACTGGAGGATCAACCAGATATGAAACGTCAACTTAGTTTTCGCCATTGAGTCTATTTCTACTCTCGCTTAGTGAACGGTTCTGCCACCATGTTTATTTTTTTGTAAATCCCGCCTACAGCAGAATGCCAACCAATGGGTATATGCCCTACAACGTTAGGGAAGCCCAGTCCCTAGCAAACACCCAACTCTGTCTCCTAGCGAGGAGAGACAACAATTTCTTTACCCATAATTTAAATACACATTGGAAGTCTAAAAATGTTTTAAAAATAATTTGTGGGGCACCATACACTATAAAAAATACAGGATGGGTAACCCCATGCAGAACCAGTGTGTTCTGCCACCTCGGGGTCTGATTCCCAAGGACCTCTCGAGCTTCGCTCTTGAGATCACAGGGAATCAGATCCCTCTGTGGCAGAATACACTGGTTCTGCATGGTTGCCCATCCAGTATGCTCCATATCTCTGACAGCTCTTTGAAAGCATACTTTGTGTTTAAAATTTATAAACCATATGACAGGTCTTGGTATTTCCCCCTTGTTCGGTTTGGGTTTTAAGGATCTATCGGTGCCTTCTGTTGTATAAGAGTTGCTGTCAGGGGGAGGACCAGCCAGTTTAAAATGTTAATAATAATAATACATTTTATTTAATATAGTGCCTTTCATAAATCAAGGCACTGCCCAGTCACATAAAACAAAACAGTAAAAACAGATAAAATCACAGAAGTTCGGGGAACGTTTTACCCCACAGAAAGGTATTCAGTGCCTGCTTAAAGCACCTCACTGTCCTGCACTCATGTAGCTGATGGGGCAGAGAATTCCAGAGGGTAGGGGCAACAAACCCAAAGGCGCGAGCACCAGATGACTTTAAACAGACCCTCGGAATCTCCAGCAACCCCTCGTCAGCCGAGCGGAGCTGTCGCAACGGGGTGTAAGGAACCAGGAGCTCTTTCAGGTTCAGGGCCTTTTCTGTGTAGGGCTCTGTAAGTTAATAAACCTACCTTAAAGGTGATCCACCACTGAACAGGCAGCCAGTGCAGATCGCGCAACACTGGGGTAATATGTGTTCTCCTTGATACCCCAGTCAATAAACATGCCGCAGCATTTTGCACTAGCTGCAAGCGGCGGATATCAACCCCAGGAAGCCCTAGGTAAAGGGAATTGCAGTAGTCAAGGTGCGATGTTACAAAGGCATGGACCAAACAGGCAGGTCGCTGGACGGAACAAGGTGCTTGATCCTGGCAATGTTCCTAAGATGGTAGAAGAGCTTGATGACTGCTGACACCTGATGTCAAAGGGTCAGACAATCATCAAGCACCACCCCAGGTAATGCACCCGCTCAGAGGTAAGAATCTGGGCCCCCAGGACTAAACCAGAGGAGGTCAGTCCTCAACCCCTCTGTCCTTGACCCGGGTCCACAACAAAAATTTCAATCTTTACTGGGTTCAACTTTAAACCACTGGAACTCATCCAATCTTGGATTTCTACAAGGCAGCTGTTCAGTACTGAGATAGCACTAACCTGATCGGAGGTAAAGACAGGTAGAGCTGGGTATCATCAGCATAGCAGTGAAACCTCAGCCCATACCATTTTACCATGTCTCTGAGGGCAGCATAGACACTGCAAATAACATGGGTGACAGCACCGAGCCCTGAGGTACCCCATAAGGCAGAGAAAGACTCAGAATAAAATATTCCGAGATGACTCTCTGAGATCTACGGCAAGGAAAGATGTAAACCATATGAGAGATGTCCCAGACAGACCACAGAGGAACCTCAAATGCTTGAGCAGAACCCCATGATCTACACTGTCAAAGCTGATGACAAATCAAAGAGTACCAAGATGGACTGGTTTCTCTGATCTCTCGCCATCAGGAGATCATTGAGCACCCGAACAAGAGCAGTCTCAGTACTATGCCTCTTACGAAAATCCGATTGGAGAGGTTTGTGTAAATATGAATGGTTAAATGGTCTTCCAGTTGAGCTGCCACAACTTTTTCAATAACCTTTCCTACCAAAGGAAGGTTAGAGATAGGCCTGTAGTTTGCTAGGTTCTCTGGGTCTAAAGAAGCTTTCTTCAGGAGGGGTGTCACCACCGCCTCCTTCAGGGAGCTGGGAAACTTACCCGAATCCAAAGAGCACCGGACAATCCGAGCTAAGACCGGGTCGATGATATCACTACAACCCAAAATCAGGGAAGTAGGGCCCGTATCTAAACTACAGCGAGTGGGATGCATCCCCTGGACAAGCCTCATAATGTCCACGAACTCTGGCAGATCAAAGGTACTCCAGGAAACTCCGGGCTCTGTGGCCAAGCGCCGACCAACAGCGTCCCCCATAGAGTGAAGCTGATGGCACTCATGCCTGATGTTGTTCACCTTATTCACAAAGAAATTAATGATCTCATCACACTCACTTTGTGAAAAAGCTCGACAGAACTGCTGACAGGCTGGGTTACACAGCCTGTCAACAGTTCGGAAGAGTTGAGCCGGTTGATTCCATATGACAGCTATTTCCCTGGACAGGATTTCTGTCTTCTTATGGGAAATTTCTATTTGATAGAGTTTATAATGCTCTAACAAAATAAGGTGGTTGGCATCCAAGACAGTCCTCCACCAGCGACTCTCTAACATATGCCCCTGCCTCTGTAACTCTCAGAGACCCATCGAACCATGGGGCCCTGGGGCAAAGCGGAAGGGTCGAACCACGAACAGGAGCAATCAGATCAAGAGCTAAAGAAATAGACCTATTATAGGCTGAGACTAATAGCTCGGGATCCGTGCTAAACTCAACAATCACGAGAGGTCAATCACTGCCATCAGGTCTTCAGGGACCACATCCCGCAAAGGGTGGTAACTGACCATCTCCTCAGGGGCCGACCTACACAGGGGGGCTGAAAAATTGAACCCAGTGGTGTAGTGATCAGACCAACTGACAGATTCCACCACCAAGTCGGAGGTCTTAATCCCCAGGAGGAAGACCAAATCAAGAGAGTGACCACCTTTGTGAGTAACTGAGGAAACAACCTGTGTGAAGCCCAGGGATGTCATCACCTGGAGGAAGTGTTGTCCAAAAAGTGAGGATTCTTCATCGACCCAGGCACTGAAGTCACCCAGAATCATCAGTCTGGGTGACTCCAATGCCATGTCGGTGGCAAAATCTGCTACTTCCTGCAGGAACAGCTTCTCATCACCTGGTGGATGGTAAATGAGAGCTGTCCTGCACCCCACACCAGTTATCACCGTGCACTCAAATGAGATGACCTCCTCAACTGGTACACCAGTTAGGCCCAATTCGGTCTTGAAACAGACCGCAAACCCCCCTCCCCGGCAGTTCAGTCTCATGCGATGTATAACCGAGTACCTGGAAGGGATAACTGCCTCCAAAATAGTGACAGCGGCTGCCCCTACACCCCGTGGTCGTCACTGAGCTTTATAGCTCTCACCATGTGGGCTGAAATAACCTATCAGCCCACTTTACCATCTGCAGGCTATATTTTCTCACCACTAGAGGACTCACCACATTCACCTGTGTGTGTACTAGCCTGACTGTTTACAGAGTCTGAATTAAGGCACAAAAATACAAAAATAATAGCCATCCCTGGATCCCTCCTTAAGCCTTGACTCTGCCCGAGTGCACCCCCATTCTGTAGCACCTCTAAGCACCCCCATAAGCTAGCACTTGTCCCCTGGGCTCAGATAACGTACTGACATATAATCTGGATCATAGGTCACTGTGCCTCCAGACCCATTCTGTCCAGGGAGCTCTTTTCACGTTGGCTTGATCTACCCATCCCAGTGCTAAGGGGTGCAGCCTCGTCCTTCTGCTATACTGTGTGAGGTAAATATCGTCTGCACTGCACATACTTCTGTCTGCTGCCTGGAGGGACCTGTTCTTCCCCGGGCACCCTTGCTCCCTCAAGACGGACCATGGTTCCTCTTGTGCAGCCTGTTAACTTACCCTCCTGTCAAGGTCCCTCAGCAACCCCTACCCTCTCAAGCCCCCGGCCTGGCTATCTGCAAAGGCCTAAAAAAGCGCATCTAAATATCCACAGTATTCTACATAACCTAGGAACTGATGGCCTGGGCAGCCCTCTATGAGCGGACATCATGGGTATCACGGAAACCTGGCTGAAGCCTTGTATTCCTGACCCCGCTTGTGCCATTCCAGGCTACAGCCTCATCAGGCGGGATAGGGCAGGTAGTAAACATGTGGGGTGTACTCCTATACTATAAGGGGCACCTAAATGTTTCCGCTGTTTCTCAGTCACCCTCCAACACCACAGGCTGTGAATTCATTCACTCCCTCCTCCTGCTTGGAAACACAAAAAAGGTGCACCTGGTCTGTGCCTACAATCCCCCTAAGGGAGGCATTCCAGGACTCTCCTCTCCTCTCTACTTGACCACCTTAAAGCCAAGGTAGGCTCAAATGAGGTGCTAATCCTGGGGATTTCAACCTCAACTGGCTGGGGCCTAATACCAAGCATCCGAGTCACTTCTCTGAGGCCTCGCCCTCAGTCAGACCATCACGGAACCTAAGAGGATCTCCTCCCGGGGAAAAGTGCTCGCTGATTGACTGGATACTGAGCAACAGACTGGAAAAAATCCTCCAATCTGGTACACTCCCAGATGCTATCTCTGATCACTCCTATATACTGCATCTGGGGCTCCACAGCTCCCAAAATTCCCAGCAGAGTGATCCAGATGAAGGACTTCTCCAAGCTCATCCTCAATGACTTCCTGGAGGACCTACAATGTGCCGACTGGACTAGGGTGCATAGCACAATGACCCTACCGGCGCCCTGGACCACTTCCTTGCAGTATTCATTCCACCGCAAAACAGACATGCACCCCTTAAAAAAGGAGGATGAGGGGCACTGTCACGGAGTGGCTCCTTGAGGCCTATTAACTCTAATGAAGCAGAGAGACAAGTGCTGGATAAATCACAAAATCTTCCTGCAACATCAACGACCTTCTTGAATATCAGTGACTAGAAACTCCTGCAAGACTGCCATACGCACCGCCAAGAGTGAGTTCTGCAAATCTGCCCTGCTTACCTCGGCCTACAGCCCCACGCTTCTGGCAAAACATTAAAAATATGGTCAGAGGGTCCGCCAAGAATACGATCGCCGACATGAATGTTGGGGGGGCCAACTGCAATAACTCCCAGACTATAGCCTCCGCATTCAATGGCATGTTCTCTGAACTACCTGCTCCCCCCCCCACTACTCTCCACCCCTGAACCACTGGCTGAGCCCCCGTCCACTATTTTACTTAAAACTAATCTCAGTTAGAGAGACTCAAGCACTCTCGCTGGTCTCTCACACCACCTGAGGGCAGATTATGATAACCTTGAGCCTAAGTTGCTTAGTTTGGGGTGCCCTCCTTGCCTGGCCTATTACTCACATATTCAACTCTTCCCTCACCTCGGAATTATACCTGAAATTTGGAAAGTGGCCAAGGTTGTCCCAGTTTACAAACATGGCGACCCCAAGGAGATGAACAACTATCGCCCTACTGCCATACTCTCTGCTACCAGCAAGCTCCTTGAAAAGGCTGTGGCTGCACAAATCTCCCATTACCTTCAGGAGTATGCAGTTCTCTCCCCTGTGCAGCATGGGTTCAGGAAGGGGCACAGTACGGTGACTGCAATTGCTGTGGTCACCTCTGAGGTCAGATCTGTGATGGACCAAGGTAAACTGACTGAAGCTATCTTCATTGACCTCTCTAAGGCCTTCGATCGGGTCGACCACAATCTCCTTCACTCCACTCTACTCTACTCCTCGCTTCGTTTCTCCCAGGCCTTGCTTGGTTCTCCAAACTACCTTGGGGGTAGACAGCAATATACCTGTTTAACAATGTGCCCTCTCAGACCTTTCCCTGTTAGTCACGGAGTTCCCCAGGGTCCGTCCTTGGTCCCATTCTGTTCTCCTTTACATAAACAAACTGCCCTTTGTTTGCAACCCTACGGGCCCACACACTCTATGCAGATGACCTCATAGTATTGTCTAATTCCCAGGACATTGTAACCATTAACTCCCAACTCAACTCAGACTTTGGTCATATCCAAAACTGGCTTGTGGGACACAAGCTCACCGTTAACCTAAACAAGACCCATGCCATGTTATTCGAATCGGTGGCCAAAACTGCCTCCTGCCCTGCTCCTCTTGCTATACATGGGGGCAACAGCACCTTCCTGCTGGTCTAGGAATCTGCCAGATGCCTAGGTGTGACCCTAGATCCTCAGCTTGATCTCACTGAGCATCTCCGGAACATCTGTAAAGCATCGAACAGCAAGCTTGGTCTAGCCTAAAGGGCCAAGGACTGCCTCACTCTGTCCACTCGGCTCACCATAGCCAGAAGTTCTCCTTCCACACTCTGCTGTAGGCTTGTAGCCTTTACCAGTCCTGAACTCCAGTCTAGCAAAATGGGATCTGACCTACAACAACATATATTAACCGCTCTCTCTACGCCTCGCCTTATGCATCGGTGTGAGCTCTGCTCTCGACTGGAGTGGCTCCCCTGAAAAACACTGAGCCTTTGTTCTCGCAACTTCATTGATAATATAGTCTGAACTGCTTCCCCCTCTGTTCTTGCCCTTCCCCTCAAACACGGAACCCCGGCCTACCGCTTAGATGCTGATAGGAAACAGGAAAGTTCAAGCCTCCCCCCACAAAACATGGCAGGTAGTAGGGTAAACACTGAGGTACAGAACTTGACAGAGGGTAGGACAGGGGTAAATGGAAAAATGGACAAGGGCAATAAGAGCAGGGATGGGGTAAAAAAGGATAAAGCCAACATTAAATGGAGGGCAATGAGTACCAATGCCTGTAGTCTGGGAAAAAAGCTTCTAGAGCTAGTAGCCCTGATGGAAGAGGAACACTTGGATATTGTGGCAGTCACAGAAACATGGTACATGGAGAACCATGACTGGGATGTCAACATACCAGGGTACACAATCTACAGAAGGGACAGGGAGGGTAAAAGAGGAGGTGGAGTAGCTCTCTACATAAGGGAAGGGATCAAAGCTACAGAACTAAAAATTAAAGGGGGAGGACAAGAGGCACTCTGGGTCACCTTGGAGACAGGGAATGGCATCACAATCCTCACAGGGGTTGTATACAGACCCACGTCTCAAGGGGAGGAAATGGACAAGAAAATGATAGAGGGCATTCTCAAAATGGCTGAAAAAGGGGAGATACTGTTGATGGGGGACCTGAATATGCCAGATGTTAACTGGACGACATGGACTGCAGCCACATCCAAGAGCAGGGTCATTCTCGATGCCCTACAGGGGACATGCCTTAGACAGCTAGTGGTGGAACCCACTCAGGAGGAAGCAATATTAGACCTGGTACTCTCAAATGGAGAGAGGACAAAATTTAGAAGTCAGTAGACATTTGGGAACAAGCGACCAGTGCACAGTGTGTTTACAATAAACACAACCATGGAGACAAGCCTACAAAGACAAGGATAATGGACTTTAGAAGGGCTGACTTTGGCATAATGGGTGAATACCTGAGGAATGCATTAGCAAATGGCCAGAAAGGAGGGGTGGAAGAACAATGGAGAACAATCAAAACTGCCATCGTGGAGGCAACAAGCCTTTGTGTGAAACAAATAAAGAAAATGAAGTGGAATAAAAAAACACTATGGTTCTCAAAAGAGGTGTCAAGGAAGGTTAAGGAGAAAAAGGCTGCATTCAAAAAGTATAAGGAATCACAGAACGAGCACGACAGGGAACTGTATCAATTAAAGCAGAAAGAAGTAGGGAAGGCAGTCTGAAAAGCAAAGGCCCAAACCGAGGAACAGATAGCCAACTCAGTTAAGAAGGGGGATAAAACCTTTTATACGGTAGGTACATTAGGGAGCATAGAAAGGTTAAGGGAGGGATAGTGAAGATTAATGAAGGAGAGGGGAGGTGGGCAGAGGGAGACAGTGAAAAGGCAGAGATACTGAATGAATACTTTTGCTCAGTATTCACAAAAGAAGAAGAGGAGGAGTTACCTAAACCAAACAGTAGAAGCACTCTGGGTAGTGGGGTTGACGCCAGTCCATTTACAGAAGAAGAGTCCTGAAAGAACTCGTAAAACTCAAGGTGGACAAAGCAATGGGGCCTGATAGGATTCACCCTAGAATCCTAAAAGAGCTAAGGGAGGACCCAGTGACACCACTAACCACACTTTTTAACAAATCATGGGAAAAATGGGGTGGTACCTGAGGACTGGAGGAGGGCAGATGTGATTTCCTTTCACAAAAGTGGAGCAAGGCAGAAGCAGGAAACTATAGACCTGTTAGTTTGACCTCAGTGGTGGGAAAATGATGGAATCACTTCTGAAAGAAAGAATTGTTCAGTACCTAGAGGCCAGCGGAGCACAGGACCCAAAGCAGCATGGATTCACAGCAGTAAGGTCATGACAGATGAATCTAATCGATTTCTTTGACTGGTGACCAAAGTAATAGACCAGGAGGGGCTGTGGATATGGTCTACCTAGACTTTAGCAAGGCATTTGACACAGTCCCTGCAAAAGATTAATAATCAAGTTAGCCAGCCTGGGAGTGGGTCCCAGGGTGGTAGCCTAGGTAACAAACTGGCTGCACAACAGGACACAGAAGGTAATAGTGAATGGAACACATTCTGAAGAAGGGGAGTTACTAGTGGAGTACCTCAGGGCTCAGTACTGGGTCCAGTCCTCTTCAACATCTTTTACAGGTGACATTGCAGAGGGTCTGGAAGGAAGGTATGCCTCTTTGCAGATGACACCAAGATCTGTAACAGAGTTGATACACAAGGCAAGGTAGAAAGGATGAGAGGGATTTGGCAAGGTTGGAGGAATGGTCAGACATATGGCAACTTAGATTCAAATGCAAAGAAGTGCAAAGTAATGCACCTGGGAAATAAAAACCAGGAGAAGAGTACACAATAGCAGGAGGTACTAACGACAACAGTAATGGAAGGGATCTGGGTGTAGTCATATCAGATGACCTAAAGGTGGGTAAGCAATGTGAGAAGTCAGTAAGGAGAGCAAGGGGATACTGGGATGCATAGGAGGGCATCACAAGTAGAAAAAGGGAAGTGGTTATCCTCTGTACAGGCAGTTGGTGAGACCCCATCTGGAATACTGTGCAGTTTGGAGACCCCATCTATGCAAGGACATAGTCAGGATGGAAGCAGTCCAGAGGAGGGCTAACAAATGGTGCAGGGTCTACATCAGAAACCATTTGAAGAGAGACTGAGAAAGCTTAATATGTATACCCTTGATGAAAAGAGGGACAGGGGGACATGATAGAAACTTTTAAGTACCTCAAGGAATCAACAAAGTCCAGGAGGTAGCATCTTTCAGAAAAAGAGATGTGTAAGAACAAAGGGCACAATTTAAAGTAAGAGGGACGGCTCAGGGTAATGTGAGGAAATTCTTTCTCACGAGAGAGTGGTGGACACATGGAACCGCCTTCCTGGAGAGGTTGTGAGGTCTAAAACAGTGGGGAATTCAAACATGCATGGGACAGACATAAAGGCAATTATAATGGGGGTTGCAGGAAGTAGGCTGTTGGTTAACTAGAATCTGCAGCTTATCCAATAGGTAGGAAATGGGCAGACTGGGTGGGCCAAGTGGTCATATCTGCCGTCAAAGTCCTATGTTTCTATGTTTCTAGCTCGACCCAGGTCACCATGGTCCGAGGACCCGCTCCCTCACTGAGTGATTGGGCCTTCTCCGTCTATGCACCGAGACTATGGAACACCCTTCATGCCCCAGTCCGTGCCGGCCCCTCCCACCCCTGCTTCAAATCATCCCTATGGAAGTTCCTCAAAGCAGCTCCACTTGTCTTTGTGACAATTAGTTATGGGGAGTCTCTCCCTCTCCCTCACCCCTGACACCTCTCCTACATGTTGAAATGCCTCTGCCACTCTCTGTTGACACTCCTGCTTTAGCACTTCCCCACCTGGCCCTCTGAAGAGGCGCCCCTTATTATTAGCCCCTCCTCCCAGTAGCACTTAGACGACCTTACCTTATCATGCCCTGGCCATCAGAGCATGTAACTGTATAGCAGTACTCTTCCCTTCAGTTGGAGGTTTGACTCCCGTCATGGTGGTGTCCCTGCTGCTCTCTCCCTCTCAACACTTGCTAAGCACCTTGGCTGGCGTACTGCCTACACTCCCCCTTGTTGTTACCTGATAATCTTCTGCCTCCCCATGCAGCTAATGATACCCTGTGGATGTACTGTCTTCTTTACCGTATAATACAAGGTGTATCTGTATCATGTTTCTATTTTGACTCTGTATCATGTTTCTATTTGTACTCAGGTTCCACCTATATGTGGGCCTGTATGTTACCATGACAATGTACTATGTTTCTGTACTGTAATCTCCCGGGTCACACCTGAAAATAGGCACTTGTCTAGTGTGCGTACCTGCTTAACAAAAACAAATAAATAAATAAATTCCCATCTAACCAGGTCTCGGTAATGCAAACCAGATCTGCTGTACCAACAAAATCTACAATAAGAGCAGTCTTGTTGCAAACAGATTTCTGTTATTGTTATTGATTAAATAAATGGTGTCGGAACATTCCCAGCCTTCAGGAACACCTATGATCCCAAGATTGTTTCTGCAATTTCTGGCTTCTTGATCCTCCATTATTTCTTCTAGCATAGTTATCCTGTGGGAGTTTTGTAGAGTTTCTGTAGTATCATTTGCAGCCTTGTTTTCTAAGCTAGATATTCTGGCTTCAGTGTTGGAAATAGGATTTTTTTTCTTGTGCATCTTTTAATTCTTTCAAAGAGGCGATTAAATCTGACATCACTGAGTGCATGGAGTTCATTTGAATAGACAGCCTAGCTAGATGAGAAGTCATGACTGTGCTGACCTCTTCTGTTAAAATGCCATCTGCATTAATAATACCAACCTCAATCATAGTTCTTTTGCTTGCTTTTTGTATAGAAACATCATATTCCAGAGAAGTGTTCATCTCTTGTTTGTGTGTCATGAGGAATAAACGACTGCAGGAAAAATACCGCTGTGATATCTCCACACAGGGACTCAGATAACAGGTTTTGTGCCTTTTTTGTTGAGTTTTTATGCCCCGAAAACAACCATAAAAAAGCTAAATTTCATTTTAAAAACAACAACATTTCATTAGCACAGCAGTGAGGTAAATGAAATAAAATAAAATACTGATAAATTTTAAAGTTCTAAAAAAATGATTAATTTAAAATCAAAACTGCTATCACAGAGGCACAAAGCCTTTGTGTGAAACAAATAAAGAAAACAAAGCAGAGTAAAAAACACTATGGTTCTCAAAGAGGTGGCAGGAAGGTTAAGGAGAAAAAGGCTGCATTCAAAAAGTATAAGGAATCACAGAAGGAACACAACAGGAACTGTATCAATTCAAAGCAAAAGAAGTGGGGAAGGCAGCCAGAATAGAAAGGCCCAAACTGAGGAAAAAATAGCCAACTCAGTTAAAGGGGATAAAACCTTCTATAGGTACATTAGGGAGCATAGAAAGGTTAAGGGAGGAATAGTGAAGACTAATAAAGGAGAGGGGAGGTGGCAGAAGGAGACAGTGAAAAGGCAGAGATACTGAATGAATACTTTTGCTCAGTATTCACAAAAGAAGATGAGGAGGAGTTACCTAAACCAGACAATAGAAGCACTCTGGGTAGGGGGGTTGACACCAGTCCATTTACAGAAGAAAGAGTCCTGAAAGAACTCGTAAAACTCAAGGTGGACAAAGCAATGGGGCTCTGACGAGATTCACCCCAGAATCCTAAAAAGAACTAAGGGAGGACCCAGTGACACCACAGACCACACTTTTAACAAATCTTGGGAGGATGGGTGGTATCTGAGGACTGGAGGAGGGCACATGTGATTCCCCTTCACAAAAGTGGGAGCAAGGCAGAAGCAGGTAACTACAGACCTGTAAGTTTGACCTCAGTGGTAGGAACAATGATGGAATCACTTCTGAAAGAAAGAATTGTTGAGTACCTAGAGGCCAGCGGGGCACAGGACACAAAGCAGCATGGATTTACAGCAGGAAGGTCATGTCAGATGAATCTAATTGATTTCTTTGACTGGGTGACCAAAGTAATAGACCAGGGAGGGGCTGTGGATATGGCCTACCTAGACTTTTAGCAAGGCATTTGACACAGTCCCTTCAAAGACTAATAATCAAGTTAGCCAGCCTGGGAGTGGGTTCCAGGGTGGTAACCTAGGTAACAAACTGGCTGCACAACAGGACACAGAGAAGGTAATAGTAGATGGAACACATTCGAAGAAGAGGGGTTACTAGTGGAGTACCTCAGGGCTCAGTACTGGGTCCAGTCCTCTTTAACATCTTTATAGGTGACATTGCAGAGGTCTGGAGGAAGGTATGCCTCTTTGCAGATGACACCAAGATCTGTAACAGAGGTGATACACAAGGGGGTAGAAAGGATGAGAAGGGACTTGGCAAGGTTGGAGGAATGGTCAGACATATGGCAACTTAGACTCAATGCAAAGAAGTGCAAAGTAATGCACCTGGGAAACAAAAACCCAGGAGAAGAGTACACAATAGCAGGTGAGGTACTAACAACAACAAAAATGGAAAGGGACTTGGGGGTAGTCATATCAGATGACCTAAAGGTGGGTAAGCAACATGAGAAGTCAGTAAGGAGAGCCAGGGGGATACTGGGATGCATAGGATGGGGCATCACAAGTAGAAAAAGGGAAGTGGTTATCCCTCTGTACAGACTGTTGGTGAGACCCCATCTGGAATACTGTGTGCAGTTTTGGAGACCCCATCTATGCAAGGACATAGACAGGATGGAAGCAGTGCAGAGGAGGGCAACTAAAATGGTGCAGGGTCTGCATCAGAAACCATATGAAGAGAGACTGAGAGAGCTTAATATGTATACCCTTGATGAAAGGAGGGACAGGGGACATGATAGAAACTTTTAAGTACCTCAAGGAATCAACAAAGTCCAGGAGGTAGCATCTTTCAGAAAAGAGATGTGTAAGAACAAAGGGCACAATTTAAAGATAAAGAGGGACGGCTCAGGGGTAATGTGAAGAAATTTTTTCATGGAGAGAGAGTGGTGGACACATGGAACCACCTTTCTGGGAGGTTGTTGGGTCTAAAACAGTGGGAATTCAAACATGCATGGAACAGAAATAAGGCAATTGTAGTGGGGGTTGCAGGAAGTAGGCTGTTGGTTAACTAGAATCTGCAGCTTATCCAATAGGAAAGGAAATGGGCAGACTGGGTGGGCCAAGTGGTCCTTATCTGCCGTCAAAGTCTATGTTTCTATGTTAGTGAGGAGGGAGTGCGGAACCCAGCGTGACGCATCCTGCCTCTTCAACTGCATTTGATAGAACGGCGTTGGTCAAGCTGAGCTTGTGTTTTATTATTAGACAGTTATTAGACAAGTCCTGGAGCATGGATGCCTGGTCTGAAATGGGGGTTAACAAAAAGAAGTGGAAGATATTGAGAGAAAAGATTTGCAAAGGCTAAGACCCACAATAGAAATTGTCGCAAAAAAGATTTATTATTCTCACAATTACAAAAGATGCTAAGGTGCTGAACAAGGCATCATTTGTTCAGAGGTTAAATGATATCTGACAGTCGGCCACCCAGTGCTGGCCCCACTTTATTTGTTACCTAAAATACACAAAAGTCTTATTGATCTTCCTGGTCATCCTGTTGTGGCCAGCACTGCAGGTTTGAGTGAACCATTATCTAAATTTATGGATTTTTTTAAGACCTTTATTAGCACAGTTACCAACTTATGTCCATGACTCAGCTTATATACTAAAAACACTGGAACAGTTGAGCTTGCATCCTGGTCATCCTTGATGCTGAGTCATTATATACAAATGTTCCTATGAGGCAAGCCTGGCTGCTATCCATTTCTATTTGGAGCAGATGGGGGAATATGAGCTTACATTTGTTAACTTTCTAGTGAAATGCTGAGCATTTGTGTTAAGATGTAATAACTTCATTTTTCTAGGAAAACACTTCCTGCAGCTATAGGGAACAGCAGTGGAGACATATTTAGCCCCCAGCTAAGCAAATCTTTAACTAGGACTGTATGAGAGAGGCAGTATACATGATCCTATATTTTTTCCCTTTCTTTAAATATACAGTGGCAGGCCGGCCCATCGGCGCAGCGGTTGGATTTCTGCTTGCGACACCGGCGACCCGGGTTTGGGAACGGACCTGGGTTGTCATAGAGCCAGCTTGGGGAGAGAAGGAATGTGATAATAGTGAGCGTCAAATGGCGACTCCATTATCGTGACATCAGGGCAGCAAAAACAATTTTGCCACGCTGACATTCTCGGCGCACTGAAGAATTGTGCCAGAGATTTAAGTGCTTTGTTTTCCGTGCAGGGGCTGTGCCCACCCCCCCACGTGGGGGACTTTGCCCCCGCACCCCCCTACTTAAAGATTCTCAACTCCAGGGGGGTGCATGTTGGGGGGTGCAAAAGCAAAATAAACACAAGTTCTGGGTCGGACACAACAAAAATGCAGTAGTGCCCGGACCCGAACCCAGAACCACATGCACCGCAAGTGGAGGCCAACCCCCAACGCCACGGTGCAGCTCGGCAGCCGACCACAGCGCAACCCCTACATCCCCTCTGCCCCCTCCCAGGCCACACTCGCTGTGCTCGCTCCCACCCCCTGCACATACACATAGCGACACCCTGTCGCTAGGGTCGACCATGACCCTACATCTGATTTCACCCTCCTGCCCCCTCACTTTTTGGGCTTTCACCCACATCACATCACCATTTCGGACAGCGCTGACTTTCAGGCACCAATCTCACATGCTATTGAAGGATCGAGCATCCTTAGACTGCTCTCCTTCTCTGGGGGGAGGGTGGGTGTGTGTGTTCGGTGTCTAGCGACACCCAGCAGAGGCTGGTTTGCCACAAGCACACCGATGCCTGGATGTCTCAGGGGTGGGGCAGACACTGGCTGTCATTTCACCCCCCCACCCCTGCTAACAGGGGAAAGAAAAATTTGAGCCTGGCTTGTCTTCATGACACCCAACGCCTGGGCCTCTCATAGCCTCTGATGCTGGCTCCCCATGACCAGATACCAGAATTGTGGTGTTAAGGGCTGGTGCCACAACCTCACCCTCTGGGGGGCAAGCCAGGGGTGACTGGGGGAAGAGCACAAGCTATGATCAGAGGTGGAGGTCTCCGGGTTTCCGTGACCAGGGCAGACACTTCTGACGGCCAAGGTACCACCAAAAAGTGTAGTAAGAAAAAAATATAAATGTGTGTCTATATATATATATATATATATATATATATATATATACACACACACGTACCACATACAATAGCATCCCCCAGGATGAAACCCACTTTTAAAGCACTCTGCAGTATGCAGCAGCAGACCTACTAAATAAAACAATATAATTTCAGTGGCAGTTCATCCTCTTTGACTTGCAGGATGCTATGGCATTCACCTCATTCTGGCAGTGTTCCATTTTCCTGAATGACAATAGGGACTAGTTGCCATTGAAATTACATTGCTTTATTCAGTAGGTCTGCTGCAGCACTCTGCAGAGTGCTGCAAAATGCTGCAGAATTGGGTTTCATCCATGTAGATCTCTATCATAGATTTCTAGATGATCTATTCTTGATCTAGAAATGTACAGAGATACAACTCAGAGAGTTTGTGCGGTATCTTGAAGCCTTGAATCCCAGTCTTAGATTTACCCTTATGAATAACAGGGAGTGTATTGAGTTGCTTGGTTTAACTATTAGGAGGGGAACAAATGGAAATGTGGACAGAGGCCTTTTCAGGAAGGAAACAGATACCAGTTCTTTTTTACTGGCATCAAGCTGCCATCCATCACACTTGATTAGGAACATCCTGAGGAGGAAGTTCCTCTGTATACAGCGGAACTGCAGTAGGGATTTTACATATAGGTGGAGGGCAGAGCCAACTGCCGAATGGAACAGACGTGCAGAGCATAAAGCTCTGCAGTACTAAAAAACACCTTTAAAAACTAACTATACAGATTTAAAACTGAATAAAAACAATCATCAGTGGGTGGAACAAGAGATTCTGAGACTAGTGATAGTAAAAACTTACAAAAATGGGCAGAAACACCAGAGTTAACCAGGATGGAGCCAGGCAGGAGACACCTCAACCTGCAGCAGAGGCAGAGCCACCAACCACTTCAAGAAGGCAGACATCAATCAGCTCTCAATGCGGCAATCCTGAAGGTGATCCAGCCATGGATCCAAAGCTTGAAGTCATTAGTTTGAAGGTAACTGTTCTGAACAACAAAGTTACAGGGGTGCAACTGGAGATGACTCAAGCCACGGAGACAGCCACTAAAGCCCTCACCACAGTCACTGGATTGGTGAAAGAGAATACAGTGCTTTGATGCCGGCTGGAGCACCTTGAGAATCAGATACATGCTGCCAATGTTTGGGTGGTTGGAATGCCCGAAGGTGCGGGTCGGAATGCCCGAAGTGGCGGAGGATGATGTGGGTATCAAATCCTTTATCTACACCTGGCCCTCTACAGCATTGCATATGGACTCTTTCATAGTTAAAAAAAAAAAAAGCATACCAGGTTACTCCTCATCACTCCCTGGAGACAGCACATCTGCGGCACCATCATGGTGATGGTCATTGATACAGGTGAAAGGGATGAGCTTCTTTCCGCCACCGAAGGGTGGCCAACTTAGAATGCCAGGGCTACCAAGTGCAGCTTGTTACTGGATTTAAGATACTTAACAAGATACAGGTGTAAATCCTTCAAAGGTGAAGGCCTAATTAAGAGCATTGGGAATCCAGCACGTCCTGATGTTAACCGAAGGATTAAGATCACCTATGGCAGTAAAGTTTACATGTACTATGACCATAGTAGCAGGAAGCTGGTGGCCAAGCTCAATCTGAATTTGCAGCTTGAGGTGAAGGATCAGCTTTGGAGCCGAGGAAGACCAAAAGAAGAGTATTTCTTGATCATTTTGAACAGGAGGTAATCCAACAAGGTCAGATGGAGAAAATAAAGTGACTGAAACTTTATATAAAATTCTATCTCAATCTTTATATCTGTACTTCCTTTGGTGTAATGTATAAATGAGAGGAGGGGGACAGACCATGGAAATAGCATCAGTCAGGACTTCCATAAAATGGCCCTAAAGGAGGGATATAATGGGCCTTAATTGCTGTCTACCAGATCAAGTCAGCCCTTTTTCCACACTTGGCACTGAATTTAATTTATGCAGGTGCCAGATTTAGTATGGCACCATTAAATATGAAAAGACTTATGGGGGTTAAAAGAGCAGACTTACTGTTTATACACATTACTCGTTTTCTGCTTATATAAAGCTGTTTGTTTATATTGTTAAACATTCTTACACACAGCACAGAGTCTGAGATGATTATTCAAAGTGCTCGTTTAATGGATGGCTGTTTGTACTATTCACTGTTTATACATATATTAGAGAGTTTTTTTTTTTTTATATAAAGATGACCAGAAGGATAATGACAGAAGACTAAGTTAAATGTTCTGAAGTCAGTTAATAACACTGTTGTAGAAATGCAGTAGCTCTCTTCATTTTACATGTCCAGGTAATCCTGAGGGCATATGGTTTAGAGAACACCTACACCAGCTAGTGGGGTGGCCAACTATCTACTGTATTGATTTTGTATAATGTAAGGATATTTGTTCTTGTTCTTGGCGTGTTGGTAATCTGTAATTCCTATGATTAATTAGACCATCCGCATGGTATCTCTCAAGGTGTAACAAAATCTGAGGTACTGTATAAATCCTGTCATGATATGCTGAATATGATGTAATGTACATTATATGAATGTAAAATGGATTGAATTCGGATGTAGACAACTGTATTTTTACATGCTAAAATTGCAATAAAATATAATTTCAAAAAAAAACGGGCAGGTGAAATGGCAGTTTGATTGAAACAGAGGGACTACAGACAGATTTTAATGTGGCAATGGACGGGGCAAAACAGCAGAATCAAGATGATTTTCTGACCCCCAGAGAATGTGAGAGTGCTATGCTATCTGATAATAGGATTACATTCATTACAACCTATAATAAATGTTCAAAGGAAGTCAGGGACATTTTCTATAAAAATTGCCACATTATACAAGCAGATTTGATCCTGCACAGGAACGAACACACAGGATTCACCAATTATTGCCTATAAATGAGCAATGAATCAGGGAGATTTGATGGTCCACTTCTTACAACTGACACGAAGAGTGGGCACTTGGTCGGGTAATACAGCAGTAGGAGTCCTTCATGTGGCAATGCAAGTACAGTAAATTTGAAACAAAAAGTAAAACCTTTCTAGAGTAAAAGAACTGGAAAGGAATATAAGACAGTTAATAAAATGCGACACTGCAGGAAAAATTTATACTGAAGAACACACCCATGGGGCCCATTATATTGGGAAAATGATATGTCACTTTAAACAATGTTTTGGAGAACATATTAGAGATATTGATGCTGATAATGCACAGAATATTTTGGCTGCCCATACGAGGTTTACTAAAGGACTGGATGTTTTTTGGACTTGAAAAAGTCACATGGGGGGGTTGTAACTTGGATGCCACCCTATTAAAAAGGGAAACTTTATGGATGTATACTCTGGAGGTATGGTAACCCTGAGTTGAAAGCAACATCTGAAATATCTGTTTTCCTATAACTTTACTTTATGTGAGAAGGGGTTTTCCTCTGGTTCTGCCTGGTTACATGATTAAGCCCTGTATAGCAAACATATGTATCTGCACAGTTGATGCTGAGTATTTATATATAAAATATTTGAATGAAATATATTTATTCAGAGTGTTTGTCATCTTGTCTTATATAAGGACCCCACCTCTTTGCACTTATACTGTCCATGGTGCTTGTGAAGTAGAGTTCAGTATGAAAGATCTGGGTGATTGGAACCACATATATGATGTGAATGTTCGAGTCCCACCACTGCAGCTTCAAGATAGTCAATCATTTTTATGTTTCCTTGCTTATGCACAAGAAACACCTTGTTAGGATTAATGACATTTCAGAGGTGTCACTGCAAGCCCATAGCACTCTGAGCTGCAGAGGGCTCAGCAGTGCAGACCAATGACCAGGCAAGTCTACTGTGATGCTGGTCTCAGTCTGATGGGTGCAACCTTTGTGCAGTTGAAAGAACTGAAGCACTGCATTGAGTGAGCACTTCAGTCCTTTCATTTGCATAAGCTGGCTGGCAATCAGCTGAGAGGCTTTAGGATGATATGAATACTACAACAGGTTCCTCAATGATTTAGCTGTTCCCAACTGATCTCTGCTCTCCCTGAGAGTACTGGCTACTCAGCTCCACAGAACCCGTATCCACCTTCACTGAACATAGCTGCTGGGCTGAAATCACATGTAACCAGTCCTCCTTCACTTCTGTGAGCATTTCTGACAGACACACGTAACCAGCACCTGCCCTGCATTCAGTGGCAGCACCATAGAAATCTTTCAGTTCTGTAAGCAGCACTGCCAGATTCAGCCCACATATATCCAGTGCCCACCTTCTGTGTGTGTCACTGACACCATTAGCCCTCTTATAACTAGTCCCACCCTCTCTTACATAATTGCTGCACATGCCCTGCAAAGTCAGTCTCCACCTTCACTGTGCATCAGGCTCACCTTACATTGCAGTAGTCATGCCCTAACCAAACATCACTCTCTCAGTCATTTAGGGGAACCCACAGAAAACCAGGCAATCACAAACATAGCTTGTTGGACTCAGCCTCTGTACAAACCAAGCCCCCCACTCTCCCATATTATCACTGTTGGACTCCCTCAGCTTAACATATAACCAGGCAGACCTTGATCATTTATTGACAAGACTTCGGCTGAGGTTTGATGTGGGGAATAACTCCTCCCACCATCTATACTTAATCCAGCCTGTCCCCTCACTCTAGGCTTAGCGTGTTTTGAATCATGGGCTCTACGTGGTACGTGTGGCTGCGCCACTTCTGGTTTAGATGCCTGCTCCTCTTTCTCTGTCTCTTGGCATCTTGCTGCTTCCCTGGTCCTTTCTTCTCTGCTCTAGCATCTCACCATTCCCCCTCTTTGCCTGAGTTCATCCCCTCCCTCCTCTCCTACCTGCCTGCCCCCACCACCTTCTCCTCCTCCTCTAGGCCACCTCATGTCTTCAGTGGGTCTCCTCTGCTCTCTTCCCCTCCACCCCCTTTTCCCTATGTACCTCATATCCTGGTGCATTCCTGGGTCCATTTCTCCTATTCTTGTGCTTTGCATTTCTTTTGGGGGGTTCTGGCCTTGTTCTGCTGTTTCTCCACAGTAGTATTTTGAGCTGCCATTCTTCTGGGTTTGTGATGCGTGGTGACATCACCACCTGGCTTAAAGCTGCAACGCCAGACTTTATGTTCTCTGAATTCACTCTAAACTTGTCAGTTTAAAAATACATATTTGGCTATATTTCCTGCTCTAACTTCTCCCTACTACTAGTAGTAATTGTCTTGCTCTGCCTCCTATTCCCTGTACTTTTCAGCCTGCTTTTGCCCTTTCCTTACAATTTCAGATCCTCATTTTCTAGAAGCTGGTGTAAGTTGCTGAAGCAGAGTGGTGAGAATCAGCATCCTGACCAGTCTCCGTCTCCCAATTTCATGCCATTTATTTAATAACACTCAGAATTACAACCCTTTGAGTCATAGACTCTTTTACAAAGGCTCCACTTCAAACAACAATAAGGACATACATATAGTATTAAGAGGTCGACGAGAGTAGGCAGGGTTCAAATAATTTGCCAGAGATGGGTGCCTGAGTGTTCGAACATCAAGCCATTAATTATCAGCAATTGCAATACTATATGGTGCCATGGCATCCACCTCATCTGGCGTGTCCTCTCCAGACATTGAAGAAGGTCCTTCTGGGCTCTCTCTTGGACTTTTTCAGATTCACTAGCACCTTGTAAAAGATCTTCAAAATCAAAATTTTCCATAAAAGATTGGACTGTTCCACACCTGATTTCTGAATTTCAAATATTGGGTATTTCCCATTCAGCATCCACTCGGAAACAGGAACATTTCAATCTATTCATAGCAGCTAAGTTGCAACCCACTAGGAATTCTACTTCTAGTCAGCCTGTTCTCCAATCAGCTTCTGTGTTATCCAAAATCAGAGACTACATGGCTCAGATGGCTACCTCAGTATTAGAGCTGCAATCCCGCATATCTTCTCTCAAAGCTCGCCTTCCCTTGTAACCTGTTTCAGCTTCCAGCTCAATGAATTTGGTACTGGGTCAATATGTTGTATGCTTAAAAGTGTATGACACAAGCACTAAACCAAAATAGCGCTGTAAATGTAAGTGAGAAGGTGCAATACTGCGAATGCTGCTGTGTGCGGTATAACACCCTCTCACTGTCCCAGCAAGGATAAGACCTCTGCTGGGACAGAGCTCTACTGAGCAACTGCATGGTTTGATGGGTGAGCCACTGGCAGCAAGGAATCAGGTACTGCGTTTGGGACGGTTTGATTCCAGTCCCAGACACAAGAAATTATTTTTATTTTGGCACTTTGTGGCAGATTTCACTATTAACCCCCCAAAGTTGAGAATCCTTATTGGGGGCACAGCCTCCTGTAATGGGGAGTGCAGGGGACAGAGCCCCCACAAAAAAGGACTTATGCCACATACAGAAATCGTGCTGTATATTGGCGTGCTTTTGCATGTGGCATAATGTCTTGCGACATTATGACCCTGTGCCAACTAATTCCACTACTCTTATGACCACTTCTCACATCCTTGAGGATGCTGCTTCAACTAGTTCTGCACTTCCTATGAGTGCTCCATCTACATCTGAACTTCAGCCACAACAAGATTCAAGTACCTCTCCTTCAGCCACTTCTCCACCATTCATACCTCCCATTCACCTTATCAAGTCACCTCTGTAAAGATATTTTAGGTGGGAAGGACATACACCTGATATCTCTCCTTATCTCATCCCATGATACTATAGAAAACAGAATAGTGTCCTGTAGAGACATCTCCGTCATCCTGAAGTCGAAAAATCCCAGACTCCTGAAGAAATTTACCATGCCTGAATTCATCCTTGCTTTCAGCTTATACTGTGACATCATCTGCTCTGCCTATCCCTCTAGTCAAGAAGAACTGGATTGATATCTTTATCTCATCACTGACCTAGGCATTCGGTATGGAGGAACCCATGTTTATGACTATCATTGGTCTCTTTCCGCAAAAGCTGCCACTGCATTGATTCATTTTAATACAAGGCTGGATTGGGCCATCCTAGACAATGAACTCTTCTGCCATCACTTCACTGGCCAGCAAGCATATTCCTGCCCACTATGTGGCTCCTTTTTCCACTTCACCAGTCTCTGCCCTCTAAAATCTTCTGATGTCTCCTCATTTTCCATAACTATGAGGAATTTACCAACTGGTTCAGCCCCAGTTTCCTTTTCCTTTTCCTGGTTGACCCGCACCGTCTCTAATCCTAATGCCTATGTTCACCTAACCTAGACAGGCACAGAAGGCAAATTAAATATGTGGGAGGCAAACCAATTTGCAGTAACTACAATGAATAATGGATACTCGGGTTCCCATTGCCAGTTTCTCCATATTTGCAGTTTCTGTGGTGAAGCTTAGACTTGATTCATTTGTCTGAAAGTGCCTCGGTCAAAATAAGGATGATAACTGCATCCCTTCACTCCTGTCAACCTATGGGCTTTATCCCAGGCATTAGCTTCTCGTCCTTCTCACCCATTCCTGGAATATTTTCTGTCTGGCTGTTCTGAAGGATTTCACACCGGCATTGCTGTGCTTCCTTCGGACACCTTTGAATGTTGTAACTTGCAGTCCACCTTAAAGGAACCTGAAGTTGTTCAGCAGTTACTACAGAAAGAACTTCAAAAAGGATTCCTCATTGGTCCTTTTCTGCATCCGACATTTCTCTCTTACCAGATCAGTCCTATTGATGTGGCCACAGGAAAAATGTTCTGACAAAAAGCAACGCATTTATTTATCAGCATGTCGATCAAAGTCTATTCTTAGTATCAGTGTTTTGATTCCATCCGATGAAAGAACTTCAAAAAGGATTCCTCATTGGTCCTTTTCTGCATCTGCCATTTCTCTCTTACCAGATCAGTCATATTGGTGTGGCCACTGGAAAAATTTTCTGACAAAAAGCAACGCATTTATTTATCAGCATGTTGATCCAAGTCTATTCCTAGTATCAATTCGTTGATTCCATCCGATGAGTATTCTATCTCTTATGCTCGCATAGAAATTGCTGTTAAAATTATTAATTGAGTTGGTCCCATCTCCTGGCTCCCGAAAGAAGACATTTCAGATGTTTGTAAATTGCTGCCTATCCATCCTTCTCTTGGGCACTTACAGTATATGGCATTAAATGGGAAAACAATTACTACTCTGCTGTTTGTCTAACCTTTGGTTGCAAAATCAGACCAAGATTATTTGACATGTTTTCCGAGATGCTTTGTTGGCTATTGCTTAACATTTATCATTGTCCAGCTGTTATCCATCTCCTAGATGATTTCTTATTGTAACATGGCACAGTAGAAGCAGAGGAGAATGCAGCACAATAAGTAAAATCGACTGGAGAAAGAGCAACATGTGGTCACCGAGCAACCATGGATTAATTCCCTTTGTTAATCCATGGTTGCCATCAGGAGTGCACTAAAGAAATTATTAAACCACACTTACCATCAGGAGCGTGCTGAAGAAGCTGACTTGGTGCAATGTGTTGTCATGAATAGTGGATGACAGTTTGCCATGAATAGTGGATGATAGTTTGCATGTCTCCCGTTGCAATCCCTGCTCATTAATGAAAATGTATGCTGCTGATAATGAGCCACTCACAGACAATCCATCACTGGACTCCGTGCTCATTGACACAAGTATATGCCACCGTCCCAGGTAACCGGCCATGGACTCGTGCACCCTGTTAAGAGTACTACTGGTTCTCTTTGCTCAGTTCCTTCCCACCCACCCACCCACCCCGCGGTCCTCTGGGGACCAAGTGAACAGTGTGACAGCACATTGTCAAAAGGACTGGGAAACAGAGAAAGAGACATCAGATAGTACTCCAGTTCACAGGACTAACTCTGCACATTTTGGTTGCTGTGTATGTGTCTCTCTCAGTCCTGTGGGTGTCCACATGACCTGTGTTCCCCGAGACCAGAAACAGCAATGTAAAACCATATTAATATCTTTACAAATGTTGCTTAACTGTCCTGTTTTGCTTAGTTGAATGAGACTGAGTAGTGAGACAGATGCAACACCAAGCACCTGTACATCAATTCCCAAAGACATATTAAATGTTGCACTGAGTTAGTGAACTGTTGTGTTAATGTCTTCCACAGTACAGTCATGAACAGTTAGAAATGTCTTACTGTTCCCACTACTAGAGAACATTTGTCCTATCGTTTCTTGTAGAATTTGTACTATTACACAACCTTTAGAGACATTGCTGTTGAAATATGTAAATGTAGAGCAATACCCAGAATATAACAGAATAATCTACAAATCAGAGTTAAAAATGGAGCTTAAAAACCTGTAAACGGCCATCATAAGGAAAAGTGTTATATGTTTGTTTGTCTTTGCATGTTCTGTACATTTATCCACTTCATCAGTCTCTTCAAAATGTTCAACCACTATATTAATATAGGTTGTGTTCAATGTGTACACACACGTTTCCTGTTCTATACATTTTTTCAGAGCTACACAGATGAAACATAAAACATGTTTTTAACAACAATTCATTGTTTCTGGTGATTTTGTTTCAGTAAAAGTGGCAAAATATTAGTGATGTAGTGCTTGCCATGTTACAAGCGCATTAAACCACTCCAGACCATGATTCTACTGTGGCATTAATCCATGGTTGGGTGGTTGGAAACACTCGGCCTGTGGTCTCATGCCCCAAACCCTCCCCCCCAACCATGGATTAATTCCACAGTAGAACCATGGTCTGGCGTGTTTTAATGCTTACCTAATCGATCCACCTGATTCACCTTCAGCTGCTGGTGTCACTGCTCTCACCCATCTCTTCCAGGAGTTAACAGTGCCTTTGAAGAGAAAACTTTGGGGTCTTCTATTTCTGTTGAATTTTTAGGTATCAAGTTGGATACAATATGCATAGAAGCCAGATCACCTCCTGATAAACTGCTCTGAATTCAAACACTAGTGGAATCTTTCTCCATCTGTTCCTCCTGTACCAAACGCGAATTGCTTTCACCCCTGGGTTATCTCAATTTTGCAATGCAAATTATTCTACAAGGCCGCTCATTCATTTCCTACCTTCTATCATTGGCCTCTTTGGTCTCTGAATTTTGCCATCACATATTCATTTCTGCTGCAGCCAAATCTGATTCAGCCATGTGGTCTCACTTCCTAGCCCATTGGAATGGATGCTCCATGTTCTACAAAGAACCATCTTCCGATCTCCACCCCAGGATACACATGATGCATCTCCTAATCATTGTTTTGTAGCCATTTTTGATCATTCCTGGTTTGCAGCTCCTTGACCTCCTGACATATACACCCTTCAAGACTTTTCCAAAACATCTCCTTTATTTTGGAGATTTTTTGTCCGGATTTGAACACCGGAGGAAGATATTTCTGAACGTGGAACACGGCCAGACCTTCTTTTCTCTATTTTTGGGCCCATATTATGGGCAGTGAGAGTGCCTGTTAAACTGTTAATTGTCAAAGTACTTTGGTCTTCATAAGAGCTATGTGAGAGGTAGCCCTTGGAAGACTGTTTAATCATTTTCTGAAGAGGTGAGAGCACTTCAGGTTTACAGTACAGAGCTTCTGAGATTTCTAGTGACTGCTCATTTCTGCCTACTATTCTACGTGCTGCTATAACATTTGAAAAATGTTTACATTGTAAACTGATTTTGGTAGGGGGGGTTGTGGTGAGGTTTATAGTTGTTTTAGTGGATTGAGTTTGGGATATATGGTGTGTGATTGTGGATTTGAGCTTATTTAAGAGTGTATTTGATAGTTGTGTGAGTGACAGGGTGATTAATTTGTTGTTGATTGGGTGGTGACTGTTGCTGATACTCATGATGTGTTGGGAGGGTAAAACGACAGTCAGGCATTATTCTCCCACCAGGCTCAGGGGTCTCTGCCATGTTGTCTGTCCCCTGTTGTCAGCAGAGGCCTATAGGAATTGTCGTGCTCTGGGGATTATTAAGAGAAAGAAGGGGGGGCACTGGGCCTGGTGAAGGAGTGAGAGGAGGGCTGGATAGATGTAGTGGGGACAAGGAGATGCCCTGGGGTGAAATAGGTCCAGAACAGGAGCCCTCCTTGTCTGGTTCCCATACCCAAGGGTTCTGCTAAGTGCAGGCAGATAGCAAGGTCTCCCTTGACAGCCCATCCTACTCGGATGGTGTTGTGTAATGCCAGGTCTATTAAACACAAGACTGCTATAATAGCAGATCTTGTTGGAACATCTGACCTGGCATGCATCACCAAGACCTAGCTGGATGAGAATATGGGCCCTGTATTGGCCTCAGTTGTTCCAGTCAGGTACTCTGTGATACACTGTCTGAGGAGGGATTGTAAGGGCGGGGGTGTAACCATTTGTTTTAAAGCGGAACTGGGCCTTGTGGATGTGCCAGTGGGGTCCACCAGATCCTTCAAGTGTGTCATAGGTGCGGGTGTGGGGTGCAGGATATTGCTTATCTACCATCCACCCGGGGATGGGTGAGATTTCCTGCAGGGATTGCGGACTTCATTGTTGACGTGGTGATGGGATCCCTCAGATGGTTAATTCTGGGGGGATTTCGATGCCTGGGTTGACGATGAACTCTCGGAATTTGGTCAAGATCTTCTCCAGCTTATGACTTCACTGGGCTTCACACAGTTTATTTCCTCTGCAACTCACATTGGTGTCCACTCAGTGGACCTAGTGTTCCTCCTGGGGATGGAGATCTCTGATTTGGTGATTCTACTGTTCACACTGTCCATGAGTTGGAGGAGTAAGGGGCAAACTTGATGGGCCAAAGGGGTCCTTTTCTGCCATCACATTTCTATGATTCTATAATTCTATGATTCTTTTTGGGACTTCTATTTCTGTAATGCTGCCTGGCTTCTTTACTGAGGGTGGGAATAGAGAATGGTCAAAATTAAAGTTCATGCAAACACTTACACTATTCTCAAACATCGAATGGGAAGACAAAATGACAGCCAAAAGTGAAGTGCTACTGGTGGGAGATGTCAGTTTGCCTGATGTGGATTGGAGTACCCAGGCTGCAGACACAACCAGAAGTAGAGGCATCCTGGATGCCCTGCAGGGGGTGTGCCTGAAGCAGTTTGTGGAGGAACCCACCACAGAAGGAGCAATATTGGACTGGTACTTATCAATGGGGACAGAGTCACCGATGTAATGGTGGGCAGCCACCTGAGTCCAGTGATCACCATACGTGTGGTTCAATGAGGACAGTGGAGGAGTCAAACCACATGAAAGCAAGGGTCCTGGATTTCAGATCGGTTGACTTTGCAAAAATAGGGCAATGTCTCAAGGAAGCCCTGGCAGGGGAAAGAAGAAGGGGGATGTAGAGAAACAGTGGGCTAACCTTAAGGGAGCCATAGCAGAGGCAACACACCTGTGTTTAGGCAAATAAGCAAAACAAAGAGAAAGAAAACACTATGGTTCTCAAAGGACATGGCCAGGAAGGTAAGAGAGAAAAGGCTAGTTTTCAGGAGGTACAAGGAAACATAGAGGGGGAAGACAGGGATCTGTAGCTGGAAAAGCAGAGGGAGGTGGGGAAAGCAGTCAGGAGTGCAATGGCACAAACTGAGGAAAAAATATCCCAGGCAATTAAAAAAGGAGACAAGGCCTTTTTCCAGTACATTAGCGATAGAAAGAGGACCAGGGGTGGGATTGTCAGGTTAAAAACGGAGGAACGGGTGTGTGCGGAGGGGGACCCAGAAAAAGCAACAATTGCAGCCTGCCAAAGAAATCTACAGCGCTTCAATGCTGGGCCACCCTTCACCAAGCAGACATCATTGCCCCTAGTGGAGACCTGGCTCTCCAACTCTGCTCCCGATGCCTTTGTCTCACTCCCCGGATACACCCTGTATCGGGAAGACAGTGTAGGAAAGCGTGGGAGTGGTGTGCATTCTACATCAATAATAACATTATTGGTCACATGCTCCCACCCCCCCAAACTCACAAAAGGAGCACAAGCCCTCACCCTAAAAATCACCCCCGACCCATCCAGGGGCCCACTATACATCACAGTCACTTATATACCCCTAAGAACCAAAAGCCTGCAGTCACATCCTCACCGAATATTTCCCTACCCTACCACACAGTGCAGAGCAGACACTAATAGGGGACCTCAATATCAACTGGCTTGGCCTCTCAGCCACGCCAACAAAGGACTCATTCTCGGCCCTTGACATGGTCCAATTAGTTACCCAACCCACTAGACTTCACCCATCTACTGGTACCCACACCCTCCTGGATATCATTATCTCTAACCGCCCCAACAAAATCCAAGATATAAAAGTACTTCCCAACTCCCTAAGTGACCACTTACCCATCCTATTCCAATGGACCTCTTCCACACCCAAACCCATAACCTAAACAACCTTCCGAAGGCATCTCTGCCCAGGAGAGTTAATAAAACTTAAACAGCTGCTCACCCAAATAGATTGGTCCCCCATTAATATAGCCCCCAGCATCGATATTGCACTCAACCCATTTACACAGGCCTTCACCAAGGCCTGTCACCTCTTTGCTCCACTCACCAAACTCCGCACCAAAAGGCAACATGCTCCTTGGATAACCTCCTCCCTACTCCAAATGTTGAGAGACAGGGATAATCTCTGGCACAAAGCCACAGAATCTGGCAGGTTGGCAGACAGACAATCCTATAATGCCGCTCACAATAGATGCACTCGAGCCATCCGTAAGGCCAAAGCAGACCACTATCAATCCACTCTCACAACCACATGGGGGTCTGCGAAAACCTTCTGGAATAATATCAAAGAACTCAATGGGAAATCATGCTCCCCGCCTCCCTCCCAGCTCACCATAAATGGCACTACCTCCACAGACACACTCACCATAGCAAACTGTCTAAACACCACCTTCTCGGATCTCAGCACTGTTCTCCCTAGTTGTTTCTTTAACCCTGTGCCTCAATCCCAACCCCCAACCCTGCACAGGGCCGGCTTTAGGGTTTTGGGGGCCCCCAGCAGAATTAGTGAAGTCATGGGGCCTCTCTGCTTGGCCCATCTTTAGCCCATGTGTTTTACTGTAGCCCATAGGTGCAAGATTTTATTTGTGGTGATACTATAGGCGGGGAAAAATGGACAGACTTGGTAGGCTAAGCAGTAGTTATCTGCCGGCAAATTTTATATTTCTTTGTTTTTATGTATAGCTAGTAGTATTTTAAAAACATTGTAGGAGGACACAGCAGTGTCATTTCTTGGGGCTGTTCTTCCCATCCACCTCATATTGACTGGATCATAGCTTGCTGAGGTATTTCTGACATAACCAGAAGGATCTGCATAGTCCTTTCACTGATGTTTTAAAAATATATTAAGATAAAAAAAATGTTTAAAATGAATAAGGTAAACTTCTCTGCTTGGGGGCCCCCATGAGCAGGGGCTCCCAGCAACCGCAGGGTTTGCTGGTGCCTAAAACCGGCTATGACCCTGCAGCATCCTTGTTTCCTCCTGCTAAAATATCCACCCATGAAGCTCGTCCTTACCTACAAAAGCACTAAACAGCAATAACCCTATAAATGACCCCTAGATGCCAGGCTCCTTGATTGGTCCTCGACGAGGTCCTAGTCCCCCTAACGGACCTGCTCAAAAATCCCCTATCAAGGCAATTCCTAAGCCTGGAAAACAGCTGTCATTACTCCCATCCATAAAAGTGGTAACAAAGCCTCCCCAAATAATTATCGACCCATCTCCATTCTCCCCCAAAGCGTTAGGAAAAGTGGTTGCCACCCAACTTACTGAATACCTAGCCAAGCATGACACTCTATGCCCAGAGCAGCATGGCTTCTGTTCAGGCCATAACACCACCACAGCCCTCCTAGAATTCACCAACTTCTTGCACTCCTCCTAGTCACGGTAACATTGCAGGAGCTGTGTTCATAGACTCATCCAAGGCCTTCGACACGGTCTGCCACCCTCTCCTTCTCGACTCTCTCTCCACCAACTTGGTTTCTCCAGAGGCCCCCTAGCCTGGTGCTCCACTTACCTTTCCACCCGGTCCCAATGTGTCAAAATTAACGGAACCCTATCCGACACACTACCCATCCACTCTGGGGTGCCCCAGGGCTCTATCCTGGGGCCATTTTTCTCCCTCTACCTAAACTTCTTACCAAAGGCCTGCTCCACAAAAATCTTACTATATGCAGATGATGCAGTGCTCTTTGCTTCATGTCATAAACCCACGCCTTCAGGATTCCTCTCCAACATGCCTTCTCCCAGGGCGTAGCATGGTTTAAGGACCGTAGACTGGCATAAACTTAAAAAGATGAAATCAATGATCTTCTCACTACCAAAACAAAGCAAAAAGTGCACCTCCACATCCCTCCCAGCACCCAGCACCCCCTTGAACAAGTATCCAACTGCAAATATCTTGGACTTACCCTCAGCTCAGCCCTTACCTTCCATGACCACATAAACACCCTTGTTGCCACAACAAACACCCGGATTGGACTCCTTTACTGACACAGGGACTGCCTTCCCCACCACACCCTTAGGCTTGCCATCACCTCATTAATACTGTCCCTTGTGGACTATGGGCTCCTTGCATATGGGGCAGCAGATGACTCCGCACTCCAGAAAATCCAGGTCTCCCTAAACAAGGCCTGCAGGCTCCTAACTGGTGCACCTAAGCTCACTCACACCTGCTCCCTCTATACCTCTGCCAATCTTCTCAACCTCGATGAAAGGCTCCGCTACCAGACCTGCATACTGTCCAAGAAAATACTGCTCAGACTCTCCCCCCCCGGGGTCACCGCCTCTCTTCATCCTACCACCCCCTCTGTCTCCACCCGCAACTTAGAGAAAGCACCACTGGTTGTGCCCAGGGTAAAAACTTCCCTTGCCCAGAGATTTTTTCACTACAGGGCCCCCACATGGTTTAATGCACTCCCAAACACCATCACTAGTGCACCCAAGATTGCCCACTTCAAAACCACTCTTCACAACCACCTCTTCAATATCTGCTCCTGTAACTGCAACTAACATTTCCCTCTCTCACCCTCTCTGATCCAAATTCTCTGACAAAGTCCATTATGGATTGCAACCTCCGTCAATAATACCAAACCCATGAATAGGACTGACTACTCTGTTTAGATGCTTTCTCAAGCTAATAATGTCTCTCTGCTGTGATGATGTAAATATCATCATCCAAATATTGTAAATAATGTCTGAAAATATCTACATCCAAATACTGTAAATAATGTCTGTGACAAATGTCTGTAACACATGCCTAATGTAATTGTTTTTATACCCTGTCTGTATTAGCTTCTGTCTTACATGTAACTAAGTACCTTTGAAAATGAGCCTCTGGCTCAAGGTTGTAAACCCTTATAGCAAATAAATAAAATAAATAAATACATTTTTTTTTCAATATTCACAGAAGAAGGGGCAGGAGAAGGACCGCTACTGGGGATAGGAGCACAGGTGGGAGAGAGGTGGACACCAGCCCATTTATGAAGGAAAGAGTCCTAAAGGAACTCAAGAATCTTAAAGGGGACAAGGCTATGGGTCCAGATGGGATACATCCCAGAATATTAAAAGAACTTAAAGAGGTGCTGGCAGCACCACTAACAGCTCTGTTCAACAAATCAAAAGAGATGGGCGGTTCCAGGAGACTGGAGGAGGGAAAATGTAGTCACTCTTCACAAAAGTGGGAACAGGGAGGAGGCTGGCAACTACAGGCAAGTCAGCTTGACCTCAGTGGTGGGGAAATTAATACAGTCACCACTAAAGGAAAGGATTGTTTTATTTCTTGAATCCAGCAGAGCACAGGATCTAAGGCAGCATGGATTCACAATGGGAAGGTCCTGTAGAACAAATCTGATAGATTTCTTTGATTGGGTGACTAGGGAGGTAGATAGTGGAGGGGTGGTGAATGTGGCCTACCTAGATTTCAGCAAGGCATTCAACACTGTCCCACATAGGAGGTTGATAAATAAGTTGGGCAGCCTGGGAGTGTTCCCCAATGTGGTAAACTGGGTCAGAAACTGGTTGAGTGACAGGACACAGAGGGTGGTGGTAAATAGCTTCAGTCTGAGGAGTGGGGTGACCAGCGGGTGCCACAGGGATTCAGTAGGGCTAGTCCTCTTCAATGTCTTCATAAGTGACATTGCAGAGAGGCTGGAGGGGAAGGTATGCCTTGCAGATGACACTAAGATCTGCAACAGGGTCGACACATGGGGGTGGAAAAATGAGAAAGACCTAAACATGCTTGAGGAGTGGTCAAGAGTGTGTCAGCTAAGATTCAATGCAAAGAAGTGCAAAATAATGCACTTGGGCACAGAAATCTAAGGGAGGAATACAAGATGGGGTGGAGGAGGTACTGACAGTCACCAATCAAGAAAAGGACCTGGGGGTAATCATATCTGATGACCTAAAGGTAACCAAACAATGGGAGAAGGCTGTGGGGAGAGCCAGTGGGATGCTACGGTGCATAGGGAGAGGTATCACCAGCAGAAAAAAGGAGGTGGTTATGCCACTGTACAGATCACTAGTGAGACCTGATCTGGAGTATTGTGTCCAGTGGGCCACATCTCTGGAAGGACAGAGACAAAATAGAGGCAGTCTAGAGAAGGGCAACAAAAATGGTGCAAGGACTGCACCAACAGTCATATGAGGAAAGACTAGAGGACCTCAATATGTATTCCCTTGGGGGGGGGCTATGATAGAGACATTCAGGTACATCAGGTGTATAAACAAGGTACAGAAGGGTAGCATCTTTCAGAAAGAAGGTGTACAAGAACAAGGGGACATGATATGAGGTGGGGGGGCAGGCTCAGGGACAACATGAAGAAGTACTTTTTCACAGAAAGAGTAGTGGATGCTTGGAACAGCCTTCCTGTGGAGGAGGTGGAGCCAAAAATGGTAGGGGAATTCAAGAATGCATGGGATAGACATGAGTACTCTAGCAATATGGAAGAGAGCATAAGCTGCAGATCAGCTAGGGTCTGCGGTAATGCATTAGGTAAGGAAAATGGGAAGACTAGGTGGGCTACACGGTCCATATCTGCCATGACCTTCTGTTTGTCTGTGTATCGTTTGCTGGGGTTCGATAGAAAATAACTGTTCCTACCATCTATACTTAAGCCAGCCTCTTCCCCTCACTCCATGCTAGTGTGCTTCAGACATCCTCCATCCTCCCCTCCCCATCCTCCTCCAGCACTCTCCTCACCCTTAGTGCTGGGCCTTCTATTTCTATAATGCCACCCAGCTCCTTTACTGAGGATGGAAATAGAGAAAGACCAAAGTTAAAGTTTGCACAAGCACTTACACTATTCTCAAACATTGAAATAAATGCATTTAGTAATTAATATACAGTAGAAGCAGTCTGAGGTGCCTTCCCCTGGTACTGCTTCTCTTGATCCCACCTCCTCTCCAGGTCGCCCACCCCGTTCCCCTTATGTAGGTGATGGCACTAGGATGTCCCCCCCATGGTGCCACTGGACAGGAAGATGACACTGGGGTGCCCAATTGCAGTGTCAGAATATCTCTGAAATCAAATAAACTGTCTTTCATTGTGTTTTTTTAAACCTGTAAAACAGAAAACAGTCTCTCACCAATCTGCCACCCACCCCCCAGCCACTCCTCCCCAACGTCCCACTCAGCACCCCCCACATACCCTCACTGACTTGAATGTGTCCCAGGGTGAAGATCCACTATCCGTTTGAAGACACGTCTGGCTGCGGGAACTGGTGACTGCAATATGAGAAAAAAGGTAAGTGCATATCGTAACCTTGTCATTTTTGCCCATTTTCACCCCAGATTTTCAACATGACCTCGGTGTTAGATGTTTCACAAACCCTTGAGCCGCATCTTGGGGTTTCTGTAGCATCTACACATCTGGTGTGTGTAAACCTCTCATTACACACACCACCCCATACTTTATTCTATATTTAATGCACACCCAAAGTGTGGGATGCTACATAAACCCGAGGGTGAAGCACAAGGGGTTTATCAACATCCCACACCAAGGGTGTGCATTAAATTGAGTTTGCACTTCCATGTATTGTTTATATAATTGCTGGGGAACATTTTCTCCTCTGCTTCATTTAAATTAATAAGAAAAAATGTGAGGCCAGTACATAGTGCTGCTGTTTATAGTAGGAAAGAGCATTGATGCTGCTGTTTAAAATCTAAAATTTTAAATCCACTCACAGCAGAAGTTTGTGAACACTAAACCAACCCCCACCACCACCAGTCCTTTTTCTCTTTCTGTCTGCTTTCTAGTTCGGCATGTTGCTTGGGGAGCTGCAGCAGTACTGGTAGTTCAGCTGTGCGTGGGCTGAACTGCCATTTTTGCTTTCACTTTGTTTTGTATCCATGAGGCTTCAGATTTCTCAGATTAATTGTGGAAAGTAAAGTATTCCCATGGCTGTGGGAACCTGAGAGGTCTGAGGCTGTGAACCAGAATCAGATGGGGCCAAGTCAAGCGGAGAGCAAGGTGGACCAAGAAGGCGGAGCTGGGACTGCTTCAAGTCCCTAGGTCCTCGCTTGCAGCATGAAGAAGAAATAACTGGTACTGTAATTTTTTTCCCTCTTCTGTTTCTCTACCCTCACGGTCTGTTAAAGTCAGCCAGTATATCCAGTTCCATCTTCTTGTTGGCCACTGCAACTACTGTTGTCTGCGGCATAGCTGGTGAGAAGACAGTCTGTCCGGCAGCAGTTTGTGCTTGCACAGAACATGGGAAACCTGGCACGTGTTTGCCGTTATAACCTCAGGTTGTAACAACGAATTATAACATGCTTCCCTTTGGGAGAAAATGCTCCCCAGTTATTATAATTCAATAAACAAGGCAAATTGTCAACTTGAAATAACATTAGTAGCTACTGCTGATAAACATAAACAGTAAGCAATTTTATAGTTACATCAATTCCTGAAAAAAAAATCTGACTCCACACTAAATGTAATAAATAGCAACAACCAAACAACTGATGAACTGATAGAAATAGCTAATGCATTCAACGACTATTTCTGCTCCATTTATTCTAAACCAAGTATAGTAAACTCCCAGTATACTTTTATGAAACAAGGTGAACTTTCCATCAATATCACAGAAATTCAAAGGAAAACTGATTATTTAAAACCCTTTGGAGCACCTGGTGCAGATAATATAAAACCACAAATGTTAAAATTGTTAAAGGACAGTATCTGTCTTCCACTTAAACTAATATATGAGAGATCTTTAAACACCGGAGAGATCCCTAGAGATTGGAGGAATGCCAAAATCACACCAGTCCATAAGAAGTGATGTAAACAGGACATTCAAAATTACCATTCCAAAAGCCTAATTTAAGTACTGTGTAAAATATTGGAATCAATTATAAAAGACAGACTGTTATCACAAACCAAATCCACCCTGGTTCTTGACAAAGAGCAGCACAGCTTCACAAAGGGACAGGCATGCACCACAAGCCTTGTTTGTTTTTATGAGAAAATAAGTGATTATCTAAACAATGGGGATGCCGTCGATGTGGTCATGCTGGACATTTGCAAGGTGTTTGACACAGTCCCCCTCTAGTCCATAGTTGAGAAACTGATAAAATGTAATACAGACAAACATATTGTAAAATGGTGACCAACTGGCTCTCAGGCATGACCCAAAGAGTGTCCATTAAAGGCGTTCTGTCAAGGGAGGGCTGAGTGACAAGTGGTGTGCCTCAGGGCTCCATTCTGAGCCCCATCATTTTCTAACTATTTAGTGCCGATTTCAGCAAGAACATACAAAACCATATGATCAATTACGCAGACGATACAAAGTTGGGAGGACTATGTATCACAATAGACCATATTAAGTTGATTCAAAAATATCTTGACACTGTCTCTGAATGGGCATATAAATGGGGCATGTCCTTTAACATGGACAAATGTTGCATCCTACACATGGGTAGAAATAACACTATGCACCAATATGTGCTAACACCATCCTAAACCAAATCACTAGTGAAAAAGATCTGGGAATGGTTATAGAGTCCAAATTCACCTTCAAGGAACAATTCCCATACACTGTTTCAAGGGCCAACAGAGTATTTGGTACCATTAAGAGGAACATCAAGAGTCATAAGATGGAAGTCCTGATACCATTGTATAGATCTTACATCAGACCTCATTTGGAGTTCTGTAGCCAACTCTGGTGCCCCTGTAGGAGGACCGACATTAACTGAGTAAAGAAGGTCCAGAGGAAAATGACTAAGATAATGTATGAAACAAAGAACAACCCTTACGAAGATAGGTTGACACCACTAAATTTACACTCACTTGAGATCCATAGAAAGAGGGGCACCCTACTACTCTTCTATGACATAATGCATGACAATTACCTAAAAAATGAGTTGAATATTGAACTTAAGGACAATAATTCAACAGTTAGAGGCCATTCATTACAGATCTGGGGTAGAAGATTTAAATCAGACAAAATAAAGTATTTTTACACACAGAGGGTGGTGAATCTCTGGAATGGACTGCCAGAGGATGTGGCTGTAAACAAGACAAAGGACACCTTTAAGAGGAAATTAGATAGTTACATAGCTAGGAAAGCTACATTATTACATTGGATTATAAGGAGCTACCTATGGGCAATTTGCCCTATCTTGCTCCTCAAGCATTTGTGACATTAGTTACTTTTACTTGATTAATTAATGCTGGAAGTTGTGATGATGTCACTGCCCTGTGACATATAAAAAAAGCACATGAGGAATTATCTGTTAACCCCTGATAAAGTGCCATGAGGGCACGAAATCTCTTCAGATTATTTTGTGGCACATTGTGGGTCTGCACTTTTTGACAATAAGCACAGCACCTTGGCATCTTTTGTAATTGTGAGTATGATAAATCTTTCATCACTGGCGGTATCTATTGTGGGTCTTATCATTTGTAAATGGCATTGTGAGTGCAAGATTTTTTGGTTTCCTGCAGTTTGAAATTACCTCACGCACTACTCCACCAGTGGGTGACCCCTTACCTATCTGTTATTTGCATTGTTTGAGAAGGCCGAGTAAATGGGGAATACCAAGGGCCAGAACTGAGATATATAAGAACTCTTTCCTTATGAAGGATTTGGGTCAGTGCTAGCTTCCTTTTTTTTCGCTTATGCCCCCCTCCCATCCTCTTGTTGTTCTTGAATAAAAAAATTTTCTTTGAACCTTTGGTCATGAAATCTAATATTGGAAATAATTGTTTGTTAACCTTTTGGCAAAGAGAAAATAGAAAGTGTCACACATGTGAATGGCATTCTGTGTATATATAACATATTTATAGTAACAAATCATTTGAAACAGGTGGGGTTCTGGCAGACTGGAGGAGGGTGAATGTTGTCCTCTCCATAAGAGTGGCAGCAGGGAGGAGGCTGTTAACTACAGGTCAGTCAGTCTAACCTCAGGGTGGGAAATTAATGGAATCATTACTCAGGAGAAAGATTGTGACATACCTTGAATACAGTGGACAGGAGGATCCAAGACAGCATGGTTTCACAGCAGGCAGGTCTTGCCAAACAAATCTGATAGATTTCTTCGACTGGGTGACAAGGGAGCTAGATCAGTGAGGGCAGTGGATGTGGCCTACCTGAATTTTAGCAAGACCTATGACACCATCCTGCATAAGAGGCTGATAAACAAGCTGAGCAGCCTGGGAGTTGGCCCAGGGTAGTAAACTGGGTTAGAAATTGGCTGAATGGTAGGACACAAAGGGTGGTAGTGAATGGAGTTCGGTCCGTAGAAAGGGAGGTGGGGATTGGTGCTTGGCCCAATCCTCTTCAGTGTCTTCATTAGCGACATTGTGGAGGGACTGGAGGGATGTTGTGCCTCTTTGCAGATGACACAAAGATCTGCAATAAGGTTGACACTCCTGGGGGAGCTGGAAAGAATGAGAAGGTACCTGGGAAAGCGGGATGAGTGGTCGAGTGCACGGCAGCTAAGATTCAATGCAAGAAGTGCAAAATTATGCACTTATTACATGGGAACCTGAGGAAGGAGTGCTCAATGGGTTGAAGCACTGTCTGCCACCAAACAGGAGGAGAGGGATCGGGGTGATTACGTCTGAGGACCTAAAGGTGGCTAGACAGTGTGAGAAGGAAGTTAGAAGGGTCAGCGGGATGCTGAGGTGCATATGGAGGAGGATCACCAGCAGGAAAAAGCAGGTGGTGATGCCACTATACAGATCATTGGCAAGACCTCATATTGAGTACTGTGTCCAGTTTTGGAGGACGCATCTGTTAATGAACATAGAGTAGAGGCAATCCAGAGAAGGTTACAAAAATGGTACAGGGGCTGCACCAGAAGTCACATGAGAAGATACTGAAAGATTTCAATATGTATTTGCTGGAGATGAGGAGAGAGAGAGAGGGGGAACATGATAGAGACAGTCAAATACCTTAAAGGTATAAATAAGGTATGGAGGGGGTAGCACTTTCAGAAAGAGGATGGACAAGAACCAGGGACATGATATGAAGTTGGAGGGAGGTAGAATCAGGGGTAATGTGAGGAAGTACTTCTTTACAGAAAGAGTGGTGGATGCTTGGAACAGCATCCCCACAGGGGTGGTGGGGGCAGAAATGGTGGGGGAATTAAAACATTTGTGGGATAGACATAAGGGAATCTTAGGGACAGGGAAGAGAGGGTAAACAGCAGAGCATCTGCAGTTTGCAGTGAAAGTAATAGGTAGGAAACATGCACAGACTAGATGCACCAGGCAGTCCTTATCTACTGACAAATTCTGTGTATCTGTGTAATGTTTAATGGTTGTTCCTATGTGCTTACATCATCTAATTATTTGTGTTGATTAAAAAGATAGCTTGGTAGACTTTTTATACTTAGGTATTAGAATAGTTGATAGTTTCAATTTTACTGTATTACTTGTAAATGTGCTTATGCATACCTATTTTTTTATTTATTTTATTGCACTTCAGTCATGTTGTGGCCAAGCTGACTGTGATTTGAAGTGCCAGAACATAAATGAACATTTACTGCATTCAAACAGTTGCTAATGGAAAAGGAAGATACTGCAACAGCAAGGAGCAACTTGAGGCCTAGATGTTAGAGAGAAGAAATATCTCCTGAGCCTGATGGCTGAGGATGAAGATCGTACATTCGCAGTCAGGAGTCTTTGCAGAAAAATCAAAACACAAAGGCAGCTCACAGGAAAGAAATGGAAAAATGACTTGATAATACAAAAAATGTAGCCATCAGTCCAAAATGTGTTAGGCTAAACAATCACTGCACTGTTACCCTGGTGCTTCATGTCATTACGTTGATAACTCAAAGCACCGGGGTAACAATGCAGTGGATTGTTTAGCCCAACACATTTTGGACTGGATGGCTACATTTTGTGTATTAGTAAGTCATTTTTCCATTTCTTTTCTGAGTGCTGCCTTTTGTGTTTTTGTTTCTTCCCTCTGTTTCTGGTAACCACCCACTCATTTCTGAGAGCGTGTTGATGATGGTTTCTTTGCAGAATAATAGAGTAGCCCTGATGCATGTCATCCTGAGAGCTTGGCTGTTGTGCTGGCAGAGACCCATGACAGAGACTGCGTCAGCTAGATGGTAGAGAAAGCAGTAGTGTTGTCAGCACAGAAGAAGCATCACCACAGCATTTAAGTTATGAAAATTGGAGCCAGAGGAGGCTCTCATCAAGGCGGGATGGGTCCAGCTTGTAAAAAACTCTGACATTCACTGTAGGCTATTGAATCTCCCACTCTGGGCATGGGAAAATGTCGCGACGGCGGAATGCCGATGTAATTTAACTGCATTGTGCGATTACTTAGATGTATTTTGTTCTGGTGAGGGGCTCCACCCCCACACTGCCTGTTATGAGGGCTGCACCCCGACTCTCCCAATTAGGATTCTAACTCCGGGGGTCCAACACGGAGAGCGCACAGGTCCAAGGTTCACGCATAATGCCGTATGCTATTAAGCATACGACATTATGACCCGGTACGCCACTGCTGCAGTCCTCCTCCTCTGATGTCAAGTTACAAGGGATTCTGGGATTTCTGGTTACAGGAAATGTCAGTTTGCAAGTCAAGGAAATCAGCTTGATACAGTCTACTACACTGTAGTAATCATTAGGTAAAAAAAGTGTTTTTGCACACAAATGGCTAATTAGGATTAGCCTCACACTTGGGGTGTGAGGCTCTTATTGCTGACAGTTCCCTTTTAAAGACCTGGCACGCACTTAGGAAAACTTTTTTTCTTACACCGTTTATACTGTACTTTGCCCTATTTTGAAATGGTGAATTGAATAGCCGCACATACTCAAGAAACGGCTGTCCAGCATTAACCATGAGATTTTTGTTTTCTCTTTCATTTACAATATGAGCATCATGCCAGGTGACAATGTTCATCGGTGTACAGATTTATTATTTTTATTTTTTTTTTTAACTATGAGACTTGTGAATATACAATTTGCAACTGGAAAAAGTATGCTCACACACATCACACCCAGAAAAAACAACAACAGTACCAGCATGAATTAAGATCCAAGCTGACAAACTAAGCATGATTTCATAGCTCACTGAGTAAATAGCTTTCTGAACTTTCTGTCCTGACTATTTGCTGTTTGCCTGTAACCACACATGCACAGACAGTGGTACTCCAGGGATTCTGTATACAATTTATATTTTTATTATGAATCTTATGTCAGGTGACTCTTCATGATTGCATAATTCATAAAAGTTAAAAGGCCATGCATGATATTTTTTGGCTTATCTAGGCTATCATTTTTAGCTTGAGCCTACTTAGGGTTCCAGAATCTTGATCTCTTGATAAGTCATGAGACATCTCAGAAACCCCATTTACCTACAGTATAATATAGAAAATATACAAAAATTATTTAAACTAAACCAATTAAAAGGAGGTACTTGACTATTTAAATATAACAATTTCAGAAAACATGCTCAGTTCCTGTGACGGTGAGATCCTCACACAAGTAATGAAAAATAAGACAGCAACTTAAATATTTGCATCCAAGACGCTGTTTTCTATAAAGACTGCCAGCTATCCTGTGTGAGAGTCTGCTATTCTTTGAAGTACAGGTCTCACAGAGCAGATTCTACCGTTTGTGCTTCTGTAAGATAAATGGATTGTATCTGCTGTAGCACATATGGACACCCTGCCTGCCACAGACAGAATTTCAAACAGGTAAAAATGACAATTAACATGCTATAATGATATTGCATGCACTGTGGTGGAAAAATCACACCGAGCTACATTTTCATGCATGAGCCTTTCTAGACAGGGTGTTTTCCACCCTCTGGCTAGGAAGGGCCTGAACACGTTAGTATATTCATACTCTACTAGAAAATGTTCCAAAGTTTTAATCTGTTTAGTACATTCTTTTCTGGGACAGAATCATTCATCAGTGTTTTTGTGTTTGTGGTTCCCACAAATCCTAGCCACCTGTGTCAGCAAAGCAGGTTATGTCCCACCCTTTTGGACACTCTATCATGAAGGAATTGGGCAGTGCGTGACCTTTTTATAGGATGGCAAGATTTAAAACCTGGCTCAGTGCCATAACACTTAATTAAAACTTCTTGGTACAACTGAAAGCAAGTGAGAGTCATAATCTGTTGTTCACACAGTAAACCATGCTGAGCCCCCCACCCTTTGTGGTAAATAGTTAACTGTCTATCTGTCTGTCTGTCTGTCTATCTGTCTATCTATCTATCTCAGTGAACTCCAGAAACATCAGGTGCCCTTCTTCAAGGGGACTGGGAGTTTTACAATATATTCAAACAGATAATAAGACACATGCACATGCAGATTACAAAATACAATCTGAGTTACAAAAACATGTACAAGATGAATTAGCAAGACAATGCATCCTTAGAGTTGTCTTAAAAACATTTGAGAATTAATAGTCTGTAAAGTGACTGGTAAAGCATTCCACTGGTTAAAAGAATGAAACAAAAAGGATTGCAGACCGTAGAAGTCTTAAAGAAAACAGAATGGATGTAATGGCTTTGAAGATCTGGTAGAATATTGTAAAGTATCTCACACTGGTTTTCTGCCCATTAGTCAGCCAGCAGACTTCATCAGACTTGGAAGATAAACATCAAGCCTCACAGAGTGTGTGTGTGTGTGTGTGTGTGTGTGTTACCCACAGTTACAGTCAGGAAGCACCTATCTGAAAGCATTAAACAGAGTTGAGAAAAAACAGCATGCACAATGAAAATATAATAACTAGGGAGCGTTTTCTCCCCTAGGAAACCCAGGTTATAATTTGCCGTTATAACACGTGGGTTATAATGGTCAACACATGCCGGGTTTCCAATGCTCCTTGCATGTGCCTGCCTCCACTCTCTCTACTCCACTTACAAGGTGCTGGACACTTCAGGCCACTGGGATTGGGACTGGGATGTCATAAACAGAAGCGCGACTGCAGAGGTAGACAAACATACAGAGCAACTAGGGCAGAGATCCTGTTTCCATGAAAATTACCTTAGTAATAAATGAGGGCAACAAATACAGAAAAGGGTGAACTATAAGCTAAACTGTGTCTAGATATTGTGTTTTTCAGAGTTGGTCCAACAACATCGGGGCTCTTAAAGCTCTGTTATGCTGCAAGCAAACATTCGGCATGGACAAATGCTTGTTTGGTTTATTTATCTTTTTCTCCACCACCTATAAACTACCCAATCTTCAGGGGAACACAGATGAGGAGTACACTCAAACAGCAGCTGCAGCCGAAAAATGTAGACTCCGGAATGACACAGACAGAGCACACACAAAAGTATCATTACATATCCAAAAAAAGTTGCTGCAGAAATAAGATTTATTGGCTACAAAGACATGAGAGCATAGCACTAACTACACCAGTCTTCAGGCTTGGTGCTATGCACAGTAGAGGATCACCAGCCCCATCTGCCTCGGTAGCCCCACCAGTCCCATCTGGTGGGGGCCCATGGTACAGGGTCCAAAGATGCCACCATGTGTCATCTTGCTAGCGGTGGAGAGTTCACAATGTGTTTTCTTGCCACCTGCCTCCATGCTGTACCTGATAATGGCCACTTGTCTGCCCAGTGTGCACGCTGACAATGCCTGTGGGGGGAGCAAACTCCTTGACTATCCACATGGGTCACTGTGCTGCTGGAGCCTGGTGCCTACCCTTTCTGGCTGGGAGCTCTATCAGTGAGTCACTGTGCCAGTGAGAAGGGGTGCCAGGGTGACCTTGAGGTCACTAGCCTCTGGTCACTAGCCAGACTGCCTGAGGTGGGTAGGGGCCTCGCACATCACAACTGTCCATGGATCCAGCTTTTCAGACCCAACCTGTCGATGCCCAGTTGCCTGAGAGTCTCCAGCGACAGGCCCATGACAGCAGTGGAGATTCCAGGGAAGGGATCTGGGGGCATTTAGTCTAGATTGTTGTTAAACCCTGGGAGTATAGGGGACACACCAGGAGGTTGTGGGAACCCTGAGGGGCTTCCCCTCAGTGGTAATCTCTGTTAGCCCTGCAATGCAGCAGGGAGGGTCCCACAGATTATTATGAGATCCCAAGAAAGGGACATGGGGGCATTTAGTGCAGATTGCTGTTAAATCCTGGGAATATCACAGGTAAAAGTATCACACCTACTCATGGGTGTGGAGATGCTGATATGAGGCACCTTGTGCAGGGTGGCCCTGGCTCCAGGGGTAAAATGGTCTGGAACAGACTAGTGGCCCACCAGGGCACCCCTATGTGCTGTTAGTAAACCCAAAATCCAAGTGAGAGAGAAGTCCCTACAGCAGTGATGCCTCCTGCACCACATGCTGGCCAGATTACTGTGTGCACCAAAAAATGTCCCCCCCCAAGCACATAAACTAGTGGGAGAAACTGGTAATGATATGCAGGGTAGAACAGGCTCTGACCCAAGGTATAATGTCATCCACTGGTGTGTGCTTTCCTCTCTCAACTGGTACCAGAGCCAGAAGCACAAACATGTGCTGTTTATCTTTTAATATTTTCTTGCAACTGTACTGTCCCATAGGAGTCTCTAATGGCTTAGCCCATCAGTTGTGTCATCAAAGGGCTTGCCGCGGGGGACTCTGAAACAGTAATGGCAGGTGGAAGGTCACAGGATCAACCAGATAAACTATAAAATCAGCTGTGTAAGTTACTTAAAAAAAAATTACCACCAGTGCGTTTTAACTAATTGGGACCTATAGGTCCTGTGCTTTTGCTGGGAAATGCTGACAGTTCCCCTTTAAGTATCAGTCTTGTAGCGCAGTTACATAGGCTTGCACTTTCGTGTTTGTGACTTGTCCGGGAAGGGGTTCATCCAAGTCATCCTACACACTGCCCTGTGACAGCTCTAGAGTTTCATTCTTTGGCAATGCATGTATATCCTCCACTGAAAGCTGCCCATCAGTTTGCTCTTCTGCATCGCAATATACAAATGCCATAAATTTATCCCGTGTCTGTATGCTGGGTGGTCTACATCAGCAAGGGGGTCTTCAGCTACAATGTTCTGTGACCTGGCATCATCCTCCTCTGTGATCACAGTAGGGTGTTGCAGTCCAGCAGTAAAGCGAGCTTTTCTGAAACAGTTGGCTATTGTAGATTGTTTGGTAGTGGCCCATACCTTATGCATCATAAAGACAGCATCTAACAAGTTGACAGTTTTTGCAGTTTCAGGTACTAAGGCAGAGGAGCCACTGTCTATTATGCCAACTATGGGTGCTGATAAAAGGCATGGTAGTGATCTTGGCAGTTTTTTATGACACCCATATCCAGTGGTTGACTCAAAAGATTGTATGTTACAGTGAGTGTAGAGAGATCCTTGGGGAGACATCTGGCCACTTATTTTCCCTATTATGAGCAGGAGGAGTTTCCCTGTTCCTGTCATGTTCATGCAGCACAGGAGAGAAACCTGATCCTTAGCTTCCCCCCATCAGTTCTGCAGCTTTATGTGTATGGCCTCTGCCAGGATAGCTGTGATAGATAACACCTGTCTTGTCCACATTGACGATGTTGACTTGGGTATATTTGGCCAAGAGAGCAGGGAGAATATTTTTTTTATCCAGTCTCATGCACAAGAAACGTCTGCATCAAGCTTCTCACAATGCTCTTTTTTACAAACAGAAGTATGCTGTACTTTACAGCTAGAAAGCCATGAATCAGTGGCATCAAGACCTCATGGTCCAGGTGTGCTGCAATCTTATTTGCCTTTTTTTTTTTTTAAACAGGACTTGACAACCATGTGCCATTACTGACAGCATGATTAAATCAAGTGAGTAAGCCGTCCACTACCTGGGTTTATGGTTGTTGCCATTCAGTGAGAATCTTGTCCTTGTTTCTGCTGATCCGTCCTGCCTGGCTCTTGAATATCCTGAACTGCTTGGCCACAATTGACAGGGATGTGTTGGGCTGCTACAAATCCTCAATAATCTTTACTTTAGCAGACAGAGGTAGATCTATTCTTTTTGCAGATGTCATGTTCAAACAAAGCTGAAAACCAACACCACACAAAGGATCCAATTTATTGTGGCAGCAGACATTGCGAGTGAATGAAGTATGAATGGCTCAGCAGCAGTGCAGCTTGCCTCTACCGTGTCCAATAAACAGTACGGCTGTCTCAGTTATCAGGAGACTGCACCCACTGAATAACACAGCCTTGAAATCGTGCCTGGGGAATCATCTCAATTAATGGACATCCTCACTAAGCGATACTAATAAATATTATATATAGATATATAATATATATATATCTGTGAGTGAGACAGAGATACCTTTCATTCCATGTATTTATAGACATAACAAATACGAGACTGTAGGTTGGTGTATACACAAATGTTTGAGTTTAGGTCCCTGATAAGGCCCCACCTGGAATACTGCAACTAATTCTGGAGGCCACAACTCAGGAGGGACATTGATAGGCTGAGACAGTACAGAGAAGAGCAACAAAATGGTGCAGGGCTTGCATTAGAAACGGTACGAGGCAAGACTCGATTAACTCAAACTATACTCCCTAGAGCAGTGCAGGAATCGTGGGCACATGACAGACATTTAAATACCTTAAAGGCAACAACAAGGTACAGGTGCAGAACCTTTTTCAGGTAAAATACTATAGCAGGACTAGAGGGTATGACTAGGGATGTAAGTTTGTCAGGGGAAAAAGTGACAAAAGTCATGGTTTGGTCACAGCCACTTTTTAAAAAATTCACGGGGTGGTAGTGGACAAAAGTGCAAATGTCATGGCAAAATCACAGGCACTTTTTTAGTGACATATAATGCTATTGAAGTCAGTTAAGACACAAAACAAAACATGCAACAATGTCTTAGCAACAAACTATTGAATTTATTGCTTTTTCATCTGTTTAAGGACACACACACACACACAAAAAAAGTAGATAATCATGTGGGGAGTAGTAATGTAATGGCTGTGGGGCAGCAGTCTTCCGGGAGTCTTTCTGGAGGCTGAGATGCTGCCCTATTTGCAGACAACTCTCTGCCCTGAGGGAGGAAGTTGCCCATCTTCAGGCCACACTGGACCGTAGTAAGGAAACCTTCTCCCAGGCCACACTGGACAGTAGGAAGGGAACCTCTCCCATCCAGGGAGGACCAGAGCCACCACCACTACCTCAGAGGTTGCGAAGAAAGCACAGCAGTTGGACCACAGTGGGCTCAGGGAGGGTGACTATGGTGGAACAGAGGCACACCCAGTCAGTTATTCCACTCCACAATCCATACACCATTCTGGGGGAGCATAGCTCCCCTATGGATGCACCCGCAGAGGAGACTAAGGAGGCTGAGGACAACTGTCACAAGGGAGGCCCACAGGAAGGAGGCAGAGGACACCACAGTGACAGGAAGCAGCTCCTGGTGGGGACTCAATTATTAGGGGACAGAACTGGGGAAGCAGGAAAACTGATGAGGTGCCTGCCTGGTGCCATGGCTTGAGGGACAGGAAGCTGATCCTCAGGATCACAAGAACAGCTGCACGGGATTCTGAGCTGGACGTCATTGTCCACCTAGGGACAAATGACTTGGCTCATCATGAGATTAGAACAGTGCAGGAGGACTTTGTAGAGTTGGGGAGGGGCCTAAGACAAGTAGCACACACAGTATCCTTCTCAGAGGTGCTGCCTGTCAATGGCATGGGGGAGACGAGGTACTTTGCACCATGCAGTTTAATGAATGGTTGGAAAATGGTGTAGAGCACAGGGTTTGGCTTCATTGGGACTGGGGTTCCACCTGGAGGACACCAGCCTATAGTGGCAGGATGGTCTGCATCTGTCCAGGAAGGAACAAGTCTTTTGAGCAATCAGTTTAAATGCTTCATTGGCAAGCTTTTAAACTAGTCAAGGGGAGGCACTGATAAGCAGCAGAAAAATCCCAGCCTCTCCTACAAAACAGGGTACTAAATGAGAAAAGACCGAGGTAGAAAGGTCAGTGGGGATGCTGCAAGAGAAGGTAAAGCCATCAAAAATGGAGAGCAATGAGTACCAATGTCCGTGTAGTCTGGCAACAAGCTCCTGAATTAGTGGCCTTGATGGAGGAGGAACATCTGGATATCGTGGCAGTCACAGAAACATGGTACACACAAACCATGACTGGGACGTAAACATACCAGGATACACTGTCTACATGAGGGACAGGGAGGGTAAAAAGAGGAGGAGTAGCTCTTACATAAGGGAAGGAATCAAAGCAACAGAACAAAGGGTAAACAGGGAGGAGAAGAAGCACTGTGGGTAAATTTGGAGACAGGCAATAGCACCACAATCCGCACAGGGGTTAGATACAGACCTCTCTCAGGGAAGGAAATGGACAAGAAAATGATAGAAAGTATACTTAGAATGGCAGAAAAAGGGAGATATTGCTGATGGGTGATCTGAATATGCCAGATGTTAACTGGAGTGCAGTTGCAGCAGCCACTTCGAAGAGTGGGGTTATTCTAGATGCCCTACAGGGGGCTTGCCTTAGACAACGAGTATTGGAGCCCACTCAAGAGGGAGAAATCTTAGACCTGGTTCTCTCAAATGGAGATGGAGAGAGGATCACAGATGTAGAAGTGGGTAGCCATCTGGGAACTAGCGACCATCGAACAGTATGGCTCACAATAAACACAGCAATAGAGTCAAGCCATACAAAGGCAAAAGTACTGGACTTTAGGAGGACTGACTTTGCCAAAATGGGTAAGTGCCTAAGGAATGCACTAGCAAATGGGCAGGAAGGAGGGTGGAAGAACAATGGGGAATAATAAAACTGCCATCACAGAGGTAACAAGCCTCGTGGAAGCAAATAAACAAAGCAAAACGATGTAAGAAACCACTATGGTTCTCAAAGGAAGTGGCAGTGAAGGTTCAAGAGAAAAGAAAGCATTCAGGAAGTACAAGGAATCACAGAAGGAGCAGGACAGAGAACTGTATCAGTTAAAGCAAAGGAAACTGGGAAGGCAGTCAGAACAGCAAAGGCCCAAACCGAGGAAAGATAGCCAACTCAGTTAAGAAGGGGATAAAACCTTTTATAGGTACATCAAGGAGCCAAGGAAGACCAAGGAGGATAGTGAGGCTTAATAAAGGGGAGGGAGGGTGGGCAGAGGGTGACTGTGAAAAGGCAGAGATACTGAACAAATATTTTGCTCAGTATTTACAAATGAAGAGGGAGGTATCTAAAACAAACAGTAGAAACACTCTGGATACAGAAGTTGATACCAGCCCATTTACAGAAGAAAGGGTTATGAAAGAACTCTTAAAACTGAAGGTGGACAAAGCAATGGGGCCTGATGGGATTCATCCCAGAATTCTAAAAGAACTAAGGTAGAACTAGTGACACCACTGACTACCCTCTTAACAAATCATGGAGGATGGGGTGGCACCGAGGACTGGAGGAGGGCAGATGTGATTCCCTCACAAAAGTGGGAGCAAGGCAGAAGCAGGAAACTACAGACCTGTTAGTTTAACCTCAGTGATAGGGAAAATGATGGAATCACTTCTGAAGGAAAGAATTGTTGAGTATCTAGATGCCAGAGGGGCACAGGACCCAAGGCAGCATGGATTCACAGTGGGAAGGTCATGCCAGACGAATCTGATAGATTTCTTTGACTGGGTGACCAAAGTAGTAGATCAGGGAGGGGCTGTGGACATGGCCTACCTAGACTTTATAAGGCATTTGACACAGTCCCACACAAAGATTAATATACAAGTTAGCCAGCCCGGGTGGGTCCCCAAGATGACAGCCTAGGTAAAGAATTGGCTGGAGAATAAGACACAGAGAGTAATATAAATGGAGTCCACTCTGAAGAAAGGGGGATTACTAGTGGGTACCGTAGGTTCAGTATTAGACTTGTCCTCTTCAATGTCTTTATGTTTACATTGCAGAGGGACTGGAAGGAAAAGTATGTCTCTTTGTAGATGACACAAAGATCTGCAACAGAGTTGATGCACAGGGTGGGTGGAAAGGATGAGAAGGGACTTGGCAGGTTAGAGGAATGGTCAAATGTATGGCAGCTTAGATTCAATGCTAAGAAGTGCAAGGTAATGCACCTGGGAAACAAAACCTAGGGAAGAGTACACAATGGGGGTGAGATACTAACAACAACAAAAATGGAAAGGGACCTGGGGTAGTCATATCAGATGACCTAAAGGTGGGCAAGCAATGTGAGAGGGCAGCAAGAAGGGTTGGGGATACTGGGATGCATGGAGAGGCATCACCAGTAGAAAACAGGAAGTTATTATCCCTCTGTACAGACAGCTGGTGAGACCCCATCTGGAGTACTGTGTGCAGTTCTGGAGACCCAATCTCTGCAAAGACATAGACAGGATGGAAGCTGTCCAGAGGAGGGCACTAAAATGGTGCAGGGTCTGCACCGGAAGACATATGAAGAGAGACTTAAGGAGCTTAATATGTATAGCCTTGAGGAAAGGAGGGAGGGGGACATGATAGAAACTTTCAAGTACCTCAAGGAATCAACAAAGTCCAAGAGGGTAGCATCTTTCAAAAAAAAGAGGTGTGCAAGAACAAGGCACAATTTGAAGATGGGAGGCGGCTCAGAGGTAATTTAAGGAAATATTTTTCACAGAGGGTTGTGGATGCATGGAATGGCCTTCCGGAGGAGGTTGTGGAGTCAAAAACAGTGGTGGAATTCAAGCATGCATGGGACAGTCATAAGGCAATTCTAGGGGGTTGGGGTAGGAAGAAGTAGGCTGCTGGTTAACTAGGGTCTGTAGCTTATCCAGTAGGTAGGGAAATGGGCAGACTGGGTGGGCCAAGCGGTCCTTATCTGCCGTCAAATTCTATGTTTCTATGTTTCTATGTGTTCACATTAAATGCCATTTGGCCCAGGTCATACATCTTTAAGGATATATTCTTGTTGTTACATAAAATTTATGTGTTGTTCTGGTTCACAGTCCAGAATTAATACATTTCATACATTACGTTACTTCTGTTCTGTACAGTAAGAAACAAAAGTGCAGAAATCTAAAGTGTTACCAACCACAACTTGTGGCCAGAGTTCCAAACCAATCCCAACCTGGCTGCTGTTCCCCATAATAACAGGAGGGACAACATTACTTGTATACGAATATATTTGTTCCTTAAATTACTGTTCACAGGGAGGTCAATCAAAACAAAGTGACATGCTAGCAATAGGGCACATCTCAAATGTCACTGTGCAGCAGTCACAGTGTTGTATGATGCAAAATCCATTTTCTTAAATGATCTTCCATCGGGTTGCCCACACACATCCATCCACATGTACGCAGACACCACCATACTGTATGCCACAGGCCCTCCGCGCTGAAGTGGCCAATGTATTACAACAGGATTTCAGTGCAGTTCAGCATTGGTTCCGCTCCAACCAATTGTTCCTAAACACCAAGAAAACCATCCAACCTCGCTCGCAGGCAAGGCTCTCCCATCTAGCCGCTGTCCCACATACCAAACCTTGACGGGACCCCTGCAGGTACATGCACCCTCCTTCAGATATCTAGGGGTCCGCTTGATGAGCACCTTGATTTCTCCATGCACATCGAATCAATTCACAAGAAACTGCATCCTAAACTTGGTGCCTTATATCGCAACAAGGATATATCCCACATAGTCCCAGAAGGAAATTGTTCAAAAGATGATTCTCCCATTACTTGACTATGGCTGACGTAGTCTGTGGCTTTGCTCCCCCTCCTCCTAGCCAGTCTGGACACACTCTTCCATTCCTTCTGTCACTTCATCCTGGAATGCCCACAAATGACTGACCATTGTGACTTCAACAGCTCCTAGCCCTGCCATCACTCCAGGCCTGCAGGCAGGTCCACTGTGCTAGGACTATAGCTAAATACTGACTCAGTCCTTCCCTATACCTCGAATCCCCTCTCAACACAGCCACCACCTGCCTACTCCCTCAGGAGTGCAGATTCCAAGCTTTTCCATGTCCCATTCATGGGCTCATCCAAAGGTCAAGCTGCTTTTAAATACTGCATGCCCAAACTTTGGAATGCTTTGCCTACCGACATTAGACATACCACAAGCTCTCAGCATCTCAACCTCCTCCTCAGTGCCTACTTCTCCATTAGTCGTACATGCTCCTAGCTCTAGCAAGTTGTAAGCTCACCCAATTCACATACCATATGACCACCTGCCACTCTAACGAGCTTTGGCTGACACCGTAAATGCAGGCTCAGGCCTTTCGGCTCCCATACACATGTATCACACTGTGGACGCCCCTCAGCTCTGCTACCGATCACGCAGCCCCACGGTTCGATCTCATCCCAACCTTACTAATACAGATTTCCTATTTGTTCTCAGCCTGTGGCTAATTATACTCCCTCTAACATTGTAACTTTATCAACTGTCTGTTATATAATTACTGCATTGTTTTCTATCAATGTAAATATGTTCAACTGCACTGTACTTTAATTTCAACTACTATTGTATGCCTGTATTATATTATGCCTGTCTGCCTGTATTATATTATGTTCCCTATCCCCCTTCCCCCAGGACGCATCTGGAATCGAGTGGCCCACCGCTCAGCATGCTTTCATGGTGAAACTCTTAAATAAATAAATAAAATGGACCTAGTGGGGCAGTATATTTCTCTCTGTCCGGGAGCCTTCAGAATCAGTGAATCACAACAGAGATGGATTGGATGGATCTGGTCCACAGCAGACAGTTAATGTCACTGTAATGTGAGTGTCAGTTTTACCAACCACAACATGCCAATTTCAAGTAACACATTCAAATATTTGTTCCTGAGAGGAACAGTAAAATGTAAGTAAATGCTTAACTAGTTGGAATCGATTCCAACATGTACAACATGAAAGGAGGAAACAAAACAAACGATTGATTTGGACCCAGCTGCTATTTTTTTCCTGGTAACAGCAGGTCAACTCTTATCAAAATCTATGTGATGTTTGCTAACTCACGCAAGAACCCCTCCCAAAAAAAAAGGTTAAGACCACCATCTAAGTACTTGCTAGACGTCCGATTAACTGGTGGTGACCAACCTAGTCTGCAGCCTGAACAAGAAAAGATTGTTTGGGTGTCAAAGCCATGTCTTTCCTGCCTGTCTGCAGCCCAGGTGCACAACCTAAATTTTGCTTCAGCAATGTCTTGTAGCAAAGAGAGAGCCCGTTTCAGGTAACACAGACTGATAGAGTTCTATCACTGAATTAATGTTAGGTTTACAGTGTTTAACTTATTTACTGTAACCTTAACATGTTAATTCAATGACAGAACTCTATCAGTCTTTGTTGCCTGAAACGTGCTCTCTCTTTGCTACAAGAAGTTGCTGAAGCAAAATTAAGGTTATTTTGGCACTTGGGCTGCAAACAGACAGAAAAGACACAGCTATGACACAAAAGAATTTTAACCCTGTTGTGCAATTTCACTTTGCGCATTGCTTATTTACTTAAATAAATGTTCTGGTGAAACATATTTTGTTAACATTTTCAAAGCCAAATCATTTTATGAAGTTGCATCAGCACATCAACTCTTGTCTTGTAACAGAAAATACTGTACATTACTTCCACAGTATTCACAAAAATATATGAAACATTAGAGAACAGTTGTGACACCAACCACATTACATTAGTAAGATGCTTGCTTGTCTAGACAGTACTTGACAACATGCACATGTGACAACATTACATGACTGGACTGAGATGTTTGAGAATCCTCTCACATGCAAGTTGACCTTGAGCTGAAATGCTAACAGATCCAACACCATGAAATCATTTAATCATTCAATGACCTGAACAGAATTGGAATGGACCTGTCTTGCAGTGCACCCCACAACATCCCAATAGTTACTCAGTTTTTTAGAATGAGAAAACAGTCTAAGAAGACTTTTTTGACAGGTTCCGAAGAATGTTTCTGTGATTCATGTTGTTGTCTTTCTCTTTACTGATTCTTCTGCCACACTTCCCACTAACCTGCATTCTCCAAGCACTCAAGCAGTAGTGTCCCACCAGATGCCAGTACATGTATGTAGCACAACATACTGTTGTGCTGTTGAATGATCTCAGCATCTTTATTTGCATGGCAGTGTACCTGAAACAACATATGCTGAGATTGCCTGTGACACTGAGGAGAACAGACTAGTGCCAGCTGCATCTGTTAAGACAGTACTGTGTCTAAGGAAATCAAGAAATGAATGAATGACTGACAACACAACAACATCCTACTCTGCCTGTCAATAATTTAAGACTTGCATGGAGAAAAACTCTAGTACGGAAGCCCTGAGACCATTAAGGTAAAGAGAAAGTTCTGAAACATCTGGCACTGGCACTCTATGCTGCAGCAGCCAAAACATTGTGTAGTGAAATGTCACCGTAATGCACAGCACAGGGCTTTATAGAAGAAGAAGAAGAAGATGACAACTGAGAGCCTGAGGTGCCTCTCATAGAGTTTAGGTTCACAGGGGTGGCATTCCATGCACCTGATGTGGCAGTGACCACATCACTTCAGTCCATGCCACTGGGTGCGTGCTCTGGATCAAGTCATTTATCTATTTTACTAAAGCTTTGGCACTGGCACCATGTGCTGCAGCAGCCGAAGCATTGTGTGGTGGGATGTCACTGTTATGTACTGCACAGGGCTTTATACAAGAAAACAAACACAACTGAGAGCCTGAGGTGCCTCTCATAGAGTTTAGGTTCACAGGGGTAGCATTCCACGCACCTGACATGGCAGTGACCCCATCACTTCAGTCTGTGCCACTGGGTGGGTGCTGTGGTTTAAGTCATTTAAGCTTTGTTGCAGCAGCATATCCAGCATTTGGGGAAGCACTACTGGCTGCTCCATCTCCTAGTGCAAACAAACAGCAACCTAGAGAAAGTCACAACTTGGCATGCTCTGCCCAAACCTACATGTACATTGGACAACAACATTGCAGTCCCAGATATGTGTGACAGACAACATTTTATGCCACCCATCCCTTGCACACATTTTCAAGATCTGCAGGTAACAACATGCCAAACAGTAGTGCATTGAATTACCTGCACATCAAAGTGAACTTGAACACCTGACTTCAAAAAAATAACATGAAATGATAGGCACTGACAACAGTGAGGCATATTTTGTTGTAGCCCCATCTTATCTTTTTGAGCACAAAACAGTTACTGACTTACTTGGATTGTAGTCAGAGACATTGAAAACAACAATCACATTTTTTTCAGAATTTTGGAACAGCATGTTGTACATAGACAAGTTTGAAGAACAAATTAATCTGTGGTTATCCCGCAGTACATCACTATATGCTAAAAATGAGCATTCAGCATCCACACTATTTACTGGTACTGAGAGGCAACGAAGTGCAATTTGGGACAGTTCTGGGAAACGTTCAGACATACTTTTCCAAAAACTAATCATGTTGTCACAGTTAACCTCTTTTAAAAAATCTCTGTATGCACGAAATTCTATTTTTGCTTTAATGTTCTCCTCAAATAATGGTATGCCATCAAACACACTATCTTCAGCCATGTTGAGCCATTTTGCTCTGCTAGCGTCAAACATATGACAAGCTCTAATAAATGAAGCCACTGGCTGACAGAACCTGCAATGCGTATCTTCTGCAATGTATGACTTTATTTTATTTGCACATTTAGCTAAAGATTTCTTTGCTAGTTTATGTGCACACTGCTCAGAACTAGTCTGTGCCCAATTGGCTAAATCTGTTAAATCATCAATTACTTTGTGAGCTAGAGGAACTGCTGCTTCATAACTTGTTAATGCCTGCATTATTCTAGGAGCATACTGCAGTATAATCTGCAGATCACCCTTCACTGCATCTGACTGTGCTAACTCAACAATGTCCTGAATAGCAGCATTGTCATCTGCATCTTCTCCAAAGAAATCCACATATTCCTGAAGATGTGAGGAATGATACAAAGCAGCATTGAACCAGCTATTCCAATGAGTAATTACTGGAGCTGGTGGAACATAACCATTTTACCACTGTCCACCAGAAACTGAGAAATCTCGCTTTACAAGCTGGGCATGCAGTAAAAGTACTTTTGACAGCTGTAATGAAACTGTAAACCAGTTTAAAATTGTTCCGCCAAATGTCACCAATTAAACTGAGCAAATGGGCTGTACAATTGACATGTACCCCATTCAAAAACAAGCTCTTCAAGCTACT